>CM019067.1:220865790-222285928 GCA_009667805.1 Leptobrachium leishanense
TACTAGTCTTTTTCATTTATACATTTTGAAACCTGGAAAAAAAAACAATCTGAATATGGTAAAAATATATATAGAGGTCAATTCCAATTCCATAAAGAAGTGTGGCAACTCCTCAACACTTCTGCTTACCTTTCCTCAAGTAACCATTCTCATCCCATCCTTAGCCCACAATTTTTTGTTAAAAATCCTGTAGACTATCTGAGCTTTAGGGAAACATTATGATAATTACCAATAATTACCATAAATAACAAATATATCACAGGTTCAAGCCACAATAAATAACTGAAACCTTAAAAAATAACAATGGTTATCAGTGTGTGGGACAAATGGGAACTCGGTTCATTTTGTAAAAAGTGGAGGAAATATGTTCCCATGTATTCCTGTACAACTTGACCACTACATATATAGAACAAAATGCTCATAATTAAAGGGACATTCAAGACACCATAAATTTAAATGATTAATTGGTTATGGTGAGCTAAGTCTTATCCCTCCCCCGTTAGGTGTTCTTGGAGCCTGTGACAGGCTTGAAAATCAGAGGACTTCCGATGGACAACCTTCTGGGGTTTGGGTAGCAAAGTGCAGCTCTGTGAATTGCTAAATTGCCTATGCCTCCCTATGCAATTGTATTGAGAGTCATTTGATTTGTTGAATGCATGGAAGGTTGCAATCGTCTGCAGGGACACCTGACGGTGGGGACACTCAGCTCACAATGACCATTTAACCCTTCAGTGTGCAGCAGTTTCAAACCTGCATGCTGAGCTAACTTTGACTATGTTTGTCTCATCATGTTTAAATTCTAATTAAAGTTATATTTTATTACAGAACCCACACAAATTATATATTATTTTTTCCACAAAATTCATAATACACCATTATTATAGGTATATGTCATGCCATGTGAGGCGAAATTATAACTGTACCATCTGCAAATTGCTGTATAATTTATGATTCCTGAGAATATTCCTGGGAATATTGTACTTCCAGTTTTTGGTGCTGCTCTTCATCTGAAACCCATCCAAGTCAATGTGTCAGGGTGGCACCTGGCATAAGCAATGGTGGAACCTAAAATTAGTGAAGTTAAGTCCCAAGTGCGAGGGTTGAACGATAAAACCACAAACAAGGTAAATAAACAAAGTCCAGGTGATAACAAGGCTGGAGTTTGCAGGATCACAGGAGTGCCAGGAACAAGTAGTCTCAGGATCACCAGTACTCTGGCTGGAGCAATGTTAAGCTGTGACTGATGGGATAGTTGATGCTGGATAGTATACAACATACTCATAGCTCAGCAGGTCTCCGGATCGCTGGTACATCAACTGAAGCAAAGCAAGGCAAGGCTGTGGATGATGGGCTCCTTACTGCTGGATAGGAGAGGTGTATGGGCTCCATAGTAAAGGTTTATAGCAGCACTCACAATTTACAGGTCTCTGGTTCACTGGTACACCAGCAATAGCACAGCAGAGCGAGGACATAGGAAGCAGGAGGGCAAGGCTGAGGTTGATGGGCAAGGCAGGGTACAGGATATGCAGAGTGGGAGCTAGAAACAAGGTAACAGAACCAACACCTCCTCTGAGACTCAATGCTAGAGCGTAGAGTGATGGGCTTAGCTTCCTTAAATAGCAGGGCCAGCTCCACAGGTGACAGGTGAGTAGCATCCAACAGCCTAGATAGCACGGAATGTTGAAGTCCATGGATCAGAGGAGGGGAAGAACTGGCTTGGAACAGGGCAAGTACTGGAATAGCTGGCCCTCCAACGGGCTCCGGGGCCAAAAGTATGACATAATGTTTGTTGTGATTTTCATTTAATGTTGGTTTACTGCAACCAAGACTCAGTATGTCCATTTTTCTTACCTTATCAAGGTATTTTGCCAGAAAACCTATTATTTTATTGCTATTATTTTTCACATTGCCAAACATGAAATTATGTGAGGGAGATGAAATGTGACAAGTCCCCCAGTTAGCGAGGCAGTCATCATGATAAATGTATGTCAATTAGAAGTGTATCTTTGTAAATCAGTGTGTAGGATTAAATGTGTATGTCTGTGTGTCTTTACATCCATGTGTACAAGTAAGTAGGTGTATGCATACATTATTGTGTGTTTGTGTGTAATGTCATATAAGATATGTGTGAGTGTGTGGATACATATGCATGGATATGTTACGCAGACCTGCCAACTCACAGTCTGGCTGCTTGATACATGATTTTCCCTCATGCCTCCCAATCATCCAACAGCACTAGGCCGTCACCAGATTTTTGGTTAGCTCTCTCGGAAAATTGGGGCTGTTTAAACTCATACTGTGCAGCATGATCAGTCCTGATTTCCTTCTCTGCAGGGCAGACTGGCTACCCTGTCACTCATACCCTGGATTTGTATGACTCTTTTGGGGCATGGCCCTGGTGGCGATGACTCAAATTGCATCACTGTCACTCCCCCTCTCGCCCAGTCTAGATCTGCCATAAGTTGACAGGTTGAGTATTGGTATATTTGCGTGAGCATGCACTGTGCAGGGCATGTGTTGCAAACTAGGATGAGATTGCCAGATTTTATATTGAATTATGTTATATATCCTATAAACATAGGGTAATCCTTATAATATGTAATAATATTTATAGCGTACATTATAACAGTGATGTCCATTCAGTCTGTTTCTATGAACTTCTCCATTTCCAGAGCACAGAACTACCTTTCCAGTTCATGCTGTTAAAGTCACATCCCCAGCCCTGAATTTTTGTAGTTCATGCTCCGATAATCAAAATGTATGTTCTAGTAGAAATAAGGATGCTTATTTCTTTTTTCAACTAGATACAAGACTTCAAGGGACCATTTATTTTATGACATTCACATTCTGCCTAGTAAAATATTTGGATTTTATAATGAATTTAGTAGGTTTTGGAACCATGTTGAGGTGACTAGAAAACTGCAAGATTTTCGATCAAAAAAGTGTTTTATTAAAAGTAGAAATTGCATATCCCATCTCTATTTACACCTGTAAATTTTTAATGTAAATCAAGCAAGAGGACTTGTGGCGCATCCGTGAATTTAATAGATTTCTAGTCTAACATCCCTATTTTGAAATATCCCAGAGGATTTTTGAGACTAGTACCTTATCTGGAGGAAATCAGTTTCATAATAAATTGAAAATTCTTCAATTTTTTCCTTTCTTTAACTCAGAATATTAAAGATGACAAACCAACCAAACAAAAAAAAAAATAATCTGCAGTTTATGGCAAATAAGAATTTATCTGATCTGTTTTTTACATACTGGTTGTTCAAGATAGGGTTGTCAAATTGGCCATGTTTTCCTGAACTTATGATACTATTAAGCAGAGGGAGATCAGAACACAGGGAAAAAGCTGCCCTGTAACTTGAATAATTCATATAGTGCAGATCGGAAATCAGTTTGCTAAACAAAGTTTATCATTTGGGATTCCTCTTTGGATGGCAGGTGTTAACTGATCAGTTTTTGGAAAATGCAGTCTTCTGAAAACTTGAGGCTTCTCTTTTTTTCTGAGACTAAGCAAAGCCGCTAACATTTAAGCCTGCCGAGTGGACACGCGCGATATCCACCATTATAAGTATAGGCGATCGTGAATGCAGACTTTACAAGCTATAAATAAAAAATGTAAACTCCGTGCCACTGGTGCCACCCCGTGGTGGGATTGGAACCGTGATGTATACAATAAAAAAAATGGCGCAAAATGAAGAAGCTGTACTAGCGAAACGCGTTTTGGTGAACTGTTTTACTATTTTATTAATAAATATTTTGCCTGATTTTACACCTATCCTGGGACCTGGATACTTTCATTCACCGAGGAGGTGGCTGAGGCTGATAGGTGACCCAGTTCACCTTATGAAGTCCCTGGTTGCCTGAGCATCTGATGTCTGATTGATGAGACACCAGCAAAGTGAGTAATATATTTTCTCCCTTTATACACTCCCTGCATATACGTTATTACTCTATGTGAGTTTTGTTTAATCTTTGAGGGCCACGGAGGAGTCCAACATCGTAAGGAACCATGTAGCGAGCCCAAAAGTGCACCACAAAGGGAGGCCCCAATAGGACAAGAAGTGCCACCAAGAAACTCCACCATGTTCTCCTTGTACACAGACGTTACAACTGACTTGCACATTGTTCAAGATAAATTCAAAGATCCCAATACGTATTGTCTGTTTGTAATCAAACCTCGGACCTCTTCAGGGGTCTATCAATCTGTTATACTCATTAGCATAGATATGTGCCAAAAATACCTGCAAAAAAGCTCAAACAATTCCGCATTTCTCAATTTCCGTTTCCGTCCTCCCTGTGTTTCCCGGCTCCATCCTCACTCTTTACACGTGGGACCTTTGAATTTTATATGATTTATTTATTTGGTGTTTTATATTAAAACAACACTTTTATGAGAATTATCAGCCTTAGGGTGATTTAAAAGTCCAGCATGGAGAATATATGGTGCAGCCCACTGGTGGAACAAGAGCTGAAAGGAACCTGGAAGCGTGTTTTTCGGACGTATAATAAAGCAAAAAGGTTCGGAATGACCCAGTGTACAACTACTGTCAAATAAGCCTCTATTTATCTTACATTTGTTGCGCAGATTATATGTATTGCGGGGTGGAGAGTTTCCGTATTATACTTATTATAGTTACGCTCTTGTATTTTATTTTAGTTTGTAGTGCCTCCATTTGTTGTTTGTAGTTCACATTATTGCGTATGTCTTGGAGGAACATACTGAGGACTCTACTAAAGGTGTTATTTTGTGAGAGAGTGTAGAGCATGGTGTGCAGTTCTAATTTCATTTTTAGTGATCCCTGGTTTGTGGTTCCTAGATAAATTATGTGTCCAGGAAAGCACGACTGATCTGGCAACCCTAGTTCCAAGATGAGTTAGTGCAGTTATTTTAAATCCTTAGGGCCCTATTACAATCTTCGTGCAAACGTTTGCGCCGGTGCAAAAACGCATTAACACAAGGGGTAAAACTCTTTGCGCTGAACGTCATATTACAATGTCAGCGCAACAAACGCGTGTATTCGTCTACTGTGGGTGAACATGTGCGAACGCTGCGCGAGCGTACTTCACTGCGTGTGTCCTATACTTAACATTGTGAGCGCAAACACGAATGAACGCTGGAATGCGGATGGTGTTACAATCTATGCACAGGATTTAACACATAGCCTTTGCGTGCATAATTTTAGCAACTCCTAAAAGCTGGTGTTAAAGGAAAATCTGACCGACCTGGCCGAACCCAAATACAACAGCCCAAAAAAAAAAAAATGATGCAAAGTATAGATACACATTAACCAATCAAACCAAACCAATAAAATGGAGAAGTTGTGTGTGCATTTATTATTGCTGCAGCATATATGCTCAGATTGACTTTGGCAGGCGCAAAAACCTAACGTGAGATAATTGTGGTTCTTAATTTTGATTGGCTGAATCGCGTGAACAAAACAGTCCGCACACTGATTTCTGCGCGCAACATTGCTGCGCGTGCGTTTGTGCACGTCCGTTTTACACGTGTTATTGCTCGACGGATGAAAAAATGCGCGAGGATTGTAATTCCAGCGTTGCTTTACCCGCGTTAACGTTTAATGCTTGGCGCACAAATTCACGCATTGCACGAGTGTTTTAACGCGAAGATTGTAATAGGGCCCTTACTGTTTACCTTGGTGACTGGAGATGGACAGAGTCACAGGCATTGCAATCAACAGAATTAACACCCCTTAATACAAAGAGGGGGCAGAAACCCTTTATACAGATACATGGCTTTAAGAGAGCACTGAGAACCCAAGTTTCAACTTAGAAAAAAATTGTTGTACACAAAATAGAGAGACAGAATTGTTGTGTTGTACATCTCACCTGTCTCATGTTATTGATCATCATTGAATAAGCCATAGGAAATTTGTTTGGATTTTGATTCAAAAGCATCTGGTACTCCATTTCCTGTCTTTATAATCACTGGCTGAATTTGCAATCTATATAAACGATACTAATAAGGAAGATTTTCATACTGATACTACGTTTTGAATTTCTATTAGGAATTGAAGGGAAAAAAGTATTTTCTGCATTTATTTCTTTAACAAACACATTTTTTTATTCAACCGTTTATTCTTTTCATTTTCTGCAAACTGTCTTTTTATTTATTTTTCTTTGAATTTTTTTTTCATGCATTTTTATTAGTTTAATCCCACTGCTGAGCCATTTCACCTCTGTGCTCTCAGCTCATTTTTACCGTTTTTTTGCTCATCATTTTTAAATGTGATATGAAGTCACGTTTTACTATACGAACCAGACAAATTATATATCATTTTTTTTGGCAGACTCGGCAAATTCATAATATATCATTATTATATATATAGGTCATTCCCTGCCTGACTATTATAACAAAAAATTAACAAAATTTGAATTTCCAATCATCTACAGCGTGTATTTTTTCCCCACATTTTATCTGAGCTGTTGTAATTATATACAGTAATCTATTGTGCCAGTTAAAACATTTAGAAATGGGAACGCATTACTTTTTATTTCTGAGAAATTACGCGATTTTTAGCTAAAACCCCCAAAAAAATCAATGGTGCAGCATCATTGTTCACATTATAATAGAAATGGGAAAAATATTGCTGCTTTAATAAAAAAAACAACGAAAAAACAATATTTTTAAAATTATTATTATTTTTGTTTATTTTAGGTCATGCTCTGGCCTTTCCAATGATATCAAACATTAACCTCTAGCTGCCAACGGTCGGCACGTATTAGGGTTCAAATGTTCCTCTATCTCCACCATAGAGTTTCCATAGGGAAACCCCTTGGCAGCTAGGGGTTAACTCTAACACTGATGTTATTGCGACATCGAGAGAGGCAGTGAGAGGTCCAAGATGTCAGCCACCTCTGAGAGAGGTCCGTGATCCGGTGCCATTGCAGACTGGCACCTCAGAGGTTAAAGACTCTGCCCTTTCCAGCGGTGCCGGTCTTTGTCTTATTCCACCTTCCAATTGGGAGGGAGAGTGTTCCGAATGACAAATCCCTCCTTTCCGGCGATCTTCTGACTTTGCTGGGAGCTGCCTGAAAAATGACGTCATTGCACCAGAAGGGGTCTTAAAAGCAATGTCTGACTTCCATGAAGTCAGATCGCCACTGAGGAGAGAGGTGAATATGCGGAGGAGAGTCCGCATAGCGGAGGACGTCTGTGGAACGTTCTCTGCGGGAGACTCTCATGACATTTCCCACAGGTCTTCCACAGTGAAGGGGTTAAACACCTTTTAGAATAGCTAACAGAGTTCAGTTTTTTTTCCTGCAGTTCAGCAGCGTTCAGTAGTCAGTTTGGCTGTATTCGGCAGTCGAATGGCGGTCTTCCGCAGCGTTCGGTTTTCTGATTGGCAGTGTCTTGCAGTCTTCAGCGGCTCTATGTTCGCCGCAATTAGGGACCCTGCGGTGAATAGTGAACCGGGTCAGAGAAATGGAATTGCCGAAGCGCACCAGAGTGCGCTGAACTAAAAAGGATGTTTGGTACTTTCGGAATAACCCCTTAAGTTATGATGACTATGTAACATGGGGTACCCACGTACAGAATGCACGCCTCGCCATCAGCATTCCAAAGGAGTACTGATTCTGGCCCACATGCACCCCGCTACTTCATTTACTCCATTTACCCTCACCTAGTGTGTCACCCCTCTCTTATATTGTAAGCTCTTGAGCAGGGTCCTCTCTCCTGCTTTTCTGTGTGTTTTAACTTGTATGTATAGTTGTTATTCTGTCTGACCCATTGTAATATCTGTAGCTGTAACCTAACTTGAACTTGTGGGGTGTAACAAATGGAGATACAGTCTTCCAAAGGTCCCTCATTCTCCTTGCAGTGGTGCCGGTCGGCGGCTTGTGTTTTAGGTGGACGAATGCGTAATAATGCCATTGCCTCCACATTTGCTCCTGGTGTGAGAAATGAGAAGGTGGTTAGTGCAGTGGCATTGTTCGCTTTATAAGTAAAAGCACATAATACCACTGCCTTAGAACAGAGAGAAAATAAGTACATTTTGCATTATTTTTTTGTTCATGTTTACACATATTTGGTATTGATGGAAAGGCCTGACTTTCCAGTGACACCTCATTTGACCTTGTGCGGTATAAAGATTAGAGATGCAGGATTTCAAAAAAGCCCTGCTCTCGTTACTGCAGTGGTTTAGGTTTTTGATGGAACAATGCGTAATTACGCATCATTCCATCGCCTGCTCCACACCTGCTGGTGACATGGGAAATGAAATGGTGAGTTACTGCAGCAGCATTGTTCATTTTTATAAATAAAAAGTGAACAACAGTGCTGCATTAGAAGAAAAAAAGAATTTTTACAAAATAATTTTACATAAAACTTGTTCATGTATGGTATCATACAACAATGCCTTCCTTGACCCCCTAGCCTCTATGGGTCTAGCGATACAGGGGTCCAAAGGACCTTCATAATGATTTCCCTGACCAGCTGTGGGAGGGGGGCAGGGATGTCAGTGGGCAGGGTTAAGTCCTGCAGGCAGTCACCTGCGGGAGAAGTCCGCGATTGGCGCCGCGCCACGGACCGGGCATTGGCTCTTGTGGGATCAAGGTGCAGCTGCTTTGGGCCCCACTACAATGCCTGGCCCGGGGCAACTGTCCCTTTTGCCCCCATGGTAAAAATGGCCTTGGTCCTTCAGTGCTCCCTAGCAGGCAGGACATACAAATCTCATCTGTCTAGTGATGGCTGTGTGGGCGGTGAAAACACCTCGTCTTCAAAGAACAATATCGTCCAAACAGGGCAGCAGGTAGGGTGGGCACTCCACACAGCCTGGCCACTATAAAAAGCTAAAGTGATCCAGTATCAAATACGTGTTTAATGTCTCATACATTGTTTTCATTAGATTGCTAAATTCCATGAAAACAATTCTAGATAAAGTTGCAGCAGATGACTTGATGCATTTAACATATGGCCTGATATGGCCTTGGTCCACCATATTTAGCCATAGAGTTCCTATCCTTCTGTCACCAATGCCTACCATTTTAGATGCCTACCTGCAATACTATCTAACTTCACTTTTTTAAATATTTGAATTTGTAATTGCAAAATTCCAAATTTCAGAATTAAAAGTTTGTTTTTGCCACCATATAGTGTCATGCAAAAATACATATGCTTATTGTTTTCTGTGAAAGATTTATAACTTAGATATAAAATGATTGGCACTTGGTATATTCCCAAATAAATAGGTCTTCATTGCTACTTTTCCATCTCATTCATTACTAAATCAGCACAAATCTCAGTATGATATAGAACACTTCACGGCTGGGGGGGACTATCGGAAAAAATATGGCTTTCAACAATGCATGGCTGCCTAACGCAGAACAATTGAACTCCTGTTTTCATTGTGAATACTGATAAAAGATGTTGAAAATGAAGAACAATTACAGGTTTATGTATAGTCTAAGAAAAACCCTACAGTTTTATATATCTGTATATATATACAACTAAAGTTTTTAAAACAAATATATACAGTTCAATAAAAAAAATGTATATAAATATGAATTTCATATATCTTAGCCATATTTTTAAAAAGGGTAAGGATGATTAATATAAACGCAATAGCCCATGATAATTGAAAAAAGTAGCATTATGTTATCAAGTGTTTATAGTAGGTTGATATTGTCCTGTACGTATACTGTATAGTCTTAAAATGTTCCAAGTTCATATAACGTCTATGTTTACAGTTGTTAAGAACCTTTTGCAACAACTGAACACCCTTCAGCAAAACACACATCTAGGAATATGATTTTCATGGTGACCCAAACTATGAATCTGAAATAAAGAATGAAAAACACGAAGGAAATAGAAAGAGCTACGTTGTAAAAGTCTAACCATAAAATTTAGTCACTTAATTTAATATGCTGGCATTGTGATATTTGATATAGGTTAATGTGCAAAAGTCCAGGCAGGGTTTCCATACTTGCTGTTGTATATATGATATTCAAGGATGGGGGTGTCACGTCCACGCATTGTCCTCAAGTAAAGTATCGGTGGAAGTGATCACGGGCGTGGCGCAGCAAGATGACGCGGTGCCCGCCGAGTTTAAAATCAGACGCTTGAGCCATGGCTCCTTGCCCCTGTCGTGATTTTCACTCCTCTCAGTGCGTACTTGTGTTTATTGCTAATCATTTTACATCTGTATGACTTCGGCTTGTCTGACATCACTCTCATGCCTCTTAACTCTTTGATACTGGCTGAAGACCCAACCGGGTAACTGACCCCTGGCAATCCTCTGACAAATTGTCAGCGAAATACGGTACAATTCACAACAATTCGGCCCTGTTCATTGGAAATTGTACCATAAAAGTCTATCATGTCTTCTATTCACAGAATGCCAAATTACACTGAAATGGCTACGAAATGCCTTGATTTTTGGTAATTCAATTCGACATATTTAAACCATTAACGCCCCAAGGTGTACTATGTAGTCCCTGCAGTGGGTATGAACGCTACGGGATGGCATAGCACACCCCGCTACCCTTCTATCAGCTGTCTCCTGTCTGCCCACCAGTGTGTCATTCGCTGTTGCAGGATGACCAGGACTCAAGCCATTCGCCTACAGTCAGTGACATGCACAGCACATCAGGCTGGCTGGCTGGCGAAGGGGTCGCCAGCCATAGACTGCTGTTGTGACAGGCATAATTAGGGCTAATTGATACAGGCTTTTTTTTTTTTTTTACCTCTACAGCCCTGGTTAGTGAAATTAATCTACTTCCTTAATAGCTGCATGAAGCGCTGGCCATACATTGGCTGGTTAGAGTATGTGGTGGTCTACCAGCTATCCTTCAGCCCACCGGCATTTGCTGGTTGTCTGATGGTCAGTCTGGGCCTGCTGTGATCTATTTGCATTACAGACAGTGTCTGCAGATCTTTACTCTATATACTTTGGGGCAAAGTAATCCTAGATTATCTCTGCAGCAAGTATCAGAGTCCCTTGATGTTAAAACATGATTACCAGGACTTGAAAACGTATTCCTGGAGAGAAGAGCAAGGAGTAATAGGATGAAAAAAGTTGATACCTAGTATCAACTAGATACATCTACAACCTTAGTTTGCAGCATTTTTTTCCTCACAAATATTGGTATCACCTGACACAATTTTTTTTTAAAATAATAAATTCAGAGAGGTGGCATTAGTGAGGATGCATATTAGCTATTAACAAGAGATTAGATTGCAGAAATGTCAGGATTCTGAGAAAAGGACCAATATTCTTCTCAATGTCATTTTTATAATTACTTTTTTGGCTGCTATACACCTTTAGCATGTCCTTATTTTGAGAGTATTATATCTTTACATCTTTTTAAAATTGTGTTCTTATCCAAAAACATACCTCTACCATTTGCCTCTTTATTGTATAAAATTGTGCATATTTATTTTCATAGGGCAGTAGTAATTTGATAATAACAACATGGAGTTCATGCTCACTAACAATCAGGGTTACTCAAAGAGATCCGAATGGCTGCCGAAAGGTAACCGAATGCTGAAAATCAGCGTTCGGTTACCTTTCTTGGTCATTCGTCTATACAGAGAGCAGGCAATTCGCCTAATATCTAATAAACTGTTGATTATAATATTCTGCAGTAAAAAGTTTTTTTATTTTTAAATTTTTAAGCATTTTTCGTGATTATTTTCCAAAATAATAATTTACGATTATTATATTTTTAATTTTAAAAAAAAAAAATTAAAGGTTTTTTATTTTTTCTGTAACAGCCCTTTTTATTATCATTTATCGGACCTCATATGTAAATTTCAGACATTTTCGCTCAGTAGTTTGTTTGCAAACAGCGTTTCAATTTTCAAACATCCAAGCGTACTGTTTTTTTTTCACTCCATTTGTCTGCGGTGTCGGGTTTTCCCGGCGGCTGCTCTGCGCTGTGATCAGCGGCTGCTCAGGTTTCTCTGGCATGTTCGCAGGGTTAATCCAGATGTTTTTGCCGGTTTCGGTGTGCATTCGCCTGGGTTTTGCGGTGAGTATTCGGCAGGTTTTCGGCGACTTTTCCCTGCACTACGACAGCCCTGTGGTGCTTGCTGAATACACCGCAGGGTCGCCGAAATGGGATAGCCAAATCGCACCGAATTAAAGAGAATGAAAAGTCACCGAATGTGCGGTGACTTTTCTATTCTCTTTGAATAACCCTGAATGTTTTACACCATCTGCAAAATGTACTGATTTGTATACAATTATCATCATTGCACCTAGACTTAGCATAAAAGGAAGGCCTGAGGAAAAAACAGGCCAAGAAGGGAGCATGGTTAGGTAATAATTGGTACAAGTGACAAACTCCTTGGGCCCTACTCTCCTATTCGCGCTAAAATGTCCCCATTTCTATTCCGGGGCAGACTTACAGGGTTATTCAGAGAATAGTGAAAACCAGGAGAATGACTGGAAAAGTGAAAATTCCAGGTTAAAATAGCCAAACCAGAAAAATTCTCACATTTATCTCACTTTCCAAATCGGCTATTTTGACCTGGAATTTTCAGTTCTCTAGTCATTCTCCTGGTTTTCACCTCTCTGAATAACCCTGATTGTCTCAGCACCGTGCCCCAGAACGCAGTCCTAACCACTATGATGGTCACGGTAGATCTTGCGCGCCACCATGAGTATCCCCTCCTAGACACCATGGAGGTTTGCGCTTCCAGGCTGTGAGCCATGCGCAATGTCGTGCTGCACCTAGGAGTGATCACGGAGGGAGACTGGGAACTATTTATTCCCAGTCTCGCTCTGCTCCTGGGGACAAGAAGCAGCATATTGGGCCATTGTTCTCTCCGCATGAGAGGTGAGTATCGGATTTATTGGGGGGGGGGGTTATAGGGTGCTACATGAATTCGTTAAAGCGGAATTATTTAGCACCAGCTTTTAGGTTCAGTTAAAATTTTGGCTTGCACATCCCGACGGTAATTAGTGCTAACACTTTGTAATACCTTACTTACTGAAACGCTAAATAATGATTGCGTTCCCAAAGTTAAGTATAGGATGTGCAAGGTACAGTAAGCACATGGAAGCTAGCTCGAACACCGAAGCGCTATCAAATTTCTTAAAGGTTTAGATTCAGGAATGTAATATGAGGGGTGGGGTATGTGTTAAAGTTACTTATCCTGGCGGTAACACTTACTCATCTGAACGCTAACATTAGCGGATCACTAGGGAATAGACCCCTTGTCTATAATAGGCATGGGGTGGGTAGTGGACAGGGTTTGACAGGTAGTAGGGTGGGTAATGGGTCAGTCACGGATGGGGTTTAGTGATCTGCTGCATATATTGTATATATTTCAGCAGTAAGATAATGCTCCTACATTTAAGTTTGAGTGAACATTTTTGTTTAATCTTTATCTCATCCCTTCATCCTTAACATTATGTTATTATAAACATATTTATAACGACATAATGTGTGACTTTAAAATAAATTAGAGAAATGTTGTTTGTGATTGTATTAACCATTAATAATTACCTTAAATATGTCAAGTCAATAACCACCGACTACTGGCAGAAATGTAAACATCCCTACATTAGTTGTCAATTTACTGGTTGACTTGTGAAATAATGTATATAGTCTCAACCACAGTAAGTGATTATATTGGGTCAGTGTTTCCAGTTTATTCCTAAAACATATCAGGTGACATTTTCTGTTATTAACATTTTCTGTTTCTAATGGATATCTATCCGTATTTTGTTCTTTTATTTTTAATGCCAGAGTCCCTGCTTTGAAAGTGCTTTGGTTATTTATATGTCTTATTTGATATAATCCATATTTCGCTCAGGGATTATCTACTTGTGCTTGAGTAAAGCCCATCTTATGCTATAAAATAACTCTGGGATCTATCGGCTATCTTTTATGTGGATGTATTAGTAGAGCAGATAATCAATGCTCAGGTTAAAACTCAGTGGAAAGCTGGTGAAAGGAGTCTTATATAAAAGCTGACTAGAATGCAGATCTACCAGCAGAGAGCTGCCAACATCAGTTAATTAATCAATTAAGAAGAATGTTTTAAAGGAAGTCAAGAAGAGCCCTCAGTAGCTTTCATGACCTAGCTTTGAGAGAAGCCCAGCTGCTAGGCTCCCACTGGAAAATCTAAAGTTAACGTTTTTTCTCCTGATATATGATCTTGTAAACTGTTTAAAACACTATGCACTTTTTATGTCCTCCGGACACACTATAAACACTGCAAAAAATATTCAGACAAATACAGCTATGATTTTGAACAGCTGATTATATGCTTCAATTGCTTTTAAATTTATATATATATACAGTATATATATATGAGCAGGCAAAAAGATTCTGCACTCATGGTTCACCTTCAACATACCCCACATCCTAGTGCTTGACAATGGCCTCCAATTGGATATTCATGCAAGTAGGAGTCAGCACTCACATGGCACCCGTGAGTGCTGACTCCTACTTGCATGAATATATATATATATTAGTAATAGTTGTTTCTGTTAAGGCAACTGTTAAATTAAATAAAATTTAATTCAATAAAACTCTGCTTGTTCAAGAATTAGTTGATAATGGTGAACATTTAACTTTGCGGGATTTAAAGAGATTTGGCTCTGAATCTTACATTAGCTGTGAGTTTTACAATTCTCATCATCATGATAGATTTGTGCTACAACTAGTAGTAAAGTGGAATTTCCTAGCTGTATTTCAGAAACACTTCACATGGTAAACTAATTAAATGTTGAAAAGCATTCCAAGTCGGGGGCGTGTCTGGACTGCCAACCAAGATGGTCGCACACTGATCCCTCTCTGTCATCCCCTCCGATAATACGCTCTTAATCCAGCACCTGTCATAGCATGGTACGCGTCAAAAGGACCTCAACTGACCCCAAGACACCAGCGAGACCCCTCAGAGCCTCTGAGCGCTCCTTGGACGGCTACCTGCTTCATACTCCACGGCCGGCCGCGTGCTCTCCCGCGGCGCCCAAGATGGCAGATGCGGCCTCCTCGACCTCCGGACCCGATCCTACAGCAGCCATTGCCAGACTGGAGCTCCGGCTGGAGTCCATCCTGGCGGGGATGCCAACAAAGACGGACCTTGCCGATATGCTCTCTGACCTGCACGCTTCAGTACGCCGCGACGTGGAGGAGGTGCGGGGCGAGGTGTCGGACCTCGGCAACCGCGTGTCTCGTCTAGAACAGGCCGCGGAAGAGATGCCCCCGCTGGCTCCAGCAAACCCCGAGGCCTACTCAGAGCTGCGCCGGCTGGTGGACGACGTTGACAACCGGGGACGCCGGAATAACCTGCGCGTCCGCGGCTTAAAAGAGCTGGATCCCCCGGAGCAGTTGGAGGAGGTACTGTGCCACTTTTTTAATTCAATCCTAGGCCGTGAACCGACCTCGGTCATCGAGCTGCATCGTGCCCATAGAGCTCTACGGCCGAAGCCACAGGACGGCGACCCACCGCGAGACGTCGTCTGCTGTTTCGCCTCCTACCGCCTTAAAGAGCAGATCGTTAAGCACGCCCGGAACGCCAGAACCTGGGATTTCGAGGGACAGTCGCTGGAGCTATATCAAGATCTGACGCCCTTCACACTGGCGGCATGCCGCCATCTAAGACCGATCACCCAGGCGCTCACTATGCGGCATATCCCCTATCGTTGTGGATTCCCACTTGCCCTCACAGTACGAATGGATGGTGTTACGCATTCCATCCTCCGCCCTCGGGACGTCCCAGACTTCGTGGCTGCCTTGAGATTGCCGTCGGCGGAGGTACAGGATTGGGAGCAGCGAGAGTTGCGGCGCCCGGGAGGACCGGCTCGGCCCCAACAACTGCTACATCGCCGCGGGACAGAAGAGGCCCTAGCCGGCCCTGACCGCGACAACCTGGATGAAGCCGTTTAGCACCTCGAGAATGCGACAGATGTGTTCTCTACGCTCCGCGAGGCCCGGACGACATGTGACGGTCGCTCGCCCCGCTCCCCACCACGACACCTAGGAGCTGGTTACGCAGGCCCGCTGGAAGCAACTCTACAGCTGCCCCCCCACCCTTGTGCCCTTCATACCCCTACGCCTGCCGCCGGCTGGATATACGTGCAGGCGGGTTGCGGGAGGACCCGGGGGCTGAATCCTGTGAGCCCGATTCACTGCCCTCGTACCAAAGGAGTGGGCGCCCCTACAGCGCCCCCATTGTTCGACTGACCCGACACGCCGGATACGGGCTGGACTCCTCAACACCTTGGATGCCCTCTCGGTACGCTGTCCCAAGCTGGTGCGAGGGGGTAGGACGCTTTCCTGTGCCCCCCACTTTTGCTCCCCGGAACTGGCACACGCTTGGACGCTGCCGGACTCACTGCACTCGCCCCGGAGGTCAGTGCCCCTACCCTGGTGGCTGGGGGGTTGGAGGTGGGACGCATCCGCGCGAATATCACACCCCTACCTTTCCCCCCCCTACCTCACAAGAGATATGTGACCGGGTTAACTGTCCATACCCCTTGCGCTGCTCCGCCTGCTCTGGCTGTCGTGGGTTGGGCTCCCCCCCACACCCCCACTTTCCTCTTGGTGCGCCCCGATACCCCACGATCTCACGCCACCACCCCCCTACTTTGGCTCCTCTGCCCTCTTTGTATATCCCCCTCCACGCACCTAGCTACGGAGTTTTGGACTTTTGAAAGGGTGGGTATCCAAGCGGCGGGGTGGATGGGCCTTTTCGGAAGCACGGACTACCGAGATCTTGGGTTAGACGGCGATCGGTGGTGCATGATAGCTCGCACCCGCGGCGCTTGCCCGGAGGGATCGGATGTGGTGGGCGGGGGGATGGCTGATGGAGGGCACTGAGTTGCCTCTGGAACGCAATAGCTCTTTATACACGTCTACATGTTGCACATTCTGATATGCTACAGAGTAGGACGGCGCGTCGCCTGTATAAGGCTGACATGCTGCCCGGGGTCACATATGGTCCTTAATTACGCAACCGTAATGTCGCCTTTATACCATAGTCTATGTTATCCTCCTTTTCCTTCGGAGGGGATCGGAGTTCAAGTTTTGTGTTGTTTTCCATTGATATATACCACTGTATATACATATATAGTACTTCCCTTCCTTTCTCTCCTTCCTTCCCATCTGTCTGACGTTTACGCAATTCACTGTCAGCCTTAGCCCTTGGTTTAGGCAGCACCCTCCACGCCCCCCTGGGGTAGGTGCACTTGTTCAGTTAGGAGAGCCCTTTTGAGTCCCCCCTCAGGCAACGGGACCCAGCCCTCTCCTAACCGGCACCGGAGCCCCCTCCTCCTACCCCGCCTGTCGGCGTGGGTATAGCGCCTCTCTCCTACAACCCCGAGAGACCTTTCCCCCTTTTTTTTTTTTTTTTTTATCTCTTCTTCTCTCTCTTTCTTCTCTTCCTTCCTCTAACTTTTTCACTACACCCTTTCTCTCTTTCTCTCTCCTCCCCATTCTCTCCCTCTTCTACTTTAACTTCTTGTTTTGCTTTCCTCCCTTCCCTCCTCTTTATTCCCCCTCCTCCGAAACCTTTACATACCCCCCCGGATGGCGGGGCCGGGCCCTGGAAACCGGTCGGCGACCCTGATCCCGACTGACTTTAGAATGGTGAGCTATAATGTACGAGGCCTAAACAAGCCCGAGAAGAGACGCCGTCTCCTCAGGGACCTGACGGCCCTATGCGCCTCGGTGGCCTTCCTGCAGGAGACTCACTTCCGCACCACTGACCCCCCGACCTTACAGGACCGCCGCTTTCCGACGGGTTACTTTGACCACAACCCGGATTCGAAATCGAAAGGGACGGCGATTTTGTTCGCTTCTACTGTACCTTTCGATATGACAGACACTTACGGTGCGGGTGATGGGAGATGCCTCTACATGAAGGGCAGGATCGCTGGCTCCACCTACACGTTCGCTAACTTGTACCTCCCTAACACGAAACAACATGTGTACCTGGCTAAGGCGCTACGAACCCTAGAAAGCTTTACGGAAGGCACCCTCGTCTTGGGAGGAGACTTTAACATTCCACTTAACCTCGTCCTCCTCGAACCACCGGACCCCCCTTAGAATTTTAAGACGCATCCAGCGCTCCTTAACAGCACTGAGACTCGTGGATGCCTGGAGGGCGCTGAATCCATCTGTCAGGGACTACACGTATTATTCAGCAGTCCACAACACCTACTCCAGATTGGATTATTTCTTCGTGCCCCAGTATGACCTACCTCTTGTGAGATCGTCGGAGATACAAGCTACCACGTGGTCGGACCACGCTCCCGTGGTCATGGCCATGTCTTCCCCCCTTCTCCGCTCTAAGGAAAGGATGTGGCGGCTTAACACCTCCCTACTTGCGGACCCGCTTCTTGTGGCTGACGTAACCGAATCTATCCGAACGTATTTTGCGGAACACCTGACCTCAGCTGTGCCGCAACCGACAATTTGGGAGGCCCATAAAGCTGTGATACGAGGAAAGCTGATAGCCTGGGCATCGCGCACGAAGAGGGTGCGCCAGGAGGAAACAGAGGACCTCCTGACTAAAATACGTCAGCTCGAGCTCGAACATCACTCTTCGCGGGACGCGGACACATACGCGCGTCTCCTGCAGGCTCGTACCCAGTTAACTAACGTAATGAATCCTTGGATTCAACGCGCCATTCAACAAACCAGGTGTTTCTTTGCTCTCCACGAGGACAAGCCGGGTCGTCTCCTGGCGCGCCTCCTGAAGAAACAACGCGCAAGGGCTTATGTTCCGGCAATCCGCACCCCCAAGGGCTCGGCGACGCCCCACCCGGCCCAAATAGCACAATGCTTCCGGGAGTTTTACTCTTCCTGTACCACTCGGCTGAGGAGTCAGATCGGACACCGGAAGCGCTTCTTGTGGAATATCTGAAAACACGGATCCCGTACCGCCTGTCAGACGACCAGCGTGCTCAACTTCGGGTGCCTCTTACACAGGAGGAGATCTCATCCGCCGTTAAGACTCAGAAGAATGGCAAGGCCCCGGGTCCAGATGGCCTTCCCTCAGTGTACTATAAGCGCTTTGGGGCTACCCTGGTACCTCCACTGGTAGCGAACCTTAACTCATTATTGGAGACTCAATCTCTCCACCCACACACCCAGGCCGCCACGATTGTAGTACTTCCCAAAAGCGGGAAGGATCCTATGTTATGCTCCAGCTACAGGCCGATATCCTTGTTGAATTCTGACCTAAAAATTTTTGCAACGGCCTTGGCACACCGGTTGCATGCGGTCTTACAGCTTCTGGTACAAAAAGACCAGGTGGGCTTTATCCCGGCTCGTGAGGCCAGGGATGGCACCACCCGCACCTTGAATGCCATACACAGAGCAAGACAGGAGGAGATCCCTATGTTGCTTCTGTCAACTGATGCCGAAAAGGCTTTCGACAGGGTATCGTGGCGTTTCCTGTTCGCTACCCTGCGCGCCATGAACCTGCCACCAGAATACATCTCATGGGTGGCGGCGTTGTATGGTTCCCCGAACGCTCGGGTAAGGGTTAATGGGATTCTCTCGGACACGTTTCAGATCCGCAACGGCACACGACAGGGGTGCCCCCTGTCCCCGATACTTTTTGCCCTCACTCTCGAACCTTTCTTGGAGTCTGTCTGACGCAATGAGGCTATTACCGGATTGGAGGGGGGCTCTGGCACCCACAAGGTCTCAGCATATGCCGACGACATGCTTTTCTATGTAACCAACCCTCTAGCATCCTTGCCGGGGATTGTGGAGGAGTTCAGCGCCTATAGCAAGCTGTCTAACTTAAAACTGAACATGGAAAAGTCTGAGATCTTGAGCCTTAATATCCCGGGCAGGGCGGAACGGGCTCTCCAACAGAGGCACCCCTTCCACTGGTGCCCTAAAAAGATGCGATATCTGGGCATCTGGCTCACTAAGTCACCACAAGATCTTTACCAGGAAAACTTCGTCCCACTCTGGTCGGAGTTGGGCCACGACCTCGGGGAATGGAACCTGTTGAAGATATCCTGGCTTGGCAGAATCGGGGTGTTGAAAATGAATGTGCTACCTAGGTTACTTTACCTTTTTCAGACGCTACCGATACACATTCCCCCGGCGTTCTTCCAGAGGATTCACTCCGACTGCAATCGCTTTATATGGTGCAAAGCCAAGCCGAGAATCGGCTTACGCACGCTAACAAGACCCAAGTCATCAGGGGGTCTAGCTTTGCCGGACTTCCGCCTCTATTATGAGGCTTCACACCTCCAGCGGATAGTGGAGTGGACCACGGGGGGCAGACAAGCTCTATGGCAGGATCTGGAGAGAGATGCGACTCCGCATCCCACGCCCGCGTTGCCTTGGATAGCAGCAGACCAACGATCTCCGGTCTCGTTTCGACACCCATTTGTGGGGGCCACGTTACGAGTCTGGCGTTCCGCTATACGTCGCTACTTGATCTCCTCGTACCCCTCACCTATGCTGCCTCTTGCGGCCAACCCAGCCTTCCCGGCTGGCGTGCATCCCACCCTTGGCCGGAGACTGGGTTCGGACCTATTGCTCAGGGCGTTACATTTTACAGACGGAGTGAACCTGCGCTCACCATGGGACGGGGGACACCTGCTCCCCCTCCGTCTATCATGGAACGCTTTAATTTCCATCAAATCTCTCATTACCTACTCTCACTACCGGCCCGCCACAGACTGATTCGCCCCCTCACACCGTTCGAATCCCTCTGCACTGGAAAACGCCATCTTAAACATGGTATCTCGACTATATACAACCTCCTTCAATCCGCACTTAATCAAGATCCCCCTCCCTTTGAAGGCTCCTGGGATCTGATCCTGGATACCCCCATACCGGACAAAAAGTGGCGAGACACCTTTGAATTAACCCACCATGGCAGCCCGCAGGCAAAGCTGCAATCTAACTCCTACAAGGTTATCTCGATGTGGTACTGCACCCCTGTCCTGCTTTTCAGAATCGGCCTCCGGCTGACGCCAAACTGTTGGCGATGCGACTTGACGACGGGCACCTACCTTCACGTTTGGTGGGAGTGCACACTCCTTGTCCCGTACTGCGCCTCAATCAGGGATACGGTGGCAGAGGTCGCTGATCTTGATCTACCATTTACGGCAGGCGTGTTCTTGCTCACACAAATCCCCTGCTCCGCACGCTCCCTCAAGACATCAGTGGCTCTTCCCATGATCATGACCGCGAGGCTGATGGTAGCCTGAGTGTGGGGCTCTACCACACTCCCTACCTACCGAGACTGGCTCTCCCGGATGGGGAGGTCATGTGTACGGAGGATCTCGTGGCAAGGACAGAAGAAAGAATAGAGGAGCACCTACGTAAATGGTATCACTGGAACACGTACGTGGCATCTGCCTCTTGCCGCACCCGAATGGGACGTGACACCCACTGAAAACCCCTGTCTTCAATGGCCGTGGGACGGTTCAACCCTGTCCCCCCCCTCTCATGTGAGGGAACTGATTGATGTCCCCGATTTGTGACAATTTGACTTAAACCTTGAAACGCCGCCGGCCGGGGGAGGTGCCCGGCCCCGGACATCAGTACCTTCCATCAACTCATGTTCCCCCCCCCTTTTTTTTTTTTTTTCTTTCTTCATCTTTTTCTCCCTCCTTTCACCCTTTCTTTTTCTTCTTACTTCTTACCTCTTCCCCTCTCTCTTCTCTTTACCCTTTCTCTCACCCTCTGCTCTTTCCCCTCTCTTCCCTCCGCCCGCTCTGTCCCAATAGTATTCCTCCCTGACTCAAGTCTATCTCTCTCGCATTTCTGCGCTTGGCGCCCTACCCCTGCATATAGGCCCTATTTCTTTCCAAACTGACCTTTTTAATATGAGTTTTTTGGCCAGAATTCACCCGCGGCCCTGGCCTACGCTCTTCTCGCAGGCCCCCGGTGCTAACTCCTAGTGGCCAGCTTTTCTTATATCCCTCCCCAAGCCCTAAATACCGAAGCGACACGTCTCACCGACGTTACCCTACCACACACGGAGGGGTGTGGGTGCTTGCGCGAACCATGGCTGCTGACAGAATTTGGTAATTATAGGAATGCCCTACAGCGTTACCCCTGACCCCTCCCCCCTCTTTTCCCCTTTCTCCTGTGTTACTGAAATGCTCATGTTACCCTCTCATTGTAGTGCATTTGGTGTATTGTTCAGACTGAGATGTTACAAGTTGTAGTATTTTGTAAATTACGCTCGACTATGCTGATTTACTCTGTTTATGATTATCTGCCTATTTACCCTCTGTATTTTCGCTCCTTGGCTCGTTGAATAAAAAAAAAAAAAAAAAAAAAAAAAAGAAAAGCATTCCAAGTCCAGTGTTAACTAGGGCAGAGACTACAGCTAGAGATAACCTGTTACCCACTGAATTTCCAAGTTTAATGATAATATGTTAGCATTGGTGATGGACTCCAATGTGTGAATCTTGCAACGTCTTGGAAACGCAAACCTCAGAGGGAAGAGACTGTTTGATCTTGGTGTTCTTCCAGGAACTGTGATCTATATGAAATGGAAAAGGAAAGTCTCAAATCATAATTCATTGCAAACTATTAATTTGTAAAGGAACTGATACAGTATAAGAACAGACAGTACATATAATATGCAATTCACAATTAAATGAAAATTCACTGCATCATTACAATTACACCAAGCCACCAGTCTTGATTACAGCAGGGAAACAACTTATCTACTATATTAAACTGACCAACAGCGTAACTATTCCTAATAAACATGGTAATTCTAGCTACGTAGTGCACACCCATAGAACATACACCAAGGTTAGCCAAGTATAAAATAAATTATCCACATTGTTAGGGGGGGGGGAGAAGTAGAGGAGAACAAATGATAGGCCCAAAGCCTTGCTAAATTTAGTACATATTTTTACCTAGCATCCATGCGGGTCACTTGATTACAGCATTGATCACAGGAACTTTAAAAGGGCTCTATGACTAAACTGATTTTTATGGGTGTGGTTTGTTTCTCTTAAAGTGTGACATTTTTGCAGCATTTGTTGTATTGCTTTCTTTTACATTTAGTTTAATGTAAAGAAGAGCATCTTAGAATTGTTTGTTTCGTTCACACTAGTGGCAAATAGAGGTTTTGATAAAAGGTGTTTGACCCACAAAGCACTATTGTCTTCACCAAATATGAGTGCTAACATGATCATGAGGCATAATTATTAACTGTTGACTTGAAAAAACACACTACTAATAGTACATGCAAATATTAAAATAAATTATAAAAAAGATATAGGGCCACATTACAATCTTAACGCTAACGTTAACGCTCACCTGCTTGAGCATTAACGTTAGCCGTGGTGTCTACCGCATATTACAATCCAAACGCAAACGGGTTAAGTAACCCGTTTGCGTTTGGTACCTTGCACTTTTCAGCGCGAGCTTACTGTACTTTGCGCTCCCTATACTTAACATGGGGAGCGCAAAGTGTTAATCAGCGCTGGTATTACAATGTCCCAGCCCTGATTAACGCCTGGCTCTGGTCAGTGCAAAGTGTTAATCAGCGTTAGGATTACAAAGTCCTAACGCTGATTAACGTCCGGCTCTGGTTAGCAGAAAGTTATCCTGAGCCAGGACTTGGTGTTAACGGATTCTGCTTCTGCTTTTTTAAAAAAGAATCATATACTCACCTCCTGTCCCTCGGCGAGGGCCACGGCTCATGCGAGATCCGGCAGGTCATGTGATCGCGGGCGTCTGGCTCAATGGAGTCCTATGGACTCCATCAAGTGGATGCTCGCGGCTGCACTTAGTGGGGCCGTAGCGTGCTTTTTAAGTACCTGCATTGTAATTCCACGCTAAAACGGGGGTGGTAGGGGGAGAACTGCGGGTGCAGTTTTTTCTCCCTACCACCCCCGTTTTAGCGTGGAGATTGTAATTTAGCCCATAGTGGTTAAAAAATACATCCCATGTGGCCGTTCTTACCCTGAAAAGGCTTGTTGGGGGCATATAGAAACCACAGGCGAGTTCATCGAACATCTTTATCATTGCGGGATAATAACTAGGAATCCTAAACAACTGTCAGTTTACTGTTCTTAATCGTTATTTGTTTCAACATTTTAGATTGTAGATGTAGTTCACTCATATATTGTATGTTCTTGTATGGCTTGGATTTTCAAATTTTAATTACATGCAGATAATCCTCTTCTATGCAACTTATTTAAAAATATGGTGCAAGATTCCAAGCCTGATGTAGACTTCACCAGTGCACTGGTAAACTTACCAGAGCCATTGAAGTCTAGAGAATTACACCAGGTTTGAAATCTAGCCTATGCTTTGGTGTGGTGGACTTATTAATATGTATTGATGACTAAAATGAATATTCACATGATTTAAGATTTTATTTAAAAAAAAAATGTGAAAGAAGTCTAGATCACTGAATAATCCATCATAGCGCTTTAAATAAATATAGTACGCTAATATACTGTATTTCAATTCACTGTTATACACAGTTCACTGTTAGTGACAACATTTCCAAGTTGCTCAATAAATAACTGTCTTTCATATAGTAGTAATTAAAGTTAGCAGCCAAATAGGGCTTTTCTAGGACTGATTATATTTTCACGCATGTTGTTACTGGAAGATCTATTTTACTATGTATTTCTTAAAGCACTTTAGTAGAGCAGTCATAAGATGAAATTCATCACACAGCAGTTCTGCTGCAATGCAGAGATTAGTTCTTGGTGAATTCTATTTCTGCAACAGCCTTAGCCATATGTATTTTTTTCCTATATTAAGAGCTTCTGATTAAAAGGACATTTTATTCATATTTATATAACGACTGTCATGATTCAATGAAATTGCTTGTAATAGGTTTATCAATTATTTTGGATGATTTTCTGGCAAATATTGCAAACAGATCATCTGTCCTAATAGTACAGTTGTTTAGTTTAATCATTGAGTTAAATTAGGTTACACTTTTGGGAGCCAACACAGTTTTGCATCAAAATTTGTATATATAATATATATATATTTCTTATTCCAGAAACTAAAATGCAAATAGGTTAAGCCCTGAAAAAGTGTAGGAACCAAGCAAGATTTATTCCTCCGCTCAAAGTAACCATTGTCATTTTGCACTTAAATCCATTCACTACCAAGATCAAATATACTCCATTTTCAAACCATGTAATGGTGCCCCAATATCAAGTAAATTTGACTTGGTCTAATTCTGGAGCAATGCAAAGGAATTATGTTAATTGCAAATGCAATTTTTGGAAAATGGGCTCCATAATGTGCCCCCAAAGATTTAGCACCTCAGCATGGCACCGTATGTATCAAAATGGTTTAAACTGCTTGGAATCTGTTTATTTCTTCAAGGAATAAAGGTAACCTACGTTGTATCCTAGAGATGTAGTAGTGATGTTTGGCCAGCAGATGGTAGCAACTGCCTATGAAGTAGCGCAAACAGTTTGAACATGTGCTTTTGATATTTTCAGACTCATTTTCAATGTAAGTTTACTGCACAATAGACATGTGCACAGCACAAAATTTCATTTTGAACTAATGGACTAGTCCTAAAACGCAATTTATTTAGTTGCTAAAGAAATTCGTTTTCAGTTCTTTAGTATGAAAACAAATTTCATTCATCCGAAAACCAGCGGTTACAATTAATATTGTAGTGGTGGCTCCTCAGAGGGCCGAGATCGGCTGCTTGTTACAGTATCTCGCACTCTCAGCACAATGTGTCAGGCAAAGCTGTTAAATCTAACTGACTGCTGCTCATCACAGCGCTCAGAGTTTCAGTAAAACTAGTAAATAATATTATTATATATAAGAGGTTATAACAATATTATTTCCTTGTTTTACTGAAACTCTGTGTGCTGTGATGAGCAGCAGTCAGTTACTGTAACAGCTGAGCCTGATACATTGTACTGAGAGATATTGTAACAAGCAGCTGATCTCAGTGCTCACAGCCACTGGATTTAAAGGGCTAAAAAAAATGCTCCTTAATGTATAGAACATCCTCCTGCATTAATTAATACCCCTCTCTGTATAATGTATATAACATCCTCTTGCATTAATTAATACCCCTCTCTGTATAATGTATATAACATCCTCTTTCATTAATTAATACCCCTCTCTGTATAACAGGGGCGGACTGGGCCGGGGGGCGGGGGGACAGATGTCCCCCGGGCCGCCGCAATGCTCCCTTTGAAGTAAATCGAAGACTGTCTGACAGGCTGCCGCGTGCCTCCCACTTTCAGACCATGAGCTGCAGTGGCACGCCCCCTTCATCCACATGATGCTCAGTCCCGTTGTTGTGCACGCAGAAGAGGAGGGTGTGGCCTCAGGTCAGACACCGATCCTGCAGGGCCAGCCAGCCGCTCAGCCAACCTTTAATCAGAGCAGACAGACACAGATCCTGCGGGGCCAGCCACTCAGTCAGAGCAGACAGACCCTGATGACAGAGGCCCAGGCCATCCCAGACCCAGAAAAGAAGAATCAATTTGAGGTGGATGGTGAGTGATAATAGAATCAAGTGAGGGGGGGCTGGCTGCTGTGATGGGATAATCAAGTGAGGGGGGGCCTGGCTGCTGTGATGGGATAATCAAGTGAGGGGGGGCCTGGTTGCTGTGATGGGATAATCAAGTGATCAAGTGAGGGGGGGGCTGGCTGCTGTGATGGGATAATCAAGTGAGGGGGGGCTGGCTGCTGTGATGGGATAATCAAGTGATCAAGTGAGGGGGGGGCTGGCTGCTGTGATGGGATAATCAAGTGATCAAGTGAGGGGGGGCTGGCTGCTGTGATGGGATAATCAAGTGATCAAGTGAGGGGGGCTGGCTGCTGTGATGGATAATCAAGTGATCAAGTGAGGGGGGCTGGCTGCTGTGATGGGATAATCAAGTGATCAAGTGAGGGGGGGCTGGCTGCTGTGATGGGATAATCAAGTGAGGGGGGGCTGGCTGCTGTGATGGGATAATCAAGTGAGGGGGGGGCTGGCTGCTGTGATGGGATAATCAAGTGAGGGGGGGGCTGGCTGCTGTGATGGGATAATCAAGTGAGGGGGGGCCTGGCTGCTGTGATGGGATAATCAAGTGAGGGGGGGGCTGCTGCTGTGATGGGATAATCAAGTGAGGGGGGGCCTGGCTGATGTGATGGGATAATCAAGTGAGGGGGGCTGGCTGCTGTGATGGGATAATCAAGTGGGGGGGGCTGGCTGCTGTGATGGGATAATCAAGTGGGGGGGGCTGGCTGCTGTGATGGGATAATCAAGTGATCAAGTGAGGGGGGGCTGGCTGCTGTGATGGGATAATCAAGTGATCAAGTGAGGGGGGGCTGGCTGCTGTGATGGGATAATCAAGTGATCAAGTGAGGGGGGGGCTGGCTGCTGTGATGGGATAATCAAGTGATCAAGTGAGGGGGGGCTGGCTGCTGTGATGGGATAATCAAGTGAGGGGGGCGCTGGCTGCTGTGATGGGATAATCAAGTGAGGGGGGGCTGGCTGCTGTGATGGGATAATCAAGTGAGGGGGGGCCTGGCTGCTGTGATGGGATAATCAAGTGGGGGGGGCTGGCTGCTGTGATGGGATAATCAAGTGAGGGGGGGCTGGCTGCTGTGATGGGATAATCAAGTGAGGGGGGGCTGGCTGCTGTGATGGGATAATCAAGTGAGGGGGGGCTGGCCTGCTGTGATGGAATAATCAGGGAGGGGGGGCCTGGCTGCTGTGATGGGATAATCAAGTGAAGGGGGGGCTGCTGTGATGGGATAATCAAGTGAGGGGGGCTGGCTGCTGTGATGGAGAGACTAAAGTAAGGGCGGACTGCTGTTTGGGGGAGGAATAAAGTGAGGAGCCTACTGGCGAAGGGATTTAAAAAAGAATGGGGAGGGTGAGAAATGTGGGTGTGGGTGTAAAAAAAGGCTCTGGTGGAGCTCCGTGATACACTTATACACACCGCACATTCTTGTGAGTTTTATTGCTGTTAAGCTCTGTGATACCTTCATACACACAGCACATTACTGTGAGCTTTATTGCTGTGGAGCTCTGTGATACGCTTAAAAAAAGGGCCCGAGTTGCTGCACTATGGGCCTCTGCGTTGTACTTGCCCCCTGGGCCAAAAGTTGCCAGTCAGCCCCTGCTGTATAAGGTATAGAACATCCACCTGCATTAATACCCCTCTCTGTATAATGTATATAACATCCTCCTGCATATACCCCTCTCTGTATAATGTAGATTACATCATCCTGCATTAATTAATACCCCTCTCTGTATAATGTATAGAACATCCTCCTGAATTAATTAATGTCCCTCTCTGTATAGAACATCCTCCTCAATTTATACCCCTCTCTGTCTCTGTGTAATGCATAGAACATCATCCTGCATTAATTAATGCCCCTCTCTGTATAGAACATCCTACTGCATTGGCATGTGGTGGGTGCAGAAATTCAGAATGCAATGCTTATCCTGCACAGGAGAGGGAACTTCTACTTAAACTTTGTATCTCTGTGGGGAATACAGACAGGAATATAAAAGCAGGGGAGAGGGAAAATATTAACGTAAATCGGTCTGAAAGCTCAGAGAAGAGATGACTGGCGCAATTATTATTTTTTTTATAAAATAAAGCACTTTAAATCCAGGGAAAACATTCAAATAAATCACACTGAAGGCTCATAATGACAGAGTAACTGTGAGAGCTGGATACTAAATGTATCAGACGGAAAAAAAAACTTTATAACAAGCAGCACTGGGAGAGGGACTTTATATAAAATGTGTATTATAGATGAGGAAAGGGGGATAGTGCTCCTGGATAATATAAAATGTATCAGACCTAAGCCCCTATTATGCAGAGCAGGAGGGGAGATACAGTAACTCACGTTTTATAAAGTTCCTCTCTTCTCCCAGCGCTGCTTGTTATAAAGGGGTTTTTACTATCCAGCCCTCCTCTGTCATTAGCTTTCAGTGTGATTTATTTGAATGTTTTCCCTCTCCAGCTGCTTTTATCATCTCGTCTGTCTCATAGACATGCAAGGGTTAAGTAAAGGTTTCCTCTCCTGTGCTGGCTGGCTGCGCTGCAAGTGAGTATTCTGGAGCTCTATCACTGTCAGATTTTCAGGTAGGGGTCGGGAAGGATTATACATACAAACCTTTACTGTATGTTTGCGATGTTGCGCTCCTCATTGCTGGTCTCCTTCAATCAATGTAATATTACAAAAAGGATTGAAACTAAAATGTAATGCATTTTCCTTTCGTTTCTTTTGTTTTTTTGGACTGAGCAGTTTCGTATCTCTTGAGTCATACGAAAACTAAATTAGCCCAAAATTCAGACTAAATAAGTTTAGTACTAAAACGAATGCACATGTCTACTGCACAATTGTTTTCCATAAGTGCACTGGTTTCAGGAGCCGTGCCCAGGAGTATGAGGAGACCACAAAGGGATCTTTGCTAGAGATGCTTAGACGCTACATAACTTAGCAGCACCATTACTATACTGCCCCTGCTTTGCTATCCAGTCCAGGTTTTCTGCTTACCCAGCCTGAATGAAGCCTCAGCTGTTCTCCATTCAGCTTGACAGCCAATGACTTCTATTTAAGGGAGTTGCCTCTGTATTGCTGTTCATGGTGCTATCTGGACTTTTTCCTCCTGTCTGTTTCCTTGCTTGTGTTCCTGGGCACCCCTTGTCCCTGCCAGTATCCAGCCATGCCCTGTGTTTGTATCCTGCTGTGTCTCATACCTGCAATAAACCTTGTGGATTTCTCTGTACCTGCCTGTTTGTGCTTGTTTCCCCTGCAGTTTGCGCTCTCATCTGCCACCCCGCATGATGACTCTGACAACTGGGCCCAGGCAATAGTTTTATGGAAAACAACATGGTAGTTAAGTGGTTAACCCACCAATCCAAATACTCAAATTTGGTATTGATATTGCACATAGGTTTTAAATAGCCTGCGTATAATGTGACTTAACAAGATATTATTGAACGCCTAAATAACTTTTTTTTACATCTTTACAATACGTGGACCAAAATGGAACTCCATTCCTGCTTCAATTGCTTTTTAAGAAAAATAATAGCATGTCTATTTTTTACTTAATCCTTTCACTACCAAGTGATAAAAAAAAACTATTTGGCCAGTAGATGGCACCATCTACTGCCAAATTGAGTCACAGAGGTTTGAGCTGCAGGTCTATTTCTTTTCCCCTGCATCGGCTGTCGACTGCTGCTGAAAGCCCAATAGTTCAGAGCAGTCATCAGCCGATTTTTACAGTTTTAGTTCTCTAGACATTCTGCCTACAGGGCTAAATATTTGGGGGTACCTTCTGTTTGCAGCAAACAGATTTCATTTGCTTTTGGTCTGCAGATCAGCATATCTCGATATCTCGATATCCGGGCACCGGATGGTTCCTTTGAAGCCCGAGATACACTATATTGCCAAAAGTATTCGCTCACCCATCCATATGCGAGTCAAGGCAGGTGAGCGAATACGTTTGGCAATATAGTGTATATTGATCTTAGTAGTGAAGAAGTTAGTGATTAACTACTAGAGGTTTGCTTATTTTTCAACTCTGAGTAAGTATGTGATACATGGAAATCTTGCTGGTTTTTAAAATGTTCCAAATTCTAGTGTTTTGAGAATTCAAAATCCCTCACGTTATTTTTTCTCATGTAATATTACCTTAAATCCAGTTGACAGCTGCTTACAACTCTGTTAACTTAAGTAATGAGGCATCAGATATCAAAATACCAGTTACTTTCCAGAATGTAAAGTTACCAACTCTTGGAATATGAAGTTGGATTAGTACTGTATGATGCTCTGTGTTATGTGTTATTGTTGGTTTTTAACACAAAACCCTGTATATAGTGACTATTTGTGATATTAAAAATACTGGAATCCGCTTACATTTTGATGTTTCTTAAATAGTTTTTGTCAATCAAATATTAACAGCATTATTAATTTAGGGTTCATACTGCTGTGTCACATGTTTGGCCCATTCGTTTTTGAATATGGTCTTGTTCATTGTAAGGGGGTTATAGGAACAATATAACTACAAATATACAAGGACTATATGCTTAAGATCCCCATTTTATAAATAACACTTCTCTATTTTTAATTCTCTGCAAATTCGAATAATACTCCACATTTTTGTATTTTTTACTGTATTATATAAAATGTACAATTATTGTCTTACACACAGTATGTAAGATACAGTTAAAAATTATCTGTAAAGGTAATTTCCAAAATCACATGCATCTTTGCATTCAATTAGGCTAAAGACATGCACATTACAACTGTTTATTAACAAGTCATTACCTGTTTATATAACTAATTTACAAAAGTATTTGCAAGATGTAATTATTTTATCATTTTGCCTTTTTATTTCCCCATTTCTTCTGTACAAGTAGTTAATGAGTACTACAACAAAGCAGAATTAGTTTTCTAATTTAATGCATGAGGGGATCGATAGTCCCTCTGAGTTAGAATACAAAAAGAAATCTAGAAGAAATGATTTTCCCTAGTTGCTGTCAACTTTCTTTAAGTATTTAACATTTGAGTGGTGAAAGTATAATTCATATGCATTTTAAAACCAGAGTATAGAAAATAAAACAAAAGTGAAATATGAGAACATTTGTAGATTTCTGCAAACCATGAAACATCTCCCCTCACGTATGGTAGGCATTTGTTTAATTACTGTAAGGGTTTCGATATATGTCTGGTCAAACCTATACGCAAAACCAGAAACTCTTTAACTGAGGTGCGGCTCCAGTCCTGAATCATCTGGGCTGTGCCATAGTGTTAGAATAGGTAGTCCAACATGCAGAGTATGAAGCACAACCAAAAACCTAACACTAGTCCTTAGAGTGGCTGGTTGAAGGGAAATTGAAAAGCACAATAACAAGTATATAAGCCAAGGTCAAGGGGTAGCAGAGATTGGGATAGCCAAGAAAGAAATGCTGGGTTGATAACAGGAGATCAACAAAAGCAAAGAACTACTATATGGCGCGTTAACTGGTCAGTGAAAACATAACCATGATAGGACAATGAGCACATGTAAATGACGCTCTTATATAGTACTAGGTGAATGTGCATTTGTCGGCGTCATTCGTGTGCGCCAAAACGTGTGGGGTCAGATTAGAATGACACATGTTACGAATGATAATAAATGGCAGGGCTCGATGGCATTCTGAGTCACACATCTTAAGCTGTGCCTCAGTTTCTGCAAGTCTGGGAACTACCGAGGCAAATAGAGGAGCGTAGGAGAAAGTAACAGGATCACAAGAACTGGGGCCGTAGGATGACGCCACGTCAATCCAAGGATCACAGGTATGGGGTGAATGTACATTAACCCTGTGAGACGTGACAGTTACCTGGTATATTCAAAGACCAAAGGTCCATAATATATCACAGATTACCTCCCATTGATTTTATTTTGGGATTTGGACTATTATGACTTTTTAGATATTTTACAAATCTCTAGAATACTCAATAAAATGTCAATTTTTGTATAGGTGCAAACAGGTTAATTTGTAATACTGGTGAGTTAGTGAAAATATGTGACTTCATTAGAATCAGCTGAGTAATAGTGTCTAGATAGATATAAACAGTGCTTTTTTCTGGAGAAATAGGTGGGGGTTAGACATGTGCATTCGTTTTAGTACTAAAACGATTTAGTCCGAATTTTGGGATAATTAGTTTTCGTATGACTCAGAGAACGAAACTGCTCAGTACAAAAAACGAAAGAAACTAAAATAAAATGCACTACATTTTAGTTTCAGTCCTTTGTGATATTACATTGATGAGTGAAGGAGACCAGCAAAAGAGCGCAACATCGCAACATCCGAAGTTCTGCACTCTCCACATGCCAATTGCAGTAGGATGTTCTATACAGAGAGGGCAAATTAATGCAGGAGGATGTTCTATACATTATGTAGAGAGGGGTATTAATGCAGGAGGAGGTTATATACATTATACAGAGAAAGGTATAAATTGAGGAGGATGTTCTATACAGAGAGGGACATTAATTAAATCAGGAGGATGTTCTATATATTATACAGAGAGGGGTATTAATTAATGCAGGAGGATGCTCTAATCATTATACAGAGAGGAGCCTTTTTTTTAGCCTTTAATCCAGTGGCTGTGAGCGCTGAGATCGGCTGCTTGTTAATTATCTCTCAGTACAATGTATCAGGCTCAGCTGTTCATAACTGACACTTAACAGCGCTCAGAGTTTCAGTAAAACAAGGAAATAATATTGTTCTAACCTCTTATATATAAAAATATTATTTGCTAGTTTTACTGAAACTCTGAGCGCTGTGATGAGCAGCAGTCAGTTACTGTAACAGCTTTGCTGACACGGGGCAATATTACAATGTTGGTGCTAATTAGCCAGAGCTGTTGTAAACTGAAAACCTCCATAGGCTATAATGGCTCTGGAAGTTTCCAACAGCTCTGGTTAAGTTAGCACCAACTATGTAATATGGCCCACATTGTGCTGAGAGTGAGAGATACTGTAACAAGCACCGATCTCAGCCCTCTGAGGAGCCACTATATATAGTAATTGTATCCACTAGTTTTCGGATGAATGAAATAAATGAGTTTTCATACTAAAGAACTGAAAACGAATTTCTTTAGCAACTAAATAAATTGCATTTTAGGACTAATCCATTAGTTCAAAACGAAATTTTGTGCTGTGCACATGTCTAGTGGGGGTACTCTCGCGGCCAGGGAAAAATGGTGATTATTATGACTATTTTTCGTGTCCTAATAAATACTCCTTTATTAAGTAAGTCATTCTTACTTTGTGAAGTGCAGGCAGCAGATAATGTGGCGATTCTAGGAGCAATAACAGCCTTTTGGGTGCAGGGCAAGGGGCAACACCAGACTGCGACAAGAACACAGATGCAGAATTACACACAGCAGCCTGTTTAAAGACAAATACAAGCATTACTGCCAAGCCATACATTCACAAACATAGCCATATATCACCCCGGGGATATGTAGCACTAAAACTCACAGTAATGTGCAGTGTGTATGATCATATCAGAATCCACAGAAATGAAACCAGCAAAGTGCAGTGTGTGTGAGCATATCAGAATCCACAGCAATAAAATCCCCAGCAAAGTGCAGTGTGTGTGAGCTTATCAGTATCCACAGCAATGAAACCCCCAGCAAAGTGCAGTGTGTGTGTGAGCACATGGATTGAGACACTCGCCCTGGATAGATGCTGTAGTGGCTCACAGTGAAGCTGTCACAGGCCCCGTCGGCTCCATCCTTCAGGACAATGCAGCCCCGGGGACAGCTCCTCTGTTGACCTGCCGCTGCCGGGGTTACTAGCTGACGTTTAAAACCAAATACAATATTTCAGGGTGCTCAAGGTCCCGTGGTGACTGACTCAACATTCAATCCAAAAACCAACAGAGGGACCATGCACTACAATGCTGGGTGTTTTAATGAGGAGAAGAGCAACATTTTGCCTGCCTTCACTGGGCTCTATTACGCTCTTAATGTTAAAACGCGGCCGCAAGGGAGGAAAAACTGCGCCCGCGTTTTAACGCTGGATTACAATGCAGGCGCAAAAAATGCTGCCTGCATTGTTATCGAGTGTAAAAAGCCAGGATGCTCGTGGCAGCACTGAGGGCAGCTGCGAGCATCCACTCACTGGAGTCCATAGGACTCCATTGAGTTCCTCCCTGCCGGTCACGTGACCGGCCGGATCTTGCCTCGCGAGATCTGGCTGGTCGGTGTAGGGATACGCAGGGAAAGACTGTGGGGACTTTTTGCCCCAGTCTTTCCCTGCTCCCGCCGGCTGGAGGAGGCAATCGGAGCCGCGGTCATCGCCGCGGGACAGAGGGTGAGTATGTGCTTGTTTTTTTATTTTTTAAGGCTGGTGTTAATGGATTCTGCAGCAGTGGAATCCGTTAACACCAAGTCCTGGCTCTGGTTAACTTTGCGCTGACCAGAGCCAGGCGTTAATCAGCGCTGGGACATTGTAATACCAGCGCTGATTAACACTTTGCGCTCCCCATGTTAAACATAGGGAGCACAAAGTACAGTAACCTCGCGCAGTGCTGCGCAAGGTACTGAACGCAAACGGGTTTTTTAACCCGTTTGCGTTTGGCTTGTAAAATTCGGTAAATACCGCGGCAAACGTTAATGCTCACGCAGGCGAGCGTTAACGTTTGCGTATAGAATGTAATAGTGCCCACAGCCTTTTTCAAGCTGTGAAGGCAGTCAAAACATCACTCTTCTCATTTTTGCACTATGTCACTGATATTTATTTAGAGAGAGAATTTAAGTCACCAAATATTCATACACCTAAGTAAATCAGAGACTTGCTTTACCCATAGAGCAACTTTGCTACACTCCTCAAATACAGCACAGGGAATTCTGGGTAGGATATGCAAATTAAATCCACAATTACTCACTTTAGTATGTCAAAAATCTGCTGTAGCGATGACAGCCTATAATGATGACTTCAAGCTCAAAAACCACTGCTGGTCAGCTTTTACAGGTTTGATAGCCCTCAGCAGCAAATAGGCTTGTTCTTCTTGCAAAGTGATGGTGATTTCCAGCAAAATCAACAACTATTGAAATGAGGAGGATAGAATAACCCTGCTGTGCTTGGGGGATGTGGCAAAGAAGTTCTGTGGGCAAAGCAAGCACCTGATTTTCTTTGATATCCAACTATTTTGCAAGGACTTTTATTTTCTTTTGCAACTTGCATGGTGCAGGATCTTAATCTTACATTTCTGTTCTTAGTTTTAAAAGTATACATATAAATATATCAGTGAGACAGTGCAAATATGTGACTGCACAAGCACAAGCTGCTCACGTTATGATAATAAAGCTGAGAAGTGCCTGAGGACCAATTCTATTCTATTCACGATTTATCTTTTGCAATCATACATCAAGAGTAAGCAAACGTCTGTTTAAATTGCCAAACTACAGATAAAATCTAACTTAGAATGTCAAGTACATTTCTAAAGGGATATTGCACTATGAAGATAGCGGAGAGAAGATGCAGAGTGTAACCTTTTCACATTTTATAAGGTTAGGTTTTGTATATTCCTTTCAATCTGTGAATACAAACAATAACAGTTCATTAATTTATGGATCTTTTTTTTTTCATGTATTGCTCCTGCTCATGTGTACAATAGCAGAAACAAACAAATTAAAAGGAAAGTAAATTAATAACTGTATTTTTTGTGCTTTTTCTGCTCTATAAACATTTCTGTTTAGATTTTTTATCTCAAAAATCATGAAATGTGAGTATCGGGAGGACAAATAGGCATAGGTGTACATATGATGCTCTAAAAAATGATAATAGATATATTAGTGTGACTATCAGGGTTATTCAAAGAGAATCGAAAAGTCACCGCATGTTCGGTGACTTTTCATTCTCTTCAATTCGGTCCGATTCGGCAATCCCATTTCGGCAACCCTGCGGTGTATTCAGCAAGCACCACAGGGCTGTCGAAGTGCAGGGAAAAGCTGCCGAAAACCCAGCGAATGCACGCCGAAAACCCGTAAAAACATCTGGATTAAGCCGTCGAAGACGCCGGAAAAACCTGAGCAAGAGCCAATCACATGCAACGAAGCCTCTGGAAAAAGCCGACACCGCATTAGAAGGCAGTGAATAAATTAGAAAACCGTTTGCTTGAATGATTGAAAAGTGAAACGCTGTTTGCAAAGAAACTACTGAGCGAAAATGTCTGAAATTTACATATGAGGTCCAGGGAATGATAATAAAGAGGGCTGTTACAGAAAAAATAAGTAAAGTTAAAAAAAATCCAGAAAAATGCCTAAAATATCTGAAAAAATCTATAAATAAAGAGACTCTTTACTGCAGACTTTTATAGTGAACGGTTTATTAGATATTTAATTAAAACGGGAATATTTTTAACATTGAAGCCTATGGGATTCTCCTGAATATAAACCTGTCAAATTAAACCACCGAATGGCAGGGCATTTCGGGAACCTTTCACTGCTGGTTTGTGTTCTCTGAATAGCCGTAGCAGTGCTTTTTTATGGGGATTTCACTGCCCTCGAACAGGCACCGAACAGGCACCGTATGTGCAGGCAATTCGCCAGGATTTGGCATATTTCCTGCTCTCTGAATAGCCGAATGGCAATGAAAGGTAACCGAACGCTGATTTTCAGCGTTCGGTTACCTTTCCCCAGCCATTCGGATCTCTTTAAATAACCCTGTTTGTCTCTCAAAAGTCGATTTATAATGTAAATTTTTATTGTGCAATGAATAAGGAACAGTAATATATAGATATACTGGATATAATGTTAAGTCAGATATAGAAATGAGAAATAAATGAGAATTGCATTGTCTTAGGCTAGTATGAGACAACAGACACACATGTTTGTAATTGAAGCATATGGTGTGGCCTAAAAAATCTTTGTAAGTAATATACATGGTCAATATAGCTCATTATTATTCTGTTTCTCATTGGAAACCTCTCTTTTGCTGCGCATTATTGGACATAATTGCCAAGCAATTTGTACAATAATTTCAAATGGTGGATTTATATTAAAGGCAAAAAAGGAAAAGAGGCTCAACACTCCTCAAGTACTGATCAACATGGGATTTATTAAACAATGTGTAACTTGTGCAATTTAAAATCATGTGATTAAGAGTAACATGATTGGTAAAATCAAGTGATAAAGACACCCAGGGTTATTGAGAGAGCACAGAAATGTCACCAACATTTCGGTGCCCTCTCGTTCCCCGTGCTTCCCTGCACTTCAGGGAATCAAAGTTCCCCATGTATTCAACATGCACCACAGGGTCCCGGAGTACAGGGAAAACCCACCGCAAACCCGACAAACACTCACTGAACACTCACCGAAAATCCCCAGAAACTGCCACAAAAACCACACCGGAAAAAGCCAACAAGCCACCGATCACAGCGCAGGCCAGCCGGCGGAAAAAGCCAACAAGCAGACAAACGGGGTAAAAAAAGAAAACGGTACGCTTGAAAGTTTCAAAATTGAAACCTTGTTTGCAAAAAACTACTGAACGAAAATGCCTGAAATTTACATATAAGATCCAATGAATGATAAAAAGGTCTGTTAAAGAAAAATGGAAAAAAACGATTAAAAGAAAAAACGGGAAAGAAATGTTGCCCAAAAATCCCGAAAAATGCCTAAAAGATCCTAAAAAAATCTATAAATATTATTTTATTCTGCAATAAAAAAAATCTCTAAACAGTTTATTAGATATTGGGTTAAAATGGGAATATGTTTAACAATGAAGCCTATGGGATTTGCCTGAATAAACCTGCCGAATGAAATAACCGAACAGCACGGCATTTCGACAACTTTTCAATGCTGTTCGGTGTTCTCTGTATAGATGAACTATTGCTTCTATTGGAATTTCACTGCCGTTGAACATGTATGTGCAGGCAATTTACTAGAATTTGGCGAACTGCCTATTCTAAATTGTGAAAGAAACGCTTAAACAAAAATGTGAAAGAAAAAATTGTAATATAAAGTACGCCACATACACTTTATTGACAAAAGTACTGTGACTCCTGAACATTACACCAACAACGCATTGAAAATACATAGACATTATTATGGAGTTGGTCCCTCCTTTGCAGCTATAACAGTTTCCACTCTTCTGGGTAGACCTTTCACAAGATTTTGGAGTGTTTCTGTGGGATGTTTTGCCCATTCATCCAGTAGAACATTTGAGAGGTTAGACACTGCTGTTGGATGAGAAGGTCTGGCTCACAATCTCTGTTCCAGTTCATCCCAAAGCTGTTTGATGGAGTTGAGGTCAGGGCTCTGTGTGAGCCAGCCATGTTCTTCCACATCAAACTCATCCAACCATGTCTTTATATACCTTTCTTTATGCACTGGGTCACAGTCATACTGAAATATTAAAGGGTCTTTCCCAAACTGCTCCAAGAAAGTTGGGAGCACAGCATTGGCCCAAATGTTTTGGTATGGTGAAGCATTAAGATTTTCCTTCACTGGAAATAAGGGGGTCTAGCCCAACCCCTGAAAAACAGCCTTATACCATTATCCCTCCTCTACCAATCTTTACAGTTGATATAATGCAGTCAGACTGTTCTCTTGGCTTTCCCCAATCCGAGACTCGCCCATCAGACTGCCACACAGAGCAGTGTAGTTCGACACTCCTCAGAACATGTTTTCACTATTCCAGAGTCCATTGGTGGCATGCTTTACACCATTCCATCTGTCTCTTGGCATTATACTTGATGGTGTGAGGCTTTTATGCAGCTGTTAGGGAATGGGAACCCATTCCATAAAGCTCCCGTCGCAGTTTTTGTTCTGATATTAATGTCAGTGGAAGTCTGGAACTTTTTAGCTATGGAATCAGCAGAGCGTTGGTGACTTTTACACACTATGCCCCTTTGTACTTGGTGACCCCACTCTGTGATTTTACATGGTCTTCAGCTTTGTAGCTGTGTTTCTGCTGTTCCTAAACACTTCCACTTTCCAATGATACTACTTACAGTTGATCATGGAATATCTAGCAGTGTTGAAATTTTACAACGTACAACGCTTGAATTCGTTAAGCTTTTCAGAACGACCCACTTTTTTTTACAATTGTTTGTAAATGTAAACTGCATGGCTAGGTGCTTGAGTTTATACACCTGTGGCAAACACTTTAATTCATTTGACTTTATTTCAAGCAATGTTTATAAACCTCTCACTGTGATTGATTCTTGTAAAATCCTGGCAGCAAAAGTCACTTTCATATCACTATTAGGTTTCCAATTTATATTTATTCTTGTTGTAGGTTCAAAGTTATGTTTAACCAAAGGGTATTCAGATTATTCTACTGTAATGAAAAAAGTAATAGGGTAGGTAATTCAGATAAACTAGAGGGCCTACTTCATAAATGTTTCTTAAATCAATAGAATTTGCAATGCAACATCTGAATAACCTTGAAACAAGTATAAAAGCTCAGGAAAATTCATTGCATATTTGCAGTTTAACACATCTAAGACTCCTTGTTGCCGAATTTTGTAACATTGTGCAAGCATTCTTCAATTATTTATTTACTGAACAGTATAATATATTAAGAAGCATCTGTAAAATTCTACCATTATTTTTCTGAAACTGTGTTAAAGTATCAGTGGTTTCATGTAAGTGCCTTAATACTATTACACTATATTATTTATTTATAAAGTATTTTACCAGGAAGGATACATTGATATTTCTCTCGTTTTCAAGTATGTCCTGGGTATATCATGCATGCTTTAGATCAGTGTTTCCCAAACCCAGGACCCTCTATCGGGCCAGATTATGCAGATCTTCTTGGGGAAATGCAGACTGAATGCAGCAATCACTGAGCAACAAATTATATCACCCAGGGCCGGTGCTAGACTATTTTGCGCCCTAGGCAAGACCAGCTACTTGCACCCCCCCAAAAAAAAGATGGATATAATATATTGCCCCCAGCTCACGTGGATATATTGCCCCAGCTCTCACATGGGTATATTTGCCCCCAGCTCTCACATGGGTATATTTGCCTCTAGCTCTCACATGGATATATTGCCCCCAGACAAGCTCACACATGGATATATTGCCCCCAGACAAGCTCACACATGGATATATTGCCCCAGACCAGCTCTCACATGGATATATTGCCCCAGCAGCTCACACATGGATATATTTCCCCAGACCAGCTCACACATGGATATATTGCCCCAGACCAGCTCACACATGGATATATTGCCCCATACCAGCTCACACATGGTTATATTTGCCCCAGCTCATATGGGTATATTTGCCCCCAGCTCACACATGGTTATATTTGCCCCCAGCTCATATGGGTATATTTGCCCCCAGCTCATATGGGTATATTTGCGCCTAACTCATATGGTTATATTTGCCCCCAGCTCATATGGGTATATTTGCCCCCAGCTCTCACCTCCTGTCTGCTCCCCCCCGAGAAGATCCTGCCTGCGGCCGCGTGCTTTTCCCTCCTACGTGCGGCCGCCTGCATGAATATTTGCCGCTCGCCAGGGGTTCTATACACCAGCCAGCCACGAGATCACGGCTGGCTGGTGTATAGAACCCCAGGTGAGCGGCAGATATTCATGCAGGCGGCCGCACGTAGGAGAGAAAGGCACGCAGCCGCCTGCAGGATCTTCTCTTGGGGAGCACTTGGATGCCCCCCTGGACTGGATGCCCGGGGCCACCACCCCGCTGCCCCCCCCCTCTGCACGCCGCTGCGCTGATCTATCACGCTGCACATTTGTTCTGGGTGCAGCGTGATCATGGAAGACAGCTCGCTGTGGCTGTCCATGCTGAGGGGGCGGGGTTATCCCCGCTTCCCTCACTCTCTATTGGACAGCCACCGCGAGCTGTCTTCCATGATCACGCTGCACCCAGAGCAAGCGCGCAGCGTGATAGATCAGAGTGACAGTGGCCGGCAGAGAGACCCATCACACCTTTGGTCTCGGCTGCGCTGTAGGCGGCGCTGCGCTGTAGGCGGGCGCCTATCTCGCCTAGCGACAGTGCCGGCCCTGATATCACCTATGCTGTGTTATAGATATCTGGCAAACCTGGCCTGTCAGCGGGTCCTGAGGACAGGTTTGGGAAACACTGCTTTAGATACTACTATACCGACTTTGAAAATTATGTAGAATTTCCACATGAATTCACTGGGGTTTGCATTCTAACGTCTTACTCTTCACAAGCTTAATAAATCGAAGTTGATTGCACAAAGTTTAAAATAAAAAGCAAGCATAACAATAACGTTAATTCAACTTCTGAATTTTTATTAGCCCCATCACTTTCAAGATCGACTATGCCCGATCTGCAAAGCCGCTAAAAATCGCACAACAAAACTCCTGTTTTCATATATGGTAGTAATAGTGTGCTGATATTTTGGTTTTCTTCAACTGGGAATATGTATGTAAAACACATATCCCCAGCGGGTCCAGCACGGCAGTCCATTCAGACAGCAGATGGCGACATCTGCTTGCCAAATTGTTTATTAAAATATGGAATTTGGAATATTACCAAAAATTTATTACTATCAGGGTTATTCAAAGAGAGCAGATCTGGCCCCGAAATGTAACCGAACACTGAAATTCAGCGTACGCTTACCTTTCCTGGCCATTCGGCTATTAAGAGATAAGGCAGTTTGCCAAATGTTGGCGAATTGCCTGCACATACGGTGCCTGTTCGAGGGCAGTGAAATCCCCATAGAGAAGTAATGCTTCGTCTATTCAGAGAACACAAAACAGTAGTGAAAAGTTGCCGAAATGCCCTACTGTTCGGTGGTTTCATTCGACAGGTTTATTCAGGAGAATCCCATAGGCTTCAATGTTAAAAACATTCCAGTTTTAATTCAATATCTAATAAACCGTTTATTATTTTATTCTGCAGTAAAAAGTCTCTTTATTTCTAGATGTTTTAGGATCTTTTAGGCATTTTCAAGGATTTTTTTGGCAAACTTTTTCTGTTTTTCTTTTTAATCGTTTTCTCTTTTTTCTGTGACAGACCTTTTTATTGTCATTCATTGGATCTTATATGTAAATTTCAGACATTTTCGTTCAGTAGTTTTTTTTGCAAACAGCGTCTTAATTTTCAAACTTTCAAGCAAACTGTTTTTTTTCAACTCGTTAGTCTGCGCTGTGATCGGCGGCTATTCGGGTTTCCCCCGGCGTGTTCGGTGGGGTTAATCCAGCTGTTTCTGCAGGTTTCGGTGAGTGTTCGGCGGGTTTTGCGGCGAGTGTTCTGCGGGTTTGCGGGGGGTCTTCCCTGCACTACGGGTGCCTGTGGTGCTTGCTGAATACACCACAGAGTCGGCGAACTAGGATCGCCAAATCGCCCCAAAGTGCAGGGAACGAAAAGTCACCGAACGTGCGGTGACGTTTCGAATCTTTTTGAGTAACCCTGTATCTAATTCATTAAAAATGATTTTCAAAAAAACACTCGCTCCTGGCAGTGGTTTTCTGGAAATTCCATTGGCAGGGAAGGAGTTACTTGACAGTGTAGTATCACTTAAAATAGACTGTTGTAACTGTTGTACCAAAAACCAATGTGTTTAAAAATTAATATATAGGTAATAAAAGTGGATTCCCAATACTCTCACTTGGTTTGGACTCTGATTTCCTATCAAAATTACACACAGATAAAAGAATATAAAATTGCTATTTTATGTAGCTATGGCTGCATGTTTAATAGAAAGAAGTATCCAAAGACAATCAGAATATGAACACAGAATCAAAAAGATTCTTGTTGCCCAACGAGAGTTAATTAAATGGTACATGAACAAACATGGATAAAAGGGAAAGGGAATAGGTTCTTTTTTTATTCTCCTGAATAATACCAGAGCATTGTACAATCTGAAGAGTTACTCGCTGAGGTTCAATAAGTAAAAGCTTCCCAACATAGAATCAATGTCTCAGGAAAATAATTTTGCTGATTGTTGTAATGCAGTGGTTCTCAACCTTTCTAAAGCCGTGACCCCTTAATACAGTTCCTCATGTTGTGGTGACCCCCAACCATTACATTTTTTTTCCTTGCTACGTCATAACTAATTTTGCTACTGTTATGAATTGTAATGTAAATATCTGATATGCAGGATGTATTTTTATTGCTACAAATTGAACATAATTAAAGCAGAGTAAACAAGAGTAATTAATCACAAAGACAAAATGTTATACAGTCTGTTAAGAAAAAAAATACACAGGTATTCATTCATAACCACAGAACTTTAGCATAAATACAAAATATTTGTAAACCAAATAAATAACTTTAAAGTAAATAATAAACAACAAATACCCCCTAAAAAATTAAATCAGTGGTGCTCACAGTACCCCCCCCCAAAAAAAATCTGTGGTGCTCAGGGTACCCCCCAAATAAATAAATTAGTGGTGCACAGAGTACTCCCCAAATAAATAAATCAGTGGTGCACAGAGTATTCCCCAAATAAATAAATCAGTGGTGCTTCAGGTCCCCCTGAAATAAATAAATCAGCGGTGCTTCAGGTCCCCAAATAAATAAATAAATCAATGGTGCTCAGGGTCCCCCAAACAAATAAATCAGAAGTGCTCAGGGTCCCTCAAATAAATAAATTAGCGGTGCTTCAGGTCTCCCCCAAATAAATTAAGCCTTGCTCAGCCAAATAATTAAAATGAAATTAGCCAGGCTCAGCCAGGCTCAATTAAATCATTGGTGGCAGTGGTGCACAGCGGCGGTGTCATTAACGAAAAAAACTCGGACCTCAGCAGACAGGCGGCCCGACTTACCCGTCCAGACGTCAGGCTCCTTCAAGCACAGGCAGTGATAGGACATCACTTCCTGTGCGCGAGGATAAGGGGCCGCTCGTCCTCTGCGCTCCGCTGTGCAGCATTCACGGGACGCTGAATGCTGCAGCGCTGAATGCTGTTGTGCGGGCGCCCCACAATAGGAAGCCTCAGCTGACCCCCCGGAAAGGGCCGATCGACCCCCAAAGGGGTCGCGACCCCTAGGTTGAGAACCGCTGTTATAATGCATCTTATCAGTAATCAACAATGTAAAGTGTATTTTAGGCTGAAATCTAGTAAATAGTTTACAGAATCAGAACATGTAACGAGGCATAATAATTGTACTCTTTGAGATATGTGATGGAGATTTCCTGCGTAAAGTTCTATCCATCCACAAGGATCTGAAGGAAATCACTGCTTTTATGCAGTAAATGTAATAATGAATCTAGTAGTAGACAGAAAAATCTTGCAGATAAGTATCATTAATGAGAATAATTGGAAAAATTGAGTACAGTATTTTTCATGCATTATCATTCCGCTATAATATGTGTGTAATAATTATAAACATACTATTCTATAGCTGTCTGGATTAAAGAGTTTTAATAAATTGATTGTCTGGAGTACAAAGTATTATTTGAATAGAAATGTCATTTAAATTTCTAAACAAAAAGCCCATTTGTGTTATATATTCCATGTATTTTTGAGTATAATAGTGACTCTTAAAAGGGATTATGTAGATATTATACAGTTTTCTCTATGCATTGTAAAGGAGAATATGAAAAGAATAAAGCACCATATTTCCATAAACTTGTCTACCCTTTTCAATTCATGGTGTAAGAGTCAAACTTGAGCTACAACATAAAAAGAAACACTGATAGTAACTGATAGTCAAAGAGCAATTGTTAAATAAATAAATAACAAGTCCCTTCACTATCAAAATTGCACCCATGGACTCTCATGGCATATTGCCTTCTGATGTTCTTCAACCAGATTTTTTTTTCTTACTAGGATTCTGTCCAGCCTGTCACACACAAAAAGAGGATTTGTGAATAGAAAATAATAATAATAATAATAAAAAGTATAGATGCTAATCACAAGTCTACTAGTCTAATAAAGTAATTTATTTTGAAAATTAAATGGGAAGTGAATGGAGTAAAACCAATAATTTTGTAACCTGAAATATCACACCCATACTGTATTAAGTGACACATTTGTTATTTTATGTCTCTAACGATGTTGATAACATATGTTCTTTCTTTATCTAAATAAATTTTAAATTTATGTTATAATAACATATAATAATTGGTTACATTATGTGATATACACCTATGATAACACAAAATATAGGCTTTTGTATGAATGACATAATGGGTTTTGTATAATAATAATATATTACTAATATTAATATAATAATAGGAAGCACACAGATTCACTGTCAACACATTGATTCTTATCCTTATGAGTCCTTCCTGGTGAGTTTAGGCTACAGAGAACTCTATTCATTTTAATTAAGCCTTTCATGTGATGGTACAGAAGCAATGAGGCATCCATACCAACCATCCATACCAACCATTATTCATATTATTAATAGGCTCCTGTCAAACATAGATAAACATCAAAACTATCTTGGTGATAGCTTTGACACATCAATCCGAGATGAAACCAGAGGTGCAATTGCTTATCTCTCAGGTGAGATCAGATGAGCCAGCCTTTAGGAGACAGACAATGGAAACACCCAACAAGTATGTATGATAGGTGCACTTTAAGCTTTTTTACATGGTGCATTGGCTATAGAAATAAAAGAACCATCACGCTAGCTTTCCATTGTAAGCGTGATTTGGTAGAAATGGTTAGGAGATAAAGAGCATGGGAAATTTTGGCTTGCTTGTTTGTTTTCATGAGTTGGTTACACGTTGTTGTTTATTGTTACTATGTTTGTAGTTGTTGAATATTATTTCAGGCTGTAAGAATAAAATATTGCTAGAGACTGCCTGAGTCTATTGCAAATGTTCTTTGACAAACAAGCTATATTGTACTTGAAGAACTCTTATTTACCTGTATGGATATACAAACCTGCTCAAAACCATTTACAACTCAAATTGTAGATTATTTAATTTAGAGTATAAATATAATATTCAAGTTATGTAAAGAAATTTTTATTTTAACAAAGACTCACCAGGGGACCCAAAGCCAGTCTATAAACTTCTAATTGCTCTGGTGCTGACCACTGTTGAGGGCATTCAACTCATCAAAAAAGGCGTGCACTCCTGGGACACTGTCACCTGGTGTGAGCTAACGTTAGCGTTGGCATGTTTTTGCGTAAGCGCCGGGTAAATTCAGTCTAGTGCCTGACCAACAGATCATTTGCCTCCCACTAGAAATGGGAAAAATCATTTAGCGCCTCGCAATTAGGAATTCGTAGGGTGATCTTACTGTACTTTCCACGTCCTATACTTAACGTGGGGAGCCTTATGGCTCAACTCAGTGTCATGTGACCAGAGCTGGTGATGTGAAAGAGCAAAATACCAAGTATAAAATGAATAAACTGAGATACATCTGAAAACCTCAAAATTTATTCCCCGACACAGGGGATAAGAAGGAGAAACAACAGATCCGGAATGTGAGAGCCCTCACCCAGAGCTCACAGGGCTTAAACCCTAATTAATACAAAAATTTATTAATAAAGTTTTATTCAAAATAGGTTACACGTAAATAAAGTACAAAGAAATTTAATCCAATTGAGGCACCTCAATACAGACAATACAAAAAGGTACTAAAAACACACATACCCCTGGGTAAAATAGTGTCACTAGACCCTCCAGTCACACTGATATCATGTACTGGGGGTTAGGCACCACATATAGGAGTGCCACATCTGCAAACATAAATAACTATACCAGATAAAAATATATCCTAGTTACAAAACAGTTAAAAATCCTACAAACAGATCAGCGGGATGGAACATACACTGTGGTGTAGAAAACTGAAAGGAAGAAGATAGGAAAGCTATTAACCCCCACCAAAAAAAAACCCTTAATCAGGTTAATACTTGCTGGCATAAAGTCAGAGAAAGATACTCAGTTACTCAATACAGTTGCATAGCATAGCTAGACTATATAGTATAAAGCAGCCAGAAAATTAGTGCCACACAGAGAGACTGATGTAGAGAGCACCCAGGCTGCACGGAGTGCATAGAAACCACACAGAGTACAGCATAGTAGAGCCCCAGAGAGAGTAGGCAGCATAGACGAGATGGATGGAAAACAGCTGCAGGACTGAAATATCGATATTTGTACTACCACTATAAAAAACATATGGTTAAAAGACTCCAGGACTGCACAGCTTTTTGATGAGTTATATATTTCAACAAATGGAAATATACAAGTTGACAAATGTAAGATATTTTTATATGTATTTTCATATTTCTTTATATACACAGAAAAAAATACTTTGCACGGATGGAAATTGACCTCTTTACTCCCAAAGTCGAGTTAACTCGGTTTTGCATTGTAATGTTTTGAAAAGTACTAATTAGCATTTCAAACCCCATTTTCACACCTTTTTAAAGCAAGATTAGTGTACTCACTGTGGAGAAACAAAATCCTGTATGTCTCTCCATCACCCTGGAGATATAAAAGATGCAAATAGCAGCCCAATCCTCAGTGTAACAAAATGTTCAAACACTTTGCTGATAGATTACAGCTGCCAGGAAGAGGGCAGAATGCAAGGAGAGCTCTGAAGTCACTCACTGCTGTACAGGAATAAGAATCAGGGGGTTATAGTGGATGTAAATCCCTGTAAAGTACAAATACAAGGTGTTACTGTAATTTACAAATACAGGCATTATGACACATACAGATATTATCTTTATATTTCATTGGTATTTTTTGGAAACTGCATTGCTAATCTCATTATGATGACTGCAAATTCCCATAATCAGGATATCTGACCATTTTATTATCTATCTTTCTTTATCACATTTACTTATTTGACAAAAATACCATTTCTGCCTGTATGCTAAAAACGCAGAACCTGTCTGAAATTGTGCACGATAAGGGACACCTATCAGTGTCCATCTTTCATTCTAACAATATTTCTGTAAAGGATGAACGAATACATAAAAATTTAAAACCAAAGTATACATTATGTTAATTTTTTTTAATTGTCCAAACAACAATCTGTGTGAATTTTTTATTTTACCCTCTATTTAAATGATTACTTGGCGTCCCATGTTTCCAGCAAATGTTATGATAATTTTTTTCAACAGAAATAATTTGGTAGTGAAAGGGTTAAACCATGAGATCAATAATGGATTCTTTTTTTTACGAGCATTGTTTTTGTAGTATTTACAGACAGATCTGTAAAGGTTTGTGTAGACATCGGGGGTTATTCAGAGAGATCCGAAATGTAACCGGACACTGAATTTCAGCGTACGGGGACATTTCAGGGCCATTCGGCTATTCAGGGAGCAGGCAGTTTGCCAAATTCTGGTGAATTGCCTGCATGTACGGTGCCTGTTCGAGGGCAGTGAAATTCCCCATAGAGAAGCAATGCTTCATCTATTCAGAGACACAAAACAGTAGGGAAAAGTTGCCGAAATGCCCTGCTGTTCGGTGGTTTCATTCGACAGGTTTATTCAGGCGATTCCCATAGGCTTCAATGTTAAAAATATTCCAGTTTTAATTCAATATCTAATAAACCGTTTATTATTATTTAGGGGTTTTTTTAATTGGTTTTTCAATTTTCCTTAACAGACCTTTTTATTATCATTCATTGGATCTTATATGTAAATTCCAGACATTTTCATTGTGTAGCTTTTTTGCAAACAGCGTTTCAAATTTCAATCTTTCAAGCGTACTTCTTTTTTCTTTTTATTTTTTTCAACACGTTCGTCTGCTTGTCGGGTATTTCCAACGGCTGCTCTGCACTGTGATCAGTGGCTCGTCGGGTTTTTCCGGTGTGTTCGGTGCGGTTTTTGCAGCAGTTTCTGCAGGTTTTTGGTGAGTGTTCGGCGAGTGTTCGCCAAGTGTTCGGCAGGTTTGCGACGAGTTTTCCCTGCACTATGGGGGGCCCTGCAGTGCTTGCTGAATACACCACAGGGTCGGCGAACCAGAATCGCCAAATTTTATTTATTTATAAAGGATTTTACCAGGAACGATACATTGAGATTTCTCTCGTTTTCAAGTATGTTCGAAGTGCAGGGAACGAACGTGCGGTGACTTTTCGGATCTCTCTGAATAACCCTGTTAGTTGATATATCGTGCAACCTATTTTAATTTTCTTGTCTGAATTTCCTACTATTGTTTAACAACTTTATCTTGCATTCCAAAATAGAAACAAATACAAAGCAGCGTGAATTAAAAATTAAACAAATCAAAAAGCATAAATTTTGCATTTGAATCATAATATGATTATTTACAAGTAATACAAATAAAACAATATGTTAACTGACAATTTCTGAATGGATAAATTATCTTACTTTTGTTTTGTTGGGAAAGTTAGCCTTGAATGGTCTCATGTAAAACACCTAAGAGTTGATTATTTTGCACATGAAGCTAATTTGAATAGTGAACAAATAAATGGACAAAGTAGAAAGCATTGTATTTTATCTGAAAGAGACAGGAAAGTAATTAAACATTTACATAATGCTGGACATAGCAGGTCTTCACAACTAAAAATAGCCATTGAATAGCCTGTTCATTTAGGCAGAATAGGCATCGATCAATGTCCAATGTGCCGTGACTGAGTGAACATGAAATTCTAAGAGCATTGTCAATGTCTGTTCTGCTTCTTAGTCCTCTACACTGAATCAGGGTTAAAAGCCAGATTAAATTCAGAGCATGTATTTTATTAGCACCCTTGTGATACAAGCTTTCCTGTTTCTTCATTTCATTGGGTAAATATTTAATCAACCTATCTTTATATTTCAGGTAATCCACAGGAGAAAGTCTATTCCATACAGCAATGAGTGGCTTATTACTATCTTAACTGCTCTCTGGCTGTTTATCAAGCTACAGAGATTGACTCTTTTATTCTGAAAGAAAAATAAACTCGCACACTTACACTTTATGCTATTAAGAAAGAAAATACATAAAAAGGTGTCAATATGAAAAATGGAATAGGTTTAGTTGTGATCATGATTTTTTTGGTCATAATTGTCCAATAATGGATATTGCTCTCAAGAATTATTTCTTGAATATCCTGTATATTTCTCATTAGAAAAAAAACAGTGTCACCTGATATGTTATATTTCTTTGAGTACATAGTTATGATTTCAAATTTGGTGAAAATAAAAGGAAGCCTGTAATCGGTAGTTATTTGAAACAAGGGATGTGAAGTTAACAATTACCCCCTTAATGCCGCAGGACGTACATTTACGCCCTGCATTAGGCGGGCTTTGGCGCCGCAGGACGTAAATGTACATCCTCGGCATTTTCAGCCCCCCGGGAGATACTCACCTCCTCCGGCGGCTCCCTCGCTGCTCTGACTCCCACGGAGTCAGATCGGCAGGGTTTCCTCCTCCGGCGCACTGACGTCATCGCGCCGGGGGTGCTATGACGTCAGTTTCAGGCGTCCCCCCCGCCGGAGCAGGGGAAGCGCCTGGAGGGGAGGGGAGGGATCCTTCGGATCCATCTATCTCCCCATCGCCGGGGGCTACAAGGCTGTGGCCAGCATCGCTGGAAAGGTCACAGCCTGACCTTTCCAGCGATGTATTGGGGTTAACCCATGAGTTGCCAGGTCGTGACCGGGCACAAATTTGTGCCCGATGGCGGCCTATTTCCGGTGGGGGCCGCCATCTTGGATGGCAGCCCCCACCTCTGGGTCCCCCCCGCGTCAACTGACTCATCGCGCCATGCGCGATGATGTCAGTTAACTGGGGAAGCCCCTAGCTGCAAAGGGATTTCCTATGGAAATCCCTTGCAGGAGATAGGAGGGTTCTTTGAACCCCTTTATCTCCTGATCGGTGGCAGCTAGGGGGTCATGCCTGATATCGATGGAAAGGTCTGAGCATGGCCTTTCCAACGATATCAAATATGACAATGAAAAAAGTTAAATAAAAGTGTATAAAAATAAAAAAACAATTAATTAATTAAAAAATAAAAACGTGTTTTTTTTTGATGCAGCATTATTGTTCACATTTCAATTATAATGTGAACAATGATGCTTCACCAATGATTTTTTTTGGGGGGGGGGTTAGCTAAAATCACGTAATTTCCCCCCCACCCAAAAAAAAAAAGGGTTCCCAAGTCTACCCCATAGAATATAACCGCAAAGGATCGGATAATAAAATGTTAAAAAAAAAACACTTTATACACTGTGGATGATTGAAATTTTATTGAAAATTCACATATTTTTACATATTTTGTTGTAGCATTCTGGCAGGACATGACTTTTATATATAATTATGATATATTATTAATCTTCCGAGTCTGCCGGAAAGAACGATATATAATTTGTCTGGGTGGTATAATAATACGTGACTTAAAACCGCGTTTAAACATTTTGAGCATAAACGTCAGCAAACTTCACTTCCGAAAGAGCGCCATAGTTGTAAAATTACTCCCGTCCTTAAGGGGTTAAATATAGGGTAAAATAGAAGTTTTGCACAGAAATCGTAATTCAGAGATAGTTAAAAAAGCAAAACAATATTAATCTGCTCATTTTTAATTTTTCTTGTATTTGTTTATCCTTCACAGAAATATTGTTGAGATGTAAGATTTTGGGCTCTAGATGGTGTCCTTTATCGTACACAACTTCAAATGGAGTCTGCATTATTATCGTATAGGCAGAAAAGACCTTTGTGCTAGATAAAATAACTGTGATAAACATACATTTTAAAAATGGCCAGATCTCCAGTTTATGGGGTTCTCTAATGATAATAAAGAGATTATTAGGAATGCAGCTTCCAAAAAATACTAATTGAATATAAAAATGATATCTGTATGTGTCATAATGTCTGTATATGGAGATTACAGTAACACCTTGTACTTGCAGTGTGCAGTCATTATTACCCTTGAATCTTATCCCTGTACAGCAGTGAGTGACCCCACAGCTCTCCCTGTATTCTACCCTTTCCCTGGCAGCTGTAACGCAGCAGTAATCTATTTGAATTTTTTGTTACAATGAGTAAACAAAGGATTTCTTTTCTCCACCAGGGACACACTAATATTGCTTTAAAAAGGTGTGAATTGTATCTTTTGATATGCTAATGAGTGCTTTTGAATGCAATACAATGCAAAATCGAGACAACTCAATTTTGGGCGTGAATGGGGTTAAACATAGTGGTGAAATCGATGATTGCATTTGCAGTTTCCCAATGTATTTTTTAGGTCTATTGAATGCACTACTTACCTTACCTTACAAGTAGACATGCAGTCTCTAGAAAATAATATTTTCATAAAAATGTTGTTTATATGTGTTTAAAACCTATGGTGTTAAATACACACATTATTGGGCCCATACCCTAACAAGTGAGTTGATAGTGAATCAGTAAATGGGCTATACTAGACAGGTTGCACTTACTCTGCAACAGCTTAATTTATTGTAAAAGATATGCAACCCTATACCAAGATTGGTGTTAACATACCCAGAGCTCTTGTAAATGTACCAGTCATTAAAGTCTTTGGCAACAAATTGAGCTGACCAACACTGAGCAAGTGATTCTTGTTTCTATAAAATTGTGTAAATTATACAATTAATTATACCAGGGGGCATGGCCTGGGCACTGGTGATTATGAAAGCCTAAAAGGTACATGCATGCTTTGTTAGTGAGTCCTTAAAGAAATATTTTTTTAGACATGCATGTCCCTTTAAGTGAAGAGCTCGATAGAGATTCCTGTCACAGAATGATATATCAGAACCTTTGGTTGCAAGATGGAGAAAGCTAACAAATATACACACTTCCAGAGGGCAGTGCATGGGCAGAGGATCTGTGTTGGATATACCTACCAAAAGTCTGATGCATATGTAGATTACCTTCTCTTTTTTGTGGCATGTCTTGCTGGGAAACTACATTGTCTGCCACAGACAGTACCCTAATTGATAACTCCGCCTTGTGCATGTTTAACTTGCCCCTCTCTCCTTCATGTGCAGGCATCTATCAGAATATTGGGCCCTAGTGAATCCACATTACTTTTTAACTTCAGCATTATTTGAGCATTTAATTATAAAACTAATTTGATTATAGTACTGTTGTTTTCACATCACAATCATTGACATAAATACAGAAATGGACAGAGGCCTCTTCATCATTCATTCCTTCTCTGTGCCACTCACTTTCAGAGAGTGATAATAGTTATAATCAGGGCTTTTTTTTCTGCCAGTAGGTGCCGGTACGGAGTACCAGTGCCTACATCAATAGGACTGACGCTCCTCCGTTAAGATGTGGAGGACGTCTCCAGCCCATCGTCAAAGTTCCGTGGATTGGCACCAACCTGGATTTCAGCCCAACCTGTTGGACATCTTCTTGCCCACTGACATCATTGTCCATGGACGTGATGATGTCAGAATTGGGAATTCCCTATCGAGCAGATACAGGGGTCTTTGGACCCCCGTATCTCTGGAACCATAGAAGCGAGCCATGTAAGGTATCAATGGAAAGGACAGAACATGTCCTTTGCAATGATTGCACACATGACCACGTTTTCTGTACAATATAAAAATAAAATTATTTTTCCTTTTTTTTTAATGCAGCAGTATTGTTCACTTTTCAATTATAACGAGAAAAATGATGCAGCACTGTGGAGCTGTATGCAGTGGCGTAGCGTGGGTTGTCAGCGCCCGGGGTCAGCCAAGAATTTTGCGCCCCCCAACCTGTGGACACGTTAGCATGCCCTGATTCCCTTCCACCATTAGGGCATTGAACCCCTTAACTGTGATACAACAACCACTCTGGATACTTGGTTCCAGCCAAAAAACATGGTACTCTAGGGTATAAACTGCCGCAGACTTGAAGTTGTGAAAATGAAAGGTCTTTTAATTCTAGCATAAACACCACACTTGCCTTTGAATCACTATTGCAGGTGATTAAACAAAAAACTACAAATGAAAACCTAACATACAGGGTTATTCAGAGAGAGGTGAAAACCAGGAGAATTGCCAGGAGAATGAACAATCTAGACCAAATAGCTGTTTTGAAAAGTGAGATAAATGGGAGAACTTTTCTGGTTTGGCTATTTTGACCTAGAATTTTCACTTCTTCAGCCATTCTCCTGGTATTCACCGCTCTCTGAATAACCCTGTTAGAGTACTTACTGCACATCCAGTGATCCTTACTATACAGGTAACATAATATAATAAACAAAAGAAAATCACAATCTTTTAGAAGTGTTACTGCTCCCTGCCCCCCAGCTCTCATGGATATACAGTATTTGTCCCCCAGCTCTCATGAATATATTGCCCCAGCTCTCATGGATATATTGCCCCCCAGCTCTCATGGATATATTGCCCCCAGCACATATGGATATATTGCCCCCAGCACATATGGATTTATTGCCCCCAGCACATATGGATTTATTGCCCTCAGCACATATGGATTTATTGCCCCCAGCTCATATGGATTTATTGCCCCAGCTCTCATAGATATATTGCCCCAGCTCTCATGGATATATTGCCCCAGCTCTCATGGATATATTGCCCAGCTCTCATTGATATGTTGGCCAGCTCTCATTGATATGTTGCCCAGCTCTCATGGATATATTGCCCAGATCTCGTTGATATATTGCCCAGCTCTCGTTGATATATTGCCCAACTCTCATGGATACATTGCCCAGCTCTCATGGATACATTGCCCAGCTCTCATTGATATATTGCCCTGCTCTCATTGATATATTGCCCAGCTCTCATGGATATATTGCCCAGCTCTCACTGATACATTGCCCAGCTCTCATTGATACATTGCCCAGCTCTCATGGATACATTGCCCAGCTCTCATGGATACATTGCCCAGCTCTCATGGATATATTGCCCAGCTCTCATTGATATATTGCCCAGCTCTCATGGATATATTGCCCAGCTCTCATTGATATATTGTCATGAGGCCGGATGCCATGCAGGGGGTGGGGGCCGGATAACATGCAGGGGGTGCCCAGTCCTGAATAGTGTGAGAGTCCATGGAAAGAGCGGGTGGCTGCGCGCGCGCGTGCGTGTGTATGTGCAGGTCACGCGGTCCGGCCAGTCAGGGGGAGCCCGGTCCTGAATGAGAGCTGGACAATGTATCAATGAGAGACTCAGTACCACCTGACTGGCCGGATCGCGTGACCTTCGCACACACGCAGCCGCCTCCCCTTCAACACAGACTCTCACACTATTCAGGACCGGGCACCCCCCTGCATGGCATCCGGGCCCCCTCAACACGCAGGCCCTTGGGTGGTGCCTGAGGGCCCGACGGGTCAGTCCGGGCCTGCTGGCTGGGAACTTTTAGGGACGCAAATTTCTTTTGAAATTATGCGCCCCTAATAAAACTGCGACCGGGGCAACGCCACTGGCTGTGTGATACGCTCATACACACCACATATTTCTGTGAGATTAATGCTGTGAAGCTCTGTGATATTCTTATAGACATCGTATATTACTGTGAGTTTTATTACTGTGGCGCTCTGTGGTACACTTATACACACAGCACATTACTGTGAGATTTATTGCTGTTATACCCTGTTATAAGCAGAGGTGTGTTTTGGTGGGAATAGTTTGAGGTGGGTGGCAGCATTCCATCCTTGGACCCAGGCAAAACAATGTCCTGGCCTGGCCCTTGCTCTATTCATTGGCTGCATGCTGGTCTGCGCCGTCATTTCATTGGCTGCTCACTGCATGGTGCTTTATGAGGCTTCATAATGAATACCCCCACCTTTTTTCCTAGAAACAAACACTGGTTATAATTATACCAGTTCAATTATGAGTTACTATAATCCGACTTGAAGGCGAAGTGACTGGAAATTGCTCGTTATTTACTGACCAGTTCTAAAACCTACATATGTATGGGTCGTGTTAATATGCAGCAAGCTGCTGCGCAAGTCCAGGTGAAGCTGAAGTAGAGACCCAACTTGTAATGTAATGATAGCTAACATTTGCAAATGGAAAACACAAGAGTTAACAGCTGACTCACAAATGCAGATCTTATGGCATCACTACCAATAGTTTTTTAAACATTTAATAATTTGCTGTTCACAATTGCACTGATCTTAAAGGTCATTAGAAATAGTTAATTTAATTATTACTTGTGTGACTGACTTTAATTGAACTTTTTAAAGGGGAGTCTAAATCAGAGGCATGGTTTAGAAAAGTTAGAAAAATATGTGCTGTTCCTATCCCTGCATGGCATTTCAAAAAAGGTCTGTAATGTCAACTCTAATAAGCTCATTGTTTGTTAAATGGTCTTTTTCCACTTAGGTATGCAGTGGATAGATGGAAATTGCTTAACTATTAAATGGGAGTTCAAGCCTTTAACCCATTCACTACCAGGAGTCAGTAGTTTTTGGAAAATAATTTAAATTACAGTAAGAGATATTTCGGAATATTTCCAATTAGGGCTGTGCAATTAATCGCAATCACAAACAAATCGCGATTTAAGCACATGCAATTTCTAAATCGCATAATGCTGCAATTTTATCTATTCATTTTATCGGCTCCCTGTAAGCTTCCGGTGGCATAGAGCTTTGGGCGCTCACAGGGGGAACCACATGTACAGCCGCGTTCTCGCAGCTCGTCATGTGGTTCCCCCAGGCGAGCGCCCAAGCTCCATGCTGCCGGAAGCTCACAGGGAGCCGAACACGCGGCGCAAAGAGGTGAGCTGGGGCAGTATCCATGTGCTGGGGCAGTATATCCATGTGCTGGGGCAGTGTATCCATGTGCTGGGGCAGTGTATCCATGTGCTGGGGCAGTATATCCATGTGCTGGGGCAGTATATCCATGTGCTGGGGCAGTGTATCCATGTGCTGGGGCAGTATATCCATGTGCTGGTGCAGTGTATCCATGTGCTGGGGCAGTGTATATCCATGTGTGAGCTGGGGCAGTATCCATGTGTGAGCTGGGGCAGTATCCATGAGCTGGGGCGGTATCCATAAGCTGGGGCGGTATCCATAAGCTGGTGCAGTATCCATGTGTGAGCTGGGGCAGTATCCATGTGTGAGCTGGGGCAGTATCCATGAGCTGGGGCAGTATCCATGTGCTGGGGCAGTATCCATGTGTGAGCTGGGGCAGTATCCATGAGCTGGGGCAGTATCCATGAGCTGGGGCAGTATCCATGTGCTGGGGCAGTATCCATGTGTGAGCTGGGGCAGTATCCATGAGCTGGGGCAGTATCCATGTGTGAGCTGGGGCAGTATATGCATGTGCTGGGGCATATCCATGTGCTGGGGCAGTATCCATGTGCTAATCGCAAATAAAATCGCAATTGCAATATTCATTCAAAAAATTGCAATATGATTATTTTGTCCATATTGCACAGCCCTATTTCCAATGTGTTTCTTACTATAATACCCTATGTGGCAGGCAGATGCCATCTACTGTCCAAATGGAGTTACTGCAGGTAGAACTGCAGCCCATGGCTCTGTCTTGGCTAGGTAATGCCCAATATGTCAGGACATTACCTAGTCGATTTTAAACTGTTTTAGCATCTTAGTATCATGCCTTTGGTGTTAAAACTTTGCACCTTCTGGAGGCCAAAAGCAAACGAAATGAACTTGCAACAAACAAATTTAATTTGCAATGATACACCACAGACACAGATCGTGTTGACACAATCTTGGGCTGCTGTGTCTGCTACAGCTGATCGTGTGTACACAATCACGGTAGTGAAGTGAAGGGTATAAAATGTTTTTGAAACATATAATTCTGCAATGTTCTGTGTTATGCTGCTATATACGTACATTACTTTAATGATGTCTGACTTTTTTGTGACCCTAATTCCTTCACATTCCTAAACTGTCTACCTCTATTTAACTCTCCTCCGGTATCCTATAGTAAAGTCTCCACCAGATGGCTGAGTTAGGTAGCAGCGTCTAAAAAAATGTCAATGGGCTTTGAAATCCATTACTTTTCTTTGAAGTTTAAACAGGTAAAGTTTTTGAAACAACAGTATAGCCATGGCCAAAGGTTGAGAATTCCACAAGTAATAATTTTCACAAACTCTGCTGTTTCGGTGTTTTTTAATCTTTTTGTCAGATGTTACTATGGTATACTGAAGTATAAATACAAGCATTTCATAAGTGTTAAAGGCTTTTATTGACAATTGGATTAAATTTATGCAGAGTCAATATTTGCAGTGTTGACCCTCCTTTTTCAACACCTCTGAAATTCACCCTGGCATGGTGTCAAACAACTTCTGGACCAAATCCTGACTGATGGCAGCACATTCTTGCATAATCAATGCTTGGAGTTTGTCAGAATTTGTGGGTTTTTGTTTGTCCATCTGCCTCTTGAGGATTGACCACAAGTTTTTAATGGGATTAAGGTCTGGGGAGTTTCCTGGCCATGGACCCAAAATTTAGATGTTTTGTTCCCTGAGCCACTTAGTTATCACTTTTGCCTTATGGGAAGGTGCTCAATGATGCTGGAAAAGGCATAGTTCATCACCAAACCGTTCTTGGATGGTTTGGGAGAAATTGCTCCCGGAGGATGTTTTTGTACTATTTTTTGTTTATGGCTGTGTTCTTATGCAAAATTGTGAGTGAGCCCACTCCCTTAACTGAGAAGCTGCCCCACACCTGAATGGTCTCAGGATGCTTTATTGTTAGTATGACACAGGACTGAAGGTAGCATTCACCTTTTCTTCTTTGGACAAACTTTTTCCAGATGTCCCAAACAATCAGAAAGGGGATTCATCAGAGAAAATGACTTTACTCCAGTCCTCAGCAGTTACCTTTACCCTTTACCTTTTGCAGAATATCAGTCTGTCCCTGATGTATTTTCCTGGAGAGAAGTAGCTTCTTTGCTGCCCTTATTGACACCAAGTCATCCTCCAAAAGTCTAGGCCTCACTGACCATGCAGATGCACACAGCTGCCCGCTGCCATTCCTGATTAAGCTCTGCACTAGAGGTGCCCCGATCCCACAGCTGAATCAACTTTAGGAGGTGGTCCTGGCACTTGCTGGACTTTCTGAGGCACCATCTTAATCCATCCCCACCATTGTTGCTCAAGATTCCCTCTCAGGGCCCCTTGTACCCCCAAAAAAGAAGGTGATTCATGCCTCAGATGGCAGCGGCCAGGAGGACCTAGAGCCGGCAGCTGAAGCAGAGGCCTTGGACCACAAACCTGCTTCTAACAAGGATACAGCAACCCTGGTGGGTAAAATTATGGCGGTGCAAGCGTTTTTGGCAGCAGAAATTATAAAAATCTCACGAAGTGTTGCAGCTGAGATCCAGGCCTAGGGAGGTTGCACGTCGGCTCTAGAGGACAGAGTGGAGGAGGTTCTGGCCTGTCACAATGCAGCTGCGGTCCACATCAACGCCCTCATGGACCAGATTATCAGATTGGAGACGGCTATGGAAGAAATGTCCAACAGATCCAGATGTAATCATTTGTGGCTCCTGGGGTTAACAGAAGAAGTTACCCCATCAATGCTGGAAGGTATCATGGGGGCATATTCGCTAAGCTGTTACCACAGTTCACATCCTCGCAACGCCTCATTGATTGTACACAAAGTGCCCCCCAGACCCATGAAGGTCTTCCCCGAGGTTTCGGAGAAAACCATGATGTGTGGGGACGTCCTGCGCATGCTGCTGGGAATTCCCATGACATCCCCCACATGTCTCCTGCAGCCAAGAGGTTAATGATATAGCACCTGTAGGGAGTGGGAGTTTCTTAGATCTGGGTTGCATTTCCTTGGTTTTGATCCTGGTCACGGACCCTTATTCTGGTTCCTTGGTAAAACTATTACAACGGGACGTTTATGATTAATTTGTTGTTTGATGTATGGTTGTAGTGTCTGTCTTCTCTCCCCTTTTTTTCTTTTCTCTTCTTCCCTTCCTCCTTGTCTTTTTCCTCTTTTTCTTCTCTTTCATTTTTTTTTCTTTTCCTCCTCTTTGGCTGGGCCATATTGCTTGCTTACTGAGGTACCATGGCAACTTCGGGCAAAATCTGGTCTTTAAATAACAAGGGCTTCTACTCCCCTAATAAACACTGCATACTCTTTAGGGGTCTCCGCAGACAGAAAATAGACATTGCCTGTGTACAGAAAACTAGACTACCTAAAAATGCCACCTCTCATTTTCGAGATGGTAATATACCACAGTATATACCTTCATATGCCCTGAAAAAAAATTGGCTGTGGCTATCTTTTTATGGAAGTCCTGCCCCTTCGAGTGGAGTCCATGCATCATGATGATGTGGGTCAGGGTGTTTTAGTTATGGGATGGTTGGCGTCTCAGAGCTATCCCATTATGTCAGTTTATGCCCAAAATACACCTGATAGTTCCTTTTGGGATAGGCTTCAAAGATTCCACCTGATTATAGCCGGGGTGACCTGATTTTGGCAGGGGACCACAATGCCACTATGTATCCTACTCTGGACAGGGGTACTTGTCCTTCTCTTGCTTCTAGTCGGGATAAGCTATTGTTCCACTTCGTGAAATGTACAGGCTTTACAGATATCTAGGGAGTACTTAACCCTTCAGTTAGGGACTACACCTTCTACTCACACCCCCATTCCTCTTATTCTAGCTTGGATTATTTCCTGTTATCACCATCCTATACTGCCGCAGTTGTGGATGTTAAAATTGGCTTCATCACTTGGTCAGACCATGATGATGTCACACTGCATATGGCGTTGTCCTCTCAGCACAACCCGAGCAGGTGGCGACTGGACTGTAGGCTTACGGTCTGCTCCCATGGACCTTTCTTAGCTTGAATGATGGATGATGTTAGCAGGTCATTGATGTGGATGCATTATTAGCAAGGCAGCTTCACCCAAGGCAAACTTCCTCTTTCCATGGGTCCCTGGTGGACGCCCAGGGCAGGGTGGCAAGCTCTCCTTCCAGTATTTGAACTCTCTTCACTGGTTATTTTCAACAGGTGTATAATCTTTCATCTGCACACACTAGCCACAATCAGGAATATATTTCACACGTAGATCAATTTTTGACAGAAATTTACTTGCTTCACCTATTATGCTCTCCTATCTCAGGAGCAGAGGTGGTTGAGGCGGTTCGCTCTCTGAAACCATGCAGGGCGTCCGTTCCAGTCGGTTTGCCCAATCAGTATTTTAAGGAACTTCTCCCAATGCTACTTCCGGCACCTGGTCGACATGTGCAATGGATCGAATGAGGGTAAATTTTCCCCTGACTGCTCCCTAGCTGAGATTGTACTTATTTCCAAACCAGGTAACGACGCATTACTGGCGGAAAGCCAATATCATATACTCCAATGTTAAAATATCTGCTCAAGTTTTGGCAACCAAGCTAAGCCGTATATTGCCCAAGCTCATACATCCTGATCAAAATGCCTTTATCCCTTGCAAACAAAGGGATAGAGGGTATCGTGGTTGGAAAGGATGCGCACAAATTGTCAGCTTATGCGGATGATGTTTTGTTAACCCTGACATATCCAAGACAGTCTGTGCCAAATTGCTTTTGATTTTGAACTCCTATTCAGCAGTGGCAGGATATAAATGTATTATTAACAAATCCGTTCCATTGTTAATACATATTTCCCCTGATGAACAGCGCTTTCTTTCAGTTAGACTTGTGCACAACGGAAAATTTAGTTTTATTTGGTTTCAGATTGATCCGTTACGTTTTTTAGTTTGATTCGGTGCGTTCGTTACTGTGATTCATATTTTGGATCAATTAATTTTTTCAGGAGATAGGTAAGTCGCATTTCAGATTGATTCGTTATTTAATTTTTATTAGTAATTCATATTTTGGATCAATTCGTATTTAATTTGTTTCGGTTATTTTGTATTTCGGATCTGTTCGTTATTTCGATTTCATTAGTTATTTCCTTTTTATTAGTTATTTCAGAATATGAAATGGATGAATTAATTACTTAAATTAGGGGAAAAAAAGGCTAAGCAATCCCTCTGTCCTTGGTGCTGAAACATATTCAGCACCAAGGACAGCAGCTCTGCAGGGCTCCAGAGCAAATGATCCCCCTGTCCTTGGTGCTGAAGCCTATTCAGCACTAGGGATGAGCCGAATGCCCCCGTGTTCGGTTCGATTTCGAACTCGAACAATTTCAAAAGTTCGAGTTCGATCTCTAACGCGATCCGAACTTAATGTAAGTCAATGGGACCCGAACGTTCGATTTTTAGAGTGCCCTCCAAGAGGGCATACAGTATATGCTAGATATTTGCCATAAAAGGTGTATGGGGGTCCGGGTAGTGCCCTGGGGGACAGGAAACAAGGACAAAAAGTAAAAAAAAGTTTATAAAGGAACAGTGAGTTTTCCATGAAATAAAGGTTAAGAATAAAAACAAAAAAATTCCTTCAAATATCGTGCCTAGGAGGTCCCCATAACCTGCCCGTGAAGTGGCGGATTTGTAGGATGTATTGAAACATTTCAAAACAAAAAAAATTACATTTTAAATTACGGTAAATGGTTTTCCTTTAATCTAGTTATAAACAACTGCTTGGGGAAGCAGCCTGTATGAAAAGAGGAGACGTTTTAGGACACGCAGAACAAGTTTAGTGATTTTTTTTGGCTAAATTATGGTGAAACTTATGCAGGCTTTGGATGAAAGTAACAATAGGTGCTTTAAAATTGGGCCTTTAGTGTCGGCAACAGTGCCGTCACACCGCAACCCCTCTGTGGTTTTGTGGAAGAGTGCAGGGTTGGACCCTGCGGTCAAATATTAAAATGATATGAATCTGGTACAGGCGTCAGTGCACCCAAATATTGTGCCTTTGGTGGCAGCAAGTGCCTTCACACCGTAAACCCTCTGTGGTATTGTGGAAGAGTGCAGCGGTGGACCCTGCGGTCCAATATTAAAATTATATGAATCTGGTATAGGCATCAGTGGCAGTGCACCCAAATATTGTGCCTTTGGTGGCAGCAAGTGCCTTCACACCATAACCCCTCTGTGGTATTGTGGAAGAGTGCAGGGTTGGACTCTGCGGTCCAATATTAAAATGATATGAATCTGGTACAGGCGTCAGTGCACCCAAATATTGTGCCTTTGGTGGCAGCAAGTGCCTTCACACCGTAACCCCTTTGTGGTATTGTGGAAGAATGCAGTGGTGGAGGTTTTGGGAATGCAGAAGAGCTCCCCGATCTATTCAGTTATGTCAGCATCAGGGGATTGATAGCTGCTGATCCAGGACTGATTCAGTTTTAAATATGTCAGCCGGTCTACAGAGTCGGTGGACAGACGAAACTCTTTGGTCTGTGACAAAACCTCCAGCGGCACTGAACGTCTTTTCAGAAAGCACGCTGGATGAAGGGCAAGCTAGTAGCTGCATAGCATATTGGCTAAGTTCTGGGCAGTGATCCAATCTCAACACCCAGTAAGCCAGTGGATCATCTGCTGTAAAGGTATCCAGGTCTGCCCTTGCCCCTAGGTAGTCCTGCACCATATGGTGAAGACACTGGCAATGGGTGCCTACATTTGACATCCCTGGGCGTCGTGGACTAAAAAAATTTAAAAAGGCATCAGTCAAGCGGCCCCGGCCTTCACCGCTCTTCCTCTGATCATCCGCAGCCTCAGAAGCACCTGTGTCATCACGTGGTAACCTACCAGTGCCTGGAAAGGTGTTACACAAGTGTCGCTTTAGAGCGTACTCAAGTTGTTTCATCCTGTCCTCCCTCTGGGCGGGCAGTTTGAGCTCTGCAACTTTACCCTTGTATCGTGGATCAAGAAGGCTTGCCAACCAGTAATGATCCCTCTCCTTGATAACACAATTCCTGGGGTCCTTTTGCAGGCTTTGCAGGATAAGGGAGCCCATGCAGCGTAGGTTGGAGGTGGCATTAGCTTCCGAGTCTTCCTGGTCAATGAGGATGACCCCCATTGTGCACTTCCTCCTCCCAGCCACTTACTAGTCCTTGGGTTTCTGGGCACACAAAACCCTCCCTTGAGGAATCCCCACCTTCAATGCCCCCACTACTTAAATATTCCTCCTCCTCCTCCTCCTCCTCCTCCTCATCCTCCTCCTGTCTGATCTGAGGACCCGCAAGAATGCTGTCTGCGTAAAGACTGGGGCCTTCAGAGCTAGGGAAGGCCTCCTTTTCCTCCTGCTGCTCTGCCTCTAGCGCCACATCTATAATTCCCCACAGAGTGCGCTCCAGCAGGAACACTAAAGGAATGGTGTCACTGATGCATGCACTGTGCCTGCTCACCAACCTCGTTGCCTCCTCAAATGGTGACAGTACAGTGCATGCATCCTTGATAATCAGCCACTGCGGGGGGGGAAGAAGACCAAGTTGACCTGAACCTGACCTTGTGCCATACTCACACAGGTACTCATTGATGGCCCTCTGCTGCTTGTGCAGATGCTGTAGCATTGCTAATGTCGAGTTCCACCTGGTGGGCATGTCACAGATCAGACGGTTTGTGGGAAGGTGGAATTCTCTTTGAATTTCTGCCAGGCGAATACTTGCTGGGAATGACTGTCTGAAATGGCTGCAGACTTTTCTGGCCTGGCTGAGAAGCTCTGCCAGCCCTGTGTACCTGGTTAGGAAACACTGTACCATCAGATTTAGGACGTGTGCTAGGCAGGGTACATGCGTCAACTTACCCTGGCGTAAGGTTGCTGCCATTATCACAGATGACCATTCCCAGCTGAAGCTGGCGTGGTGTTAACCATCTCTGCACCTGCCCCTGCAGAGCTGACAGAATTTCTGGCCCGGTGTGGCTCCTGTCCCCTAAACAAACCAGCTCAAGCACAGTATGGCATCTTTTTGCTTGAGCCATTGCGTAGCCCCTGCCACGCGTCGGTTTAACTGTCACTTCGCCAGAGACAGAGAAGGAGGAGGAGGAGGAAGAGGTGGTGGAGCAGACAGACCTCATACAAGCAGCTTTCTGGAGGCGGGGTGGATGAACAAGCTCCTGCACAGAGCCCCATCCTGGATCCCTCCCAGCTGCAAGCAGAGTTACCCAGTGTGCCATGAAGGAAATATAACGGCCCTGACCATGCTTGCTGGACCACGTGTCTAAAGTCATGTGCACCTTGCTGCTGACTGCCTTTCCCAATGACTCCATAACATTGTCTTCCACGTGCTGGAATGGCCTTCCGTGAAAGAAATGGCGTTTTGTAACCTGCCACTGTGGTACAGCACATTCAGCAATTTCACGGAAGGAAGCAGAGTCCACCAGCTGGAAAGGCAGCAGCTGTAATGCGAGTAATTTTGCAAAGCTGGCATTTAGACGCTGTGCTTCGGGATGGTTGGGACTATATTTTTTCTTACGCTGCAGCAGCTGGGGCAACGTAATCCGACTGCGTAAATCTTCAGCTGATGGGATGCTGTCACATTCTGAGGAAGGACCTGGTACACCCATTATTGTAGCATCATCCCTGTCAAAATTTGCCCAATCAGGACTCTGAGCCGTGATTGGCATAGTCTTGCACCTGTCTTGCACCTGACCTGTGGTCAGGTGCAAGGCTGTAGCCAATTACAAGCTTCAGGCCAGTGGAAAAGTGCAATGTGGTCCATTGTGGTGCATTGTGGGCGAACATGCGGCGAACACACGGAAATGTTTGGAGTTCAACGAACAGCCGAACGGGCGATGTTCGAATCGAACACTGAACAGATCGAACCGAACAGCTCATCCCTATTCAGCACCACGTATGGCAGCTCCAGAGCCCCACAGTGTGTCACGTTCCACGTATCCAGCCCTGTCCCCTGTCCTCTGTATATGTTATTTTTCCTGTTCTGGCCTTGTGTTTATGTCGTTGCTTTTCCTGGGTTGCAGCTAAGGGGTTAATTGTTTTGTTTCTGCTCTTTGCTCACCTGTCTCTCCTAGTCTTGATCCCCTGCCTATTTAGGAGCAATGCGCCCATTGTGCATTGCGCCATAATTTTTCACTTCCTGGTCTCCAGTGTGTTTTGTATCAGTGACATGAGCTACCTGCTGTTTTGTTCAATTCCCAGTCTGTGTATTTTGTTCAATATACTTTTGTCCTTTTTCCCTTTCTGTCTATCTGTTACCCTTTTTATAGTGTTCTTGGTTTATTTCTGTTTCTCCTGTGTTATTCAGTTTATGGTTGTTTATGGTTGTTTTGGTTTTCTGTTTATTATTTTTACTGATTACCTGGTTACCGATATTTGGCTTTTCTGATTTCCCTCCTGGTTCTGTACCCAGGCATCTGTATGACGTTCTCGCTCTCGTTTTCTGACTGGTGGCTATCCTTATTACTATGCTTATGTATGATCCTTGTCTGTACTGTTTATAGCGATTCCTGTCATATGTATATGTTAAAAGACTCTGCACGGCTTCAAGGTAATTATTTCTACAGATTCTACAGATCAGGGCTTATGTGGTATTGCCATGCAGAGGTCTCTAGTTATCTCTGTGTTGCTCTTACCAGTTATTACTGCCTACAGTAGTACCCTGCATATATGAACATACCAGGGCTTCACCTTGGCACAAGCCTGGTCCGAGCGTGACACAGTGCTGCTGTCCTTGATGCTTAATAGGTTTCAGCCAAACTGAAGGGAAGAAAAAAAACTTACAGGAAAGAAAAAAAGCCACGTTTTAAAATAATTAGGAATCCAAACATTTCACCAAAATGCTTAAAAAATCCTACAAAATTAATAAGGAGACATTTTGCTGCAAGTGAAAATAATAAACGGTTGAATAAATATTTAATGAAAACAGGGAATATTGTTTGCATTGAAACCTATGGGATTTGCCTGTTTAAACCTGTCAAACCACCAAAAATCAGGGCATTTCACTGACACTTCGGTGCTGTTCGGTGTTCTCTGAATAGATTAACCATTACTTGTCTATGGGGAATTTTATTGCTGCCCAACTGCACCGATTGGCACCATGGCGCTGACCATCGTCTGTGGTGCTGATGAATACAACAGATTCAGCATCACCGACAATGGACAGGGATGTGGTTCTGCTGAATCTTTGAAATGAAAGGTGGCATTATATGAATGTAATTAAAACCCTCTTATCAGCAAGATTTGGAAGGATATGGAGGACTGGAATCACCTCTTTACTTCATGGTTGGGGTGAGTTTATTGTGTCAAACTGAATGTTCTTCTGCGGCTTCTCTATGTCTTCTGGGTTTTGCTTATCGTAATGATTGTCTAATTTCCACCTTTTGCAAACAGCTATTGATAATTTTATCTGGGGTGACAAAAGACAGAGTCCTCCGTACTATATCATCCTAGGGAAAAGGGGGTGTCGGGTTGTCGTCCTTGGTGTCTTATTATAGTGCTGCTCAGTTGGTGCAAATTGTGGCATGGCACTCCCGAGTGGGTACCCAAAGCTGGGTCGAACTTGAATCAGCTGTCACAGCAACAGATTTACCACCGTTTTGGACCTGAACTCTCAAGTAGTACAGAACAAGACTGTGCATTTTGAACTCCGTGCATGGCTGGGATGCTCTGGCACTTAAATGTGAACTCACCAGCTTTCATTCTCCCCTCTTCCCTTTATTTTGCAACAAGGAGTTTGTAGCGGACATGCAACTGCATTTATTCGGACACCTAAAAGATGCAGAACTTCAGAGCTTGTGTTAGCTTTATGAGGGACCGGCCTATGTCACCTATGCATCATTGCAAAATCAGGCTGTTATCAACCTGAGACGACTTCCACTTTCTACAAATCAGGGACCTTGCCACTCAGCCTCATATTAAGACTGCAGCACTCTTCAAATGTACAGGGTTTGAATGGCTTTGCTATAAGCAAGGGTACTTTCTGGACTCATTTCTCTCATATACTCAGCTATTATTTCAACAGTTGACTGGAAGGAACTTGCCTATCTCCAGGTATGAACGTTGGATCTGGGGAGCTCCTGTCTGTGGAGGCTGGATGGATATATGGGAAACCACCAAAAAAGTGTCGACATGCACCCAATATCAGGAGCAGTCACTTAAAACTATCATGCACTGGTATGTCACACCTGTACAGCTGCTGAGGATAGGTGCAACCACCACTGACACCTGCTGGCACCTGTGCAGAGAAAAGGGCACGTACTTCCATATGTGGTAGTCTGTCCATCCATTGCTAAATTTTGGAAACATATCAGAGATATGTTTTCGGAGATTTCTTTATTAGCTTCCATTTATGCCATACCTGTTTCTCATCTCCAGTTCCTTGGAAGACCTATCTCAGCGACACAGCAAGTTGCTAGCTATGCTCCTCCTGGCAGTTCGGAGAGCAATTGATGAAAAGTGACTATCTACAGAACTCCATACCATGGACAGGGTGCTCCACAAAAGAAGAGACTCAAAATTAATGGACTACCTTACGGCCAAAGTTAATTACACCACGGAGGCTTGCAGGAAAGTGTGGGTATTATGGACAAAGTATGACAGTTGATGGGTACCTCTTCGACTTTTGGACAGGAGGTTCCTCTTGCTATTGGGTGGGAAGAGATGTGGAAATGTTTTACACATTGTCTTTTTTTAGAGTGAGCCAAGACTTCTTGTTTTTCTTTTTCCTTTCTATCATCCTGTTTCGTCACTTCTTGTTCTTCCCCCTCTTCCCCTCCCTCTTTTTACTTCTCCTCTTGTTCTCCCCCAGGATTGGTATGTATGTGTTCTGTCCTTTGTTCATATATTAATATAAAATTCATAACTGTAACAGGTTCCTAGCCTCTCCTTATATCTATAAGTGAGAGGCATGTTGAGGCATTGCATTTTTGTTATATTGCTCTTATTGTATATCTTATACATACTCCAGTCAATACATTATTTTTACAAACAAAAATGTACAATATGATTGAAAAGTACAAGGCAAATGTTGGGCATAAGTGATGGTGGTATAAAAATGCGTGCCACCATCACAAAACCTTTTGTATAATGAATATGATTAAAGTAGATGAAGGATTTGTCTTTCATATCTTTAATGAGCACGCTGCAATTGGATGTGTCTGTTACCACATGTATGTGTTCCAGTTCTTGTGTATTGATGACCAAATGGTTTGCAGTCCAAGTTAACCCCTTCACTGCCAAGCGACTTTTTTTGAAAAATGTTTATCATATCATTTATTTGAATTACAGAATGAAATCTCAACAACCAAATATAGGTTAAGATATAAATTTTGCTGACTGGCGTTGGGCCAAGGTTACTTAGGGTGGCGTTTATTTTCCTGGAGAACTGGATATCCTTGCCCCCCTACCTTTTTATATTTCTCACTGCTCTCGCTTTCTCTCTCTTACTATTTGCTGCTCCTGTCTTACTAATGTTCATCTTTTTTAAGCTAGTGCCTTAGCCTTATGGCCATTGTATGCACACCACAAAAAAAATAGAAAATTTGCACATTGATTGTTATTCTGAGATAGTTTAAAAAAAGTGTTGAATTGAATGTTTTGTTGCAGTGAGGATTGGGGCTACTATTTCCAGCAAGTTTTATCTCTCTCCAGGGTGACTAGAGCGAAAAGAATACAGAGGATTTCAGTTCTCCACAGGGGACACACTAATCTTGCTTTAAAAATGTGTGCTAAGGAATTTATTGGCGCTTTATAAGTACTTGTAACTGTAACTGTGTGAAATGGGGTTTTGATACACGAATCGGTGCTTTTCGATATATTACAATGTAGTGACAGGGTTAAAGCTGTGAGACTCTTCCTGTCACAAATTAATATGTAACCTCCATCAGACTAGGAGATCCTTTTGTGCTGGGAGCATTTATATGTTTATAATTTAAAACTGTTGCAAATCTTTAAGCAATGAATGGCCATTATGTCAATAATCTTCTTGTATAAACCCGAGCCGAATAAGGGGCCTGATTTCAACTGACCCTTTACGTTAACTGCTCGAGTCATTTTACATAAAGGCTCCAATCATTATTAATAAATAAACGTCTCTTTAATGTAATTTGTGGCTAAAGAAAGAGCGATTTCAACACAGCTCACCCCTCACAGCTTAACACTGAACTTTATCTAGCTTAAAAATTCTTAAACTTACCTCCTCAGGTCCCGCAGTGTGGAGGGAAGTAAGATCTGCTGCATTCTCTGGCCAGAAGCAGCAGGACACCGGGAACAAATTGTTCATTGGAGGCAAATTGTTCAGTAAGGACTGCAAGTTCGCTTTTGTCTTGATGTTGCAGTATTTTGATGAACCACTCCTGTAAACAAGTCTACAACAAGAAAAATATATTTACTAAACAGAAATATTGTTCCTGCTTTGGTAAAATATCGCACTATGCTGAGATATTAAATATCTGGCATTCCAGCAATCACGTTGAGTGATGTAAAATTTGCTTTATTGTCAAGTAATGCTTTATTATTGTGTTCTGATGAATGTTAAGATCAGTAGGGGGTCAGGAATGCTAAAATACCCATGCAGTTTTAGTTTTGCCGCATCTTATTCTTGTCAGTCAGCTCTCTTTTGTCCTTAGGCTTAAAAATTTATGACAAATATATTTAAAAATGTGATTCACGCAAAATGTTGTTATATAATCAAATGTTTCCATATTCATTATTTGAAGTTCATATATTTTCAGAGAATCATTTTATCATGCCAACAATATGAAAACAAAATTGTAAAAAATACAATAAAGTATTGTAAACAATGTAACAGAGTTCATTTGTAAACTCAAAGTTACATTGAGCCCTAAACATTATTGTAATTTGTTAATTTCTTTTGTTTTAAACGTTTATAATGAGAAAAATGAGAAATTCTGAAGTAAGTTGTGCAGTCTGAAATCTCTTTCTGTTCTGTGCAATTAATTTTGTAGGGTGTAGAATGATGTGGAGAAAAAGAATTAAACAATTCTAGCATAAGGCTGCAACATAAAAAAGTGAAAACACGGAAGAGAGCTGAATTGTTCCAGAAAACACTGTACTTTCATAAAGCAAGTTGCTTAACCATTTCATAATTTTTAGCAAAGGATTCTCAAAGAGAATCTTTTTAAAACGTTGACTAACCTTACGCTTAAAAGCAAAGTGGTTGCATTTTATTCATAATTCTTGGTATAGTGCTTCTGTATGTAAGACTTTCATATGAAGAAATTATATATATATATATGGACAATAGAGGATGCACTCACGGTCTTCCAAAAGATAAAAAAATCTTTTATTCGAAAACTCACATGAAAACCGATGTTTCGGCTCGACAGAGCCTTTTTCAAGGTAAGAGAGGAAGCGCCTCCGGCTGTTCCTCTCTCTGCGAGTGGCCCGCTGGCTTGCAGCTTGGCCGCTCGCGTGGGATGGGAGCTAGCTGACCAGCGCACGAGATCTCCCGAAAACTCGGCTGTGCTGGTCAGGTAGTTCCCAGCGATTGGCCAAGCTGCATCATGGCAGCTGCCGCTCGCCTCGTGAAGAAGCAAGGTGAGCGCTGCGGGCAAATACATCCATGAGCTGGGGGCAAATATATCCATGAGCTGGGGCAAATACATCCATGAGCTAGGGGCAAATATATCCATGAGCTGGGGGCAAATACATCCATGAGCTGTGGGCAATATATCCATGAGCTGGGGGCAATTACATCCATGAGTTGGGGGCAAATACATCCATGAGCTGGGGGCAATATATCCATGAGCTGGGGGCAAATACATCCATAAGCTGGGGGCAATTACATCCATGAGCTGGGGGCAATAACATCCATGAGCTGGGGGCAATACATCCATGACCTGGGGCAAATACATCCATGAGCTGGGGGCAATACATCCATGAGCTGGGTGCAAATACATCCATGAGCTGGGGGCAAATACATCCATGAGCTGCTGGCAAATACATCCATGTGAGCTGGGGGCAATATATACATGAGCTGGGGGCAATATATCCCATGACCTGGGGCAATATATCCATGAGCTTAGGGCAATTATATCCATGAGCTGGGGCAAATACATCCGTGTGAGCTGGGGGCAAATACATCCATGAGCTGTGGGCAAAAACATCCATGTGAGCTGGGGCAAATATACCCATGTGTGAGCTGGGGCACTATATCCATGTGTGAGCTGGGGCAATATTTCCATGTGAGCTGGGGGCAATATATATCCATGTGAGCTGGGGGCAATATATATATCCATGTGAGCTTGGGGCAATATACAGTATATATCCATGTGAGCTGGGGGCAATACTATCTTTTTTATATTGCAGGGGGAAAAAAAGTAAAAATTTCTTTTTTTTTTTATTATTTTTTTGGGGGGGGGGCCCTTCATTGATTCTTGTACCGGGGCCCTCAGGTTTCTAGTTACGGCACTGGAGAGTATGTACTGTTAGGTGTCTTGCCCAAGGGCACTTACTGGAGAGGTGCTCTTTCCGGGATTGAACCTGTGTCTCCACAGTGTCTCTTCACAGTTATAGAGCAGTGATGTTACCCCTACTTCACTCAGCCGGCAAAACTTGCTGCCTTAAAAAAATAAAAACTTACTTTACTATGCAATATTAAATGACTGACTTTTTGGATCCATTGTGAGCCCTTTTCAAGGTGAAAAAGGCTAGGAATGGAGCCTTGAAAAAAAGTTGGAGCCTTTAGGCCCGTGTCAGACAAACGCAGTGATCACGTCCGTGTCGGCGCACAGTTTAACATCCGTCGTAGCATAGCATCATGAGCAATAGAGACACACACTAAGGCTGGGGTCAGACCAGCACACTTTTAACGTGCGTTCTGGCGCACTTAATTACGGCCGCACTAGCAGCAAATGACAGGCAAAGACAGCCAATATACGAAGTACGGTCGCACGAAAGTCTGGCCGCGCAACGCAAGTGGAAAATGAACGCATTTTTTCGAGAATGCAGAACCGCTAGTACGGACGTACAGAGTGCGCTGCGTCCGCTAGCGGTGTGTGTGTGTGATTAGGAGACGTCAGACGCTGCTCATGTCCGGCCAACATAACGTCCAGACACAAAAAGTTTCCTGGTTTGGATCCATAAAAAATTACGCACGAAAATGCGCATCGTATGACCGTTTTCGCGAATTCCGTGAAAAAATACGTCAATGCGTGTAAAAATGTTTTCGTTTGACCCTAGCCTAAGTGCGTCCGCACCGAACTGCGCACGCACAATGCACGTGGCAAACAGACGCAAGTTAGCCAAGAATGTAAAACCGCTAACACGGACACGCAGAGTGCACCACATCCACGTAGCGTTCTGTGTGCGTGATGAGGAGACATCAGACGCAGCGCATTTGCGACGTCCAGCACCTTGCCGCACAAAATGCTTTTTCATATCCTTTTTCATATTTATTTTGTTTCCCATATTTCCCTTTTTTTCTACGTCCGTCATAAAAAACCGACTGTGCGGTGTCTATAGTATCTTCCGTCAGAACGTCTGTCCGTTGTGCACGCACGCAGGGTGCGCTCTGACTGTGTTTGTCTGACTCTAGCCTTAAAAAGGCTCAGAATGAAGCAGAAACGTCAATCTTTTAATGTAGCATAATAAAGTAATGTTTTTATTTTTTCAGCCTGTGTGTCCTTGCTTTTTTTTTTTGCAAGCACAGGTTATTATTATGTTGTTCTTTTACTTCACTTATGAAATAAGGAACTAATGTGCCTTACCTTATAAATATGTCTTATTGTAACATACATAACAAAGCAGTGGGATGAAGCATGGCACACATATAATTCAAGCATGTTTGTTGTAGTTGTAAGCTTTTATTTAGCAAATTTGGTCTGAATACCAAATGTTTTATTATTTTAGCCACATTCTACTTTACTCATTTTTCTATTGTGTGAAAGAGATCTAGTCTCCCAAATGAGGTTTTTCCTATCTATTGCCCCATTGTCAGGAACTGCTGTGTTTTCAATATAAGATATTTCTATATCTAAATAGTCACCAGCAAGATGTGGTTCATGGTACGTAAGAACATTTTTCTTAATCTGGAATATTCAAATACCAAGATATTGCATACCAGTAGGTGGCAGCAAAAAATGATAATTGCTTTGAATATCATTCTGATGTCCAGCTAAGAACATTTCTAAAATTTTATAAATGCATAGTCAATGTCTAATGTGAATGGTCTAATACTTGAAACTGTCTTTCGTTTCTCAATTAAGATGGTTCAGTGTACCATACTTTAAATATAAAAGCTCTGAACTCTTGTTTCCATCCTATGTCCATTTATCTGTATCTCGTTCCCTTTGGTTAGTGTAAAGCATTGCGGAAACTGTTGGTGCTATATAAAATGATGATGATGATAATATTATTATTATTATTATTATTAAGTGCTACATAAAATAAAACATTAACACACAGTAATTTCAAAAAATATTAACATATACATTTGTGCCCACAGTCCAGGATTTATTTATTTTTTAATTCTGAATTTTTTTAATTTTCACATATATCCAAAGTATCACGGATATGGTCAAGACATGACCTCATAAAAGACATCAGACAATAAAAATGCACACGGGCGAATAACAGTAGGAGAAAGAGAAAAGAAGAGAAAGGGCAAAATCAATGGCGCGCAAGCAAAATTCAGCAGAGCGTCCTCTTAGGAAAACATAGGCAACACCGTTTCATGCTAAAAATCAGTTTGCAAAGTAACACTTAAGGGGTTATTCAGAGAAATTCAAAAAGTCAACGCACGTTCGGTGACCTTTTGTTCCCCGCACTTCGGGGCGATTCTAGTTTGCCAACCCTGCGGTGTATTCAGCAAGCACCGCAGTTCCCTGTAGTGCAGGGAAAACCCGCAAACACTTGCCGAACACTCACCGACAACCCGCAGAAACCGCCCCAAAAACCCAGCCGAACACGCCAGAAAAACCTGACGAACTGCCGATAACAGCGCAGAGCAGCTGCCGGAAAAAGCCGACAAGCAGACGAATGTGGTAAAAAAAAAAAAACAGTACGATTGAAAATTTCAAAATTGAAACACTGTTTGCAAAAAAACTACTGAACGAAAATGTCTGGAATTTACATATAAGATCTTATGAGTGATAATAATAGGTCTGTCACAGAAAAAAGAAAAAAGCAATTTAAAAAAACCAAAAAAATCCTGAAAAATGCTTAAAATATCCTAAAAAATCGATAAATAAAGAGGCTTTTTACAGCAGAATAAAATAATAAACAGTTTATTAGATATTGAATTAAAACAGGAATATTTTTAACATTGAAGCCTATGGGGTTCGCCTGAATAAACCTGCCGAATGAAACCACTGAACAGTAGGGCATTTTGGCAACTTTTCCATGCTGTTTGGTGTTCTCTGAATAGACGAGCCATTGCTTCTCTATGGGGAATTTCACTGCCCTCGAACAGGCACCATACGTGCAGGCAATTCGCCAAAATTAGCGAATTGCCTGAATAGTCGAATGGCCCTGAAATGTTCCTGTATGCTGAATTTCAGTGTCTGGTTACATTTCGGCGACATTTCGGACCTCTCTGAATAACCCCTATAGTCCACAGAACAGATGTGATATACGTAGAGGCAGCCATCTCAGAAAAGTCAAGTGAAGCACGGCAAAAAGAAAAAAGAAATCACAAAAAGGGAAAGAAAAGAAAGTGTAAAAATAATAGTATGTGAAAATAAAATAAGGTATTGGAAGAACTTCTTCACCCTGTATCCTGAAATGAGGTGGGCCACCACACTGATGGGTCTGCTCGGTGCCCAGGGTGAGGTGGCTGTCCCAAAACACACAGATGCCATGATTCCAGCACGACTCCGGTACGAAGGCCTTCAAACCCAAACGGGGAACCAGTCGGCATAGAAAAACATCGCCTTCGCCCCCAGCAGTCCATCCATTGCCACACTCAGCGCCCGAGCCTTTTCCAGTTTCTGGGTAAGCTCCTCCATCCACACTGCAGGGATCAGCATCAGAAGCACCTCTTCTATATCGACATTGTGCGTCTAGGAACCCGCCACCAACAGCAACTCCATCTCAGCTGTAGGGCCAGAGCTCACCACTGCAGCCTTCTCGTGACTCAAGTGCCTTCAGGGTCTGCAGCGTCGTGCATACCTGTTCGGCAGGGCTATGCAGAAATCTCAGCCCTACACAGCTCTCGCGGCTTCTGCAAGAGAAGCTTCAGATCACCTTTTGTCAAAGGTCTGTCATCCTGGACCGGCAACGGCCACCGACCTCCGCTCTCCTCCAGGTCCGGCACCATGGCCCCAGTAGCGGTGTCACGGGAATCTGAGCATCGCAGGTCTCAATACTCCTCAGCTGGGCCGTCGACTGATGCAAGCTGCTCTGTCAAGGGACAGTGCCCTCCGCCACCCCGAAGTAAGTACAGCTGTATCCTGCTAGCTGCAGGGACTCTCAGAGTACGTGACTCAGCTAGGCCCCAAGGAGATCAGACCTTGTGCAGGAGGCAAAATGGGTATTGTCGACCCACCACAGCAGAAACCGCTCCGGCTCCCAGAGTCGTGGGCTCTCGCTCGGCCAAGAAACTCAGGCAGGCAGGATGCAGGGATCTATACTCAGTTATAGAGCCAAAGTGAGGGGTAAAATTAGTGTCTCAGAAGGGTAGATCCTTAAAAGTCTTCCATAGCAGGCCAGAGCTCCTGTATCCTCTCACCTTGGCATCTCATCACCACAGTCCAGGATTTTTAAGGACAGTGATACTTTTCTTGTCCTGATATTACTTTGTAGTTAAGAAAAGGAAAAATAGGCTATCTACCCCCCCCCCAATTCTCCCCAGTGTGGGACAGTGCAGTGGCACCGTTGTTTGTAATATAGATGGACAGCGAACAATGTCACTGTTTATCATTTTTTTCAAAAAAATTAAAATTACTTTTATTCTTGTTTTGCACAGTACATATTCATGTTTGGTATTATTGGAAAAGTCAGACAATGGGGCAAAAAGGAAGACATAGCTGTGGGAGCAATTGGATAGTAAATATAGCAGGGGACATATGGCCAGTGTTATTCAGACTCCTTATGTAAAATAGACAATACTGCCCACATGTCCTCCTCACACAAGTGGATAAATGCATGTTGGTTTGAAAAAAAACCCAGCTTTTTGGTTGATTTATTATAGAGTTGTATTTTATTTTATTGTTATGTTTCCCAAAACTTACAAACCTCAAAAGGACTTGATGCAAGATTTTGTTACTACACAGCTTTCAGATTTACATACTGTATATTATCCTCAACATCAAAATGCCATAGGGACGTTTTGATAACAGCAGTTGTTACCACACATTTAATTTCTGTTTCTTTTTCAGCTTTGTTCAATAATTTACTTACTATTTTGTGACTGAACATTACAATTTCAATATCTTCAAATTAGAATCATGGGTCACATCTGCTTTTCCTAAAATATTTTCTCATGAGAAGTCTGTCTGCAGGCAAAGTATTATTTGAACAGACGCTTGAAAATACTTAAGCAAATAAATGTGAGCAGCATATTTTCAACTTCATTGCCAGAACAGAGGTTTGATTTTTTTTTTTTTTGGTTTATGTTAGCATTGCAAAGAAAATAATTGAACATTAAAGGAATTAACACATTTTTCAAAACGATACAATGTATTATGTTTCATTTGTTACCTATAAAAATGGAGTTTATTGTTATATAAGGAATTCTGTTCTGTTTACATTTTTATTTACTATCTTAGATATCTAAGAAATTAATGTTTATTGTTTAACCTGCAATATGTTCCAGTTCCGTAAGCCTTTCACTACCAACACGTTTAAACTCAACTTTGCATAAATGCCCAAAATTTGCATATAATAGACCTTTTGCATAACTTATTCAATGATTATTCTGTCTCGTGTAGAAACCAAATTTCCAATGAGATCTCACTCCAGTCCTTCTAGTATTACTTTATAGGAGTTGCAAAGAGTAGCCCTCACCCTCACTGTAACAAAAAGCTCAGCAAACTTTCTGCAGCATTAAAACGTTCAGCTAGAGGACAGAATTGAGGGTGAGCTCTGGGGTCACTCATTGACATGCATGAATGAAATTCAGGCAGCTATAATTATATAATCATTGTTTACGTTATAATTGAAAAGTGGACAATAGTGACGCATTAGAAAAAAAAGGAAATGTACATTTTATTTAGCACATCCAGGGCCGGCCCGACAATGGAGCAGTTTGGAGCAATCGCTCCAAGCGGCCTATTTTTTGGAGCGGCAACTTTACACCCTTTCTGAACCAGGTAACGTATCTGGGGTCTTTCTGGGTATACATGTATCTGGGGTCTGTATATAGAGAATGAGACTGTATATATGTAGTAATATGTGGAGCTCTGTGATACACTCAAACACAACGCACAGTATCACAGAGCTCCACAGCAATGAAACTCACAGTAATGTGCGGTGTGTATGAGCGTGAGGTTTATTGCTGTGGAGCTATTTGATACGCTCATACATGTCATGTGTGTTTTCTTTTTTTTGGGGTGGCAGCATTTCATACATTGCTCCAGGCAGCACAGTGGTTTGGGCCGGCCTGAGCACATCGTCCGCAGTCCAGTGGTTAAAAGCACTGGCAGGTCTACTCTTCAGCTATAAAGCGAACAATATTGTTGCTATTATAAATCGGACATTAGCTATTAGCCAAAATTGGTAGAATGCCCCTGCAAAAATGTGTGTCTGGATCCACCCCTGGTTTAGAACACTATATGCCACCAATAGTTCTGTAAAGGATAAACAATATGAAAAATTAAAAATGAATTTTACATTAGTTGAATATGTCAACTATTTTAGAATAGCATCCTATAGGCAAATTTGCCATTTAGCCTATATTTAACCCCTTCACTACCAAGTGATCTTTCAAAAAGAACACTGTCAGGAACCAGTGTTTTTTTGGAAAATCCTTTTCAATTATACAGTAAGAAATATTTGGATATATTTAAAATGTATTTTTTACAGAAATAAACTATATGGCAGGCAGGTGTAGAGTTACTACATTTCCTAGCTCTGTGCAGACTCAGCTGTGGAGCTGTCAGTTAAAGACGGTCCACAGTTGGATTTAATAAGTGTCAACACCTTGGGCATCATGCCCAGGGTGCTCAAAATTTAGGGGCATGTTCTGGAGCCAAAATGCAAACAAAATTTAATTTGCAATGGCACAGCATAACCCTAGATAATATTAACACACTCTTGGGCTGCTGTGTCTGGTGCTGATCTTGTAAACATGATCGAAGTAGTGAAAGTGTTAATTGTTAACTACACATTCCTTGTTTCAAATAAATGTTATGATTATATATTTTTTTTAAAAGAAGTGATTGGTAGTGAATGAGATAATACTGAAAAATTCATTTTGCTATTACTTGAAAAATAAGGAGCCCACTGGAATTATTCCTCAATTTTTATTACAAAAACTCTATATCAAACCCCAAATTAAAGATAAACTTACTACATTCTTATTTCTTTTAGGTATTAAACAGTTTCTAAAACTGCCTTTAAAACACCATTATTTTATGCTCTGTGCTTCCTTGTATATTTATTATTGAAACTGTTGCATTAACTTCGCAACTTTGTATGGTCATTACAATTCAGTATGAAGTGATGTAATAAATTGAATGCATTAGGAAAGATTAATTAGTTGTCACTAATAACTTTGTGGGATTTACAAAACAGATAATTAGAAATTATATAACACAGCAAAAATGCAATGAACCAAACTAATTGAATGTTCTACTTTGTGCACACTGCACTATCACATACCTGTTCCACAACCAGTCTACTAAAAAATATCTTATCTGGTCATACGCTTCTGGTCTTTCTGGACCATTGGCTTTATTAAATTACTTTATTTCCTTTACCCAAGTCATCTGTGAAGTGTGTTTTTCAGATATAATAAATAGTTTTATGTCCAGGGACTTAGCAAAGAGCACACAAACTTAATGTAATAGAATAAAGACATAATTAAGAGCTGGCAAACAATTTATTTCTTGGTTTAGAAAAGCAGGTACTGTAGCATGCAGTTCAAAAAGCAGTTCATTATTTTTATCTGGTGGGCTAATATTTCATCTTGCCCATGCATCATTTAGCATAAATAGTCACCATTAGTTCATTGCATCAACTGTGGTTTTATTAGAAGCTGTATTTTTCACAAATGGAAACATTGCAAAGGTTTGGGTATGGACTTGAAGTGATCAGACTGTAAACTGTGTCACTATAATCTATTCTAATGTGAAGCGTAAGATGTGACAGGAACTATAATTAAATAAAAGGCATTTGAAATAAGTCATTAACCCTTTCACTACTGTACATTGTAATATATTGAAATGCAGTCATTAGCAAAGCAAATCCCCATTTGTATGCCATTTTAAAGCAAGATTAATGTGCCCCCTGCGGAGAAATTGAATTCTTTGTATTACCTCTGTCCAGTCACTCTGTATTACTGTAAACAAGCTGCAAATAGCAGCCTCAAACCTCACTCTAACAAAAAGTTCAAACTCTTTACTGCTGTATTACAACAGCCAAGAAGAGGGCAGTATATTGTACTGCTGTACAGGGATAAGATTCAGGGGGTTATAATAGCTGGAAAACTGCCAGCAGTGCAGATACAAGGTAATAAAAGTTTACTGTAATTTTCATATACAGGAATTATGCTGCATACATATATTATTTTTAGATTATAGCTTTATTTTTTGGAAACAAACGTAGATGAGAAATGTAAAGGATTTGCAAAAAAGCTTGTTTTAACTGTGCATCATGACAATATGCACGTTGTATTATACAGAAAAAAATCAAAGCCATTAGCAGAGGGTTTCCTCTTATTAATACTAATGATACAACTACATTTGCCATGTTCTTGGGCTCTTTCGGAAGTGACTTTGCTCCATTGAATTGTATTCAATTTACATTATGAATGAGTTTACATAAATTATTCATTCTGCGTGGTTTTTCTAAATGACTTTGAATGAGATAAGAGATGACTCATAGAAGTTGCATCTTTATGATGTTCTGCTACCTTCTTTATATGTGTGCGCCTGTCTGCGGATGTTCCAGTGCAGGGAAGATGGTGTTGATGACTGGTCAGAGACTGCTGATTATCCTTGTCCACCTCAGATCATGTTCATCCACCCTAACACATTAGATGTTCAATATTTTATGGTGAATCAAGACTGTATTATATACCTATAGCTATCTATTTATTGGTTGTAGATCGTTAATCCCTATTTTTAATTAGTTGACTGTAGTTCGTCTGTGTACAATAAGGCCCTTGTCAGACGAATGCAGTGATCACGTCCGTGTTGCTGCACAGTTTAACCACTTCGATGCGGAGGACGCGCTCAGCGCGTCCTCCGCATGGCTGCTGCTGTGCTGAGGACGCGCTGAGCGCGTCCTCACTTTGGGGTCAGCGTTCGGCCGAGTTCCGGCCGATCGCTGGCCCCCCCGGTGCGGGCTGACATCCTCGATGTCAGCCCAGCATCCGGAACCGCTGCTGGTGAAATTAGGTGTCATCGCGGCAGCGCGATGACACCTAATTCAGGAGCCCCCCCCGCATGTGCGGAGGAGGCGCCTGAAAGGGAGGGGGGAGGTCCTTCAGACCTCTCTCCCTCCCGATCGGCGGCGTTGCGGGGGTTAACCCAGGCACCATTTGGAAGGGCACAGCCTGCCCTTCCAAATGGTACCTGGCATTAACCCCTGGGGAGCTGGATCGCGAATCGGCGCTGAAAAGCGCCGGTTCGTGATCCTTTCCCAGAGCTGGCCGACATCTTGGATGTCGGCCAAGCCTCCGGGAACTCCCCCTGAGGACTGGCGTCATCGTGCATAGCACGATGACGCCAGTCCTGGAGTTAACCCCTAACTGCCACCAACGGTGGAGATAGCGAGTTCATTGGAACTCCCTATCTCCCGATCCGTGGCAGCTAGGGGTTAACGTTTGGTATTGTTGGATCGGCCAGAGCATGGCCATTCCAACGATACCAAACACGAAAGTGAAAAAAGTTTGTAAAAAAAATAAATAAATAAAATAAAAATAAAAAAATATTTAAAAAAAAATTATAAAAAAAAATAAACACTTTTGTTTTCTTTTTTTTGGTTTGTTAATGCAGCAATATTGTTCCCATTTCAATTATAATGTGAACCATGATGCTGCACTAACGATTTTTGTATGCGGTGCGTTTGTTAAAAATCGTGTAATTTTCCCCAAAAAAAAATGTAATGAGACCCCATCTCTAATTTTTTTAACAAGCGCACCCCATACAAAATATAACCGCAATTGCTCGCATGTTAAAATGTGGAAAAAAAACACTTTACACGCTGTAAATTATTGAAAATTCATATTTTATTGCATTTTTTGTTATAATATACAGACAGGTCATGACGTATACATATAATAATGACATATTATTAATCTGCCGAGTCTGACGGAAAGAACGATATATAATATGTCTGGGTCATATACTAAAATAAGCCTTCAAAACACGTTTAAACATGATGAGCAAAACCGGTAAAAATGACCTCAGCACAGAGGCGGGAAAAGCCTCAGCAGCGAAAGGGTTAATGTGTGTCGTAGCATAGAATCATGAGCAATAGAGACCCACACACGAAGTACGTGTGACCCGAACTGCACGCACACAACGCACGTGGCAAACGGTCGCAAGTTAGGCAAGAACGTAAAACTGCTAACACGGACGTGCAGAGAGCGCCACGTCTGCGTAGCGTTCTGTGTGAGTGATGATATGTCAGACGCAGTGCATTACTGACATTCAGCACCTTGACGCACAAAATGGCTTTTCATATCCTTTTCAAATTTTTATCATTTTTTCATATTAATTTTGTTTCCCATAATTCCCTTTTTTTTCTACGTCCATCAACAAAAACGGACCGTGTGGTGTCTACAGTATCTTCCATCAGTACGTCTGTCCGTTATGCACACATGCAGAGTGCACTCATCACTGCGTTCGTCTGACTCTAGCCTAAAAGCAAATTCAGTTGCAAAATAAATATCTGTGTTGCGAAGGATACGGAGTTTTCAAAACACGTGCATTGTGAAAGTCTCTGAGCTATCAGAGCAAGTCTGGGATACATTTTTACAGAAGGACCACTCATGATATGGTCATGGTTCTGGAAAACAGGCTGACTTTGTAATTGTGTCGTACGCCGGAGCTGCGACAAAAACTCATTGTGATAGATACATGGATACTATCTAGGAGAGAAAGAGGGAGTGATTGGGGGTTACCTAAATATTTACTGTAGCTTTCCACACCAACATTAAATAATTTAGCATTTGCATTTAACATTTTAAGCATTGTTTATTGACACTGTAGGCAGCTCTGTAATGAGCAATTGTATTTAGAAATGCATAGACAAACATTGTGACATTAAACAATCACAAGCTATCTTTCAATTGTTTTTTTGTTTTTTTTTACCTTAACCCTTTCGCTGCTGAGGCTTTTCCCGCCTCTGTGCTGAGGTCATTTTTACCGGTTTTGCTCATCATGTTTAAACGTGTTTTGAAGGCTTATTTTAGTATATGACCCAGACATATTATATATCGTTCTTTCCGTCAGACTCGGCAGATTCATAATATGTCATTATTATATGTATACGTTATGTCATGTCTGTATAGTATAACAAAAAATGCAATAAAATATGTATTTTCAATAATTTACAACGTGTAAAGTGTTTTTTTTTCACATTTTAACATACAAGCAATTGCGGTTATATTTTGTATGGGGTGCGCTTGTTAAAAAAATTAGAGATGGGGTCTCGTTACATTTTTTTTGGGGGAAAATTACGCGATTTTTAACAAACGCACCGCATACAAAAATCGTTAGTGCAGCATCATTGTTCACATTATAATTGAAATGGGAACAATATTGCTACACTAACAAACCAAAAAAAGAAAAAAAATGTTTATTTTTTTTTTTATAATTTTTTTTAAATATATTTTTATTTTTAATTTTAATTTTAATTTTTTTTAAAAAAACTTTTTTCACATTCGTGTTTGGTATCGTTGGAACGGCCATGCTCTGGCCGATCCAACCATACCAAACATTAACCCCTAGCTGCCACGGATCGGGAAATAGGGAGTTCATTGGAACTCCCTATCTCCACCGCTGGTGGCAGTTAGGGGTTAACTCTAGTCCTCCGGGGGAGTTCCCGGAGGCTTGGCCGACATCCAAGATGTCGGCCAGCTCCGGGAAAGGATCGCGAACCGGCGCTTTTCAGCGCCGATTCGCGATCCAGCACCCCAGGGGTTAATGCCAGGCACCATTTGGAAGGGCAGGCTGTGCCCTTCCAAATGGTGCCTGAGTTAACCCCCGCAACGCCGCCGATCGGGAGGGAGAGAGGTCCGAAGGACCTCCCCCCCTCCCTTTCAGGCGCCTCCTCTGCACATGCGGGGGGGGGGGCGCCTGAATTAGGTGTCTTCGCGCTGCCGCGATGACACCTAATTTCAGCGGCTGCGGTTCCGGATGCCGGGCTGACATCGAGGATGTCAGCCCGCACCGGGGGGGCCAGCGATCGGCCGGAACCCGGCCGAACGCTGACCCCAAAGTGAGGACGCCAGCAGTAATGCGGAGGACGCGCTGAGCGCGTCCTCCGCATTGAGGTGGTTAATTGGAAATTGAGATTAATTTTGTAGTTCAGCAGGTGATCTCCACCTGTCATTGTTCTACACACGCACGGCCAACTCTCGCCTCCAAGACTTCTCAAGGGCAGCACCAGTCCTCTGGAATGACTTGCCTCGCCCTATCAAACTCTCCCCTGACCTTCAGGCCTTCAAGAAATCCCTCAAAACCCATCTCTTCAGATTAGCGTACCACATCACTGATGCAACTCCTCCCTCTGCTCACCTACTCACACTTGATTGAAGCTGCTTCTATGACCCCACCGTTCCCAAACCACTGGCACTTACGATCCTGCTATCGAGTCTAAATTCCTCTTGTCTTTCTCAACCGCAATCCCTCTAGATTGTAAAATGCTATGAGCAGGGCCCTCTACGCCTTTTGTTTCCATCATCTGTCAGATTATATGTATTTTGTTCCCTTTGGTTATTGTAAAGTGCTGCGGAAACTGTTGGCGCTATATAAATGATGACATTATTAATAATAATAAAAATAATAATCATAGATTCAGTTTTGAGGGCATGAGTGTGAAATTCTCTCAAACTGGACTGAGATGTGATTAACCTGTCCTGTTTTTCTGAATTGTCTTTCCTCTGTAGATTGCCTGTCCAAGTCAGAAATTTTGATATGTTGTAGGGTTTTGTAATTCCTTTTGATTTTCAGTTAGTATTTTCATATGTCTAACAAATTTTGTTATTTTCTACAAAAATACATTACGAAGAAAGGGATTCCCTAGTGTCCTAAAATTAATAAGTAAACAAATCCTATATAGTCCTTGAAACTATTACATTTGTTTTTAAACTGTCTATGCATGTTAAGAATTAATTAATAAAATATCTTACTTTTTTCATCTGAAATAGTGCTGCAGATTTGGAGAGTGTGTTCCTTGGCAGGATTGCTGGATTTAGTCATGTTATTAGGCTCAGCAGTTAGGGAAAACACATGACTGATCTGATTCCTATACAGCCCCTATTCAAAATAACTCCGTACCTTCTCCTCCCCTCTCTGCTCTTATGCAAAGCCAAGGAAATAACCCTTCATAGGCCACTACACTGTGTGTAACTAAATGCAACCAATGCTGCAAAAACTATCAACTATTTTCACTCAAATACATCTGCAGAGATCCTTTAACTTTAATATAGAGCCTCACTCCAACCATTGATAGGATCAGCAGGTGCCAACACAGTCCATGCCCAGCCAACATCCTTAACAATTGACAGAAGCAATGAACCAGTCACTCCAGACTGCTTTTATAGATAGATTTATTAGATCACTTCAGTAAAAAAAATAAAAAATAGTGATGTTTCGGCTAGCAGTTTGAGAAACGCCTGCATTTTGAAATATTGCAAGTTGTCACAATATATGTGAAAACTGTACATTAAATGCATCAATAGGATGTTCATATTTGAAGTGTATTAGTGTGTTTTAAATGTTTTTCTACCATGAGACTGCGTAGGCAGTCATTGTTGCTGCGAGTTCAGACTTTACAATTGGGGCTTGGGATTGGTTCTGCCATTTAGTAATAAGCAAATGTTTTGGCAAAATGCAAGGAATAGTGTTTTGTAAATATAATTAGTGAATTTAGTTCCAGAAATATATTTAGGTCTTTGAACTTAATGTAAAAAATCAGTGGAAGTCTCTTACAATTAAGATTATTAGATCTATCCTAATATAATATGGAAAGTTCATACCATTATTTTTATTAATATGTTTAACATTTAATTAGATACAATGTGTTGATAATGCAAGGTTTAGAAAACTGTACAGAACTGACCCATGAATACTTATTTGCCAATATTTGTAAATACATTCACCTAAAATCTTCACCTTTTCTTATTTCTTCTCTCTAAAAAAAATCGCTTTCAATGCATTACTTTTAGTTTCACCACAAATCGTTTTTTCCATTTGTCTTTGCAATACTCTCTCATATTTCACTGCTACGCTTTATTCTTATGACAAACATATACTATATTTTCAAAAGTTACTGATCTTGAACAAATAGAAGTCCTTGTGCAGAGGTTATCAATGCTGGTGTCTGTAGATGGAGAGGAGATATCAAACACCTTTGAAGCTATAAAATGAAATGTCAATTTATAGAACTTTTACGCTTGAAAACTTTCATTTGATATACACATATATTTTATATTACGCTACACAGAACTTATCAATCTTTCTAAAAGAAACATTAATATAGATTCAGTGCATTGGGATTGAGATTTGCATGATTGCGTGCACAATAGACTTGTGTCAGTCAGTTTGGTCCAAATGGAAATTTATCTGAATATTGGCAATCAGGGTCTTCGAAAACATCAGAAATTCTGAATCGCTGTGCAGCCAAACTGAATCACATCTGAAATAAATGTACATAAATGGAACCGAATCGGTCCGAATATAGTCAAATTAATTTTCATTTGGATAACTGAAAAAAAAATGCACTCACTGTGCAGTGCAAAATCCCTAACCCTAGCCCTCAACAAGTAGAAATAGTAACCTTAAAGGGATACTACTACTTGCATAAGCTGTAACTAGATGCATGTACATTACATACAAAACCACCTCATTAACTGGTATTGTTTTCTAGGCTACCCAAGATAAGAGATGGCAGCTGAATGAGATAAGACATGGAGCGTAACCTCTTCACTATCAAGTGAATTATCAAAAAAACATTGTCAGGAACTAGTGTTTTTTTTGAAAAAAATATTTTTAGTTAATTATACTGTGAGATACAGTATGTTTGGACATATTCCCAACGTATTTCTTACTGTAATAACATATTTGGCAAGTAGATGGTGCCATCTACTGCCAAATTGAGTTACAACCAATAAAGTTTCAGCTCGTTTTCCCTGCATCGGCTCTTGAATGTCCGATATCAGGACATTCCGTCGCGATTCTACACAATTTTAGCTCTTTGGGCATTATGCCAACAGAGCTAAAACTTTGGGGGCACCTTCTGCAGCCCAAAAATAAACTAAATAAAATTTGAAGCAAATTAATTTCATTTGCTTTTCGACTGCAGATCTCAATATCTCGATATTGGGCATTGAATGGTGCCTTTAAAGCCTGAAATATCTCGGGAGTGAAGGGGTTAAAAGACTTCTAATGCACACCCTGGTGATCCCCTTTGAATATATCCCACACAATACATTGATGTGAGATGGCTGCCTGACCTATAAACTCCAAAAGCACAAAGTGAGGAGCAAGTGAGGTAAAGATACGGGGGGGGGCAGTTTACAACACAAAAGATCACAAAATGGATGCACCCAGTGACATATATTGACAATGGAGAAAATGTTATATACGAAAATGATTATTTAGAAGTAGAGGCCAAATTACAAACTAGGTGCTAACGTTAACGCTCACCTGCGTGAGAATTAACGTTAGCCGCGGTGGCTACCGCATATTACAATCCAAATGCTAACGGGTTAAGTAACTCGTTTGCGTTTAGTACCTTGCGCTTTTCAGCGCGAGGTTACTGTACTTTGCGCTCCCCATGTTAAGTATAGGGAGTGCAAAGTGTTACTCAGCATTAGTATTATAATCTACTAACGCTGATTAATGTCTGGCCGCAGTTAACAGAAAGTTAACCACAGCCAGAACTTGGTGTTAATGGATTCCGCTTCTGCAGAATCCGTTAACACCAGCCCAAAAAAAAATAATTATCAGATACTCACCTCCTGGGCCACGGCGAGGACCGCGGCGAGGTCTGCCTCCTCCATCCGGCGGGAGCAGGGAGAGACTGGGGGAAAAAGTTCTACGCTGACCGGCCGGATTTCGCGAGGCGAGATCCGGCAGGTCATTTGACCGCCGGCATCTGGCTCAATGGTGTCTTATGGACTCCATCAAGTGGATGCTTGCGGTGGCGCTCAGCACTGCTGCGAGCATCCAGGGGTGTAGCGTGCGGTAAAAATGCAGGCAGCTTTTTAAGTGCCTGCATTGTAATCCCACGTCAAAAAGGGGGCAGTAGGGAGAAAACTGGGGGCGCAGTTTTTTCTCCCTACCGCTTCGTTTTAACGTCAGGATAGTAATTTAGCCCAAAGAATTTATTGGAAACCAAATTAAGTCATTACAAAATGGCCATGAGAAAATAATTTCAGCCTTCTAACTATCAACTAAACAAATGTAAATCGAGCAAATGATATTTGCAAAGAAGGGTGATCAATGAAAAAATATTTTGGGGGTTCCCATAATGGTATATCTCGTCATCTTGGAAAGATTCCCAAAAGATCCTTTAGTAAGAAAGCTGTGTCTGGGGCACTTCTGATTCCATTCAATAGCCTATTGGACAGCAAAAAAGTACAAAGTGACATCTTCAAGCTCCTTATTTATACTGAACACGCTATAGAGCATTGGGTACAAGAGTAAAAAGAGTTATGAACCTTGTCGTTAGTAAGGGTCATGGGGATTTGCTATTATTGTTTTTTAATAGTTGAACTGGTTGTTTGGTTTTGTGGTAGACACATCAGGAACTTCCCCATTTTGAAGAATCAACTTTGGGCTTGATTTAATTCTTCTGGGCGTTTTGGGGGAAAATATCTGCAAGTTTCAAGCCAAAAAATTATACTTATCCAAAAAAAAGCAGGTTGGTAAAACATCACAAAAAAACATAATTTCGGACAGCAACATAAAATACGGGTTTCAGTCACTTTTCTATTTCCCTAGCTGAAAATCCATTTATCAGCCACTTTCAGCACTTGATGTATTTTCAAAGATTGGCTTACCAATGAATTTGAATTGAATCACTAAAGCTGACATTTCCACTAGCAAGTATACAGGTCTATTCAAAGAAAGGTGAAACTCAGGAGAATGACTGGAGAAGTGAAAATTCTAGGTCAAAATAGCCAAACCAGAAAAATCCTCCCATTTATCTCACTTTCCAAATTGGCTATTTCGTCTAGATTGTTCGCTTCTCCTGCCAGTTCTCTTGGTTTTCACCTTTCTCTGAATAACCCCGATAGGCACGTGTACTGTTAGGTGAAACTAATTTTGTACGGGAATCGAAATGCCAGTATGCTCTTAATTAAATCTACCAAATTGAAAACTAGTCAAATAGCAGTAAAAATGTTTCTGTATATTTCGGCGTTCAAGTCCAATTAACCACTTCAATGCTAAGGACGCGCTCAGCGCGTCCTCAGCATTACCGCTGGTATGCGGAGGACGCGCTGAGCGCGTCCTCGCATTGGGGTCAGCGTTCGGCCGGGTTCCGGCCGATCGCTGGCCCCTCCGGTGCGGGCTGACATCCTGGATGTCAGCCCGGCATCCGGAGCAGTGGCCGCCATTATTAGGTGTCATCGCGCCCCCGCGATGACACCTAATTCAGGCGCCCCCCCCCGCATGTGCGGAGGAGGCGCCTGAAAGGGAGGGGGGGAGGTCCTTCGGACCTCTCTCCCTCCCGATCGGCGGCACACAGGGGCTTAACCCAGGCATCATTTGGAAGGGCACAGCCTGCCCTTCCAAATGATGCCTGGCATTAACCCCTGGGGAGCTGGATCGCAAATCGGCGCTGAAAAGCGCCGATTCGCGATCCTTCCCGGGAGCTGGCCGACATCTTGGATGTCGGCCAAGCTTCCGGGAACTCCCCCAGAGGACTGGCGTCATCGTGCGCAGCACGATGACGCCAGTCCTACAGTTAACCCCTAACTGCCACGAACTGTGGAGATAGGGAGTTCCAATGAACTCCCTATCTCCCGATCCGTGGCAGTTAGGGGTTAAATTTTGATATGGTTGGATCGGCCAGAGCATGGCCGTTCCAACGATACCAAACATGAAAGTAAAAAAAAATTTAAAAAAAAAAAAAATAAACACTTTTTTTATTTTTTTGGTTTGTTAATGCAGCAATATTGTTCCCATTTCAATTATAATGTGAACAATGATGCTGCATTAACGATTTTTGTATGCGGTGCGTTTGTTAAAAATGGTGTCATTTTCCCCAAAAAAAATGTAACGAGACCCCATCTCTAATTTTTTTAAACAAGCGCACCCCATACAAAATATAACCGCAATTGCTCGCATGTTAAAATGTGGAAAAAAACACTTTACACATTGTAAATTATTGAAAATACATATTTTATTGCATTTTTTGTTATAATATACAAACATGACATAACGTATACATATAATAATGACATATTATGAATCTACCGAGTCTGACGGAAAGAACGATATATAATATGTCTGGGTCATATACTAAAATAAGCCTTAAAAACACGTTTAAACATGATGCGCAAAACAGGTAAAAAATGACCTCAGCACAGGGGCGGGAAAAGCCTCAGCAGCGAAAGGGTTAAAGTAAGACCTTTGTTCTGACTTAAGAGCAGGAAACCCTGTGCTTAGTGAATAGTAACTAGGAACTTACCCAGGGACATGTAAATGTCTTAAAGTCCTGTCCCTTCTCTGGTCCTTCCATGACTTGATTCCTGCCAGCTCCTTTCATGTCCTTCCTCCCTGCTTTCCCTCAAGAGCTACCTGTTCCTGTTTGAGTTTTGGTTCTTCCTCACCCTGCCTTGGTCTGCATCCTGGACTACAATTAAGGGTGTTGCCCTGAACCTGTGCCTTTGCGTGCCAGTATATGGTGGGACCAGACCCTGGCTGTTTACTCCTGTGTTTGCCAAGCCTTGCTCTTTTATACTGTTTATCAACTGTCATTGTGATCGTTTGTTTCCCCAACGTCTCGCAGAATACTGGACCTTATGTGAGTAAAACGCATTGTGGCTTCTTATATCCTGCCCTGTACTTACTTGTGTAATTATCGTCCTGTGTTTCACCTGCAACTGTGTGAGTAAGGCAGGGTCAGACGAGCGCACTTCAGAGTGGAAGGAGCGTCTGTGAGAGTGGACGTTCCTTCCACTCGATGCCCGTCTGGCCACCTCGCTGAGCGCAGTTAGTGCGCTCAGCGCTGCAAAGCTCGATTTTCCTATGGAGGATCACGCTTTGCAGCCTCGTCAACGCACGTCTAGCGTTTTGACAGGGAGGCTTTGTGCACGGATGCTTGTAGCGTGCGCATTTCGTGTGCGTGCTACAGCGTTTGACTGGCCCCGTTGCAGCATCACAACGCTGCGACGGACACTGGTAGGCGTACCTAGGGCGCACCTAGAGCACTCGTCTGACATCGACCTTAGCCAGCTAACTACAACTGCATTCTTGCCTGCCTTGCATTTCATCAAGCGCATTTAGGTTCTTACCTGCCACATCCATTATAGCAGTTGACGAGCAATATTTTCATAGTGTTGCTGACACATCTACACTTAGAAAATGGGTAGTCTGACAGGGTCATTTGGACCTTATGCAATGGGTGTTTGCTTTAGCAATTACAGCGATACTACTGAAATAATGAAGAATTGTAACTATACCTAGATTTAGCACAAAAACATTTGAATTTATATTTTAAAGTTCTAGATATTGCAAAGTTTGCATTTGTGTTCTACAGGAAGCAAAGTAGTCGAATGACATAATCCTTACATAATATAATCAAAGCAGAAATTTATTGTGTTTGGAAATAAAAAGCTTTTCTTTGTTAACACCGCTGTTAATAAGTGTTAAGCTCAGCTATACAAAAAACAAATTGCCTGCAGGCACAGTAGTATAAAATCCCATTGTGCATAAACATATCAAAGAAGGATATTTTTCATATTTTAAATGTGAAATAAAAATGTATACAGTTGTTCAGAGTACAATTCTCTCACCTCTGTTTTTTTATCTCACATATATTTAAATTAGCTTTCTAACCCACAGAAGAGGACATCATGCAGTTAGTTATTAGGGACTGCAATCTTGAATCCATCCCATGACTTTGAATGTATACAGTAATATCTTACATATTTAACACATTCCTTAGAAGAATTGCATTGTAATGCAAGATTACGTATGACAAATAATTGAGCAAATTCTATGAACCTTTTCACTACAAAAATGTTTATATATATAAACAGTTATATAAGGACCTGTACAGTATATACTTGAAAACGAGAGAAAACTCAATGTATCCTTCCTGGTAAAATCCTTTATAAATAAATAAATAAATATGTATCTTTATTCCAGAATAAAACACCCTTCATGAATTAATTTCTAATATCTAAGACTTCTTTTCCATATATTCTTTCTACTTCACACATGTTATGGTTACTCACTCTATCAGGTAATTGTGGAGAATTGACTAGGGAATTGCAAAGTATAGACAAAAATAGCTGAAATTAAAAGAATATCCAATTCAGCTATTTTCCAGTTCGGCTGTTTTGGCCTGAAATTTGCAATTCCTTGGCTATTGTATATAGACCCCAGATTAGTGAATAACCCTCCAACTGAATACAATTTCCCTGTGATAGATTTCACTGCAAGACGTCTTGGGTTGATGAACACTGAGTGAACAACATCTTTTTTCATAGTAATTCCAACATTATGGCCATTTCTTTAAATAAAAATATGTTTTTATGTAAACAGAAAAGAAAGAAGTGAATGATAGAAAAAAAGACATACTAATAACTGATAAATACAGATAGATTAACGTACACATGTTCTTTTAAAGAATTAAAAGGTATTTAATACGGCTTAGCTATGAAGATATATATATATATACATATCACACCAGAGTACAGCAGTAGTAGTGATACCTTTTTTATTGGACTAACATTACAGTATACCTCTCTTCCTCACGTCTGGAAACTATATATTACCACGTTATTTATATATATATATATATATATATATATATATATATATATATATATATATATTCCATACAAATAATATACAAAACATCAGTAAAAGGGATTGAAAGTTTTAAAAAACCCTCCCAAGTTCCAGCACATTCATAATCAGTGAAGCTTTGATTTAAGTGAATAGTAGTCAGTCGGTAAGTAGGGTTATGCTTGGAAAAAAGACGAGACAGAGGAGATATGATAGAAACATTTAAATATGTAAAGGGAATCCACAAGGTAGAGGAAGGGAGTATATTTAAATGGAAACAAAGTAGCAAAACAAGAGGACATAGTCTTAGATTAGAGGGGCAAAGGTTTAAAAGTAACATCAGGAAGCATTATTTTACTGAGAGGGTGGTGGATACATGGAACAGCCTTCCAGTTGAAGTGGTAGAGGCCAAAACAGTAATTGAATTTAAGCAAGCATGGGATAGGCATAAGGCTATCCTAAACAAAAGATAAATCCAGGTAAAGTATCCATGTAATTGGGCAGACTAGATGGGCCGAAAGGTTCTTATCTGCCGACATTTTCTATGTTTCTTTGTTTCTATTATATATATAGAACAGGTATGGCCACCAACCACTAATTCTGCACTAGCAACATCCCTGGCAGCAACCACCACCACCAGATCCCTGCCAGCAGCCAACACCACCAGATCCCTGCCATCAGCCACAGAGTCATTAGCCACCACTTCGTCAACAAAATCAATTGCCAACACCGCAACGTTGTCGGCCACCTCCACCACCTTGTCAGCCACCACCCCTGCCACCACCACTGCAGCAGCCATCTGTGGATGATCCAGAAACCCCACAGTCTGAGTTGGCCATGCAGCAGTTGATGGTTGAGTTACAGGGGATTGCCTTCAACCAGAAAGCATTCTGCTCAGAGGCGGTGCAGTGCTTTCAAACTCTATGTGAGTGGCTGTATTTTCTCCATAGAGAGCAGCGGCTGCTGTGTCGGGACCTGCAAAAGGGCTGAAATTTATGCCACACAATAACAAGTGGTGAGGGTGAAAATGGGTGGTTAAATGGTGCGGATGATGGCTGTGTTCGAGATCCTGATGGAGCAGCAAAAGGCAAGCCCCCCAATCACACCTCTACCCACCAGTACCACCATTGTTTCCTCAACCAACTGCCACCCCACCAAGATGCAGGAGATTTGCAGTTGCTGTTTCTGCACACACCTCTGCCTCCACAGCTGCCTTTGCCTCCATATCAACCTCTGCCTCCACCCCAACCTCTACTTCCACTGGACCCAAGAGGGCTCAGAACAGGTATAATGTGATAATGTTTTCTGTTCTGTTAATTTTTTTCTCTGCATTCCTAAGGTTTTATGTTTTTCAAACCTGTACAGATGGCGTACCCTTCACAATTTATTTCTTTATTGGGTCTCTTTACATTTAATGAGCATGAGACATTATTCATGTCTTACATGCATTCGTTAAGTCCGTGGTGCACAGCTGTCTGGACAATTATTATAATATTAACCCATCCATAGTGACGAATTATGTTATATGGCTAATGATCCCAATCTGAATCAGATTGTTCATATAATATGCACTTTCTTACAATGAGTTAACATCATGCAATGAAATTCTATTCATTAGGAGAAAATATACTGATGCTGACATATCAGCTTTACGGTTTCCTTCTCTAAGGATTCATAAAGTGTGTTCTAACCTATTTTCACATGTTGCCTTAATGACGTTTACATATGATTGTGCTCATCAGTCATACCTAATTGAACAACTTAGATTGCTGTATCTTGATTACATGTGTATGTGTTCACCCTTTGGTGCACATGCATCATACTTTCTTTTATTACTATTAAAGTTATTTATGTTTGATCTGTTCCGATACATGTTTTCACTGTTATTTTATGAGTAAGTCCATTCACTTAGCACACCTTGAATGACATTTATTTTACAAATGCACAAATAAAATTGTACAGAATACATGTGTCTTTATTACGTAATGAATGTGTGAAACGTTTGGCTGTATTAATGTTCTCTTGTAATGTGAAATGCACATTGCTGTCATTTACATTACTCGTGTGACGTATTAGGAAAGTCAGCACAGCGTGGCTAACACCGGAGGACTCACTAAATGCGGGGTCAGTGCTGGAGTGCTCCACCGTCTAGGATCTGCAGACCACCAATAGTATATACCGAAAATCAGCGGGTGACACCAGGAACCTGACCATATAAGAATATTTATTGTGGAGTGGCCAGGGGGGTACTGGATTCAAGCGATTTTACGGCGAAGTGACTGAGACACTCGCCGAAATGTCACTTGAATCCAGTACCTCTGTGGCCACTGCACAATAAATGTTATTATATGGTCAAGCTCCTAGTGTGGCCCGCTGATTTTTGGTATAGACTATTCGTGTGCCATATTGCCATTGCTGTGTGACCATAGGTATCTCTACAGGTGGGCAAGGGGGGCAATTGCCCACCTAGGTTATTCCTGTCTCAGCATCATCCTCAATTTGAAGATCAGCTAGCTCTTTCTCTAGATCTTATACAAGATTTTCTGTGATGCATCTATTCTTCAACTTCAATACATTAATCTTTTTGAGGGCTTTACAGCCTTGTGATCCTCTCTTTAGCATGATACGGAGCTTCATTTTGGATACTCCAAAAGGCTAACTAAGATATGAAGGCAGCTGTGTGAGATGTGACAGAGAGCTTAAAATACATCTAATCTACCCCATGTTGATGTCATTTGAATACATCCCACACAATATAATGATTTGAGACAGTGATCAACTAATAGACTCCATTATATGGCCAATGCCACACATTGAGGACCAAGTGAGGTAAAGATACTGGGGGGGGGGGCAATTTACAACACAAAAGATCACAAAGTGGATGCACCCAGTGACACATGTAGAGTAAAATATTTTCTTAACAGACAAGAGAAAAACAAAGCACAAGTAAGATACAGCATAACATAAACACAATAAAGACATTTCATTTTTTGGTCTTAGTCGCCCTTTAAGCCCTGTTTGTTGTCTACATTGATATTTTTGCTTGCCTGTGGGGATCCGTGCAATGTTATATTTTGTGCCCAGCACAGTACATCATTGTAATACTCTGTGACCAGGGTTGTTTACCTTGTGCTTGGTCTTTTGCCTGTGAAATCGAATATACTTGGTTTTGACAGTGAATTATAATACCAGTTCTCCTTTGTAGTAAGTAGAATAGAGCGTAAGATTCACATATCCAGAACTAGACTTATTGTGTGGCAATGTTATGTGAAATGTGTCTGTTCCCATGTCCAGGGCAGTTGTAGACCTATATCTAATGGTCAATGGTGCTTGAATGTCAGGCAGTATTCATACTCTTCTTATATAAATGGTATGCCATGACCAAACAACCCCATACCATCAGTGGTGGGCAATTTTGTCACATGCTTGATGGATGCAAGTACTTTGTTATTTCCTCCATAATATTGCTCATTTGTCTCTATGAAATAGCAAGAGCCCTGCTTTATCATTTACAGTATTTGAAGAATTATCTCTGATAAGAAAGGATTTAACTGTCATACTCCAGCTTTTCCAAGATTAGTTGTGCTGTTTTTTTTATGGTTATTTCCATATAATTTCGTACTGACTGTTTATTAAGAGACTGCAAACCAATCAGCTACTTTGGGCATTATTTAATGGTCTCCTTTGGTCTCTGTCATCAATAAAGATACTTGACCAGTAGTCTGTTATTGAGCTAGATTCACTAAAGACCACTAATAGATCTGTAATCAAGCCGTAAATTCACACTAGAAGATTACATCTTGAAAAAAAACAGTTGTAATAGTATGACAATAATGCGAGATTGTGAGTCCCTTGTAACTCTAAATGTTGGGGCAAATCCTACTAAAAATGCCCATGTGGCTCTAATTATTTTATTATTATTATTTTTTAACTTTTGTTTATGATATTTTTGAATAAAAATAAAATTTAATTATTGTAAAACAAGAGATTTAAACTAGATGGAAACACTGGATTTATTTAATAATATTAATTGCCAGTTCAGCAGTGGTTGTACTTTCTGAGGTCAGCAGCTCTTTGATGTCAGCATCAAGCAGTAACATGTGAAACTTACGGTTTGTTGGACATGTGTCTCCGGTGGTTTTTGCTCAGCATCATTATCTAACTGATTACAGGCAAAAAAGCAGACGTGAGATGATTTCTGTGGCTAGACCTGTCTTTGTGCTATTCAGGTCTGAAGGCAAAATTGATGTTTATTGATTTTCTGAAGCTATGAGCTGTAGTTTATCATGCCCCTTTTCTTTTATGGTGTTATATCTCACTAGACAAGAATAAAAGATTCAAAAATATACAACAGTGTCTATCAAATACACATGGAGCGATAATTCACTAAAGCACATCAGTGAACTAATAAATGTGTCAGATTTTTTTTTATTCCATAATATGCAGTCATTGCCAGGACAAATATATCCCTGATGATCTGGTGAATGTCTATAATTATGGTCACCTGGCTACAAGCAGATTTTCATTGTAAAAAGCTAAATTAATGATACATTATTAGGTTCTAAACTCTTGATCAGGGTTTAACAATCCCAACCCCCCTGATGTTTTGGAACTACACCTCCCATGATGCTCAGCTGCTCATTAAGAAGGCAGAACCTCATGTGAAATGTAGTTCACAAACATCTGAGGGGCCAAGGTTGTTGACCCTTTCTCTAGTCTAGATGATGTGTCTTATCTTGCACAATTTCAAATTGGGTCTTCATTATTAGCTTCCAGGCAGAAGTGGCCTTTGTGTGAAATAGCTTCTTTACAGATATACCGGTGACAAGAGGGAGATCTCATAGAAAAAGATAATTTCTCCCCAGGGAGAAAGTACTTAAAAAAGGTATGCAACACCACCTTTGGCAATACACAATGGTACCTCCTATAGGTGATCCAGGGGCAGCCTGCCTTATCACTACCTCAATTTATGGCCAAGGTTGACCCACTAGAGATGGATTTGTTCTCAATGCCAATATCTCCTCAAACGCTGATCACTTAGTTAAGTAAGTTTGTTGCCTACATTGATAATTTTGCTTCCCTGTTGTGATCCGTGCCTTGTGACCAGCACAGCATTGTCTTACTCTGTGACCAGGGTTGTTTACCTTGTCTTTGTTCTTTTGCCTATAAAATCGAGTATACTTGGTTTTGGCAGTGAAAGGCATAAACTCTATGGGCCCTATTACAATCCTTGCGCAAAAACACTCCCGCAGCGCGTTCACTTGTGCGCAAAGCGTTAAACGTCAATGCGCGCAAATTAACGCTGGTATTAAAATCCACGCGCATTTTTTCATCCGTCGGAAAATTGCACGCGTAAAACAGATGCGCAAAAATGCGCACGTATTAACGTTGCGTGCAGAAATCGGTGTGCAGACTGTTTTTTCATGCGATTCAGCCAATCAGAATTAAGAACCACAATTGTCTCCCGTTAAGTTTTTGCGCCTATCAAATATAAACTGCAGCAATAATAAAACCACGCACAACTTCTCAATTTTATTGTTTGGGTATGCGTAGAATGTATAACTATACTTTGCTGTATTTTTATTTTTGGGCTGGTGTATTTGGGTTCGGCCAGGTTGATAGAATTTGCCATTAACACCAGTTTTTAGGAGTCGTTAAAATTATGCGCGCAAACGCTGTGCGTTAAAAACTGTGCATAGATTTGTAATACCATCCGCTTCCAAGCGCACAAACGTATTTGCACTCACAATGTTAAGTATAGGACACGCGCAGTACAGTACGCTCGCAAAGGGTTCAGGCAGGTCCACCCGCGCTTGTTGCGCTGACTTTGTAATACGTGTTAATGTGTTTTTGCGCACGCGTTAACGTTTGCGTGAAGAATGTAATAGAGCCATATATGTTGTTTCTCCTCATCCCACGTTTGCTCAGACAGATTGAGTTATAATACCAGTTCTCCTTTGTAGTAAGTAGAATAGAGCGTAAGATTCACATATCCAGAACTAGACTTATTGTGTGGCAATGTTATGTGAAATGTGTCTGTTGCCATGTCCAGGGCAGTTGTAGACCTATATCTACCAGTCAATGGTGCTTGAATGTCAGGCAGTATTCATACTCTTCTCTACTTATATAAATGGTATGCCATGACCAAACAACCCCATACCATCAGTGGTTGGCAATTTTGTCATATGTTTGATGGATGAAAGTTGTTTTCTAGATAATATTGCTCATTTGTCTCCATAAAATAGCGAGAGCCCTGCTTTATCTTTTCCAGTATTTGAAGAAGCATCTCTGATAAGAAAGGATTCAACTGTCATACTCCAGCTTTTCCAAGATTACTTGTGCTGTATTTTATGTGTGTTTCCATGTAATTTTGTACTGACTGGTTATTTAACTGGCTGCAAAGCAATCAGCTACTTTGGGCATTCTTTATCAGTCTCTGTCATCGATAAAGATATTTGACCAGTAGTCTGTTATTGAGATAGACCTGTCTTTGTGCTATTCAGGACTGAAGGCAAAATTGATGTTTATTGATTTTCTAAAGCTATGAGCCCCAGTTTATCAAGTTCATTTTCTGTTATGGTGTTATACTCAGCAAACATGAATAAAAGATACAAAAATAAACAAAAATTCCTATCATGACGTGATAATTAATTAAAACACATCAGTGAACTGATAAATGTGTCCGATTTTTTTTCTCTATAAAATGCAGTCATTGCCAGGACAAACATATCCCTGTAGATCTGATGAAGGTATATAATTATGGTCCCTGAGTGACAGGGACACCTGGCTACCAGCAGTTCTGCATTGTAGAAAACTAAATTAATGATACATTATTAGGGATAAGAAAAATCTCCCTGGAAAGAAAGGATAAAGGGTTTCTACATCCCTTGAGAATTGCACAATTACACATACATTTTGTAAACAAAATAAATAAATCGTAACAGGTTTTAGAAACACACATCATGCGTTTTTCAGATAACTGCGGCATATATATATATGTTTAACAACAATAAATATAAGTAATCTTTTTATTCATTCATTCACCATGGTATATATATTACGCATCAGAGCATATAATCCCAGGATTCCTGTTGTGTGGAGATCTTGAGGCCATAGATAGTAATTAATTCTATATCTATATGAATGTATCTAAATCCTCTCTACACCTGTAATGTGCCAGGGAGCACTGACAACGAAATTATGCGGGAAGCATCACTACCCGGAAGAAATGCAAGGCCTTCCTAATGACCTCATGTCATCATGACAGCAGCGCTGGCTTCCAATGAGTGTAAGCACAATACAGTATGTGTGCTGCAAATACACAATCCAAAGCCATATAATGAAAAATAACACCTTATACAAGTATACCTAATCAACCACAATGGGTTCCATGACACTAATTCCAAAACAAGCTGGTTTACAGATATTTACACTATTGTTAGGCATTGCTAAGGCAACGGTTGTATGTTGTCTAGCCGAATCGATCGTACAGCTTTTTACCACAGGGCATGCTCCTTCATTAATTATCATGTATCTGTGGCAGTTGAAAAATATATATAAAAAAATACAGTGACTCAAACCCTGGCAGAATATATTCATGGTAAAAAAAACTATGGTCAAATGCTGTATTCAAAAAATATCCTAGCGCTAAAATGGGGACAGTAAGGTGGAAAACCTGTGCCTGCAGTTTTCTCCTTAGCATCCCCGTTTTAGCTCCATGTCATGAGGCAGGCGCTAATGCAGCGCTAAGTCTCAGGATACTCGAGGCAGCGCTAATGTGCAGCCCCGATCATCCCCTTCATGGAGTAAATAGGACTCCACTGAGGCTTTGACTCCCGGGCCACATGACCTGCAGGATCTCGTCTCTCGCAAAAGCCTACAGGTTGGTGGAGTGATCACGAAGGGAGACTGGGGACTTTTTTCCCTCAGTCTCCCTCTGCTCCTGGCAGCCAGAAGCAGTGGATCTGGCAGCCAGTCTCATTGTGGGATGAGAGGTGAGTATCTGATTTCTGGGGGGCTTTTTAGCTGGTGCTAAATGATTCTGCAGAAGCGCCAGTTAGAACCAGCTCCAAACCGTGGTTAAGTTCAGCACACAGCTGAGCGCTAACGTTGGCATTAAGTAATAATATTGCCCCTAGTCTGTAGTAGGCAATATGAACACCTCTATATTTCTACAACTTCATTAGGAGGTGTGACGGGATGGAAGTCTGCCTGCGGTCCTGCTCTATCTGACCCCCCCTTTGATGGCATCTGGCCCGACTACCGAGTGGCACGGCACTCGGCGTCTCGAGCGGCCTGGAGGATGAAATGACGTTGGTCCGGCGTCTGGAGAGATGGTGCGGTGTTGCCTTGGGGATCCCGTTCCTGGGTTGAGTGGTGATGCAGGAGACCGCTGAGTGTCTCCTGCAATAGTGATTGTAGCTCTGAAATGAAGACACCAGACGCGGCTGTATGCTTTAAAACAGTGAACTGAACTTTATGGGTTTCAACAGGGTCATTTATACAACTTCACACAAACAGATTGCCAACTCCCCCACCCACACAACCAGCACTGATTGGCTCCTTTCCCAGCCTCCTGTTCCCTATCAGGTCCCTTTCAGCCTTCCCATTGTCCAGGGATTAGGCAGATGAGGTCTTGGAAAAGCCTCCAATCAACTGGCTTGCTGTATCCTCTATCTTGCCCTTTCAGGCTCCCCCATTGTCCAGGGGATTAGGCAGATGAGGTCTTGGAAAAACCTCCAATCCTCTGGCCCGCTGCATCCTCCATCTTGGGGCATGAGATCCTTTGTTCTGTGAAACCATGCTGGGATGAGCAAAATGGCGAAGGGGAAAAACACATACAAACGGTTTCTTTCATACTTTTACATTCACATCATACAGGGTACATTTTCATTACATTACACCAATAAAACCACATCTAGCAATAAAATAAGAGGTCCATAGGCTCACATGCAAAACCAAAACGAAAACAGGAAAAATGGTCTTTAAAAAGGGTTCAGTCTTTAGTCCTGTGGCTCGCTGAAAAGAGCTCTCATGTCCGTTCCGTGACAGGAGGAAAGGCTGAACATAGTGAATCTACCTTTTAAATGTACTGTAGATCCAGTTTAGAGTCTGTAAAATGGCCATCTAGAGGAAAATTACTAGGCCAAAGTTGGTGCTAACTTAACCTTAGAGGGCTTAGAGGGACCTTTAAGGCTTAGCAGAGCCATTATAGTCTATGGAGTTGTTAAGTTTACCACAGCTCGGGTTAAGTTAGCACCAACTTTGGACTATTGCTCCCTATAGCGGCACTATATGGACCACCTTTGAAATATTCAGGAACCAGAATACTTAGTTCATTTAGTAAGAATGTTGGTTGAAATAATATATTTTTTTAGAGCCATGATAAGAGCGGTGCTGTTTCTTCTGATAGTTCTATTTTGTTCCCAGTGCACAACAATGAATTAAGCTGAAACCTAGCAGAGCCCATCAAATCAACAGTGCAAGCTGCTTTGGAGCCACATGGGACATAATATCAATATTTTATTCTAGAAGGCTTCAAAGTGTACTTCCTCTGTGTTCTTTGGCAGAAGGGACAGCTTCAGGCCTTCTTTGCATTGTGTAGCATATGTCATTACAGTTCCCTATTGCTATGACTCACTTGATACTCTAGGGATTTACAGGGGAGCCACAAAACTGTCTCTGATAGCATAGCATGCAGAGAAAAAGGGTTTTCCATGGGCACCATCGGTAAAACACTCAGGGTTATTCAGAGAAAGGGGAAACTCTAGGGAACCTTTGGAGAAGTGAAAATTCTAGGTCAAAATAACCGTTTTGAAAAGTGAGATAAATGGGAGAATGTTTCTGGTTTGGCTACTATGTCCTAGAATTTTCACTTCTCCAAATGTTCTCCAGAGTTTCACCTTTCTCTGAATAACCCTGACTGAGTCCTCTGAACCTCTCATCCTCAACGCCCAGTAATGTATTTTGGCTTGGTGCTGATCTAGGCACTCCAAATTCTACTGTCTCTGTCCCGGCCACCAGATACCATATAAATACATTTATTATTGTTTAGAGACTCGTTGGTGAGAGTCTTATTGCCTTGCATCACTGTTATACACCTACATGCAGGCCAGAACTGGCCTTCGGGTGTTTGCCCGGTAGGCCGATGGCCTAGTAGCCCATTAGCCATCGGAGCCTCAAGTAGGCTGTCTGGCCTCTGGGGGCCTTGAGTAGGCTGACAGGCCTCTTGGGCCTCAACTAGACCGAAAGGCCGCTGGGGCCTCGAATAGGTCCATCGGCTGCCGAGGCCTTAAATAGGCCGAACGGCATCTTTTAGAAATGTTTAAACATTTATTATTTTTACTTTTTACAACAACCTTTTTTCTGTTTTTCAATTTTTAAAAGGCCTTTTTGTACTTTTTTAAAATACATTTTTTGTTTCTTTTATTTTTAAAACACTTTTAAATTATTTTTCGCAGATTATTTCATTATTTTTTTCACTGCCTTATATATTATTTTTTAAAGGAACTTTTTTATTATTTAGACACATTTTTCAATTTTTTTTTTTATTGATTTAACCTCTCTTAGGCTAGGGTCAGACTAACGCATTTTTCGCATTGTCCGTGAAAAAGTGCGTTCGAACGCATGGATGCATTTTTTCACGGAATACGCGATAGCGGTCATATGAGGTGCATTTTCGTCCGTGATGTTGTACGGATCATCAATAAAACACTTTTTGCGTCTGGACGTTATGTTGGCCGGACATTAGCAGCATCTGACATCTCCTAATCACGCACACATGCCGCTAGTGGACGCAGCGCACTCTGTACATCAGTACTAGCGGTTCTACGTTCTTGCAAAAATGCGTTTGTTTGCCACTTGCGTTGCGCTGCCGCACTTCTGTGCGGCCGTTCTTCGTATGCTGCCCGGCATTGGACGTCATTTGTTGCTAGCACGGCTGTGATTTAGTGCTGCTAAACGTACGTTAATACTGCGTTAGTCTGACCCTAGCCTTATCATTATTTCAGTTTGGTGGGATTCACTGCCAACGTCCAATAACTGCTTCGGCGATTCCATTTTCGGTGCAACACAGTGAGCATTTGATAAATAATGAATTCACCAAATTTATAACGAAATGCAATTGCCCAAAGTCAGTGGAAATTTGCCTAGATTCTTTGTGAAGAGACACCTCTACGTGAATGTCTGACACTGTGTAGGGTACTCCCTAACATCCAAAATTGCCACGATTTGCACTCAGCAGTGAACTTTGCAGTAGGGGCAATTTCAAGGCAATTTGTCTATTCACAAAGCTTTCAATTTGCCAAATACAAGTGAATTGACAGCAAAATATGGTGCAATTTGCCGCAATTCAACAGTGAAAACGATTGTGTGCATTCACAAATTGCACCAAAATTTCTGCAAAATCACCTGATTTTCGGGAAACATAGAGGTGTATAATAGGGGTGTGTAGGCACACGTACAAGTATATAATAGGGTGTGGAGGTGCACGTACAGATGTGTAATTGGGGTGTGTGGGCACACATATAAGTGTATAATAGGGGTATGTAGGCGTATGTGCAGTGGTTTGAGTAAAGAGGTACGTATCAAGGCGTGTGTAAATATGTGTGGGTGTGTGTGTGTTTGTTTTTCTGTATTACGGTAGACAAAAGTGGGCTGCTCACTTTAAATGTCCTATTTTGTCATTTTCAGGTCCCTGGTCAAATTTTCAGGTCAAGTTGTGTGCAATTTCAGTACTTTGTGTTTCAGCCCATTTTGGCGATTCCATTTTACCAAAAATTTGGTAAATTCACTATCTAGTGAATGGTTACAGTATGTTGCTGAAACTGAAATCGCCAAAGCAGTTATTCAACCTCATAGAAAACCAGCGAATTGCATCAATAACCGCCGAATTGCGCCAAATTGGCATCGGAGAATTCCGCCAAACTGCAAAAATAAAAAAGTACACTCCTATTCTCTGAAAACTGAAACACCGAAAAACTGTCCATTTCGCCGGAATTTTGGTGCAGTTCGGTATTCTGTGGATAGAAGACACAATAGTCTTCTATGGGGCAATTTCGGTGCTGGAAAATTGCACCGTATTTTGCTGTCAGTTCGCCAGTATTTGGCAAATTGACAGCTTAGCGAATAGACGAATTGGCCCGAATTTGCAATGAACAGTGAAATTCACTGCCTGTGTGCAATTCGGGGCCAATTCAGAGGCTAGTGAAGAACCTAAATGTCTACTGCTAGAGGGCTACAAGGAGTGTTCAAACCTGGTGAACATAGAATAGGGAGCTACAATGCCCCAATCTTTAATGGCTTTGTACGACTTACCGGGGCTTTCAGGATTAACATGGTTCCCATGTGATGGTGACAGTAATTAAAGCTGGACCTTAAGGGGTTAAAAAAATTAAGCAATTCCAAGATGAAAAACATAGCCATGTTGTTTAACATTAATACCTCATGTACAATTAGGTAAAAATAATTTGTTGAGAAAATATTTTAAACAAATGTAGAAAAGAGGTGATAGGATGGAGCTGATTTATAATGAGCATTAATTGTGGAATTGCACAGTATTAACGCATACAAAGACTCTGTCTCTTTGAAACAGGAACCTCTTTGAGAAGTGTAATTAATTCCCTCCTGGGGTGATATTACTGTATAGAAAGAAAGCTACCCTCATTAGACTACCATTGCATGACCTTTTTGTTTATCGCTGTCATCTTTTTACTGACAAAGAGGAGAATAACACTCTCCTCTTAACAGAAAATGACTTCTTCTTTGCATGCTATTCGCTGGATGTGTTGAAACCTCCAATGCTTAAAACAAGGTGGTCATGCATATACACAGCTTGTCAATATTTAGACTTATTCAGGATACACTGCTAGAATCAGAGGGTGAATGCTAACAAAATGATCAATTCACAGTGGCCATTCAAGCTTTGCTGTAAGTAATTGGAATTTTTTGTATTTTCTGTAAAATTGTATACAATTTATAACTTATTTGATGGTCCAATTTTTTTTATTATAATGTTGAGGACAATCTTGACAAGGATAATTGTTTTATCTCAATTTACAAAAAAATCTCTGGTAAGAAAATCTGGAATAAATACTAGTATTCATGTTACATTCTTTATATGTCGTGATGGCAAGTTAATTATATTTTATTAATGAATTTATTTAACATTCTGTTTCATATTCCCTGTCATATTTCTAGTATGAAGAACAAAAATGAGTACTTGTATATCAGCATGATGGATTATTCAGAGCTGTAGAAGATACTAAAATAGCTTATGTACAGTTGTGTTCAAAATTATTCAACCCCCACTGAAATTGAGTGTTTTGGCCAGTTTGACATTGATTTTGATCATTCAGTCATCTTGCTTACAATTAAATCAAAGAGGCACGTGTAGGTCAGACAAATATAACCTAACATTTATAATGAAATAACCACAAATGTCTTTTCTGTGCTCACATCATTATCAGTTTTATTCAATCCCCAAGTGACATTCAATCTTAGTACTTAGTACAACATCCTTTTACAGTTATAACAGCTTTTAAACGTGAAGCATAGCTTGACACAAGTGTCTTGCAGCGATCTACAGGTATCTTCGCCCATTCGTCATGGGCAAAAGCCTCCAGTTCAGTCACATTCTTAGGCTTGCGCACTGCAACTGCTTTCTTTAAGTCCCACCAGAGGTTCTCAATCGGATTTAAGTCAGGTGACTGCGATGGCCACTCCAAAATGTTCCAGCCTTTAATCTGCAACGATGCTCTAGTGGACTTGGAGGTATGCTTGGGATCATTGTCCCGTTGAAAGGTCCAACGTCTCCCAAGCCTCAGGTTTGTGACGGACTGCATCACATTGTCATCCAATATCTCCTGGTACTGAAGAGAATTCATGGTACCTTGCACACGCTGAAGCTTCCCTGTACCTGCAGAAGCAAAACAGCCCCAAAGCATGATTGACCCCCGCCATGCTTCACAGTAGGCAAGGTGTTCTTTTCTTCATAGGCCTTGTTCTTCCTCCTCCAAACATAGCGTTGATCCATGGGCCCAAACAGTTCTAATTTTGTTTCATCAGTCCACAGAACACTATCCCAAAACTTCTGTGGTTTGTCCACATGACTTTTGGCATACTGCAGTCGACTCTTCTTATTCTTTGGAGACAGCAAGGGGGTGCGCCTGGGAGTTCTGGCATGGAGGCCTTCATTACGCAGTGTGCGCCATATTGTCTGAGCTGAAACTTCTAGGCAACGGGGTTTACTGCCCCATGCTTACCTCTCTGTCAGTGGTGTGACTTCCTTGAAGTCAGATCCCGCTTTTATATCTCCCCGCGTCCGTTTCAGGTGACCCCTGCAAAACCGGAAAAGGGCCTCAAAGGGTAGCGAGGGTTCTTTGGACCCCTCTCCCTCCTGATCAGGAGGACAGAGAGATTCAAAAGCTGGAAATATCACAGTCTGACCTTTCCAGTGATGCCTCTCTTTAACCCCTTAGGCAGCTAGAGGGTCAAGTTTGGTATCATTGGAAAGGCCAAGACATGGCCTTTCCAATGATACCAAACATAACCAGGTTCAGTGTAAAAGGAAATGTTTTCAAAAATAATAAATAAATAAAAATAAAAAATAAATAAAAATATATTTTTCTTTAAATGTATTATTGCAGCACTTGCGTTCACTTTTCAATTCTAATGTGAACAATGATGCTGCATTGACAATTTTTTAATTTTTTAGCTAAAATTGCGTATTTTGTCCGAAAAATACAGCAATAAGTTCCCATTTCTAATTTTTTAACAAGTTTACCCTTTAAAATATATAACCGTAGAAGGAACCCCCCATCCCTCTCCTTCTCCTCCTTCGAGACACACTGCATCCGCCTGTTCTCTCCTCTGGCTCTCAGGGTGGCAGTCATCTACCGCCCACCGGGACCAACCTCCCAGTTCTTTGACCACTTTGCTACCTGGCTTTCTCGCTTCCTGTCTTCTAATCTTCCATGCCTAGTTCTCGGGGACTTCAACATTCCCATTGATGATCCTTCCGCTCCTGCTGCCTCCAAACTTCTTTCACTCACGTCCTCCCTTGGACTCACACAATCCTCCCTCCTCCCTACCCACCGCGATGGTCACGCTATTGACCTTGTCTTTTCCAACCTCTGCTCCATTTCTGAGTTCAACTGTCGCCCTTTCCCCATCTCTGACCACCACCTTCTCTCTTTCAACCTATCTGGACTTCCTAAACACCTGCTCCCCCACCCCGCACACACACTCGCAGAAATCTATATGCTGTGGACCCCCATCAATTCTCCAACCTACTTCACCACCTCCCTCATACCTCATCCTTCACCTGCCCTGATGCTGCCACTAATCACTACAACACTACGCTTATCTCTGCTCTAGACACTCTTGCTCCTCTTCGACTCTGTAAGCCCCACGCCGCCAGCTTCAGCCCTGGCACACCCTCCAGACTCGCTACCTGCAAAGATGCTCCCGCACTGCAGAGCGTGCCTGGAGGAAATCCCGCTCTGAAGCTGATTTTGTTCACTTCAAGTTTATTCTCCGGTCATAGACCTCTGCCCTCCACTTGGGAAAAACAATCCTTCTTCTCATCTCTTATATCTACGCTGTCCTCCAACCCTAAACGGCTCTGGTCCACCTTCAACACCCTCCTCTACACACCTGCACCTCCCCCCACAGCTGCCTTCAGCGCTCAAGACCTGGCAGACTACTTCCTCAGTAAAACTCTAACTATCAGAAGCAACATCCCAACACAAGATAGTTATCTGCCACCTCCACTCCCAGAGGTCCCCTCTGCCACCCTCTGCCGCTTCCTCCCAGCCACTGAGGAGGAGGAAGACAATTCCTTATTGTCCTCCTCACATCTCACCACGTGCCCGCTCGACCCCATTCCCTCACATCTAATTCCTCCCCTCTCCTCCTCCCTCACCCCTGCTCTCACACACATCTTCAACCTATCTCTCTCCACTGGCTCCTTTCCATCCGCCTTCAAACACGCGCTAGTTACCCCTTTACTAAAGAAACCATCCCTAGATCCCAACTCTCCATCCAACTACCGCCCTGTATCCCTGCTTCCCTTCACATCAAAGCTCTTAGAAAAACTAGTCTTCAACCGCCTCTTCCTCTTCCTGTCCTCCAATTCCCTACTTGACCCCCTGCAATCTGGCTTCCGTCCCCTACACTCAACTGAAACTGCCCTCACCAAAGTCACCAACGACCTCCTAACTGCTAAAAAACACGGCCACTATTCTATTCTCATCCTGCTTGACCTCTCGGCTGCTTTTTACACTGTTGACCACCCCCTCCTTCTACAGACCCTCAACTCTCTGGGTCTCGGTGACACTGCACTTGCTTGGGTTGACTCCTATTTATCCAACAGGTCCTTCTGTGTGTCCTTTGCTGGTAACTCCTCCTCCTCATTGCCTCTATCTGTTGGTGTACCTCAAGGCTCTGTCCTTGGTCCTCTGCTCTTTTCCATCTACACCTCCTCCCTGGGCAAAATCATCAACAGCTTTGGCTTTAATTACCACCTCTACGCTGATGACACTCAGTCTACCTCTCTACCCCTGATCTCTCTCCCCCTGTCCTTTCAAAAGTCAGTGACTGTTTATCTGGCATCTCCTCCTGGATGGCCTCCCACCACCTAAAGATCAACATGTCAAAGACTGAACTCTTACTTATTCCTCCCTCCAATGCCTTCCCAACTCCTGACTTCTCCATCACGGTGGAGGGTATCACCATCTCCCCATCAAACCAAGTTCGCTGTCTTGGAGTTACACTTGACTCTGCTCTTTCCTTCATCCCCCACATCAAGTCTCTTTCCTCCTCCTGCCGATACCAACTGCGTAATATTTCCAGAATTTGGCCATTTCTTACCGCTGTCACCACAAAACTCATACACGCCCTGGTAATCTCCCGACTCGACTATTGCAATAATCTCTTATCTGGCCTCCCTCTGTCCCGCCTCTCCCCCCTACAATCCATCCTGAACGACTCCGCCAGGCTAATTCACCTCACCCACCGCTCTGTCTCTGCCGCTCCCCTCTGCGAGTACCTTCACTGGCTCTCCATCCACTGCAGTATTAAGTTCAAAATCCTTATCCTTACCTACAAAACCCTCATTAACTCAGCTCCCCACTACCTGTCCTCACTAATCACCAAATACACCCCAGCCCGCTCCCTAAGGTCAAACAGTGACCTGCGCCTAGCTTCTCCCCGCATCACCTCTTCCCATGATAGACTGTAGGATTTCTCACACGCAGCCCCCACTCTCTGGAACGCTCTCTCCTTCGTACTGTCAGACTTTCCCCTAACTTCTCTTCCTTCAAACGCTCCCTTAAAACGTTCCTATTTAGGGAAGCCTACCACCCAACTCACTGACGCAACCATCAATCACTCTCACCTTACAGTCCTCTCCTCCTGTTTCCAACCCCAACCCTCCCAGATTGTGAGTTCCTACGGGAATAGGGCCCTCATCTCCTCCTGTACTGTTTGTCAAATGTTGTTCAATGTATTGTAACCCTGTCTATACTGTGCTTATTGTACAGCGCTGCGGAATATGCTGGCGCTTTATAAATAAAGAATAATAATAATAATAATGGATGGTAACATGTGAAAAAATTACTTTACACGCTGTAGATGATTGAAATTTTAAAGGAAAAATCAATTGTTTTGCAATTTTTTGTAATATCATTCTGGCAGAACATGACGTGCATATATATAATAATGATATATTATGAATCTGCTGAGTCTGCCGTAAAAAAAGGATATATAATTTGTCTGAATTGTACAATAAAACATGACTTCAAATTGCGTTTAAACATGATGAGCACAAATCGGTAAAAATTAGCTCAGCACACGGAGGTGAAATGGCCCAGCAGTGAAGGGGTAAAAAAATATATATATATATTGGAATTTTACATCGAATTCTATGGGATTTGTGTGTTTAAACCTGTCAATCTGAAACACTGAAAATCAGGGCATGTTGTGGAAATTTCAGTGCAGTTCGGCGTTCGTTGAATACAAGACACGCTAGTCTTCTATGGGGCAATTTCGGTGTTGTCGAATGTTGCCAAATTGCACCATATTTTGCTGTCATTTTGCCAGTATTTGGCAAATTGACCGCTTAATAGACAAGTTGGCCCAAAATTGCACCGAACGGTGAAATTCACCGTCAGGTGCAATTTGGAGGTTAGTGAGTAACCTCTTTAGCTATTCCATCACTGTCGCAAACTTTCCTTGTCACCTGGCTGTTGTGGCATGTTACTGCAAATCAGTGCTTCCAATACTCTGTATAGGAAGGAGTTATTTGCAGTCAGACGAAGCATAATGACTGAGCTAATCCGTGGTAGAATGCTGTTCTCATCTGGATCCTGTGTGTAACACAATTATGGCTCTTAGAACCAGTTGTTAAGTGATTTTGCAGATGCAAATTAACTAAACGGTTAAAAACCACTTAGAAAGTACATTAAATGACATTCTTCTGATCCTGCATTGCAGAAGATGGCATCTGCTGCCTCCTCTCGCCTCTAGCAGAAGGAAACTGGAAACGAATAGTTGACTTTGCATGACCCTGTTTTCACGAGCTTGCAGAAGTCTCCATGGAATCCTATGGACTCCAGGACATGACATCAGCTGTGGCACAGCTGCTGGTATCAATTAGTGTCTCCCTCGTATTTCAAGTTGAGCCACTAATATACAATAAATCTGCCACAATCTTTTACAGGCTTGTTAATAATCCAGTAATAGAGTGCAGCTCAGTGCAAATAGCTTGTGCCTACTTTTTCCATTAGCAGATCCCTATTGATCAACCAGGGGCACAATTCTATACAGAGACAGTGCAGATTTGGTGGGTTTTCAGGTTCTTTTATCTTGAATTACATAACGAATATTCAAAAAAGTATTGGTAAAAGAAAAGATATATGTGGGAAGGTAAGGGCAAAATCCCTCATTAGGTCGTGCTTGGGCACAAGAACATGTTTTTGAAGGAGATTTGATAGAGCTCACGAAAAAAGGACAAATAAAGAAACAAATAGTATATGTCAATGAATATATCGAGATAATAGGAGATAAAAAGAGGTGGGGAGGAGGGGAAGGAATAGTGAGAGGCAAGAAAACGTAGAGAGGAGTTACTAGATGCTGTAGTGACACTGCTCTCAGTAAAATGCACCAGATTCGTAGAAGGGAAGGCCTGGATAACTGAGAATGGAATGGTTGGTAATCGGATGATATGGTCGTAAGAAGAGACGGGTCTTTACAGGAGAAGGAAGGCCCAGATCAAAAATAAAGGGGTTATTCAGAGAGCACCTAAATGTCGTCGATATTTCGGTGTGCTCTTGTTCCCCGCAGTTCCCTGCACTTTGGGGAATCAAAGTTCCCCACCCTGCGGTGAATTCAGCATTCACCGTAGAGTCCCCGGAGTGCAGGGAAAACCCCAATCCTGCAGAACACCGGCCGAAAAACTCACCAAAAACCCGCTGGAACCGAGGGAAAAACCACGCCGAACACACTGGAAAAAGCAGATGAGCCGGCAATCACAGCGCAGATCAGCTGCCGATAAAAGCCGAGAAGCCGACGAACTGAGTAAAAAAAGGGGGAGGGGGTAGGACACTTGAAAGTTTCAAAATTGAAACACTGTTTGCAAAAAACGAAAATGCCTGGAATTTACATATAAAGGTCATATGAATGGTAATAAAAAGGTCTGTTACAGAAAAAAGAAAAAAACCCTATTTAAAAAAAAGGAAAATAAATTTTGCCGAAAAATTACGAAAAATGCATAAAAGATCCTAAAAAAAGATAAAAAAATACAGACTTTTTTACTGCAGATTAAAATAATAAACGGTTTATTAGATATATTGCATTAAAACAGGATTATTTTTAACATTGAAGCCTATGGGATTCACCTGAATATACCTGCTGAATGAAAACACTGAACAGCAGGGCACTTCGGCAACTTTTCCCTGCTGTTCGGTGTTCTCTGAATAGATTAACCATTGCTTCTCTATGGGGAATATCACTGCCTTCGAACAGGCAGCATAATACTTGCAGACAATATTTTGCGAACTGCCTGCTCTCTGAATAGCCGAATGGCCTCGAAATGTCACCGTCCAGGGAAATTCCTGTTCGGTGACATTTCGGGGCCAGATCGTCTCTCTCTCTGAATAACCCCTTAAGGTTGGGTATAAAGTAAAAGCAAAAAAGAACACGTGTGGGGAAATTTATACAGAGTAAAACAGTGATAAAAAATTAAATTATAAACTATGACATATGTATAATAACTGTAAATAAGTTATTTACTAAATTCCTATTTGGTGGTCAGTTACAAAGTTGTACCTAAAATATAGATGGGTTACATATTATAGAGTATGCCATCTTTTTTATATATAGTTTACAATACTGGTGCCCTACCCTACTCTTTTTTAGGATGTTTATTTTTATCACAAGGTCAGGAAAGGCAACAAGACCAAAATATTCCCTTTGCATCTTCCCTAAAATAAATCCAGAATCCAGGATATTATCCTTATGGTATGGATGAAAGCCAACATTAGTTTATCATCTGTAAATTATAGTAGTGTGATGCTAAATATAAATTGAAATTTGCAACCAACTGTTCACAGTGTATCAGTGTGAGAGTTGATTTGTTGCAGAGTTTCAATAATATCTGTTCTATTTAACAGATGTTTTATAATCTAGATTTACGCACACTATGTGGAGATAATAAAAACAGCTCCTTTTTCACTGAGTCAAAGGATCCATATTGGATGCCTGTGACAACCCTCCATTCCCATCCCTGAATTAATACTTTTATTTATATGGTGAGAGCAACATCAAGCAATTAGTGCTCCAGGGAATAGATCATCTAAGGTTACACCCATTAGAGGAAGAACAGCTCTCTTCAGACGTATTTTTTTAAATATACAATTAAAATGTGACTCTTTCTATGTCGAGAGACCATTTGATGTGTTAACTTAAGGCATATCGTAAATAAGATGTGAGAACTGAGGAATAACTGACTCTAAACACAGCAATACTATATCAAAGTATACCTCTGGAAACAAAATAGAATCTATAACCATATATATGTCAGTGGGATAGTAGTCACCACATTGCACAGAAAAGCACTTATCCAGGATTCATAAAGCTACCCCCCGTATGAAATCTCATGAAGGTATTTAATTATTTATGAAAACATTGGTTCTTCTGTAAATCTAGTTCTATGCAGCTTTAGTTGGAAGTTTTTAAAACAAATTTAAAATCTCTTTTTAAAAAACGTTAGCGCGCGCAAATTAACGCGGTATTACGATCCGAGGGCAGTTTTTCAGCCTTCGTGTTTTTTCGAACGCAAAGCCGAGCGCAAATGACCGTTGCATGCAGAAATCGGTGGGCAGACTGTTTTTTCACGGGATTCAGCCAATCAGAATTAAGAACCACCATTTGCTAGGTTTCGGTTGTTGCGCCTGTCAAAGTCAATTTGCGTTTATGTGCTGCAACAAAAATAAAAAATTAAACAATTTATTAATTTTATTGTTTGGGTATGTGTAGAATGTGTAACTGTACTGTGTTGTATTTTTTTTGTTGTGCAGGTTCATTTAGTTTCGGCCAGAACGTTCAGATTGTAAATTAACGCCAGGTTTTCAAAGACGTTACGATACTTTGCGCAAACGTCGTTCGTACAACGTTGTGCGAAGATCGTAATACCATCCGCTCGAACGCATTCGCGCTGACAATGGTAAGTATGGGATGCGCGCAGGCACTTGCGCTCACGCTGGGTTCGCGCAGGGTCAATCGCGGTAGACGCTAACGCGCATCGTTTGCTCGAACGTCGTAATACGACGTTCCGTGCAAATGTTTTTGTCCTCGCTCAAAAGCACATTTGCGAGCACGCAGATGCACTGTGCGAGGATTGTAATAGGGGCCGTTGTGTTTTGTGTTTGTATGTTTGTGTGTTTATGTTTGTGTGTGTCTCTGAATACATGTGCCCTCTATTTTTTTGCTCTTTTAAATGTTAAATTAGCTGCTATACAGCAACCAGTATACGGCTGAATGTGGGTCACGCTTTGCATTAGCTGCTCCTTTAATATCAGTTTGCATTATTGCCAGAAATCATTGTAGTGACAGTGCCTATCAATGTAATGTATGCTTCATTAACCTGCAATGTACAAATTGAAACTAACATTATAACACTATCTAGGAATAGACATATATGGATGTGTGTGTGTATATATATATATATATGTGTGTGTGTGTATTAAAAGATGGTTAACATTACATCGATGGTGATTTGCGATTCTGCACATTCAGCTCAGAAAAAAAAGAACTACTGAGGTACTAGAAAAAAGCATGACAGCATAAATCAGGAGGGAGAGACTTGGAGATTACACAATACACCAGTCAGACTAGTGGGAGGATCTGTTTGTGATGAAATGTTGCATAAATAATACCAATGGGGGTCTAACTTCCCTGTTGCCATGGAGACCTTTGTGCCTGGCTGAACTCTATTCTTTTCTGAATTAAGACTGTAAGCACTTGGCTTGCGGTGTCTTCACAGGATATATGGTGGTTGTTTCCCCATTTTTTTTCCTACTCTTTATTTCTTTGAAAATAAAATTTGGAATGGAACGATGATCCATTTTTTTTTTCGTCTTTACTTGGCCTTTTTTAATTCTTTAAAAGGAAAATGATTGTGATGACGTACCGTGCCGATGGTTTGGATAAATGTTTCCTGGAATAGTGCTGTGGATAGGAGGGAAAAATGCTCTTGTGTGTTTCTACTTTCTTGGAGCGTAGCAGGAACGATGTGGGAAAATAAGAAGTGCTCTTATATGAAAGTGTGCATCCAAGGTAACAGATATTCTGAAATCTAAGAATGCATAATAAAATAGTAGCAAATAACAGAACATCAATACACAGTCTATTCATGTTTGAGTGGGACATTTCTCAAGGAAACTATATATAAATATATTCAGAGAAAAATATAGAACACTGTGTTTTTAAACGCAAAGTTGCGGAATAGAAGTATGTTTATGCTTGCGGTTTTGGTACGGTATGATGTTTTATTTCTTTTTATCATTGTTTTAAATCTGTTTCTTTGATGCGTACTTGGTAAACATATGTCTTGAGTAAAATCCTCACAGCTACCAAAGTAATTCAATTTGCAGTCAGTTTCATCAATGTCCTTTTCTTTATGCTGCGTAAACAGATGCTCATGCATCTTAATAAGAAAAAGGATAATAAAAGCAGATAATCGTAACCTCAAACAGTTGTACTTCAGTGGTATCATAAAATGTTTTATTATGTGCTCAAAACATTTGACTTTTTTTCAAAATTGAGTTTAAGCAACTTCTGTTAGTCAAGGTGCATAAATATCGAAGGTCCTTAATGGAAGAATACCTATTTTACCTGTTTCACGAATCAGACCGTTTCTCCCCATCACTTCTCTTACTCCCATTTCATATCCCATTTCCCGATTAAAACTTCGATATATCAGCCCATGAAACTTTATAACATCATTAATTAAACACCACACTGAGGATGCTTTCAACTCGACCAAACGGAACAAACGCAAATTTACGTTTTTTTCCCCCGAGAAATAATGTAATGTCAGGATAACATCCTAATGTTCTAAAAAGAGTTTAATATATCTTTCTTAAAACTAGTTGTTTTGCTTCAGGAGAGGGTGTTGTATTTTATATTCCTCGTTATACCTTAATAAAAGACAGATTCATTTTTTTTAGAGAATAAATCTGTTTATGGATATTATGGATAATAATTGTGATAAGAGTTTGCTGATCCATTGTTCATTGTTTGCTGATCCAATTGTTCATTCAATTCATTTTCGTTTTAGAAAATATACCATATTTTTCACCTTCTTTGGAAGGCCAGCTTTTTACAAAAGGATGAGCCTAACCTTTATAAAAAAAAGAATATTCAGATAATAAAACCCATTTAGTTATATAGGTATATATTCGAAGTAACCAGTTCAAGGACTTGTAGTAAGTTGCCACAAACACTAGCCAATTCCAAGAACTGTTCAATAGATACAATTAACCAATTTATCATGGCTAGAGTAATTATTAGCCAATAGCTAAGTCTGACCTAGCATTGAAAAATGGAATGAATTTGCATATATGTTTTTGTGCAGTGTTTTTTACATTAATTATTATATTTCTGTTTGGAGATGTATTGTTGAGACTGGCTGTCATCTTGAGAAATACTGCTGCCAACTAATTTGTGACTCAGCCCAGAAGAAAACAGACTGTATTCAACTGTGTTTCATATGGAAACATTGGAATTGGCATAACATTGTAGCAATGGATAGACAGTGTGATGTTTTGTGCATGGTGCGAACAAAAAATGTCCAATTTCTCTTAATTTAAAAATGCAATTTTTATGGTTTGAAAATGATTTATGTTTGAGATGCTGCTGCTAAATATTGATATATTGATATATTCATGCGCATTTGACTATTCTGTTCCATATATGTATATATAGCCTGGCCTACGTGACAGCTGAGGACTGGGAAAGACTGCCAGTACGTTAGTAAATATCTGAATTACATTGCTTAAACAATGTATTTTGTTTGCGGTTTGCTCCCCAAATATTATGACGGCAGCACAAATATGTGTTGGTCTGGTCATTGGTATTAAATATTGCGTGGCAGTTTCATTTGTGACAGATTTAATGAGAATGGGTGCATTTTAATTCATTCATTTATTCGTATGATAATTATGCATAAAGAATAAAAATACATTCTTTTATATCAATTCATATTAATATATAACAATAAAGCATTAATGGTAATGATGTAATATTTGTACACATTTGCAAGTACATATTTGAAATGCTATACCACACACCTTAAATGATCAGCCACAACATTAAAACCACTGGCAGGTGAAGTGAATAACATTGATTATATTATTACATTCACACCTGTCAAGCAGAGGGATATATAAGAGGCAGCAATTGAAAAGTCAGTTCTTGAATTTCATGTGTGGGAAGCAAGAAAAATGAGAAACCGAAAAGAGTGCCTTTGAGAAAGGAGAAATAGTGATGGCTGATGACTGGGTCAGAGCATCTCCAAAATGACAAGTTGTGTGGTGTGTTCCCAGTCTGCTTTGGTTATTACCTCCCAAACATGGTGCAAGGAAGGACAACCAACAAACTGGGGTCAAGGTCATGGATACCCATTGATGCACTTTGGGACTGAAGGCTAGTCCGTCTTGTTCAATCACACAGTGCTGTAGCTACAGAGCTACTGTACACCCATTCATGGCAGTAGTGATCCTGGATGGCAGTGGCTTCTTTCAGCAGCATAATGCACACTGCTACACTGTAAAAAATGTTCAGGAATGGTTTGAGGAACATAACCAAGATTTAAAGGTGTTGCCTTGGCCTCCAAATTTCCCCAGATTTCAATCCAATTGAGCACCTTGCTAGACTTAAAGAATTTGCTCCTCTCCCAAGTCAGTAAGGTTTTGAGGCTGATGTTTAGCAACTCGAACCTTCAGCTCCCTCCATAGATTTTCTATGGGATTAATGTCTGGAGACTGGCTAGGCCACTCCAGGACATTACTGTGCATCTCCTTGAGCCACTTCTTTGTTGACTTGGCAGTATGTTTTGAATCATTGTCATGCTGGAATACCCATCTATGACCCATTTTCAATGCCCTGGCTGAGGGAAAGAGATTCTCACCCAAGATTTGATGGTACATAGCCACGTCCATTGTCCCTTTTTTGCAGTGAAGTTATCCTGTCCCCTTAGCAGCAAAACACCAAAGCATAGTGTTTCCACCTCCCTGTTTGATGGTGGGGATGGTGTTCTTTGGGTAATAGGCAGTATTCCTCCTCCTCCAAACACGGCGAGTTGAGTTGATGCCAAAGAGCTCTATTTTGGTCTCACCGGACCACAACACTTTCACCCAGTTCTCCTCTGAATCATTCAGATGTTCATTGGCAAACTTCAGATGGGCCTGTATATTTGCTTTATTGAGTGAAGGGACCTTGGGGGCACTGCAGGATTTCAGTCCTTCATGGCGTAGTGTGTTAACGATTGTTTTCTTGGTGACTATGATCCCAGCTGCCTTGAGATCATTGACAAGATCCTCCCATGTAGTCCTGGGCTGATTCCTCACCATTCTCATGATCATTGAAACTCCATGAGGTGAGATCTTGCATGGAATCCCAGACCGAGGGAGATTGACAATTTTTTGGGGGTATTCCATTTGCGAATAATCGCATCAACTGTTGTCACCTTCTCACCAAGCTGCTTGGCGATGGTCTTGTAGTGTATCCCATTCCAGCCTTGTGAAGGTCTACAATCTTGTCCTGGACACTCTTGGACAGCTGTTTGGTTTTGGCCATGGTGGAGAGTTTGGAATCTGATTGCTTCTGTGGACAGGTGTTTTTATACAGGTAACAAACTGAGGTTAGGAACACTCCCTCTAAGAGAGTGTGCCTAATCTCAGCTCGTTATCTGTATAAATGACACCTGGGAGACAGAAATCTTGCTGATTGGGGATCAAATACTTATTTCACTTAATAAAATGCAAATCAATTTATAACTTTTTTGAAATGCGTTTTTCTGGATGTTTGTGTTATTGTCTCTCACTGTTAAAATAAACCTACCAATAAAATTATAGACTGATCATTTCTTTGTCAGTGGGAAAACGTACAAAATCGGCAGGGGATCAAATAATTTTTTCCTTCACTGTATGTGAATATACTCTATACTGTTATAACTTAAAATAGATTGTGTTTGTTGATTACTGTAACTTAGAACCAAACCAGATTTTTAGGGAAATGTGTACATACTGTATATGACATTTTTGTAAATGGTACACAAATTTCTTGCCACTGTGTAAATATATACAGTCAGGTCCAGAAATATTGGGACATCGACACAATTCTAACATCTTTGGCTCTATACACCACCACAATGGAGTTGGAATGAAACAAACACAATGTGCTTTAACTGCAGACTGTCAGCTTTAATTTGAGGGTATGTACATCCAACTCAGGTGAACGGTGTAGGATTTACAGCAGTTTGCAGATCTGCCTCCCACTTGTTAAGGGACCAAAGGTAATGGGACAATTGGCTTCTCAGCTGTTCCATGGCCAGGTGTGTGATATACCCTCATTACCCCAATTACAATGTGCAGATAAAAGGCCCAGAGTTCATTTCAAGTGTGCTATTTGCATTTGGAATCTGTTGCTGTCAACTCTCAAGATGAGATCCAAAGAGCTGTCACTATCAGTGAAGCAAGCCATAATTAGGCTGAAGAAACCAAACAAACCCATCAGAGAGATAGCAAGAACATTAGGCGTGGCCAAAACAACTGTTTGGAACATTCTCAAAAAGAAGGAACACACCGGTGAGCTCAGCAACACCAAAAGACCCGGGAGACCACAGAAAACAACTGTGGTGGAGGACCAAAGAATTCTTTCCCTGGTGAAGAAAACACCCTTCACAACAGTTGGCCAGATCAAGAACACTCTCCAGGAGGTAGGTGTATGTGTGTCAAAGTCAACAACCAAGAGAAGACTTCACCAGAGTGAATACAGAGGGTTCACCACAAGATGTAAACCATTGGTGAGCCTCAAAAACAGGAAGGCCAGATTAGAGTTTGCCAAACAACACCTAACAAAGCCTTCACAGTTCTGGAACAAGATCCTATGGACAGATGAGACCAAGATCAACTTGTACCAGAGTGATGGGAAGAGAAGAGTATGGAGAAGGAAAGGAACTGCTCATGATCCTAAGCATACCACCTCATCAGTGAAGCATGGTGGTGGTAGTGTCATGGCGTGGGCATGTATGGCTGCCAATGGAACTGGTTCTCTTGTATTTATTGATGATGTGACTGCTGACAAAAGCAGCAGGATGAATTCTGAAGTGTTTCGGGCAATATTATTTGCTCACATTCAACCAAATGCTGCAGAACTCATTGGACGGCGCTTCACAGTGCAGATGGACAATGACTCAAAGCATACTGCAAAAGCAACCAAAGTTGTTTTTGAAGGGACAGAAGTGGAATGTTATGCAATGGCCAAGTCAATCACCTGACCTGAATCCCATTGAGCATGCATTTCACTTGCTGAAGACAAAACTGGAGGGAAAATGCCCCAGAACAAGCAGGAACTGAAGACAGTTGCAGTAGAGGCCTGGCAGAGCATCACCAGGGATGAAACCCAGCGTCTGGTGATGTCTATGCATTCCAGACTTCAGGCTGCGATTGACTGCAAAGGATTTGCAACCAAGTATTAAGAAGGCAAAGTTTGATTTATGATTATTATTCTGTCCCATTACCTTTGGTCCCTTAACAAGTGGGAGGCACATCTGCAAACTGCTGTAAGTCCTACACCGTTCACCTGAGTTGGATGTAAATACCGTCAAATTAAAGCCGACAGTTTGCAGTTAAAGCACATTGTGTTTGTTTCATTCCAACACCATTGTGGTGGTGTATAGATCCAAAGATGTTAGAATTGTGTCGATGTCCCAATATTTCTGGACCTGACTGTATAACGTATACATGTGTGCCTATTGTAAAATGTCATATTCATAGATAATATATTGAGTGAAATACTGAAGAACCGAAGTACATGTAATTAATCCAAAAAGACAAATCTCTTAACTGTAGACTCTATTATCAGAGAAACTGGAGAGGTTCATCTCAGTGGAATGGGATTTTACAATTCATTGCACATTAATGCATGACCACTCACAAAAATTTGTAAAATGGACACAATTGTATATGTAACAGTACAGATTTTATTTGGTCCATCAGAAACAGAAATTGATCTACTAGTTAAAAAGTGACGTTTTATTTTAATAGAACACGTCAGCCTTGAATGCCTGATTTGTATCCTGGAAATGTCTCATGCACTAATTGCCTTTCTACTTATATGAGAATACGATTAAATGTGTGCTTAACCACTGTTTAGGGGATATTATGCACAATTCACAAGACTTTCAAGTGAAATAAAATGCACTTTTGAAACTAACTTGTCCCCTTTTATTTAGAATTTTCCATTAACAAAAGCTTGAAAAGTTGAACTTGAGCCTAAAGTAAACCTAGGATATACTAGGGGTAAAAAGTAGGGATAAAAAAGAGATTGTATAAAGATTAATCACTCCTGACTCCCCGCTTAACCCATTTTTGCCCTGAAGCCTCTCTTTAATATTTACTTTTTGTCCATTGTCGGGCTCTCCTCATACCTTTTCCATTCTGACATCCTCTGTTTCTGTTGAAGCAAGGCTGTCAAAGGTCTAGCAGTGATCAGGATGCTAATTTCAGAGTCCACTATGTCCAATCCCTCTCAAGTAATGGCATTGAGAGTTATTGGCCAAAATTCTCGATGGGTCATTGTGGGCACTATGGAACTTGTCCATGGTCAGAGAAGAATCTCCAAAGTCACTATGCATTGTATCTAGACTTGTGCACCGATTTTTTTTTTGGTTCGATTCGTTCGGATGTTTAAAATTTTCGATTCGGCTCATTTCGACCAATTTCTGTTTCGATTCGGTTCGGTTCTGCTCGTTTTTCGTGTACATTTTTTTTCGGAATATCGACCATTTTTCGTGTTTTCGGGTCACTTTGCTTGGTTTTTGTATCGACTTTTCGTGATTTCGGAAATTTTCGTTTTTTTCGGAACGTCTGTTCTCCTCGTTTCAAAGTGTCTAACTCTATTCGTTTTGACGTAAACTACTATGGTTTACTTTTTTTATACTTTATATATTTTTTTATAATAAATTTTTGGTTTGTTTTTCGGATCCGATAATTCATTCTGTCGATACGATAATTCTGGCGATTCTATCGTGTTTTTTTTTTATTAAATAAAGATCCTTTTTTTCTTATGAATATACATTTCACAACTTTATTTAATCATATTAAAATGGTATGAAAGCCAAGGAACAAAAAAAATGAACAAAACGATTTAAAAAACGCTAAACTGACCGAAATGGTCTGACTTTAAAAATAAAAACCAGAACAAAAGGTTTTAAAACGGAAAAATAGTTGATCAAAATGATCTGAAACGAAAAAAAAAACACCAAATAAAATTTACAGAATCAGCGATATAACCGATAATAGTTAAATATACGATGTCCAGAATTACTGAAATGGAACCGAAATCACGAATGGAACCGAAATCATGAATAGAGCAAAAATAAATTTCGATTTGACACATTCCAAGTCCATTCGAAAACTCCGAAAATTTTTCGTTTCGGCTCGGAAAACTTTTCGGATCTGTCGGTTTTCGGGTCCGATCCGATTCGGAAAATCAGCCGAATCCGAAGACACGAATCGGGAAATTTCGTGAAAATTCCGAAATTCCGAAACGCACATCCCTAATTGTATCTGCTTAACGTGTCAGTGAACTGCCAATGGGTATAACTGGCAGGAATACAGCCATCCACGGTGGCCATACTACACTGTATTGCCCACTGGTAGATACTAATTCTGCAAAGTATAATCTCACAGCTGAAAGAATGTTACTACTTATGTTGGCTTTATGTTAAATTCACTTGACGCTTTTAAAGACATTTAATTTTGTAACTTTGGTGGTTTGCGCATGTACCTGAGCTGGTATGAGGCCCCGGGTTCAATCCCCGGCATCTCCACCAGAGCTGGTACAATAGGAAATCGACCCTATTGTTACATAGGAACAACGAAACTCCTTAGCATCCATATATCTATGATTTTGTGAAAAGTATCTGGTCTCCCCTACTGGTGGCCTCTTTCCGATGTTGGAGACGTAGCAATGAGATATATACACAATGTGATTCCAAAACTGCGCGCCTGCTTAGAGCTTGCACACATCTTTTATTGAAACAAGAAGAGAAGGGGAGGGTCGTTACGTAACAAGACGTGTCACAGGACAGTGTGTGCGTAAAATTTTTGGCCTTGTCTGTAGTAGTTCTTGGGACATTTATTATCTGTACGTGGTGTGCAGCAAGAACAAGGCTAAGCAGCTGCGTAATGCAATAGCCTTCCTGAAAGCACTTTGTCTAAGGCAGAGCTATTAACTCTTTAGTAAGTGTCCTTACAGCATATAAAAAAAGTTACATGTGCAGCGTGTGTAGCTTTGTTTGGTACATGTATGGCAATTTTGTTTGCATCCATTTTTCTTGGCTATCTAATTCTGATTTATTGTTCAAGATTGCTGTTCTAGTTAATGTGATGATGGACAGAATGTCCATGAATCTATGGGTGTTTCTCAGTTTTTGTTAGTAGGACCACTCCCGAGATTCACTAAATTGTGCATCTGGGATGTACTTGAAACAGGAAAGAACATTCAGCTCACCATGGCCATTTAAAATACATTGAATTGGCATGGTGCTATTGCTGCCCAAAAGCTAATTGTAAGGGATTGTACCGGGGTGGTACCGAGGTGGCATGATACTGAGCCCGGGATGTAGTTATGCACCAATACAGGGGTCTGCATTGAGTGGTGAATTGCTGCAGGAGGCAGCAAAAACAATAGATTTGGAGCAGAGGGATAGGACTCGTAGAGGGCTTGATGGAGGGGAAGCAGGAAACAAACCAGGATAATGGGATCACACTCTGGAGACTGGAGGGTATGGAACCACAGACAAGGCTGGTAATAATGGTAGGATTTGGGGTTCTGGATATAACAAGAGAGCCACAGCATAGGTCCTCTCTTCTCTAGAAGTAGTTTACTAATGCAGGAGCAAGGAGCAGAGGGAGGTGTGGTACTTTTATTACAGGTGAGTCACATAACCTAGTGTGGGCCAAATTACAATCTAGGTGCTAATGTTAACGTTCACCTGCATGAGCATTAACGTTAGCCATGGTGTCTACTGCATATTACAATTCAAACGCAAACGGGTTAAGTAACCCGTTTGCGTTTGGTACCTTGCGCTTTTCAGCGCGAGGTTACTGTACTTTGCGCTCCCTATACTTAACTGTCAGGCAGGCACACGTATCCGAGGGTTGCTACAGTCAGCCCTATACGTAATAATAGGAGACTCTAAACTTAGTTGCGATACCAGTCCTTGAGGTGGCTGGATTTCGCAATAGCGAGAGGTGAACCTATAAGGCAGGGATAGTAGGCAAGGAGGACAGAAACCAGTCCTTTGAGTGGCTGGTATGGAGACAGGAAAGTACGGAGTACCAGAGGGGTCTAACACAATCCTAGGTCGTAGGAATACAGCAGTATACAAAGTCAAAATTCAAATAGCCGAGTCAAAGGAGTATAGAGGTACACAGGTCGATATCCAGAAGCCAGGTCATACACAGAAAGTCAATGAGAGGTTAAAGAAGCAAGCACTTAGGGTTAGACAAGCAAAACCACGAAAGGGCAATGAGAAAAGTCAAAAGGCACTTTTAAATATTGCGCCCTGCAATCTGATTGGCCATCAGGGTCAGATGATGCAGGGAGACCCACGGTGGAGGCGTGATGACGTCACGCGCGGCGCGCCGTTGGGGCCGGCGGCTCGCGCGCAGAGGGTGCGAGGAGGGGCTGCTGCGGGGAAGACGCAGACCCCTAGACCGCAGGGAGAAACGCCGGAGCCGTGCCAGCCTCCGAGGACTGACATTAACATGGGGAGCACAAAGTCCTAACGCTGATTAACGTCCGGCTCTGGTTAGCGGAAAGTTAACCAGAGCCAGGACTTGGTGTTAACGGATACCGCTTCTGCAGAATCCGTTAACACCAGACAAATTTTTTTTAAAAACAATCGTATACTCGCCTCCTGTCCTGCGGCGAGGACCACGACTCCAACCGCCTCCTCCGTCTGGCGGGAGCAGGGAGAGACTGGAGGAAAAAGTTCCTCAGTCTCCCCCTGCGTATCACTACGCCGATGGGCCAGATCTCGCGAGGCGAGATCTGGCAGGTCATGTGACCGCCGGCGTCTGGCTCAGTGGAGTCATATGGACTCCATCGAGTGGATGCTGACAACCCCCCCTTTTAGGAGCGACCTCCTGGCATGAACAGATTTGGTCTTCTGTTGTTTGGCAATTGCCAATACCTTTTCATAATCGACAATGTCCGTCTTTTTAACCACAAAGCCATCAGAAGCAACAGTGTACTCCGCTGGTTTGACATACCGGTAAGTAGCAAGGTTTTTGGAGTATACAGTGTACTGGGCATCATCTTCTGGCCACCACTCTGTGTCAGAGCATTCATCTGAAGAGGAACAACTTAGTGGTAGGAAGTCTTGCCAGGATTTTCTATGGGGAATACTGGTGCCAGCCCCTATTGACCCTGTATGCTGACCTGCGGGTACTTGAAGATGTCGAGCAGTCTGAAGTCCTGATGTGGGCTGGTATGGATCTTGCGCTGACTGTATCCTACTGTCAAAGTCGAGGGATTCCCAGTCTTCCGACCCTGAGCCATGAGTGGAATAGCACGGTGATGACGGCAAGCCTTGCTGGCTGAGGGTGATAGTAGTCATACTTGGTGCCTGGGTAATCATGATCGCCATAGGATCTGGCTCCATGGGCAGAGATGATTCAAAGTGTATGGAATCAGGCTCTATAGGCACAGTGTTCTCAGTCTCCATGGGAATGGCTGGTTTTTCCTCTGTTCTGGTCTCTTGACGAGCATATTCAAGTACAGGAGGTCTCCTAGGAGCTGGCTTAGGTGAGGATGACAGCTTTGGTACTGGAGGTCTCCTGGGGGCCGGTTTGGTCACAGAGGACTTTCTAGGAGCCGGTTTAGGCAGTGGTGCTGGTCTTGGTACCGGGGTAGACCTAGGTGCCGGTGGTCTTACCGGGGCAGGCTTGGACACAGGTGCAGATTTCACTGATGCAGGCTTGTGTACCTAGGCTGATTGCTTGGAGGGTCACACGGGACAGCTCACAAGCCTGTGGCTTTAGCCCCCACAGTATAGGCACAGACCTGCAGCTTGTCTCCAGGCACGTTCCTGTGGAGCTAGTGGTCCATAAGTCCTTTTCACCGAAGGAATGCACACCTTGCTGGATGAGCCCCACACAGTCTATAGCATTTCCTTCCTGAACTGGGTCAGGTGTGCAAACAACTCCTGCAATGTTTTCTGCACCCGCTCCATTGCAAAATGGATCACCGGAGTTTCAGTGTTAGGCTCCAGCATTAGTAAACTACTTCCAGAGAAGAGAGGACCTATGCTGTGGCTCTCTTTTGATATCCAGGACCCCAAACCCTACCATTGTTACCAGCCTTGTCTGGGTCTCCATACCCTCCTGTCTCCAGTGTGTGTACAAGATCCCATTGTCCTGGTTTGTTTCCTGCTTCCCCTTCATCAAGCCCTCTACATGTCCCTCTGCTCCAAAGCTATTGTTTTTGTTGCCTCCTGCAGCAATCCACCACTTACCACAAACTCCTGTATTGATGAATCACAGCAACCCAGACTCAGTATCATGCCACCTCGGTACCACCCCGGGACAAACCTTGGCACTAACATCAAGGGAGGTCACCAATATAAACAACCACATAAGTCAGGTGACCCTGAACCACTGTAGTCACCTCTCTCCTACCTTAAGTCTGAGAGAACAGACCTGTTCAAAAGGATAAAACCTTCAACCATTAGAACACTAAACAAGAAAGCAAAAAATGAGGGACCCCTGACTAAGGGATACACCTCAAAGAACAAGAGTGCCAGAAAAAAAATCAGTAAATACTTTATTTGTGTAAATAAGAGACATTCATTGTGAACACCAGAAAAGGACAAAAAGACACATGGGAAAATTCTTGTTTAGAGGTCACCAATATACGCAAAGAAGCAAAAATGGCAGGGTCTCCCCACCCCGCTTGTGTGGGGGTGGATTTGCCAGTGACGGCCCCAACCACGTACCCCTGACCATGGGTGTTGAGTTTAGGTGGGTAACATAGAAATGGAGGGGGTGACATGGGATGACATGCTAGTGTCTATTCTACAGCCCCAACAACTTCTAATCGAGGGCCTTATTAATAGAAAGGGGGTGGAGCATGTCATTCTCTGACCCAGATTCCCACCCATGAGCACTGAGTGAGGGCTTTTGAAATATTTGGGGCTGTGATAAAAAGAGAGGGGTGGGCCATGCCATTGTCCACCCCACAGTTCCCACCCGTGTGTATTGGGCAGGGGCTTATTCAAAGCTTGCAGCCATTGTATATGACGTTGTTACCCCAAATGTGACACCCCTATGGCTAAGGGTCTTCAAGTCCCTAGCCACTAAAAATATTTAACCCGCTCAAACTAATAATAGTGAAGATTTATTTACCTTAAAAAAATTTATACCTCCCATCCGAGGCCTAGCTTTTCTACTCCTTTTTCCGACCCACAAAAAAGGTGAATATGTGTTTTGTTTTGTATTCTATTACCAGTAAGATCAGGCAGTTCCGATTGGTTGACTTCAATGCAGTGTTCATTACCTCTCCCATATAGTATCCAGCTGCTGCCGATGGATACTCACTGCTTAGGGGATCTGCCTACACCTGCACCATATTGACTGGGGGCATAGGTTGTTACGGGAGGTGATTTTCCATTCTATTTATTTTGTTTTGAAAACCTTTTAAAGCGGCTGCCACACCAACCACTTAGCTAAAATTTAAACTGCTGGAGTGGTTTTTTATTTTTAATTTTGTCTTTGTGGCGGTTCATTACTTCCTAATTCAAATGAATGAAGATTTGGTCAAATTGTGTTTCATACGAAAAAGAATGTTCAAGTATGATATGTATTGATAAAGCTTCTGATATTTCAAATCATATTTTATGATGAATAAATATTGTAATACTTTGCCTACAAATTGTGTTTTATGAAATTCAGTAAATTTCTATAATGAGAAATCTATTTTTTCCCCAAAACCTGATATTAAGGTTTTCTTTTGCTAATACCAGAGGTAATAGCAGTTTTGACCAAAGCACAAATTGATTTCCACTACTGCTAGACCTCAGTAAAATCATGGAATGGATTATCTTTCTATTCTTTAGGTTTCCATAGATTTAAAAGCTTGTGAATTTTATTGGCAATAGAAGAGGATAGCAAAACCCTTGATGAAAGTTATACCCACCTTTTTCTCTCTCTCACTATATGCTCCTTTGTATCACAGAAAAAACCTAAATCATTTATTACTGGCTATCACACAATTACTTCCGTCAGCATATATTTAGAAGACAACAAAGTGATGTCCATGGAGAAATGAATAACATTAATTTAACAAATCATAATGTATTTACCAGCTCCTAAACAGACATTTCAAGGTCTCAGCTTATGAAAAGTATGGATACGGGTGATAGACAAGTATATACATTCCCCATGTGACTCCTTTCTATAAGCAATAGATAAAGGTTCCTTCACAGAATAAAGCGAAGTACACAAAATAAAAGATTGCTGTCTATTAACCCTTTCACTAAGAATAGCATTAATTGGCACATTATGTAGCACTTCAAAGAACTGCAGCACAGAGCTCATGTGCTAAATTCCCCATATGCAGCACAGAACTCTGAGTAAGACATGCAAATGACATCTGCAATTTCTTATTTTTTTGCATCCCGGGTCTGTTTTCACACAGAATCCTCCAGTTAATGCCACACCATAATAGATGGTTTTTTTTTTTAGCAGAGATCCGGTTTATGCAAATGATCACAGCCACTCCTGTATAGCTGTTTTGGGTTTATTGTACCCTCATCAGCAGGAGCTAGGCGTGACCACTTGCAGTTTGATGCTTAACCCCTAAGGCAAATCAATACTCATTTAAATTGTGGTGAAGGCAAAAAATGAGATTAAAAGCCTTCACACTGCAAATAATAAAGTTTATTATTGCAGAAGTCATTTACACATCCCAGCAATTCAAAGAACTACAACACAGCAATTCAAAGAACTAGACATGTGCACAGCACAAAATTTCGTTTTGAACTAATGGATTAGTCCTAAAATGCAATTTATTTAGTTACTAAAGAAATTCGTTTTCAGTTCTTTAGTATGAAAACGAATTTCATTCATCCGAAAACCAGTGGATACAATTACTATTGTAGTGGCTCTTCAGAGGGCTGAAATCGCTGCTCGTTACAGTATCTCTCACTCTCAGCACAATGTGGGCCATATTACATAGTTGGTGCTAACTTAACCAGAGCTGTTGTAAACTTCCCAGAGCCATTATAGCCTATGGAGGTTTTCAGTTTACAACAGCTCTGGTTAAGTTAGCACCAACATTGTAATACTGCCCCGTGTCAGGCAAAGCTGTTACAGTAACTGACTGCTGCTCATCACTGCACTCAGAGTTTCAGTAAAACTAGTAAATAATATTTTTATATATAAGAGGTTAGAACAAAACTATTTCCTTGTTTTACTGAAACTCTGAGAGCTGTTACAGTCAGTTACTGTAACAGCTGAGCCTGATACATTGTACTGAGAGATAATGTAACAAGCAGCCGATCTCAGCGCTCACAGCCACTGGATTTAAAGGGCTGAAAAAAAGGCTCCTCTCTGTATAATGTTTAGAACATCCTCCTGCATTAATACCCCTCTCTATAAAATGTTTAGAACATACTCCTGCATTAATTAATGCCCCTCTCTGTATAGAACATCCTACTGCATTGGCATGTGGAGGGTGCAGAACTTCGGATGCTGCGATGTTGCACTCTTCATTGCTGGTCTCCTTCATTCAATGTAATATCACAAAAAGAACTGAAACTAAAATGTAGTGCATTTTATTTTAGTTTCTTTCGTTTTTTGTACTGAGCAGTTTCGTTTCTCTTGAGTAATACGAAAACTAAATTATCCCAAAATTCGGACTAAATCGTTTTAGTACTAAAACGAATGCACATGTCTACAAAGAACTACTTCACAGCAAACTGCAACTAGTCACGCCTAGTTCTAAGCGGAGAATAGTGCCAGTGAGATGAATTTTATTAAAGGAAGCAAACCCAACAATTCAGTGACGTTTTGGCCTAGAGGCCTTAATCATACATACAAGGAGCACTGATTGTGGATTTTGTGTGCATATTATATGTATTTTCATTTATTTCTCATTTTCCCGTGTTTTCTGCACTGGCACTATAGCACTTTTGAATTATGTATTCGAGAAGATATAGCACCCTGTATTGTGATCACGATTCTGAATCACGTCCACAAAATTTAATGCTTTCATTGAGAAAGTATACATGGATATTTGTACCCGCAGAGTTTATTTAACGCATTGTGCATTGCTCATCAGATGTGGCCACACTGCCACATAGATTTTATATTTTAAATACCTGCTATAACTGAAGAGCGCCGCTAGGACCACCCTTAGCTATCAAGGTCACAATGATATCTAAAACAAGAGCCAGCTACCACTGCTGGCAAAATGCCCTTGCAGGACGGTGTGCTTATTTGGACCCCTTTAACTCATCATCAGTAAGGAGTATCTCCATAATTAGGGCATGATTGGAAAAGCCATAGTTTGACCTTTCCTTTGATCAGTGCTTTTTTTCTGCAAAATTAGGTGGGTGTACTCTCATGTCCGGTGAAAAACTGATTATTATGACTATTTTCATGTCCTAATAAACAATAGTTGTAGCTCACTTAAGGGAAGACACTATAAAAGGGAACCATATTTTTTAATACTTTGTTACTTTAAATGAACTACAGATATTGTTGTAACCCTATGGGGGTTATCCACTAAGTGCCTCTGTTGCAAGAAAAGTCTGTATTGCAGTACTGTTAGCTATTTTATTGGGGTTTGTTTTGCAACGCTGGCACTGAGTAGATAATCCCCTAGCATTTGTGAGCACCACAGCAATGAAACTCAGTTTTGCTGAGTATGTATGAGCTCCACAGCATTGAAACTCACAGTAACGCGCAGTGTGTATGAGCTCCACAGCAATGCAACTCACAGTAATGCGCAGTGTATGGGTTCCACAGCAATGAATCTCACAGTAATGCGCAGTGTGTATGAGCTCCACAGCAATGAAACTCACAGTAATGCACAGTGTGCATGAGCTCCACAGCAATGAAACTCACAGTAATGCGCAGTGTGTATGAGCTCCACAGCAATAAAACTCCACTATCCACCAAGTACTGTTTGAATAATATTGGGGGACTCGAATGAGAGCGTGTTTGACCTTGAGAACACCCCCACATGGTGGTAACAGCAGGACCAGGTGAACATACCTGTGTTGCCAGAACTGATATTTTTAAATGCTGTTTTGAAGTGTATTTGGAAGTAGCAGCAGTTTTTTTCTTTGTTCTGAGGCCTGCCTGTCACGGAGTCCCTGCAGAGCAATGCAGCCAGGACTTAAATGTCCACCTTCTCACCTTCCAGGGTGCACCACACATTGTCCGGAACTGCTGGGGAGGCTGGGGGTAAGGCGGCAGTGTAGACTTATTTTGGCTTGCCCTCCTCTTGACATCAGAGGGGGCCAGGCATCAGCAAGGAGGACGGGACCAGGAGGAGAGAGAGCGCAGGCTTCCCATGAACCCCCGTGGGGAAGTCTGCTCTCTGACCTGGCAGATACAATGCAGCTCGCTGGGCGCCGGCTGCATCTTAGAGGAGGAGCAGCAGGGACATAGCGCCAGGCAGATAGTTTAAAAATTTGGATCCCTGTCAAGGCAAGTGACCAGGGATTCAAAATTTTTTTGCACACCCTCCTGGTCTTGCGCTCTTAGGTGGCCACCTGTCCCGCCTTACAGTGCCAGCTCATCTGCTCACACCGCTTGCCTTACAATCCGGAGCTCTGGCAGATGTGTGTAAATATGCTTCACCCCCTCACCATGCTGTTCAAAGTTTCAGCGGCTGCAGAGAGAGGGTGTAGCATGTTTACACACATATGCCAGAGCTGGGGCACTGAAGAAACAGAGGGGAGATTTTATTTAACCAGCCCTCCCTTGTCACTTACTGGGAGAAGAGGGGGTTATCGGTCCCTACATACACTCCTGACAATCAGAAGCATTCAGGAGCAATATGAGCTGCCAGGCACTTCCGATTCTCTGCCTGCCACTGCAGGAGGAGGGAGGAGCATCATGCTAGTTCGGGTGGTACTGAGTGGTGAGGTGCCGGCAGTGGTGTATTTAGGTTTTGTGCTGCCCTAGGCCTGACTAAACTCGTGTACCCCCTAATTTAAATTTGAGGCATCCCTTTCTGTTAAGGGCACACCTCTTCCTGGTTTATCCCCACCCTTCCTCTTTAAGCTCCACCTTTTCCTCTTAGAGCTCCGCCTTTTCCTCTCTTTATATTAAAAGTGGATACCAAGTGCCTACTTGTATATTTTCTATACCATTTCAAATGTATCTATTGAGAGAAATAAAATTATGAAATGTTTAAATTCAAGCATTTTTACAAAGAACAGCCACGCATGTCAAGTATACTGGTTCACAGCCGCTCTAATTGGTTGAACAATAAAATTCACAGAAACGTGCACTGCATATGAGCGTATCACAGAGCTGCACAGCAAGAAAACCCACAGAAATGTGCACTGTGTATGAGCATATCACGGAACTGCACAGCAATAAAACTCACAGTAATGTGCAGTGTGTATCACAGAATCCACAGCAATAAAACTCCCAGCAATGCAATGTTTGGTGTGTGTCAGCGTATCAGAATCCACAGCAGTAAATCTCCCAGTAATGCAATGTGTGGGTCAGCGTATCAGAATCCACTGCAATAAAACTCCCAGCAATGCAATGTGTGGTGTGTGTCAGCTTTTCAGAATCCACAGCAATAAAACTCCCAGCAATGCAATGTGTGGTGTGTATGAGTGCATCAGAATCCACTGCAATAAAACTCCCAGCAAACCAAGTGTATATGAGCACACAGCAATTATTTATTCTATATTTACCGGCCTCCGCGGTAGGGCTGTGTGCAGAGTGAGCAGGGACTGTGTGCAGACTCAGCAGGAGGTCCCTCCAGGCCACGTTAGGATCGCGGCTGTGCCTGTGCATGGAGCCATCTTGTCAGCAGTGGGGTGCCACTGCCAGAGGGTGCACCGTGGCTTTGATTCCCTTCCCGTTGGGTGTTCAGTCCAGAATAGAGTGACAGTCCATGTTAACAAAAGGGCGGGCAGCTGCGTGCCACGTGGTTCAGCCAGTCAGGTGGTACTGAGACTCAGTACCACCTGACTGGCCGGACCGAGTGTGACCTGCACGCACGCAGCCTCACCAGGAGCCAGGCAGCTCAGTGACAAATTTCTATCACTGCAGTGCTGGTTAAGGAAAGGTCCACTTTAAACAGGAGTAAGCAGACAGGGCTTCATATTCTGCTGATAAACCCCCCTTTACCTACCGTTTACTGTCATCTTCTCTCTCTGGACACAAATCACATCCCCCTCCCCTCTCCTAGAGCTGCTGCGTGGCAGGGGAGGAGCTATGGAGGGAGGAGAGGGGGATTTTTATTCTATTCGTTTTTATTCCGTATGCAAACGCCCTGCTCCGCTGCTCATTGTTTGAGAACACAGCTCAAAGCTGACACACAGTGACAGTGGCACCTCCTAGTACCCCCTAATGACATCCCAATAATCACTGGTACCTGGGGCGGCCCGCCCTCCGCCACTCCTCTAAGTACACCACTGCTCTGGTGATATGCTCACACACAAGTTTGGCGAACTGCCAGCAAGTACGGTGCTGTTTGAAGGCAGTGCATATCCCCATAGAGAAGTAATGGTTAATCTATTCAGAGAACCCCAAACAGCAGAGAAATGTCAGTGAAATGCCCTGATGTTCGGTGGTTTCAATCAGCAGGTTTATTCAGGCGAACCCCATAGGTTTCAATGTTAAAAATATTCCTGTTTTTATGCAATATCTAATAAACCATTTATTATTTTAATCTGCAGTAAAAATTCTTTATTTATTTACCGATTTTTTTTTAGTAATTTTTCAGAATTTTTTTGGCAAAATCCCCCCTTTTTTTTAATAGCGGTTCTTCTTTTTCTGTAACAGAACTTTTTATTATCAATCATAGGATCTTATATGTAAATTCCAGAAATTTTCGTTCAGTAGTTCTTTTGAAAACAGCAGGCCATGGGTTTGCGGTGGCAGCATACAGCGGCCGACTCCATGCACTTTGGGGACCCTGCGGTGAATGGTGAATTCACTGCAGGGTGGGGAAATTTTATTCCCCGAAGTGCAGGGAACTACAGAACACCAAAATGTTGGCGTCATTTCGGTGCTCTGTGAGTAACCCAATTAGTGGTGAGGTTTTTTGTTGCCCCCTGGAAAGTGAAAGCCTAGGCCTTGCCTACCCAGGACATACTAGAAAATGAGTGACATCTCAATGTTTCCTTCCTGGTAAAATAGTTTGCAATAGTTACCCCTGAAAAAAAGCCCTGCTTATGATATCTGTAACAGATCAGCTACCCTGCAGGGGTAGCTCCGTCCGCGGCACCGAGTCTTGCTGGAGAGCTTAGCCGGGTAGCGAGCTAGCAAGGTGGGAGAGAGATTGGCAGCGGTCCCTGGATGGTCTGGAAGCGAAGGATTCAGTGATTATGCCCTCCCAAATACTCGTCGCGACGCAGTATAGGTTGTAGGTAAATCAGAGTGTATTTCGAATGGGAACAGACAGTGCTTATATACAAAATACAGCCATGCACATTCAGACTTCCCGCCCACCTCAACAGTTCTGATTGGTTGGTTCCAAGACCATTGCAGGCTTCTTTCAGGTCCTCTTCAGTCTACACTTTGGTCCACTGGTTGTATGCAGATGAAGTCTTGACCCCAAAGTGACCACATAGAGTGATTTACATAACCCATTGTAAAGGGAATCAGATAGTGGGTGGCTGAGACAATGTGACTCCCAACCTTTTCAGACAGGTAAACAGATAACAGATACCCAAAGAGAAAGCACTTTTGCATAATCCACAAGTTACTCAAACCTATTGTACATTCTATACCAAAGGAAAGCATTTGCCACTAGCGGCAGTAGTATCTTTAAAAAAAACACATTTAACTAAAGAAATATAAGTCTATTTAAACTAAAAATGAGCAATTGACAATACATTTAAAACCATACAATATAACTGAGCAATAAAGTATATTGGAGTTTGAAGCGTGGGCGCTACTCAGTGACGGATACATGTAGCACGCATGTACTCCGGGTTACTAGCAGGATGGTGCTGGGGAAAAACATGGTTAATTAGAAGTCTAGCAACAGTGTTTTACACTAAATCTAACAAAGGAAATTGTTCCTATAAATAAAAGTAAACAAATATAACAAAATAAGAATGAAATTAAACTAAATAAATCCTGTGGCGGCCGATCCGAAATATCAAAGATGCATATGGAAATCTAAATAAATAAATCATTTGTAGCGCTGTGTTAAAATCTTGCTGTGGCATTACCTATTTTTGGCCACAAGATGGAGACAATCGCGATTAGAGACACTGGACATTGGGACTACATTTCCCGCATGCTTTGCAAAAAGACAGGAAGTGGGTGGGACTGCAAGGACTTACATCCTGAACCTCGTGGAGAACGCGCCAGAGCGCGCCAGGGAACGAGAGAGAGCAGACGCAGTGCCATACATCGTGAGAGGGCCTAGGTCAGAGAGCAAGTGAGACCTGTCAGTTCTTTTACCGGGTTATTCAGCCTAAGGAGAAGGAGCCCTCCAAGTTCCAGAGTTGCTGCAGATTGAACCAACCGAAGACCTCGAGTAAGGAGTCACCGCAAGTTGATCGGTTACAGAGAGCAGGCGGTGAGCTGGGAAAAGTCGTGGACAAGCTACGGGAAGTCAGACAACGGATCCGGCCGCTAGTATCCCCAGTCAAAAATCGAGCGGAGAGACGTCCTGGGTCAGCGGAGCCTAAAGCAACCGGTGGATGGGTGAGAGGCCTCCAAGGCCGTTTGTAATACAAAGAACACGCTGCTGTTTTCTCTTTAAAGTCCACAGGGCCCCAACTTGACTAGTCGAAGACATTCCTTAAGTAAATTCACTGGCCAGTTGAACAGTACCCGGGTACCATACACACATACACACCTTTTACATTTCGGGACTTAACCTGTGCAGGACTCATTTCTGTTCGAATCGGAACGGGGGTTAAAGATACGTTCCGAATATATATTTTTCTCTTTCCGCTGCGCGTTTACCGTGATACGAAGAGATTGTATATTCTGGGTTCGCTACGTGTCCCTTTTCCGAATATTCGTGCAACTGCATTTCTTTTATGTTCGGTTACGAATATTTTATTTTCCGAAATACGACGCCTCGTGTTTCGGTTCTTTTCCGCTACGCGTTTCCGCAATACGAAAGTACTGTAATAATATCTGTGAATACCGTATCTCAACATCTGCTTATTATTTTAGTAAACTATTTAAATGATAAAAACCCACAACTGTGTTGGAGTATATTTATTCCTAGTGCGGGGAGACTGACCCGTGGTTCATTTTCAGCGGCTCCTCCGGGAGTGAGCGCTACACGTGGGGGCTCGTTTCCGGGATTCAGTCTCTGGAAAAACCGCATCTAAAGGGTTAAATATGGATCCAGACACTGTTGCCGAATGGTGTGAGGAGCACAGTAGTCAGTTAGAATGTTGTATAGTCATGGATATTCCCGCAGACACTTGGGCCGAAGAGCAGATCCGCCAGGCCGTGGCCACGCTAGCACCAGATCATCGGGGGTTAATACTGGACATTAAAAAAACCCAGATACTTCTCACACGTATGTTCTTCTCGAGTGGAGAAAGGGTGTTCCACCATGTTTTCAGGGCGCGAGCGTGAAACTGGCCGATGAGGTGGAAGTCCAACTAATTCAGCCAAGTGCGCCACGTGGCGAATCCGCAAGTGTTCCCGCGCCTAGTCCGTTGGCCATGATCGGGCCTGAATTTATCGTGGCTATTGGAGATCTACTGGCTAAATGTCAGAAAACAAGCCCTCCTCACACTAATTTCGGTTATCGACGGTTAAGAAATTTTACAGGAAACGTACCAACTCCGGCGGGAGAAGAAACCTTTGAAGAATGGGTGGAACAGGCGATGCAGGCTCTGGATGAGTGGGACGTCCCTGAGGCCCAGAAAAAGCAAAGGATCACCGAGAGCTTAAAGGGACCTGCGTCGGAAGCGGTGAGAAACCTAAAACTGAGTAGAAAAGATTGTACTGCTTTAGATTACTTAAACGTTCTTGAAGAAGTTTTTGGGCGAACCGAAAAGGCGGCCGAACTGGTATATCAGTACGAACACACCTATCAGAGAAGAGGTGAAAGGATGACCGAGTACATGAGGCGCCTAGATAAGATTCTACACCAGATACTCCTGAAGAAAGGGGCCGAACCGGCCGAAGTAGATAAGATCCGAATAAAACAGATCCTGAGGGGCTCTCAACCTCTAGATCCAGTAATGATGCAGCTGAGAAGCAGAGCAGGTAACCAAGAGTTGAAGTACCTGGAACTGATCCGAGTTGTACGAGAGGAAGAGGCTTTACTGGAAGAGAAATCCTTCAGGCGGGGGGAAAGGGCTTATGCACAACCTGTGAGACATAACGACGGCCTGCAGCCTGAAAGCGACTCCCTAGATACTTATGGATCGACGAGGACGAACAAGAACACCTAGTCGTTTTTAAATCTACAGAGAGGGCTGCCAAAGAATCGAACCTCTCTGAACGTGGTGAATTGTCCAAGACCGTCAAGAAAGTACAGGAAGCTCAAGCTGAATTGCAACAAGCGCACGCGGAACTGTGCCGAGTGTTGATGAAGGTGACCGAAATGCAGGCAGAAATGCAGAAATTCCTCACAGATATGCAGACGACGGGAGCTGCTGTGGCGTCTGGTCCAAGTCCTTTAACAAAATCCCAACAAGCAACTACGTCTCCGCTCTCTAAGAAGAGATGTTTTGGTTGTGGAGAAATGGGCCATTTCCGCGCACAGTGCAAAGGCCAAAAGCCTGAGAAGGATAGAGTCGAGGGACTGTTGAAAGCCCTAGAAGGACTGTTATCTACCTCACCGGCGGGAAACGCCAGAGGGCACAAGTGAAGGAGCAACCTAAGTGCCCGAAGGTTGAACCCCCTCCAGAAACCAAGCAAAGACTAAGAGGGCGAGAAGGCCCAAAGCCGAGCCAACTGTGGAGCCTGCCAGGACTGAAAGAGTCACTCCCTTAGCATCCGGGTCTACGTCATGGGGAAGCAATGCACACCCAAAACCTGCACGGGCCAAGAAAAAGGCCAGGGTACAGCAAACTGGGTCTAAGTGTCCGGATGCCGCCACCAAGTTTCCTGACCAACTGATAGGTCCTTCTCCTATTGTGCCAATCCAAGTGGAAGGAGTCTACACCAAAGCCCTGTTAGATTCAGGGGCTCAAGTGACATTGATCTACAGAGACTTCTACGAGAAACACTTAAAGCACATTCCTCTGCAAGAATTGAAGGATTTGGAAATATGGGGTATCGGCACTGAGAAACTCCTTATGACGGGTACCTGCAAGTGAAGTTGGAGATCGGATCTGAAGTCATCGGCAGTCTGGGGGTTGTGATGCATTGGCTATTGTGTGTCCTCGACCCTCGGGTGCGAACAGAAGCTCCCTGATAGTGGGGACGAATACTGACCTAGTGCGGCGTCTCCTGACGCCTATTGTGTTGGAAGAAGGTTCAACTCAAGGAGTACACCCAAAGTTACGTCCGGTCTATCAGAGGATGGTCGAAGAACGAAAGACACCTGCCGAGGTGGGAAGACTGTGGAGACTGGGTGGAACAGAGAAGGTTCTGCAAGCAGGAGAAGTAGCGAGCTTCCGGGCTTCAGTCAAGTTGAACAGATCGCAACCCGTCCCTATGTGGTGCTGGGAACCGATTTTAATCATGGGAGTGAAACCGGAGTCGAAGTAATTCCTGAAATAATCTCCACCAAAGCTCTGAAGAGAACACGAGGAAGAGTCTCGGTCAGCGTGTGCAATGTGACGGATTCTCCAGTAGTCCTTAAAGCACGAATGCCTATCGGGCAAGTAGAGTCTGCTACACCCCTCTCTACCGATTTAGGAGGGGGAGTGGATAAAGAGATTCCAGATGAAAGATTCTACCCCAAAGACGCTCCCATTTCACCTGAGTGGAAGAAACGTCTTCAGTCTCAAGTCCTAAAGTGGAAGGAATTGTTCTCGAAATGAGTTCGATGTGGGCCTAGCTAAGAGTACTGAGCACCGCATTCGGTTACAAGAAGACAAGCCGTTTCGTGAAAGATCAAGGCGAGTTCCGCTGGGAGACTTGGATGATCTGCGAGAGCAACTGAATGAATTGCAAAGAACCAAGGTGATTCAAGAGTCCAGGAGTCCATATGCATCTCCATAGTGTTGGTCCGGAAGAAAAATGGTTCTGTCCGCCTATGTATAGACTACCGCACATTGAACCGGAGAACCATCCCCGATCAATATGCCACTCCTCGGATAGAAGATGCCCTACAGTGTTTGTCTGGAGCAAAGTGGTTTAGTGTACTAGACCTGCGAAGCGGATATCACCAGATACCCATGCATCCTGAAGACAAAGGAAAACTGCGTTCATCTGTCCACTAGGGTTCTTTGAATTCAACAGAATGCCTCAAGGCCTTACGGGGGCTCCAGCCACGTTCCAACGGTTGATGGAGAAGACAGTCGGGGATATGAATTTAATCGAAGTATTAGTGTACCTGGATGACATAATTGTGTTTGGAAGACTCTGGAAGAACATGAACAACGTCTGGAGAAGGTCTTGAAGAGGCTCCATGAAGAGGGGCTGAAACTGTCTCTGGAGAAATGCCAATTCTGTCTACCGTCTGTTACGTATCTAGGACATGTGGTCTCAGCAGAAGGTGTTTCGACAGATCCTCGGAAGTTGGAGGCCGTAGCTTCTTGGCCTAGACCCCGAAACGTCACTGAACTTAGATCTTTTCTGGGATTCTGTTCATACTATCGAAGATTTGTGGGAGGATTCGCGAAAATAGCTCAACCACTGAACAAACTCCTGCAGAAGGAAACCACAGAAGAAGGCTGCAAGGTCTCTGACAAAAACCCGTCAGCTCCGGGGCCAAGGAAAGCTCGAGAGTCTATACAAGGTGAATGGACCAGTCAATGTGAAGGAGCTTTCGTAAAGCTGAAAGAGAGTCTAACCGAGCTCCTGTTTTGGCCTATGCGGACCCTCACAAGCCGTATGAACTACATGTGGATGCCAGCCGAGAAGGTCTGGGAGGAGTCCTATATCAGGAGTATGGTGGATTGCTGAGGCCTGTAGCGTACGTGAGCCGGAGCCTTACGCCTTCAGAGAAGAACTATCCTACTCACAAGCTGGAGTTCCTAGCCTTGAAGTGGGCAGTGGTAGACAAGTTAAAAGACTATCTGTATGGAGCCGAGTTTGTGATCAAGACGGATAACAATCCTCTTACCTACATCCTTACTACCGCAAAACTGGACGCAACGGGACATCGGTGGTTGGCCGCTCTGTCAGGGTTTCGGTTCAGCCTGAAGTATCGCCCTGGGGTGAATAATCGAGATGCTGATGCGTTGTCGAGAAGACCCTACACTACAGAATGGACTCAGTTGACTCCAGACGGGGTGCAAGCTTTGTGTCAAGGAACAGAGCGCCGGGTCAAAGGAGGGATTGAAGCGGAGGCCATAGGAGTTATGGCTGCGGCTGTTCCTGAGTTCTACTGTAACCCTACGCAGTTAAGGGATGAAAGTTTACCTACCTTTTCGAGACAGGACCTGAAAGCGGATCAGGCCAGAGACCCTTTAATTGCCTTGACCATAAAGGCCCTGTCTGCAAACCAGCGAGAGATTTTGTTAACCAACTCCCCGAGTGGAGCCAGATTGGTCTACAAAGAGTGGGAGCGGTTAAAGATGTTGGATGGGGTGGTCTACCGAAGGGGCCCCTCAACTAGCGCTGAAGAGATTCAACAGTTATTCCTCCCTACTAAACATAGGGAGAGTGTGTTGCGATCACTACATGATGAGCATGGACATTTGGGTGCTGAAAGAACTTTTAAGCTGGTGCGAGATAGGTTTTATTGGCCTTGCATGAGAGCTGAAGTGAAAGCTATTGTCACTCCTGTCTAAGGTGTATTCAGAGGAAGACTCTACCGACCCGAACTGCTCCAATGAGCCATCTGCAGAGCCAGGGACCCATGGATTTGGTGTGCATTGACTTCTTGTGCTTAGAGCCGGATGCTAGTGGGCAAGGGAACATTCTAATAGTGACTGATCATTTCACCCGTTACGCCCAAGCTTTTTCCACAAAAGATCAACGCGCTCCGACAGTAGCCAAGGTGTTGATGGAAAAGTTCTTTGTTCACTACGGACTGCCAAGGAGGATACACTCTGATCAGGGTAGAGACTTTGAAAGCAGACTGGTGGGGCAATTGTTAGAGCTGTTGGGATCCAAAAGACCCGAACCACACCATATCACCCTCAAGGTGATGCTCAGCCTGAAAGGTTTAATCGCACACTGCTAAACATGCTGGGGACCTTGTCGAATGTGGAGAAGCAGAGTTGGAGTCGTCACATAGCTACTCTGGTGCATGCATATAACAGTACGGAGAGCGATGCAACTGGATACTCCACCGTACCGTCTTATGTTCGGAAGAGGCTCGACTGCCGGTTGATTTGGCATTTGGGTTATCCTAGACCAGACATCAGTAGCTTCCCATAGAAACTACGTGGATAGACTTCGAAAGAATCTGGCTTCTGCGTTTGAACAGGCCCGTTTGACCTCGGGAAACAGGGAGCAAAGAAACAAAAGGAACTATGACCTGAAAGTTCGAATACAAGATCTACAACCCGGTGATAGGGTTCTATTGAAGAACTTGGGTGCTGCTGCGAGACACAAGTTGGCGGATAGGTGGAGTTCCCAGGTTTACATTGTCTGCAAACAACTGCCGGGTTTACCAGTGTATCAGATTCGCCCGGATGGAAAGGCTGGGCCTCTTAAGAACTGGCACCGAAATCATTTGTTACCTTTGAGAGAGGCTGTAAGGATGCCAGTTGGGGACGAATTGCCTCGCCAAATCCGCCTGTTCCATGTTTGCCTCCTGTTACTCGTCTCAACAGACCCGGGTTGCCGAAGAGAGCGAAAGAGACAGTGAAGAAGAGAGTTATTGTCTAGATTGGATGCGCTCGCCGGAGCCTGAAGAGGTTGTCGTTGTCCTGAACGGTGGGAGAGTAACTTGAGGCCTGAAGCTCCTGAATTCTGCTAGAAGTCCCTGAGACTGCTGAAATCCCTGAAGCTTCTGATTTCAGTTGGAAGTCCCTGAGGCTGTGGGAATCCCGGTAGCTCCGGAAGCTTATTCAGGTGATTATAGTTCTATGCCTTCGCTGGAGGGATCATACTCTGAAGAAACGTCTGCTCCAGTGATAGAGAGAAGGATTGAGCCAACGCCTATAGTACTTCCACCTGAAGAGGAACTGATTGAGCCAGAACCAAAACGCTCTGTTCGACCGCCCCAACGACTCACCTACGACTCACCAGGACATAGCACTGAAGAGGCCATCACCACAGTGCAGAGGTTGCCCGAAGTGTCTGCTATGCTAGCTGAGGTAGCCCAAAATATGAGTCAACTTGAGGAAGTGTTCCTAACTCACTAATGTATGCTGCTGAACCTGTGCATGTTATGTAAACTGTATTCAATACTGTGGAAATGTAATGTAACTGTTGTACCTCCTTGGAGAGACCCAAGAGTTCTAGGAGGGGGAGAGTGTAGCGCTGTGTTAAAATCTTGCTGTGGCATTACCTATTTTTGGCCACAAGATGGAGACAATTGCGATTAGAGACACTGGACATTGGGACTACATTTCCCGGCGTGCTTTGCAAAAATACAGGAAGTGGGTGGGACCCAAGGGACTTACATCCTGAACCTCGTGGAGAACGCGCCAGAGCGCGCCAGGGAACGAGAGAGAGCAGACGCAGTGCCATACATCGTGAGAGGGCCTAGGTCAGAGAGCAAGTGAGACCTGTCAGTTCTTTTACCGGGTTATTCAGCCTAAGGAGAAGAAGCCCTCCAAGTTCCAGAGTTGCTGCAGATTGAACCAACCGAAGACCTCGAGTAAGGAGTCACCGCAAGTTGATCGGGTACAGAGAGCAGGCGGTGAGCTGGGAAAAGTCGTGGACAAGCTACGGGAAGTCAGACAACGGATCCGGCTGCTAGTATCCCCAGTCAAAAATCGAGCGGAGAGACGTCCTGGGTCAGCGGAGCCTAAAGCAACCGGTGGATGGGTGAGAGGCCTCCAAGGCCATTTGTAATACAAAGAACACGCTGCTGTTTTCTCTTTAAAGTCCACAGGGCCCCAACTTGACTAGTCGAAGACATTCCTTAAGTAAATTCACTGGCCAGTTGAACAGTACCCGGGTACCATACACACATACACACCTTTTACATTTCGGGACTTAACCTGTGCAGGACTCATTTCTGTTGCGAATCGGAACGGGGGTTAAAGATACGTTCCGAAATATATTTTTCTCTTTCCGCTGCGCGTTTACCGTGATACGAAGAGATTGTATATTCTGGGGTTCCGCTACGTGTCCCTTTTCCGAATATTCGTGCAACTGCATTTCTTTTATGTTCGGTTACGAATATTTTATTTTCCGAAATACGACGCCTTGTGTTTCGGTTCTTTTCCGCTACGCGCTTTACCGCAATACGAAAGTACTATCATAATATCTGTGAATACCGTATCTCAACATCTGCTTATTATTTTAGTAAACTATTTAAATGATAAAAACCCACAACTGTGTTGGAGTATATTTATTCCCTAGTGCGGGGAGACTGACCCGTGGTTCATTTTCAGCGGCTCCTCCGGGAGTGAGCGCTACACATTTTTAAAGCCTCAGCATTTTCCTTTTAGAAAGTAAAACCTCACCTTATGATTTCCTATGTCGGGAGCAAGAGTGAAGGAGATTACACAGTGTAATAATATGAGCTGTGTCATCTAAAATGTAAGTCGGTGATAAGAGAGGCAGGGTCCATTGGACCACTGTATCACCATTCCATACACCCCACAAGGTCCAATGAAGCATCATTGGTCAAGGAAGGGTCTGGCCTTTCCAATGATACCAAACATATCCATGTAATGTGTAAAATTAAAAAAACTAAAAATTCTCTTTTGGATTGTTTTGTTCTAAAGCAATGGCATTGTTCATTTTCATGTATAAAGTGAACAATGCCACTTCCATTACTCACATGCTCATTTCACGTGTCCGGAGCAATTACAGTATTTTCTATATTTATTTTTTTTGAGAAAGGATTTTACCAGGAAGGATACATTGAGATTTCTCTCGTTTTCAAGTATGTCCTGGGTGGCGAGTATGTACCGTTAGATGTCTTGTCCAAGGACACTTACTGGAGAGGTGCTCTTTCTGGGATTGAACCTCTGTCTCCACAGTCTCTCTCCATGCAGAGCAGTGATGTTACCTTTCCTCCACCCAGCCAGCACCAATATAGTCATATTATGCAGGATATATTTTGAATCTGCATAATCTGCATCTGAGTCCATTGAAAGAAGAACAATATATAGTTTGTCTGTGTCCAGCAATAAAATATGACTTACAATACCATTTATATGTGACGAGCAAGACAGGGTGAAAATGAGCTCAGCAAACGGGGGGGGGGGGTGAAATTGCTCAGCAGCTAAGGATTTAAAATGCTGTGGTGTTCCTGTCTGTCTTTTACCATATTAGTGCTGTGCTGAGCGTCTGGTTCTGTTGATTGAGTTATGATGCGATGTATGGCTCGCACCACAGTTGAAAAAAAATAATTGATTTCTCATTATTGGAATTGCCTGCTATTGTGTTTCTTTTTTATTCTGTCTGTGTATTTTTATAGAAGCTAACACTATATGCTAGAATATGCCAAACTGAAGATGTAATAAAAGAGTGAATTTAGAAAATTGTGACCCATGGTTGCTCTCTTTCATATGTGGAATACATATACAGGGTTATTCAGAGAGCGGTAAAAAGCAGGAGAATGACTGGAGAATGGAAAATTCTAGGTCAAAATAGCCAAACCAGAAAAATTCTCCCATTTATTTCACTTTTCAAATCGGCTATTTTGACCTAGAATTTTCCATTCTCCAGTCATTCTCCTGCTTTTCACCTCTCTCTGAATAACCCTGATAGTAGGCCCTAGTAGGGGAATCACGGAGCATTATATTCAACATTCTTATCTATTATTAAGGCTTTCATCCTGATGAAAGTCCGAGTGATAGAATAGAACATTATTATAACAATTATAATATTTATAGTAATCTCAAGGGATTACTGGGAGTTACATTTTACATGGAAGAGGGCCAGTGGGGGAGCCTATATGAGCTCCACCCACGGGCGAATACACCAGAGCCAGGATAGGCTTTGTAAAGTGTGAGTGGCTGTTCATCACATGTATTATACAATATTGTGTTAAATCGTTATTATGCCATATCCTCTATCTTTTTTCTACTTTGAGTTATTATATCTGTGTCGAAGTGTATAACTGGCTAAAGCTAAGTATTAGCAGATTAATACTTCACAATTCCTTTCTGCACTGGGAAGCGCCACACCCTCTCCTTCTTTTATATCTCTGTAAAAGATTATTACAATAGTCAAATCGGGAGATTACAAGGGCGTGGATGAGTTGCTTTGTGGTGTCAGCGGTAAGAAATGGTCAAATTCTGGAAATAATACGTAGTTGGTAGCGGAAGGAGGAGGAAAGAGACTGAATGTGGGGGATGAAAGAAAGAGCAGAATCAGGTGTAATTCTGAGACAACGAACCTGGCTTGACGGAGTGATAGTGATACCCTCAACCATAATAGAAAAGTCAGGGGTGGGGAGACATTAGAAGGAGGAATTAGTAGGAGCTCAGTCTTGGACATGTTAATCTTTAGGTGGTGAGAGGCCATCCAGGAGGAGATGCCAGATAAACAGTCACAGACTTTTGAAAGGACAGGAGGAGAGAGATCAGGGGTAGAGAGGTAGATCTGAGTATCATCAGGATAGAAGTGGTAATTGAAGCCAAAGCTATTGATGATTTTGCCCAGGGAGGAGGTGTAGATAGAAAACAGAAGAGGACCTAGGACAGAGCCTTGAGATACACCAACAGATAAAGGCAATGAGGAGGAGGAGTTGCCAGCAAAGGACACAGAGAAGGACCTGTTGGATAGATAGGAGTTGACCCAAGCGAGTGCAGTGCAGTGCAGACCAAGAGAGCTGAGAGTTTTTCGGATGCATTCAGCGGTTTTGCTGCGGTTTTTCAGGTGTGTTCGGCGGCTTGTTCCCTGCACTTTGGGGACCTTGCAGTGAATGCTGAATTCATCGCAGGGTCGGCGAATTCAACTTCCCGAAGAGCGAGGAATGAAAGATAGATGACACTTACAGTTGTAAAGCATATCACCAGGCTTTGGCTAGAAATTGGGCCTTTCAAAAACTGCTGATCTACTGGTTGTGTGGACAAAAATGCCTTGCTGATGTAAGAGGTCAGAGGAGAATGGGCAGAATGGTTTGAGATGGCAACAATAACTCAAATAACTACTCGTTACCACCAAGGTATGCAGAATACCATCACTGAACGCACAACACGTCCAACCTTGAAGCAGATGGGCTACAGCAGCAGCATGCCACACTGGGTGCCACTCCTGTCAGCTAAAATCAGGAAACTGAGGCTACAATTCAAACAGGCTCACCAAAATTGGACAAAACAAGATTGGAAAAACATTGCCTGGTCTGATGAGACTCGATTTCAGCAGTGACATTCAGATGGTAGAGTCAGAATTTAGCATAAACACCATGAAAGCATGGATCCATCCTGCCTTGTATCAATGGATCAAGATGGTGGTGGTGATTGTGTGTGGGATATTTTCTCAGCACACTTTGGGCTCCTTTGTACAAACTGATCAACGTTTAAATGTCACATTCTACCTGAGAATTGTTGCTGACCTTGTCCTTCACTTTATGACCACAGTGTACCCATCTTCTGATGGCTACTTCCAGCAGGATAATGCACAATATCACAAAGCTCAAATTATCTCAAACTGATGACTTGACCATGACAATGAGTTCACTGTACTCCTATGGCCTCCACAGTCACCAGATCTCAATCCAATAGAGCACCTTTGGGGATGTGGTGGAATGGGAGTTTCGCATCTTGAATGTGCAGCCGACAAACCTGCAGCAAGTACGTGATGCTATCTTGTGAATATGGACCAAAATCTCTGAGGAATGTTTCCAACACCTTGTTAAATCTATGCCACAAAGTATTAAGTCAGTTCTCTAGGTAAAGGGGTCTTGAACCCAGTACTAGCAAGGTGTACCTGATAAAGTAGCCGTTGAGTGCAGGGCCGGCCCAAGCTACTGTGCTGCCTGGAGCGATGGATGAAATGCTGCCCCCCCTAAGAAAAACAACAAGTGACATGTATGAGCGCATCAGCGCTCCACAGCAATAAAACTCACAGTAATGTGTGATGTGTATGACCGTATCACAGAGCTCCACAGCAATAAAATTCACAGTAATGTGCAGTGTGTATGAGCGTATCACAGAGCTCCACAGCAATAAAACGCACAGTAATGTGTATGAGCGTATCACAGAGCGACACAGCAATTAAACTCACGTTCATAAACATTGCACATTACTGTGAGTTTAATTGCTGTGTTGCTCTGTGATATGTTCATACACATTGCACATTACTGTATCACAGAGCAACACAGCAATTAAACTCACAGTAATGTGCAATGTGTATGAGTGTATAAGAGCGCCACATATACTACATACTGTATATACAGCCTCATTCTCCATGTACCTTGTGTATTTATATAGAGAATGAGGTTGTATATATGTATTCTGTGTATTTATATAGAGAATGAGGCTGTATATATGTATCCTGTGTATTACTACATATATATACTGTATATACAGCCTCATTCTCTATATAAATACACAGACCCCAGATACATGTATATCCAGACAGATCCCAGATAAGGTACCTTGTCCGGTCAGCTGTTCTGGTCCTGGTGAAGGCTGGTGCCGCGGCTGGTCAGAAGGAGCCAGGAGGGACGAGCAGGAGCTGCTCCTCTGTGTGCCTGCTCAGTTGGAGCGCCGGCACATTGACTGAACGCTGACTGAGCCCACACACATGCGGCCGGTCAGGAGACTGTCAAACAGACAGGACAGACAGGGAGACTGTCAAACAGACAGGGCCGGCAGACAAGGGGGGAGACAAGGGGGGAGAGACAGGACAGGCAGACAAGGGGGGACAGGACAGGCAGACAAGGGGGAAGACAGGACAGGCAGACAAGGGGGGAGGCAGAACAGGCAGACAAGGGGGGAGGCAGAACAGGCAGACAAGGGGGAAGACAGGACAGGCAGACAAGGGGGAGAGACAGGACAGGCAGACAAGGGGAACAGGACAGGCAGACAAGGGGGGAAGACAGGACAGGCAGACAAGGGGGGAGGCAGAACAGGCAGACAAGGGGGGAAGACAGAACAGGCAGACAAGGTGGGAAGACAGGGCAGGCAGACAAGGGGGAGACAGGACAGGCAGACAAGGGGGAATACAGGACAGGCAGACAAGGGGGGACAGGACAGGCAGACAAGGGGGACAGGCAGGGGGGACACGGCACCCACACACAAAGTGCCACACACAGCCCTCTCTTTCCGAAGGAAGCGATGTCCAGCATCCGCAGGTCGTCGGCCCCCGAGTTGCACAGCCTGCTTGGAGGATGCCGGAGGGTCGATCGGTGGCATATTTGAAAAGCAGGCGCCTGTGTTCAGGCACGAGGGGGCCGCTGAAACGTGCCGACCAGCGCACTTCCGGTGACGTGGTACATGTGCACCGGAAGTGCGCCGGTCGCCGGTTTTGCATATCTTCTCACCCTCTCGAATGCAACAACGCCGGCAGTGGTGGGGGCCGGGGGGTGTCGGCAGTGGGGTGTCGGCGGTGGGGGGACGGCGGCGGCGGGGGAGCCGAGCCTCGTAGAGGTCCAGAGTGCCGCAGCCTTTGACAGGGCGGCAAAATGCCGCTCTTGACAAAGGGCCGCCTGGAGCGGGTGCTACACAGCTCTCCATGGACGGGCCGGCCCTGGTTGAGTGTATATATATATATATATATATATATAACACATGGGGGGGTTGCACTCAGCCTAAACTAAGCATTCAGTGCGGGTGCGTCTCAAAAATAAAATACAAAACAAAACCACGGAGAGAGCACTCCAGACTAACACATCCAAAAACCTGCAACAACAGCTCCATGCATGGGTGCATAATACCAGCTTTTACCACATGGTGAAAATCTCTTAACTCTGAGCTTTGCTGAATAAAATGGTGGAAATTTGGTTCGCAATGAACGACCGTGAATTGCTTGAGCCTGCCAACAGCACAATGTAATCCACCCTCTGGCAGGTCCTACTCTGCAAACCTAATGACTGCCCATCATGGGATAAACTCACTTACTGAGGAACAGGTCCCTTGAGTATAGCTTTTTTTACAGTGTTTCAGTTTTCTATGTCTAGAGAATTAGATCGGATGTACTCTCGGGGAGTGCTAAAGGGTCAAACATGTCCATTGATTCGAGACCTTTTTTATGCAAGTGATCATATGCTCAACACAATTCATAAGATGTATGGATTTTCTGGCAAGATAAGACAGTGATGTATAGAAAACTATGTAAACTAATATAAACATAATTTCCACTTGTCTCCTAAGTCTCATAAACTCAAGTCTCATATTTTTTCCTACTTCATGCCAACTTTTACTTCCTTTCAGATTAAACCATCAGTAATTGAATTGAATAAAACCCCTATAATGTCAACTCTCCCCAGTCGTTTTACATTTACCTCTTTTAAATGAATTTCTACTCCTTAATTTAAGATTCCACAATTATATTTAATAAATCTACACCTGCCTATCTTGTCCAAATTTTCTCTTATACCTCATATTGTATTCAATCTAATCCATCCATCCTGTCTCATATAACCCTCATTACTCATAATTTTTTTCCATTTTTCCCTCATTTCTCTTTCCCTACGTCACTTACCACCATTGGATTTTACAAATACAGGGCCTGATTCCAACCAAGCCATTAATCTAATGATTTTGTGGAAGATTGTTGTACATTAACAGATACTATAGTTTGCATATGTGCCATTAGTAACATCTGTGCATGAGAAAATTGAACTATACTATTGTAGCTCACCAGGGCCAGCCCGACGATGGAGCAGTGGGGAGCACTTGCTCCAGACGGTGGAAATTTGAACGCGGCAAATTCGCTGACGCCACTGCAGTGCACTATTGTTGCGCCGCGGAAGCATGTAATTTGCCGCCGGCGGATCATGGCCCTCACCGTCACCAGTGCCACCGCCGCCGCTGACCGTGCCCACCCTGACCCACACGCATGCGTCCACAGTCCACACAGCCAGCGTGGGATCAAGACGCCGCAGCGTGTCGTGTGGGTGGGCGAGCAGAGGGATCCTCAGGCACGCCAAGCCAGCCACTGATTCGTCCTCGCCTCGGTCCTCTGGTTCCCGCCGGGCCCTGCTGCTGGACGACCAGGCAGCCAGCTACCCACCAGCCATACTCCAGCCAGCCGGGGCTGTTTCCCTACCCCATAGAAGGTTTTTCGACGGGTGGAACAGGTAGAAGCCCAGTTCTGAGACCATGTTACTGACTAAGGCCTCCTGCTAGGACACATGGAGAGCAGTCTGGTGGAGCCTGCAGTCACCATGGAGGAGAGATAGGTACTTATCCTATCCTAGATTTGCCTTCTTTCCTGTACATTTTTCTCAGCATTTCCATCTTGTATTGAATCTGCATTTGCTTTTTTCCATCTATCCATTCTGTCTTTTCCCCTACCTAGGCTTTTTCTCTCTATCTGTCTGCTAACTGAAAAATCACCCCTTTACCCGGTCTCTGCTAAGTTCAGGGAGCCCAAACCTGGTTCCAACTTAACAGGATTAATGATCGTTTTACTGATGTGGAGCTGTGAGGTGCTCCTTGTGAAGTTCCGGTCAACAGCGTTCAGTAAACTTTGTGCCTAACAAAAGAAACAAAAAACTTTGTGCCTATAATGTGACACTTGCTCCTCTTATTGTGCTTTTACTGTATTTTCACCCAGTCTGGAGATGCTGCATTTAAAATCATACTTTAAAGGAGATTTGTGGTGGTCCTTGTGGACGAGCGGCAAGAAAAAAGAGGATCGTACAATTTTTTTGTACTTTCAGATGCTGCATTTAATACACAATGTGGGTGTGTATGAGTGTATCAGAGCGCTACAGCAATAAAACTCACACTCATACACAAAGCACATTACTGTGAGTCGTATTGCTGTAGAGCTCAGTTATCCGCTCATACACACCACATATTACTGTGAGTTTTATTGCTGTGGAGGTCAGTTATACACTCATACACACCACACATTACTGTTTCACTGAGCTCCACAGCAATAAAATTTAAAGTAATGTGTGGTGTGTATGAGTGTTTGAGTTTTATTGCTGTGGCACACTGTGATACGCTCATACCCACTGCGTATTTTTTTGTTTTGTTTTGGGGGGGCAGCATTTCATCCTTCGCTCCAGGCAGCACAATGTCTTGGGCCGTCCCTGTAGCTCACTGTTCTCAGCTCGGCCCGGTATTCATGAAAGAATACTGGCTCTTATAGCCAGTGTTATGTGAATTGGCTAAATATTACAAGCTTATCTCTGGTCCTATTGTGCAAAGGGTGGCGCTATCCTCTACTCCATCTGGCTATAAGTAGCAGACCACTGGGAACAGCTCCTGTGCAGTCTGGCTCAGCGAGCTCGCTCAGGGTCGTGCTGAGCTCCATGGAGTCCAATGGACTCCAGGAGTCGATACAAGTGCTGCCAGTAATGCCAAATGGCTCAAATATATTGCAACTTGAGATGCTAATACAACAGCTCTGTCAGAAATGAGCCATTGATAGCAAGACACAAATGGATCGGATTGTGTACAGCTTATCCTGTTTTAGTGGTTTTTAATGGATCGGGCTCAGTTAGAATAGGGCCTTCAATGTGTTACTGTAATCTTTCATATACAGGCATTATGCCAACGTAAAGATATTAGTTTTACATTATGTTTGTATTATGCTAATAATGCAGAAAACAGCTAAAATTGTGTAAGATAAGGCACATCATCTAGAGTTTAGAACCTTTCATCTCATCAATATTTCTGTAAATGACAAAGTAATGCACAGAGAAATTAAATGTAACAAAATTTACTCTGTATTAATAATATATCAGAATAACAATCTTGCAAACTATGCCTCCCATGTGTCAAATGTTTTGATAAAATTCATTTTCTGTCAAAAAGTTTTTAATTATGAACAGAGTCACAATAATACACATGAAAAGATGGACACTTAGGGCACCAAATATGCCTGCAGAAAGACATAGAAAAACATCCGTAGGAGGCTATCAGGGCAGCAAGGATCTTGGATAGTACATATATGCAGAGATATTACAATGTTGAAGAATGGGCCCAGGGATAATAAAAATAATTTTTTTAAAAAACACCAAGAAGGGGGCGAGTGGCTAGAGACCGAGACTGTGACTTTCTAGGCGCGCTCCTCACTGTCCCGGAAGGACCCCAGGAGGCCCCAGGAAACAAGTGTCATGAGGCCAGGGTACCCAAGGGCCAGGAGTGGCAGACAGAGCCATGGTGGCTGCCACAATGGCACACCCTGGGGAAACCCAAAAACTTCACACAAAAAAAGGGGTGGGCAACCATCAACAGGGCAACAAAAGTCTTTCAATAATAAGCAATATGTAAAACTGGGAAAACATCAGGACTACAAAGCGACCCCAGGAAAGCGTCCGTCAGCGAGTGGGCCAGACATCTTCAGCCCGGATCCAGGCACGGATCCAGGCACGAAGGACTCAATCTCGCGGTGACATGGCCAGCAGAAGTCGAGGTAGTCGGAGTCATTGCATCTGCATCCAGTAGGGCCTGAGCTTCATCGGGGTTGTCACGGAGCACATTTTCCCTGCATGTGACATCACCAGGAAACCAGAAGGGCCTCAACGGAAACGGACTCCCCGTTCTCTCATGAGTTTTGTCACTTCACGGAAACGACGGCGTGCCATCAGGGCAAGAAAAGAGAGGACACGGTAAACTGTATTCTCCATACTATCGTAGGTCACTGCCTGGACAGTTCCTGCCTTTCTGAAGCACCGGCTGCAACATCGATAGTGGTGACAATGACGTCTCTGGGGGCCGCAGCAGGCGCAGCAGCTGCCTTGCGCACCCAGAAGGCAGAGGAAACTGGCATAGGGGAGTTCGGAGGCAAACTCAGCAACATGGTCACTAGACCCAGAACGCATGGCAGCAGGGCATCGTCTCCCACAGTCTCAGGAATCCCCCTTAGTCGCAAATTACAGCGGCGATGCCTAGTCTCCAGATCAAGAACCGTAGCCGACAAGGCCGTCACCTGCTTCTAGAGATCTTCCAGCTGCGTCCTGGTGCCTGACCCCTCTTCCTCTAGAACCGATAGGCGGGTCCCCATAGTTACAGAGCCGGATGATATGGCTGCAATTTCAGCCCTAACCTGTGTGAGGTCAGACTGCCATAGAGCCTGTAGGTCTTCGTAGAGCTGCCGTATGTCATCTTTAATAGATAGCTGCGGTTGCGGGTGCAGGGCAACAGGCATCTCAGGGCTCTGACAGGCTTGGACTGCAAGAGACTAAGCCAATTCCGGGGTTTCCACATGGGGAAAATGACGCAGACAGGTCAGTGGGCCTCCCAAGGAGAACCGGATATCAGGCATGGTAGCAGCAGTCGACCCCTCCAACTTCTTGCTCCTCTTCCCCATCAGAGCAGAAAACGTTGGCAGAGAAGCAGGCCGCAAACAATATGGCCGCCGACCAGACACCGCATGCAGATCAGCGCAGGATCCGGGCAAAAGTACCTCCCAGGGAGTCAGGAAAGGTACACCACCATCAGGGAACACTGCTATGTAGTTCCGATGCCGAGCCGCGGGCAGGGGTCCGAGGGTGATAGTTCAGCGATAATAGTACTCGCAGCAGGAGCTCCCTCGCCACGCGTCTGCTCAGTCCAGCATCCGGACATGCCCCCGATAAAATTTATTTTCAACAAAGAACACTTGATGGTGAATGGGTTAAGCACACTCTCTGTTTCCTACAAAACAGAACATATCCCATCTGGCAAAGAAAAAATACCACAAACTCTATAAACTACTGAAAAGTAGCTTATACTTTGCAGCTCTCCATGGTCTCTTATTATTCAATGCTATATTGGTCCCATCATTATATGGAACAATATTGTGTGAGCGTTTTCTATGCATGTACTAAAAATACATTTTGTATGCAAAATGTACAAACTATTTTCTTGAACTTCTAGACCAGAGATACTTTTGCTTAATTGACAGGGTTTTGCATTGTACTTGCCAAATGGCTACCAAGTGTAAACATTTCCTTAAAAAATCTTAAGCAGTGAATTGATCCCCATACACATGTAAATCAAACTGTTGCATAGCTAAGCAGTATCTGCCATGAATAGTGGGTGACCCAGCACGCCGACAAAACCCAGTTAACGAGGAAACCCCTAATCTGACAGGCTGGTCCTTAGAGTGGACGGATCTGAACTGAATAGAGAATATCAAAAATAAACACAAGGACAATACATAGAAGCACAGAACCTATAGGAACAAAAGAGATCACAGTACAAATACAAAGCTAGGGGTCGGTACACGTAATCAGTATAACAGATAACCATTTAGGTAATATAGAGTAAAACCAGTGTCCAGATACAATAGTCACGGTCATTACACAAAATTAATAAAACTAAACAGAGACAACAAGAGCAGAAACCAGAACTGAGAATACTACTTAGCCAGAGGTCAAACTGAGGGATCAAGCACACACAATCAGGAATGTGCTGAGGGATCTACCAGATACCATGGCAGAGCACAGAGCTCTGTCAGCCGCTGCTATTTAATGCCTCCCTAGTTCTCTGACCAGGTGCAGCAGTCTCAGAGAATAGTTGTCCAGAACTGCACCCTCTCTCCCCAAGCAGGCACATCACCATCTGACATGACAGTATTGTGAAATGTCCAATAAATATTTAAAGGGATGCTCTGAGGCTGAAACATAGGAGGAAGAGAAATGGAGGTGGTCCCATCCAATCCGATGTTTCTCAATGCAAGGACACTGAGGTAGCCTGGTCAGGAATGCACAGGGCAGTACATTCCCAATCTAAACCACAGAAGGTTGATCAGCTCAGCTACCTTATCCCATTCAGAAGGCTGAATCGGGTTTTAGTGACACCAGCTGGGGGGAGAAGGGTTAGAAGAAAGAACACTCAACCCCCCCGTAGCTATTTAAAGTATATAAGAAAATCACGGTGGCTAGAGTGTCCCTTAACATTAAGGAAAACAGGGATCAATAAATATAGTTATCCAAATAAAATATTAAGCGTAAACATTATTCACCAATCTATTTTTCATGATTTTCTCCTATAAATTTATCCAATAAACTATTCAAGTTTTTTCATGATATCATGATAGTTATAAAATATTGTTTAGCATTCTTTCATGCATTCCACTTTATCTTGGCTTTCTATCTGTAGGAATGCAGGCGCTTTGTGATTTTAAGAATTTTAGTTTATTACTTTCGCTCTCCTTCTATTGTGCCTTGTTTCTCATTTCCATCACAAGACAGTTCTTATATATGTTTTTACAGCAATGAATCATTGCAGACTGTGAATTTAAATGTGATGCTTTTGTAAGGTTAATTTAAAAATGCTTTAAACTGTGTTTTAGACGCCGATGTGAGTGTTTGAATAGTTTTATTTTACTACCTATTGTTCATTAAATGCAGCATGAAATTGACATTGGTTTCAATCAGCAAAACGCTGCCAAATAAATAAATAAATAAAAAGCCTTTTCTGTCATAAAACCATTTATGCAACATTTTATGCTATTGTTAAAGACTCATAGAAAAGCACATTTTAGATTTGGATATTGTGCAGAACATCTATAAATGGCTTTAACCTCTCAGAAGCTCATTTTACACAACTGCTGTGATGTTAGCTCTTTCACTGCCAAACAGTTTTTGTTTTTTTAACAAACATGCTATCATAACTATATTGTTTGAAGAACGGGGTGTATAGTTAATACTGTACTTAAATGTAAACTCCCAACGTCGTCCCTGCATTCTGTCCCCCCCCCCCTGGATTTTGTAATATAACACTAAAGCTTGTTGACATTTTTGGTTGCAATGAGGGTGAGGTCTGCTCCTTGTAGCTTCTTTACAGTAATACAAGGTGACAGAAGTGAGATTGCACAGAGGACCCTAATCTTGCATTAACAAGGTATGCAAATGGGGTTTTGCGGACAAAGTTTAATTCTTCATTTTATTACAATCATGTATACAAGTTTTTAGTACTAAAATGGTCCTTTACAATGTGTATGTGTATGTTATAATTAAAGCCCGAAGTGCGGTTAACTTTAAGATTTCCCGGGTTATCCTGACATTACCCAAAACCACCAGGTAAAGCTGCAAAAAAATGAAAAATTCGAACTTTACCCAGGTAATCTTAGGACTAACCAGCTGCCCTTGGGTAACGGTCTGGAAGGGCTGAAAAATTTGCACTTTACCCGGATGATCTGCAGAATATCCAACCCCATTTTGTTAAAACCGAATTTTGTTACTGTTCCGATAAAAGTCTGAAGCTTTACCTGGGTAATCTGAGAACTATCCACAGCTTCACTTGGGTAATCTGCAGAGCATCCATCCCCCTTGGGTAAAAGGGAATTTTGCTATTATCTATGGATATTATCAACGAAAATGGCAAAATAGAAACATTAAAATGTATTAAGGATATAATGAATATACAGAGTAACAGGATATGTTTCTTATATGAATGTTAAAGAGTTACATGATCTTTACTATGTGTCATATGTGCTTATACAGTATATCATTTATAAAACATAATTACCATTAGGTTACTCTTTATATAATATCTTTTATAAATACATTTTCAGACAATTAATGCACAGAGTAACATGACCGTTATTTAGTGTGGTATGTGTCTGTGGATACAATTTGGTTAAAAATAACAAAAACAAAATTTTGTTATCAGTCAGATAACAACTTTACCCGGGTAATCCTCTGAATTCAGTCAACTGTAACCTGCTGAAAACCCAAGAAAAGTGGAGTACCCAGAGGTGTTTCGATGCTTTGCAGTTTACCCGGATAAAGTCTGATGTTTCATTGCACATCGCACTTTATCCAGCAACACTAGGATAATGTGCGGTTTACCTTGATAAAACACAGCACAACACCGGAGTACCCAGGGACCTCTGGATACTTTCAAGATTACACGGATAAAGTCCGAAATTTCATTTCACTTCGGACTTTTGCTAATGACGCCTGGGTAATGTCAGGATTACCTGGGTATTCCTAAAATTAACTGCACTTTTGACTTTAACTGTAACATATATATTGTATATTCATACCCACACATATATAGCTGTATTTTATTTATATGCTTAACATCCCAATTTCATCTATCATATACAGATATCTAAATATACATTGATAGTGATATATATATATATATATACCACCGAATTTGTTATTTATTGTCTCACCTGTCCCTGTGGACTTTCTTACATTGGTAAAACCAATAATAACTTGCGGGTGCGGTTGGCTAATCATCGTACCGCAATTAGGGGGGCTCTTTCCGGCAAAGATAATTTGCAACCGGTTGCCCGTCATTTCCAGGACAAACGACATCCGCTATCCTCTCTGTGTGTGATGGGGATTGATCATGTCCCTCCCTTACCCAGGGGTGGGGACAGAGCCTTGGAATTACTTAAACGAGAATCTTTTTGGATTTTCACGCTCGATACTATTAACCCGAAAGGTTTAAATGAACAGAATAATTTATACTGTTATCTAAGTCCCCGTTAGGTCTAATCTGTTCTCCAGTCTTGTTTTTAACATTCTATATCAATTCAATGTTTACCATAGGTTTGTTGCATTATTCGTTATCTTGCTATATTTGTCACATGATACATTACCTACTGCTGTTACTGTATTAGCTCATTGCCTTGATAGTGTGCTTTGGAACTTTGTTTTGTTTGTAAACATTGCTTTTTTCTGATATAGGGCTTGGTTTGTACACATGGGAAGCACTGAACTTGACTGGTTTGGTGCTACTCCCATCTCTCACCTGTGCATGATTAACTACTCTTCTCTTTGTGTATTTAACGATGTGCATCTTTTTCTTTTTTATACATCCTGATGAAAGTCCTGCTGGACTGAAACGTCGATTATTTCTTGAATAAACATTTTTTATTCCATATTTGAAGACTCCGTGTGCGGAATTTCTGGAGGAATATATATATATATATATATATATAAAATCACGAGTATATCAGTAGTAGTGATATCGTTTTTATTGGACTACCGTTACATTTAAAAGACAAGCTTTCAATAGGATTCCTCTCGTCTTCAGGTCTGGATGCTATATGTATATATATTCAAAATGGAATGTTGAACGTATTTAGTGACAGTCAAGTTTTAGGACCTATACAGACAGGAACAGGATCTCCTAAAAATGTCCATCTTTAGGTAATAGATTTCACATTGTGAGCACTAAATTCCCACAATATCGCCAGGTAGTTCATCAAACCATGATGGATGAAATAAATAATTCTTCAATGTCACCCAGCTCCCTATATCCTTCATTTTATATACTTGTCAGTTATTGTAAATTTATATGGCTGCTGAAGCATTCTTGAATTGTTCATCAGTCACATGTTTCATGCATGGAATCATTTTTTTTTTTACTTATTTCACTATTAATAATGCCCTCTAACATCCCAGGCAAATATATTCCATTAAAGTTCAAGAATAGGGTATTACTTGAGGGAGAATGAAAATAGCATGTACTTACATGCACATTTATTGTAGAAGGAATAACTCATGGATTCTTCTGACATATTGACATTGTATGGGATAGCCTGACTCTGCGTAATTTATGTTTGTCCAGATGTATGGAAAGGGCTAAGGGAACTCTGGCATATCTATCGCCCCCAATGTGAGCAAATCTATATACAGTAGACTACACTTTGAAGCAGAGCTCTACTGGGTGTAGGGAAGAAGACTTTGATTTAATTGTAAGCAAGATGAGTGAATGATCAAAATCAATGTCAAACTGGCCAAAACACTCAATTTCAGTGGGGGTTGAATAATTTTGAACACAACTGTAGACTACACTTTGAAGCAGAGCTCTACTGGGTGTAGGGAAGAAGACTTTCTTGAAGTAGACTGTAAGCTCCTATGAGCAGGGCCCTCTACATCTATTGTTTCTATTCTATGTCCGTTTATCTGTTTCTTGTTCCCTTTTGGTTATTGTAAAGCGCTGCAGAAACTGTTTACGCTATATAAATGATGACAATAATAAAAATAATAAGAAATTAATTCAGAATCCAGAAAAACAAGAGAGGACTGAGGAAGTAACGAAAATGATAGGGAGAAAGAGGAAGATTTTCATCGATATCTGATGACTGACATTTTATTTATTCTAGGCTACCAATCTGTCACGCGGGCCTATGGCAGATGCCCGTGAAGGCCCTTTATAATGTTCATATTTAAGCCCTTGAGGCAGGTTTGCTGTTTGTTGCATTATGCCAGATCCAGCACACAGAGCTATACTCAGAAACAAGAGAGAGAGCGCAGTAGACAGACACAAGGTGGAGCCCTGTACTGGGTTTGATTTTTGAACTAAAGCAGGTTACAGGGCTGAGGCTAAACACAAGAACTGACATGAATAAGCAAACACACAGAAGGTACAGAATAATTGCACAGCAACCCACCAGAATCCCTAAGCCCTTAACTGAGGTCCTTACTAGTTGGCCTCTACAACTACTATACTTTACTGCTGTGTAAGTACGACATAAACCAGAACATAAAACATACACAGGTATACACAAATACACATTCCAGGGAACAGACAGGAGAAAATCTAGAGTGAAGCCAAAGTCACACATGGGTGGTTGCAGAAATGCAGACTCAGGGTACAGACGAGAAAATAATCCAGGAAGCCAAACCAGGTCATACACAATATATCAGAAAGCACGGTACAGGGTACAGACAGGAGAATAAACAGGAAGCAAAGCCAGGTCATACACAATATCAGATACAGGTAACAGAATGACAATCCTAGGTGCAGGTTCTCAATAGGTGAAGACCTATTTCGACCCACGGAGCAAGTGCACTGCTGGCCCTATATATAGGGCTGAGCATGTCATGTGACCACAGACTATCAGCCCATGTGTAATAAAAAGTTCAACAAGCCTTAGTGCTGCATTGCAACAGCCAGGGAAATGTCTGAATATATTCTGGGGCCAGTCACTATCTTTCTTTATTACATTTACTGCTTTTGGTTTGACATAAAATCCATTTAAGCTAATATTATAGACCCCATTTCAAATTGTGCAAGATAATGGTTATCATATAGAGTTTAGAACCTTTTATCTCAGCAATATTTCAATAAAGAAAAAACAAGTACAATAAGAACTTTAACATGAGCAAATTTACATTATTTCACCTTTTAACTATCACCGGATAACAATTTGTATGCAAAATTCCACTTTTACCATACATTTAAGTGTCTCAAATAAATGTTATGATACTTTTTTTTAAGTGCTTGGAAGTGAAATGGGTTTATAGTGAAGAAATAAGCACAAAGCTGATGCCTTCTCTATAGCCTATTAACCTCCCTGGTGGTATTCCCGAGTGTGACTCGGGGTTAAATTTCACTACCGCGAACGGTAACCCCGAGCCACACTCGGGCTGGATGCATACTCACCTCCTGTGATCACGGTGAGCTGCTTCCTGGTAAGGCTCCCTGTGAGTCACACGATGCAGGAGGCGGGACCAGGCAGCAAACTTAGAAAAAAATGATAATACCCTGTATAATCCAATGTGCAATGTTTATGAACAGCCACTAGGTGGCACTACAGGATAAGAAACAGACCATACATTGTCTCACCCTAGTTTTCAGACAGATTTCAGTGTTTTTTGTTGTATTTTATTGAATATAATTTATTTGCATTATTTTGGATAATTATTTTTGGGATAATAAATTATTGTGTCGTGTTTCAAACTTTATCGGACTCAGTGTATTTACTATTTTTTATTTATTTATTTATTTATAAAGGATTTTACCAGTAAGGACTGTTGATTGCACGGATTTCAGTGCGTGATTCCTAATTATTACAGGCTAACTATGTACAAAAACACGTTTCCTTTAAAAAAAATTGAGACCCTTTTAGACACGAAATTTTGAAAAAATTAGACCGCCAGGGAGGTTAACGGTTAATTGCCTGAAAATAATCAATTCAGTTACAGCAAGTCTAGGTTTCCTACTTGATTTATTATTGTTATTATAATTTCATGAATTGTAGCATATCTTCCAGCATTTTGAAACTGGCATGGAAGCAAATCAATAAATGCAACGTACTACAGTTTTTACACAAATTAAACTGTTTTTTTATTATTAAACTTCAGTTCTTCCCACATGGCCCCTGGGGTCCCCATCTGTGTTTTGTTTACTATAAGTCTACTATACCTCTTCTCACTTCTGGACATTGTGATCTTTCCTCCTCACTGATGAATAAAACGGTGGTAAGGCTTGAATCTACATTTATGTGTTTATGGTTATTGGTGCTGCCTATCCAGAACTTAGGTTTTGCAGGGAGATGCAGACAAGCTTAACTCCTTCACTACCATTATCAACTATACCTGTTCTTCTAAAGCACCTGCAGCTGGTGCCCTGAGATTTAGTCTTTCGGCAGTGTTGCAAAGGAATTTGCAAATAGACTGTTCAAATAATTTCAACACAATGGCTGTCATGCTCATTGTCTTGAAACTTTAGAAGCATATTCTGGAGCCACTTTGAGATCTCCTTTTCCTTCACAGAAAGACAGAACCTAAGCTGTGATTTTAATGCAGTAGCACTTTTTGGCCAGAAGATGGAGCACTCTACCTGTCACATAAAGCTTACCTACAAAGAATCCATGTAGTGTAACACCCCTGTATATATTTACTGTATGGGTAAAAAAAAAGAAGTGATTTTCCGTAAAACCACTGGGTCCCGCAAGTCCTTCACTTGGTAGGGAAGGTGCTAAGTAACAGGTGAAAAAAATGAATTTTTATTAAAATTCTTGATCGTTTCTTTGAGCAAGATATTGTAAAACAAGAGGTCACATTCTCTCCCATCATTTTCTTTGCTAATACTAACACTAACAGGGCAGTGAAAGTGTTACCCAAAAGACCACACCATCCAACACAATGGACATAACCAAGATTCCAAAAAGGGCTACATCAACTGGCATTCTGCTTGGAATAAGTCAAGAAATATCCGCCACATACGCAACCTGGATGAATAATGGGAACAGCCTTCAAAGTGACCATGATATACAGAGCTAAGACTATTTGGAGCTTCTCTTTTATAGGTTTGCTCTGAACAGGTAGAGCATTAATGTAGAACAAAGCATACTGAAGAGAGTCATGAGTTACTGCATGATTTTGTAAGAATATGAAGCTAATAAATCAATTTGCATCACACTATTTACTGTTTATTTTACTTAAAGTGCACCTATCATAAAAAAGTGTCAGGATGTCACTCTATGGAAAATACATTTCCATTACACATTGTGTTTCCAAATACATAACAAATGCATACATTTATCTTTTCACTCATTTTTTGTCCTTGCTTAAAATATGTTGAGATATCAATCTGAAGGTGACCGTGTCCTCCTAATGCATTGTGTATGACAGGACCATTTTTACTTTACTATAGACAACATAGAATAAAATTGGCCAATTGTTCAGTAAGCTATTTGCACACTAAATCTTTTAGTGAGGAAAAGGTCACGTAGTATTCAATAAAGTCTACATGCCTTCATTTAAATATATGAAGTATGACAACCTGCCAAGATACAGTCCGCCGCCTTTATTCGTTTTTTGCTAATAGAGCCGGTTTCCCTAAAACTCAATATAATTCATATTCTACAAAAGTGGTCCTGGAAACTATCAGGTGTATTCACTAAAAGGTGAACTGAGGAGAATTGGCAGGAGAAGAGAACAATCTAGACCAAATAGCCAATTTGAAAAGTGAGATAAATGGGAGATTTTTTCTGGTTTGGCGATTTTGACCTAGAATTTTCACTTCTCCTGAGTTTCACATTTATTGAATAGACCCGTAAAAGACTTGTATTCAGGAAAAATAGGTTACAGAGCAACACAATGGCCATACTTTACTATACAAGTATAGATGCCAAAAATTAAAGGGGAAGCTAAGCTAAGACATGGGGGCGCTTTGTACCAAATCCTGTAAAATGACCATCTGTTGCCTTGGCTTTCGAGGGTATCCTCGATATTAACACAATTGTAGATTTTAATCACAGTCCTCTATCAAATCCTACTAATTTTGCAATAAACAGGTATCTAGGTTTTATAAATAGTTTTGATTTCTTTCTTTCTTTGTTGTGTTCTGTAAAAAAAATAAAAAGCGCCACAGCAACTAATTGCATGTTTTGCAGCAATTGCTTTAGATGACGAATTATCGAATAGAATAAGCTGTAGGTAGGATGGGGGGGGGCAGAACATCAGCCATTCATATGGTTTATGGAGTTATCAGGTTGTCGGGGTCAAGGTCGAAAGAGAAACCGGTCAGGTGTTAAATGAAGTAGATGGTACAAACAGAGGCAAGCAAAAAGACATACAGCATAAATGTTGATAATAAAGCAGAAACCACACACTAGATGAGTGTTTAATAAATAAATATACTAGATAATACTTTACTACTTATTCATAAACTAAATTATCAAATCTAATTTCTTTATATAAGAATGATTGTGATTTGCAGATGTGTCGGCTGCGTCGCACACCCATAGCCACTTAAGTTACACACAGCTCATAATACAAGATTGAATGGACGAATTAGTAATTACTTGCAGAAACATCAAACTGCGATCATTTATGTGTATTTTAAAATCCGCAGTAAAATATTTTTACTTTGCTAAAGATCTGTTAAGGAAGCTTAATATATATTCTGTGGTCACAACACCATTAAAAAATGTGGAATTTCCACTATGGATACTGGATGGCTAAAATATTTCAAGATAGGCAAGTACAGGGCACTGCTGTCTAAAGGTAACTCTATCCATTATACATCATTATGTGCCTAATTTGCTCAGTGATGCCAATTAGCTTTTTTTGTGGAGTTGCCAGAGTTGTTGCTTAACTAAAAGAAAGTTATATAAGGGCTCGCTTTAATGAAGCAATTAAAATAAAGCAAATCTTCAGTGGTAACCTGTGGGGAATGATAATGTTTTTGAAATGACATTTCACACAGTAACATATTTGTTAACAAGAACACTTTAATCTACATTCCTAACAAATAATATTCCAGATAAATCATAGGGGATGCATTACCACATAATTGTAGCTCTGCATTTGTTAGCTGCATTTCCTTCTTTAATAGTGATTTACATGATCAAGAAAGTGAAAGGGAAAACAGACTTAATGCTTGTTAAAACGAGAAAGTGGAGAAGATTTCCACATGAAAGACTATTTCTGCACTCAGATCGTTGCTTTGCTTTTTTGTTGTTTTTGCAAATCGTAAGCTTGCTGCATAGCGTTTTGAATAAAATTATTAGATGTATTACATCAAAGCTCATGGTTCTAGCCATTTTTCAGATTTTTTTTTATTATTTACTCCATTATTTGTTTCCCTAGGTAGGAAATTGTCCTCATCATAGAGTGGTCTGGATAAGAGTGGTTTGAAGGAACTATTTATTAGATACATATGGAATGTCTTTACATCACGGCAGCTCTAGCTATTCAGATTTTACTGGGTTTCTTCAATCTTAAAAGGCAAATCTCTGCGATTGATGATAGGGGCTGCAGTCCTCTAATGTCTGCCGGGTAACTTTCTCAATTCATCATGACCAAACTATTGCTACATTTCTCCAAACGAATCACCTCAATGATAGAGGTTTGAGTACCTGGCTTGTGTTTGTCAACACAATGCACAAATGTACCATTTTGCATTCGTTTGGGCCCATGTACAGAAACCTATGACACCTATTAGACTGTATAAAAAAATCCATAGAAAATATTTTCTAATTGGTATGCATGTTTTTGTTGCCAAAAAAAGAATGTTTAATCCCTTCACTGCTGAGCCATTTCACGTCTTAATAAAAAGAAAAGTGTTGTTTTTTTATTATTTTTATTATTATTTTTCTTTACTTTAAACATGGTCATGCTTGGAATCATTGGAAAGGCCATGCTCTGGCCTTTCTAATGATACCAAACATGACCCTGCTAGCTGCCAACAGTCGGGAGATATTGGGGTTCAAAGGAACCCCCTATCTTTCCCTAGGAGTCAATGAGGACGTTCCCCACACGTCCTCAGCAGTGAAAGGGTTAAATTTCTCAATTTTGAAACGCATACAATGATTAATGAATAATCTCTAGTGTGACTCTAAAAGTTATGAATATAGAGGATTTCGTGTTATGAATAGTCCCAAATGATGGGCATAATAACATGCAGATAAACAGATTTACTAAGTAAATACAACTAGAGAGCAATAACCAGAACCAATCACACAAGTATAATTGTTGAATACATACAGTACTGCACTGGCGAGAATTCACCCTGGATAAGTTCTATGGGCTAGAAGCTATGGAAGAGAGTTAAACCCTGCTGACAGACATCTGGAACCCTACCCATTACTGACCTAAAGTTTCTAATGGCTGGCCCAAACCGGCCTAAATACTACCACATCCGGCATCATGTATGCTGTATGTATAGGGCCCCTGTGGGCTCTGCCCCTTACACGTCTAGAAATGCCCCCTTCCCAGGCTGATTTTAAGTCCCAGAGGGCTTCATTTATAAATAAATGTTCTTTTTCTAGTAGTGACAGTGATCAGTGACATAAAAAATAATGAAAGTTAAATACTTTCTGGCTAAAAACAAGACAACTGTATTATTAATATTTTGTAATGCTATGTCAGACTATAAATTAGCACTATTATATGGTCAGAGCTCTTTCTCTATTTTTGGCATAAAAGATGCATCATTGAAGGTGTGCCTGCTGCTATTTGAACTGCGGTGAACTCTGATGCTTGGTGGAAAACCCCACAAATAACTAGCACCATCAGCGCAGGAGAAGACATGGGGTGAAGACTGAAATCAGTCTAATAATGTAGGAGATCTTCTTGGATCGCTCCTTGATCACAGCAGTCCCAATGAGACAAGCAGAAAATGCCCCTGCAACTACCAAGCCTCTATTCCGACAAATATATTTAAGATTCACCAGACACTCGAAGCAAATCTTGTTAATCAATTAAGATCACATGTAAGTAATTGTTTTAATGCCAAAATGTGTGCATCTGTGATCACGACTGTTGCAGAGGTTATTAAGCCTTGCAATTGCTATTCTGATCACACTAATTCATCCTGTAAGTAGTTCCAGTAAAGCTTTAGTGACGCCCAGTTATGAGTTTCTTGAAATTAACGGAGATGAGAGTTTTAATGAATCTTGCTTGGTCAATCCTGTCGGGACTCGGGAGAGGTCCATCTCACTCTTGGACAGTTTGCAGTGTTTCAGTTAATCTAGTCCTCTGGCGACACCATAAATACTATCAGGGTTATCCAAAGAGATCCGAATTGCTTGAGAAAGGTAACCGAACGCTGAAATTCAGCGTTCGGTTACCTTTCCTGGCCATTCGGCTATCCAGAGAGCAGGCAATTCGCCAAATCCTGGCGAATTGCCTGCACATACGGTGCCTGTTTGGTGCCTATTCGAGGGCAGTGAAATCCCCATGAAAAAGCACTGCTTCGGCTATTCAGAGAACACAAACCAGCAGTGAAAGGTTCCCCTAATGCCCTGCCATTCGGTGGTTTAATTCGGCAAGTTAATTCAGGAGAATCCCATAGGCTTCAATGTTAAAAATATTCCCGTTTTAGGATACTTTAAGCATTTTTCTGTTTTTTTTTTTTTTCTAAAAGTCTGATTTTTTTTTTTTTAAGTTTACTTATTTTTTCTGTAACAGCCCTTTTTATTGTCATTCCCTGGACCTCATATGCAAATTTCAGACATTTTCACTCAGTAGTTTCTTTGCAAACAGCGTTTCATTTTCACACTATCATACAAACTATTTTGCTAATTTATTCACCTCCCTCGTCTGCGGTCTCAGCTGCTTCGGCTGCTTCGGCAGTGTGTGATCGGCTCCTGCTCGGGCTTTTTCTGTGGTTTTCGCAGGTTAATCCAGATGTTTTTGGGGGTTTTCTGCGTGCATTCGGTGGGTTTTGCGGTTAGTTTTCGTCGGGTTTGCGGCAGCTTTTCCCTGCAATTCGGGGACCCTGTGGTGCTTGCTGAATACACCGCAGGGTCACCGAAATGGGATCGGCAAAAGGAACCGAATTGAAGAGAACGAAAAGTCACCGAACGTGCGGTGACTTTTCAAATCTCTTTGAATAACCCTGTATGTCTTGACATCACCAGTGTGAACCACAAAGAAATAATCCAATTTTCAAACCATATCAACAAATATCACAATCATAAGAAATAAGAGAACATATGGGATGGTCATGGAGGGCTCTCAAATCAAGAAAGTAAACCAAAGAAGAAAAAAAGGACCTGTCCTTAGTTATCTGGTAATCACTGTCAATATTTTGTATAAATGTAGATTTTAGACCTTGTCGTAGTTGGGCTTGAACGGGTGGCAGTCAGCCGAAACGTTGCACTGTTTAATTAATAAAGTTGCCTGAAAGCAGTGGAATTGTGCCCAGATCTTTTATTTTTTTGTTCGCAACTACTGTGGGGTTGGTTACCCCAGGACCTTTGGAGCACTCCTGATTGCACACTGCGTGGTACAACTACCTCTGGATTTGGGAATCCATGTGCCACGTGACTCATATGCTATATTGGATGACATCACAAGCTGCACTACATATGTCAAAATGAATTGCATTACAGAGAAAGATATAAAGTCAGATATAATTTTGTTTTGATAAATTACAATATTTTCTATATTTTGAGAGTACACTGCATATTCCTTCACCTATTTGCTTGAATTTTGGCCGTTTTGTATTTCCTTCAGACTGAAGCTAAAGCAGCACTATTATCCTATCACATTTTATTTATATTTTGTGTGTTATGAAATACCAACAAATTGTGCATTATAAAATGTGCAAACATAAAAATTAATTGTTATGTTTTCTATACAGAAGCAAAAAAAATTTGGAATAGGCCATTTTTTTCTACATCATTTAAAATATTTTCAATGTACTTTATCCATACTGCATTTTTTTCGCACTGACAATCCGCTGTTCTTTGCAGCTCTATACAGTATATGTTTAATGCCTACTGTAAAAGGAACCCATCTGCATTGTGATCCTTGTTTAAACATCTGTTTGCTGTATTTGTTGCGATCATCGGTCTGTTCGATGATGCTGCCAAAATGTTACAATAAAACAGGAATTATACGAGGTCCAAAGTGCGGCAGTTATGCATTTGGAGATCCTCTACGGCCAGCTAAAATCACTGAAATACAACAGAAACACATTTTGCAGCGGCCTTTTATCTGAGTGCCAAAAGCTTACTGAAACAAGCGCACTTAAAGATTTTATTGACAAAGTCAAATCTATGTCAGCCGTACAAGCAATGTTTCAGGTAGATTTGCCACTTGTCTTTGCGATAGTCTCTAGTGAAGTGATCTGTTGCAGTCTTATGTGTGAACCATTATATTTCATAGTAATTGCCAAATTGTGTGGCAATGCCAGAGTTTATGGTATTACACAGTAAAAGCCCCATATGCCACATCCCCTTTCAAGCTATCTCTTGGTCCTTTGTTATCTCCAATGTCTTGGTGATTTCATAGGTGATGCTGCAATTAATGTTATCTTAGCTGTCATCAATGATGTCATTAATGATATGATGGATAGCCCCTGAAATGAGAGGGCATCATGACAGTGAAATCATTAAGAGGTGTGTGCACTGTGAAATGCACTCCTCACCTCCCTGCGGCTACTGACCAGGACCATCAGCGTAAATCAATCAATTTCTTCCCTGGGAATAGATTTTTCTTGGTGCAGACCACAAGACTAGTTATCACCCCCAATGCCTCTAATTATTTGTAATGGGAGATGATCATATCCTTCAAATCAGTTCCCTACAGGGGTTCATGGAACATGTAGTTATTTAGCAGCACTTTCATTCGCTAGATAAGATGTCAGTGAGGGATGGCTTTTGTAGCTACAGTGGGAGACAAGGAATGGATTCCTTAATGCACTGTAACGAATGCAGGGAAATTGAGTTGTTGTGGTGCTACACAATGTCCTTTCTCATGATATGATAGCATTTTATAATGTAAGTCTTATTAAACTCAACCTGGTGAAAAAAGCATTTTAGCAGTTGAAACTATAGTTATTTTTCTGCAGGGAGAGCTAATCCCCTTTCTTCATTAGTTTCCAGAAGCCCTGCAACTCCTTATTTCCTTGGTCAACAGCTATGGGATTGCATTTCTGAAGCTTTGTTTAGTAATAGTAGGGGTAAAGGAATTGAGATCATCTTTAAAAAAATGGTGACGGGAAAAAAGCTAAAAGTTATGGACAGGCAAAAAAGGGAAAGAACTGAACTTTCCAAATATTTAAACCGTTTCATTGATGTATTTGGTAGTAGATGGAATATATGAAGTAAAAATGAACTTTAGACGAATAAACTTTTAATAATGTGCAAGTATTTTATTGTTAATCTTCAATAACAGTGACTTTTTGTTTTGATTATTGTGAAATAATTAATCCCATTTGTGTTTCAGGAGCTGCAATTTGAAAGACTGACTCGGGAACTTGAGGCTGAACGACAGATTGTAGCAAGCCAATTAGAGAGATGCAAACTTGGATCAGAAACCGGCAGTATGAGTAGCATCAGGTAGGTAAACTATTCTCACTGCTCCCATTAAGGTGGAAACCTTTGGTTTTTGAACATTCATAGAAGAATGTTATGCACTGCTTGTTATAAATTGTATATTATCTATGGTGGAAAAATCTCTTTATTTATAGGGGTTCTTCACTAAGTCCTATTTTTTGCTGGTTGCAGATAGTAGAAGTAGCTTAACAGTGTAACCCCCTAACTGTATGTGTGAATGGAATGAATTAATTTCAGCTTCGAAATGCAGAATGTTCAATATATTTTAGAGAGGGGCTAAATTATAAAATGGTAAATCAGATGATTATAGAAATATGCCAAATCCTGGTTAGTTTCCTTTCTGGTGCAATTGCATATACAGTGGCAAGAAAAAGTATGTGAGCCCTTTGGGATTATGTGGAGTTTTGCATGAATTGATCATAAAATGTGCTCTGATCTCCATCTAAGTCACAACAATTTGAAAAACACAGTTTGCTTAAAATAATACAACACAAACATTATATGTTTTCATGTTTTTATTGAACAGAACATGTAAACATTCACAGTGCAGGGGGGAAAAAGTATGTGAACCTATGGACTTAATAACTGGTTGACCCTCCTTTGGCAGCAATAACCTCAACCAAACGTTTCCTGTAGTTGCAGATCAGACCTGCACAACGATCTGGAGTAATTTTGGACCACTCCTCTTTACAAAACTGTTTCAGTGTAGCAATATTCTTGGGATGTCTAGTGTGAATCGCTCTCTTAAGGTCATGCCACAGCATTTCAATCGGGTTGAGGTCAGAACTCTGACTGGGCCACTCCAGAAGGCGTATTTTGTTTTGTTGAAGCCATTCTTTTGTTGAATTACTTGTATGCTTTGGGTCATTGTCCTGTTGCATCACCCATCCTCTACAGAGCTTCAGTTGGCGGACAGATGGTCTTACGTTTTACTGCAAAATGTCTTGATAAACTCTGGAATTCATTTTTCCATCAATGACAACAATCCGTCCAGGCCCTGAGGCAGCAAAGCAGCCCCAAACAATGATGCTCCCTCCGCCATGTTTTGCAGTGGGAATGAGGTTTTGATGTTGGTGTGCTGTGCCTTTTTTTCCTCCACACATAGTGTTGTGTGTTTTTTCCAAACAACTCAACTTTGGTTTCATCTGTCCACAGAATATTTTGCCAGTAGTGCTGTGGAACATGCAGGTGCTCTTTTGCAAACCTCAAACAAGCTGCAATATTATTTTTGGACAGCAATGGCTTCCTCTGTGGTGTCCTCCCATGTTCTCCATTCTTGTTTAATGTTTTCCTTATTGTAGATGTGTCAACAAAAATGTTAGCATGTGCCAGAGATTTCTGTAAGTCTTTATCTGACACTCTAGGATTCTTCTTTACCTCATTAAGCATTCTGCGCTGTGCTCTTGCAGTCATCTTTACAGGACGACCACGCCTAGGGAGAGTAGCAACAGTGCTGAACTTTCTCCATTTGTAGACAGTCTGTCTTACCGTGGACACATGAACATCAAGGCTTTTGGAGATACTTTTGTAACCCTTTCCAGCTTCATGCAAGTCAACAATTCTTGATCGTAGGTCTTCTGAGAGCTCTTTTCTGCGAGGCATGGTTCACATCAGGCAGTGCTTCTTGAAACCAGTAAACACAAAACTGGTCTGTGTTTTTAAAGGGCAGGACAGCTTTCAGCAACACATCCAATAATATCACACTGATTGGACTCAAGGTTGGCTCACTTCTGGCTCCAATTAGCTCTTGGAGAAGGCATTAGGCTAGGGGTTCACATACTTTTCCCACCCTGCACTGTGAATGTTTACATGTTAAGTTCAATAAACACATGAAAACATTTAATGTTTGTGTTGTATTATTTTAAGCAGACTGTGTTTTTCAAATTGTTGTGACTTAGATGAAGATCAGAGCACAGTTTATGACCAATTCATGCAAAACTCCACGTAATCCCAAAGGATTCACATACTTTTTCTTGCCACTGTATTTAACTGATTTTGTTAAAAAAAGAAAACAACTTCTGCGTTGTGCACTTTTCAAAATTGCTTTTGAAATAATTTCCATTCTTTCAATGATTTATAGTGGAAGAGCACTGGAGGTACCTACCATATCTTCTGGTTCCTGGTCCAACTCCAGCGTCTTCATTTCAATCATCTGCAATATCCAGCCTAGTCAGTTTCTATCTATTCCTCCTCCTCCTCCCACACGTGTGTGTACGTGCAGATCATTGCACCCTGGGCTCCTATTCCCCTCACCCCAGTGCCACCCCGGTACAAGCCCCTGACAGGTTTCCAGCTGCCATTGTCTTGAGACTGAGAGCAGCCAACTTAGAGGAGCTGTTAAGGGCCAAGAAAAGAAAGGTTGAAACCTTCCTTATAACCCTGTTGAAACATCTATCTTGCTGTTGCCTGCTGGCCTGTATCACCAGTGAAAAATATAACCTTCTCTGGTTAACTACACCTTCAGACTGTGTGTAACTTATAAAGACAAATACCAATGGTGAGGAGAACAGTGGATTGCAGATCTTGGTGTGAATGGCACTAATTGGGTTTTTTGACCTTTTGCTCTTGAAGCTGAGTTATACATCCTTGGCGAAGTGGATGGATCAATATATACGTATATATAAGCAAATTATCTTTATGAAGACTTATGTTATTATTGTACATGAGCTAGCTGCCACATATGAGTCTGGTGGCTACTTGCAGACCATTTGGTACCTCATGATCTCACTGTATAGAAATGTTTCCTGGTAGAACCTGATTTGATACTGAAAAAGGCCACTAAGCTTGTCATAGTTATGGAATTAGAATCAAGAGATGCTACACTTCTAAACACACACCCTGGAACCCTTTAAAAATTGCGGAGAGGAAACTGTCAGCACCTATGAGGCTCAAAAACAAGACAGTAGAGGTTATTCACTATCCTCGAAATTGGCCCCGAATTGTACCAGATGGTGAATATCATTTCATATCATATTTGGTGCAATTTCTGGCCAATTCATCTGTTCACTAAGCCGTCCATTCGTCTAAACAAACGAATTGACATGAAACTACAGTGCAATTTGCCACAGTCTGCCGAACTGCACTGAAATTTCAGCGAAATGCCCTGATTTTCGGTGTTTCAGTTCAACAGGTTTAAACAGGCGAATCCCATAAAATTAAATTTATAAACGTTAAATTGTTTTAATTTTTTTAAGACCGTTTATTCCTTTTATTTTCAGCAAAACATCTTTCGTATTTTTCTATTTTTTTAGAACAGCTTTTTGTATTTTTTAGACGAAATTTTTGTTTATCAATTTTTTAAATGGTGCTTTTTCTTATTCTGTAACCTATTTTATTATTGACCTTTTTTATTATTTAGAGACATTTAAATAATTTTTTTTGGTTTAAACACCTATTAGGAGAATAGGAGACCTTTTTTTTTGCAGTTGGGCGTAATTTGCCAATGCCAATTCGATTCAATTCTGCGGTTATTGGCGCACTTCGGAGGCTTTGTCACCTTTTATGTATAGTTTGTAATTTTTTAGATGACTTTTTTATTTTGTAACAGACCTTTTTAATCTTTTTTTAAAAGTCCATTTTTATTATTTGGAAACATTTTATTGATTTATACTCCTATTAGGAGAATAGGAGTCTTCCTTTTTTTTTGCAGCTTGGCACCATTGAAAGGTTATCAGTAAACTGTAGCGGTTTTCACCGACATCATAACTGCTTTGGCGACTCCAATTTCAGCAAAATACAGTGACCATTCACTAAATAGTGAATTCACCGTATTTTTGGCGAAATGGAATTGTTGAAATGCGGTAAAATGGGTCGAAACTCAAAGCACCAAAATTTTTGTGAATAGACCCTTTTATTGTCCGCCTAATCAAAGTCCTTTCACCTTGACTACTGCAATAACATGCTACCACTATGGTGCCCTTTCTCCTATTTTTAGTTTACAGAATTGTCAATTCAAGAGTAGGTCTTTATGTGAGTTATATTACTGTGCATAATTTTTAGAAGCTGGCAAAGAAAAAATATGAAAAACAGGTGCAGCTCTGCTCATGCCCATATTAATAATGAACTTGTAAAATTCAGAGATAATTGCTGGCACACAAGCTGTCTACTTTTATTTTTACCTTTCTGATGAAAATTTTGACTCGCAGTGCTACCCACATGGAAACAACTGCAGAATTGTTTTCTTGCCAAGATAATGTTTCTTTATAATATACTTTAGAAGTTGGAGATTTATTCAATGTTTCATTGGAGCTTAAACAAAATAAAAATATTTTTTTCCCTTCTTAAATAAATAAATATCTTCTGTTTGAATCAGTAAAATATGCAGAAACATGCTTATTTCCCCTATAGCACTTTATCAGAATTCTTATGACACACCAACGAGAAAAACGTTTTGTAAGCTGTTAGCAGTTTTTAATGTATTTTTGGCTGATGCATTAAAAAAAAAATCAGAAAAAAATGTAATTTTCACAATTTCGATGTTTTTTGGTTACCCAAAGGCCCCTATTACAATCCTCACGCAGCGCCTTTGCGGGTGCGCAAATGCGCTTTTGCGCGAGGGCAAAACCATTTGCGCAGAACGTCGTATTACGACGTTCACGCAAACGATGCGCATTATCGTCTACCGCAATTGACCCTGCGTGAACCCAGCCTGAGCGCAAGTGCGTGCGCGCATCCCATACTTACCATTGTCAGCGCGAATGCGTTGGAGCGGATGGTATTACGATCTTCGCGCAACGTCGTACGAACGACGTTTGCGCGAAGTATCGTAACGTCTTTGAAAACCTGGTGTTAATTTACAATCTGAACGTTCTGGCCGAAACGAAATGAACCTGCACTAAAAAAAAAATACAGTACAGTACAGTTACACATTCTACACATACCCAAACAATAAAATTAATAAATTGTTTAATTTTTTATTTTTGTTGCAGCACATATACGCAAATTGACTTTGACAGCCGCAACAACCGAAACCTAGCAAATGTTGGTTTTTAATTCTGATTGGCTGAATCCCATGAAAAAACAGTCTGCCCACCGATTTCTGCACGCAACGGTCATTTGCGCCCGGCTTTGCACGTCGGATTTGTGCTCGAAAAACATGAAGGCTGATAAACTGTGCTCGGATCGTAATACCACGTTAATTTGCACGTGCTAACGTTTTTTTGCGTGCGCAAAAAAAATTGCACTGCGCGAGCGCATTTGCGCGAAGATTCTAATAGGGGCCAAAGTGTTTTGCACAATGTTGATGTTCCGTTACAGTTTGAGTGGACTTCTGTCCTTCAGATCAGCATCTTAAAGTATATTGAATGGTTTTCTTTTTTCAAAATTTTGTTTATTAATAAATTTTTCACAACAAAGGTCAAGCAATCCAAATGTACAGTAATAAGACACCGAAACAGGGAAATGGTCCTACAAGATGGTGCACAGGACAGTGAGCAAAAAGGGAAACACCAAGCAGCAACATAGCAATATCAGAATTGCAAGTATAGCATAGAAGAAAACACTGACACAAAACTTTCGATGCCTATTTCAAGGCCATTTATAAATGAATTGAATAGAATTGGTCCTATAGGAATAGGAATCATGAAAATTTACCATTTATGACCACTCTCTGTACCCTATCTTTTAGCTAGTTTTCTATCCAAGAACAAGAGTTTTCATCTAGACCAATTTTTCTTAATTTAAATAGTAACCTTTTGTGTGGAACTGTGTGGACAGCTTTGGCAAAGTAAGTAAATCACATCCACTGCGACCCCCTGATCTATACATCTACTTACTTCTTCATAGAATGCAATTAGGTTAGTCTGACATGCTCTGTGTTTCAAAAAACCATGCTGATTTTTGTTAATTGTATAATAGGGGTTATTCAGAGAGCACGGAAATGTCACCGACATTTCGGTGCTCTCTCGTTCAACACACTTCGGGGAATCAGATTTCCTGACCCTGCAGTGAATTCAGCACTCACCCTAGGGTCCCCAAAGTGCAGGGAAAATCTGCCACAAAACCGCCAAATCGAAAAATAATCCGATCCGATACCGCCCTCAGTACTCACAGATGAATGCCATCCGGCCCTGGGGCTTTGTTAACATTCACTTTGTTTAGTTGCTGCAAAACCTTTTCTTGAGTCAACCAATCACATTTTATTAGTAAGTTTTTATCAGTGATTTGCAGGTCTCCTGGTATATATGTCCTCTTTGATAAATACTGAAGAAAAATAATCATTCAAAATTTCTGCCTTATCTCGATCTTCCGTTAATAACACCCCTGACTCATATTTTAGTGAACTTATATGAACTTATACTTTCACTGTTGTTTTTTTTAGAATTAATGTACTTAAAGAATCTTTTAGGGTTGGTCTTGCTCTCTTAGGCTATGTCTTTTTCAATTTCTGGTTTAGCCCATTTAATCACATTTTTACATGCATGAATATATATATATATATATTTCTAATATTAATTTGCAACCTGGAGTTTTAAAGCAGATGGATATAGGGGCCAAAAGCAAATCACATATGTGCCGCCCTACTGCATCTTAACCGTGACATATATAATAACTGCTTTATTAGCTTTGTTGTATGTCTATGAACAATGTAATTTAATGATTTGTTCATTTATAATCATTAAAAATATTCCTATAATATGCATCTCAGCAGCTTACAGGCATTTTTTTTCGGGAATGACCACAAAAAATACTTCTTGCATAGGTTATTATTATATAGTAAATTCATATCCATCACAGAATGAAGCAGCCCGAGGGTAGTTTAGCATGGCAAAATGAAGGGACTGACTGGGTGGTGGGTAATTACTGAGATTGTAGTGAACATTTCTGAAACTTCCATTGGTAAAATGTTTTAGTGTTTATACGATAATTGGACAGAAGGAGGTAAAACTATTGATACTATTTGAATATCCAATCCCTGCACCAAGATTATTCTTTAATCATGCCAAATGTTGCTTAATTGATATGCTTGTCAAGCCATATTACATTTAGCCAGTAGCTATGTGGCACACAGAGACAAGTTTTAAAACTTTTTTTAATGTGTTCAAAACAATTGAGGAAGGAGGCCTTTGACAGATCTGCATTATTTCTTTAACATTCAAAACCACTCAGAGTGTTTCTACAGTATATTACAAATGGCAATGTCCAAATTTGAGTTTAAGACAAATAAAAAGAAGTTGTGGGTGTTTATATGTGTGAATAATAGAAAATGGACAATAACTGCTATCTGATATAAGTAGTACTTTCCTGTTTTATTCCTGCCATTGCAGCTCGGCTTCTGTGGCAGGTGTACATTTGTGTATTGGAATTGCAAATGTAGCAGGAACAAGAGAATAATGAGCAACTGCAAGGTTGCTGTTATACGTGTTTCCTTTCAACCCCTTAAAGGACCAATGACATAACCGTTATGTCATAAATGCATTGACGTTAAAGACCCTTGGTCCTTAAGGGGTTAAAATCTGGTGTTTACAATGGGGGAAAATGCATTTAATAATGTAGAACTCGCCACTGGTCCCTCAGTGAAGAAGGAGGCACGATCCACCACTTCCTCTCCCTGCAAGTCATGGAGAACAAGACGACGTTTATGCAATCTTGGGTACATTTTTATGGAGTTCTAGGGCCTTCCATAGACTACCCAGTTGAACTCCCAGTTCTTTTTTAACGGCTCCCTAAAGAAATTCCAAATAAAAAGTAAAACAATTAGAGAGCACTCAATTTTTTTTCTAAAAGTCACTAAAAAGGGATATATTTTTAGCTTGAGGGCTGGGTCTAGATAATAATCTACCAATATATTGTGTTTTCAGAGCTCCTACATATCAGCCACTGGAAACCTAAACAAAATGTGCCCTTTTCCACTAATTGTCATGCACTCAATTTTTTGGTAGAAATACAAGTAACTCCTAAATAAACAGCGGCAGGAGAAAGCGGCAGGCATCATTGATCTTCTCCTGCCACTATTTGCATTTCCCTCTAGAGATTGACAAAGTTCATTGCCGTTGCAACAACAGCGATAGTCGCAGTTGTTTGCAACAATAGTAAACTATAGTGGTTTGTGAATAACCCTGTGTGTGTTATATATGTATTTTAAACCCCTTCACTACCAAGTGATTTTCCAAAAACCCATTGTCAGAAACCAGTGGTTTTTTGAAAAATCATTTTTAATAAATTGTATAGTAATACATATCTATTACTGTAATGACCTATTTGGCCAGTAGATGGCGCCTTCTACTGTCAAATTGAGTTACAGTGGTTTTAACAGCAGATCTATTTTCTTCTATTTCTCCTGCATCGGCTTCTGACAGCTTCATAAAGCACAATATTTCAAAGCTTTCAGCTGCCGATTTTACAGCTTTAGCTCTTCGGGCATTATGCCCACAGGGCTAAAACTTTGGGGGCACCTTCTGCAGCCCAAAAGCTTACAAAATGTTTCATTTGCTTTTGGGCTGCAGATTAGCATATCGAGATATCTCGATATCGGGGAACCATATGATGTCTTTGAAGCCCGAGCTATCTCGATATCGGTAGTGAAGGGGTTAACTTGTATAAGCATACACATTTATAAAAAACAATATCATTTATACTGTATTATTATTTATAATAAGGTATATCTAAATATATTTACATTATGTATAATCACAATAATGATTATTTAAATAGTATCAGTATTTTCCACAAAGCAGTAAAATACATAGCATCAGATGCTATCAGAAGTCAGCTGATAATAAGTTGTTGAAACATTGTAAAATTTTAAATTTCAACATTGCAGTGAATAATTTTATTTTACAATCTGCATAATTTATGTGCTTAACAAATGTCCCCGCTGGTTTGCTCAGCATGACATCCAGCTCTGATATTCTTTCTAGACAGGTGACAGAACCAGAGGGAAATGACAAAAAAAACATTTATTGCCAATTTATTTTTTGTTATACGTATACAGTTGTGTTCAAAATTATTCAACCCCCAATGCTGTAAAGGGTTTTAGGGAATTTAGTGTACATTTGTAATTGTATTCAGAATGAAATCCTACAAGGACTTTTTAAAGAACCATATGCAACTAAAATGACATCAATTGGTTTTGTAATACAGTAGTAAATGTTTATTTTGTGAATTCTTCATTGACACAATTATTCAACCCCTTAAAGACTACCACTCTGAAGAACAGAGGTTCATTCAAGTGTTTTCAATCAGGTATTGAAAACACCTGTGGATGTCACGGAGCAGCAATAAAGCATAATAAGCACCAATTAGGCAGCTTTAAAATGACTGTGATACTCAGCTCCTTCTAGACATTTACTGGTGTGGTTACAAACATGGTGAAGTCAGGAGAATGGTCCAGGAAGACAAGAGAAGAGGTGATTACTCTTCACAGGAAGGGCAATGGCTATAAGAAGATTGCAAAGATGTTAAACATACCAAGAGAGACCATAGGAAGCATCATTCACAAATTCAAGGCAAAGGGCACTGTGGAAACGCTACCTGGTCGTGGCAGAAAGAAGATGCTGACTTCGACTGCTGTGCGCTACCTGAAGCGTAGAGTGGAGAAAAGTCCCCGTGTGACTGCTGAGGAACTGAGAAAAGATTTGTCAGATGTGGGTACTGAAGTTTCAGCTCAGACAATATTGCACACACTGCGTAATGAAGGCCTCCATGCCAGAACTCCCAGGCGCACCTCCTTGCTGTCTCCAAAGAATAAGAAGAGTCGACTGCAGTATGCCAAAAGTCATGTGGACAAACCACAGAAGTTTTGGGATAGTGTTCTGTGGACTGATGAAACAAAATTAGAACTGTTTGGGCCCATGGATCAACGCTATGTTTGGAGGAGGAAGAACAAGGCCTATGAAGAAAAGAACACCTTGCCTACTGTGAAGCATGGCGGGGGGTCAATCATGCTTTGGGGCTGTTTTGCTTCTGCAGGTACAGGGAAGCTTCAGCAAGTGCAAGGTACCATGAATTCTCTTCAGTACCAGGAGATATTGGATGACAATGTGATGCAGTCCGTCACAAACCTGAGGCTTGGGAGACGTTGGACCTTTCAACAGGACAATGATCCCAAGCATACCTCCAAGTCCACTAGAGCATGGTTGCAGATTAAAGGCTGGAACATTTTGGAGTGGCCATCGCAGTCACCTGACTTAAATCCGATTGAGAACCTCTGGTGGGACTTAAAGAAAGCAGTTGCAGTGCGCAAGCCTAAGAATGTGACTGAACTGGAGGCTTTTGCCCATGACGAATGGGCGAAGATACCCGTAGATCGCTGCAAGACACTTGTGTCAAGCTATGCTTCACATTTAAAAGCTGTTATAACTGTAAAAGGATGTTGTACTTGGTACTAAAATTGAATGTCACTTGGGGGTTGAATAAAACTGATAATGATGTGAGCACAGAAAAGACATTTGTGGTTATTTCATTATAAATGTTATGTTATATTTGTCTTACCTACACGTGCCTCTTTGATTTAATTGTAAGCAAGATGACTGAATGATCAAAATCAATGTCAAACTGGCCAAAACACTCAATTTCAGTGGGGGTTGAATAATTTTGAACACAACTGTACATAGATTTGGCTATGTAAATTATTCTTCTATGATGGCAACTGGATCTGATGCTCTGTGTGGTGGTCTTATTGTGTCTTACTTCTTCTTCTCCTGTATGAAAAAAATAGCCATTTCTGTGCTTAGCCCCAAAATACATATTACTCCCTCACCCTGTTTTTTTTTTCTAAAAAGCAATTTTTATTAAGAACCTCATCGTAATATCATAGGCCACAACACTGATAAAATATTGTATAAAGTTCAAGACCTAATGTAAGTTCGCATGATAGTTCTAAGTTTGTTTGATGCACTCATTAAAATATTTATAACAAAACTCAAAAAACGATTATACGAACCTGATAAGAAGAATGAGATAAACAGACCTTAACTCCTGGTTATATTTTATATATTTATTATATCTTTAGCATCTTGTCTTCCTTTTATGTGTTCTCTACACTTTAATGGATGGTTTTACAATGGAATATGGGTAGCCATTCCCTGAGGGATACCATGCATGTAAATATTCAGATTTATGACCAGTGTTGTTAGAGTTTCCTATAATTTTATACTTTTGTTCATAGAGTAGGAGAGGCACTTTTATTGTATTTGCTTAAGTAATATTTGAACGTGTCTAAGGTTATGTTTTTCACTCTTTTTACTTCTAACATTTTCTAAAATCTCTTCAATGCTCTGCGTCACTCTATTCCTACTTTTGCTTGCCAGCCTTCACTTAGACTGATATTATGTTGACATGGTAGTTTATGTTGACATGTTAGAATCACTGGCAGGCTTAGAATGGTAGTCATAAAACAGGCCTGGAACGCATTTAGAAGGGCTCTCTCTTCATATTGTGAAAGTTGAGGCTTTTATATCGTATCTGCTGAAATGCCAGTTTAATATTTTGACACCAAAATAATTCAACGTGTAGTCTAGCGTTGTCCTAAAGTAATGTTTACATTCTACACGGATTGTGGAAGTCATTTGCACCGTTATCTACTCCATTCGGCAGAAATAAAAACCTACAATTTTGCCTTGCACAGTGTATTCATAAGGAGACGACAAAAAAAGTCTTTTATTCGCTTTCTCAGAAAATATCAAAGGCAGTCAAAATTATAAGTCAACAGAAAATGAAAACTGCAAAGCGAGAACATAAATGTTTGTCTTGCAATTGATGCGTATGAATAACAAAGAAAAATGATGACACCGAGTTCTACGTTTAATTGGATTATTTTACATTGATGTGCATTTTAATTCAGAGTGACAAGATCTGCAATTCATATCCCTTATGCAAAGTAATATATTAAGTTGCAAATTAAATACACAAAACTTAGAAGAAAAAGATCAATAACCCATGGTGAAATCTAATTATTACTACAGGCTCTAGGCAGAGAACTTGGGTTCCTCTGGACCAAAGTTTAATTGTGTTCCCACACCTTAAAGGATCAGAGCATATGATAAAGGATATTACTTCCCTTAATGTGCATGCAAACCCCCCCCCCAGTTTTATGAGGTTTTTTGGTGTTATTTTATGCGTGCTACCTTCTTTAGAGTTCATTAGTTATAAATAGACTGCTAGAGGTAGTCTGGACTGCATAATTACATTGTGTGTGCTTATTCACTAAATGTTATCTAGTGCTTTCCATGACTATTATTATTCTCCTTTATTTATAAAGCGCCATATATTCCTCTGCACTTTAAAAGATCGATGTACAAGGGGTTGATACATTAGAATGCCACACTTGGATGATACGGCCTGATCAGGGGGACCCTGTTCCCAAGGGAACTTACACTCTAGAAGAGAAGTGCAAGTATTTTTGTGAGGTAGGAGCCACACATCCATATCGTTAGGTGTCTTGCCTAAGGACACTTGCTCTTGGTGTCTTCTGAGTGGGATCAGAGTCTGCTTTCCATGAGTGTAGATCAGTGACCTGGTGGTTAGGTTGAACCTGCTTCTTGTAAAGTCGAGACTTGCTTCTCCTGTTTTATTGGAGGGATGTGCTTAACAGGATTTGACTTGCTTCCCCACGGTCAAAGAGCAGAGATATTACCACTGGGCTCCACAGCCGATATTGTGTGTTAGGCATGTATGTACTGTTAGGTGTCTTGGGCCATCATGAAAGGTGACTCTTTTTTTCCATAATTGCGGTGCGGTGCTCTGTAGGAAAATGAGGACCAAGCCACTGTCTTTTTGTATTGTGGTATTGAAAGTAAGGTGCTGGTCCTGGATCGGAGGTTATAGGATGAGGGAACTTCTGGAGGAAGCAGTCTATTCAGGTAGGGTGGCAGCTTCCCAGAAAAGCTCTTAAACACCAGGTTGGAAAGGTGAGGGGTACGTTTAGACTCCAGCGACGGCCAGTTTAGCTCTTTTAACATGTCACAATGGTGGGACATGTAGTTACATTGTAGTGCAAAGCGGCAGCCTGAGTTCTACAATGTGGTAAGTTTCTGAAGGTGTGTTTGCGGGGCCGCTGCATACACTACATCTCCGTAATCAATAGCCGGCATAAGCATTTGTTGTACAATTTGCTTTCTTACCGTGGGGTTCAGGCAGGATTTGATTCTGTACAGGGCACCTAGTTTGGGGTAAATTTTAGATGAGAGTTTTTCAATGTGGGGGCCAAAGGATAGATTTGGGTCTAACCACATACCTAGATATTTGAAAGAAGTGACTGTGGTCAGCGTGCCATTTGATTTTATCCCCAAACATAGATGGGGATTTTGCAATTTATGTAGTTTAGGTGCTGTTCCAAAGAGCATCGTTACCGTTTGTCAGTATTTAAAAAAAGTTTGTTGTGTTCGATCCACTTTTCTACCTCTGTGAATTGTTCTTGCAGCACGGCCTCCAGCTGTAGGAAATTTGGTTTGCTGGTATAGATTACGGTGTCGTCTGCGTACATGTGTACAGTTGAGGCTTTGCAGATGTTAGGCAGATCCTTTATGAATATTGTAAATAGCAGGGGGCCGAGTATTGAGCCTTGGGGTACACCGCAAGTGACTGGGAGGGGGAGGGAGGAGCTGACAGAAATGGACACATATTGCGACCAATCAGTTACATATGATTGAAACCAGGTTAGCGTGTGATCACCAATACCAGAGTCTAAGTTTTTTTAACAAGATGCCATGGTCTACTGTGTCAAAGCCTTTGGCAAAATCAAGGAAGATGGCTCCACTTAGGTTTCCTTGTTCCATGCCAGCTTGGATATCATTGCAGACTTTTAAGAGGGCGGTTGTAGTTGAGTAATTTGGATGAAAGCTGGATTGATTCGTGGTTAAGTCCAATATTGATAATAATCACATAATTGTGTGTAGAAGCATTTTTCCAAAATTTTTGACATTACAGGGAGCAATGATATCGGACGGTAGTTGGATACCAGAGTACTGTCACCACTTTTATGGACCACTCTCGCAGTCTTCCAGAGTGGACAGGGGGTGCTTGTATGTTACTTATGGTTTTCCAAAAGTTTCTAGGGTTTGATATGTTGTTTAGATTTTCATTGAAGTAATGGGCTTTCGCCATTTTTGTTTGTTTTGTGCATGCATTCCAGCATTTTCGCTATTCATAGTGATCGTTCATGGAACCAGTAGTCTTGAAATTTGACCACAGTGAATCTCTAAGCTGGTACATTAGTGTAAGATCAGCTGTAACCCAGGGGAGATGGGTCCCTCTTACTCGCACTTTACGCAGTGGGGCATGGGAATGCCAGACTTGCAGGAGCTTGGACGGAAAGTATGCAATTGCACAGTCTAGGTCTGGGATTAGGTTTAGTCTGTACCATGGGATCTGTTTGATATCACTTAGGAAGGATTCAATAATAAATTTCTTGAGAGACCTGGTGGTTATTACCTTTGGGGGAGATTTTGTGGCCTTTATTTTACGCACGCAGTACACAAGACAGTGGTCACTAAAGCTATTAGCGAGAATGCCTGCCTCCTGTATTCTATCAGGAGATGAGGAGAGAATCCAGTCCAGCAAGGTATGGTTAGGGCTTTTCATATTAATGCGAGTGGGGAGGAGATTAATTGAGTTAGCTGCAAAGTTTTAAACAGCGAGCAGTGTTTATTGTTTTTAGGATTTAGCCAATCTGTATTAAAATCGCCGAGGACCAGCAGTTCACTTTTTTGGTTTTGTGCAAGTAGGTTATTAAGAATTTGAGTTATGTCAGAGAGGGAGTGCACTGGGGAGCTTGGTGGGCGATAGAATCCAGCAACAATGATTGATTTACTGAATGGGATCTCAATTAAATCAGAGAGGAAATCAAAGGTGGCAGGGGAGCTAGAATTCTGTAAAGGGGTGAACTTTATGGACTCCTCAACATAAATAACAATACCCCCTCCTCTCTTTGCTCTGTCCTTTCTATAACATGAATACCCCTGTATTGATATAGCAGAGTCTTGTGACACTCAAAAGCTGGACCCTACTTATTACAGTGATTAGGCGAGCAACAACAAAACATGTGAGAGCCCACCCATCCTTCTGTGTTGCTGCAGGATATGGTGCGTGAGAGAAGCTGAGCAGGGGTCAAGTCTGGAAAAAAGTTTACAGCGACCCACTGTTGGCTACTGCATTCTATCTTGGCCTGGGGACCTCTGCACGACCTGTTGCCCCATGCTGGAGCCTTTTTCCTGCCACCCTGGCGCCGATTGGGGCGATTTGTGGCTTGCGGCCTACCGCCGGTGGCCATCTTGGCCTCGTGGCTCTTCCTCTCTTCTGCCCCGGTCCTACTGTTGATCCTGACCTCCTGGAAGTGGCAGTTATGGCCGAGTACCCCGACAACTCTCGTCTCCTTACGAAGGGGGATGTCTGGCACATAATGGAGGAGTTCCGGCATAGTGGCACACTACCCCTGTCTTCCTACTTAAGACTAACCCCTCCATGTCAGATGTCTGTTGGAGGAATTGTGGCCTCCGAGGCACTCAAGTTCATATGTGGTAGAAGTGTCCAGAGATATCCAAATACTGGGATGCAGTACAGGCCTTGGTGGAGCAGGTCTTTGGCCCGTCAGTACCAAGGGATCCATGGACATATCTGTTTGCGAAATCTGCTCCAGATCTCTCATATCAAAATCGCCTATTGGCCAAGCTCTTACTGGTGGCTCGGAAAGCAATCGCAGAGCGTTGGAGATCCCCGTTTATGTCGTCCATCATACATGTCTTTAATCCTCATCACGCTGCATGTGACAGCCCGTCAAATAGGTGAGGAGACATCCCAGGTTGGACCTGTGGGTTCTGCCACAAAGGCAAAAACGGTGAGATAGCACGGCAAAGCTCCCACTTAAGCGACACTTTGTCCAATAGCGAAACTGTATTGCATATGGACGGGCAGGGAGTGGGCAATGGGGAGCGAAGGGACTTGTTGAGCCAAAGCTAATAATTTGGGGATTCTGGCCACATGAAAGCAGTCTTAAAGTCCACCCAACGATGTGTTCCCGTAGGGTAGTGTAGGCTCTCAGACAGTTTTTGAGGACACTTTGTTTTTGCTGACTTTTCTGAAGAAGTGTTTGTTTTTCTTTTTGGTGGGTGCTGTAAACCTTTTGTATTTCCCCTCCACCCCCTCACTTTTTTTCCCTCTTTGTTTTGTTTCATTTTTTGCAGTTTGGGGCTTTCTTGGGGTGAGCCACTGTGGCAGCTACCATGGCTCCACCTGCCATAGTCGGGCCTCGAACGTAATGTAGGCAGTGAGACTAATAATGTCCCCATGCTTATTTCAACGGAAACTCAAAATGCTGAAGATGATGGAGTGGCGGGCAGCATGCACACTGAAACATATGGCCCTTCTGCTAAAAAAAGAAAAGTCATTCAAGACGAACATAGAAAGTTTCAAAAGTGGACACATGATTTTTTATTTGTCCAGCATGGTTCCAAATCTCTGTGTTTGATTTTCAAAGAGACCTGCAGTGGCTTTAAGCAAAGTAATTTGGACCGAACAATGCACACAAAATTTAATGATGCTTACCTACCTGGTAGTAATCTTTGAAAAACCTAAATCAGCCGGCTTTCTGCTTCACTTTGTGAAAACTAATTCAAGGAACAAGCTCCAGAGCTGAACATCTAACAGAGGCATCTTTTGAAATCACTTGGATTTTACCAAGAGGGAAGAAACCATTTTCCGATGCAGAGATCGTGAAAGATTGCTCTTGGCTACAGCAGAAATATTGTTTGCAAAGTTCACCAACAAAACTGAAATTTGAAATGAAATAATAGGCCTGCAACTTTCTGATTAAACAATAAGGCTAGGGTCAGACGAACGCATTTTCGCGTTGTCTGTGAAAAAGTGCGTTCGAACGAATGGACGCATTTTTTCACGGAGTACGCGACAGCGGTCATACGATGCGCATTTGCATCCGTGATTTTGTACGGATCATCAATAAAACACTTTGTGCATCTGGACGTTATGTTGGCCGGACATTAGCAGTGTCTGACATCTCCAATTCACGCACACACGCCTCTAGCGGACGCAGCGCACTCTGTACAACCGTACTAGAGGTTTTACGTTCTCGACAAAATGCGTTCGTTTTCCACTTGCGTTGCGCAGCCGGACTTTTGTGCGACCGTACTTCGTATATTGGCCGTCATTGCCTGGCACTTGCTGCTACTACGGCCGTGATTAAGTGCGCCTGCACGCGCGTTCGCACTGCGCTCGTCTGACCCTAGCCTCATAACTATTACATTCTTCACGCAAAAACGCACGCGCAACTAGTGAATTTTTGCGCTAAGCGTTAAACGTTGACGCGCATAAATCACTGCTGGTATTACAATCCTCGTGCATTTTTTCATCCGTCTAGCAATAACGCGCGTAAAACGGATGCGCAAAAACGCGCGCAGCAATATTGCACGCAGAAATCAGTGTGCGGACTGTTTCTTTCACGTGATTCAGCCAATCAGAATTAAGAACCACAATTGTCTCACATTAAGTTGTTGCGCCTGTCAAAGTCAATCTGCACATATATGCTGCATCAATAAAAAAAACACATACAACTTCTCAAATTTATTGGTTTGGTATGTGTAGAATGTGTAACTATATTTTGCTGCGTATTTTTTTTTGGGCTGGTGTATTTCGTTTCGACCAGGTTGATAGAATTTGCCATTAACACTGGCTTTTAGGAGTTGCTAAAACTATGCGCGCAAAGGCTGTGCGTTACAAACTGTGCATAGATTGTAATACTATCCACTTACCAGCACACAAACACATTTACGCTCACAATGTTAAGTATAGGACGCGCAAAGTTCAGTAAGCTCGTGCAGCGTTCGCGCAGGTTGACCCGCGGTAGACGTATACACACGTTTGTTGCGCAGACATTGTAATACGACGTTCTGCGCAAAGGGTTTTGCCCCTCGCGTTAATGTATTTTTGCGCGGGCGCAAACGTATGTGCGAAGATTGTAATAGGGCCCTGAGACGGGTGCAAGACATTGGCAAATATGTTAGTAACCAGTTACTAGCAGATTTGTTTTCAGATTATGTTTCAGCATTGCAGTGGATGAAAGCAAGATATACTGTATGTGATGTTGCTCAACTCTGTGTTTAGGTCAGGTATCCAAAAGATTATTCATTTCAAGAATAAATGTTGTGTTTACTGCCACTCTTCAAACTAGAGAAGATATTCTCAATGCACTGCTGACATTTTCCAGTGAGAAAAAACTTAGCTGGTCAGGTCTTGTAAGTGTATGTATTGATGGAGCCCCCAGCATGAGAGGAAAATAGAAGGGACTTATTGGTCTTATAAAGAAAAGGGAAGAAATACAAATCTTCACAGCTTTTCAATGCATTATCCACCAAGAGACACTGATTTTTTAACAGACAAGAAACTGACAGGTGTTATGCAGCTAGTTGTCCGTGTGATCAATTTTATTGTCTCCGAAGCACTGAATTATCAACAGTTTTGACAGTTGCTTGAGGACTATGAGACAGAGTACAGTGATGTGCTCATGCACAGTGACGTAAAATGGTTATCTCGTGGTAGAGCTCTTGAGCGACTTTTGAGTCTCATTACTGAAATCCGGAAATTCCTTGATGTCAAAGGGAAGCATTCTCTACATTTGGCCTTTCTGACCGAAATCACATGCCACTTAAACATACTTAACTTGGTACTCCAAAGGAAGGATACGCTCTCTCAGGTTACATACAGTACTTCATTCAATAAAAGTATTTCAGGAAAAAAAATCAACACTGTATATACCCGATAAAGGGCTAGATTACATAGTGAACGCTAACTGTAGCATTCGGATATGTAAGTGTTAGCACCAGGATAAGTGACTGCATGCCCCCCCCATATTAATTCCTAAAGCTAAACATGTTGAAAATCTGTTAGTGCATTGGTGATTGCGCTACCTTCCGCGAGTTTACTGTACTTTGCTAATCCTATACTTAACATAGGGAGCACAATCATTAATTATCATTAGGATAAGTAAGGTATTACAAAGTCCTAGCACTAACTACCGCAGGGATGCGCAAGGCAAACATTTACCTCCAATCCTAACCCTAACCCTAATTGGAACCCTACTCTCCCAACTGCATTCCTAATCCTAATCCCAACTATAGACCTAATCCAAACCCTAGATTAGGGCATTTTTTTGTTTAGCTACATGGAGCAGTACCTGTATTATGTGGTAAATCGAAGCTCAGTTTCATGCTCTAAGAGGTAGGGCATGGTTCTCAAAGATCATTCCTCTCCCTGATCACCCACACAAGATAAGTATCTGCTGTGGGGTTCATTATTATCACAGATCCTCCCCAACAGCTGCTGCAGGTAGACAATCTACTGAACTCGTATTCATTGCACAGGCAACCCATAGCCTATTACAGCAACCATGCAGCTGGCAGTTACAAAGGGATGGGGGATCCAGCGGGGTAGGAAAAAAACGCTTTCTTCCCATTCAGAATAAAGGGGTGGATGATAGTGACCACATATCATTCACTTGGTTCTCTTCTTGAGCCCATGTTGCCAAACACATACTGTGTTACCACTCAAACGGTTTAAGAAAGTAACTTAACTCTTTTGAGTGGCAACCCGGTATCTCGTACATGGTTGACAAAGTGAATTGCTTGTATAAAAATTTTAGAAAAATTAGACATATGATAATAATCTACGATTAACAAAACCCAAGATACATCTCCATCTACATTTATACATAACAATTAATTTGTGCAATTTACATTATATAGTGCAGTATCTCATTTTAATCATTGCACATTCATTTTATCAAGTCACAATTCACTTCTCATATGAATAATCCCCTACAACCTTTTGAGAACAAAATTAATATTGTGGGGTTTTTTTTGCATTGGATAAAAAAAAAATACTTTCACTTGTAATTACTTGAAGGTATTAAATAAATCTTTCTGAATATAATGAGCCTAAAAAGTTTATTTTGACCCGAGTGCTTTTGCCATGTACCTAATTAACAATCTGCTAGAATTTGTACAATAAGAAGCTTTAGAATTAAGGCAATTGTAATTTATTTTCATTTTTACAACAGTCGCCAATGAGAACAGTGTGTGAATATTACGAATTTTCATTTAAAAGGATTTTTTTTTTCTCCAAACAACTGCATTGGGTATGAAATTAAATAAAGATGTGGTTTTGCTTTCTATGGCATGCAGTTACTATAAAAGGACACTTTATAATCATTTCTACAGAGCTTCTGGAAAACTCGATTTATAGCAGAAATAGCAGCGCTATAAAACGCAAGTAATGACTTAGCTTTGTGCTGGTAGTGTGGAAGTACATTGTAACCCTCCATGTGAATTTAATGTAACCCTTATGCATTTTAATGTTGCATAAAATATGCATAAATCTTTGTACAATGTACACACAGTTCTCCTTCTCCATATCTAAACACTCAAGAATAAATTCTGTTATATGAAGGCTTCATCACACTGGCAGTGTATTGCCTATGACCAGAGATGGAGAATAGATTAGTTCCATCATATATCATACATCTTATGTCCTCCAATGTCTTTAAAGGCAAATCTATTTGTTGTACCAATAAGGTAAAAAAAAAAAATCAATATAAATGCTTTATTTTTATTATTATTAACCCCTTCACTGCTGAGCCATTTCGGGTCTATTTTTTCTTCTTTACTTTAAACATGGTCATGTTTGGTATCATTGGAAAGGCCATGCTCTGGCCTTTCTACTGATAACAAACATGACCCTCTAGCTGAAAACAGTGGGGAGATATCGTGGTTCAAAGGAACCCCCTATCTCCACCCCTATCTTTCCTTAGGAGTCAATGAGGACTTTCCCCACACGTCCTCAGCAGTGAAAGGGTTAAACATATTCCAAAAAACAAAAATGTTAATTTAAATAGCGATTAGCCTTTGTTGGTTAATTTGTTGAGGGGATAACTAGTTTTCTACACTTGTAAAACACAAATTAACCTATTATCAACTCTATTAGTTTTATAAAACATCTATTCTCTAAATAATTACCAAATTTATACAAAAACCCATTATACTACCATTGAGCTTAAAACAGAACAACTTGTATTTGACAAACTTTGTACACTTCTGTCATTAAATTTGTTCACTATAATTATGATTGACTGAAATTATAACATCTCTTATAAAAACCAGCGATCTAACAAGCTGTCAATATCTGTAGATTAATTTAAGAGAATAAAAAGTGACAGTATTTTACACTTCTTAAGGCATCTAAATTCAAAGCTCAAGCATATACTATTTTCTAAATCATCTGTCAGCATATTAAAAAAAATATCCTAAAACAAAAACATGTTAATTATTCTTGTCATTGGTAAGCGTAGAGTCTGAGGCTTTAATAAAGAAATCCAAATTCGATTTTCCATGGAATTGCCAGAATGCTCATTATATGCAAAAACAGTAAAATACCTATTCCTATCTCTAGTGTTGGATGATAAGGTTAAGGAGTTGTACTGCCATTACAATTCAGATAACAATGGCATAATGCAGGGTTCAGCAACCTAACAGTAGCGTTCAGATGTGTAAGTGTTATCACAAAGATAAATGACTTTAACACATGCCCTACATATTACCTTCCTAACGCTAAACCCATAATAAAGTCACTTAGTGCATCAGTGATTGTGCTAGCCTTTTGCAAGCTTACTGTACTTTAGAGATGTGCTATTCGTTTCGTCCTGAATCTAAATTTGGACGAAAATCACCATTTTCGTATTTCGGGAGCATTTCCGAAAGCGAAATATCGGCCGTCTGAAATTTCAAACCAATCCGAAATCTCGAATCAATATAACCACACAAATGAAATTGATTTTGAATGGATCCGAAACAAACAAAAACGGAACAAAAATTATACGAAATGCTGAAAAAAACGAACAAAACGATTAAAAACGAATAAAATTCGGAACCAAATTATCTGATACGATAAAAAACCAGAACAAAATGATGTAAAACGAGAAAAAAAAACAGAACCTAATGATCTGAACTGAAAAAAAACAGAACCTAATGATCTGAACTGAAAAAAAACAGAACCTAATGATCTGAACTGAAAAAAAACAGAACCTAATGATCTGAAACGGGAAAAAAAAACAGAACAAAATTATCTGAAACGAAAGAAACCAGAACGAAATTATCTAAGGCCCATGTCAGATGAGCAAACTGATCACGTCCGTGTTGCCGCACATGTGTACGTCCGTTATAGCATAAAATTATGACCAATGGAGCCCCACAGATGAAGTAAGTCCGCACCGAACTGCGGACGCAAAACGGACGCGGCAAATGGAGGTAGGTAAATCCGCTAGAACGGGCGCACTGCGCTGCGTCCCCAACGTCTGTATAGCTTTGTGTGTGAGTAATGGAATGTAGTCAGATGGACTGCATTTATGCTTCCAGCATTTTTGACGGACAAAATGGTTTTCATAAAAAGGGGAAAAGTCGGTGTTCGGCGTGTCCGCATACGCGGTAGGGGGAAATATCTAATACTAAAACGAAATGAACATGCAATGATTGTAAGAGGAGATAACATACAATGTAGACAGCTGGGTTAGATGACTCGAAGTTCGTCAAAATGTTCCTAAAAAGGAAAAAAGAGTATAATAGTGAAGTCCAGTCATTAAAAAATGAGAAAATGAAGGGGGGAGATGGATCCACTCACACTTTCCAGAGCCTCGTTAGGCTCGATCACCTCGCCTGTGGGTGTTTACGTGGCTCACCCAGTAGCTCTCAGGGGTAGACCCGTCTCACAGCCTTGGTGTCCTTTCAGGATCCTGGGTCATCCACAGGTTCTCCAATATTTAGGTGCCAATGGTTCTCAACAACTCACTTATCTCAGGCCTTGGCATTCCTTTGGGGTCCTGGGTGTTCACAGGTCGTAACTTGTAATAGCTTGTAGAAATCGTCATATGAAATGTCTTTTTTTTTCTTTTTAAATGTTTCTTGTAACGGATGTCGCTACTCGGAGTTTGATTTTCACTCTGATTTACCTACAACCTATACTGCATCTCAACGAGTATTTGGGAAGAGTGATTATCTTCTAGGTATTTCCTCCTGGCTGACTCAATATATTCCAGCAAGGAACCTGACGCCGGCTCGCTACCTCTGCTCATTGCAGCGCTACCCCGGCATCTAAGGTGGATCTACTCCCTCCGAGTAGCGGCATCCGTTACAAGAAACATTTAAAAAGAAAAAAAGAAAAAAAAAAAACATTTCATATGACGATTTCTACAAGCTATTACAAGTTACGACCTGTGAACACCCAGGACCCCAAAGGAATGCCAAGGCCTGAGATAAGTGAGTTGTTGAGAACCATTGGCACCTAAATATTGGAGAACCTGTGGATGACCCAGGATCCTGAAAGGACACCAAGGCTGTGAGACAGGTCTACCCCTGAGAGGCTACTGGGTGAGCCACGTAAACACCCACAGGCGAGGTGATCGAGCCTAACGAGGCTCTGGAAAGTGTGAGTGGATCCATCTCCCCCTTCATTTTCTCATTTTTTAATGACTGGACTTCACTATTATACTCTTTTTTCCTTTTTAGGAACATTTTGACGAACTTCGAGTCATCTAACCCAGCTGTCTATATTGTATGTAATCTCCTCTTACAATCATTGCATGTTCATTTCGTTTTAGTATTAGATATTTCCCCTACCGCGTATGCGGACACGCCGAACACCGACTTTTCCCCTTTTTTTGTTTATTTGGTGCGGATTGGGACCGCACTTGTGGTGCTTTGGGCGACGCGGTTATATTTCGTATTTTTCATTTTTGCTCTAAGTGTTCGTTCTCCACATTTTTTTGTTGTAAAATGGTTTTCATATTTAATTTATTTTCCCTGCTACATCAGTCAAAAATAACGTCAGTGAAAAAAACCGACTGTGTGGCCACTACTGCGTCTGCCGTCAGAAAGTGCGTCCGTACTGCAGGGGAGCACAGTCCATACAAAACGCGTTCGTCTGACACCAGCCTTAAACGGAACCAAAAAATCCAAAAATAATTTTACTGCAGCAAATGAATCCACACACTGCTAGGAAGAACCTCTCTGCAGTATAATTAATGCACCATATGAATACGCACACTGCTGGGTAGAAGCACCTCTCTGCAGTATAATTAATGCAGCAAATGAATCCACACACTGCAGGGAAGCACTTCTCTGCGGTATAATTAATGCACCATATGAATCCGCACACTGCCGGGTAGAAGAACCTCTCTACAGTATAATTAATGCACCATATGAATACGCACACTGCTGGGTAGAAGAACCTCTCTGCAGTATAATTAATGCAGCAAATGAATCCACACACTGCAGGGAAGCACTTCTCTGAGGTATAATTAATGCAGCATATGAATCCTACAAGAAACGAGAAGTGAAGAACACACGTGGATTTGAACAAGACAAACATACATTGCTTCCTTGCTAGATGGACACGTTCATGGCTTACATTACCTAAAGAAAAAACACAGCCGGTATACTACAATAAAAATACCAGCTGGTACCAAAATAATCCCATATGTTTCAATGTTAAAAAAATCCCCCGTGTTTATTAAATATAACACCTGCAGCAATAAGCCTTTTTTTTATTTTTTTAGGATTTTTTGGGCATTTTTCGGGAATTTCTGGGTTAAAGTTTAGGTTTCCTAACATATTTTAAAGAAACAAGACTTTTTTCCACCATAAGTTTCAATGTTAAAAAAATCCCTGTGTTTATTAAATATTTCTTAAACCATTTATTATTTTCACTTGCAGCAATAAGACATTTTGTTTATTGATTTGTTGGGATTTTTTTTTTCGGTTGATTTTAAGGTTTCATAACTTATTTTAAGTGCAATAAAAAGGTGTGTTTTTTTTCTTTGCTAAACACAGCTATACTATTTTCTCACAGTTCGTCTGCGTTCAGCAATGAATTGGATACATTCAGGGTTATTCAAAGAGAATCGAAAAGTCACCGCACGTTCAGTGACTTTTCGTTCTCTTAAATTCAGTGCGATTTGGCGATCCCATTTCGGCGACCCTGCAGTGTATTCAGCAAGCACCACAGGGCCGTCGTAGTGCAGGGAAAAGCCGCAGCAAAACCGAAACCCGCAAAACATCTGGATTAACCCTGCTGAACACGCCAGTGAAACCCGAGCAGCCGCCGATCACAGCGCAGAGCAGCCGCCAGGAAAAGGCCGACACCGCAGACGAATGGAGTGAAAAAAAAACCAGTACGCTTGAATGTTTGAATAGTGAAACGCTGTTTGCAAAGAAACTACAGAACGAAAATGTCTGAAATTTACATATGAGGTCCAATGATTGGGAAGACTTTTCCCGATCCCAGAGCTCAATAATGTATCCTTTCAAATCTTTACTGACATCGGTGTTATACCATAATAGTGTCATTTTAAACTGGCAAGATGTTAATACTGCAAATTTAGCAATATAATATGCATTCAGAAAATGTTCGTTAGGCATATACATACTGATAATCACTGATTATTAACAGATTTTGCTGCTTTTAGCATCTTATGATGATTACTTTTCCCTTAAGATTAAATTTATCAATTTGGATGCAGTACACCTCATTGACAAATTATGTAGCTATGAATTCCCAAGTGTTTATCAGACTTTTCAGTTAATCAAGCTGAAGAGGATAATTGGCTAACTGAACTACAAATAGAAAAAAAAGATTGATCCTAATTAGATCAGACCAAAGAGTCATCTGAAGAAAAGTATTTTTTTTAATATTCATGCCACCTAATAGCTTCAGATAATATGTGTCAGAGATTCAATCATTGCATAATTGCTTTATGTTGTAAAATGACATTATTTTTTCTTTGTTCTAGAATTAATTGCATCTTATAGCCAGTGGAAACAAAGAAAAAGAACTAATATAATGTTAAACATATACACTAAGAATTGTTAAAACTTTTTCACAAGTTAACTTTTTCATCTTGTTATGATGGTTAGTGAGTTATTAGCAGAAAAAAAATAGCAGAAATGAAAAAATTGTTGCCATGTGATCTATTTTTCAGTTCATTGATTGTAGTGTACCATTTCAATTATGTTTGGTTTTGAGGCGAATCAACGAATTGCTCAAAATTCAAACATACATCAATTTGTCTGAAAATGAATGCACATGAGGTGTGTTTTCATGAATGATTATCATTGAGTTCGGTATCCAAAAAATATAAAAAGTCACTTTCCCAGCAGATCATCACTGCTCTTTTTTATTTATTTCCTTTTGTCACTAAATACCCTCTGTAAGGTAATAGTGGCTTACCTAAAATACTACTTAGGCTGGGGTCAGACGAACGCAGTGTGAACGCGCGTGCAGCCGCACTTTATCACGGCCGTAGTAGCAGCAAATGACGGGCAATATACGAAGTACGACCGCACGAAAGTGCGGCTGCGCAACGCAAGCGGCAAACAAATGCATTTTTTCGAGAACGTGATACCGCTAGTACTGACGTACAGAGTGCGCTGCGTCCGCTAGCGGCATGTGTGCGTGATTAGGAGACGTCAGATGCTGCTAATGTCCGGCCAACATAACGTCCAGACGCAAAAAAAGGGTTTTATTGATGATCCGTACAAAATCACGGCCGAAAATGCATTCAGTGAAAAACTACGTCCATTCGTTCGAACGCACTTTTTGCACGGATGACGAGAAAAATGCGTTCGTCTGACCCTAGCCTTAAGCAGTCCAGCTTAACATTTATGAATTGAAAAAAGATCGGATCACGTTTACTCGATGTTGGCATCCTGCAAGAGCTGTTGAAGATTGAGTATAGTCGATCATGGTAGTGAAGGAATTAAGAGGACAGAAGGTAGTTGTCGGCTTTTTTATGCTATTAAAAAAAATCTTTACATCGGCTAGCAATTTAGCTAGCACGGTGTAATTGAAATGTAATGATCTATCGTTTAAGCTATAGTCATTTGTGACAGGTTGCCTTTCATTTAATTATACAGAAAAATTTCTCTGTTCTTCTGTGCACAGTAACTAAATATCGCTAATTTAGGGAATAATTTGCATGATTTGTATGCATTTTAATAATTCAAATTTTGGGAAAAAAAGTAAAACTTTGCTTAACATATAACAGTGTCTTATACAGCTTAAGTGTTATTGTTAGGGTTTTTTTAAGTTTCGGCTGCTGTAGCATTTTTGGTCTTTAGGGATTTAATAGAGTCCAACGAAATGCTATTTTTTTAGCATACTGGCTGTTCAGTATCTTAATGCAATTAAGTATTCTTTTATTAAAGCTTTACATTTCAAATGAAAAGAATATTTTTAATACGTAAACGATGCAGACAGTGGGAAGAATACAATATCTAAAATAATATTGTTAAATCAAGAAAACTCTGAATGCTATCATGGATTAAGGAACGATCCCTTTTATGGAGTAAAAATCAGAATTGCTTTAAAATTGATATATATATTTTTTACCTTGTTTGTAATCATGTGCAAAATAGAAAAGGATGAGGTTTATGAAGCTGAAACATTTTGTATAATTTATCATGTATCATTTATTGTTGCTAAGTAACTATATAAAAAAATAATATGAAATTAACCCCTTCGTTGCCAAGGAATTTCCCCAAAAATCAATGTCAGGAAACAGTGTTTTTTTTTTTTTTAAATCATTTTTAATTGATTATACAGTAAGAAATATTTGGGAATATTCACACTTTATTCCTTACTATTTGGCAGGCAAATGTCATCTGGTGCAGAAAAAAACGGTTTTGTGCCTATTCCCTAACAGAGTGGCTGTGTAGATCAGAAGTATCCAGCCTGCTTCATGTATAAAACAACTGTGGTTGCGTAGAAAGCAGCTCTTGGTTTCATTAGGTAGGACTCACCTGACCAGAGGTGCCGTGACGTGGCAGGTGAGCTTACACTTTAATGGCCATTCAAGTATACCAAAAACTCTGAGTGTGTTTTTTTTTGCATGGAGCTACAGGAGTGAGCGAAAATGACAACCCCTTTTTTCTTGAGATGTCATCTGGTAGAATTAGCTGGGAACTGTGCTAAAACATTAGGGGCATGTTACATACTTAATGCTAACGTTAGCGCCTAGCTGTGTGAGTGTTAACTTTAGGTTAAGTGGCCCTGGAACGGGCCGAGCATATTATATTCTAAAGGCTAATGGGTTAAAAAAATCTTACTGTACTTAGCGCTCCCTATGCTTAACATGGGGAGTGCAAAGAGGAAATTAGCATTAGGATTACAAAGTTCTAACGCTAATTACACCCCACTGCGGTTAACTCAAAAGTTAACCACAGCTTGCAGCTGCTGCTAACCGATTCCACTTCTGCGGAATCAGTTATCACCAGCTTCAAATCCCCCGAAAAATAACATCCTCACCTCTCATCTCGAAACGAGAACGGTGCCCGGTCCGCCTCTACTGGCCACTGGTTACAGAGTGAGACTGGGGGAAAAAGCCCCCAGTCTCCCTCCTCTATCAATCCGCTGACCTGCAGGATCTCGCGAGATCATGTGACCAGCAGTCGAAGCCTCAATTGAGTCCTATGGACTCTATGGAGGGGATGCTTGGGGCGGCGCTTAGTGATGCCTCGAGTATCCTCAGGCTTAGCTCTGCATTAAGGGGCAGGCTGCTGATTTAGTGCCTGCCCCCAGAGGCAGCTCTAGAATTAGTGAGGCCCTAGGCAAAGCTCATTTATGAGGCCCTATTTACTGTGCAAATATGCAAAAAAAGAGCCCAAAAAGAGTACTATTAATAAAGGTTGAGACAGCTCTCCTGGCAGCTTGGTGTATGTTAATGCAGGTATTTGTGTGTCATATCAGTAATCACATGAACATGTACATATACATACTGAAATGCCACTCAGATACCATCACCTGAGACCCCTTGTTTGAGGGGGGCCTTAGGCAGCCGCCTATTTGGCCTCATTATAGAGCCGTCTCAGCCTGCCTCATAATATGGCGCTAAAACAAGGGCGCAGGTTTTCCTCCTTATCGTCCCCCTTTTAGCAGCCAGTATGCAATATTGCCCCTTATCTTGATGTCAGGGCACCAGAAGTTTGCGGATTGAGGATAGTCGACTTCGGTAGTGTAGGGGTTAATAGAATAGACGTTCACGTTAATATTTTTTTGGAATATATGTTTATTCAGATATATATAAGGCAGAGAAATACGATGGAAGTGCAAGTTCATAATGACTCTTAAATGCAAGGATCACGCAGGAGCACAACATGAAACAACAAAAAGTTATTAAAATTAAGGACACACAGGTCGAACACGCATCAGTGACACACTCGAAAAATGCAATAAGAGTATGCAAACATAGAAAGATTGACAGTCAAGAATCGTGCATGACTAACCATAAGAAAATAAACGGTGAGGGCCGAGGGGGGCAATTCGAAGACCCGGGAAACAGTAACAGTACAGCCTCCCACTAACCCCATGGGGAGAGTAATGACCTAAATCTGCACATTATATTATTATATTCTTTTTGCTATAATTGAAAAAAAATATTTTGAGTGTAGTTTATTTATTCAGAAGTATCTGTTTTCTTGCTCATTTGGTAATAGGGAGCCACCCACAACGTCACTAATCAGCCAGCTTTGTTAGCAGCCAGACTCAGAGCAGCAGACAAATACAGCATTGCCAATCTAGGTGGTATTATCTCCTGGAGTCCAAAGGACTCCAAAACAGCCAACACAAGCGTGCCTTATGTTTTAGTTATATTTCCATTTCAATTAATCATAATGACAATGATTTGCCATTTGCAGAATTGTGCTATGGTGGAGGCCAGTAAACACTTTCCATGGCATAGCAATGTTGGTGCAAACTGTTATATAGGAATGTAATACCCCAACTTCTGCATTTATTAACATGTAGCCATGACCTTAAAATATGTTGGGCTCTATCACCTCCTTAAAGCTATTGCTAGTGCTCACATAAATGAGTGTTAACGGTAGGTTACTTGAGGTGATAGCGATCAGGAGGTGATGCGGGATTATTGCGAACGGGTTTAAAAAAACGTACGGTACTAGCACTTTTTTGCGCGAGCATACTGTACTATGTGATCCCTATACTTAACGTGGGGAGTGCAAAGTGTAAGCAGACTGTAACTAGTGTTAGTATCACATAGTCCTAACGCTAGCTACGCACAGCTGTCGCTAACTAAAAAAGCTCCTGCAGAATCAGTTATCACCAGCTGTAAACCCCACCCAAGAATCAAATACTCAATTATCATCCCGCGGCGAGAACAGCGGCCTGAACCGCCACTTCTGGCCACCAGGAGCAGGGTGAGACTGGGAACAAGAAGTCCCCAGTCTCCCTACGTGGACCTGCAGGATCTCGCAAGAGGCGAGATCCTGCCAGTCATGTGACACAGTAGCAGAAGCCTCCATGGAATCCTATGGACTCCATGGAGGGGATGCTCGGGACAAGGCTTTAGCTCTGTCCTGAGCAACCAGGACCCTAGCAGCTGCTACGAGGCAGGCTGCTGGACTCCATGCCTGCCTCGTAATACACCGGTGAAACTGGGACATAAAGGGGAAATTAGTGAACGCTAATTTTTCCCTGGTTTTAGCGAGGGCCAGGTGATAGGGACCATTGTGCAAAACACTTACCCTCCTAAGATGCATGTGGGTGAGCTCTTTGGTCAACTAACACATTGCTGTGTAGAACTCAAGAATGACATTGACCTCTGGCATGAGGCAATGATGTCATCACAGATTTTACCAAGATAAAGGCTGCTATACCAGTTTTGGTGTCAACATTATTTCAGTAATTTTTCTGCATTTTATCAACACTATCAGACACTAAAATTCATAGCCATAGAAAAATTTACATATTTTTTTATCTAAAATACCATAGAGCAGAGGTTGAGTTTGAAGACTATACTCTCTGTGGACCCACACTGATTCCATAAGAGAATTATTGGCACTCTTTGGCCTTTCTATTGTTTTGAGAGCTGTCATATTCTGTGGCAACATGTGCAATGCAAAGATCTATCTTCTCAAACTATAAATATGACATTAGCTCAGAGGAAATGGCTGCTGTGTAAGTGTTGCTCAGATATATACAGTATCTCTCCAGTAGCACACTGTTTATTCTCTTGACAGGTGACACTTGCTTTTTCAAGGGCAAGAAAATAATAGATTGTATCTTTGGTCAGCTCAAATTCAGTTTTAAGTGTCAGAATATTTTCGGGTGAGCTGTGCATCTTTACCACAATATACTTTTTGATGTCCCCATTTCATGTCATATACGGCATGATATTAACGTGGGAAAGATACTTCTGCAGGACAAATAGAGCTTGCTATTTGAAGAGACATCTATCCTGTAGAATGGGAATAGCAAACAGTTGTTCAAAGTACAGACATTGTCCTTTATGAATATTTCACATGCCACACAAAACCACATAAGCTTTGTGTCTACATCTGACCTGAGAAGACCAGAATCTTACATTAATATTTTACTGTAAGAGTCAAAACTATTCCATCCTGTCAATCACATTAATTCCTCGGTATCATTTTATCAAATGTTTACATATAATTCTTTCCCAGGTTACATTAATATATAATTCTCCTTTCTAATTTTTGTTTATAAAAATTTAAAGAATATAATGTAATATTTTTCAAAATTCTGTAACGTCTACACAATTATAATTTCGTTGATATGTTATTTGTATGAGCCAGTATTATAGAGAAACAATAATTAATTATTTTAGACAATTTTTACTGACTATATTATATTACCTTTTATTCAAACTCTGTGGACATACATAGTGTGGCAATTAAGCCTTTAATGGAATGTGCACATAACCTAAAGAAAACATGTATTTCATTACTGATCGATTATACTGTCAAGTACTACCACAAATGGCTGACATAGTAACAATATTCATTTTCTGTCTGATTCATGGCAATGGATTTGATTGCAAATAAATTGTGGGAATTACATTTATTGAAGTCCTGTTTGTCATGAAATCAAACAGCCATCAATAGTGAAATGTTGTACAATTATATACAGTGGGGTACCTCAGGGGTCAGTACTTGGACCCATTCTATTTAATATTTTTATTAGTGATATTGCAGAAGGTATTAATGGAAAAGTATGTATTTTTTCTGATGACACAAAGATTTGCAACAGGGTTGACGTTCCTGGAGGGATCAGCCAAATGACAAATGATTTAGGTAAACTAAAAAAATTGTCGGAGCTGTGGCAATTGAGTTTTAACGTGGATAAGTGCAAGATAATGCACCTGGGACGTAAAAACTCAAGGGCTGAATATAGAATATTTGATACAGTCCTAACCTCAACATCTGAGGAAAGGGATTAAGGGGTTATTATTTCAGAGGATCTAAGGGTAAGTAGTCAATGTAATAGAGCAGCAGGAAATGCTAGCAGAATGCTTGGTTGTGTAGGGAGAGGTATTAGCAGTAGGAAAAGGGAAGTGCTCATGCCACTGTACAGAGCACTGGTGTGACCTCACTTGGAATACTGTGTGCAGTACTGGAGACCGTATCTCCAGAAGGATATAGACATCTTAGAGAGAGTTCAGAGAAGGGCTACTAAAATGGTGTACGGCTTGAAGGAGAAAAGTTACCAGGAAAGGCTTAATGATCTTAACATGTACAGCTTGGAAAAAAGACAAGACAGAGGAGATATGATAGAAACATTTAAATACGTAAAGGGAATCCACAAGGTAGAGGAAGGGAGTATATTTAAAAGGAAACCAAATAGCAAAACAAGAGGACATCGTTTTAGATTAGAGGGGCAAAGGTTTAAAAGTAACATCAGGAAGCATTATTTTACTGAGAGGGTGGTGGATACATGGAACAGCCTTCCAGTTGAAGTGGTAGAGGCCAAAACAGTAATTGAATTTAAGCAGGCATGGGATAGGCATAAGGCTATCCTAAACAAAAGATAAATCCAGGTAAAGTATCCATGTAATTGGGCAGACTAGATGGGCCGAAGGTTCTTATCTGCCGACATTTTTCTATGTTTTTATGTTTCTATATATATATAAACACATTATCAGCCCATAAAATGTCAGCTGCACTTTTAATCCCACACCCTAATGTGTAAACAAAAAGATAGGTTTTTAGTTTGAATCTCATAAAAATTCAAGCATACCCATTTTTGTTTTTTTTTATATCAAAGCAAAGCCAAAATCCTACTCAATAATTGTAGCTGCTTTTAGCTCAAATCCAAAATCTCAGAGATAAACAAGAGTGGGTTTCTGAATAAACATGTTAAACTTGTTGCATACGGATTGTTATTCTGACATTTGTTAGAACTGTAAAATAATGTAAATTTACTTATTTTTTATTTTTCATTTATGTGTTTATGCTTTACTGAACTATTACTGGGATGAAAGATTCTAAACTCTAGATGGTTTGCCTTATTTTGCAAAATTTCTGTTGAAATTTGTATTATTATCAAAGGGGAGGGGGAGAGATGGCCCATGTGTTAAATAGATTAAATGTGAGAAAGATAGATGTGTAGTGTTCATAATAAGAAAATTGGCAATGCAGATTCCAAAAATACAAATCAAATAAAAATTAATATCTGTATGTAGGGATAATGCACATAGAAATCACAAAAACTTTTATTTCTAGAGTACATGGATTTCAAGCAATTATTGTCTTAATCCCTGTAAAGTAGAGATGTCCCTATATTTTGCCCTGTAGTAAAGTTTCTTTGATATTTTTGTTCCAGTGAGAGTTGAAGGTGCTCTTTGCAGTAATGACAGGAGTGAGATTTCAAAGAAAATATATTTTCTCCCCCATTGAGAAGGCTAATCTTATCAACAGTCATTGGGCTACATTACATTGTTGGTGCTAATGGTAGCTCTCACCTGAGTGAGCATTAACATTAGCCCTGGTAGCCACCGAATATTAAAATCCAAACGCTAACGGGTTAAGAAACCCGTTAGCTTTTGGAATCTTGCGCTTTTCAGTGTGAGGTTACTGTACTTTGCAGTCCCTATACTTAACATGGGGAGTGCAATGTGTTAATCAGCGTTAGGATTACAAAATCCTAATGCGGATTAACGTCCGACTGCGGTTAACAAAAAGTTAACCAGAGCCAGGACTTGATGCTAACGGATTCCACTGGTGCAGAATCCGTTAGCACCAGCCAAAAACCCCCCAGAAAAATTCAGATACTCACCTCCTATCCTGCAGCGAGGACCGCAGCTTTGTCCGCCTCCTCCATCCGGCGGGAGCAGGGAGGGACTGTGGGAAAAAGTCCCCCAGTCTCCCCCTGCGGAACACTACGCCGACCTGACGAATTTCGCGAGGCGAGATCCGGAAGGTCATGTGACCGGCAGAGGAGAAACTCAATGGAGTCCTATGGACTCCATCGAGTGGATGCTCACGGCGGCGCTTAGCTCTGCCACAAGTGCTCCCGGGGGTTTAGCATCCGGTAACAATGCAGACTTTTTAAGCGCCCGCATTGTAATATCACGGTAAAACGAGGGCAGAAAGGAGAAACCTGCAGGCGCAGGTTTTTCTCCTTTGCGACCCCGTTTTACCACGAACAATGTAATGTAGCCCATTAATTTTGATTTTCACTTTTCATTGTAAGTCAGGGTAAAATCATGTATTCACATTTTTGATAAAGAAAGGCTTATCAGATCTCAAGGTCTGAGGAGCAGAAACATTCAGGGTTATTCAAAGAGAATCGAAAAGCCACCGCACATTCGGTGACTTTTCGTTCTCTTCAATTCGGTGCGATCTGGCGATCCCATTTCGATGACCCTGTGGTGTATTCAGCAAGCACCACAGGGCTGCCGTAATGCAGGGAAAAGTCACCGCAAACCCGCTGAAAACTCACCGCAAAATTAGGGCGAACGCACACTGAAACCTGCAAAAACATCTGGATTAACCCGCCGAAGACGCAGACAAACCCGAGCAGGAGCCGATCACAGCACAGAGCAGCCGCCGGAAAAAGCCGACACCGCAGACGAAAGAGGTGAAGAAAAAAAAAACAGTACACTTGAATGTTTGAAAAGTGAAACGCTGTTTGCAAAGAAACTACTGAGCGAAAATGTCTGAAATTCACATATGAGGTCCAATGAATGATAATAAAAAGGGCTGTTACAGAAAAAAGAAAAAACGATTTAAAAAAGAAAAACAGAAAAATATGTTTGCAAAAAAAACCCAAAAGATGCCTAAAAGGTCCTAAAAAAATCTATAAATAGTCTTTTTACTGCAGAATATTATAATGAATGGTTTATTATATATTGAATTAAAACGGGGATATTTTTAACATTGAAGCCTATGGGATTCGCCTGAATAAACCTGCCGAATTAAACCACCGAATGGCAGGGCAATTCAGCAACTTTTCCCTGCTAGGTTTTGCTCTCTGAATAGACGAAGCATCGCTTCTCTATGGGGCTTCACTGCCCTCGAACAGGCACCGATCAGGCACCGTAAGTGCAAGCAATTCGCCAGGATTTGGCGAATTGCCTGCTCTCTGGATAGCTGAATGGCCAGGAAAGGTAACCGAATGCTGAATTTCGGCCCCAATTCGGAGCTCTTTGAATAACCCTGATTGTTAATTTTCTTACATATTTAATAAATTCGTTTTTTAGCAAGACCCTGAGTGCTCCCGCATGGTGATTTATATTTATTTTTTGGAATTTGCACCAGGGCACTAAGATAGATTTTTGCTTAAAAGATTTTTGTGCTTTTCTACCACATTTTTTGCACATATATACACTATATTGCCAAAAGTATTCGCTCACCTGCCTTGACTCGCATATGAAGTTGAGTGACATCCCATTCCTAATCCATAGGGTTCAATATGACGTCGGTCCACCCTTTGCAGCTATAACAGCTTCAACTCTTCTGGGAAGGCTGTCCACAAGGTTTAGGAGTGTGTTTATGGGAATTTTTGACCATTCTTCCAGAAGTGCATTTGTGAGGTCACACAATGATGTTGGACGAGAAGGCCTGGCTCTCAGTCTCCGCTCTAATTCATCCCAAAGGTGTTCTATCAGGTTGAGGTCAGGACTCTGTGCAGGCCAGACAAGTTCATCCACACCAGACTCTGTCATCCATGTCTTTATGGACCTTGCTTTGTGCACTGGTGCACAGTCATGTTGAAAGAGGAAGGGGCCAGCTCCAAACTGTTCCCACAAAGTTGGGAGCATGGAATTGTCCAAAATGTCTTAGTATGCTGAAGCATTCAGAGTTCCTTTCACTGGAACTAAGGGGCCAAGCCCAGCTCCTGAAAAACAACCCCACACCATAATCCCCCTCCACCAAACTTTACACTTGGCACAATGCAGTCCGACAAGTACGTTCTCCTGGCAACCGCCAAACCCAGACTCATCCATCAGATTGCCAGATGGAGAAGCACGATTCGTCACTCTGTCTCCACTGCTCTAGAGTCCAGTGGCGGCATGCTTTACACCACTGCATCCGACGCTTTGCATTGCACTTGGTGATGTATGGCTTAGATGCAGTTGCTTGGCCAATGGAAACCCATTCCATGAAGCTCGCTGTGTACTGTTCTTGAGCTAATCTGAAGGCCACATGAAGTTTGGAGGTCTGTAGCGATTGACTCTGCAGAAAGTTGGCGACCTCTTCGCACTATGCGCCTCAGCATCCGCTGATCCCTTTCCGTCAGTTTATGTGGCCTGCCACTTCGTGGCTGAGTTGCTGTCATCCCCAAACACTTCCACGTTCTTATAATACAGCGGACAATTGACTGTGGAATATTTAGGAGCGAGGAAATTTCACAACTGGATTTGTTGCACAGGTGGCATCCTATCACAGTTCCACGCTGCAATTCACTGAGCTCCTGAGAGCGACCCATTATTTCACAAATGTTTGTAAAAACAGTCTGCATGCCCAGGTGCTTGAATTTATATACCTGTGGCCATGGTAGTGATTGGAACACCTGATTCTGATTATTTGAATGGGTGAGCGAATACTTTTGGCAATATAGTGTATATTTTACGGGGAAAGCCCGGAGTGCGGTTAATCCTAGGATTACCCAGTTAATCCTAGCATTACCCAGTTAATCCTAGCATTACCCAGGCGTCGTTAGCAAAAATCCGAAGTGAAATAAAATTTCGGACTTTACCCGGGTAATCTGCAAAGTATCCAGAGGCCTCTGGATACCCCGGTTTCCCACACCGTTTTAACCGGGTAATTCGCACATTACCCTAGCGTTGCTGGATAAAGTGTGATGTGCGACGAAACATCCGTACTTCATCCGGGTAATCTGCGAAGTATCCAAACGCCTCTGGGTACTCCGCCTTTCTCGGGTTTTCAGCAGGTTACAGGTGACTGAATCCCGAGGAAAACTCGATTTACGAAGACAAAGGTGTTATATGAAGAGCAACCTGACGGTTGTTATGTATTATAAACGATATATTGGCACACATGACACATAATAGAGATCACGTAACTTTTTCACATTCACATGAGAAACATATCCCGTCGCTCTGTATATTCGTTCTATCCTCAATACAGTTTCAATGTTTGTCTTTTGCCATTTTCGTTGATAATATCCATAGATAATAGCAAAAAATTGACCGTTACCCAAGCGGGGTTGGATGCTCTGCAGATTACCCAGGCGCAGCTGCGGATAGTCCTCACATTACCCGGGTGAAGCTTCAGACTTGCACATTATCCGGGTAAAGTGCGGATTTTTCAGCTCTTCCAGACCGTTACCCAAGGACAGTTGGGTAGTCTTAAAATCACCCGGGTAAAGTCCGGAATTTTCATTTTTTTGCAGCTTTACCCGGCGGTTTTGGGTAATGTCAGGATTAACCGGGTAATCCTAGGATTGACCGCACTTCGGACTTTACCCGTAACATATATACTGTATATGGAACCTGTAGTACAGTAACATTGTTAGTAAATTTAACAATTTCTAGATTACCTTTTCTGTTTATCCAGAACAATACAAACAAAAAGCCCACACAAGTCATTTAGAATGGAATGCTGGAGGTTATACAGGATTCCTTTATAAATTCAAAAGGTAACTGGATTTCTTTCTAGGTCAACATAATGTTTTAATTATTAGTGCAGCAGAGTAAACTATTTCTTAAACCTCTTCTGTATGTGTTATCCTTTGCTGCACTGATATTCTTTATCTATATCACTTCAGCACATCCTGAAATTCTAATGTTCATGAAGAAAGTTACACAAATAATATATTATTAAATACATTAATATTCATAGTAATATTTTATCAGACCCAAAACTTATCATATTATGATACCCCCTGAGCATTCTAAACAAATAAACATAATTTTCTCCTGATGCTGTGGAGCATATAATTGTAAGGATTTTAGAAGGCAGTTTCATTTGCAATGGATGCCAGGCAGTCCCTGGAATTCAATTAAGAAGAATGGTGCTTTTTTTGTGTGGTTGGGGGCATGTGTAGATCTTAGTTATCAGAATATTCCTTTGCCTCCATTGTGATACTTGGGTCTTATATCCTGTGTAGTGTCAAGGAGAAACACATATAAAAAACATTTCCCTTGGCATCAAACATCTTTCCTATCCATAGGAAAGATTCTCTATGGGCTAGATCTACTAACTGTTGCACCTTCAGAAAATGAAGATTTCTGAAAACTCACAGGTACCACACTTTGCAAGACTGAGCAAAGTCACTAAGCTTTAAGCCTGCCTAGTGGACACATGGGGTATCGCCCATTATAAGCATTGGAGCTTACATATATTGACTTTACTAGCTGACCTGCTTATTGTCCAAGATGGTGTTGGGCTTTGTTTGTCTAAAATATAGCCATAAATGTTGCACTGCAAGCACCAATGGTCCCCAAACATCTTTCCAATACACACAATACGGTCAAGCAGCTTAAAAATGCGAGCCAAAGTTACGAGCCTTGACTGACATTTGTTGCAAACATGCACACTTATGTGACTTTGTGAGTTTTCTCGCATGCAGGCTGCGACATATAGCAGGAATGCTCCTGGTACAGCCACTCATGTATCCTAAATCCACATTGTGCTTGGAAAAAGTCAGATGCTCAGGGCTGGATTTATAACTAAGCAAATTAGGCATGTGCCTACAGGGGCCTACCACAGGTAGACATGGTTTAATATGTAGAGTTTCCTATGTACCTCCCATTAGAAACCCTTTCTGTATCTGAATAATAGGGAACGATAAATGAATAAGAGTATGATTTCGTACTACATATGGGGAAATCCTTGCTAATTAATTTAAGATTTTATATAGTGAATTTTATCACATATGGGTGCACAAGTTTGATTGTTAAATAATTGTTTCTTTGGAGATTACCATCCAAAAAGTGGCACATCTTACACATTATGCACAGGTAACACAAGCTTGACTTCTAGTAGGAACGATATATGACAATGAAACCAACTGCTGGTCGCTGCACATGACTTTGGGTAAACACACGTGACATCAAGAAGTGCCCGATAAACGCTAAGATGATGTTACAGAACTTGCTGAATAGAATTGGTCGCGTGATGACATCATTTGAAAGAGAAGGAAGTGAGGATCTTCCCCTCCCTGTGGCGGCAATCAACGACGGGAATTATTTGGAAGTGAAACGTTATATAAATTCTGTGCAAATGACGGATCGGGTTACCACTGATGAAGCCGTATTGTTGCTAGGGGCGAAACGCGTCTGGTTCTTTTTATGTACACCTTTTTATTGTTTTTATAGTTTTTATATTGTGCCCTTGTATGTTAATAAATATCCTTTCTATATAACACCTGGCACTTGAATCCCTTTTTGAGGATGGAAATGGAGAGAGAGGTATGCTGAAAGGCTGCTAAAGGGCTTTTGAAACGGTTGTGCCATAAGGAGAAATAAAGAAAACCTACAAGCGATTTCTAACGGGTCAGATTGAGACCCCTCAAAGGGTGAGTGTTATTCTAAACCCCCTACTTCAGCCCATCTCTATTAAATGATTTTTGACATACTGCACCAGAAACCCGTTTTTTCTTGTTTCTTTATTCCCCTGAGGACCTGAATTCCGGTTTTGGGCTTGTATCCCACTGAAGTTTTGTTTAAAGGAGGCGTTTGGGGAGGTCTGATTAACGACCCAGAGGCTTGAATTACTAGAGCTGTATAAACTCTGAATATTGTGAGTGTATAGAGTTCTTTGGTTTTTATATAAATAACTGTATCACATAATACACGGTTATGGTTTTCTTTTCTTTCCTTTTGAGGACTTTTCCAATGATTGAGAGGATATTCTGAACGATTTAACACAAAGAGTCACGCTAAGTATATGTGTGGTGCACATTTTTTATAGCATTTTATAGCCACTGCGTGTTATTTGGGGTATTAGAGTGTGAACTAATAGAGCACCAATTGTAATACGTGTGTGCTCCACTCTCTCTGCTTTTGCTTCTTGTTAATGTATGTGGTGGGTAAATATAGGGATTACCCGAGGGTGTAGGGCACCCCGTTAAAATAGTGTTGAGCGCTTATAGACATTTAATTCACCTCGGTTGAATTATCTGCCCTTTCATGTGCCTACAGGTGCCTACCACAGGGGGGCGTCTTGCTGTGTACAAAATTTTTTTTACAATTTTTTTGGGTTTTTACAAAGAAAGGTCCCCTCCTGTGGTGGGTACCTTTCAAAAAAAATTAAAAAATGTAAGAGGGAAAAAAAAAGTATAGTAGTGTAAAAAAAAAGAAATGAACAATTATAATTTCTTTTATTTTCCCACATATTTTTAAAATATTTTTATATATTTTTTTGCAAAGAAAAACATCCGTCTGCTTGGATGGCTTTCTATATAAAACTCAAATATTTGTAAAAAAAATAATCATGCTAATCTTAATCTTTCAGGAAGGAATGCAAAGAAGCGCTGTACTCGAGACGCAAGTCTAGCTTGTGCCAAGAGTGGAATAGCGATTCCCAGCGATAAGATAACCCCTCGAGACATTATATAGAACGTCTAGAAGTTGTCCTATAGCCAACTTTAGAATAGGGCCCTGACTGTAAGCCAGTGTGATGATTTCGGATTTCTAAATTTATATATACAGGACCGGATTAACATCGGGGCTATTGGAGCAGCTGCTCCAGGCCCATGCCCCCTAATAGGCCCAGAGAAAGGATAACTATCAGGTCTATTCAAAGAAAGGTGAAACTCAGGAGAATGACTGGAGAAATTCTTGGTCAAAATAGCCAAACCAGAAAAATTCTCCCATTTATCTCACTTTCCCAATCGGCTATGTGGTCTAGATTGTTCTTTTCTCTTGCCAATTCTCCTGAGTTTCACCTTTCTTTGAATAGGCCTGTATGTCTGCATTGATGGGGATTTGGACCCCAGTATCTCCGACTCCATAGCAGCTACAGGGTCATGATACCAACCATGACCAGGTTTTATGTAATAATAGAAATAAAATAATAAATAAATATTTCTTTATTTTTTCTTGCAGGCACAGCAATATTGTTCACTTTTCAATTATATGGTGAACAATGATGCTGCACATACCCATCTACAAGTGTAGAGGTGATGGCACAATCCATTATTATGAATTGTTCCATCAAACATGTAAACCACCTCACTGCTGCAAGGGGCACTGGTGGGACTTTGGAACCCTGCGTCTCTAATCTTTACACCTCACAAGGTCAAGTGAGGCATCATTGGACAGGTCAGAGTCTGGCCTTTGCATTGATACCAAACATGACCATGTCAAATATAAAAGAAGAAAAAAACAACCAAAAAAACCTTTTTTTTTATTTTTAGTTCCAACGCGACAGCATTGTCCACGTGTCACGTATAAAATGAGCAATACCACTGCTATTACTCACCTTCTCATTTCCCCGCTGGGAGCAAGGTCAGTGGTTTATACTTACAGGGTTATTCAGAGAGCGGTGAAAAGCAGGAGAATGACTGGAGAATGGAAAATTCTAGGTCAAAATAGCCGATTTGGAAAGTGAGATGAATGGGAGAATTTTTCTGGTTTGGCTATTTTGACCTAGAATTATCCATTCTCCAGTCATTCTCCTGCTTTTCACCGCTCTCTGAATAGCCCTGATAGTCATATTATTCATAAACCACAATCCTCCAAATCACAAGGGAAATTTTTCATTTTTTTCAGGTGTGGTTAAAATTGTGTATGTTCTCAGAAAAATGTAGTAACAAATTCATTTTTAACAAGATTGCCCTATAGAATATATGGCTGATGATAAATAAAATGTGAAAAAAATATTTTACACTCTGTAAATGATTGAAATCTGAATGGAAATTTCCTCACACAGTATCTGCCTGGTTAGATATACCAGTATCTGCATTATTAAATAATGGGAGAGGCTGAACCCGATGGACGCATGTCTTTTTTCAGCCTATATAACTATGTAACTATGTAACCTAAAATATGTTTTCATTTCACTAAATTCCAAAAAAGCTCCAGGCCCATAGAGATGTTAATCCGGTCCTGTACATGTACCTGAAGAACATACAATTTAAGTGTGCTACCATATCTGAAAATATTTTAATAATTCTCATTCAGGTGGAATTGCTGTTTTTTTTTAATTTGTTTCTTTTTTTTTAATATATCTTTATGTACTTTCATGATTCAATTTGGCTCCATTACAGTTATCAGCAGTTTTTCATAACTTCTTTATTTTCAAGAGATGTGTATTGTATTTCACACCAGAAAAAAACAAAACAGTTTTGATCATTCTTTATATATTTATATAATATAAAGGATTTTTTCACTCTAGAGATGCGTAACCTTAATTTTATCACACTATATGAATGTCAAAGACTATATATGGCCAACGCTCATTTCTTCCAGACTGTGGTGGAGGATTCACAGAGCAAAACTTTATTGCTGTAATAGTAACAGAAACAAAGAAGAGGGTGGAAAGGAGAGCTCTTGCATCTCTCAAATACTATAAAGATGAGATGTATGTTGCTGTAATAGCGGGAAAAAATGCTGTAGTACAGGTATATCATTGTAGCGCTCACCCCCGGAGGAGCCGCTGAATAAACCCAGGATAGTCTCACCGCACTAAGAATTACTATACACCAGCACACTGTTGTGGATTTTCTAGATTTTGTACTTTACTGAAGCGATAAAGTGGCATTGAATACACATATACTTTGAGCGAAAATCGAATAAGCGGGAATAAATGATGTAATGCGCAACGCGGGAAAAACACGTGGCGGAAAAGAAATTGTTAATGCCCCTCAGTTCGTGAGTTTAAGTCCTGCTCAAAAAGGCTCATAAATTGGTGTCTTAGGGTACCCGATTCAACTGGCCAGTGAATGAACGAAAATATCTTCGACTAGTCAATGTTGGGGCCCTGTGAATTGAAGCAATCAACCAAGTGTGTGCTTTCTCGAAACTGTAGGCCTTGAGGCCTCTCACCCATCCGGCGAACACTGTGTTCAGAACTGATGACTCGACCAAAGGATCTCTCTCTGCCGACTGGAACCCGATGCCACCGAATCTGCTCCTCCGATGCTGAATCTCTGCAACAGGAACCGATCCGCTGCCTGCACTCCCGTTCGATCCGCGGCCTCCTTACTCAAAGTCCTTCTGGAACCTGGTTGTCCTCCCAGCTGCTCAGCGGAATGTGGTATGCGATGATACACGCTCCATCCCCGATCTCCAGCACTCGATGCGCCTCGGTCCACGTTCTGGCCTGGTTGTGATCCCGGACAATCTTCTTCATGCGTCTCACTCATTTAGCTGCTCTGCTCGCTCTGCCCATGACATGCACGAGGCACCTGATGTCTTTCCTGGCACCAGCCCGCCCACTTCCTGTCCTCTTCGCAAAGGTCTCTGGGAGAATAGAGTCTTTTAGTCCAGCAAAGTCCTTGATATGTCTAAGCTCTGTCTCACTCTAGTGGCAGCAACAACTCAGTCCATAGAGCCAGACTAACACAGCGCTACATCATGTAACTGAATATACACTGAATGCAGGTGTTATTTATGTCAATAATTGGATTCATATCAAACTACCAAATCTTAAGCATAACGTGTCTAGTATGTCAGGTGTGCACTTATTTATATTGTATGTGTAGCGCTGTGTTTAAAAAGACTGTTCTGCTGCATTTACTTGCAATGGCCACCAGAGGGAGACAGAGACCATGCTAAGATTATGCTGGACAAACACAGAAACCATTGGGACTACATTTCCCGGCATGCTTTGGGGGCAGACACAGGAAGTGGGTGGGACACAGACACTTACATCCTGAGCCTCGTGGAGAGAGCTGGCAGAGCGCGCCAGGGAGGGGGAGAAGCAAGACCCAGTGCTGCAGAACGTGACAGTGACCAGGCCGGAGCGCAGCTGGGGCCTGACAGAGTTAAAGACCGGGTTATTCAGCCTTATCAGAGGAAGACCCAGTGATTCACCAGACTACCCGCACTGATATTGAGGAAGCTGGAAGACCCTGAGTTAGGAGTACCGCAGATCGATCGGACAGGGAGAGCAGGCGGTGAACTGGATATCTTGCGGCAGCTACAGAAAGCTAGACAGCAGATCCAGTAACCAGGAGAACCCCAGTCAACATCGAGCGGAGAGACGTCCTGGGTCGAGCGGAGCATCAAGTATCTGGCGGATGGGTGAGAGGCCTTCCAGGCCGTTGTGAAAATAAAGCACGCTGCTGTTTGTTTCCAAAACCCACAGGGCCCCAACTTGACTAGTCGAAGATACCTCATAAGCAATTCACTGGCCAGTTGAATATTGTACCCGGGTACCATCACACACACACACACCTACATTCTTTGGGACATAACCTGTACGGGACTCACTCCCCAACCACAAAGGGGGTTAAAGATATATTTTTATCTTTTCCGTTGCGCGTTCCTCGAATTACGAAGCATCGTATTTCTTTTCCGCTGCGCGTTTCCCGCATTACGAAGTACTGTAAATATATATACGAACACCGTGTTATTCATTATATGCCATTTGTTCTAGTAAACTATATAATTTATAAAATCCACAACGGTGCTGGAGTATATTTATTCCCTAGTGCGGGGAAACTGGCCCGAGGTTCAATTTCAGCGGCTCCTCCGGGAGTGAGCGCTACATAGGTTTTACTGGATGCATGTGAAATCCAACAATTTTACCATAACTCCCAAGATTATATGCACACATAAGCAAGCACACATACACACTTTCAAACAGCACAATATTACAAAGTAAATAACAATGCAGCTGAACTATGGCATTAATTTTGTATTTTTGATATATATTAGAAAGATTTGGACCCTGTTTATTACATTTCTTTTATCTTCCTTATAACTGTATTTTATTTTGTCCCTGGCTTTATAAAGTAATATTAGCCTTGAATACAGGAAACATGTGTGTCTTACATATAATTCCATTACCATTTGCTGGAGTAGAACTCCTAAATGCGCTACTTTGATTATTGAGATTGAAGACCACTATTACAAGTAAAATCTGAAATAATATACACGCCTCTGGAGATATCTGTAAAAATCTTTGCAAGTCATTTTCTTCATCTATGTTTTTCCTTTAAAATGGTACATATAACTGATCTTATTCTCCAAAATCTGGACCACATTGCAGGGTATAATTTACTATTGATTACAATATGTTTCCATCTTCAAAACCTAGATTACAGGCTGTATTAGACTTGTTTGGTAGAAAATACATTTGCTCATATGTATTCAGAGAGTTCATCCGACTGCTTTTTTGTATATGAGGATAATATAGTCTATTTTTTTCTTCTACCATACCCCTCATTGCAAAACTCACATCACAAAATAATCTTTTTTTTACATTAATTGAGAATATATAATAGCTGATTATATGTATAAATATATATCTACACCCACTCTTAAATTCATCATCTCAAAATTAAAATGTATTTCTGTCAATTCTATTTTTTACACCTATATCCATTTATAGACTGTAGCAATTTTTTCTGCCTTGTTGTGGAGGTTCCAAGTGGCTTTGTAAAGAGCTATGGGATCTGTTGCCGCTGTATAAGTACTTGTAACTGTAACTGTGTGTCCCTGAGCAATTTCCAGGGTCTACTCACTGATCATGGTTAGCCGTGGTGCCCTTGAGTGCAGCGTTGTATTAGGTACGGAGACAGGGCCGGTGCTAGACTATTTTTCGCCCTAGACAAGACGAGCTACTTTTGTCCCCCCCCCCCGAAAAAATTGTCAACCTTTGAAATGTGGACACACACACACTGTGCGCGCGGGGGGAAGACACACACTGTGCACTGGGACACACTGTGGGGGACAACAACACACACACTGTGCATGGGGGCCGCACACGGTCGATCAGTCCCCATCCTATCCCTCCTCTGGTCAGGCCTGGGATCAGTCTGTGCCTCTTTCTTTCCTCTGCCTCTTTCTTTTCTCCGCCCCCTGTGCCTCTTTCTTGCTTTCTTTCTTTCATGCCTCTTTCTTTCCCCTTTTCTATCATCTGCCTCTTTCTTTCTTTCACCTTTTCTTTCATCTGCCTCTTTTTTCTTTGTCTTTCTTTCGTGCCTTTCTTTCCTCCGTGCTTCTGCCTCTTTTTTTCTTTCTCTTTTTCTTTGTGCCTTTCTTTTGTCTGTGCCTTTGTTTCTTCTGCCTCTTTTTTTCCTTCATCTGCCTCTTGTGGCACCCGCACATCATGTGGTGGAGCCTGCGCGTCACCAGAAGACGCCCACCTTCAGCGCCGCTAGGGGGGCGGGGTCTGCTTTGCGAGCCACCACTGCTGGCTACACAAGCAAACAATGATAGAGGGGTACAATAATGGAACCCGGGTTGGGACTGGCTGCGCCCCTAGGTGGCAGTGCGCCCTAGGCGTTTGCCTAACTTGCCTAGTGGAAGCACTGGCCCTGTAAGGGAGATATTTTGATATTTTGGCAGCTAGTGCCAGCCTTATACGGTTTCTCTGGGTATTTGGTCTCTCAAATTTAAAATTTTCTAGAACAATAAACATTGTGCTAAACATACACTGTATGACACTGTCAAAAGGTAAATATTGCGGTTTATGCATTCTATTACGCATATAATGTAAGAGTCTCAAATTATCCTAATGGCACCACTAGCTAGATCTTTTCATGAAGAAGATATACATATCTGCTGAGCTCACATACTAGAACAACTTGAAGTGTCGTGCTGGTTATTGTGCATATAGTGTCTCTTTTACAGTACACAAAAACATAAGATAACATCTTGGTGTCAGTTTCCTTGGTTATCTCAGTTGTGTTTTGGTGGCAGGTCTTCTATGCCATGTTGCTGATAGTTCTGCCTATGGGCCTTCAGTTGCTGCAGAATGACTAACATTTCTGGTGAAATAAAGACTTTTTAATGTATGGATACTTGTTTTATTGGATGGGAGATTGTAAGGTTTGGACTGTTGGCTATGCCGCTTTAGGCAGCTAATTTATCATTTTAATGAATTGTTTTTATTATTGCAAAAAGATTAGTTAAACCTCTTAGCCTCTTATCCATTATAACTAGTGCTATGGCCCATGATTGTGATGTACTTTATTTCATTGCCAAATTTTTAATTTGAAATTATTACTCCCCCGGTACTATTTGATGTATGCAACATTTTTCTACATAAGTGCAGATGATTGGGCGCTACTATAGCCAGGAGGAATCATCACCTTATTGGTGATGTGCATAATGGGCATTGACTGCAGTGACGACACGGCCCTCATTTGGAGCATTATGTGTATACTACTATTTGAACTGTGTAACAGGTCTAGCAAAAGACTGTCAAACTGCACACCTTGCTGGCCCCCTATGCACCCCAGAACCCTGCACTGAGGCTCTCCTGCCGATGCACCTAACCAAACTTTAGCCATGTTCTCTTGGAGCTCTGGGTCAGCCAAAGGCTCGATGTACTCCGTTACCTATCTGCACAGTCGCTTCAGCAGGCCGTGGCCCCACCACACTGCTCTTTGGGGCTTTAACTCATCACAAGTAGAGCCTGGGGTGATTACAGGGGATCCCCACAAAGAGTGTAACCGTGCCCATGGTCTATGGCTGAGGGCAGCAGCACCAGAATGGATTATGGCTGAAGCCAGCATCTTCAGAGAAAGAAAGATTCCAGCGAGGATATACTCAGTCGGAGTAGCAGGATCCGTCACAACCACAGATAATAATCCATTATCTGTGGCGCCCCTTCATCTAGATAAATTCTAATGTTGCTGCACACAATTTTCATTTAAAAGAAAGTTCAGAGGTATCCTAAATACATTCTATCAATTGCACAATAATTATCTTTAAATCATAGAAAATAAATATATAATTCAAGTTGCTAAAATGCTTATTTGCATCTTGAGTATTTAAGACTTAAGTATTTTAAGACTTACTTTAAAAAACACCAGACTAACCCATGAAATATATTCTAAATATAAGATCCATGCAAATAGGTAGCGATAATATATTTATATGGCTTGGGCACAGAATTAAACCATTAAATGTATGAGCGTGATTACTGGAATAAATGGAATTGGCAAGAATTCAATTTTCTAATTAGTTTGTATATACAACATATACAATGAACATTAGTGATGAAGATAAAATTATGGTCCTCTAAAAATTAAATTTCTAGTGCCCCATTAAAGTATTTCTTCTTAAAAAAATGAAAATTATTTATAGTTATTATTTTACTATCTTGGCAAAAAGAAAGCTGATCATTAGGGATTTAACATGTTATGTAGGAAACATCTGTGCATTTTAATCAAAAGCAATTTGCATAATTGCACAGTAGTTTTTAGTTTGTATTGTTTCACTATAACTGGAAATTTCTTTCAAGTGCACTGGAATATTTTTTTATGTGAAGAAAAATACCTACATTCACACATTACACAATGGCATTAAGTAATATTAGACAAGGATTGTTATCAGTATGATTGGATAATATTAGAGGAGAAACAAATGCAATGGGCACTAATTTACCCCTATACTACCATAATCGAGTATACTCAATCAGGGCCGGATTTATAACTAGGCAGAGTAGGCATGTGGCTACAGGCGCCTGCCACAAGAGGGTGCCTTGCTCTGTAAAAAAAAAAGAAAATATTTTACAATTTACAATCATTTAGACCACTGTATCTCTGGAGAACTAGAGGGACATAAGCGGTATCATTGGAAAGGCCAGATTATGACCAGGTTAGATTTATGTAAAAAATAAAATAACAAAATAATATTTTGCTTTTTTTTCTACTGCAGCACTGTTATTCAGTTTATAATTATAAAGTGAACAGTGGTGCTGCGCTAACTCACCTGCTCATTTCCCAGACTGCCAGCAAGTACGGAGCCGATGATCCAATGCATTGTTTCATTTACAACTTAGACTGAGGTATTGCAGTGAGCAGAGACGGGGGACTTTGGCACGCTGCATCTCTGAATTGTACACTGCACAAGGTTAAATAAGGTGTCATTGGAAAGGTCAGAGTCTGGTCTTTATAATGATACCAAACATGACCGTGTAATGTGTAAAATTTAAAAATTTAAAAAAGTAAATGCAAAATGTATTTTTTTCGCTGTTCTACTGCAGAGGCTATATATACTTTTACATATTTAACAAACAATGCCACTGCACAAACTGTTTCTGCCCTTTCTTTTGATTTGATCGCAGAAACGGTTTTGCAGTTTATTTCATTTTTTTTATTTTTCATTTTTTAGCTTGCCCCAAAATCATAAATTTAAAAAGCCATTTTGGCATGTTGCTTTATTTTGTTTTGCGGGGACGCTCCACATTTCTTTGCCTGCAGGCTCCTGAGATGAAAATCCGGCCCTGTAAAAAGCAGCAGAAGGAGTTCAACATTGAGTAAACCTGATCTGGTCTTATTCTGGACCAATACAAAAGGAATTTTGTTTATTGCAAATAGGATTTGTTTACAAATGGATCCAGGATGTGCCCAGAAAGTTTCAATATATTGTAAATGGCAGCCAATATATTGAAATTGTTTGAAAAGCTTTGAGATTCATTTTTCCTTCAGGAAACACAGAGCCCAAGCTGTAGTACACGTAGTAGCACTTTTTTGGACAGCAGAAGTGGCATTCTGCCTACAGATGTGCATTAGTTTTGGAAAAATTCAGAATGAAATTTGATAATTCATATTTCGGAAGTACTTCCGAATAATGAATCGATACGATACGAATTCGAAACGAAACGGTATATTACAAATTTATTTCGTTTTACACTGTCATCATAAAATAAAAACTTGATTAATGGATATCAAATATCAAATTTGAAATGAACTATCAAATGGATATCAACAACTATCGAATCGATTCGAAATTTCAAGTCAATCCGAAACGAAACGAAATACAAAACAAAATTAGTTACGAAATTCCGAAAATGAAATTATTTAAAAACGAAACGAAACTAAACAAAACAAAATTTTATAGCTATGCACATCCCTAATTATGACAAAATTGGCTTCATGACAGTGAAAATGTACAGTAGAGACACTTCTGCACATTTTTATGAATGGGGAATAGAAAGTGATTTTCCATGAAACCACTGGGTTCTGCCAATGGTTTTAAGGAATTTTATTTGGTAATGGAGGGGATAAATACACATAATTATTTAATTTGATTTAATTTGATAATTTGGGATAAAGTAGTATCCAGCAATAAGAGAGATGAAAGAATAACCCCCCCAAAAGAGCTAAGGGTGAGCGCTAAAAGGAGGAGTAGTGCTTAAAGATAGTCCAACTCCAGCTCTCTTAAGGAGAGAAAACCCACAAAACTACATGAGTAGAGAATCTATATAGAAAACAAGCACATTCAAGAGCGCGAAAAACAAATAGAAAAAATATAATATGTATAGTAGAAATAATGATTAGCTTATTTCGATAAAATTTAATAAATACTGTAAAGTCAACAATAAAGTGCCAGGGCACTTTAAGATATCAGCAACATAACATAAATTAAATAAGGACATTTCATTTTTTGGTGATAGTGTCCCTTTGAGTTGAATATTTTTTCATAACATATTACAGTTATTCTCATCATACCTTTATTTGCATGCACACAATGGAGCTCCTATATTATGTGAATATATTTGCATTCTAAATTAGGCTATGTTGGCTCTTCAATGCGTGCGTACTTCACATTGCGTGGCATACTGCATTAACCCTTTCGCTGCTGAGGCTTTTCCCGCCCCTGTGCTGAGGTCATTTTTTACCTGTTTTGCGCATCATGTTTAAACGTGTTTTGAAGGCTTATTTTAGTATATGACATCGACATATTATATATTGTTCTTTCCGTCAGACTCGGTAGATTCATAATATGTCATTATTATATGTATACGTTATGTCATGTTTGTATATTATAACAAAAATGCAATAAAATATGTATTTTCAATAATTTACAGCGTGTAAAGTGTTTTTTTTCCACATTTTAACATGCGAGCAATTGCGGTTATATTTTGTATGGGGTGCGCTTGTTAAAAAAATTAGAGATGGGGTCTCGTTACATTTTTTTTTGGGGAAAATGACACCATTTTTAACAAACGCACCGCATACAAAAATCGTTAATGCAGCATCATTGTTCACATTATAATTGAAATGGGAACAATATTGCTGCATTAACAAAACAAAAAAAAAAAAAAAAAAGTGTTTATTTTTTTTTTATTATTTTTTTTTTTTAATTTTTTTTTATTTTTATTTTTCTTTTTTTTTTTTTTTTACAATTTTTTTTACTTTCATGTTTGGTATCGTTGGAACGGCCATGCTCTGGCCGATCCAACGATATCAAAATTAACCCCTAACTGCCACGGATCGGGAGATAGGGAGTTCATTGGAACTCCCTATCTCCACACTTCGTGGCAGTTAGGGGTTAATGCTAGGACTGGCGTCATCGTGCTGCGCACGATGACGCCAGTCCTCTGGGGGAGTTCCCGGAAGCTTGGCCGACATCCAAGATGTCGGCCAGCTCCCGGGAAGGATCGCAAATCGGCGCTTTTCAGCGCCGATTTGCGATCCAGCTCCCCAGGGGTTAATGCCAGGCATCATTTGGAAGGGCAGGCTGTGCCCTTCCAAATGATGCCTGGGTTAAGCCCCTGTGAGCCGCCGATCGGGAGGGAGAGAGGTCCGAAGGACCTCCCCCCCCTCCCTTTCAGGCGCCTCCTCCGCACATGCGGGGGGGGCGCCTGAATTATGTGTCATCGCGGGGGCGCGATGACACATAATAATGGCGGCCACTGCTCCGGATGCCGGGCTGACATCCAGGATGTCAGCCCGCACCGGAGGGGCCAGCGATCGGCCGGTACCGGCCGAAGGCTGACCCCAATGCGAGGACGCGCTCAGCGCGTCCTCCGCATACCAGCGGGAATGCTGAGGACGCGCTGAGCGCGTCCTTAGCATTCAAGTGGTTAATGTTACAAACATGCACAGTTGTTTTTCTTCAGCTGTATTGTGCATCTGCAAGAACATCTGCAAGAACAATCTAGGATTGAACAATCCTAAACTGGGCTACAAAAAATGGTGTATATTACTAATATTATTATTATTATTCTTTATTTATAAAGCGCCAGCATATTCTGCACAGTGTACAATAAGCACAGTATAGACAGGGTTACAATACATTGAACAACATTTGACAAACAGTACAGGAGGAGATGAGGGCCCTATTCCCGTAGGAACTCACAATCTGGGAGGGTTGGGGTTGGAAACAGGAGGAGAGGACTGTAAGGTGATATACATTTAATATAGCAGAGTTCATATATACCTATGGGTGTTATGGTCCACTTGTTTACATGTGTAACAGATCTCTGTAGCCTGATCAGTGTCAAATCTGCGAATGCCGCTTCCATGCAGGACCCCCGTATTCTACCCAAGCAGACTCTCATGCCTTTCTCCAGACCTTAGCCGCATCTTAAAGACGGGTACACGTAGAGAGCCTTCCTAGCATTCCCCAGATAGAAGACGAGTCTGTACATCTGATGTCTTTAAGGGTTAGAATGGAACAGCTACCATTGTATCTAGCTGATATCTGAACCATGAGTCGTGACTTCATGTACAGTTGTGTTCAAAATTATTCAACCCCCACTGAAATTGAGTGTTTTGGCCAGTTTGAAATTTTTTTTTTTTTCATTCAGTCATCTTGCTTACAATTAAATATAAGAGGCACGTGTAGGTCAGACAAATATAACATAACATTTATAATGAAATAACCACAAATGTCTTTTCTGTGCTCACATCATTATCAGTTTTATTCAACCCCCAAGTGACATTCAATCTTAGTACAACATCCTTTTACAGTTATAACAGCTTTTAAACGTGAAGCATAGCTTGACACAAGTGTCTTGCAGCGATCTACGGGTATCTTCGCCCATTCGTCATGGGCAAAAGCCTCCAGTTCAGTCACATTCTTAGGCTTGTGCACTGCAACTGCTTTCTTTAAGTCCCACCAGAGGTTCTCAATCGGATTTAAGTCAGGTGACTGCGATGGCCACTCCAAAATGTTCCAGCCTTTAATCTGCAACCATGCTCTAGTGGACTTGGAGGTATGCTTGGGATCATTGTCCTGTTGAAAGGTCCAACGTCTCCCAAGCCTCAGGTTTGTGACGGACTGCATCACATTGTCATCCAATATCTCCTGGTACTGAAGAGAATTCATGGTACCTTGCACACGCTGAAGCTTCCCTGTACCTGCAGAAGCAAAACAGCCCCAAAGCATGATTGACCCCCCGCCATGCTTCACAGTAGGCAAGGTGTTCTTTTCTTCATAGGCCTTGTTCTTCCTCCTCCAAACATAGCGTTGATCCATGGGCCCAAACAGTTCTAATTTTGTTTCATCAGTCCACAGAACACTATCCCAAAACTTCTGTTGTTTCTCCACATGACTTTTGGCATACTGCAGTCGACTCTTCTTATTCTTTGGAGACAGCAAGGGGGTGCGCCTGGGAGTTCTGGCATGGAGGCCTTCATTACGCAGTGTGCGCCGTATTGTCTGAGCTGAAACTTCAGTACCCACATCTGACAAATCTTTTCTCAGTTGCTCAGCAGTCACACGGGGACTTTTCTCCACTCTACGCTTCAGGTAGCGCACAACAGTCAAAGTCAGCATCTTCTTTCTGCCACGACCAGGTAGCATTTCAACAGTGCCCTTTGCCTTGAATTTGCGAATGATGCTTCCTATGGTCTCTCTTGGTATGTTTAACATCTTTGCAATCTTCTTATAGCCATTGCCCTTCCTGTGAAGAGTAATCGCCTCTTCTCTTGTCTTCCTGGACCATCTTGACTTCACCATGTTTGTAACCACACCAGTAAATGTCTAGAAGGAGCTGAGTATCACAGTCATTTTAAAGCTGCCTAATTGGTGCTTATTATGCTTTATTGCTGCTCCGTGACATCCACAGGTGTTTTCAATACCTGATTGAAAACACTTGAATGAACCTCTGTTCTTCAGAGTGGTAGTCTTTAAGGGGTTGAATAATTGTGTCAATGAAGAATTCACAAAAGAAACATTTACTACTGTATTACAAAACCAATTGATGTCATTTTAGTTGCATATGGTTCTTTAAAAAGTCCTTGTAGGATTTCATTCTGAATACAATTACAAATGTACACTAAATTCCCTAAAACCCTTTACAGCATTGGGGGTTGAATAATTTTGAACACAACTGTAGGGATGAAATAGAACTGGTTTAATCACGGACACATGCATATTTATACGGTCACACTGGGGTAATTTACATATACAAAACTTCACCTAGAAACCGCTGGGGAAGGCAACCAGACCGAAACGGACAACTGGACAAACATTTACTTCTTGGAATGTGAAACCTAATTAAATTAGCTAGACAGTTAAATTAACCATTATTCAACATTTCAAATGAGGCAGGACACTGGTAATCAGGAGAACAGATTACAGATAGCAGATTTACAACCTATTCAAATAGAAACAGATAACAGATACAAATGGACCAGACAATAGACAGATAGACAATAGCATTCTTGTATAACCACAGATTACACAAACATTCTGCACACAAGGGAGGCCTGCACCCTACAAATATGCCTCCACGTCTATGCAGCCCAAGTCCAAAGTCACTTGCGTCACAACATATATAATAGCAATTATTCTAGATGTATTGCAGCTTTGTTTAACGGAGTAGTTTTATGTTTTTTAAATTTGTCTCACTAATCAATTATACCTGCTATAGAGTTCACAAAGCTCAATATGTCCAAGCAGACTAAACTGAAAGTAAGATTAATATATTCACATTGACTGTTTTCATACATTAAAAAAATCAGAAATTAATAGGTAGCACATAATAACATCAATGCAAAAGTTTATAAACACTATATTGAAAAAATATTCTAAAATATTAGAATATGTGGTTAAAACTTACACTTTGGCGGCACATACAATTAAATGGTAATCTCTTCTGGAAGTGTAAATGAATACAGAAAAAGCATTAATAATTCTTAGTTCAGCAAGGCAGATACACTAATGTTTCATCTTGTGATTTGAATTCCCAATGCAGAAAAGGCCCTGCATGTTAATACAACTGATATCTAGAGGGAATACTGATGATGCTCTATTTTACATAGGCTACTTGATGGATGGCATAAGAAATATAGAGGATAAATATTATGACATATTAATTAGGTGAATCATTAGTAAAATGCCACTGTTGTCATTAACTTTTTTTTTAAATATTCTACCACCTTTAACACAAGACGGAATCATCTTGTTACTCACCGCATTTTCACACTCCTATCATTATCGTAATTACGTGCAAGAAGCATATTAGTAGTTTGCATTGCTATATGTAACATCTTGCCCTCTAGGTCCATATCAAATTCTGTAAATTGAGTAAGGAGGAAAGTGATGGTCAAATATATTAGGACGATAAGGTTGAATGTTTCACAGTCAGAAAAAAGCAAGAACAAAGTAACTCTTGAATTAGGAGGGTAACCAAGTGTTACATGACAAATCTGAGGTGAAGCATCTGCTTACTAACACACTTGCTTTAAGCTCCTGATGACTAGGGATGAGTTGTTCGGGTTCGGACGGTTCGGGGTTCGACCCAAACTTAGCCTGTTCGGGCGGATCGCGAACCCCGAACATTTCCGGGTGTTCGCCGCATGTTTGACCACAATGCATTTTCCCACTGCCTGAAGCTCGTAATTGGCTACAGCCTTGCACCTGACCACAGGTCTGGTGCAAGACTGGTCGAACACTATGCCAATCACCGCTCAGAGTCCTGATTGGGCAAATTTTGCCCAATCATGGGCTCACAGAGCTAAGTCCCGCAGCACACTATATAAGGTTTCAACGCGCCGATTCTGCACGCATTTCAGAGGAGATTTCAAAGAAGATAGTTCTGTGTGTTGTTACTGCCGGTCTGCCACGCTACTGGGGGGGTCTGGGGGGGTCTCATTTCGACCAAATATCAGGGAATTTAGGTGATGTGTGTCTTGATACTGTGCCAGCAAGTTTTTTTGGGGTTTACAACTTTATTTAAAACATTTGTGAATTGAGGTGATTTTCTGGGTCTTGTCACTGTGCCAGCAAATCTTTTTGGGGCTCACTAATTTCTTTAAAACACTTGGGAATTAAGGTGATCTTCTGTGTCTCGTCACACACCCAGCAATTTTTTTTGGGGCTCACTAATTTCTTTAAAACATTTGTGAATTAAGGTGATCTGTCTCTTGTCACTGGCTGCCAGCTATCAGTGTGTCTCACTGAGTTATACCAGAGTTATTTAAATCTTTATACCAGAGTTGAATCAGAGTTCTGTATATATTAATCTATATATCACTCACCATGTCTGAAAGAACTAAAAGGACAGGCAGACGCTCCCAGCCATAGATAAGAGGGCAAGCAGCCCCTGTGTCGGGAGGCTGTGTCTCTGGTCGTGGTGGACGTGGTGCATCCTCTGCAGGGGCATGTTTGTCCTTTTTAACTGGTGCTGGCCGTCTTAAGCAGCAGCAACATACAGAGGACTTGGTGGATTGGCTTACCAGGCCATCCTCATCCTCCGAGTCCTCTGCCAGCCAGGCTTCTAGTGCTTTACAGTCCACCTCAGCTGCCAAAGCATCTAATGCAGCCTCCATGTCCACAGCTACTCCTGCCGTAGCCTCGCTATCACACACGGAGGAGTCAGCTGAATTGTTTGACTACAATGAGAGTGACATGCTGCTTGAGGATGCGCAGCAAGTACAGTGCTCTGATTCAATCTCTGAGGTTGAGCAAGGGAGTATAATCAACCTAGAGGAAGGGGGTGCCAGTGATGACACACAAATAACTGGCACTCATGTTGCCCCAGCAGCTGCAGCATACTGCCAAGTTGGCTCCAGTGACGAGGAGAAAGGGGGTGAAGATGACATTGATGATGAGGTCACTGACTCCACCTGGGTGCCAGATCGAACTGAGGAATCAAGTGAGGAGGAGGGGGAGGGGGAGGAGGAGGGAATAGCAAACACGAGGCACAACATCCTCTGTGACCAACCGTAGCACTAGCCAGTCCAAGGCATCACATGTCAGAGCTGCTCCGGTGCAGAGCGCTGTTGTCTCAAAGAACACATGCAGGAAATCTGCTGTCTGGGAGTTCTTTAAGAACTGTGCAGCAGACCCCACCATTGCTATCTGTAATCTATGTCCGAGGAGGCTGAAGCGTGGGATAAACACCGGACACTTGGGTACCACGTGCTTGATGCGACATATGAACAAGTGCCGCACATCCCGTTGGGGCAAAACTTTGTGTAGGTCCTCCTCCTCCTCATCTGTCTCTACCCACACTGTATGTCCTGCCATGCAATTGCCTACAACCTCCACCGACAGGGATGATGCTACAGTAATGGATGTACCAGCAGGTCCTTCCTCACAATGTGACATCATCCCAGTAGCTGAAGATTTACGCAGTCAGATTACGTTGCCGCAGCTGCTGCAGCGAAAAAAAAATATAGTCCCAACCATCCCCAAGCACAGCGTCTAAATGCCAGCTTAGTAAAATTACTCGCATTGCAGCTGCTGCCTTTCCAGCTGGTGGACTCTGCTCCCTTCCGTGAATTTGCTGAATGCGCTGTACCACTGTGGCAGGTTCCAAAATGCCATTACTTTTCACGCAAGGCCATTCCAGCACTATACCAGCACTTGGAAGACAATGTTATCCAGTCATTGGGAAAGGCAGTCAGCAGCAAGGTGCACATTACTTTAGACACGTGGTCCAGCAAGCATGGACAGGGTCGTTACATTTCCTTCACGGCACACTGGGTAACTCTGATTGCAGCTGGGAGGGATCCAAGACTGGGCTCTGTGCTGGAGCTTTTTCATCCACCACGCCTCCAGAAAGCTGCTTGTATGAGGTCTGTCTGCTCCACCACCACCACCAGCTCCTCCTCCTCCTTCTCCTCCTCCTCCTCCTCCTTCTCTGTCTCTGACGAAGTGGCAGTTAAATCCACGCCTGACAGGGTGTACGCAAATTGCTCAAGCAAAAAGATGCCATACTGTGCTTGAGCTGGTTTGTTTAGGGGACAGGAGCCACACCTGGTCGGAAATTTTGTCAGCTCTGCAGGGGCAGGTGCAGAGATGGTTAACACCATGCCAGCTTGAGCTGGGAATGATCGTCTGCGATAATGGCAGCAACCTTCTCTCCGCCCTACGCAAGGGTAAATTGACGCATGTACCATGCCTAGCACACGTCCTAAATCTGGTGGTAAAGCGTTTCCTAACCAAGTACCCAGGGCTGTCAGAGCTTCTCATCCAGGCCAGAAAAGTCTGCAGCCACTTCAGACGGTCATTCCCAGCAAGCGTTCGCCTGGCAGAAATTCAAAGAGAATTCCACCTTCCCACAAACCGTCTGATCTGTGACATGCCCACCAGGTGGAACTCGACATTAGCAATGCTGCAGCGTCTGCACAAGCAGCAGAGGGCCATCAACGAGTACCTGTGTGAGTATGGCACAAGGACAAGTTCAGGTCAACTTGTTTCCCCCCCCCCGCAGTGGCTGATGATCAAGGATGCATGCACTGTACTGTCACCATTTGAGGAGGCAACGAGGATGGTGAGCAGGGACAGTGCATGCATCAGTGACACAATTCCTTTAGTGTTCCTGCTGGAGCACACTCTGCAGGGAATTATAGATGTGGCTCTAGAGGCAGAGCAGCGGGAGGAAGAGGAGGCCCTCCCTAGCTCTCAAGGCCCCAGTCTTTCCGCAGACAGCATTCCAGCGGGTCCTACTCAGATCAGACAAGAGGAGGAGGAGGAGGAGGAGGACTATATATGTAGTGGGGGCATTGAAGGTGGGGATTCCTCAAGGCAGGGTTTTGTGTGCCCAGAAACAGAAGGGCTTGTGCGTGGCTGGGAGGAGGAAGTGCACGATATGGTCATCCTCATTGACCAGGAAGACTCGGAAAGCTAATGCCACCTCCAACCTATGCTGCATGGGCTCCCTAATGATGCAAAGCCTGCTAAAGGACCCCAGGATTCGTGCTATCAAGGAGAGGGATCATTACTGGTTGGCAACCCTTCTTGATCCACGATACAAGGGGAAAGTTGCAGAGCTCATCCTGCCCGCACAGAGGGAGCACAGGATGACAAAACTTGAGGACACTCTAAAGCAAAACTTGTGTAACACCTTTCCAGGCACTGTTAGATTACCAAGTGCTGACACACGTGCTTCTGAGGCTGCAGGTGATCAGAGGAATAGCGGTGAAGGCCAGGGCCGCTTGACTGATGCATTTTTAATTTTTTTTAGTCCTCGACGCCCAGGGACGTCAAATGTAGGCACCCATTGCCAGCGTCTTCACCATATGGTGCAGGACTACCTAGGGGCAAGGGCAGACCTGTATACGTTTCCAGCAGATGATCCACTGGCTTACTGGGTGTTGAGATTGGATCACTGGCCAGAACTTAGCCAATATGCTATGCAGCTACTAGGTTGCCCTTCATCTAGCGTGCTTTCCGAAAGGACGTTCAGTGCCGCTGGAGGTTTTGTCACAGACAAAAGAGTGCGTCTGTCCACCGACTCTGTAGACCGGCTGACATTTATAAAAATGAATCAGTCCTGGATTAGCAGCTATCAATCCCCTGATGCCGAAGTAACGGAATAGATCGGGTATGTCTTCTGCATGCACAAAACCTCCAGCACTGAACTCTTCCACAATACCACAAAAGGGTTACGGTGTGAATGCACTTGCTGCCATGAAAGGCACAATATTTGGCTGCACTGACGCCTGTGCCAGATTTATATCATTTTAATTTTTTGAACAGCAGGGCCCAACCCTGCACTCTTCCACAATACTACAGAGGGGTTACTGTATGATGATACTTGCTGGCCTGCCATTAAAGGCATAATATCTGGGTGCACTGATGCCCATTACCAGATTCATATCTTTTTAATATAGGACCGCATGGTCCACCCCTGCACTCTTCCACAATACCACAGTGGGGTTACTGTATGATAGTACTTGCATGCCTGGCACTAAAGGCACAATATCTGGGTGCACTGCCATTGACGCCTGTGTCAGATTCATATCCTCAGAGGGGTTACGGTGTGACGGCACTGTTGCCGACGCTAAAATCCCAATTTTAAAGCACCTATTGTTACTTTCATCCAAAGCCTGCATAAGTTTCACAATAATTTAGCCCAAAAAAACACTAAACTTTTTCTGCGCGTCATAAAATGTCTTTTCATACAGGCTGCCGCCCCAAGCAGTTGTTTATGGATAGATTAAAGGAAAAGCATTTATCGTCATATGAAACGTCATTTATTTGTTTTTAAGGGTTTCTATACATCCTAGAAATCCGCCACTTCACGGGCAGGTTATGGGGACCTCCTAGGCACGATATTTGAAGGAATTTTTCGTTTTTATTTTTAACCCTTATTTCATGGAAAACTCACTGTCCCTTTAAAAACGTTTTTTATTTACTTTTTCTCCTTGTGTCCTGTCCCCCAGGGCACTACCAGGACCCCCATACACCTTTTATGGCAAATATGTAGCATATATGCCCTCTTGGAGGGCACTCTAAAAAAACCGAATTTTCAGCCCCATTGACTTGCATGGGAGTTCGGGTTCGGTCCCGAACAAATGGGAAGTTCGGGTTCGGGCTCGAACCGAACTCGGGGGTGTTCGGCTCATCCCTACTGATGACGCCCATTACTGCAAAACAAGGAGAGCTGTGCAAGCAAAGCTATTGTACTACATATGAGCCGAGCAAAACTATTCTTTTACACCATGTATTTAAACGTTTCTTCCTAGGTACCAAAGGCTGATTGGTTATACACAGTAAGGGGGAGGGGCACCTGCAACTAGCAGTTATTCCTCTGGGACTAGAGACACCAGATAGGGAGGGTTGAAGATGCATACGTTCTTCCTTCCTATCCTATCTACCGTGCACCCATGAAGGTGCACTTTCACATCAGTTTCTTTACTCTCCACTAAAAAAGCAGCAAGATGACTAGCTAGCTAGTCCTCGAGAAGAGAAAATAACACTGTTGTACGCGCACCCTCAGGGGGCTTGATCGGCCAGTTAGTGGAGGGATAAACAAATTTCCTTCTTTCTCTTTATGGCCGCATCTGCCGAGAACCTATGAAGGCCTTATCTTCATGAGCTTGTATTCTTTTCGCTAACCAGTAGCCAGATGCCCAGTCAAATCATCCCCTGGAGACAGTAATACAAACCCCCTGCATGTTCTTTGAACATCTTTTCAGCACTGTGAATTTATTGCTGTGACGTGCGTCATTTTGGACTCGACGTACATGGGCCTAGAAATGTATTTGGGAGGTGTGGGCCTGATGTTTCATATTGTTTTCCTGCCGTTTCCTTTGATAAAGTCACCCTGTATCTACAATATTAGATGCAGGGTGTTTGTGTTTTCTGTGTGCTCTATCACCTGATGTCTGTGTTTACAATAAACACATAAGGGAATATTAATATAGAGTATTGTTTCTGTGTACCTTCTCTCTGTATAGTGTACATCTCTGTTTTAGCTGTCTTCTGTATAGTTTAGAAAGATTTCCTTTGTTCTTCCTGCTTCTCTCACCCCCCCCCCTCCTGCTAGGTCGATTCCATTGTTCTTTACGGATGTTATCTGATCTAATCTGTAGTGTGTTCTGGAAGGGAGGCAGCTGTGCCTGTACTGTGTTCTACCTGTGTGTGGCTTTTCAAATAAAGAGACAGTCTCTGTTTGCTGCTCTAAAACTCTGGTCGTGCCTGGCGTTTTAAGAGGTTTGGGGCTGCTGAAGTTGAATTTCGGGGTCCAGCTTGGAGAAAGCTAGAGGTTTGACAGAGGCACACAGTCAGTGTGCCAGGCGGTCTGTCATATTTGGCATTCCACCAGATACCTAAAAACCCACAATAGGTACCAGAAGTATCAAAACACTTAGTGCGTGTCTACTGGAAATACTTCTAAGGGAGCATATCTATAAGGGTTATTCACAGAGCACCGAAATGTCGCCGACATTTCAGTGCTCTGTTGTTCCCCGCACTTCGGGGAATCAAATTTCGCCACCCTGCGGTGAACTCAGCATTCATCTCAGGGTCCCCAAAGTACAGTGAAGTGGCTGCCGAATGCCGCTGCCAGCCTGCCGCAAACCCACCTGCCCCCGCTGCAAACTCGCTGCCACCAACCCACCGGACATCTGCCACAAACCCTCGAAAGGGCTGCCAAACGCAGCTGATGAGCCGGCGAGCACAGCACCGACCAGTCACAGAAAAAAGCTGATAAGCCGCCGGACTGGTAGAAAAATAAATAAAAAAAAATACGATTAAAAGTGTCAAAACTGAAACGCTGTTTGCAAAAAAACTACTGAACGAAAATGTCTAGAATTAACATGAGGTCCTATGATTGATAATAAAAAGGTCTGTTACAGAAAAAAACCACTTTTTTAAAAAAGGAAACATAGTTTTCCCAAAATAGTGCCTAAAAGAAAGTAAATAAAGAGACTTTTTACTGCAGATTAAAAGAATAAATGGTTTATTACTGTAGATACTGAAAAAAAAAGGGGAATATTTTTTACATTGAAACATGGGATTTTGAGCCTGATTAAACTTGGGAATGAAACCACCAGACATCAGAGGCTCGTTCAGTTCCTCAGCAGCTGCTGAAATGTTCCATTGCAGCAGTTCAGTTTGCTGCAGCCGCCTCACTGAACGCTTTGGCTGTGAATATGAAAGCGAAAGGGCAGAGGATTGATTAATGAAAAGGTGCGGTTTCTGCAAAATCCACTTTTGTTAATTTTATTACCACTTTAGTGTTAATGTTTACCATGTTCCAATAAACATTTGTGTAACGGTTAGCCCCTGCTTGGGCCATCGTGGTGGTTAGGACCAAGGAGTGAAGCCCTTAAGGCAGGTGAGTTACTGACTGGACACAAGGACAGACTGATTGCTCCAAAACCAAAGGAGCATCAAAAAACAGAACTGAATTGCCACTAAGATCCAAAGGTTTCAAGACCCGACAGACCATTTAAGACACGCTCAGAAACACAAAGACACGCCTGACAATCTGTGAATTGAGTAGGCTGCAGGGCAGTCAACAAAACAGACAGCAACACGATGATATACCTGACAATCCGTGAATTGAGTAGGCTGCAGGGCAGTCAGAGAAACACAATGATACACCTGACAATCCGTTAATTGAGCAGGCTGCAGAACAGTAAACAAAACAGACAGACTATACTAAAGAGGTCCTTATAAGCGGCCTCTGAAAATATACTAAACTAAAGACAGACAAGCTACATAAAACATGAAACATACAAGAATCGCCATACAGGCAGAGGTTGGCAACAGATCAGAATATACAGTACCAGGAGTGGGCAGAAGGGATAGTCAGGAATAAAGCCGAGGTCAGAACCAGAAAATACTTGGACATGAATGCTTTGCATCACCACAGGGAACACGAACCAGACAGAACCACCATGGAACTCCACAAACCGTCAATAAGGCTCTGTGCTGCTGGGATATTTATAGGGATTGGGTCTGTGTGATTGGGCCATGTGACCCCAGACCAGGAGATCACCACAGAGCCCCAGAACAGCCCCAAACAGCACGGCCAAAACACACTACAGGGGAAAAACAGACATGAAGGCCCTTCACCACCAGGGGGCACAGCCAAAACCAGGGAAAACGTAACAATTTGCTGTTTTGATCCACCAAAACCTCAAACTGAACATTTCCTTATTGGATTATTTGCTCCGTGGAGGCGGCCATCTTTCCTACGTCACACTCAGCTAACCCCACAGCACCTCTCCACCTCGCTGCAAGTGCTAAGTTAGCAGAGCTGAGTGCTGAACTGCTGAACAGCGTTCAGTGCCAAGTTGCTAACTTAGCACTTGCAGCGGCTGAGCAACTGAACGCGCCTCAGGGCTTTTCTCTGACAATTCTCTGCTGTTCTGTGTTCTGTGAATATATTAACGATTGCTTCTCTTTGGGGACTTTTACTGCTGTCGAACAGGCACGTACTTGCTGGAAATTTGCCAAAATATGGCGAACTGCCTGCTATTTGAATAGTCGAATGGCCGCGAAATGGCACCGTACGGGGAAATTCCCTGTTCGGTGCCATTTTGGGGCCAGATCGACTCTCTGCGAATAACCCTGTATGTAATTTGTCTTTATGTGTGTAGCTCTTTGAGCCTGCTTTCTTATGATATTCTTTCCATGTCCATCGTGATTTGCTAACAGACCCCTTGATGGTGGGCCTGTCTGTGTATCTAAGTCTTTGCCTTTTAGAAACAAACAATAAAAGTTAAGTTTTAATTCTACATTGTATCCTCCACCTCAGATTTGTCGATAACCAAAATTGTCACAGATTTCCTTATAATTATCATCCATTAAGATATCATTAATGTATTGCTATTTTATATTACTAAAATATTTATGGCACTCTCAATAATAAATGTATACTACAAAAAGTAATATTGGAATTACAAAAAGCTGCTGTACTGTCTAGAGTCATTTGAAATTATTAGTGTTCCTATCATATTATTTCTAATGCTCGTTTTCATGTAATAAGTAGAACATCTGTCAGGACATCTAGCTAAGAATACATTTCCTGTAAGAACAAGAAATATTATTAAAAAATTACATAAACTAATATGCTCTAGTAACTACAAAAATGTCCTTGATCTCATGTTATCATATTTGCAATCTCATAAGAAAAATAACTAGACCTCCATGTTTTATTAGTCAACTGTGTAACACTAAAATTTTCTACACAGTATATATGTTACAGGTAAAGCCCGAAGTGCGGTTAATCCTAGGATTACCCGGTTAATCCTGACATTACCCAAAACCGCTGGGTAAAGCTGCAAAAAAATGAAAATTCCAGACCGTACCCGGGTGATTTTAGGACTACCCAACTGCCCTTGGGTAACGGTCTGGAAGAGCTGAAAAATCCGCACTTTACCCAGACAATGTGCAAGTCCGAAGCTTCACCCGGGTAATCTGAGGACTATCCACAGCTGCGCCTGGGTAATCTGCAGAGCATCCAACCCTGCTTGGGTAACAGTAAATTTTTTGCTATTATCTATGGATATTATCATCGAAAATGGCATAAGACAAACATTAAAACCGTATTGAGGATAGAACGAATATACAGAGCGCCGGGATGTGTTTCTTACATGAATGTGAAAACAGTTACGTGATCTTTATGACGTGTCATGTGTGCTTATATATCGTTTGTAAAACATAACAACCGTCAGGTTACTCTTTATATAATATCTTTATCTCCGTAAATTGAGTTGTCCTCGGAATTCAGTCACCTGTAACCTGCTGAAAACCCAAGAAAAGCAGAGTACCCAGAGGCGTTTGGATACTTTGCAGATTACCCGGATGAAGTGCGGATGTTTCGTTGCACATCACACTTTATCCAGCAGCACTCGGGTAATGTGCGAATTACCCGTTTGAAACAGTGCAGAAACCCGGGGTATCCAGAGGCCTCTGGATACTTTGCAGATTACCTGGGTAAAGTCCGAAATTTCATTTCACTTCAGACTTTTGCTAATGACGCCTGGGTAATGCTAGGATTAACCGGGTAATCCTAGGATTAACCGCACTTCTGGCTTTACCCGTAACATATACCGTACACATACAGTAAATCAGAATTCTATATTTATGGTAACCTCTTAATCTGTTTTGCAAATGCAATTGTGTTATTCACTGCTGCATAATAACTATAGATAAGATTAGGGATGAGCTGTTCGGGTTCGGACGGTTCGGAGTTCGACCCGAACTTTGGCAGTTCGAAAGTTCGTGAATTTCGAAGTTTTTGGGCGTGTTCGGTTCGAGTTCGAAAAAAAAAAGAAATTTTGAAAAAAGTATAGAAAATGCTTAAAAAAATACTAAAAAATCTAGAAATAAAGAGACTCTTTACTGCAGAATATTATAAGCAACGGTTTATTAGATATTGAATTAAAAACTAATGTGTACGTGGAAAGATTATCAACTCTAAATGACCTCTGTTCACAAACGGGCATAACACCAGGTGTTTTTAGTCTGGTAATCAATTTGATACATTGTACACCATACTGAGGGTGGGGTGGTGTCTGCTTCTGATTGAGATTTGAGAATTAATTTCCCTAAAACATCCTAATATGCTGCATTTAACCCTTTCGCTGCTGAGGCTTTTCACACCTCTGTGCTGAGGTCATTTTTACCGCTTTCGCTCATCATGTTTAACCGCGTTTTATAGCCATATTTTGATATATGACCCAGACATATTATATATCGTTCTTTCCGGCAGACTTGGCAGATTTATAATATGTCATTATTATATGTATACGTTATGTCATGTCTGTATATTATCACAAAAATGCAATAAAATTTGAATTTTCAATAATTTATTATGTGTAAAGTGTTTTTTTTCACATTTTAACATGCGATCATTTGCGGTTATATTTTGTATGGGGTGCGCTTGTTAAAAAAATTAGAAATGGGGTCTCGTTACATTTTTTTTTGGGGAAAATGTCGCTTTTTTTAACAAACGCACCGCATACAAAAATCGTTAGTGCAGCATTATTGTTCACATTATAATTCAAATGGGAACAATATTGCTGCATTAACCGAACAAAAACAAAAATAAAACTTGTTTATTTTTTTTTAGAATTTTTTTTTAAAAATATTTGTATTTTTTAATTATTTTTTTAAAACCTTTTTCATGCTCATGTTTGGTATCCTTGGAAAGGCCATGCTCTGGCTGATCCAACGATATCAAACATTAACCCCTAGCTGCCACGGATCGGGAGATAGGGGGTTCATTGGAACCCCCTATCTCCACCATTGGTGGCAGCTAGGGGTTAACTCCAGGACTGGCGTCATCGTGCTATGCATGATGACGCCAGTCCTCAGGGGGAGTTCCTGGAGGCTTGGCCGACATCCAAGATGTCGGCCAGCTCCAGGAGAGGATCACGATCAGGCGCTTTTCAGCGCCAATTCGTGATCTGGCTCCCCAGGGGTTAATCACAGCCACCGTTTGGAAGGGCAGGCTGTGCCCTTCCAAACGGTGCCTGGATTAACCCCCTGCCCCCCGGCGATCGGGAGGGAGAGAGGTCCGAAGGACCTCACCCTCCCTTTCAGGCGCTTCCTCCGCACATGCGGGGGGGGGGGGTGCCTGAATTAGATGTCATCGTGCCGCCGCGATGACATCTAATTGCTCCGCCGGGGTCCCGGAGTGCTGGGCTGACATCCAAGATGTCAGCCCGCACCGGGGGCGCAGCAATCCGCTGGAATCTGGCGGATTGCTGCCTCCTGTGCATGGATGCGCTCAGCGTGTCCATAGCACAGGAGAACCACTGAGCGCGTCCATAGCAGCCAAGTGGTTAACTGGTGTTTGAAAAAAATTCAACATAACATCTAAGGCTAGGGTCAGATGAGCGCATTTTGTACGGATTGTGCGTCCTTGCAGTACGGACGTACTTACTGACTGACAACAAGGTAGTGGCCAAACAGTCCGTTTTTTTCACTGACGTATTTTTTGACTGATGTAGCAGGGAAAATAAATTAAAATGAAAAAACATTCTGTCCGTCAAAAATGCTGGACGTATAAATGCAGTCCATCTGACCTCGTTTTTCATCACTCACATACAAAGCTACACGGACGTTGCGGACGTGGCACACTCCGCACGTCCGATCTAGCAGTATTACGTTCTTGCCTAACCAGCGTCCGTTTGCTGCGTCCGCCATGCATCCGCACTTCCGTGCAGACGTACTTCGTGTGTGGGGCTCCATTGGTCAGAATGCTATGCTGCCACGGACGTACAAATGTGCGTCAACACGGACGTGATAACTGCGCTCGTCTGACCCCAGCCTTAAGCAATGTTATTTTTCACCTCGGGATTAAACATTCACAGGGTTATTCAGAGAGCGGTGAAAAGCAGGAGTATAACTGGAGAAGTGAAAATTCCAGGTCAAAATAGCCAAACCAGAAAAATTCTCCCATTTAACTCACTTTCCAAATTGGCTATTTGGTCTAGATTGTTCTCATCTCCTGCCAGTTCTCCTGGCTTTCACCTCTCTCTCAGGGTTGTTCAGAGAAAGGTGAAAACCAGGAGAATGGCAGGAAAAGAGAACACTCTGGACCAAATAGCCGATTTGGAAAGTGAGATAAGGCTAGGGTCAGACTAATGCATTTTTCACAGCGACCGTCAAAAAGTGCGTCCGAACGCATTGCCTTATTTTTTCATGGAATGCGCGAAAACGGTCATACGATGCGCATTTTTGTGCGTGATTTTTTACGGATCCAAACCAGGAAACTTTGGGTGTCTGGACGTTATGTTGGCCGGACATGAGCAGGGTCTGACGTCTCCAAATCACGCACACACGCCGCTAGTGGACGCAGCGCACTCTGTACGTCCGTACTAGCGGTTCTGCGTTCTCGAAAAAATGCGTTCATTTTCCACTTGCAGCCGGACTTTAGTGCGACCGTACTTCGTATATTGGCTGTCATTGCCCGTCATTTGCTGCTAGTGCGGCCGTGATTAAGTGCGCCTAAACGCATGTTAAAAATTCGCTAGTCTGACCCTAGCCTAAATGGGAGAATTTTTCTGGGTTGGCTATTTTGACCTAGAATTTTCCATTCTCCAGTCATTCTCCTGCTCTACACCGCTCTCTGAATAACCCTGACAGTGTATTTCTTACTGTAATAACATATTTGGCCAGTATATGATGCAATTTACTGCCAAATGGAGTTACAGCTGTTACAGTTGCAGCTCATGTTCCCTGCATCGGCTGCTGAATGTCTGATGTCAGGACATTCAGTTTGCTTATTTTTACACAGTTTCAGCTCTCTGGGCATTATGTCCACAGGGCTTTAACTTTGGGGGCACCTTCTGCAGCCCAAAATCAAACAAAATTTGTTTTGAGCAAATGAATTTAATTTGCTTTTGGGCTGCAGATCGAGGTATCGCTATATCAAGCACCAGATATTGCCTTTGAAGTCCGAGATATCTAGACTTTTGGGCAATTTCAAGATTAAATAGTCTTTCAGTGTCCTCGTATAATATCTACTCAAGATTCTCACATTAACACCATTGAATACTATGTGTAACCTGCTAATGGAAACAGGTTATCAAGAGTGAATATTCCGCCAGTTGTGGGCCCCAGGTTAATGCTCAGCTCTGAAAAGAGCCACATGTCTCATAAAAATAAATAATTGCTTATGTATATATGCATTGTTTGTCATTTAGCGACAGCCAGGCTATTCAAAATTATCAATACTAAATCGACAAGACTTCCAGACCTATCAGTTTCCATTAAAATTTCCATTAAAATGGGGATGCTAACGGGTAAAAACTGCACCTGCAGGTTTCCCCGTAGCGTCCCCATTTTACCGAGATATTACGGGGCAGATGCAAGCTCAGCACCTCGACCCGGAATGCATCGCTAACCGTTGGGATACTTGCAGTAGAGCTTCTGCGCTGTGTTGAGTATCATCTGCTGGCGTCCATAGGACTCCATGAAGGTTTGCGCTTCCAGGCTGCACAGTAGCTACATTTTTGCCTTGGGTATCCCAATGGTAATTAGCGCTAGCACTTTGTAATATCTTACTTATCTTAATGCTAATTAATGATTGCACTCTCCATGTTAAGTATAGGATGCACAAAGTACAATAAGATCACGCATCCTATGAGGCGCTAAGTGATTTTTTGCAGGTTTAGCATCAAGAAGGCAATATGGGGGCATGCATTAAAGTCACTTATCCTGGCAGTAACCCTTACACATCCAAATGTTAGCGTTCACTAGGGAACAGTGGCCTCCAAGTATACACAAATTGGTGTAGAGGCCAAAACAGTGATTGAATTTAAGCAGGCATGGGATAGGCATAAGGCTATCCTAAACAAAAGATAAATCCAGGTAAAGTATCCATGTAATTGGGCAGACTAGATGGGGCGAAAGGTTCTTATCTGCTGACATTTTTCTATGTTTCTATGTTTCTAAATCACCCATTGAGGTTCTTGGTAATTTATATTTTCCAAGACTAAAGAGATGGCCTTGTACTCTACTTTCATCCTGGTTGAGTGATGTATGTATCTATTATGTATGTATGTATCTATCTTTAGGCAGCATTTTATAAAGATCAGCAGAAATATCAACAGTTACAGCACAATGCTTCAGTGAGTTTTATTTTTTACTCACATGGTTTGATTCTTTATTAAATAATAAAAAATAATAATTACCAATGTGTGCTCTGTTACCCTTCTCATGCATAATTGCTGCTTTGTTTGAGGATTGCATTGCAAGTCTCTTTCAATGAACAGTTGATGAGAATTAATGCATTTTAATAATGGGTTGTACAGAGTTTTCTATAAACATAATTGGCCTAAAGCATAGTTTTGTTTTTATATATTATTTTTTAAAGAATTTCATCTGACAGCTGCAATTTGATATTTATTAAATTTGGTATATAAAACGCACTAGACTAAATCAGTTATGTGAGGACAAGGTATTGTAGAAATTCCACGTTTGGTAAAATAATTATTTTTAACTGAACAGCAAAAAAGGGCTTACTTCCTTTACACTTTCTGGCACTCAGTATATAAAATACATGTATGTCTGTACAGCTGTCGTGTTGTTTAATGTAGTTTTTGTACCAGGCAGAGATATTGTCATAGGTATTCAGAATACTGCTGGGTCCATTATTGTGACTGCTCTAGCTTGGATGCCACTTAAAGCTGATACACAGCGTCAGCTTCTGACAAGATGTTTTGCTGTAAAAAATACTGTAAGAAACAAGTTTGGTTTTCTGTTGCTTAATTTCAAAAATATAGTTTTCCAAGTATAAACTTCAATTGGTAAAGACACATTGTGTGCATTTTTTCGAGGTTAATATATGCAATATTTTTTTAAAAAATTACAGACTTAGGGCCATATTACAATGTTGGTGCTAACTTAACCAGAGCAGTTGTGAACTTAAAACCTCCATAGGCTATAATGGCTCTGGGAAGTTTACAACAGCTCTGGTTAAGTTAGCACCAAGTATGTAATATGGCCCTTAGATGCTGATTTAGAATTGCTGACTTAGATTGTGTATTCATTGATTATACCCTCATCCTAAAACTTCCACATCTCTCCTTCTCATCAAGGATATGACACTTCTTGAAGTGAAGCTAGTAAAGACAAGTATAACATAAGACACACACACACTTAGAATAGCTGACTTCGGGTACCATTATGTGCTGTGAGCGAAAATGGGGATGCTAGGGGGAAAAACTTGCGCTCGCATATTTCCCCTTAGCCTCACCGTTTTACAACCAGATTACAAGGCAGGCGTTGAAATCAGCAGCCTGCCCCATAAGGAGCGCTGTCCTCCAGGCTAACGCGCCGCCGCAAGTATCACCCCCTGGAGTCCATAGGACTCAATGGAGGCTTGTGCTTGGGCCATGTGGCTTGCACGATCTCACCCTCTCGCTATTTTTCCGCAGACTCACTCTGCTCCCAACGGCCAGAAGCAGTGGATCGGGCCATCATTTGTGCCTCGGGATGAGAGGTATCTGATTTTTTGGGGTTGGGTTTCAGCTGGTGCTTACTGATTCTGCAGAAATGGAATGGCAAAAAAGGGACCCCTATATTTTATAGTGTTCCTTTAAAAAGCATTGTTAAACATTGATATATTTTATATATATATATATAGGTGTTTGGGTATATATATACTGTGTAATATATATAACTTTTAAGTAAGACCAATTCTAATGCTATTTTGTTTTGTTACATAATATTGACCTATAAGACTAAATAAAATGTTGCTGACTATTTAAATATGCCAGATATATCCTCTGAGAAATGGTTGCCCCATTAAAATAATGAAAGCAAAACGCAGCAGAATTGAATTATTTACTTCATGTGTGTGTGTAGTACCTGTTGAGGTTTGAGCTAATGCTATTTCCCCTGATAAACTGTCACAAATTATAACAGTTAGTGATTTTCTCTCGGGATGGAATCTAGTTCTGGAATGTGAGCTGGTATACATTCTTTTAATAGAATGCGCGATTCCTAAAACACATGGTTAATGGGATTTTGCGGAATGTCATTGTGAACTACTGACGGATTTCCCAGTTCATCTGCAGGAAGCTTGTTAATTTTCTAAACATTTAATGGAAACACTTTTCATAATGTTCTCTCTATCTATAAATGTAGAGATGTATTGTTGCTGAGCTGGCAATAAGGAGCTGCTAATGGACAAATATAGTGCGAGCCGTTATCCATTCTCTATGATAGTATAGAATGGCTAAGATGAATGGCTATATATAGACTTTTACTGGCTTTATTACAAGTAAGGCACTGTATGTATGTGATCTTGCAGGGCTGTCAAGGATATTGGGAGCTATTTATTCCCGGTTCTCTTCTGCTAGTGCGAGAGTAGGCGGCGGATTGCACCATCCTCTGCAACACGGGAAGGTATTTGAATTTTTAATCCAATTTTTATTTAGTGTTAAGCGATTATATAAATGCAAAATTATTTAACATCACGTTCTAACCAGTTTAACTGGCTTCAGATGAGTATACCATGTTACCTTGGAGTCATTTCTTATACTCCAGCTGCCTGCTTATTAGTGCTTCCTATCCAAAGTGTAGGAAGCACTAATTTACAGATGCTTCATGCAACAATCAATCCACAAAGTGTTTGCAGCTCGGCATCAATAAGACAGGAGCAGTTATGATTGAAGGATGAGGCCTTTATACTCAAAGGCTCACTCGGTAATCATAATTGCTCACTTAGAAAAGGGTTTTTAATGTCTTTATGTAGAATTTCTGTTTTCTATACTAAGAGGCAGCAGAATTATCTTAGCCAATCACCTTCAGTCATCCACTAAAATAAGGCACAGAAATTTTTTCAGACATCAACAATTAATTGAGGGCTGAAACAACTAATTGATTAATCGACAACTAATCAATAATGAAAATAGTTGTCAACTATTTTCATTATCTATTAATCGGATGGTCGATTAATCCGTCCGTGTACTGTGCACACTGTTTAGAGTCAGACTGAGTTACACGTTAATAACCTCAGATACTACTTCGGAGCTGATTGGAGAAGACGTGTTGCCTGCTTTACTGTGTATGATTTAGTTCTAGGGTTATGTTGGACATCATCAGATTGTTTTTACTTAGGTTACAACAGTAGCAGAACAATAGCACAGACTCTGGGCTACTGCCACTGCATGTGGGTGCTGCCCACTGGTGTTTTATCCTTACTTGGTGCTGGAGTCTTGTGCTGCCACCACACCCTTCCTGCCACCCCCTTTTTGGTCTGGAGCTACCATTGGTCCGGTTCCTTCCCCAATCTCCCTCCCATATGCAATTCCAGTCTTTTGCCAAAACCCACTCTCTCTCACACTTGGGTCAGTCCCTTGCCCAAACTCACTCCCTTCCACCTCCAGTCCCTCTCCCCACTCAGTTTGTTCATGAAATTATTGTAAAGGGTCACTTTATGCACCTTAACCATTTTAGCTTATTAAAGTGGTCAGACTGCTCACCCCGCTTTGCATGTCCATCCGAGTGCTCGTAGCAGCGTTCATTTGTGGAGAAAGCAGACATGGGCTTAGGCTGCACACGCAGTATCAATCCATCACCCTGACCAGGCGCTCACGTATGTTGTGTGTGAAAAGTACGCAAGATACGTAATTTGTGTATGTACATACCAAAGTAACATATACTATGCTTATGAAAAAGGGGGGGCAGGGATTGTTTTTTTTTTAATGTTCCTTTTAGTAAACATTTTTTTTAAAAAAAATTATACGATGAATTGATTTAACCCTTTCGCTGCTGAGGCATTTCACGCCTCTGTGCTGAACTAATTTTTACTGGTTTCGCTCATCTTGTTTAAACGCGTTTTGAAGGCTTATTTTAGTATATGACCCAGACATATTATAAATCATTCTTTCCGGCAGACTCGGCAGATTCATAATATGTCATTATTATATGCATACGTCATGTCCTATCTGTATATTATAACAAAATATGCAATAAAATATGAATTTTCAATAATTTACAACGTGTAAAGTGTTTTTTTTTTCACATTTTAACATGCGAGCAATTGCGGTTATATTTTGTATGGGGTGCACTTGTTAAAAAAATTAGAAATAGGGTCTCGTTACATTTTTTTTGGGGGAAAATTACGCGATTTTTAACAAATGCACCACATACATAAATCGTTAGTGCGGCATCATTGTTCACATTATAATTGAAATGGGAACAATATTGCTGCATTAACAAAACAAAAAAAACAAAAAAAATTGTTTATTTTTATTTTTATAATTTTTTTAAATATTTTTTTATTTTTATTTTTAATTTTAATTTTTTTAAAAAAAAAACTTTTTATATGGTCATGTTTGGTATCGTTGGAAAGGCCATGCTCTGGCCGAATCAACAGTATCAAACATTAACCCCTAGCTGCCACGGATCAGGAGATAGGGGGTTCCAATGAACCCCCTATCTCCGCCATTGGTGGCAGTTAGGGGTTAACTCCAGGACTGGCGTCATCGTGATGCCACCAGTCATCAGGGGGCATTCCCGGAAGCTTGGCCAACATCCCAGATGTCGGCCAGCTCCAGGAGAGGATCATGATTCAGCGCTTTTCGGTGCCGAATCGTGATCCTGCACCCAAGGGGTTAAAGGCAGGCATGGTTTGGAAGGACAGGCTGTGCCCTTCCAAACCGTGCCTGCCTTCAGCCACAGGACCCCGGCGATCGGGAGGGAGAGAGGTCCGAAGCACCTTCCCCCTCCCTTTCAGGCACCTCCTCCGCACACGCCGGGGGGGGCACCTGAATTAGATGTCATCGCGCCGCCGCAGTGATATCTAATGGTGCCGGCAGCGGTTCCGGGTGCTGGGCTGACATCGAGGATGTCAGCCCGCACCAGGGGGCACAGCGATCGGCCGGAATCTGGCCAATCGGTGGCCGCGAAGGGAGGAGGCGCTCAGCGCGTCCTCCGCACGCAACAGTTCCTGCGGGTGGACGCGCTGAGTGCGCCCTCCGCAGCGAAAGGGTTAAGAAAAAAAATATTTAGCTAACTAATCGATTACCAAAATAATCATTAATTGCAGCCCTAAAATAATTTACTGATTCCTTTATGTCACAAGGGAAGTATTGATATACTTCCATAGTCATTCCAAATTACCTTTTAATGGCAGTATCATTAGTATACTGGCACGGTCTAGCAATCTGGTGTATTCAATCAGCATCTCCTGTTTTATAGTTGCCCTTGAAAACCAGGTTGCAGATTTAGTAATGGTGGTAGAAAGCTGAGTATGTTGGGCCTCATTCAGATGCAATTACAGCCGGTGTAGAGAAAAAGTCTTTTTTGTCTACATGATTCTTCGAAACAGAAAACATATTCTCAGTGGAATTATAAAACTAACAGGTTCATAAGAATCCTCCTTTTATGTTCTAAGACATCCATGAGCTATTGTGAAACATGTCTCCATGTTACACTTTTCATCCCCAGAGCTGGTAATTCAAAAGGATTAACTAAAATTGCCTTTCGATCTCTAGTCATTGTAACTGTTCCCAATGTTCTAATCTGCACATGTTTTCAAAGTGGTCTTTGTTCTTTTGTCCTGCTTTGCTTAGCCATATCCCTTGATACCTGCACAAATTGTGTCTATTAATTGTGTAAATTTATGTCACTGGACTCTCTTAATTGTTAGGTAGACACATGCAAGACCTTGCTTTCCGAAACATAGTAAGGTTATTGCAACAATGGCTGCTTTTGTATGGATACAGAAGATAAACAGGAAAGGACCTTCCCTGATGAGGTACACTGATGTTGTGGCAGGCTTATGCCATGTATGATCATATTTTGTAACGTATAATTTGAAGGAATTACACTGTGCAATTTTGGGCACCTGTTTTTAAAAAAAGATATTATGGCACAAGAAACAGTACAGCAGTACAGAACAGCAACTAAATTAATAAGTAATATTATATATATTTATTGTTTGTGTGTGTGGTTAAATTTACTCAACACATTTCCAGTATTTTTGTTTCTAATATGGTTTGAGTGTCTGCTGTTTTCCTATTGTCTTGAATGCACGAAACAATCAAAGCATCAGGTTTTGAATGGTTCAAGTTGTTTCATTATTTTATAATACTTATTTTTCTGTAGATGCCTTCCTATATATGATAGGTAACATTACTATACTCCCACATACCCTGTTCAGAAGGAACAAACACAGACAGGTTCAAAATTTATATGTACTTCTATTCTAATATATGTACCTCGTTGTTCTCCGGCAATGCCCCTGGCATGTCCCCCTTTCCTGCAGTCGATCGTCTCAATTGGTTGCAGGCAGGCAGCCTGCCTTCAGACAATCCCGCCTGCAGTCAGTTGTGGCAATCAGCCACAGGGAAGGGAGGCAGGCCGGGGGAGTTGCTGGAGAGTCAATGAGTGTCCTATGCCATCCCTCATGCCTGCCTCCCAGTGCTGCCCTGGCATTAAGGGGTTAATATAACATACATCAAAAAAATATAGTATTTCCTCTTTTCCAGCAGGTGAGAGGACAGCACAATCTGCTGCCTTCTCTCGCCATTAGCAGAAGGAAGGTGAAAATGAATAGTTCACAGTGTCCTTTTGCTGACCGCATGTAAACCGGCTGGGTGGAGTAGAGGTAACATCACTGCTCTGCGTGGAGAGAGCCTGTGGAGACATGGGTTCGATCCCGACGAGCACCTCTCCAGTAAGTGTCCTTGGGCAAGACACCTAACGGTACATACTCGCCAGCCAGGACATACTTGAAAACGAGAGAAATCTCAATGTATCCTTCCTGGTGAAATCCTTTCTCAAAAAAACAAAAAACTCCCTTACTCGAGCTCACACAGGGCTCACGTTGTCTTCATGGAATGTTATGGACTGCAGGAAACGATACCAACAGTGGTCCTTAGTGCTGGTGCCCATATATATTAGTGACTGGCTATTTCATAACTGAGCCAGAATAGGGGCCCAGCTGTTTAATCTCCAGAAACAGGTTAAAACCACACTTAGGGCCATATAACATAGTTGGTGCTAACTTAACCAGAGCTGTTGTAAACTTACCAGAGCCATTATAGCCTATGGAGCTGTTAAGTTAACAACAGCTCTGGTTAAGTTAGCACCAACTATGTAATACTGCCTCTGACTACTACGTGCACAAAGCCAATTGGGATGCTGTTTGGTATGCTGACAATTCCATAAAACCAATCTGCATACAGCATATCTGTGTCCCAATCAGAAAGTTAGTTTACTTAGCACATGATAAAACAAACAAGGACATGTCATTGTTTTCAGTCTAGGATGACACTTCAAGATTATTTGTTTTTATTCAGAATTTATAAGGTTGGAAGGAATGCATTATTTAAAATGTAATCAATGGGAGGAAGGGGCATGGCTTCCGACTGCATGGTTGCCTGATTCCTCGGCTCCCCGCAGTACAGCCGATAATTCTGCTTTTTCCGCCGCCAGACAGCTCCCCGATCCCCCTTTTTTCCCTGGGAGCACTGCCTCTATGCCCCCCTCGCTGCGCCAACAGACGCAAAAAACTGCCCCAATTTTTCAAAAAAAGGGCCGAGACGCTACCCACAGCCCGGAGGAGGAATCGAACATGGCGGCCGCGTCTCCCTCGTCCCTGCGGGTCCGGAGTCCGGCCACATCGGCAGATCTGGATGCTCTTTTCACCCGCCTCAAGACCTCCTTTAAGGAAGAATTAACCTCCCAGATGGCTGCACTTCTCACAGAGCTCGGCACCCTCACCACCCGCACCATGGATCTGGAGGAGACTGTTCAGGGCCTGGAGGCCTTCAGAGACGACCAGCTTACAGAGGTCCGGTCCCTGCAGGCCCAGGTTACAGACCTGCAGGCTGCTGTTGAAGATCTGGGTAACAGATCCCGACGCAACAACATTCGGCTCCGTGGACTAACAGAAGGTATTGGCCTTGAAATGCTCCATAAACCCCTCCAGGCCATTTTCCTGAAATTACTTCCTAAATTAGACCCTGAAGATCTCCAATTCGAAAGGGCTCACCGGGCCCTGCGCCGTCGTCCGAGTAAGGATGCGCCCCCCAGGGATATCATAATACGCTTTCATCGCTATCCCGTTAAAGAGAGAATTATGGCAGCGACCCGCCGTACCCCTCTGCACCACCAGGGAACTTCGCTTCAACTCTATCATGACCTGGAGCCTGTCACTCTCTCCCGTCGACGGGAATGGAAACCCGCAACTGATCAGCTTCGGGCTCGGGGCCTGAGATTTGTGGGGGTTCCCCTTCAAATTGGTTCTGCTCCGGGAACAGGGGGTTCGCCCATTCTACACCTTGGACGCTCCGCAGGCCTTCCTTGACTCTCCATCGGAGGGCTCTCCGATGACCTTCCCGCTGAAGATGACTGATGGACCGGATGGGCCCTGGACTCCTTTTTTCTCATTCCTGATTTGAACCTGGGGTTCTCTGTGGACCTTTCCCCTTGGGGACGGGTTACCTCCTCATGGATGTCCTGATTCGCACCCTTGCATGGCGGATGGAATTATGTTACCCACGTATTCTTATGCGAAGGCCGCTGCGGCGACGATCTGACAGACAGATTTTTGTTTTATTCTGTTTACAAAGTTTATATTTTACTCATTCCTTCCTCGTTTTACGGATTGGCAGCTGGTAAGCCCAATCCTTTTTTCACGTTCCTGGAGTGACTTCTACTTGCCTTTTTTGCTTTAAATATTATTTTTTTTTTTTGTGTATTCAGATTTTCTTGTTGTTCTTCCTCTTTTTTTTCTCTTCTTTCTTCCTCCTCCTCCCCTTCTCCTTTTCTTCTTTCTCCCTCCCCCCACCTTCACTACATCAGCATGGCATCCCAGACAGCTCCTACCCAACCTGCTGTGGACTGCTTGCAAATGCTCTCAAACAATGCGCACGGCCTAAACTCACCTCAAAAAAGACGCACTCTCCTGCGACACCTTCGAAGGAGGAAAACGGACGTTGCTTTTATTCAGGAGACCCACTTCTCCTCAACTAAACCTCATGCACTAAGGGACTCTAGATATCATACGGGATTTTTTGCTCATAACTCTGTTACGCCAAAAAAAAATGGGGTAGCAATATTGATATGGAAGAATTGTCCATTGAAAGTTCTCTCTTCTGTAGCAGATCCAGAAGGCCGCTTTTTGATACTCCATTGTACCTTATCTCACCTATCCCTTACTGTGTTGAATGTCTATGCACCTCCCACGCCGGACGCTGCCTTCTGGCTGACACTGTCTTCACATATGCCCACCTCCACCATGTGTCTTACAATACTTGCTGGAGACTTCAATGCTACACTATGAAAAGCGATAGACCGCACTTCTCCAATTCATGCATCTCACCCTTCGGATAAATTGTTCCTTTCTTTTTGCAATCGACATGCTCTGTTGGATGTCTGGCGACTCCAACACCCTTCGGTCAAAGACTATACTTTTTTCTCACACCCGCATCATACCTACTCCAGAATTGACCTGTTTCTCCTGTCACGGGACTGTCTCCCTTTTGTTAACCACACGGCTATTCACTCGATCACATGGTCTGATCACGCTGATGTCACCCTGGCGTTTCGAATTCCAAACTATCACTCACAATGGGCATGGAAATTGAATGACTCGCTGTTACATAATACCGACCTGCGTGCCTCTATTGGAGATGCGGCTCGGGAATATTTCGTCTTGAATACGGACTCTGTTGACTCCCCAGTGACACTGTGGGCAGCACATAAAACCGTTCTCAGAGGTCATATCATAGCACTCGCCACACACAACAAAAGGGCGAAGTTTGCTCAACTTGCCGACCTACAAGCTCGGCTTGCCCGCCGAGAAAGACAACACAAGGCCTCTCCATCACAGACCACGTTCCAAGATCTCCAACAAACTAGGACGGACATTTGAGCGTTGCTTGTGTCCGATACGGCTAAAGCCATGAAATATACGAAGTGTCTGTATTATGAGAAAAGCAACAAAGCGGACACCATGCTGGCACGTAAATTACGATCTCAATACAGCGACCGGCTTATCCCGCGCATCCGGACGCAGACGGACATGATTGTTACTAATCCTGATGATATAGCAGCTGAATTTGAAAACACCTTACAGGCCATATATGATCATGCCACACATCAGACAACCAAAGATCCTACGCTTCATCAAGACCGTATCTGTCAATTTCTCCAGAACGCTGACCTTCCAAAACAGACGAACTTGCAATCGAAGAGTTTGGAGGCTCCAATATCTGAGGAAGAAGTGGCAGCAGCACTCAAGTCGTTTAAACCTGGTAAGACCCCTGGCCCCGATGGATACACCTGTTTATATTACAAAACATTCCGGAACATATTTCTCAACCCCCTCACTAAATTATACAACTCTCTTATGGAGGGTGCACCCCTTACAGCCGACATGCAATCCTCTACTATCGCCCTTATCCCGAAACCAGGCAAAGATCCCCTAGACCCCCTCAATTATCGTCCTATAGCACTGCTAAATATCGACTATAAGATTTTTACTAAAATACTAGCCACCAGAATAAACCCTTTTCTCCCCACTCTCATACATGCAGATCAAGTTGGATTTGTCCCCCACAGACAGGCCAGAGACAACACCCGATGATGTATTGACCTTATTTGAGTTGCCCAGAACTCGCGCCTCTCAGCGCTGTTTCTTTCGCTAGATGCCGAGAAGGCGTTTGACCGCCTAACGTGGCCCTTCATGTTGCACACCCTAAAGCATGTAGGGATACCTCAGTCTTTCTACCTTTTCATCACCGCCCTTTACGACTCCCCGACGGCCCTGCCCTCGTCGCATTGCTATCCGCAATGGGACTAGGCAGGGCTGCCCTCTTTCCCCATTATTGTTTGCCCTCTGCATAGAACCCCTTTTGGCCGCTATTAGGCTCCATCCTGATATCACCGGTATCCCAGTCGGGAATACTGAATATAAGGTAGCAGCCTACGGGACGATCTTTTCCTTACTCTGAGCCGCCCCTTGCGATCACTCCCATACCTCTTTGAATTGCTAGACACCTTTGCCTCCCTCTCTGGTTTTAAAATTAATACACGAAAATCAAATGCCTTCCCAATCCATCTCCCTACCTCGTCGTCTGCCCTTCTGGCACTTAATTTCTCCCTTCCTATCTCCCCTTCTCCATTGACATACCTTGGCCTGAAATTGTCACCACATTTGGATCAACTCTACGATCTCAAATACTCCCCCTTATTTACTCAAATTAAAAAAGACATCGACTCCTGGTAGGATATGTCCATATCCTGGTTGGGGAGGTTAAATTTGATCAAAATGAACGTTCTACCAAGCCTACTATACCTGTTTCAGTCCCTGCCTATTCCCGTCCCCCCACATGCCCTGAAAGAACTACAGCAACATATTGACGGATCTGTGTGGTCGGGGAGTCGACCCCGTATTGCACAATGTCTTATGTACATTCTGAAAACGTCAGGAGGTCTTGCTTTGCCGAACCTTAAAATATAATTGAGTGCTGCCCTGCTGACTCAGATTGCCGAGTGGCACCTTCCCATTGCTCAAAAACGATGGATTGATATTGAAAACGACATGTTGCTGCCCAACTTGCTTCCATTCTTCATGTGGCTTCCAAAATCGGTGAGAAAAGTTCGGCACCCAGGCTGCCCACTTGTTTACCATTCCCTGCACTCCTGGGACGTGCTGTCCAAAAAATTCTCACTTACTCCAGAGATCTCCCCGCTTCTACTGCTGTATCGCAATCCATGGATCCTTCCTGGTATGACCCCACGAGACTTCAGTGTGTTTGATCAAGGGGATGTCTCTAGTATTGTGGATCTGATGGCAGATGGATACATTAAAACATTTGAGGACATAGCCAGCAAGCTACCGCTTACATCCAGGGACTTTTTTCGCTACCTCCAACTCTCGAGTTTTGTTTCCCAAGATCGCATCAACCAAGCGGTGACATTGACACCCACATGGTTTGAAAAGCTATGCCTCCGTGGAGTGTCAATTAAAGGTGCAATCTCTTTGATCTATCAATCCCTGGTCCTGCATGACCATCCTGGTCATTTCCCATATATGCTCAAATGGCAGACGGATATAGGAGAAGAACTGGACTTGGAGGAATGGTCCGAGATCTGGGAGGCCAATTTTAAATCATCGGGCTGTATCACCCATATGGAACAAATCGTTAAGACCCTCTTCCGTTGGTATCTTACCCCGGTGCGACTGCACCACATGCACGCTACCCCTCATGGATTGTGCTGGAGAGGCTGCGGTCAACTCGGGACATATTATCATCAATGGTGGTTGTGCCCTAAACTGCGCCCGTATTGGGCTACATTGGCGTATTGGCTCTGTCAAGCTCTTCAGCGTCCGGTGGAGATCAACCCATGGACATTTTTACTGTCCCGCCCCCTGGAAGGGCTACAAAGGTGCGAAAACAAACTCATTGCTCGAGTCACCTTAATCGCTCGCAGAGCATTGGCAAGGCACTGGAATCAACCGACGCTCCCTTCCTACCCGGAACTCCTTGAAATGTTCACAGAGGTGCGTATGATGGAGCAACTCACGGCCCAGATTCACGACACTCCTCACATTTACCTGAAGATTTGGGCTACTTGGCTTGGATGCCCAGCATTACCATGAGTGGCTGGTCTTAAGGGTGGGCTCCCTCTCCTGGAGACTGATACTCCTCTCTAACATTACCCTTTTCCTTCCCCTTTCTTGTCTTTCCCACTTCTTATTTTTTGTTCTTTTAATTTTAATTTTGCTTTAAGTAATTAAATTTTTATTATCAGTACATAGCACTTGTGTTTCCTTTGACTGCGATATCGTATTTCTTGGTATGTTGTATTAAAAATGTAATAAAATACAGAATTTAAAAAAAAATGTAATCAATGTAAAAACTAAATCCTATAGGAACTCATTGCTCCTATAGGAGCAGAGTGTGTGTGTGTGTGTGTGTGTTGTGTGTATGTATGTAAAGGAAAGAGATTTGTTTCTTTTGTTTCGAGTACTTTAAACCTTTGATTAGATAACTAGATCTCACAACCAACATTCTATTTTCAGCACATCTATATTCATATGTTTATATCTGCTTCTCCTATCTTGCCCCCAAGAGAATCCAGGAATCATCACCTTGCTAATACCAGCAAAAGAAAAATTCCCTCCTGTTGACTACATTATGTACTTGCTAAATGCTTTGGCCACTTGCTGAGATGCAAGCTGTTGCCCCGTAAAAGTGCACTTGATACACATTTCCCTTGATGGATTTCAGACAAGCAGCCAGTTACCCTAGCTTTCACCTGTCACACAAGCTTTTCTGCAAGAAAAAAATTAAAGATTTCTGTCCAGTTGTTACCGCTTTAGGTTTCTGTAATTTCTGCCATGTGAGATAAATAATGTTATAAAAAAGGAAAGGAAAGGAATAATTTAGCAAAAAAAGTTGCGATCTATTTAATTTTTGACCTGAATGACACGGCAGAGATTTTTATACAATTTTTTTCATAAAAATTGACACTTGGCTAAACCCTACCCATGGATTTCACTGAACCACTACCACCAATAATTGTGATTACCTCTAATGCTACCTCCAAGTCATACCTTCACCCCCAACCACCCACTCAGAGCTAATGTTATAAATACAAATGTGGTGACATTTCATTGTCATTCAAATGTCAAACAGCATGTAAAGGTTATCAACTTGACAGTGTCTTTTTAAATGCATACAAAATAGACTATATCAGAACACTGAGGTGGTGATTTTAAAATTCTAGTGACATGAATCACTGGAGCATCTGCATGATTTGTTATGTTTATTAAAATGCTATTTCTATTTATTTATAGTAACATACAGAATCTCTCTTGTGGTGCACAAGCACTAACCTCTGAGCAGATGTTTATGCTTCTAGCATGTGATAGTAATGTAATAATCATATTAAAGTATTTCTTGTACTTATTGTTCTGTGCTTGTGTATATATAGCTATATTTGTATATTTTGTTTTATATGTTGAATTTATTACAGTGCACGTTTTACTTTTTTACTCTACCTGGTCACCTGACAGCCTTAGGTTTCACTTGGTTTTCAGAACGACTAAGGAAAAATGCACGTCGAACGCCTGTTTAATGGCGCTCGTGGAGCTTAAACGGTTAAATTCAGGGCTTTGTAGGCCATACACAAGTGCTAATGCAGCTCTCAGCTATGAGCAGCCCTGATTGGTTACTCGACCATTCACCTGGTCATCCTGACTTGCATTATGCTCTGGGTTGACATGGCTTTTTGAGGGTGATACTGGATGCAATGACACAAATCATGTTATGTTACACCCCATCATGCTTCCACCTTTCCAATCTCAGACCTGCAAGAGTTGCCAGGTCAGCATTTATAATAAATGAAAACTACTTGAATGAATTTTGGATTGTATTCTAGTGGGGGAAGCCATTTTTGTGTCAACTGTGAACAGAAACACCACCTACACATCTAAAGAGAACACTTTAAGCTCTACGTTCAAGCATGCCTTCTCTCAGTCATGGACTTACCATTATAGCTGGGACCTACATCTCTTGTCCCTTTATGGCCCTGCATCCATGTCACAGTCCTTGGACTGCCCCATTGAATTCTTGCTTCTCAGAGGTTGGACATTGACTAGGAACAAGAAAAATTTAGTGACCACTCCCAATAATAAAATAATACGTATCTGCTAGGCTTCATACAACAGCACTGTCCCCTCAATGCCAACAGGATGTATAAAGGAAAGAGAATTGTGAAGCATAATCTGCAAGACAAATCAATACACACATAGTGCAGACTGCAGATACAACATTTAATCAACTATGCCCCCGCTGGATTGGCACTCACAAGATAAATAACTTAATCAGGCACATAGCAGGTACTTGGTTACCCTCTCCTGATAGATTGTGTTGCCTCCTGAACTCCGGACCATCAGAATAACGCCAAGGAATTCCTCCAGGCTTGTTTGGTCAGTCAGTGGAACAGGAATCAGGAATCAGGCTCATTGAAAGAAAATCAGACCAGCAGTGGCTCCAATAAAAAACAATTTAATTAAAATAACATGAATAAAAAAGTTGGAACACCATCCAACGCGTTTCGTCTCTGCTACACGCAAGACTTCATCAGGGATATCCTTTCAGACTTTCAGGCCGAAATATCACATCTATTTGGGGTTGATTTATCTCCCTTCATTAAAGAGCACCTTTTAGCAGCCCGAGTCCAGTTTTGCATCTTCGTCTTTGCATGTGGAGGGGGTTTCGGCACCCCCATTGACAGAGACTTGGCGCTAGGTGCAGCGGGCTCCCATCTCCAGATGATCACGGCGCTTGTGGATGACGTCATTCCTTAGAAAGGGGACTAAACAATGTAAGCTGTGGAGAAAAAAAGTTGCGAAGACCAGGTACTCCAATCCAAATTTTGCTTTAATTGTTAGTTCACAGCAAAAGCAGTGACAACGTTTTGGCTGTCTAGCAAGATTTGTCAAAGACTGCTATGCAGAGGTAACGTCACCACTGTTGTTTTGAATGTCCTACAAAAGCCACTTTTGTATCTATGTGCCCGTTCTCCTCATCTCTTTTTTCGCCTATAACTGCGAGCTGTCCATCTGCAGCCTGTAAGCACCTAACCTTATTTTATCTGCCTATGGTACTACGAGTGGTTTACCCATTGCTATATGTCTATAAAAGGTGGAAGCTGACACAGAGAGATAGTAATGTGTGAGGTACTGTAAAGGAAGCATTTAGTTGTAGGCTTACATTACAAAATCCTTTTTGTAACAGTTGTTTATTTTGTTGACTTTTAAATGATGACGTTTCATTGAATCAGGAATTCAAACTAAATGAAAGCACTGTTTGATGTGTACTTTCTTAAACTGCATGGTCCGGAGAGCACATCTTTTTGTGCTCTTCGTTAACCTTACACTTCACAATTAACATATGTGGTTCAGAAGACTGACTACAGTCTAGAATAATCAGACTAGACATTAGCAAGCACTGTGTGTCATTATGTTCCAAAAGAAATGAAGAGGTTATCGTTTGCAGTATAGCATCTGTATCTGTATTTCTTCTTCATTATGCATAGATGTTAAAGGCTTATTAAAAATGCAAATGCATTCTTATCTTGTCCAAACACTTAATAGTGGATTAGAAGCGATAAAACTCCTTTCCTGCTGTATTGCCCATGAGTTTTAAAGCTGTGTCAAGAAAGAAAAATTATTTTGGGACCATTTAGGCTGATGCAGGAACAAATATGTTTTCCAGAACTTTGTTTTTTGAATTAGATTAAGTAAAACTCGTTGTCATTGGAGCAACCAAACAACTATCAGTAGGTTCTATTAAAAACCAAACAAACAACAAAGTACACAGTGTGTAAGCATATTTTCTTTTAAGCTGTACTTTATAAAGGCATAGCAGTGCACTTTCCAGCTGTAAAGCTGTAAGGCAAGTTAATATATTAATGCAGAAAAATACCAAAACTACTTTTGCCTTTAACACTTTAATGACACCATTTTCCTTTGGCAACACATCGATGGCAATTTGTTTTTTGTGCCATTTTCTTTAACCTTAACGTAGGACATTTGAAATAAAAATTATCACATATTTTAACACTGTAAAGGAGGGACTCACTGTAGACTCTGTTTTTTTAACTTACTATCATAATGTCACAGAACATTCAGCATTGTACCTGGTTTATGTGGTTTTTCTCATTTTTTTTCTTCTATCTTTCAAAGTTGTGTCATTGACTTTTTCCTCTAAGGCACCAACATCAGATGAACATCATGATGTTTATCTCTGGTGTCTTATGGACCTATGATCTGTCCTCTCTGTTTACCCTTCTTGACCATACTAATCCACTATTAGTATTTATGACACTCATTCTACCCCCCCCCCCCCATTTCTGATTGGCTCTTTATTGTTCAGTTCTATGATTTTGCTCATTATAGCTTCTAGACCTGAAGAAGAGAGTTACACTCTTGAAATCTTGTCTTTTAAATGAAACGTTAGTCCAATAAAAAATGTATCACTACGTACTGCTATATACAGTATATATACCTATTTATTGTCACAATAGTCACTTTGAACTCGGATTACCTGGACCTGGCATTACTGTTGGGAGGTGTGGGACTGTGGGTTCTGGGGGGTCTGACACATCATATTATTCCCCAACCCTCTCCTGTGTTCAAGTCGCTCTGTGCCTATAAGGGTACAGGGTGTCTGTGCTATGTGTTAATAATATTATTATCATTTGTTAATATCTTTATCGTCTGTGTGTATATGTTACTGTTATTATTTCTAATATCATTATTGTGCATGTCACTGCAGCCCTTTTCAATCCCCCTTCCATACTGTATTACAGCTGTGAAAGGTTTGAGTGGTCTTTGTTTGCCACAGATTGCCGTTCTATCAGGCTTTTGTGTGTTTCGGCTATCTTTTATCTACTTTATTCCTAGCCACTTTGTGAATGCAATCTGCCCTATTGTTTCCTGTCTGGAGATTAAAATGGGTTATGGCTGGGGCCTGGCTCACTTCTGGAAAAGGAGTAGGAGAGGCACCATGGTGTTATCTTGCATTGGTCTCCAGTTCCCTCCTTACACTGTATATATTTGCTTCAAATGTTTCATTAAAGATTGTTTGTCTGTCTGCTTTACCCCAGCATGAGTCCTGCCTCATTTCTGCGGAATGCTTTAACCATTCTTTCATTGTGCCTGTCTTTAAGCTTCAGCTGAGGGTGGGAGAAGACATGAAATATTGCTGATGTCTGGCAAGGGAGCAGCACTAGCAGATGTAACCTAGTTAGGGTGCTGAAATCTGTTACATATCAATAGTCATCTATCTTGAATTTGTCTTGATCCACATTTTCAATTTCTATTAGCGCTGACTGTCTTTCAACAGTCATCTATCAAGGAGCAACCACTCTATATCTCCATCACTGTGGGAAAACTATACATGGTTAAAAATATCTAAACTGAGCAGGCAGTAATTACAACACTGGATAAATATGTGGTTAACGTTTAGCTGCCTTCTGATCCTTACACCATTGACAGTGCTGGCAGCCAAAGAAAGCTTTTAAAGGGTCACCTTGACCTTTTCAACATAAGTAACTGTACACAAATGTCTCCTTCAACATTGTTGTGTAGGAAGAGATAAGAGAGGCATCACATAGTTCATGTATAAAGGGTGTGGAGGTATATTGCAGTCCACGAAATGATGCAAGGAGGAAGATTTTATACAGTTGTACAGTTATGTGGTAATGATGACCCTTGTCTTCTAGTAAATCTCATTAATCAATATGAAAAAAACTTATTCTAGGTGCCATTTTTATAGTAACAATCCTGAACTCACAGAGGCATGATACTTTTATTGTGATATTACAAGTCCCAGTTGGTATCAGATATAACCTTTTCAAACAGACCTAAAAGCAAATTAGACACTTAGGGCCCTATCACCTCCTCAGCGCTAGCGCTTACATACCTGAGCGTTAGTGTTAGGTTAAAAGAGGTTTCTGCAAGCCGCCTAGATCAGATCCCGATCACTAACAGTTTTGGTAATAACGCTTTCTGTACTTTGCGCTTCCTAAGGCTAGGGTCAGACGAACGCATTTTTCACGTTGTCCGTGAAAAAGTGCGTTCGAACGAATGGACGTATTTTTTCACGGAATACGCAATAGCGTTCATACGATGCGCATTTTCGTCCGTGATTTTGTACGGATCATCAATAAAACCCTTTTTGCGTCTGGACGTTATGTTGGCCGGACGTGTGCAGCGTCTGACGTCTCCCAATCACGCAAACACGCCGCTATGCGGCCGCAGCGCACTCTGTACGTCAGTAGTAGCGGTTTGACGTTCTCGAAAAAATGCGTTCGTTGGCCACTTGCGTTGCACGGACGAACTTTCGTGCGGCCGGTCGTCGTATGTTCCCCGGCATTGGACGTCATTTGCTGCTAGCACGGCCGTGATTTCGTGCGGCTAAACGCACGTGAAAAATGCGTTCGTCTGACCCTAGCCTTAATGAGGAACGCAAAGGGTAAGCAAAGGTGCCATTTGACAGTTTATCGGAAGCGTTCGCCAGGTTTATCGGTGGCGTTCGCTGGATCCATTTTGCAAACTTTGAGGTCCCTTTGCCTTAGGATCACAAAGTCCTAACACTAATTACCGCATTGCTGAGGCTAACTGAAAAGTTAGCTACAGCTCTAAGCTGGTGCTGATTCTGCGGAATCCGTCAACATCAGATGGAACCCAACCCCAAAAATCAGATACTCCCCTCTCCTCCTGTGGCTTCTGGCCACCGGGAGCAGAATGAGACTGGGGACATATAGTCCCCAGTCTCCATCCGCGATCACTCCGCGCCCTGTGTGATCTTGCGGCGCGGAAGCACAACACTCCATTCAGTGCCTTGAAGGGCAGCACTTGAAACGGCGCAGGCTGCTGAATTCAGCACCTGTCTTGTAATTTGGTTGTAAAACCGGAACAGTAAGGGGAAATTCTGAGCGCAAGTTTTTCTCCTTAGTGTCCTGGTTTTAGCCCAACTTGGGCTAAAACCAGAACACTAAGGAGAAAAACTAACTGCTCAAGGCACATGATAGTGCCCTTACGGCTTTATTTTGGTACGGCCAGTGAATGTCGAAATTGCATTGATGCATTGAGTCTGAAAATCATCAGGATTTCACAAAAATTTAATCCAAAGAGTGGCAGGGAAAGCTGCATGGTAAAGCTTCATCTGCTGCTGTTTGTCTTTAACGTTTTGTGAAATGAATGTTTTTTGGAATTGCCACACCCTTGTTTGAAACCTGGACATAAACCAGTAGTTTCTGAGTAACTTCCCCAATGCTTTAGGCATAGTTAAGTATTTCCAGTAAAGTTTATTTTTTTCCCAAGATTTTACTAGTAGCTTTTAAAATGACACTGAAGGGGTTAATCAAAGGCTGCCGAATTGGCCATCATATTTCATCGAACAGTGAATTTACACGTACGGAGCAATTTCGTGGTAATTCAGCTATTCAGAAAGCTAGCAATTCGCCAAATATTGGCAGCTTGCCAGCGAAATACTGTGCAATTTGGCGGCAGGGAAGTTCACCATAGAGAAGTAATGGTCAATCTATTCAGAAAACGCCAGACAGCCGCAAAGAAATACCCAGATTTTCGTTCCTTTCATTCAAAGGTTTAAACAGGCGAATCCCATAGGTTTCAATGTAAAAAAATTCCCCATTTTTAATAAATATTTATTCAACCGTTTATTATTTTCATTTGCAGCAAAAAGTATTTTTATTTATTTTTTAGGCATTTTTCTGATTTTTTTCAGTGAAATTTTTGATTCCGATTTTTTTTCTTTCAATTGGTGTTTTTTTAATTCTGTAACAGACCTTTTTATTGTTATTCATAGGACCTTATATACTATTTCCATGCATTACTTTTGTTTAAAAAACCTTTTAAAAGATGCGTTTTGTATTTTTTTTCCCCTGTTCGTCAGCTGGTCGGTTTTTCTGCTGGAGTTTGGTGGTCTGTAGGGCAGATCATTGGCTGTGTTCAGAGGTTTGCAGCTGTGTTCGGCAGTTTATTTGATGTGTTTTATGGTCTGTTCAGCTGAGGTCTGTTCAGCGGATTATCAGCTGCATTTGTAGTTTTACAACGCCATTTGACAGTTTATCAGAAGCGTTCGCCAGGTTTATCGGTGGCGTTCGCTGGATCCATTTTGCAAACTTTGAGGACCCAGTGGTGAATGCTGATTTCACCACAGGGTCGGTGAATTGAGATCGCGGAAGTGCGCTGAATGAAAGGGCACCAAAATTCCAGTGAATTTTCGGTGCTATTGAATAACCCCTCTAGAGAAAAGGCAAGATGTACAATATGTAAGGTGTTATCATTTTTGAGCATAGGACAGCCATCAGAAATCTTGGGGCCCCTTACTGAACCTCAGGATGGAGCCTCCCATGCACTGCCTCAACCTTTAACAGCTGGCTTTTCTCCCCCTCCAATACACAAAAGGTTTTGACAGAACTACACAACAATGCTCCTCACAATATTGTGCAGTGTATATGGGTGTATCACAGAGCTCCACAGCAATAAACCTCACAGCAATGTGCGGTGTGTATGAATGTATCACAGAGCTTCACAGCAATAAAAATCAATAATTCGAGGTGTGTATGAGCATAGCACAGGGCTATACCGCAATAAAACTCACAGTAATGTGAAGTGTGTATGAGCGTATCACAGAGTTCCACAGCAATAAAACTTGCAGTAATGTGCGTTGTGTATGAGTATATCACAGAGGTCCACAGAAATAAAACTCAATAATTTGAGGCGTGTATGAGCATAGCACAGAGCTCCACAGTAATAAAACCAAATATATTTATTATTAAATTTAACCTGTTATCTACAAAACAGGTTTTCCCAATGACAGGGAATCTCTCCTTTTATTAGATCAGTATTTTTAAATATTATTATTTTTTTTATATATATTTCAATATTTATAATAAAAATTATTATCCATGATTATCACTGGACTTCTTCACATGCTGCTTCTCTCCGCTGTCACACTGCAGTAGAAGGTCCTGCAAGGGTGATACACCCACTCCTCCTGTCATCTGCTGATAATTCCAGCATATATGCAATCTCTGTGAAGTCCCTAACACATCTGTAGAAATAATGTGTTAAAAAAAATTCCCAGGCATTGCTGCTTGTTGACTAGTGGAAGAATCATGGCAGGAGAAGTGTATCACCCTTCCAGGACCTCACTCTGTTGCTCCTTAGTTACAGCCCGGTGTTATATCAAAACTGGTTGCCTGTGAAAAGCTGTTCGCCAATTTCCGTAACTCCGCCCCCTCACTGTATTCTACATAGGACCTGGCTCCTACGTCCTTTGCTAGCTGGCTACAGTAAATTGAAAGGCTGATTGCACCTCCCACATTCTGCCCACATCCTGCCTCCATAGCCCTAATGTGCCTCCCCTCTAGCCAGCGTCCTGCAGCAGCAGATAACATACGATTTTTTACGCCTCTGGGTGAGATCCTGCTGCATACAACTCCTATATCTCTCAGGCATCCCTCCATATACAGAAGTGATGACTGTGAGTGATAGGGCTCTATCTGTATATGTAGAGAGTGAGGGGGCGGAGTTATGGAAATTGACGAACAGCTTTTCACGGGCAACCAGTTTTGATACAACACCGGCCCTCTGAGTGCAGCCTCCGCTGACGGAGTGCCGGGACATAGCGGGGAGAAATGCTATGCGATCTGCGCTTGATGAAAGCACAAGTTACATAGAGAAGGAAGGGGGTAACCAGGCCCTGATCGTGCTGGGATCAGGGAAGGACCCTGCCAATGGCAGGGCACCCTAGCTGGTGGGCTACTGAACACATCATGGCTGTACTGCCCTGATGGCGGCTCTGTTTGTGCATTTTCCTTGTATTTTGTAACAACATTTACATTGTATTGCAGCATTTTTGTCTGTCTCTTCTATGCTATTCTTAGTTTCACAATAATATCAATCTTCAGACCTACTAGCATTAAATGAGAAATAATACAGAAGCAATCATAGGTGAAACCAAAACTATAAGTGATTACCTCATATCATATAATTACTAATTAACACCAGAACCCTTTAAGAAAAAATCCTATGACCCAGGAAAGTTTTCTCCAGTTTGTGCCAAAAGGTCATAATTGAAGCCTGATGTGAAGTAACTCTCAAAATAACCTAATCATAAATAATCACAGAACCTGCAAAAGTGAGCATTAATGGATGATTACTGTCTCTAAGTGACTGGTGATGCAAGTGACTCAACAGTGCAGTGAAAAAAAAATATATATTTTTTTACTTAAGCATTAAATAAGCCTGTAAGAAGATATCAGGTTTTAGGCTAGGGTCAGACGAACGCATTTTCGCATTGTCTGTGAAAAAGTGCGTTCGAACGAATGGACGCATTTTTTTCACGGAGTACGCGATAGCGGTCATACGATGCGCATTTGCGTTCGTGATTTTGTACGGATCATCAATAAAACACTTTTGCATCTGGACGTTATGTTGGCCGGACATTAGCAGTGTCTGACATCTCCAAATCACGCAAACACGCCGCTAGCGGACGCAGCGCACTCTGTACGACCGTAGTAGTGGTTTCACGTTCTCGACAAAATGCGTTCGTTTGCCACTTGCGTTGCACGGCCGGACTTTCGTGCGACCGTACTTCGTATATTGGCCGTCATTGCCCGTCATTTGCTGCTAGTGCGGCCGTAATTAAGTGCGCCAGAACGCACGTTTAAAGTGCGCTAGTCTGACCCTAGCTTAACTGTGTTGTTGCCCCCCTTAAGAACATTTCATGAAATGAAAAACTCACAGGGGTCTATTCACAAAGCACCGAAATTGAACGCAGTTTCGATGCTTTGCAATTTGGCCCATTTCATCTCACTTTGGCGATTCCATTTTGCCACAAATTTGGTGAATTTACTATTTATTGAATGGTCACTGTATTTTTCCAAAACTGGAGTTGCCACAGCAGTTATAGGACGTTGGCAAAAAACACTGAATTGCGCCAATCAACACCATATTAGCCTGGGCGAATTCCACTGAATTAAAAAAAGAATGTCTCCTATTCTTCTAATAGGAGCTTAAAATGTATTAAAATTGTGTCTAAATAAGAAAAAAAGTCTTTTAAAAAAATAATAAAAAGGTCTATTAAAAAAAGTATAAAAAGTCTTTTAAAAAATAAAAACCAAAATTGTCTTTTTAAAAATTTAAATGAAAAAGGTTTTTGTAAAAAATTAAAATAATAAAGGGTCTTTAAATTTTTTTTTAATAAAAAGATATTTCATTACATTGAAACCTATTAGATTCGCCTGTTTAAACCTGTTGAATTGGAACACTGAAAATCAGGTGATTTCGCTGAAAATTCGGTGCAATTCGGTAGTCTGTTAATAGAATTGTTTTCAATGGGACAATTTCGTTGCTGCCGAATATCCAGAGGGGTAAAAGTAGTTGTTGTTTTTAATCAGATGCACAGTGTCAAAATAAACGAGTCCTGTAACTCTGAAACAACTGATATACATAACAAATCCCCAAACACCCCCACCCAAACAAGAGGACCCCGACCCAGCAATCCTGGGGTCTCTGACAATCTTAACATTATATTATTTTTTTTTAGTGATTGCTTAGTTCTGCTCCAAACATTCAATATTTTAAAGAAAAGATTTACAGGGTTATTCAGAGAGAGTGAAAAGCAGGAGAATGAAAAATTCTAGGTCAAAATAGCCAAACCAGAAAAATTCGCCCTTTCATCTCGCTTTCCAAATCGGCTATTTTGACCTAGAATTTTGTCCAGGGCTGAATTTTTGCCCCAGTCCAGCCCTGTACAGATGCATGAGATTTTGAAAATGGTGTTAGGACTTAATTTGAGATCATTACAATTCAGGGTTATGTGTACTGAGTCAATTGTACATTAGCATAAGATTAATGTCTAGGCTTGTGAGACATGTGATGGTATTATTAACCCTTTCACGCTCGGCAGTTGGTACCCAGTGGGAGGGCTTTAACGCCAGCCAGGGCACAAATTTTTCTCATCACCCAGAAGCTAAATGATCCTCTTCTGCAGAATCATTTAGCACCAGCTAAACTACCCCCCCCCATTAATCCGATACTCAACTCCCTGCCATTTCTGGCTGTCGGGAGCAGAGTGAGACTGGTGACAAATAGTCTGCTGTCTCTCTACGCGATCACTCTGCAACGCTGCGTGATCTCTCGAGACCGTGCAGGGCTCGCAGCCTGGCAGCGCAACCCTTCATGGAGCCCTATGGACTGCAGGAGGTGATACTTGCGGTGGCGAAGAGGGTAGTTCTGTCTTCTGGGGCAGGCTGCTGAATTAGAATATGGTGCTAAAATGTGGACGATGTGGGGAAACCTGCAGGCGCAGGTTTTCCCCATTAGCGACCCCATTTTAGTGCCAAGAAAGGGAGTAGGGCCATATAATTGGAAAGTAAACTCTGAGATTTCAAGAGCATACAAATACAATCATGTTTTCTATTATTAGTGTATAGGTAAATACTAGATATACTACAATTCATCAATTTGTCCAAAACACGAGTTAAGAAAAGGAGGTCTTAACAAATATTATTTGTAAAAAAAGATTTTTGGTGTTTTGGTTTGCGTATGCATGAAATTTAAAATTGGGCCTCCTTACCCCTACCCCTCCACTCATGCCTAGTTATTAAGCGGTTGAATTAACCCTAACTAAAAGGTTCTGCTTGATTTTTAAGCAACAGATTCTGCTCCTTCTTTTGTCATGACCTTAGCTAACCCTAAAAGTAACCTTAACTCTAAAACTAACACTATTGTCAAGTTTGCGCCATGCCAGCGTCAAGAAAATAACATGAGCGTGGTGCTAAATTGCAGCAAGAAAATGATCCAAGTGTGCCTTTTTTGCATACCCAGCTTTTGAATGTGAGGAAATCCTTTTTTTTTTTCTCATCTTTTCCAGTTGTGTCTGTTAGGTGACAACACGTCCAGTGCTAGATTATTTTGCGCCCTAGGCAAGACCAGCTACGTGCGCCCCCTCCCCAAGAAATAATTTGCTATACATAAACATGTAACATAGTGAGTAAATTTTCCTACATATTTATTTTCTGTTACCAGTAATCTTTATATTCGTATTATTTTTCATATCTTGCATTTTACTATTTTGTATTTCTGTGTACCTACTGTCAAAAATTCAATGTTCTTGAACCCAGGACATACTTGAAAATGAGAGAAATCTCAATGTATCCTTCCTGGTAAAATACTTTATAAATAAATAAATGAACAGTGTATCCAAATAAACCTGTACTAGTTATCCAAGAACTTGTCTGCTCTCCTGTGTGTCCATGCACCTGGGCTCTCTCTGCTAAACCCTGCACATCTCCTTACAATCAGTCTGACAACATTGAATTTAAATGTTTTTGTTAGTCACATCTTTCATATCAATACACTCTGAGTTTTTCTGATTATTCAAATTTAATTTCTAATTTATTGAATCTAAAATTATTCTTTTCTCACAATATTTTAAGTGTTTAGCAATAAGAAAACACAACTTCTCTCAATTGTATTAGCCGGTGTGCTATTTCAGTTCAGACCAGTACACAAAAATGTACTCAGAAGGAAAAGTAATTGGCTTTGAGACATCAACAATTATTTAATTGTACCTTTGTTCTTCATTAAGTTAAATTAAACCATGTTTAGTTGTGGATTTGCATCTCCGGTAAAGATGATTCAAATACTGTAGATTCTGCATTTTCTTATTATTAGAATGCAGTTTCACAAATTGGCCAGAAGCAAGATAATGTAATTACCAGACATCTTCATTTAAACTGGCAAAGCTATTACTTTGGTTTTGTGCTATTCATCTCCAAGAGGTATGGCAAAGACATTTTAATGAGTTTTAAATGCTAAACTAAGTTTGATGAATATTTAGTTTTTGTAACTTAAGGCATGGAATTATGTAAGATTGTGGTTGCGTAGAAATGCCACCTTACTGAAATTATATTTTTTGTCTCAATTTATGCCATCCCCTTTGAAAAACAGTTGGTGCAGCATTTCTCACATTCTCAATTTCCAGTTAAAACTATATCCCTGCTAAATGATTATTGAAAAAAATGCATTATGTCAATTACTTTTGTTGCATTTACTCTTTGAATTAGTTATTCCATCAAAGAATGTGGCCCTTGGGTCTATGATAAACAGTTAATTTATTTCAAAATAATAAACTTAATTTTAATTTTAATCGTCAACATTTCGGTGCAGATTGGCATTCTGTGAATAGATTAACCATTACTTCTCTATGGGTCAATTAGACTGCGAATTGTGGTCTACTCCTATAGACCATTTTCATAGATAGAATAATACCAGTAATCAGATATCTAATACCATGATTGATGTTTGGAGGTGTGGCCAATTCAACAATGAACAAGAAGACGGCAACACCAAGTGACATGGAGTTATGTGCATATAGTATAAAATACTTTCTTGAGTACACTTGATCCAAATTAGAAATCAGTACTTATGAGGTTCTCCACAAAATTTGTTATTAGCATTTATGAGTGACTTATTAACTCTTAAGGTCCCTGTGCTATTTCAAGTCCTGTAACTTCTTTTGCAGCTTCACTTGTCCGGTAGCTTATACGCTTCCTATACTTTGTTTCAGCAGATCAAGTGCAGTGAGAGTCAGCGATCAACCCCTTAATGACAGGCGGGTAGTGTCTGTCAGGAAGGCGCTTACGCTGGTGGGACATACTAGTACGCCCGTCGCCAGGTGCTTCGGCGGGCCTCTGATTTGGTCCGCCCACCCAGCTGATGCATGACATTCGTCATTGGCTGCAGGGTGGCGGCCAGAGTTCAGGCCGTCTCACAGCAGCCAAAGGAGTTTGACGCGTGCTGGCTGTGGGGAGCCGAGGCACCCCATAGAAGTCAACAGGGCGTACTAGTACACGCTGTGTATTATAAGCCAACTCGCCGCTTGTTATTCGTCTGATGAAAGGATACAAAAAAAATAGAGCTCCCAAAACCTGGTCATTAGTCCTTTTGCAACTTTGATCTTGTGCAAATCTTGGTTGACACTCTATAGATGGGGTCTCAAACTGTGGCCCACCAGATGTTTCTGAACTACAACCCAATGATCTTCTGGCCATCTATTGCTTTACATGGAATTCTAGTAATTGTAGGCAATCAGCAACTGAGAGGGGGGGCTGGAGTTTGAGATCCTTGCTCTATAGAGTCCATGGACTGCAGGAGCCTGCAAGCCATAGAAATTGATAGTTCGTCCCCCAATAGGGAGGTTGACGCATAATTGCTTGCATAACATTTATCCCTATGTGACTGCTGTTCTCCAAGTCTCTTGTAATAGTGCTCAAGGTTTGGTGATCAGGTTGAAGTTTCAGTATATTTCTGTATACCATAATACCTTGGATTGTGAGCATAATTCCTTCCGGAAACGTGCTTGTAATCTAAAGCACTTTTATGTCAAAGTGAATTTCCCCATAAGAAATAATGGAAACTCTGACGATTCGTTCCACAACCATTTATTCATATGAAAATGATTACAGTAATACAAAATACTGTACAGTATAAAGTAAAAATAAAACCAATTAACCTGCACTTTACCTTTTAAGAAGAATCGTGGCTGGTATGAGGGAGCGAAAGAGGAGGAGGGTTTTTATGCAGGACGTTTATCACTAACGGGATCACTGCTATCTGTTGGGAGGGTTTCAGCACGTCCAGTGTAACGTGCAATACTATTACACATGTTATATCGTGTGGCCCTCCATGTGAAGCCGTCAGAATGCTGGGACGGATGCAAGGAGGAGAGGTCACATGGATGCACTCAGTGCTCGACAGTTGTGTCGTGACATTCGGCAGACAAAGCGTATTGCAAGACCTCACTTGTTTATCAAGTTAAAATTTATAAAAAGTTGTTGCTCGACTTGCAAAACACCTGTAGACCAAGTTACTCTCAATCCAAGGTTTTACTGTATAACAAAATACATATGAAATTTATATAGGACAGTGTTACTCAACTCCAGTCCTCAGGACTAGGGATGAGCCGAACACCCCCGTGTTCGGTTCGCATTCGAACTCGAACAATTTAAAAAGTTCGAGTTCAAACGCGAACACGAACCAAACTCAATGCAAGTCAATGGGACTCAAAAGTTCGATTTTTAGAGTGCCCTGCAAGAGGGCATATATGCAAGATATTTGCCATAAAAAGTGTATGGGGGTCTGGGTAGTGCCCTGGGGGACAGGAAACAAGGAAAAAAAGTTAAAAAAAAGTGTTTTTAAAGGAACAGTGAGTTTTCCATGAAATAAGGGTTAAAAATAAAAACGAAAAAATTCCTTAAAATATCGTGCCTAGGAGGTCCCCATAACCTGCCCGTGAAGTGGCGGATTTGTAGGATGTATAGAAACATTTAAAAATAAAAAAATGACATTTCAAATGACGGTAAATGCTTTTCCTTTAATCTATTCATAAACAACTGCTTGGGGCGGCAGTCTATATTAAAAAAGGAGACATTTTAGGACATGCAGAACAAGTTTAGTGATTTTTTGGCTAAATTATGGTGAAACGTATGCAGGCTTTGGATGAAAGTAACAATAGGTGCTTTAAAATTGGGCCTTTAGTGCCGGCAACAGTGCCGTCACACCGTAACCCCTCTGTGGTATTGTGGAAGAGTGCAGGGTTGGACCCTGTGGTCCAAAAAATTAAAATGATATGAATCTGGTAATATAGGCGTCAGTGTCAGTGCAGCCAAATATTGTGCCTTTGGTGGCAGCAAGTGCCTTCACACCGTAACCCTTTTGTGGTATTGTGGAAGAGTGCACGGTTGGACCCTGCGGTCCAAAAAATTAAAATAATATAAATCTTGTAATATAGGCGTCAGTGTCAGTGCAGCCAAATATTGTGCCCTTGGTGGCAGCAAGTGCCTTCACACCGTAACCTTTTGTGGTATTGTGGAAGAGTTCAGGGTTGGACCCTGCGGTCCAAAAAATTAAAATAATATAAATCTTGTAATATAGGCGTCAGTGTCAGTGCAGCCAAATATTGTGCCCTTGGTGGCAGCAAGTGCCTTCACACCGTAACCCTTTTGTGGTATTGTGGAAGAAGTGAGACCCCCACAATTGCTGCTGGCAGTGAGAACACAAAGATTAGAACAATTCCGAGATATTTTGTATAAATGACTGACCCCCAAAATTACTGGTGGCAGTGAGAACACAAAGATTACAACAATTCCCAGATATTTTGTATAAATGACTAACCCCCAAAATAGTTGGTGGCAGTGAGAACACACAGATTACAACAATTCCCAGATATTTTGTAGAAATGAGACCCCCCCAATAGCTGCTGGCAGACTGGCAGTGAGAACACACACTAACAATCTCCTCTCAAAAAACACGTGCTGGGGCTGCAAGGGACGCCTTATATAGTGTGCTGCGAGACTTAGCTCTGTGAGCCCATGATTGGGCAAAATTTGCCCAATCAGGACTCTGAGCCGTGATTTGCATAGTCTTGCACCTAAACTGTGGTCAGGTGCAGGCTGTAGCCCATTACATGCTTCAGGCCAGTGGAAAAGTGCATTGTGGTCCATTGTTGTGCATTGTGGGCGAACATGCGGCGAACACGCGGAAATCATCGTAGTTCGCGAACATGCGAACAGGCGATGTTCGAATCGAACTCCGAACACATCGAACTGAACAGCTCATCCCTACTCAGGACCCACCAACAGGCCATTTTTTCCAGATATCCGAAGCACAGCACAGCCACAGGTGATGTTAATTGCTTCTCAGTGTTTACAGTATTCAGTCTGCATTTCTCCAAGGTGATCTTAAAATCTGAGACTTGAGAAACACTGATGCAGAGCCAGTATGTAGCAAAATGCTGCTGTATTGGAATCACTGAAATTATTATTTATTCGCTGTTAATATCTCTATGCAATGTTGTCACTTCTTTTAAAATGGTTAACATGAACAAGGGCAGTGATCAGCCTAGCACAATCTGTAAAGAAGCATTCCCTATGTATGGGGAAGAATAATACATCTGCACTGTAACTGAAATACTTTGAAACACGGATTAAATATTTAAGGCCAAAGAAACTGCAGATAGCAGGTTTTTATCTGAACGATTGACTATTGATTTTGATCTTGTTCTATATTAGACATCACACAGTTTGAAAGCAAGATTAAAAATAGAGTGGAGAGAGTGGCCGATAATGGGCAATTCTTAAATGCTCCTTGAGTTGTAAGCTTTAAGTATTGTGTAATCTGTCTGTTCTTAATCAACCTCCCTTTAATCTGTTTGCACAAGAATAAGACGAATAAGTAAAATTACACAGCATAAACAGGTTGTTTCTCATTCACAGAGGAAAATGTTGAAATAATGTAGCATTTAAAGGGCCTCTTTGCATAGTGTGTCCACGCAATGTTATTCAAGTGATCCCACTGCGGTGAGCTCTCAGTTCCCTCTCCCTCCAATGAGGGAGCTAATTCAGCCCTCTGAATGCAAAACCTTGGTCCCTCCCAGAACATGAGCTCAGGTTACAGGGCTTCGGGATGTTTGGGAACCCATCCAATGGTTCTAAATGCCTTCCAGCATATAATCAATGGATTCACTGAAGCAGCCAGTGACACTGGAGCATTCAGCACTCCTACCTTCACGTGACATTCTATCAGATTTAGACCAGCAATGGACTAAGGTGTCAGTTTCCTCCAACTCCCACTTTAACCCTATACTGTAGTATCTTTTTAAATATCAGATATTGGATATCATATAACATTTTCATAACAAGTTCTTTGATTCGTAACCACATATTACCATGTAACTTAGGTAAATGTATGTATTCTCTAATGTAATTGACTAGAACTTTGCCTTTTGGTAACACAAATATGAGACCACTCTAGAAGCAGTTCAGCATCAGTTTCTAAAGAAATGCCTCTTAACCTCTGCATATCAGCAGACATTTGAGCATAATGTTTGCGAGATAATCTTGTATTTCTTACTTTGATTATTTGATTTTACTTTTCTTTGTTTATTACACTTGCTATACATGATGGTGTGACGCATTCTGCCATTGAGGGTCCAGAGATCAATTCATCTATGTGACGTATTTTGACATTTTTTTGAGTTGCTTTTCTTTCCAAAGGAAAAAACTAATCACATGGAATGCTGTTAGAAAGCTATATCACAATGCGATAAAATGATGTCGCGTTTAGGTAGAATCTCATGCGTCTAAACCCAGATATAGACCCTTTTGTTCTATGTCAAACCTGATAAGATTGGTGTGATGAAGACTTTCCTAAGTCGCATTTTGCACCACTTCAGTGGATGTACCATTGATAAAGTTATACTTATTCATCATCATTCCTGATTAAAATTGTACAGGTTCAAGGAATCCCAAGCATAGATTTCCTCTGGCAATTATTTACTAATAATGGCGATGTTGCTCCATCGCCCATTTGGGCTCCTAACGCCACTTTTTGGATATTCCTTGCTTGGTTTAAAATAAACATACATACAGAAAAAGTGGTGTTGCGCCAATGCCCACCAGGGTGGCTTCAACGCACAGGAGTAACAACCCAGTTCATGTATAAACCATAACAAGAAAAAAAGGTGTCATCTGCGCTCATTTCTATACAACTCCATGTGAAACAAAAACCCAAAACCTCGGATTGTGTTTTGTTTCACATGGAATTGTATAGAAATGAGCGCAGATGACATCTTTTTTTCTTGTTATGGTCTAAACACCATGAAAATTAACAGGAGCGTATATTATGGTCTTGATTATTGTATAGCAAAATTGGAAAATAGCATAAGATTGGAAAATATAAATAGAAGCAAGCACCCACTCAAAACAGGGTGGGGCGTGGAGTGGCAAGTGATTACTATAGCCTCTGGGTACTAGCAATCGTCCACCAAAAACTTGCAGGACTTAGCCCTAATGATGAAGGAGGAATTGGAGTCCAAAGAACCCAAAAGGAAGGTGGGAACAAATGATTAAAATTCTAAACCTTTATTGGACTTCTGAGAAAAAACGTACACACCCACAAAATGTATATAAAACACACAAAAAAGGTCATAAATTAGAGACCATAACTCAAGGTCAGTGACCAATCACAAAAGGCATCTAATGCAGGGTGAGGTCTCTGACAACAATTGTATGTCAAAAACTGAGAACCACCACCTGAATTGAATAATAAGCAAGAGATGCCTAAGGATCCCCTCAGAAAAGTATGCACACGTTAGAGTATACTTAAATGCTTAAAGACATGTGCCACCAAATTGGTTATTGTAGTTAGCATGCACCACTCAAAAGCGTCACGATGAGGTGCAAACATAAGTGGTCCACGTCACGGAATACAACTGGTTAATACAGAGACAAGGAGTGAGCCTGGTAGCTACAATTTGCATGCACTGATTGAGAAATCACAATAAAGTGCAGGCAGTAGCAATCACCCAGCCAAAAGTATTCCTCATAAAAAAAAAATATGTGCATACGTTGGAGTATACTTAAATGCTTAAACACATATGCCACCAAATTTGTTGTTGTAATTAGCATGCACCACTCAAAAGCGGCACGATGAGGTGCAAACATAAATGGTCCACGTCACGGAATACAGCTGTTAAATATAAAGACAAGGAGTGAACCTGGTAGCTACAATGTGCATGCACTGATCGAGAAATCACAATAGAGTGCAAGCAGTAGCAATCTCCCAGCCACAAGTGTATTCCTCAGCAAGAAAATTCATATAATACATAAAGGGGATCATGAGATTAAAAATCCATCTCAACATTAAACATGCTACAATGTTGCTGAACGGTTATGGGCAATCAGTCATAGCCCAAACAGATTGTGCTGTAATGGTATTGTTCTCTATGAAATATAGATGTGTCCAGCTCAGGCATGCAACGAGAGGAAAACCTTAAATGGGTTAATAGAGCACGTCCAACGCGGCGTTTCGCTTGTGTCTGCTCCTCATATATTTATATGTTCCACGAAAATATAAATGTTCCACGAGTACACACCCTGATAAAATGATCTGCACATCCTAATGGTTCCTAGACTAATTTGCATCGTTACTAATTACTATTTTGGCCCAAATTGGCACAGACTCATTTATATTAGTGTTTTCTAGATATGTTTAAAGTCATTTAAGACTTTTTTTTAAAAAAATAACATGAAATAACACCCTGCACATAGTTACTTCAATTCTGTTAAAAATCTAGATGCACATGTTTATGAATTTCAAAAATCTTGCATTGTTCTACTGCAGAATATAGATAAGACAATCGCTTTTTCAAATTTAAATTTTGAAGCCAGCCGTCACCATGCATCTCACAAAGAATTCTGAGAGTCAAAGGTAGCATTTGTACTCCTTTTTGTAGAATCAAGTCCATTTTTAATTGTTTAGAACTGCTGTGAAGCAGAACTCTTTCTAACAGAATATGAAAAGAACATTGTGATAAGCAAGCTGCTGTAATAGAATCTCAAAGAAACACTACAGTCTCCTGAGAGTCAGTCCAAGAGATCTTAAAAATGAGATTTTGTACTGAAATTTGTCTTTTCTTTTATTACAGATGTCAAAAATAGTTTCTTTTTGAGAACTATTCTCTTTTTAGCTATAATCCTCTTGTTCATCTAAAAATTGTCTTTAAATTATTATGATCCCTCCAAAAAACACTTTAGGGGTTATTTAATAAATGGCGAACTTGCCATTGAATTGCACCGTACGTTGAATTTCAACATATGGTGCAATTTCGTGGCAGTTTGGCTATTCAGAAACCTGTCAATTTGCCAAATACTGGAGCATTGACAGCGAAATAGGGTGCAGTTCTCCACAATTCGCAGTCTAATTGACCCATAGAGAAGTAATGGTTAATTTATTCACAGAATGCCAAGCTGCACCGAAATGTTGGCGAAATACCCAGATTTTCAGTTCAGTTTGACAAGTTTAAACAGGCGAACCCCATAGGTTAATTTTTTAAAAAAAATTCAAACCTTTATTATTTTCAATTTCAGCAAAAAAGCTTTATTTATTTATTTTCTAGGATTTTTGGGGTATTAATATGAATTTTTTTTAGGCAAAACTTTTGATTTCCGTTTTTTTAATGGCATTTTTTTTATTCTGTAACAGATCATTTTATTATTTTTTTGGGGAACTTTTTTATTATCTCCATGCATTTTTATTGTTTTAAACACCTTTTAAAGAATAGCAGTTATTTTGGGGGGGGGGGGGGTTTCCCAGTTCGGAAGAGTTCGGGGGCATTCGGTGTCTGATCAGCTTTTTTCTACAAAATTAGCCGGGCTGATCAGGGGCGTTTGAAGGTCTTCAGCGGCTCCCAATCGGCGCACTTCGGGGGACCCTGCTGTGAATAGTGAAATCACTGCAGGGTCGGAGAACTGAAATGGCCAGAGCGTACCAAACAAGAAAGCACCGAAGTTTCACTGCAATTTCGGCGCTTTCTGAATAACCCTCTTAATATATATATATATATATTGCTACATATCCAATATATGGTATGGGCAGGAAATGACATAATAGGTACAACAGCAATATATTGAAAAGGAAGGGGCACATTTCACGTTAAGAAAGCAAGCACCTGTTTAATAGTAAATGCTTCTTAGTTCATGCCCTGGCATTACTACGTTTTAGGCTGGGGTCAGACGAACGCAGTTTTAGCGTGCGTTTAGCCGCACAAAATCATGGCCGTGCTAGCAGCAAATGACGTCCAATGCCGGGCAGCATACGACGAATGGCCACACAAATGTTCGTCCGTGCAACGCAAGTGGCAAACGAACGCATTTTTTCGAGAACGTCAAACCGCTAGTACGGACGTACAGAGTGCGCTGCGGCCGCATAGCGGCGTGTTTGCGTGATTGGGAGACGTCAGACGCTGCTCATGTCCGGCCAACAAAACGTCCAGACGCAAAAAGGGTTTTATTGATGATCCGTACAAAATCACGGACGAAAATGCGCATCGTATGACCGCTATCGCGTATTCCTTGAAAAAATACGTCCATTCGTTCGAACGCACTTTTTCACGGACAACGTGAAAAATGCGTTCGTCTGACCCTAGCCTTACAGTTCATGGACTTTGCTTTTCTATAATGCACACTGATTCCAATTACTAAACTTCCCACAAAAATGGTTCATGATATAATATTCTATTGTGGTGCAATTTAATAAGATTGTAAATTGATAAATGCCCTGCATACCTTAAAATAAAAAATATGCTAGAATGGCAGCACTAACAGAAGTTATGCTGGTTTATAGGAGAAAAAAATGAAACATCTTGAATTATAAATGTGACACATTCCTTTTCACAAATGTGTCCATTCATATGTGATTTGTTGCTTACTTAGATTGCTCTCTAGAGAAATATGGAAGCTGTAGTCTTGAAACCAATTGAAGCCAGCGGATGAATTGAAGGGCATTATTTATTTATTCACTTCCAGTACAAACCGCTACTTTTATTTATTTATTCTTCAACATAATCTTGCACTGATTTGATTCAAACGGTTCTGAGTTCCCCTTTGCTTTCTTCGTGCTTGCAATACTTGTCAAAACACAGGATTTACCCAATAAATAATAATAAATACCGCAACAATACTGAAAAATTAACACGATGCATTTTATTTCACTTAATTGCATTTGTATAAATAAAAATGTTGCTCCTCTGCAGTATGATGCGGTGTGAATGTAATACTAATACGATGATTTGGAAAAAGATCTCATTCAATGTTTAGAATATATTCATGTTGTGTAAATAAATTTTATATACAACCTACCACTTTCAATGTAATCTCTTCATTAAATCAATGTGGTTGCCGTCAATAATTACAATTACAATTATTTATAAAGCGTCAACGTATTCCACAGCGCTATAAAATGAGTAGGACAAAGCAAACATAAAATTAACAAGGAAGCTTGACAGGAATTGATTGATAGGGATGATAGAAGAGGACCCTGCCCAAGTGAGTTTACAATATGCCATACCATAAGACTTCAATGGTTATATTTTACACAAATTGAGAGAAACCAAGGCTAGACTTGAACTTTTTCAATGGATTAATGTAGTTCAAAAATGTAAATATGCAGATACACTAATGTTTTTTTATATATGAATTTGTAAACAGCTGCTTCACACCGTTTATTAAAAACCCATTCTATATGCTGCCATTTTATTTTTTTGCAACACCATTTTTATGCATGACCTGCAATGTGAACATTCACCTCGCCTCTGCTTCTTTATATCAATCACTACGTGTGCTGCATGGAAGTAATGGTGGCCTAAAGATGCTGTAGTTTGGACCATTTCCAGCATTCACTATATATTTAGGTTTTGTTACTTGGGAAATTGTAGATTCTGAATAAACCAGCCGCCCATGGTCATCACATCGAGTGGACACACTGTGTAATCATTCTGATTCAGCTGAGCTGTTGGCAAGAAAAGCTAAATTTAGCTAGGTAGGGAGTACTGTCCCTGCCACCGGAAATCTACTTGTTATGTCATTAAGTGAAGGTGACTATGTATGACAATAATGGAAAATAAGCATATATAAATAAAAGCTCTTCCATTTATAAGATAAGTGTCATTTGAAATCTGTGCCTTATGGGACTATGTCAGTAAAGAGTAAATTGTTCAACTTTAATGTGTCTTTTCTATGTTGTCGTATTATATTTTTTAGCATTTTAATTATTGAATTTTGTTTCCCCAGAAATATATTCCAGGGCTGTTTTATATAAACTGCAACTAGATTACTTGTGCATTTCAAATATAACCACCTTATAAAACACATGCTGCTGATTTTTGCTTCAAGTATTTGCATGTAAAAAGGAAAAATAAAGTAAGCTTTGGATCTCTTGTTTCCATTTGTGTATTTGTTCCATGATGTAACATTTACCGAAAGCTTTGCTTTGTGGCTCTTGCGTATTTAATCTACATAATTTAATAGTTAACGAGATGGAAGAGTGAATGTTTGTATAGATGAGGTGGCAGGAGAGTATTGTTCTCCTGGCTAACTGAGATTAGAGATGTCAGGGGAATGAGATATGACAGGGAGTTTACAAGATTTCTAATCTACCCCCTTGTGATCTCCTTTGAATACATCACACACAATTCAAAGATGTAAATCGGTGATTGACCAAAATACTCTATTCTATGGCCATTGCCATACAGTGGGGGCCAAGTGAGGTAAAGATACTGTGGGGGGGCATTATTTTCTTAACCCCTTACCGTTGGGCGGGTTGTGCCCTGGGAGATGGTTAACGTAACAGTACACCCCGCTTGCCGGCTGTTGCAGCGGGCCCCTCCTCTGACCCGCCTATGCAGCTGACGTGTGCCAACTGGTGGGCTGAACTGTTGTGGCCCATAGACACCAGTGGGGCGTGCTATGCCGGCCCACGGCGTTCAGTCCTACCCACCATGGGGATGGCATAGTTCACACCGTGGTGGTATATGGTTAACTAAACAAACAAGAGGAACACAAAGCACATGTAAGATGTTAGCAACATAAAATAAACACATTAAGGATATTTCATTTTTTGGTGGTAGTGGCCCTTTAAGAACTCCTTGCTTTATAGGATGATCATATAGATTTGTATCATTTGTAGATATGGATTTTCTGTAATAAATTGAATACATGTAAATGGTATCTGAATTATGCTTTGTAATTCGAACAGGCATTATGGCTCAATAGCTAAGGGATTTATGCTGGTGTTTGGTTTCACCCAAGCTTATTCCAGACTATGACAAAACCTACCACAATGTAAATATTTAATACAATAGGGGCTACATTACATTCTGGGTGCTAACGTTAGAGCTCACCTGCGTGAGCGTTAACGTTAGCCCTGGTAGCCACCGCAAATCACAATCCAAATGCTAACGGGTTAAGAAACCCGTTACCGTTTGGTACCTTGCGCTTTTCAGCGCGAGGTTACTGTACTTTGTGCTCCCTATGCTTAACATGGGGAGCGCAAAGTGTTAATCAGCGTTAGGATTACAAAGTCCTAACGCCGATTAACGTCCGGCTGCGGTTAACAAAAAGTCGACCACAGCCTGGACTTGGTGCTAATGGATTCCGCTGGTGCAGAATCCGTTAGCACCAGCAGAAATCCCCCCAAAAAAATCCATATACTCACCTCCTATCCCGCAGCGGGGACCGCGGCTCCGTCCGCCTCCTCTGTACGGCGGGAGCGAGATCTGGCAGGTCATGTAACCGCCGCAGTCTTTTTCAATGGAGTCCTATGGACTCCATTGAGAGGATGCGTGCGGCGGCGCTTAGCCCCCGCTAACAATGCAGACCGCTTTTTAAGCGCCTGCATTGTAAGTTCCTGGTAAAACGGGGGTGCTAGGGAGAAAACTGCGGGCACAGTTTTTTCTCCCTAACGCCCCCGTTTTATCGTGAATAATGTAATGTAGCCGTAGTTTTTTATTTGAAAATGATTTTGAAAGACAACCGTTTCACGGTTTTGCGATTATTGATGTGCAAAATCAATATCTGATTTGTGCATCATGCTATTAAAACAAAATACTAATTATCCAATAGTTTTAATTTTCTCAATAATTTAGGCCTTTAGCAATTTTATAGAATTATTCCAAAGTTAAATATAATTTTTTTTTATCGCAACTAAAAACATAAAGATCTCAAATGTGCTTCTGTGTAATGATTTTGTATGTAAATTGTGTTTCTCTGTTAGAAATCATTGACTTCTCAGCATTAGATGCCTAATCTCTCAGTTTTGACAGGATACATTTTATTGTTAAGATTTTATTGTTAAAGGGACACTACCACTTACATAAGATGGAATTAGATTGCTTGTACATTACAGACAAAAACACATGCTTCTGTTTTTTTTTTGTGTTTGAAGTAATTGCATGTAAAAAGCAAAAATAAAGTTCATTTTTTTATCTCCGGTTTCCATTTTGTGGATTTTTCCAATGATGCAACATTTTCCAAAATTTGTGCAAAAGTTTCACTTTGTGGTTGTTCTTTATCCTATACAGTATGTTCCAGTTAATGTGGTCTAGGAAAGAATGTTAAGTTAAGGCTGCAGGGGGTGTATTGTGTTCTCCAGGCTACTTCAGATAAGAGATAACAGCTGAATGAGATACGACAGGGAGCTTAAAAGACTTCTAATCTATCCCCTGGTGATTTCCTTTGAATTCGACCTACACAATGCAATAATGTAAGTCGGCTGCCTGATCCATAGCCTCCACTCTAGGGCCAAAGTCACACAGTGAGGATATAATGTTGTAAAGATACTGGGCTCTATTACTTCCTTCAAGATAACACTAGCGTCAGCATTAGTGGTAGCTTAAAAGAGGTCATAGCGCTGCGGCCAGAACGCCTTTGAATCGCTAACGGGTTAAAAAATCCGTTAGCATTTGTTAGCGCTTATTAATTAGCGATTTGAAGCGTGAGTTTACTGTACTTTGTACTCCCTATACCTAACATGGGGAGCACAAAGTGAAAGCACAGAGTAACTAGCGTTAGGATCACTTGGTCCTAAAACTAGTTACCAAGAGATGGTGCTAACTTAAAAAGTTACCACCAGCTCAGAGGAGTAGGTAACGGATTGCGCTGCTGCAGAATCCGTTACCTGCAGCTCAACCCCCCCAAAAAAACACTCACCTCTTATCCCGTGGCAAGAAAGGCAGCCCGATCTGCTTCGCACATGTAAGATATCAAGAATGGAAAATAAACAAATTAATATAATTTAATTTTTTTTGGTGGTAGTGTCCCTTTAATATACAGTCAGGTCCCGAAATATTGGGAAATCGACACAATTCTAACATCTCTGGCTCTATACACCACCACAATGGAGTTGGAATGAAACAAACACAATGAGCTTTAACTGCAGACTGTCAGTTTTAATTTGAGGGTATGTACATCCAACTCAGGTGTACGGTGTAGGACTTACAGCAGTTTGCAGATGTGCCTCCCACGTGTTAAGGGACCAAAGGTAATGGGACAGAAAAATAATCATAAATCAAACTTTCCCTTCTTAATACTTGGTTGCAAATCCTTTGCAGTCAATCACAGCCTGACATCTGGAACGCATAGACATCACCAGACGCTGGGTTTCATCCCTTGTGATGCTCTGCCAGGCCTCTACTGCAACTGTCTTCAGTTCCTGCTTGTTCTTGGGGCATTTTCCCTTCAGTTTTGTCTTCAGCAAGTGAAATGCATGCTCAATGGGATTCAGGTCAGGTGATTGACTTAGCCATTGCATAACATTCCACTTCTGTCCCTTCAAAAACTCTTTGGTTGCTTTTGCAGTATGCTTTGGGTCATTGTCCATCTGCACTGTGAAGCGCCGTCCAATGAGTTCTGCAGCATTTGGCTGAATGTGAGCAGATAATCTTGCCCGAAACACTTCAGAATTCATCCTGCTGCTTTTGTCAGCAGTCACATCATCAATAAATACTAGAGAACCAGTTCCATTGGCAGCTATACAAGCCCACGCCATGACACTACCACCACCATGCTTCACTGATGAGATGGTATGCTTATGTAACGCTCTTTTGCTGCTGGGGGCCGCCCCCGCTGGCACCCTCCAGCTGGGTTACACCTTCTTGCTTTACCTGTTGGTCCTGAGTTTCCGCATTTTGGGAATAAGGATACATAGTGTTGGCAGTGCCTCCACCTGTCTGGGCATCCATGGCATGGACTGTTTGCCCAGGCAGGAACCTAATAATAACAACTACACAGTGGTACAATAAACAATATAAACTTGTATTGAAATGCAAGTGGCAGCATAAAAGGATTTCAGGTAATACAGTAGCTAACTAGACACACCAACTGCTCTCTAACCTCCCAGCCCAGGACCCTCCCAAACAACCTGGAAACACCCTGATCTTCGTCCTAATGACAGCGATGATGGGTACCAGTTGGTGCACATAAGAGATGGGGCCCTTTTAGCATAACGTAGCTGCCAGTACAGGAAAGGCTGTGGGTAAAATCCGCTCAGCAGCTGTGTGATTCTTAGTTAGTGTAAAGATGGATAGAATGCTGTCAGCGAGACAGAGAGAAAAGATGCTCGTTACCGCACAACTTCAGTTGCTCACAGTCCCAGGAAGGCCTCTTGAACGTTGTAGCAATCTGCAGCCTCTGGATCAATTCTTCCCCACGCAGTATGCAGAATCTCCTCTGCCTGAAGTCAATGCCGCCAGCAAATCCCTCTGCCTGCGGCCTCCTTAACACAGGGCCCCTCTTCAAACACACTTGCCTCCTGAACAGTCCAGCACAATATACAGCAGACCAAGGTACACTCTCCAGCACTGGATGCTGCTGATTCTCTGTGCTCCAGCTTGCACAGATCCTGGAAAATCTCTCTTATCTGACTGCTCACTCTCTTTGCTCACTTTGTTCTGCCCACGCTGCATGCATGCTTTTTACTTCCTGTTTCTTTTAGCTTGGGTCCTTCCTTTTTCCTGTAAGGGCATTCTGGGAGGTGTGGTCCATGAGTCCAATAAAGTATGTTCCCATACATTGTCCTCTGGCTCCCCCTAGAGGCATAACAGCTGCAGTCCTCAGAGCCAAATTAAACACAGGACTACACTTAGGATCATGAGCAGTCCCTTTCCTTCTCCATACTCTTCTCTTCCCATCACTCTGGTACAAATTGATCTTGGTCTCTTCTGTCCATAGGATCTTGTTCCAGAACTGCGAAGGCTTTGTTAGGTGTTGTTTGGCAAACTCTAATCTGGCCTTCCTGTTTTTGAGGCTCACCAATGGTTTACATCTTGTGGTGAACCCTCTGTATTCACTCTGGTGAAGTCTTCTTTTGATTGTTGACTTTGACACACATACACCTACCTCCTGGAGAGTGTTCTTGATCTGGCCAACTGTTGTGAATGGTGTTTTCTTCACCAGGAAAGAATTCTTCGGTCATCCACCACAGTTGTTTTCCGTGGTCTCCCGGGTCTTTTGGTGTTGCTGAGCTCACCGGTGTTCCTTCTTTTTGAGAATGTTCCAAACAGTTGTTTTGGCCACAGCTAATGTTCTTGCTATCTCTCTGATGGGTTTGTTTTGTTTCTTCAGCCTAATGATGGCTTGCTTCACTGATAGTGACAGCTCTTTGGATCTCATCTTGAGAGTTGACAGCAACAGATTCCAAATGCAAATAGCACACTTGAAATTAACTCTGGGCCTTTTATCTGCACATTGTAATTGGGGTAATGAGGGAATATCACACACCTGGCCATGGAACAGCTGAGAAGCCAATTACCTTTGGTCCCTTAACAAGTAGGAGGCACATCTGCAAACTGCTGTAAATCCTACACCGTTCACCTGAGTTGGATGTACATACCCTCAAATTAAAGCTGACAGTCTGCAGTTAAAGCACATTGTGTTTGTTTCATTTCAACTCCATTGTGGTGGTGTATAGAGCCAAAGATGTTAGAATTGTGTCGATGTCCCAATATTTCTGGACCTGACTGTACAATTAAAGGTAGGTGCACCGTCTGGAGCAGTAGAAAAGAATCACCCAAAGCTAAATTGAACAGGATAAGTTGCCAGGATAACTCCAAAATATCTGAGGCATGTCCAAAAAATGATTAAAAGAAGAAGAAAATTTAAAATCTGGAAATATATTGAAATTAGACAGATATGATATATGTCCGATATATGAGAAAAGACCAGAAAAAATCCATGTTTGAAAATAACCAAAGGAACCAACAAAAAGTGCACAGCAAAGCGTGAAGCCGGATCTTAAGGCAAAGTCCCTTATATTTGCCTTACTTCCAGTCAACCTTCTCCTGCCTGTAATCTATCCCCACAGAAATAGTTCTTTTGTTGTTTTCAATCAGACAATGTCAGACAGCTCTTAGAATTGTATTCACTACTTTTTTCAATTACGGTAGGAGGATTTTGTTGGTCTGAACGTCTGGATTTCTTCTGTGAGTATAAATGATTGCATCATCTCAAGAGTGTGACTTGTTATTTTTTTTTCTTCTCTTTTTTTGTACCCCTTTACTATTACATACTTGAAAACGAGAGAAATCTCAATGTATCCTCCCTGGTAAAATCCTTTATAAATAAAAATTTGTTGGGCCTTGGCTAAGAAGGATTGATCGTACCTCTTTTCTATCACATGCTTTTTATCCGATTTAATTTTTTTTGCAATTACTCTCACATTACTTGAAAAGAACAAATGTATGAAAGCGCTTAGAATGGGCAACAGCAAAAATGCCTTCTGTGAGTGCCTTCATTCGTGTATTTTATTCTTTTCAGTCAGATCTTGTAAGGTTTTAGTTCGTTGGTGCTATCTCACAGGAGACTCAACCATATGCAAATCAGCCTGCATCGACCCAAAAAGGCAACAGGAACTGAAATGGAAAAATCTCTCCTCTGAACAATAGATAAAACAACCCTTCATGATGGTTCCTGTCTTACAAGTCTATTCAAAAAAGGTGAAACTCAGGTAAATTGACTGGAGAAGTGAAAACGTCCGGTCAAAATAGCCAAACTAGAAAAATTCCCCCATTTATCTCACTTTCCAAATTTGCTATTTGGTATACATTGTTCTTTTCTCCTGCCAATTCTCCTCAATTGTAGCCACACTCAATGAGGCTGACTATCAGCCTCATCCATGGATTGGATGCTGCACGCACATCTTGTTGGCTTGGATCATTTGTATGCTGCCCACTGTTTAACTACCATCAGCATTGGCTTATTTTATGTCTGTCACACTATCACCTCATTTAAACCCTTGGAATAGCTGTGTCTGTGCTCAATGATTCTTGTTTTATGTTTTTGATGATACTGTCTTGCAGTTTAGCCTGGACTTTGACATTTGGCGTCTTATCTTGACCTGAACCATTGCCTTCTGGACCAACCACTGTTCGAACTCTCCAATCGACTAATGTTCTCTGTACATATTGATATCAGATTCCTCCACTGAATCTCTCTTCCTGTCCCTCTAGGAACCCTGGCATGCTCAGACATGTGCATAAACTTTACAAATTAGGACAACATTATTAATTGCTTGTTTCCAGTTGAAATGATTGATTCATCACTATTGATTTGAAGTGTGCCTGGCAATACATTTAGCGTTACCCAGAGCTACCTTAAATGGATACTCTTTGTTTAAAACGATAGGTGGGAGGGAATCATCATTAAGTATCCCGATCCTCTCTATACCCCTCTCCATTTTAAACCTTTCATTTAGTTTTTAACTCACTTGGAATCCAGCTTCATACTCCTTTGGCACTGATCTAGACATTACGTCCTGCCATTGTCCTGTAAGCCTGTTGCGTGACTGCAGGTAGGAAGTAAATCCAGTGTGTCTCAATGCCATGCACATTTAGTCATTGAAAGGCTAGGTCCTAAAGGTCCCAAACTCCCAGAACCTGAGCTCAATGCACAGGATCTGGGTTGGGACTAATCCCCTGCACTCAAAGGTTTGACTTTGACCTCAGAGACAATACCCCCTGTAAGGTACAAAGGCTTTCAGGGCACTCTGGCCACTCCTGCACCATTGGTTGTTCACAGTGTGTAGCTTGTCCATTTAACAATGCTGTGATGACACTAACATCTATAACAATGTGGTGGCAGATAATGCATCTTCTCAAATATAAATACAGTATATAAATGTGTATATAAAATACACACATATTTCATTATTTTATAGATCGAATAAGTGGCCTCTAGTTTGATATGCCTTTTGAGATAGACAAAGCCAGAACTTATGACATCTTCTGTGATGACTGAGAATACTAATCAACTTCAGGGACTTTTAAGGTATCTTTTAAAAGGATACACTAAATCAATGCTTTATCGTGTTTATGTTCAGCATCAAATATTTGTCAAATACCTGCTATGATACCTATTTAAAGGAAAACAAGTGAAGAGGTTGCAGACTTAGCTTTTGCTTATTTATCTCTGAAGGAAGAATTCGAACTCTCGAGTCTCCTGCCTCAAAAAACATGCGTTTCATGGATGCTATGCAGGAAAATTAAATAAGTACTGAGAGCCAGTCCTTCATGTGGAGAATAAAACTAGGAATAAAAATGATCAAAGCCTATGCAGGCAAAGAAATCGGGAAAGAAATGGTTCCAAGTTAAAAAAACAAAACAGCAACAACAAACCAAAACATTTTTCTCGGGAAAAAAATAATTCCATTATTTGAAGTGTGCTTCAAAGTCAATCGTTTTGATCTGTGCTGCATATATGTCTGTGCTTTCAAATGAAAAATTCCTTACGTAAATCTAACAATTAGAGTAAAGATTAGAAAATAGTATGCTTTCATTCCAGCAATTTGCTTTAATTTGCTATGTGAGCACAAACACAGTGTAAACAATTTTACTTTTCTTTTTAGAGGAGAAGGTTATTGATCAAGGTCACTGCTCCATAAACAACCTGCCTTTGGGTTGACATTACATATGACATTAGGCAGTGTAGGTTTTGTTAAAAAGATCCATTAAGATTGCCTGCAGAGCGAAAAATGAACAGTTAAGCTGCATGGAAATGTCCCTCTCTACCAAGATGGTCAGCGTTACATGTCAAGCCATGGCCGATGCAGTGGGGGGTCAACTTATTGCTATCTGTAAACCGAGAAGCCTAACATCATGCTGGCTTAAGCCACTCATCTTTTTTTATCCAGCAATTTCCTTAATAATCCTGTATTGCACAGCACATCTTGTAGGTCTATATGTTGTGAAATGTTGGATCGAACACTCTGAACATGTACTTGCTTTGCTAGGAAATCATACAAATCCTTAAGCAGAACCCACGTTGAACTTGGCACTTGAACCTCTTGTATATATTTGCATACCACCATTACAAATTCAGTTTCTTGGCATATATACTAATACTGTGACACAAATCATGTGATCAATGAATTTAATGGAATTATATTGGTGACTTTTGCAATTTTGACCCCTTCACTACCAAGTTATTTCCGTAAAACATTGTCAGAAACTAGTGGTTTTTTTTGTAAAATCATTTTTAATTAATTATAAAGTAAGACATATTTGAGCTTATACCTATTGTATTTCTTACTGTAAATAGCCTATTTTTGGCCTGTAGAGGTTGTCATCTACTGACAAATTGAGTTGAGCGACCTGTCTATTTTCTTCTTTTTTTCCCTGCATCGGCTGCTGAAAGCCCAATATTTCAGAGTTTTGAGCAGCTTTACAGTTTTAACTCTTTGGGCATTATGTCCACAGGGCTAAAACTTTGGGGGCACCTTCTGCAGCGCGAAAGCAAACAAAATTCTTTTGCAACAAAGAAATTTCATTTGCTTTTGGGCTGCAGATCAGCATACCCAGATATCTCGATATTGGGCCACCAGATGGTGCCTTTGAAGCCCAAGATATCTCGATATCTGTAGTGAAGAGGTTAACCATGTCAAGTGCAAAATGTACAAATTATTAAATGAAACTGAACCATGTTCCAGATTCCTGTATTTTAAGTTGTGTAAATATTATGGAGCCTGTTAGATGCAGTGATAACAGAAACAATATCATTGCAATATCCATGAGCCATTCAGTGATTTTTTTATATATTAAAAAAGTTCTTAGCCTAACGTCAAATGCTGCCACGTTCACCATCATGTTCAACTATTGGGTTGTACGCTCTAGACATCTACTTGCATTGATATAAGATCACCCCAAAGTAATGTTTAAAGCCATCTTAGTATTAAAGAAGATGGAACAGTAATATCCAACCTTGGCACTCTACTAAAACATGATTTCATGCCATTTTGAGGGTTGAGCACCATGGGACATGTAGTTCAGTAACCTCGACCTAGCTGTAGTGCACAAAGGTCATGGTGACCAGAAGGCACTAGTGGTTTCAGAACAATGACACCTCTGTTACTTTGCCAGAGTTTAAGTGAAGCGCTATGAATCACAATGGGGCAATAACTAAAAAATCACACTAGGAGACATGGCAAGAGTACACCAAGTTTAACATGAATGGCAACTATACATTTTAATTGTCCCACATTGGCAGCATTATTTAAATGTGCCACAACTGTACCTGTACTATAAAACTTAGTGCTTTGGTGGTGCAATTTCTGGGACATTTGAAAGGATATTCTCATAGAGTTCAAATGTATTCTAAATGTAATCTACCAACTTTAAATATTTGACAAGACTTGCCAAATAATCATACCTTTTAGTTAAAAACCCTGCACTATCAGCTTGTTTCCTGTCTATTTCTGTTTCTGATATCACCCATTATTGTCACGTTTTCAATACTGAACAAACAATTAGGCAATCCCACAACATGCAGTCAACTAAGAAGATAAGTAGTCTATGGAGAAGAAATAGAATTCAAACGTTGTAGTACTAAAATATGGAAACAGCTTAAAGGGATACTCTAGGGATAAATGTGAAACGGGAAATTAAGGGGTTAAACATTAAACCCTCCTGACTCCCTCCACCTCCTTCCTCCTGTTTTTACTCTTTAGTTTAGTTTTAAACTCATGTGGAATCAAAAACGTGTTCCCTTGGGTGTGACATGCTACAGCTTCCAGTAAGCTGCAGCATGTCACATGACTGCAGTAGGCAGTAAATTTGGTGACTTTCAATGCTGAGTACATTGCGAGTCATTGGTGCTAGCGAGGTCCCAAAGAATCTTAGTACGCCTCTGCACTCATATGGCTCAACCAGCTCACTGAAATCCCCTTCCCATTCCACCAGAGGTGGATGAGGATCAAATGCACCTAGGGCTCTGTGACCAGATTAAGCTTGGGACGGTTTACTAATTTACATATAATTATTCCAACATTTAAAGCGAAGAATCACTTTTTCAAGTGTTAATTTATACCTTAGTTGGTGTTAATATATGAACTGAATAATTGATATGTCAACAACTTTCATGGCGGTAGACTTAGTCATCCCTGACCCATTTTTAGGTTTATCTGAGAATGCAGTTGTATGCACCACATAATGCAAAATACCACAGAGATGCTTCTCTCTGAGTTTACAAGGCTGCTTCTTTCAGACATCTTATAGATGAAAACATGTTTTACTGCAATACATGATTGAATACCTTTTTTTATGATGTATGTTTTTTGCTGGAAAATTGGTTGCAATTTGACTGATCTTTGCATTTTCTGTTTCTTTGACACCATATTTTGTTTTCGTTTTTAAGCCTCAGCAGCTGTTTCTGAGACGCAATCCTAACCTTGCACTTAGCAATGCATTTGAGGGCCTCCAATTTATAATGACGATAAGATTGCAGCTTTCATTTTACGCCATTGATCTTAGTGGATATTGAATTCACCCAAGCTGAAATATCCACCAATGATAAATAGTGAATCTCAGCCATTGACAGGTTCACTGTTCGTCCGAGCTCTCATCAAGTTACTAATGATGAATCCAATATCTCATCTCCTAAATTACTATTAGAGTTTTCATCCCTATCTCTATCTTTTATATTTTTTACTTGAGCCACATCATACTGGCTTTCCCTCCCTCCACTCTCCAAGGACTTCTCAAATCAATGTGACTAATGATTTAGTTGCTGCTAAAATCAAAGATCAGTAATCTCTGCTTATTCTTCTTGATCTTTCTGCTGCTTTTGTTACGGTTGGCCACCCACTTCTTCTGCTCACACTCCTTAAACCTGGTCTCATTGCCATTGCTTTCTCCTAATTCTTTTCCTATCTCATTGATCTTGTAGTGTCTCTTTCACTGGCTCCTCTTCATCCTCAGTACCTCAAGGTTCTGTTCTTGGTCATCCTCTCTTCTCAATCTTTAATACACTATTTTGGTGATCTACTTTATTCCTATGGTTTTCAATATCACCACAATGCTGATGACATAGGGGTCAACCTCCCTCCCTTTGTGTTAGTTCATTTCACTACCTGTAACAGAAACTCCTTTCACCTTGATACCCTCAAGATCCATGACATTCCTGAAAGGCCAAGTGGCAAATAAGGGTTAATGTTGTTATCAAGGCGGCACTCCCGCTAGGCAAGCTCTGCAGCTGCCTAGAGGGCACTGCCACCTTGGGTGCAGCTGGCCCTGAGTCAACCAAGGGTTGGCAAAGTGTCCGCTCATGACTGTGAGGCCGAATGGAGGAGCAGAAGAATGCCAGTAGCTGACATGATGCCAGTGGCTGACGCGAATGATGCAGCACACCTGTCACGTTCGCTATGGCGCTCACCCCTGATAACAGTGATTTGGTACCTTTTGGACAGACCTCTGTGATTCTCGCTTTTCCAGCAGTCAGGACTGCTAATCCTAGTACTCCCAGCCAGGGAGGTCAGACAGAACACCAACACTAAGTACCACTCAGTAGCAAATGGTTTTGCGACCTATTGTCTACTGAGAAAAAGCAAGTTAACTATGTAACTATAGTTGGCGAGTTGGCGTCAGAGAGGGTAGTCATACAGGCAAGGTTGGCAATAAAGGTGGTAGTCGTACATGCAGGGTTGGCAACAGAGAGGACACTCACATAGTTTGTCTCAGCAAGGTAGAACGAAGGTACAATGGATTCAGCACCCTGCAGGACAGGCCCACAATTGGAGACAGCGTAATATATATTGTACAGAGACTCAATACCAGCAAGGCAGAAGGAAGGGTTAACAGATTCAGCACCCTGCAGGGCAGGCCTACAGTTGGAGGTAACTTGATATCTCCTGCACATACACTCAGTGTCTGCAGAGAGCACTATGAGTATACTGAATAAGTCAGAGAGAGATTGGTCAAACAGGCCTCATACAAGCAATATCGGCAACTAGGCAAGGTAAACACTGAGACGCAAAGTACACAGCTGGCAATGCGGGAATAACTCCACGTCAGGGCGAAGAGCAGAATCTCACGCCCTGCCTTTAAAGCCGGTGGCTCCGTGTCATCACGCCAAGCCACGCCCCTCCAGACGCCGGCCGGTCAGTCCAAACTCCTGGCACCCGGCCAGCCAGCGATGCCGCCGGGTGTCCAGACCCCCCAGGGAGCGCCACAGGAGGGGGGTCGCCGCAGGATGTGACAGCACCACCGCCACACTTTGTCAACTGGTGTTTGGGTCAGATGCCCACTCCTGTGACATCAGTCGCTGGCTGTTGGGGAAGGAGCAGGAGAAGGAGCAGGACAACTTTATCTGCTTTAAGTGCAATAACCATGTGAGTGCCGAGTATGAGCCCTCCTCAGGCATTCAGGGGATTAATTCCCGCATTTGTTCCCTCCCTGTGGAAAATGTACACACAGTGGGTGAGGGTTTAACCCTTTTGGGATACGAGGCCATATATAATGGTCAGCCTTTACCCTGGCCATTCATCTACTTAACTGTCACCCTGAAGCAGAGTAGTCGCGGCAAATGACTGGGCTGCAGCTCTGCTTGAAGAAAGTTGTAGTATGGGAAGTGAGGACCTTACAAACTCAGTTTGGCTGTGTCCTGTACAGGTGGGTGGCCAGTGCTCAGCTCAGAGTCCATGCTCCCTGGAGACAGAGCTGGCAGGTGACATGACAGGTCCACACCATGTTGTCCCATTGTCTGTGGAGAGCTGTGGTGTGCAGCAGGCACAGGCACCTAAGCTCCCATATGCCATACATGGGTCTGCCTCTTCACAGGGTTGTAATAGGCAGCCTGGCATGTCTGGGCTCCTCACACATCACACAAGCTGCCCCTTGCCATACCAAAAGGCTGTGTTCTAGTGCAAACAAAGCAGACACTCTGCACCAGCCAGTGCTGGCAGCAGGTGAGGGAACCAATGGTGCCCGCGATACGGAGAAGCAGAAGAATTCAGCTCCTCCAGTCCTCACTAGTCCTTGACACCAGCGGCTGACTTGAGTGATGCAACGCGCTACACTTCGTCACATTGTGTTGGGGCCGGCCACCCGTGCCTGTAACATCAGTCACTGGCTGCTGTGGCGTGCGGGAAGGAGCAGGGCAATGAGGTGAGGCGCTCCTCCGCTCCTTAATATAACTTTATCTGCTATAATGATTCCAGTATTTTCTTTGCCTGACATAAGGTTTCTGTAGACAATCTGAATTTCTCTCCGTCCCTTGTACTAACCATGCACATGCCTGCTTAGTATTTTGAGCACTGATGCACTTTTGTACATGGTAATAATGTAAAACTCAAATTGTGACGTAAGCATAGAGATGACAAAACATTTCTAGCAGAGGGGGGTCACAGTAGGTAAAAGCACTTGCAGGTTTCTAAACTATGCTCTCATGAAAATTCAACTTTATGAACAGTTTAGAATCTTCATATTATTAATTATGAAATGGATATCCATTACTTTTGAAAAACAGATCAAACCAAGATATGAAATTCTCTGTTTTCCCTCTGACATGATAGAAGCTTTAAAGAAAATTTGGGGTTCCTGTGTAACTATATTTTTGCACGTAAAAAATCCGCCCTTTGTAATGACTGGCCATACGGAAAAATGGTAGAGCCCTATTCCAAGGCTGGTGCTAAATGGCAGGTGCCAATGGAAAACCTGAGCACCTGCCATTTAACACCCATATTATGATGGAGTCGCTTTCTCAGCAGCTCCAGATGTAATGAAAGCGACGTGTTACATAACAACAGCAGTACTAAGTGCCGCAAGTGTTATCTGCTTCAATAATCCATAGGACTCCATGGAGACAGGACACGCGATCATGCATTGCATAGTTTGTGCAAATGTGATCTGGCCAGGCAGTGGAGTGAGACACAAAGGTACACTTGGAACTATTTGTTCCCAGTGTACCTTTGCCTCTGAGTGCAGGATCTGAGGGGAGTATGGGACTTTTTTTTGGGTGGGGGGCCCAAGTAGCTGATCATGCCTAGGGCTCAAAATACTCTAGCGCCGGCCCTGGTTGTTATGTGTACAGTTATCTTAAAACGTTTTGTGCTTAGGAGTTTGGTTTGTGTAAGTAATTTACTTTAGAACTGTTGCTAGTGCTTTCTATCCCTGTCTCTTGCTCTTGTTATCTCCCACCTTGTTTACTGTAGCCCATTATGATTTTGGCTTTAAACAATCCCGGATTACCATTCTACAGTCTATGAAGAATGCCTCTAACAGACTCGTCTACTACACATCTCGTACTTCTCACACCTCACCCCTTAGTCAATCTCTAGTCACTGTCTCCCTGATTGTTTAAGAATTCAATTCAAATAATTTGTACTCACATACAAAGTTCTCCATAACCTTGAGCCTCTTCTCCCTTATTAGCATGTATGTTCCGTCCCAATCACTTAGCTCTGCTGATGATCTGTTATCATCATCTCCTCTTACCTTCAGGACTTCTCTCGAACTGCCCTCTATTTATGGAACTCTCTCACTCACCAGATTCATCTTTCCTCATACATCCAGTCTTTGAAAGTCTCTCTTTTCAAAGTGTCTCTTAGGCTAGGGTCAAATGAACGCATTATTTGCAGCGACCGTCAAAAAGTTCGTCCGAACGCATTGACGTATTTTTTTACGGAATGCGCAAAAATGATCATACGATGCGCATTTTCGTGTGTGATTTGTTACGGATCCAAACCAGGAAACTTTGGGTGTCTGGACGTTATGTTGGCCGGACATGAACAGAGTCTGACGTCTCCTAATCACGCACACACGTCGCTATGCCGACGCAGTTCACTCTGTACGTCAGTGCTAGCGGTTTTGCGTTCTCAAAAAAATGCGTTTGTTTGCCGCTTGCGTTGAGCGGCTGCACTTTCGTGCGGTCGTACTTTGTATATTGGCCATCATTGCCCGTCATTTGCTGCTACTGCGTCCGTGATTAAGTGCGCCTAAACGCACGTTAAAAATGCGTTAGTCTGACCCCAGCCTAAATATGCACTACTTTAGAAACGTGTGCCAGCTCACTTCATAATTACCTCATTGCATCAATCCTAATGTATCTCTCACATCCCCATGCATCATTTTACTTTTCATTCTCTACACTCCAGTGTACCTTAACCTCTGTGTGTCCCCAGTAGGGTGAACGGGGTCCTTGTTTTCTATTCCCTGTGTGTCAAAGTTGCTTGTTATTTTTTTGTTTGTTTGTTTTAGCCATTCTACGCACTGCAGAATATCTTGACACTACTTTTATAATTGATGTATCCAAGAATTTTGGTGTAAATGTAAAGAAAAACAAATACTATACCAATATACAATTTCAAAAGCTACTAGAAAAGGCACCCTAGCTAGCACCCTTTGCAGAAACATGCTGTGCCAGACAATTCTTCTAACATTTTTAACTTATCAATATCAAAGTCTAATAGAGAGGTCAGAAACTAGCCACAAGCTAAAATGCCACCTGGGACCAAGATGACTTTTTATGTGACAACTTCCTTTCTTGGAGTTCCTTATTCACTCAGGGGTAGGCTAGTTTATTACAATGTTGCATTATGATGAGCAAGTTTCCATGGCAATGTCAGAGTTTCCATGGCAACGTGATATTAAATCAAACTGACCATTCCTATATATCCTGAAATATAGGTTTTTATTTTCTTATATATTTTTTCTTTTCTCCCTAGGCTGGCATATAGTGGGGACAGCTTGTTAGATTTCTAAAGATCATTTTAAAGAGATTATGCTTTAGGTTATACTTTAAGTTTAAATTTGGTGTGCAATAGAAAAACCTACACCAAAACAAAGATTGGGGAGTATTTTTTCAGCTCAAAACTCTCAATATTACCTATCAATCATTTTTTTAAATTATACAATACGTTATTTATTATTTTTTATAAATTACAGTGAGGCTTCTGCGCCATTACCCATAAAAATGTATCTGTTTTTTTTAATATTATTAAGAAACAATATATATTCAGTTTGAAATACAGATATGCTAGTTAAAGGGATACTCTACTAAAAATCGCGTTCCTTTTTTGTACTTAAATAATTAAATTGGGCAATACTGCTGACAGCCTCTGCCTAGTTATTTTTTATTTTTATTTTCTCCCCCGCCATGCGCTACTCCTCCTTTTCAGTTCAGGGACTTCTAATCCCGGAAGTGCTCCTACACAAACTGGGTAGCATAGGAACTGCAAATTGTGTACCGCTATGGACTTGTGCATTTTACATACAAAACATCCATAGCGACTGCGCAGAACGATGGATCAAAATGCTTGGCGCATGCGGAGATCCAATCCATTGGCTGCCTCTCTGAGAACACTCAGTATTTGGGGCAATCTCAGATGGTGATGCCAGCAAGCTCTCTGCGTTTGGACTAGTGACAGATATGGTGACCGACAGCTGTGACATTCAAAGTCCTGGCTGCTGGTGATGCTGGGTAAGGGGGAACTGGAGGAAACTCCACCACTTGATCCAGTGATTTCTCCACATCAGGGCAGTGGGTGGGGGGAGAATAGTGGAGACTCTATCTTTTTAAAGTGATCAGGATATGTAAAGTGGTCAGGAGGATTAGAGTTTTCCTTTAACCAACTATCATTAAAATGACTGTAATTAAGTATAGGTTTGCTGTCTTTATTTGAATTCCAGATTTGTCTTGGGTTGGAGATATACGGTATATATAAAAAATATATATACCGATTTTTTTTTTTCAAGCTTGAATGTTAATGGTAGTGATTACATTGCCTCTTTTTACTCAAAAATACAAATATATTCTGCATTTAATTACAATAGTTTGCAAGCATTTATTCCTGCAACTTTCCTTATCTGTAGTCATTAAAGTTACGGGCTTCATGATGCAGTGAAAATGTAGTTTCCAAATATAAAAACACATAACCTGTGTTTGCAATTTTAACGTTTTAAGCAGAATGTTAGATAACTTCGAAAAGCGATATAAAAGAGTATATTTAAAATCAAAATATTAATTATTACTGGATTGACAAATTATCTTAAAGGGAAAATCCCTTTGGCTGGTGATTTACTAATTGTGCCATATGTTGCATCTGAGGGTACACCACTGCACCACCTTTATTTTAATTTCAGATTTCTCATTTTGAGACATAAATGTATCACGATTTAAGTCCCCTAAAGTGAATCTGTCACCTGGCTTTATTCGTATTTTACAGGAAAGAGAGGGTTTTCCTGAAGAGGAGAGGCAATAAAAAATATTGATTACCTATCATTCCAGTTCATTTTCAGAAGATGTCATTTGAGAGTTGGTCAGACTTTTGCTGGAAATCCAACATTATTTTTAGTCAAAGTTGAAATCACTCAATTGTTAAAAGGTTATTAAACGTCTCAGGTCTGAGTTGCCCATAGGTACACATCGTTCCCTTTCTACGTGGGCCGATGGGTTGACTGGCAGGTCAGCTATTGCGCAGCTGACCTGGATAGCTACTACACTAAACAGCTGTTTGGCCACTACACCAATGAGCTGGTCAGCCAGTGTGCCGCAGAACCAGTTGACTTTTCAATTTGATCAGCCTATCACCTGGCATTCAAACAACAATAACACAAAAGTCAAGCTGCAGGTGGGTGGCAGAAGCAAACAACATCCATGAGATCTCATGCTACTTGTTTGGGTGGCAGCTTCTGATGATCATGCTATTGGTGCTGCACATCTGCAATAGTTGCTGCACCACTGAATGAGTGTTCTTCGGGAAACATGCAGTTATAGGTTATATTGATGATGTAAAAAGCATAAAGCTGCCTGATTATGGATATGGAAAACAGGGACTGAAAAGGGGAGACGTACACTCGAACAAAAGAAAGAAAAGTAAGGCACAGGGAGCAGAACAGAGGTGGCGGCACAGAGAATAGACTGACGGTTATCTGCTGCCAATCCAGGGTATTTGGAGATCATGGTGTTTTGGAATTTTTTATGACTTTCTTGTAATATTTGTATATTTGTTTGCAATAATTTCTTTGGTGTTGAGTGTATGTGCAAAATATATCTTATGGTTCAGATGTAAAAGCTATGATCTCTCTTTGCTGTATAGGCTTGCCTGCTGTTTCTGAGACATATGTAAGAACGCTATAGCAAAAGGGAGATCTAATCCCCTATGTATATAATGTAACTAACTGCCCAACTCTCAAACAATGCAGAAATTCTTACGAACTCTCATCTATATTCTAGATCTAGTAAAACATTTTAATGAAGAGACCACCTTGACAAGTTTTCTTCCTGTGGAATATCTCATCAAGCAGAAGAGTTATTTAAATTATTCCAGGCCTTCTCACTGCTCCACAGGCAATACAGTATGCATTTTTTATGACTGACCCTTTGTAGTGTCGTCGATATATTGACTCCTACGGGGCAGAAATTCTACTTTCATCTATCAAGCTTCCATTGGTACTGTGGTCTGTAGCCTCACAAAGCAAGTACTGGATGGGAGACAACACAAGAAACATAAATCTAAGTTAAATAAAGTATATACACTACTAACCATTTGGCAAGCACAATGCAGACATTAACCATTGAAAAAATTCCACTTTTATTTTGACAAACATTTTGGAACCACTATGGATAGTGGGTTCCAAGTATATTGAAATTATGGTGAATTCACTATTTAGGGAACTTTCACTGGAGTTTGCTGTACTTTTCACACAGTTTTTTCCATAACAGTTTCTGGCCAAATTGTTCAAGGTAGAACTCAGTATAGTTTTCAATGTGATTTCGGTCTTAGTTTCTGCTAAAGTTATCTTGTCTGGAATACCCCATAATTGCCACTGTAGTTTACGTTGTCTTACACTGTTGATTTCATGGTTGGTTCTATCAGTGTTTAATGAAAATCCCTCCTTTTAAAATCACCAAAGTACATCCAATAGTAAAACAATGCTGAATAAAGAATAGCTGTTTAGTAATTTTATGGAAAAATAACAGTGATGCCATTGCCCAGTGTTGTTCACTATTGTTTGTTGAATTTTGATCTGTGGTTACAACAGTGGTGTTTGTTACCATTGTTTACAACTATGGTGAACTTTGTTGCCTCAACAGTGGTTAGTAAATAACCCCTACTCTTTAATTCCATATCATATGAGACAAAGTAGACCTTGAAATGCTGGTTCACTTTCAATAACTTATCAGTACATTTGTTATAAAACTGATGTATATTATTTTTTATTGCTTTGTACATTTGGAATAATATACATATAGTGAAACAAAATGTTGTCCTCTAGTGATATGAACTTAATTGAGAACCCAATGGACTCTTTAACCCTGTTTATATTAAAACTATTCCAATACCTCTCGATTTCTTTATCTCTTGTTTACTTCTCTACCTCCCTTTCTCTTTTCTAGCCCCCTCTCTTCTGTTTGCATGTGTGTGTTTGCCTGGTTTTATGTTGGTTAATAGGTAAAACTCATTGGGCTCTATCACCTCCTTCAAGCTAACACTAGCGTCAGCTTTACTGCTAGCTTAAAAGAGGTCATAGCGCTGCGCCCAGATCACCTTTGAATCGCAAACGGGGTAAAAAAAACCATTAGCGCTCATCAATTAGCAATTGTTAAAGTGAATTTACTGTACTTTGTGCTCCCTACACCTAACATGGGGAGCGCAAAGTGGAAGCACAGATTAACTAGCGTTAGAGCCAGCTCTTAGGACCAAGTGATCCTAACTAAAAAAGTTACCACCAGCTCTGAGGTGTAGGTAATGGATTGTGCTGCTGCAGAAGCTGTTACCTGCAGCTCAACCCCCCAAAAAAAATCACATACTCACCTCTCATCCCCCGGTGAGAATGGCGGCCTGATCCACTGTTTCTGGCCACTGGGAGCAGAGGGAGTCTGGGGAAAAAAAGTCCCCTGTCTCCCTCAGGCGAGATCCTCCTTGTCATGTGACCTTGCAGCACGATCCTCCATGGAGTCCTATGGACGCCATAGCAGGATGTTGGGGATGGCGCTGTAGCGCTGCCCCCAGCATCCATGAGCCTAGCGATCGCTAAGGGGCAGGCTGCCAGACTCGACGCCTGCCATGCGATCTGCGGCGGAAACCAGGACGCTAAGGGGAAATTAGAGAACACAAATTTTTTTCCCCTTAGTGTCCTAGTTTTAGCAAGGGCAACGCAATAGTGTCCATTGACTGTTATGGTGGCGCCTAGCTCTTGGATTGCCGGACACATGTTTGCGACTTTTCACATATCTCGTGTAACGGATGTATGTTTGGTTTATCATGTCGCTATTGTCCTTTGCATTTTGTTTTGTGCAGTCAATAAAAACATTTTCTAAAAAAAAACTATTCCAATAACTCAATGTCAGTTAAGATGGAAATATGTTTTATTCAAATAATATTTTCCGAACAATTGTGAAACTATTTTAACAACTGTATTTTAAATTGTCAAAAATATTAAATACCTTCTATAGTATGTAGTGTACTAAAGTTTAATTAAAGTTGACACCTTGGATCTCACTCACTCTGCCGCAACAGTTGTTCTGTACTTAACAATAATGTAATCTATACATTATGATGTTTACTTACAAATCTTGTGTAGAATCTGAGAAACAATTTGCAGCCACCTCATCTTTGAGCGACATAAGATTTGCTCCTTATTCATAACTAACACTAGAGGCAACACAATGTTAGGGAAATTATGGTATTTTGCTTCTTTTATTAACTGGTTTAGTATTATGGTACCAACTTTGCTACCAATCTATACAATGCAGACACATATAACGGACTGACTGTTAATAATGACTACCTGAGTAGTTGAGGGTGTGACAGTGACATTTGAAGACAACACTTATCTGAGATTACGTTTGGGACGGCTTAATAAAATACATATACAGGGTTATTCAAAGAGATTCGAAACGTCACCGCACGTTCGGTGACTTTTCGTTCTCTTCAATTCGGTTCCTTTTGCCAATCCCATTTCGGTGACCCTGCGGTGTATTCAGCAAGCACCACAGGGTCCCCGAATTGCAGGGAAAAGCTGCCGTAAACCCACCGAAAACTAACCGCAAAACCTGGCGAATGCACGCCGATAAAACGTAAAAACATCTGGATTAACCTGCGAAAACTACGGAAAAAGCCTGAGCAGGAGCCGATTGCACACAGCCGAAGCAGCCGAAGCAGCTGAGACCGCAGACGAGGAAGGTGAATAAATTAGCAAAACCGTTTGTATGATTGTGTGAAAATGAAACGCTGTTTGCAAAGAAACTACTGAGCGAAAATGTCTGAAATTTACACAGGAGGTCCAGGAAATGATAATAAAAAGGGCTGTTACAGAAAAAATAAGTAAACTTAAAAAAAAAAAAATTCAGAAAAATGCTTAAAGTATCCTAAAAAATCTATAAGTAAAGACACTTTTTGCTGCAGAATTTTATAATGAACGGTTTATTAGATATTGAATTAAAACGGGAATATTTTTAACATTGAAGCCTATGGGATTCTCCTGAATTAACTTGCCGAATTAAACCACCGAATGGCAGGGCGTTAAGGGAACCTTTCACTGCTGGTTTGTGTTCTCTGAATAGCCGAAGCAGTGCATTTTCATGGGGATTTCACTGCCCTCGAACAGGCACCGAACAGGCACCGTATGTGCAGGCAATTCGCCAGTATTTGGTGAATTGACTGCTCTCTGGATAGCCAAATGGCCAAGAAAGGTAACCGAACGCTGATTTTCACCATTCGGTTACCTTTGTCAAGCAATTCGGATCTCTTTGGATAACCCTGATAATTATTTCAAATTTTTAAAAAAACGAGTAGCAACATATTTTTCAATGTAGAATGTTAATGTATACTTTTAATGACCTTAAAGGGATACTCTAGGCAACATGACCACCTAAGCTATTTTAGGTGGTCATGATGCCCGGAGTATGCCGCCCTCTGTCTCCCCTCCCTCCGCTCAGCAGTTCAGCAGAAAAAGCTGAAAACAGCTGAGAGAGGCGGAGGAGTTTACTCCGCCCTCCCAGCTGTCAGTCAGCAGAGCGGGAATGCTATATCCCGCTTCTGCCGACTTTTGCCGAGTAGGAGACGTCATCGCGCTTTCAGCGCGATGATGTCTCCAACTCGCCGCAGTAGCTGGCGGCAGCGGCTGAGGGTTAGCGTTGCGCATCCTCTTGCGCGCAACACTAATCCTCAGAGGGAGCTGGGAGGAAGCCTGTCGATTGGCTGGCTTACGTGAGAGGCGCGCATTCGCGCTTCTCACGTAAACCAGAAGGCAAGTCCGATGCAAGAAGGACGGGAGCGGAAGAGGAGGGAGGTGAGTATAAAAAAAAAAAGACACCGCTGGAAACAAGTGGATTTTAGGGTAAGTATTACAGTTACACAAAAAAATAAAAAATATCTTTTTATTAAGGGAATAGGGATAGATTAGGATAAAAAAACGGGGGGGGTGATTTTTGAGTGGAGTGTTCCTTTAAGTTATTAATTGTATCGATACTAGATTAGTGGTACGGCATCAGAGATAGGGGGGACGCAGAAGAGGCTTGATTGGAGGTCTAGTGATAGGAGTGATAGGCGCCCTTGTGCGTGGGTGTAGGTGTTGGTTCAGGCATGCTGAAGAGCCTTTCATCCTAGCTAGATGTGTAAGAGACACAATTCTGAGACATTTATTATAGATCAATGGATGGGTGGACAGAAAGATAATAGATACTAATATAAACACAATTCAATTTTATTTTTTAGGTATTTTATTTTACGAAAATTGAAATATACTTTGAAAACTGTTAAATTATAAGCATCAGTTAGCAATATATAGAAGAAGAAGATACTGATACTGATTTGAAACTTGAAGCTTTGTAATATGAAATTGTCTTTTTATTGCTGAAAAAAATTGGTTTTGTATTGCCCTTTTATTTACGTCCCGAGGGGTCAACACTGTAAGGAATGATATCACAGTTGGGAGTTACAAGCATCTTTGAGTAAAGCCGTGTGTCTAATAGATTCCTTTTTGTGGGTGCATTTAGATTACATGGTTTGCTAAGCAGCCAATCTCTGGTAGAACTCGAGAGGAACCTAATAATCATCTGTGGAAGTTTGAATTTAAACTAGTGTACCTTGAGAGTTTATAAGCCTGTATTGCAAGGCTGGTTCTGTAATTCTTATGTAGCAAATAATAGGAAGAAAAATACATTTATTCTAAATGTCTTTATACCATATAGTTTCATTCTTTTTCCATACCTGTAGATTTAAATCGGTGTATGCAATTGAAGGCTCAAATATCATTCAAGTGAATAGTATAACCGTATGTCCTGCTCTAGAATCATATATAGTAAAAATAAACACTCTTTTCACAATTTTCTTGTGTGATACTAAGTCAGCCATTAGAGTTTATGTTCTAGCTGTTGTGTTTTCATTCGCAAATGCTAATGGCTTGGCTGCTCTTCTAAAAGGAGCATAAATTTTTTGGGGCTTGACATAGATCGTTGACATATGGCCGGAATGTTGCCACAACTTGCATCCTAATAAACTTTCTTGGTTGAACTGCCTCAGGGGTTACAGCTTCCTCTATTCTCTTTACAAGATCAGCATTTGCATCCTTCACCATATCATAGTTTTGCAAGACACCAGATTGTCTTGCTATATTTCTCTTCTATGTGCACTCATTTTTAACACAACTTGGGCCCTACTACAAAGCTGGTTCTACCTTAACCAGAGTTGTTGTAAACTTACTCAAGTCATGAGGTTTTTAAGTTTACAACAGCTCTGGTTACGGTTGCACCAACATTGTAATACTGCCCCTTGACTTTACTGGCAGGTTATTGCATATTTTTGCATCCTATACATTGTATAGTGTGACAACAGACACTTTGGAGTGGGGGGACCTGAAATTACTTTTAGGGTGTGTAGGACTACAGGTTCTGGTTGGTGTGGCACCTCATTGTTTCCCAGTTAATTGATAATTTGCAAGTTGCCCTGTATCCCCTTATAGGTACAGGGTGCCTGTGTATATGTGTTACAATGGTTTCTTGTCGTTATTAATATTGTTAGTATAAGTATTACTGAAGACCCTTAAAATACCTTAGCTGCCCTTTTCAACCACCTTGTGACAGAAAATGTTATGTTATAACTGTAGCACATTTGATTGGTTTCATCATTGGATGCTCAAGTTGAGGTGGTCGTTCGCAAAGTGTTGTATTGTTTGCCCCCCTTCCTTTTGGTTTTGATGTCCATAGTATGCCCATGGTTAATAAAGGGAAAAGCTGGAAGATGATGTTCCACCAGACAGAGTGACACTGGGGCATCCCCTTCAATTGGTTTCTCCTTGGGGAGTGAATAAACCTTTATTGCACTGTATACATTTTTTTTTGTGTTTCAGTAAATGTTCCCTTTGGTTTACACCAGCACCGAGTCTTGTCTCACGATTGTGGAATATTGCTGTAATGGCTTTTTCTTACTCTGGATATCTTCCTGGTCTGGGAAATGAATTTGAAGAGACCACACCAGGGTCCAGGAGCTTCATTGCATATAGGATGTGCAAAGTTTAACCAGTAATAAGATATTCCCAGTTTCTCCTTATTCAAGTGAGAAGCCAAGAAAAAACAAGCTAGAGATAACTTTTTTTGTAACTGCCACATTACAAAAAGCTTAAAGTGTTAACATATTGGGAGATTTCTCAGGGAAGAAGAGGGCATGGTCTGCTTTGACCACCAAAGGTGATCACTTACATTTCCCAGTGCTTAATTTGCCTTTGTTTAGTTTTCTAATAGCATTACAAAATTAACAGCAAAATGTCATACAGGGTTATTCAGAGAGTGTGAAAAGCTGGAGAATGACTGGAGAATGAAAAATTCTAGGTCAAAATAGCCAAACCAGAAAAATTCTCACTTTCATCTCACTTTCCAAATTGGCTATTTTGACCTAGAATTTTTCATTCTCCAGTCATTCGCCTGATTTTCACACTCTCCGAATAACCCTGATAGAAATGCCACATGTCATTAAAACACCATCAACATTTATTGAGGAAATGGTTTATGATTATAGCTATTTGAGTTTTTAAGGATTATTTTTTAAATATCTCAATTTCTCCAAAGATGTCCCTCTTTCAGTCCTTTTCCCATCTCTCTGGTTAAAGGGAACTGGTAAAAGAAAATAATCATTGTGTGCCGATCTCCCTTACCTGTTCCCCCTTTTACCGCACCTATTCTGATGCAGTCACTGCAGTAGTGGCTGGAGTCGGAATAAGAGGGAGACCCAGCCAGAGAACAGCAGTTGCACTGCCAGGTTCTGGCAGTTGGCATTGTTTTCAAATATGGCTCCAGACTAGAAGAATGAGCTACTTAGGAATAGCTCCTACTACTCCACCTAGGTGAAAATTAATGCCCCCTAAACGAAATATAGAGGTCATTCATTTACAGTAAGGAGTTGCCACGCCAGTGCTTTTTTTTTCTATGAAAAAAGGTGGGGTACTCGCCATGAAGTGCCATGAGCCACATTAGAGTGCGAACTCTGCAGGCTGTGTATAGCACTCCTATAATGCCTGTCAGCACCTCCAAAAACCAGCCCCATTCAAGTCCTGTAGCAAAAATCAGGCCCTTTCATGTCCACATAGCAAAAATAAGCTCCTTTTTGCCACCGGCAGAGTGAAGAAGAAGGCCATCGATGTGCTGCAGCTGTGCTATATTCCCAGGCCACTGTGCAGTGGCCAAGTGGGACTGGTGCCAAACATCTCATTTGCCTGATAGAGCAGGTGGAAGGATTTTTGTCTACACAAGCGAAGGTGTATCTTTCTGCCAAAAGAATCAGATTAAAGCATTATGGGATCCCACACGCTGCCGAGTAAATGGGAGACCCTGCGCCCGATCCTTGCAAGGCCTACGCTCGCTGGGTGGTCCCGATTTTTCTGCCCCTTAAAGTGGCAGAAAGCCAGAACACTATTGGCAGTATTACACTAGCGCCGGCACTGTCTGCTGGCAGCATGTGCCACCTTAATAGGGGCACCAGCCCTGCCAATAGGTGCTGGTACTAAGTAATGGCACATATCAGCAGAAAAAAGCATTGGGAGAAACAACGACTGAACCGTAAGCAAAGCTGGTTAGAATAGCACCTCCAGCTGTTATCTGCAGGAGCCACGACTACAGCTGTTAATTTAATAGCAAGAGTGAAATAGGGCCCTTTTTCTGACTACCTAACAGGGGTCTAGTCTTAAAAAATGTAAGGCCCCTATTCTGCACCTCCCAGGTCAGGAACTTATCACAGGGAATGAATTGATATTCCTTTCTGTCACCTATACAGTTTCCCCAGACTTGTAATATCAGGATGACGCTGCTGCTTTTCTACTGGAAGATGCTCCTAAAAGCGTTCCAAAAAAAAAATATAGAGTAGATAAGGCAAGTTATACTTCACTTATGATACAGAAAAAAAATGCACAGGTATGGTGTATTTTACTTGTTCCCATTTGATTTAAAATTTCACAGTAATAGGGAATTTGCCAATAAATGTAATTATTATTATTTATTATTATTTATTTATATAGCACCAGCATATTCCGCAGCGCTGTAAAAGTAATAACCCCCTTCATCGGACATCTGTTTAACCCCTTAATATCAAAGTACTAAACCTTAACATAGAGGTTGTTGAGCAAAATAAGCACTTTGGTTGCACGGTTTTAATGCTCTTATATTTTAAACAAGAACACTTTCTTCATGCTTTGTGTGACAGCTGTTCAGCCCATGTGTGCAACCAAATAGCTGTAGAAATAATCTTGTTGCAGTACATTTACACCACAGGTGTAATGGTGTGTGGGTTGTTTTTGTGCCTCTAAACTTCTATTAGCAAAATATTGTAAATCCTATTATTGAAATCCTCAGTGAAGTACAACTATTTTTGCATTAATACGAATTATAAAGTTGATGGATTTGGGACTACCGCCTGTCCACCTCATTTAATAATGTTCTGAAAGTGTACGCGAAATAAAAAAATAACATGCTAATTAAAACATAATCGTTAGAAAGCTTTAACATTTATTGAAATAATTAAAAAATATTTGTTTATATAAAATTCTAAGCATGCTCAGAGATTGACACTGTTCTTCAACCCCCCCCCCGCAGAAACGTATCACCCGTTCAGTCATAACTAATTGAATGTGTTTGCCTATACATGAAAATCACAAAATGTTACCTTTATATTATTTGTATCTTATAGTTACAAAGTGTTTGCAAAAAATACATGGATAACTAAAACGTATTTGCCTGAATCCATGGAAACTTGGCATCGCAGTGTAACGATAGAAAAAAAAACTTAGCTCACAACACATTCATGAATGTGCTAATTTATACCTGTAGGGTGCATTTAATAAACAACTGGCCGCATTGATTTGAGAAGCATCTTGTAGATGAAAGAGAAATCCGTATCAGCAAAACTGGAAATGTTATGATTCTTGAATATTTAGTTGATATACTATTCAATGTACATTGCATCCCAAATAAAGATAGTGAAAACATAAATTCTAATTTATAATCAACTTGATTAAACTGTTAAGTATATTTACTGCTAGTGTAATGTTTTGTAACACATATAATATAAACAAATGCTATGTAGGAGAATAAACCCTCAAAACTTCAAGACAATGGGCCTTATTAAAAACATCACGCTAAAACGCGCCTTCAGGTTTCTCCTTAGCGTCCCTGTTTTAGCGTGATATTACAGGGAATTTCTTTTTTTGACATTCATGGACTGGTGAATTGACTAGAAGTATAAAAATGTTTAGTGCATGAATTTGTGACACAACAAACTAAACATGTGTGCACTAAGTTTTGTGCAGAATTTGGTCACAGCACATTAAATTGTACTTGCACCTGGTGTTCAATCAACTTATAGTTTTCATATGTATGCATTTATGGTGTATTCACCATTCATTAAGCTTTCTCTGTATAAGAACATCACTGCTAACCCCTTCACTACCAAGTGATTTTTCAAAAACACATTGTCAGAAACCAGTGTTTTTTTTGAAAATCATTTTTAATTAATTACAAAGTAAGAAATATTTGAGCTTATATCCATTGTATATACCCATCTACTGCCACATTGAGTTAGAGCTTTGAGCGGCTGGTCTGTTTTCTTTTTTTTCTCCCTGCATTGGCTGCTGACAGCTTGATATTTCAGAGCTTTGAGCAGCTTTGAGCATTATGCCCACAGGGCTAAAACTTGGGACACTTTCCACTGCCGAAAAGCAAATGAAATTTCATCGCATATCGAGATGTCTCAATAACAGGGCACCAGATGGTGCTTTTGAAGCCCGAGATATCTCGATATCGGTAGTGAAGGGGTTAAGAAACTACTTATATCCTCAGAACCGCCTCTTACCTCAATCACATGTTCTGTAACTCGTCAGTAATATTAATTATTGACTTTATAGATTCATACAGTTATCACAAGCATATAAAGTCCAAGTTGAGTAGGAGGTTTTAAGTATATGGGGCTCTCATTTATGCATCTGGAACTATATTATTTTGGACTTGCTCCTATTGCGCTAACAGTTGACATGACATTTCATATTTAATAATTGACAAAATGAATGACTTTCAATTCTGCAAACTGATTTCCAATATATTTCAAAGAAGCAGCATATAAAAAGTACTGAGAAATTATAAAAAAAAAAGCATTAGGCATTTGTGACAGTCTTATAAACAGTCTATCTATAATAAATCTAATTGAGCAAGTTGACTTGGAGTGACTTTTCTTGAGAACAAACCACAATATTTGAATATCTACTGATGTTATTTCTGCCTGAGGTATAGTATTACATTTTGCTTTCTCCTGTGTTTGGCTTTAGCACTAATCATAGCAGAAAATCCACTTTCACACTTGATGCATTCTTCTAAATCCCAGCCGAAGCTCACTCTTATATGACACTTCAATTAACGATACCACTGCTCAGCCTTGAAGTTTATGGGCAAATACTTTTTCTTCTTTTATTATTATCGAGTGAATATCCGTTGATGATCGGCATTTGTTTGTTGGAGTTTAGGGGGAATCAGTTGCAAGAAATTGATTTCATATCAATGCAGTAATTTTAAGGTTTAGAATTTTTCATATCTTGTCTTTGGAAAGCATATGTCTTTGTCTTTGTTCAGTACCATAGCTATGGAACTGCATCTTTAAAAAATCAAGAATAGAAATATTACTAAAGGTGTTCTTCACAAAGTGCCTTAGTTTGCTTGACGTTAAACTTTGGCGTCTCACAGTGGAAATTCAAACAGTTGCAGAGGAGTCATTGATGACACTTCTCCTGCCATTCTTTGATTTTCCTTATTAGGTTTGACAAAGTTTATCGCCATTGTTTGCTACCACAGCAAACTACAGCTTCTGTGAATAATGCCTTGTGTGTTAGTTTGTTTTTCTAATTCTAATTCTAGAAATAAGCTTTTTCTTGTTAAAATGGTAATATGATTCAAAAAATAATTGTAACCATTCACTATCAAAATCAAGTTAAATCAATCAATAGCATATTGAAACCCCATTTGCATACTTATAATCAAGAATAGGGTTCATCCTGTGGATAAAGAAATGCTTTGTTTTATCTCTTGCCAGTCACCTTCTATTACTGTAAACAAGCTGCAAAGAGTAGTCGCAAACCTCACTCAACTAACGAAAAGTTCAAAAATGTTGGTGCTGCATTAGCATGGCCAGGGAGATGGCAGAATACAGGAAGAGCTCTGGGGTCACTCACTGCTGTACAAGGACACGATTCAGGGGTTTACAATGACTGAAATTCCTGTACCGTACAGATAGAAGGTGTTACTGTAATTTGCTTCTACATGTATTATACCCACATGTAGAAATTATTTTTAAATTCTATTAGAATTTATTTTTTGGAAACTGCATTGCTAATATTATCATTGTGATCCCTACAAATACAATTTCTGCCTGTATGCTAATAATGCAGACCCTGTTTGAAAATACACCAGCTGTAATTGATAATCTTTCATCCCATCAATATTTCTAAAAGACTACATGTAAAATTATCATGAGTAAATGTACTTTATTTTAGTTTTTTTAGCTATCTCAGAAAAACAATTTCTGTACAAAATTTCTATTTTCCTCTACATTTAATTGTTAACTTTGCATCCTTTGTAATGATAATTCTTTTAACAATCATGTATGTGTTGAAGATAACTTTAGATAAAGTATCTTGTGACGAAGCACTATTTACATTTTCTACTATATAAGCCTGTTATAAGTAGGATAATTTAGCCATAGGTGTCTCTAGGGGGGGCAGGGGGCAATTGCCCCCCTAGGTTATTCCTTGACCCCATACCCCCTCCACCAGGATTCAGCATCCAGCTTCCCCCACAACGTCGGACCGTTGTATCTCCGGCCCCGTGCGTCTCACGTGGTCAATCGAGGTGTCATTGGAAAGAGCAGGGTCTGGCCTTTTCAATGATTCCCAACATGACCATAATCAGTGTAAAGACAAAATCATAAATAATCAAATAAAAACGTAACAATTTTTTCTCACAGATTGGAAATAGCTCACAGTGACAGGGTAATGGTCAGACTATAGATCACATTATGTATTACGTTCGTTTTTGCCTTGGTTTAGTTTATATTAAGGGTTAATGGGCAGGCTTCATTCCTCACAGTATACATTTTATTTTTTCATTTATTAATGGCATTTTAGGAGTTAATAGGTAGGCTACATATCTCAGAGTATATACATTTCATGTTTTCACTTGATAACTGGCATTTTAGAAGTTAATGGATAGGCTACATGCCCCACAGTCTTTTCACTTAATGTTTTCCATTGATTAATGGCATTTTAGAGTTAATGGGTAGCCTCCATGTCACACTGTTTATTATTTTTATTATATTTCCCTGGTTTAATGGCATTTTAGGGGTTATTATGGAAGTTAGGAACTAAATGGTCTATTCATATTTAGATCCTTTGCTTTTTGTCACATTTAGCGAATGATCACCGTAATTTGCGAAAATTGGAGTCGCTGAAGCAGTTGGCAAAAACCACCATATTGCGGCAAATAAAATATTGAATTTATGTATCAGGTTAGTAAAACTATAAGGTATCATTGGATCACATTACTCTGGGATTTTGGAATCTTATTTATGTATACTTAGGTTTTTTCAGTGGTATGATTTTAGTGGTGAAATTATTAGTGCCCCCCCAGGTTTGACTGTGGTATCTTACGTGCCCCCCAATATATTGTTCCTAGAGTCGCCACGGAATCTAACAGAGGAGTATAAAAAGCTTTTTTCACACCGTAAATTGAATGTTGTTTCAGACGACTTATTTTTGGATTTACAGTTCTGTTTTTACTTTAACTGCCATCGAATAGTGTATATATAACAATGGATTATAAGAACCATTTAGGGAACACATGTATCATATCTGTTTAACTACCAGTGTTCAAGTTAGTGCTGCTTCAGCCACAACAAGTAACTAAGCATCAAATATAAATTAGCCTGTTTCTCAAAAGTGTCACTGTATCCATAGTGACATTTTTTTTTATTTGTGTAGAATATAAATCCATACTGTGAAACAACCTTGAGGTTTTCACATCTTGTCTGATTATTATACTAAGGCTTTCAGAGAGAGAGATCAGCGCCTAGTCTATTTTTTTACTTTCTCCCCTGTCAATCAAAGGGTTCACGCAGTAGTGTTAAAGGTGCAGGAAAAAAATATTTTCTAGAAATGGAGAAAGCTAGCAACACGTTAGTAATGGGTTTGCCCTTGTGATGACTATATCTTCTATGCTGTTCTTTGTGCTTTGTGTCTGATTGATCAGTAACAAAAAAGTAAATTGGAACAGGAACTGTTTCTTCTAGCTACTGTAGCCAGCTGATTGCTGGAATGCATTCTCTTATTTTTTACTCTAAATAAAAGGCTAGAAAATAAAACAGATTGTATATTGTAGCATTTGGAGCACAAAGATACTTTCTCCGGTGAAAGTATGATTGTACTGATCTGGAATGCTATTATATATCTAAAGAGCACTAGACAAAAGACATTTTTGCATATGTATTTGATGTAGAAGTTCGTCCTTGGCAGAAGAAAAATAAATTATGCATTGCAACGTTCATAACCCAGTTGTGAAAAATGCATTGTGAACTAAACTTGCCATTCAGTCACATGCTTTGGGCAAGTAGAATGTGATAATCATTTACAGTATATAACTATCATTCAAATGCCAGTTTACCTTTATATTTTATTCTTAATGTGTTTTTTATTTATTCTGAGTGATTCCCAGATAAAATTAGAAAATGCATTGATTTATGAAAAATAGAAAGAATGTAAATGGCTTATTCAGTTCTGTTGACCCTGTAGTTAGGGTTTACAGGCAAATCATCAACTTATAGAAGCTACAGTTCAATTATTAGTTTTCTACTGGGTTTTGCCGTTTATAATTGGCTTCACTGAAATATCAGAGATAAAAAATACATTGATAGGATATTGATTAAGCTAGCGTGTAATAGGACATTGTGAATGCTTGTTTATACAGTTTTATTTTTTAAGTTAAATGTGGTTTCTGGAGAAGGGATGCTAAAGGGCGACCTGATATTTATGATTCAGCTCTTTATGATCGCGAGTGCATTAACTCCTACGAGTGATTTTTCCATAAAACCAATTGCAGGACTGAGTGATTTTATGGAAAACGTCTTTCCATCACCCACACTGCAAATATAGAGGTGTCCCCCTCCATATGTTTACTGTAGATGCTCATTTTGACTGGCAGGCCAAAAAGTGCTAATACATGTCAACACATCAGCTGTCAAGACGTCATTTCAGCATATGTCATTTCTGGAGCCCATTTGGAAATTAATTTTAATTGCAGTAAATAAAATTCCTTTGTATTGCTCAAGAATTAGATCCCATCGAGCATACCTGGTCCACGCTACAAGCAGCTTGCTCTACTATCTCAGCTGGACCGATCACTCTAAGGCTTCCAACTTCAGAAGCTTCATTCATTGTAAAATTTCAATGCTCTTGAACGCAGGACATACTTGAAAACGAGAGAAATCTCAATGTATCCTTCCTGGTAAAATACTTTGCAAATAAATAAATAAATTCAATACCAGCTGAGTGGAGTAGAGGTAACATCACTGCTTTATAATCATGGAGACACAGGTTTGAATCATGGCCAGAGACCCTCTCCAGTAAGTGTCCTTGGGCAAGACAATTAATGGTACATACTTGCCTACCCAGGACAAACTTGAAAACAAGAGAAATCTCAATGCATCCTTGCTGGTAAAATACTTTCTAAAAAACAAAAAAGTACACATCCGAAATTCACTTCTACCTGGTCCAAGCTACAAGCAGCTTGTTCCTCTCTTTCAGCTGGACCCATCCTTCTAAGCCTTCCAACTTTAGAAACTACATTCCAGCAGGTATACGACCGAAAATCACTTCTACCTGGTTCTCGCTACAAGCAGCTTGCTCTTCTCTCGAAGCTGGACTTAGTTCCCACCCTTCCCTCATCCACCCACTGGACTTAGTTCCCACTGGAGAGAGCCTGTGGAGACACGGGTTCGATCCCGGCAAGAACACCTCTCCAGTAAGTGTCCTTGGGCAAGACACCTAACGGTACATACTGGCCACCCAGGACATACTTGAAGACGAGAGAAATCTCAATGTATCCTTACTGGTAAAATACTTTCTCAAAAAACAAACAAAAACAAAAACATGGCCCACCATTGTGACATGTTAAGTGAGCTAAACTGGCCATCGCTGGAATTCAGACACGCCCTTCACCTTTCCAACCTGGTGTTTAAGAGCTTTTCTGGGGAGATACCACCCTACCTGAATAGACTGCTTCCCCCAGCAGTTCCCTCATTCTATAACCTCTCATCCAGGACCTGCAACTTACTTGCAATACCACAATACAAAAAGAAAGTGTCTTGATCCTCATTTTCCTACAGAGCACCGCCCAGACACCATCACATCTTCTCCCAGTCTAAAGTCACTTAAGAGATCTCTACTAATATACCTCGATACAGAATGCACCTGTAAACATGTAGCATAATGAGTATATTTCTTACATATTTATTTCTGTGTTTTGTTTTTAATATCTTGCATTTATTACTTTGTATTTCTGTAACGACTGTAAAGATTCACTGTTCTTGAACCCAGGACATACTTGAAAATGAGAAAAATCTCAATGTATCTTTCCTGGTAAAATACTTTATAAATAAATAATACTCAATATCTGGGCACCAGCAGGTACTTTGGAATATTGTGTATACTTGCTCTTCGTAGTGAAGGTGTGAAAAACCTAGAAGATCTCTCATATAACAAACAAATATATGAATTGGTCATACTCTGAGCTTGATTTACTTGAATTTCCACTGCCGTTGTAAAAATGTTCTCATCCTATTGCTCCTTTATTGTTTTCGTCACTAGATTTGTTGTTTATGCTCTTACCTGTATACCCTGTAATATACAGTGTGTTGGTAATTCACAATAAATGTTAAATGATACTATCAGGGAACACAAGGACAACACTGAGATTGGCAATATCAAATCACATCTTGACAGATACTTTTCAACTTATCAATCATAGAAAATAACCTCTTTTTCTCTACAAGGGTTAGATTTATATAATTTAAAACATATCCTTTTCTTAACTATTAGGTATTGGGCTGCATACACCAGACAGTGCTGAGGTTTAATAAAAGGTATTTTCGCGTATTCCACTGGTTGTGGGATAATCCATGGGAGAAGTCTTTTTGATCTAAGATTACTGGTACCATTGTTGACTTACTCTGTTTATATTGTCATAGCTATTTTGCTTGTTTTTTTGTTATAGAAATGTCACACTGCATTGTCATCAAGTCATGCCTTAAAGCACTTTAATGCGACTTGGAATTCTTATTATTTATTGGAGCAACAGTAAATGTGTTTTTTTTTCTTAATGTGCTGTTCGGAATAAATGGATACTGTGCCTTTTTTGTGAACCGTTAGGATGATCATTCAGACTTTGTAATGTAAGGTCTTCCACAGTCCAATTTCTGACATTTTCTTTTCGCTCTCTTTCTCATATTCATATTTCATACCTTGATATTTACTCAGCTACTCAAATAATATTAACATTTAAAAACCCCATTATAGACTTATGTTCAATAGTGTACGATCACAAACTCAGGGACATTTTTCAAGTTGAACAAAGACAACTGTGAGTGAAGCTTAGTAATTACTGCTCTGCTTCCTGCAGTCATCACTGTTTCCGAAGATATTCTGGTTGATTGGTAACCTACGTTATTGCTCGGTTTGTACACATCATTGGTAGTCATCTTCTATTTTATATCAGTAGTCTTCTTACAACTAGCACAAACCACTAAAAGGAAACTGACACTAGACGTTGATAGCTAACTTTTACAAATACAAAATCACATTAAAACAGATAAAAAATAATATCATATTGCACTTATTCATAATCCGTGAAGAGGAGAGCACAATTCACAATCTCCACTTCACTCTTTTCGAAGGACACTTGGGTTAAGAAGTTTCTCGATGTCCTTCAGTCAGAAGACTGGGATATTGTAACCTACGTGCTTGCTAGTGGGTTTACACTGCTTACCTGTATAAAGACTGTGAAGGTTAATGACAGCAAGTTGATGTTCACAAATACTAATGTCACCTGCAAGAGTTTGGCAACAATATTCATTAACCTTTCACAAACAGTGGATATTATGCATTGGTCTTTGTTAGATACGTTATGCTTTTGACCAAGGTGGAGAAAAGTTAAAAGACGATACCTTTCTCCATGAAAGCAGTGAAGTGGTCTTACGTTTGCCTCTACTCATTGAATAATCAGCTTGGAATTTTCTAATTCCACATTGCATGTCTTTCCTATAGAAAACACATGCATTAAAATGTTGAGCAGTAACAATGGTGTATGGCCTGGAGATAATAATGTCATTTTGCCGTTTTAATACCATTGATCCTGAAATTGGGCTTCTCTCAGTTTTTGTTAGCAATTATCCAACAACTGTGTTGGGTTGTCAGCTTCATGGGCCAGGAGTTCAAAATTTTGCTGTGGCTCTGCAATATCACACCCCTCATTGTGCCTATGTTCCATCCCTTACACACACATCATGCTTCTATCCAGTCCACTCACCTCACATTGTATCTTTGAGTATTTCCCCCGTCTTTCTCATGCCAAATCTTGTCCAGTGGCTCTCACCCCATATTGAGCGCGTCTTTGTTCTATCTCTTCCTAGGTTGGATGTACTTTAGTGTACTAATAGTTGACTTTTCTCTGGACCTGTTTTGAAGAAATGGGTCTGAAGCTCCAGCTCCAGTAGCCTCAATTCTAATTTGGCCCTGCTCTACAGCATTGTGACCTTGTGGGAATCACTTGGACAATTTCTGTATCTCCACTACTGAGTTAATATCTTCTCTAACAATATATGCTGTAGGATGTTAACTGAGGTTAGGTACGAATATATCATTTATGTAAATATAGTTATTTTGTATGCAGATTTTATAGAGAAACCACAAACTCAACCATAAAAATTATTATATTGTAGAATTTCATATTGATATGCTGGTGGCCAAATGAACAAGTAACTCTTTTGCAGATTTAGCCATCACATATTTTATAATGTCTGCATAATTTCTATTTGCATAATAGACAGTTTTCATATTTTTATTTACACCAAACAAAAATGCTAGAAACACATAGTTCAGTTATTTGAATGCTTATGCTAAGCAAAGGAGGATACCCTACTGAGCAGCTACTGGAAGCAATATATGCAAAATCAATTTAGATTTGTTTGTTAATATGGTTTCATTTGTAGCCTAGTCTAACCTCATATTATTCAGCCATTAGCACAATTCAGACTGCAAGGTAATGTATTGCCCAAAACATTGCTGACTATGTACCTAGTAATGTAATTTTTGTAGAGTACTAGGTTAATTATTTATTGTTGGCGACTGTCGTCCCAAGGGGTGTTGATTTTACATTTTGAAATATGCTTAGTAAATGGGTTAACATATTTAAAAATTATTTAGTTGTTTTAAATTTCTGAATAAAGTGCCAACAACTGACTTTTAACAGTCAGAAGGAAACCGAAATACAATACGCTTACCTGAGCCATTAAAGTCTATGGGCCCTATTACAATTTTAACACTAACGTTAGCTCTCAGATATGTGAGCATTATATTAACACTAGGTAAGTGAGTTTAGCGCTTGCCCCCATTTTACATCCCTAATGCTAAACCCATTTGTAATCTCTTACCGCATCGGAGCTTCTGCGACCTTACTGTACTTTACGCACCCTATATTTAAAATAGGGAGCACAATCAGTAATTATTGTTAGGATTAGAAAGTCCTAACGTTAATTACCCCACCGATGTGGTAACAAAAAAGTTAACCAGAGCTAGAAGCTGGTGCTAACTGATTCTGCTTCTGCAGAATCAGTTAGCACCAGCTACAAACGCCCCAATAAATCGAAAACTCCCCTCTCATCTCAATTCATCTTTCGGAATGTTGGTTTGATCCACCCCTTCTGGCTGCCAGGAGCAGAGTGAGACTGGGGGCAAATAGCCCCCAGTCTCCCTCAACTCTGGTCAGCAGCCGACCTCCGCCTGTACTCTGTCTACACCCACGCTGCCAACTCTTGCCTCCAAGACTTCTCAAGGGCAGCCCTGGTCCTGTGGAATCCTCATTTTATCAAATTCTTCCCTAATCTTCAGGCCTTCAAGAATTCCCTCAAACCCCATCTCTTCAGATTAACATACCACACCACTGATGCAATTTATCCCCCTGTAGGAGGTGCAGGGCCCTCTACACCTCTTGTTTCCATCCTAAGTCCATTTATATGTATCTTGATCCCTTTGGTTATTGTAATACGATGCAGAAACTGTTGGAGCTACTTAAATAATAATAATAATAATAATGAATCACTCCATGGCCCTGGGCGATCTTGTGAGAGCGAGATTATGCAGGGCTCGCGGGCCGGCAGCACAACCCTCTATAGAGTCCTATGGACTACAAGATGGGATATTCCTGGCGTTACGGAAGAGGTGCCACGTATATCATGGAAGGTTGCGATGAGTTGTGGGGTAGGCTACTGAATTAGCGCCTGCCCCATAATATGGTGCTAAAATGGGGACACTAAGGGGAAATCTGCAGGCACAGGTTTTCCCCAGTAGCTCCCCATTTTAGTGCCACTTTTGTATTATGGCTCTATGAAGTTGATAAGGTTACAACGATACGGGTTAAGTTTAAACCTGATTTTGGACCCTATTCACTCTTAGGTTAATAGCAAGAGCCGTTATACATTATGGCTCCAGCTGTTGATGGCTGGAGTTGCTATTCCGACCTTGCTAACCTTTGTATAGGAGCCGTTAATTTGCAGCTAGAATGAAAAGAACTGGGTGTGAGCAATTTTTTTCTTTGCTTTGCAAAATCACTTAACACATTAAAATAAACACACTAAAAAATTCCAAACTTACCTCTGATTCTGCAGTGAAGATAGTGGCATGATCTGCAGCTTCATTCACCATACACAGCAGTAGACTGAGAATGAGTAGTTCCCAGTGTTCTACCACCAACCCTATACGACCCTGCTCTTGCAAGCTCATGCAGAGCTTATAGCAGGGTCGCAATTTGCTCCATGGAGTCCTGTGGATTCCAGGTACCCAACGGCAGCGACACACTGTGCCACTTCCATTTTCTATTCGTGGCTCTCAAGTATTCCAATTTGAAGTGCTAATACATGGTCTTGGTCAAAATAGGTACAGAAACTGGGAGCCAGAAACGGATTTTGTCTTGTGCTGATTTTTCCCTTTGCCGACTCCCTGTTCCCAACAAGGTTGGATGAGGACCCTTGAAATCTAATCCAAGCTGTTTCACTATGACATTAAAAGGTTTGCCCACTTTGTCCTGTCTTTCACAGCAATTTTAAGGATTATCCACTTAATTTTATCCATGAGTTCGATTCCTTACAGTTGTTGCGATTGGTTCTCACACTGGCCACTTGATATTGTGATGTGAAAGGTGTCTTCGGGCACTACACAGAAAACACCCATCATCACATAAGCCTTAAAGCCACCACTGTCCAATCATCCAATTTCTAAGATAATTTTTAAATGGATATTTTAATAATGCTTTACTTTTATATACTCTTTGTACAGAATATTATGCTGATAATCAATAAAAATCAATAAAAATGGTCACAATTAGCTCAGCACAAAGAGGTGAAATGGCTCAGCAGTGAAGGGGTTAAATAAGAGTTATTTCTCATCCCAATTAATATATTTCATGCATAGTTTATGTTCATTAGAGTATATGAGTTATTTTGCTCTGCATTGTGTGTTTGAATTTGTACCAGTGATATACAGGGTTATTCAAAAAGAATCGAAAACCTAAATGATCCAAAAAAATCTATACATAAAGAGACTTTTTACTGCAGAATATTATAATCAATGGTTTATTAGATATTGTATTAAAACGGGAATATTTTTATCATTGAAGCCTATGGGATTCGCCTGAATAAACCTGTCGAATGAAACCACCGAACAGCAGGGCAATTCGGCAACTTTTCACTGCTGGTTTTTGTTCTCTGAATAGATGAAGCATTGCTTCTCTATGGGGATTTCAGTGCCCTCGACCAGGCAACGAACAGGCAACGTATGTGCAGGCAATTCGCCAACATTTGGCGAAATGCCTGCTCTCTGGATAGCCGAATGGCCAGGAAAGTTAACCGTATGCTGAATTTCCCTGTTTGGTTACCTTTCGGCCACAATTCGGATCTCTTTGAATAACCCTGTGTAGCGCTCACCCCCGGAGGGGCCGCTGAATAAACCCAGGATAGTCTCACCGCACTAAGAATTACTATACACCAGCGCACTGTTGTGGATTTTCTAGATTTTGTACTTTACTGAAGCAATAAAGTGGCATTGAATATACATATACTTTGAAACGTATATCGATTAAGCAGGAATAAATGAGGTAATGCGTAACGCGGGAAAAACACGTGGTGGAAAAGAAACGGTTAATGCCCCCTCAGTTCGTAAGTTTAAGTCCCGCTAAAAAGGCTCATAAATCAGTGTCCAAGGGTACCCGGGTACTAGATTCAACTGGCCAGTGAATGAACAAACTTATCTTCGACTAGTCAACGTTGGGGCCCTGTGGATTGAAGCAATTAACCAGGTGCGCACTTTCGTTTTCGGAACCGTAGGCCTTGAGGCCTCTCACCCATCCGACGAACAAAGTGTCCAGAACCAGTGACTTGACCAAAGGATCTCTCTCCGCGACTTGAACCCAGTGCCAACGAATCCACTGTCCCTATGCCGAATCTCCGCAATAGGAACCAATCCGCTGCCTGCACTCCCGTTCGATCACCGCGGCCTCCTTACTCGAGGTCCTTCTGGAACCTGGTTCTCCTCCGAGCTGCTCAGCGGAATGTGGTACACGATGATGCACACTCCGTCTCCGATCTCCAGCACTGGATACGCCTCGGTCCGCGCTCCGGCCTGGTTGTGATCCCGGAAAGTGTTCTTCATGCGTCTTACTCATCTTGCTGCTCTGCTCGCTCTGCCCATGCCATACACGAGGCTCCTGATGTCTTTCCTGATGCCAGCACGCCCACTTCCTGTCCTCTTCGCAAAGGTCTCTGGGAGATGTAGTTCTGGGAGATGTAGTCCAGCATATTCTTTTTCATATGTTATACACTGGCTCCCCCTATTAGCAATATTGTTTAATTTCAGAAGGACAAATTTAAACACAGCGCTACACCTGATAGATTTTTTCAGTGGCATTTGATTTAATTGAATATGAATATATAGTTTCTCCACAATATAAATATATAGTTGGACACTATTGAAGTGACACAATATTTGTATCAAACATAAAGAGAATTTTAGAGACAGTTTGTCAAAAGCCAAAATACCATAAAAATATTTATGACAAATGTTTTAATTAATTTCACTGAAACTAACATGATCAGTGCGCCAGGAGGGGTATATATCCAGAGTTCTGACTTCTACGAAGTCAGATCTCTGTGGGTCCCCGGACGGAGAGGTGAGTATCGGGTGGGAGGGGGCTTGAAAGCGATGACATGTTAGGGACATCTTTCGCATACAGCGGGGACATGTGAGGACGGCCACACACGTCATCTGCATTCAAGAGGTTAACATAATAAGATCATTTTCTTCTACAAAACCAAATAAATGAAATGATTTTAGAAATTTAAGAAAATGAAAATTCAATAATGTGTTTTAAATGACCATTACTCTCTTCAAACAGAGAAAAAAAAGACCAGAGATTTTTCTTTTACCTTCATTGTCCAATATTTGTAGTGAAGAATCAATAAAAAGATGACAAACACTTGATGTAGCTCAAAAGTGATCAAACCAAAGCAAACACCTTCATTGTGGAGTGAAAAAACCCCAGTTATGATGATTTATGACACGTTCTGTTAAAAAATGAATATGTTCTCTGGATCCATGTATAATCTTTAACGGTGTTTCTTAACTCCGGTGCTCAGGCTCCACTAACAGCCCATGTTTTCTAGGTATCTGAAACACAGGTGATATGATTTGCTGCTCAGTGATTGTAGCATTCTTAATTTCCCCAAAGTAATCCTTAAAACCTGGCCTGTTAGTGGATCCTGAAGACAGGGTTGGGGAATACTGATCTATAATAGATTTTGCTTAATTTCTCCATAAGGAAGGACACCGGTAACATCAAAACAACATGGAAACATAAGCTTGTAGTGCAAAACAAATGAATCACTACAAGGCTTAACTGACATGATAAACACTGCCTGCAGTTGCCACACTGAACACTATAGTCTGACACTTGCTTTGAAAGTTGCTGGCACTTTTTGGCTTTTACTCATTTGTCTTATGATAAAAACAGGATTATTAACAGTTTTTTTTGCAGTTTGTACATAATAAATATAACGTGTGCAGATCTTAAACTATGGACTGTTGATGCCTATGGTTATCTTTTGTTAAATGTACTTGTATGTTGTTACAGACATTTATTTTTCTGATTTTGATAACTTGCGTGTTGAAATGTGACATATGTACTGTGCAAGACTTGTTCAGGACACGTGCGTCACAGTTGCTCATATCTGCTGTTACTGCAGTGGGTGCCTTATTTTGGATTGCGGCTGCGGGATTGCTGTCCTCATCTGTCAATGGGCAGACAGTTGTTGCTCCATGGGTTTTCTTACATTTTTGCATTGTGTTATTTGGATTGGACCAAACATTAGCCGAAGTGCGCATTTACCTTGCAACACCACAGCCTCACAGTTCACCACTTTGCAGGTCAAAATAGTCAGAAATATATATTTTTATAAAGTATTTTACCAGGAAGGATACAGGGAGATTTCTCTCGTTTTCAAGTACAATATGTCCTGGGTTCAAGAGCATTGAATTGTTACAGTTGTTATAGAAATACAAAGTAATAAAATGCAAGATATTAAAAAACAACTCAAATATACAGATTAACAGAAAATAAATATGTAAGAAATATAGTCACTTTGTTACAGGTTTACAGGTGCATTCTGTATCGAGGTATGTTAATAGAGATCTTTTAAGTGACTTTAGACTGGGGGAAGATTTGAAAGGAGGTTATTTCATAATTGCGGTGCTCTGTAGGAAAATGAGGATTGAGACACTTTCTTTTTGTATTGTGGAATTGCAAGTAAGGTGCAGGTCCTGGATCGGAGGTTATAGGATGAGGGAACTGCTGGGGGAAGCAGTCCATTCAGGTAGGGTGGCAGCATCCCAGAAAAGCTCTTAAACACCGGGCTGGAAAGGTGAAGGGTGCGTCTAGATTCCAGCGATGGCCATGACTGCTTCAGGTCAAAGTGATGTTTGGGTTTTCTGAGCAGCAGTGTATTTGCAGGCGCTCACTGCTCAATCATCATTATAATTTTCAGACTTATTATTTCTAGGGCAGTGGTTCCCAACCGCGGTCCTGAAGTATCCCCAACAGGTCAGGTTTTCCAGATAGCTGAGACAGAGCACAGGTGATATAATTTGATGCTCAGTGATTGCAAAATTCCGTCTGCATTTCCCAAGGTAATCCTTAAATCCTGGCCTGTTAGGGGTACTTGAGGACCACAGTTGGGAACCACTGTTTTAGGGCATTGATTACTTATGGAAAAAGGGGGTTATTTACAAAACACTGATGTTATAGTTGTTGCAAATTATGGTGAAGTCACAATTGTTGCAATCAAACTACACTTTGGTGATTCTGTGGTTGCAGCTACGGCCAGGCCTGACAACAAGGGAGTGACAGCCCATGATTTTTTCAGGGTCTAGTGGCTCCAGGGGACCCTGGCACTTGCCAAACCCTCTGCAGCTTGTCTAAATGCCCCAGATGTAAGGGTCCCTCCAAGCTGCCCAGTACTGGTCCACTAAGATATCTTTAAATTTCCAGTGGGCTGCAGTGGTTCAGTGAGGGACCCGAAGACCCCACCATTCCCCCATTGCTAGCAATAACACTAAACCATGGAATTTTATGAATAAACCCCAAAAACACCACTATAGATTCCAAGGTAATTAAAGATTCCATACCTCATAAATTACTTTCCAATATCTAGTAATTGTTATTTAATTGATTTTTGTTATATGTTTCTCAGGGTTTTATGTATCTATAAAGTCAGTGCTGTATAAAAGGAAGCTATTTGTTTTCTTTGCTCAACCATAACAGATATAAAATCAATAATAATTGCAGTTCCTTCGGTTTGAGAGCCTTTTCCAAGGCAGAAGACTTCTTAAATTCAATACCGAGTTAGAATTATTGAGTCTTTCCATTGCATGCAGGTTTTCTATATCTGCATTTCCTCATTGTTTGGATTATGTTTCATCCATAATTATACTATGTCACTTATTGTATACTAATGGACAAATGTGACAGAATGTAGGGAAACAGTACTTATTTATATCTGTTTGTTAACCTACAGTTTCACAAAATGATGTCAGTTCTCCACTGACAATCGGAGAACCATTTGTAGATAAAAATCAGTATTTTCTATTATGTCAATCTATTATGTAATCTATATTGACAAACCGTGACTGTATGGATATAAATAATGCCATGATAATATTGAATATAATAGTTGGTGATATATTGTCTTGGGCTTTATTTGCAACACAATTTGTACACCTACTTTCTAGCTTTCAAAAATGTTGTAGTGGTAAAATAATTGGTATATATCAAAAAGGATTGTACGCAAAGGACCCCAATTGAAAATCCCGTAACAACCAATACACAAAAATAACTTTAGTGTATAGGTGAAGAAACTATAAAATCATATTAAAAATGCATACAATTACAATTATTTGAAAATTTTGGTTTTCATAACACATATTTGCCTAAAATGTAGGAAAGCTGTACGCAAATAGGAATAAGATATTTAAAATTTAAATTAGGGATAAAACACATAAAATACATACCAAATTTATAGTATCCAGTAAACCCGTCTCAAAAGGGGAAACACAAATGATATTAACCCTTTCGCTGCTGAGGCTTTTCCCGCCTCTGTGCTGAGGTCATTTTTACCGGTTTTGCTCATCATGTTTAAACGTGTTTTGAAGGCTTATTTTAGTATATGACCCAGACATATTATATATCGTTCTTTCCGTCAGACTCGGCAGATTAATAATATGTCATTATTATATGTATACGTCATGACCTGTCTGTATATTATAACAAAAAATGCAATAAAATATGAATTTTCAATAATTTACAGCGTGTAAAGTGTTTTTTTTCCACATTTTAACATTCGAGCAATTGCGGTTATATTTTGTATGGGGTGCGCTTGTTAAAAAAATTAGAGATGGGGTCTCGTTACATTTTGTTTTGGGGAAAATTACACAATTTTTAACAAACGCACCGCATACAAAAATCGTTAGTGCAGCATCATTGTTCACATTATAATTGAAATGGGAACAATATTGCTGCATTAACAAACCAAAAAAAAGAAAAAAAAGTGTTTATTTATTAATATATTTTATTTAATATATATTTTTTTAAATATCTTTTTATTTTTATTTTATTTATTTATTTATTTTTACAAACTTTTTTCACATTCGAGTTTGGTATCGTTGGAACGGCCATGCTCTGGCCGATCCAACAATACTAAACGTTAACCCCTAGCTGCCACGGATCGGGAGATAGGGAGTTCATTGGAACTCCCTATCTCCACCGTTGGTGGCAGTTAGGGGTTAACTCCAGGACTGGCGTCATCGTGCTATGCACGATGACGCCAGTCCTCAGGGGGAGTTCCCGGAGGCTTGGCCGACATCCAAGATGTCGGCCAGCTCCGGGAAAGGATCACGAACCGGCGCTTTTCAGCGCCGATTCGTGATCCAGCTCCCCAGGGGTTAATGCCAGGTACCATTTGGAAGGGCAGGCTGTGCCCTTCCAAATGGTGCCTGGGTTAACCCCCGCAACACTGCCGATCGGGAGGGAGAGAGGTCCGAAGGACCTCCCCCCTCCCTTTCAGGCGCCTCCTCCGCACATGCGGGGGGGGCGCCTGAATTAGGTGTCATCGCGCTGCCGCGATGACACCTAATTTCACCGGCGGCGGTTCCGGATGCTGGGCTGACATCGAGGATGTCAGCCCGCACCGGGGGGGCCAGCGATCGGCCGGAACCCGGCCGAACGCTGACCCCAAAGGGAGGACGCGCTGAGCGCGTCCTCAGCACAGCAGGAGCCATGCGGAGGACGCGCTGAGCGCGTCCTCCGCATCGAAGTGGTTAATAACTGATGGAAAAAAAATTATGGCAACAGTTCCACTCGCGGTTGCTGCCGCTCCCAACTATAGAGTATGAAAAAACGTGAATGCAAGCGTTCACTTTAAGATTGTTTGTAGCATAGGGTTCTGGGTTCTCTAAGCCCTTCAATTTGAGTTGAAGGCATACAGGAAATGACACTGAATATAATAATATAACAAAAAACAGTGTAATTTGGTTTATGACAGATAAAGGTTAACACGTGCGATCAGAGGGGGATACAAACACAGGTTTCGGAGGCGAGGGGGGGCACTATACCAGTTTTGGCTAAGAGCTGGTGTACAGTTCGCAGTGACAGGCAGTGTTGAGCCTAATCGCAGGCTGACCTTGTCACACTCACTCTCTCCAGAGCATTGCACATGGTTTGTCCTCATGCGGCTCCGGTGACACCGTATAGACACTGCACAGCAATGCTCTGCACGCTGGCCCATGCTCTGTCACTGAGAATCAAGCATCACCAGCAGTAACACACCACAGGGCCATACACCCACTGATACCCATACATAGCCATATAACTCAGAGATATAAACACGTACATAGCTATACAGACGTAAACACACCAATTGGGGAAGCCACTAAAGCCAGGCTCAGAAACTTGACTATTCGTAAACTTTATAGAAACATAGAAACAAAGAAAATGTCGGCAGATAAGAACCTTTTGGCCCATCTAGTCTGCCCAATTACATGGATACTTTACCTGGATTTATCTTTTGTTTAGGATAGCCTTATGTCTATCCCATGCCTGCTTAAATTCAGTCACTGTTTTGGCCTCTACCACTTCTACTGGAAGGCTGTTCCATGTATCCACCACCCTCTCAGTAAAATAATGCTTCCTGATGTTACTTTTAAACCTTTGCCCCTCTAATCTAAGACTATGTCCTCTTGTTTTGCTACTTTGTTTCCTTTTAAATATACTCCATTCCTCTACCTTGTGGATTCCCTTTACGTATTTAAATGTTTCTATCATATCTCCTCTGTCTCGTCTTTTTTCCAAGCTATACATGTTAAGATCATTAAGCCTTTCCTGGTAACTTTTCTCCTTCAAGCCGTACACCATTTTAGTAGCCCTTCTCTGAACTCTCTCTAAGGCTGGTGTCAGACGAGCGTAGTGTTCACGTCCGTGATTGCGCCTAAAAGTACGCCGTGATAGCATGAAAGAAAGCCCATTGGAGCCTGACACATAGTACTCCGCACTGAACTGCGGACGCACAACGCGGCAAACGACGCAGTTAGGCAAGAACGTAATACTGCTAGAACGGACGTGCAGAGTGCGCCACGTCCACAACGTCCGCATAGCTTTGTGTGTGAGTGATGGAGCGAGGTCAGACGGACTGCATTTATACGTCCAGCATTTTGACGGACAGAATGTTTTTTCATTGTAATTTATTTCCCCTCCTACATCCGTCAAAAAATAACTTCAGTGAAAAAACGGACTGTGTGACCGCTACTGCGTCATCCGTACTGACGATGTCCTACTCACGACGTACAGCCCGTAGAAATCACGCTCGTCTGACCCCAGCCTAAGATGTCTATATCCTTCTGGAGATACAGTCTCCAGTACTGCACACAGTACTCCAAGTGAGGTCTCACCAGTGCTCTGTACAGTGGCATGAGCACTTCCCTTTTCCTACTGCTAATACCTCTCCCTACACAACCAAGCATTCTGCCAGCATTTCCTGCTGCTCTATTACATTGACTACTTACCCTTAGATCCTCTGAAATAATAACCCCTTAATCCCTTTCCTCAGATGTTGAGGTTAGGACTGTATCAAATATTCTATATTCAGCCCTTGGGTTTTTACGCCCCAGGTGCATTATCTTGCACTTATCCACATTAAAACTCAATTGCCAGCATCACAAAATTTTGCACTATTTATGTCAATAAAAATTTTAACTAAAATCAAAGCAAAGTATCTTATTTACCATAGTTTACACATTCATTGCTGGGAGTTAAATTGCTGCGTAGCTCTGTTATACACCTACACACCCTGAATAGATTGAGTAGTTCCTAAAAGGAGGAACATTAGAAAAAAAGGGGGAAAGATGGATTTGGGCCCAAAATAGGGACTGTCCCTGAAAAACAGGAACATTTGGGAGATTTGTACCCAGGCACATATTCATACACAGCTGTATACAGACACACTCATTGACGCACACACTCAAAAGACACGTACACATACATAGCTAAATACACATCCATATACAGTGGCAAGAAAAAGTATGTGAACCCTTTGGGATTACGTGGAGTTTTGCATGAATTGGTCATAAAATGTGCTCTGATCTTCATCTAAGTCACAACAATTTGAAAACACAGTCTGCTTAAAATAATACAACACAAACATTATATGTTTTCATGTGTTTATTGAACAGAACATGTAAACATTCACAGTGCAGGGTGGAAAAAGTATGTGAACCTTGGGACTTAATAACTGGTTGACCCTCCTTTGGCAGCAATAACCTCAACCAAACGTTTCCTGTATTTGCAGATCAGACCTGCACAACGATCTGGAGTAATTTTGGACCACTCCTCTTCACAAAACTGTTTCAGTGTAGCAATATTCTTGGGATGTCTGGTGTGAATCGCCCTCTTAAGGTCATGCCACAGCATTTCAATCGGGTTGAGGTCAGGACTCTGACTGGGCCACTCCAGAAGGTGTATTTTGTTTTGTTGAAGCCATTCTTTTGTTGAATTACTTGTATGCTTTGGGTCATTGTCCTGTTGCATCACCCATCCTCTGCGGAGCTTCAGTTGGCGGACAGATGGTCCTGCAAAATGTCTTGATAAACTCTGGAATTCATTTTTCCATCAATGACAACAATCCGTCCCGGCCCTGAGGCGGCAAAGCAGCCCCAAACCATGATGCTCCCTCCGCCATGTTTTACAGTGGGGATGAGGTTTCGATGTTGGTGTGCTGTGCCTTTTTTTCTCCACACATAGTGTTGTGTGTTTTTTCCAAACAACTCAATTTTGGTTTCATCTGTCCACAGAATATTTTGCCAGTAGTGCTGTGGAACATCCAGGTGCTCTTTTGCAAACTTCAAACGTGCTGCAATATTCTTTTTGGACAGCAATGGCTTCCTCTGTGGTGTCCTCCCATGTACTCCATTCTTGTTTAATATTTTCCTTATTGTAGATGTGTCAACAAAAATGTTAGCATGTGCCAGAGATTTCTGTAAGTCTTTAGCTGACACTCTAGAATTCTTCTTTACCTCATTAAGCATTCTGCGCTGTGCTCTTGCAATCATCTTTACAGGATGACCACGCCTTGGGAGAGTAGCAACAGTGCTGAACTTTCTCCATTTGTAGACAGTCTGTTTTACCGTGGACACATGAACATCAAGGCTTTTGGAGACACTTTTGTAACCCCCTCCAGCTTCATGCAAGTCAACAATTCTTGATCATAGGTCTTCTGAGAGCTCTTTTCTGCGAGGCATGGTTCACATCAGGCAGTGCTTCTTGAAACCAGTAAACACAAAACTGGTGTGTGTTTTTAAAGGGCAGGACAGCTTTCAGCAACACATCCAATAATATCACACTGATTGGACTCAAGGTTGGCTCACTCCTGGCTCCAATTAGCTCTTGGAGAAGTCATTAGGCTAGGGGTTCACATACATTTTCCACCCTGCACTGTGAATGTTTACATGTTATGTTCAATAAACACATGAAAACATATAATGTTTGTGTTGTATTATTTTAAGCAGACTGTGTTTTTCAAATTGTTGTGACTTAGATGATGATCAGAGCACATTTTATGACCAATTCATGCAAAACTCCACATAATCCCAAAGGGTTCACATACTTTTTCTTGCCACTATATACACCAGATACACACACAGACTTGGACATACAGTGTACAAACTATAACTGTTTATATATTTTGAGTGTATCCAGGAAATAGAAGTGATACATAGAAGTTAACCCCTTTGCTTCTGAGCCATTTCACTTGCCATCCTGCATTTTTCTAAAGAAATACACAATTTTAAACAAATTGAGAAAACACGCAAGATAAAACAGTGTATTTTATTTTATTCCGTACATTGTACATGTGTGGAACCGGAGATACAGGGTTTCAAACGGCCAAAGGTCCCCCGTATGACCTTTAGGCCGGCGTCAGACGAACGCAGTGATCACGTCCGTGTTGCTGCACAGTTTAATGTCTGTTATGTCCGTTGTAGCATAGAATCATGATCAATAGAGACCCACACACGAAGTACGTGCGTACCGAACTGCGCACGCACAACGCATGTGGCAAACGGATGCAAGTTAGGCAAGAACGTAAAACCGCTAGACGAACGCGCAGAGTGCACCACGTCCGCCTAGCGTTCTGTGTGAGTGATGAGATGTCAGACACAGCGCATTTGCGACGTCCAGCACCTTGACGCACAAAATGTCTTTTCATATCCTTTTCAAATTATTATCATTTTTCATATTAATTTTATTTCCCATAGTTCCCTTTTTTTCTACGTCCGTCAAGAAAAACGGACCATTGGGTGGCTACAGTATCTTCCGTCATTATGTCTGTCCGTTATGCACGCACGCAGAGTGCGCTCAGACTGCGTTCGCCTGACATTAGCCTTAATGGGACTAGAGCTCAGAGGGGGGCAAATGCCCCCTGTGCCCCCTCCCTGGTTCGCCAGTGCGTGCTATTAGGAATAAATGAAAATATGAAAATTAATAAAACATAAAAGAAATAGCTGGTGTTGGTAAAATTATCTTTTTTAAAAAAAAAAAAACTTCTTAACCAAAATAGGGATTAATAAAGAAAAATGATAAAAACAGTCTAAAAATATTTAATTCAGGTGTGGCAGATAAAAATCCTTATTGGACATGTATTGTGTAATCCCTACACTAACCCTTTCACTACCATGATTAAGTATACTCGATCTTCTTCTGGAGCGAAGCTATGGAACTCATTTATTTCAAACGAATTGCACTGCATACAGTCACCAGGACATATTCATAAAGTTGCAGCATACCAGAAATTACAGCCAATGTGCTGTAGCTCAGAGAACTGCTCTCAGTGTCCTTAATGGACGCTGGATCTTGTCTTCGTGTGTCTCACAAGCATATGCTGCAGTTGCAAAATTTGACCATCAGGGGAACTCTCTGCCTGCAAATGAGCTTACAGAGTTATTCAGAGAGAGGTGAAAACCAGGAGAATGGCTGGAGAATTGAAAATTCTAGGTCAAAATAGCCTATTTGGAAAGTGAGATAAATGGGAGAATATTTCTGGTTTGGCTATTTTGACCTAGAATTTTCACTTCTCCAGTCATTCTCCTGGTTTTCACCTCTCTCTGAATAACCCTGTTAGTTTATTGTAACAATGATTATTTAGAAGATACATACATTATTACAGTTTGCATAATGGACAGTAGTTTTGTAAAACCCACTGGGTTTTGACAGTGGTTTTATGCTAAATTACTTGTAAGTCTGGGAGCTAAGGAAAAGTATTGCAAATTCATTTACACATACCAAACAATATCCCCATAGTTCTTTCCCATCTAAAGAATCTTTGGTACTAAATGTACATGAAGTCACCATTCAATGATCTGTTAGTTTCTTCTCTTGAGCAGGAGATCAAGTCTAAATTCTTTTGCAATTTACAAAACTGTCAATTACAAGAGTCCCAAAAGATGACGCGGTTATCTCCCTGTATATGTTGTGTTTCTTTTTTGTCATGTACTTTTTAGTTGTGCTTGTAATTTGCTTTCAATAATCAGATTTTTATTTATAGGAATTGTGATTTAATATGTGAACTAACCCTAGCGTCAGCCTGTTTTCACGTTTGTGCCAGGTAAAATGAGTCTAGTGCCTGACCAACAGATCATTTGCCTCCCGCTAAAAACTGGAAAAATCACTTAGCACGTGGTAATTTGCGATTCGTAGCGTAAGCTTACTGTACTTACCATTGGGAGCGCTAGAGAGCACTTGCACTATTGTAACCAACAGATCACTTGGTGCCTGCGCCAATTTTTAACCTACTGCTCAACCCTGGTGCTAACTCCAAAAAAAACACAAAAAACTGCTAGATGTGTTTATACTTGTACAAGCTTGTGAGGGCAGAGGATTGGTATGGCCAGGCACTCTGCACTCTGCGCTGGAAAAAAATGTTCTATCCTGTACACAACCGCATTAGTGCTGGGTCTCAGACCAGGTTTTAGCATCTTCCTAGCGTGCGCTAAACAAGGGCTCAAAATTTCCACTCGCCTACTCGCATTTGGCGAGTAGAAATTAAGTGAGGGTGAGTGGAAATGCAAACGCAGGCAGCACAATAAATTATCTTGTGCTGTGTATTCCGGCAGTGGCACCGTGCAGCCCCCCCCTTCCCCAGGTGGCAGGAAACAGCTGCCTAACCTGACCCAGCTCATCTCTGTCACTGGCAGGGGGTGGGGAGGAGCTTCCCTGCCTCCTCGCTCTGCTCACACTGGGCTCTGATGACTGGGTATACATGTATCTGTGGTCTGATGTCTGGTATTAATGTTATTTTTGTTTATTCTAAATAAAACCTTTAAGAGTGTAATTTCATAACATAATTTAAGGGATTGTGATTAGAGGCAGAGTTAAGGGCTGGGTAGGGGTTAGATGGAGCAACTGGTGGCTAGTAACTCTTATGACCTGCTTAGTAGCCTGGGATTTGAAATTTTGAGCCCTGCGCTAAACAACCTTGTACACATACTACCGCAGACAAGGTGATCTGTTGGTGGGTCCTCGGGTGCTGCCTTTTAGCAAGATTTTTCATTAGCGATGGCGTTTTAGCCCACACCTAGTGATAGGGCTCTGGAACTTTGCTCATTTTGTTTGAATTTGCAATGATAATATTATATATTGGCAAATACAATTATGAAACAAGAGTGATTCTAAAACACCATTCAGTGGCCCAGGAAGCAGATTCAAGAAATCTACTCAATAGGCTTGTGCACCGATTTTTTTTTCGGTTCGATTCGGTTCGATTTTTCAGATTTTTAAACATTTCGATTCGGCTCGTTTCGACCGATTTCGGTTTCGATTCGATTCGGTTCGCCCCGTTTTTCGGGTACATTTTTTTTTCGGAATATCGACCATTTTTCGTATTTTCGTGTCTCTGTGCTCGGTTTTTGTATCGACTTTTCGTAATTCCGGAAATTTTCGTTTTTCGGAATTGCTCATTTTTCGGAATATCGACCATTTTTCGTATTTTTCGTGTCATTTTGCCCGTCTTTTGTATCTACTTTTCTTTTTTTCGAAAAAATTTTGTTTTTCAGAAAATTTTCGTTTTTACAAAATTTTCGTTTTTCGGCAAATTTTCGTTTTTCGGAAATTTTTCATTTTTTGGAACATCTGTTCTCCTCGTTTGACACATTTCAAGTCCATTCGAAAAATCCGAAAATATTTCGTTTCGGCTCGGAAAACATTTCGGATCTGAAATTTTCGGATCTAAAATTTTTCGGAAATTCGGCCGCATCCGAAAACACGAATCGGGAAATTTCGTGAAAATTCCGAAACCCGAAACGTGAATGAAGTGAATACAAGCTACAGATCAATGTAGTATCCCCACAGTTACATTAAAATAGGTGACGGAAAATTAGAAAATATAGATCCCTGCAAAGTAAAAGCGGTTAAATTTATGTGATGACTTTGATTGACATCAACCACTCAGTAGGGAAACATAAACATGTTTATGATGCCTACACTAAGCAACATTTACTTCAACCTTGGTCTTGGCATAATGGCTGACATTGCAGTAATTACTTTATTGCATGATTTGTTTTAATTGACAGTAGATTTATTAATCTGTATATACTGTTGCATGTTTGTCCAATTTCAGCATATCCCCCTGGTATTTAGCTATCTGTTTATTGCGGTTTACATAGTTAATTGGAGGTTAAATGGAAATGATCACCAATATATGAGTAAACACTTTATAGCTACATGTTTGGTTATTATGACTCATGGAACGAGACTGGTGTAGTGTGGAGGCGGAATAGTTTGGTCAAAGTTGCTTATATTATAGAGAATTTCAGCAATTTATCTTCATTTATTGGGTCTCAAAATGTTGGTCCTTAAACTTGCTATCTAACTTTTTCATCTCTTGTGGAAGAAAATAGTTTTTGTGCAATTGTACTAAGGTTATATTCAATTACTGCTTTTGTGACCATATTATGCTTTAGGGAATATTTACTGTTCTCCTCCATTTCATATTTATATTTAATATAATTTCAGGACAGATGCCAGCTGGCAGTCAGAAGGAGCCATAACAATTTCTGAAAACACATACAAATGCCCTTGAGTTATCGCAGAGTACTGCAAATTATTTTACCTTAACAGGTATTAAGTACACAGAAGGGAACTGATAGATACACTTGAAATTCAAAAAGGGTATTGTGTTAACTGTGTTTTTGTGAGTGTTAGCTCACCTCAATCATGATCATTTGTGTGTGCTGTATCTTTTTATTTTTGTAAATTTATTGTTTAGGGAAATCATAAAACATTGGATTAATTATAGTGTATATAAATTTAATTAACTAATTATTACCTGTACACATTCAATATATCTGAAAATCATTTTGGTTTTTAAGTAGCATTTTAGTCTTAATATTATTTTGCTCTCGGTCCCTAAATCCTACTGAGCAGGAGCCCAAAATTATTGTAAGGTCCAGAGAGTATTTAAAGGCTTTTGATTAAGTTTATAATACCTTCTAGGGGCACTATCACCTGGTGTGAGCTAAAACGCCATCGCTAAAGAAAACATTTAGCGTGAGTCGCTAAATCTTAGTGCCTGACTACCTACTAACAGATCACCTTGTCTACAGCAGTCTGTGTACAAAGCCGTTTAACCCCTTCGCTGCGGATGACGTGTGGGGAACGTCATCATTGACTCCCGCTATATGCGGAGGACATTCCCCACAAGTCATCCGCAAGTGAGAGCCCCGGCGGAGATACTCACCTCTCTGTCCGGGGTCCCGCGGCGTTCTGGCTTCAGCGTCCTCAGACACTGAAGTGAAGCGCCTCTCGACGTCAATGATGTCATCGCGCCATGCACGATGACATAATTTCCAGGCAACCACCCGGGAGATCGCCTGAAAGGGAGGGGCGATCCGTTCGGATCCCTCTCCTTCCCGATCGGGAAGGAGCAGCGCCACAAGCCAAGCACCGCTTAAAAGGGAAGAGTCTCCCCTTTTAAGCGGTGCCTGGCTTTAACCCCTCAGACACTGGGTCGTGATTCAGCGCCTTGCGGTGCCGAATTGCGGCCTAGGTCCAGTGGGGGCCGCCATCTTGGATGGCGGCTCCACCCCGGGTCCCCCCTCGCTTCCAGACATCGTCGTGCATAGCGTGATGATGTCAGATAGCCGGGGAACCCCTAGCTGCCTGGGGATTTCCCAAGGAAATCCCCTGTTGGAGATCGGGGGTTCCTTTGATGTCTCCATAACCGTGGCAGCTAGGGGGTTGTGGAGGGTGTCATTCGAAAAGGCCTGAGCATGGCCTTTTGAATGATACCAAACATGACCATGTTCAAAGTAAAAACAAATTTAAAGAAAAAAATATATAATAAATAAATAAAAATAAATAAATAATAAATAAATAAAAACATGTTTTTGTGTGTTGTTTTTATTAATGCAGCAATATTGTTCACATTTCAATTATAATGTGAACAATGATGCTGCACTAATGATTTTTTTCTATGTGTGCGTTTGCTAAAAATCGCGTAATTCCCCCCAAAAAATTTAACAAGTCCCCATTTCTAATTTTTGTACAAGCGCACCCCATAGAAAAAATAACCGCAAACGCTCATGTGATAAAATGTGAGAAAAAAACACTTTACACACTGTAGATGATTAAAAATTCTAATTTTATTGCATTTTTTTATAATATACAGGCAGGACATGATGAATACACATAAAAATTATATATTATGAATTTGACGAGTCTGCCGGAAAGAACGATATATAATATGTCTGTGTCATATAATAAAATGTGGCTTCAGATCACGTTTAAACATGATGAGCAAAAGCGGTAACAATTAGCTCAGCACACAACGGTGAAATGCCTCAGCAGTGAAGGGGTTAACGCACACTAGGTAAACGCTAAGATCCGGGCTGAGACCCAGCGCTAATGCGGTTGTGTACAGGATAGAACCTTGTATAAGTATGAACATATCCAGCGAATAGCCCTTACACCCCTGCATTATTAAAATCCTCCAAGGTGGCCATATTATCCATGTTTATATGCACACATATATTAATTAAGGCTGAGGGGCATTGCATGATAAATTGTATGTATTTATTTATTTGCAAAGTATTTTACCAGGAAGGATACATTGAGAATTCTCTCGTTTTCAAATATGTAGAATCCTAACAATGCATTTAATAAATCCAAAAGGAAGGCCAGATGAGCGATAATAATTTCCCTGCTGCAGCATATAAATAATACATGTTTCAGGGCAAGACTTATCTATGTGTCCCTTTAAACATGGTCCAAACAGTCACCCTAATAATCAACCATTTACATACTATGAATAACCCCCAGCATAATATGTTGAAAATTAGGCAATATATTAGAATTAGGATATACTGTATGTCAGTAAAGGATACATATATATCATAATAGAGCCTACTGCAACAGCAACGATATTGCTGACCAGATCCATTACTATGGTGTATGGGGCCAAGAGAACACCTGTGCTGCATTTTTTTAATTGCCTGTTGATTTTTGGGTTAGGACCCGTTTTTTGTGTTGTTTTGGAGTTAGCACCAGGGTTGAGCAGTAGGTAAAATGTTACGATTAGCGTCGCTCCAGAAATTAGTTATAGACACCAAGTGATCTGTTAGTTACAAAAGTGCTAGAGATGTCTAGTGCTGTCCATAAGTATAGGATGCGAAAAGTACAGTAAGCTCATGCTACGAATCGCTAATAGTGACGCTCTAAATGATTTTTCCCGTTTCTAGCAAGGGGCAAATGATCTGTTGATCAGGCGCTAGAGTCATTTAACCTGGCGCTAACACAAAAACATGCCAATGCTAGGGTTAGCTCACAGCAGGTGTATTAAAAATGTAGTAAACATTTATTATATCCTAGCCTGCTAAGGATAGAGCAATTTAGCACAATCCTGAATTTTGAAATATTTTGTTACATTCATATATATTGTATGTGCCTGTTTAAAAACAGAAAATTTGCCAGTTTCATTGCGTTATGTTTCGTTTCATATGAAAGGGAGCAGTGTAAGTCAAACCTTCGTACGAACGTGTTGACTTCCCTCGAGGCATCCTGCACTACAGACCCCTGTTTGGTATATGGCTGTACTGTTCCTCTACTGTGGGTGTTTTGGTTTTAACGTCTTCACTACCAAGTGTTTTTCCAAAAAAACATTGTCAGAGACCAGTGTTTTTTTGTAGAATAATTTTTAATTAATTACACAGTAAGAAATATTTGGGCATAATCCAATAGTACTTATTACTGTAAATAACCTATTTTGGCCAGTAGATGGCACCGTCTACTGGCAAATTGTGTTACAGCTGTTTGAGCTGCAGCTCGGTTTTTTTTTTCTTTCCAGCATCGGCTGCTGAATGCACTATGTCAGAGCATTCATTAGCTGATTTTACACAGTTTTAGCTATGTGGACATTATACCCACAGGGCTTAAAGTTTGGGGGCACCTTCTACAGCCCAAAAGTAAAATTTGTTTGCAACAACAAATTACATTTGCTTTTGGACTGCAGATCAGCAGATCGAGATATTGGGGCACCGGATGGTGCCTTTGAAGCCCAAGATATATTGATCTCCATAGTGAAGGGGTTAAAAATTAGAAACATAACTGGAATATGCTCAAAAAGTGGTGGAATATCAATGGACCACCCAATGGATAAATACTAAGCAAATCCTTTATTTCCTCCCCGCACCTGATTACAAAACACAGGTAGGGTGAGTAATCACTCAGACGCTATTTTTCTTTGGGTGCATGGTGTAACTTAATGACTAAATGGCCTTCTATTATGGCCAAAAACCACACATTTTTAATGAGCTGGTAACGGGCAAGTTTAACCCTTTCCATGTGGAGGACGCGCTCAGCGCGTCCTGCCGCATGGCCACTTCAGCGCATCCTTGAGCGCATCCTCCATGTGCAGCGGCGATCGGCCGGGATTCCGGCTGATCGCGGCGGCCCCCCGGTGCGGACTGACATCATCGATGTCAGCCCAGCCTCCGGGACCCAGGCGGGCACAATAGACGTCATCGCGCATGCGCAATGACGTCTATTTCAGGCACCCCCCCGCCATTGCGGGGAAGGTACCTGAAGGGGATGGGGGAGATCATTCAACCTCTCCCCTCCCCCTCCCCATCATCCGTGCGGGCCAGCCAGTAAAGGCAGACACCACTTGGAAGGGCACAGCCTACCCTTCCAGGCGGCGGCTGTCTTTAACCCCTAGGGGGCTGGATCGCGATATGGTGCTAACATGCGCCGTATCGCGGTCCCCTCCCGGAGCTTCCGGGATATCCCCCTAATGACTGGCATCATCGCGCATAGCACGATGGCGCCAGTCCCGCAATTAACCCCTTGCTGCCACCTATGGTGGAGATAGGGGGTTCCAATGAACCCCCTATCTCCCGATCCGTGACAGCTAGGGGTTAATGTTTGATATCATTGGAACGGCCAGAGAATGGCCTTTTCAATGATAGAAAAACATGACCATGTACAGTTTAAAAAAAATAATTAAAAATAAAATTAAAAAAATAAAAAATAAAAATTTTAAAAAAGTTTTTTTGTTTTGCTTTATTAATGCAGCAATATTGTTCCCATTTCAATTATAATGTGAACAATGATGCTGCATTAACGATTTTTTCTATGGGGGGTGTTTGCCAAAAAACATGTAGTTTTCCCCAAAAAAAGTAACGATTCCCCGTTTCTAACTTTTTTAACAAGCGTACCCCATAGAAAATATAACCGCAAACACTCGCATGTTAAAATGTGAAAAAAAAACACTTTACACGATGTAAATTATTGAAAATTCTAATTTTATTGCATTTTATGTTATAATATACAGCCAGAACATAACGTATACATATAATAATGATATATTATGAATCTGCCGAGTCTCCCGGAAAGAACGATATATAATATGTCTGGGTCAATTAATAAAATGTGACTTCAAATCGCATTTAAACATGATGAGCAAAACCGGTAAAAATTACCTCAGCACAGAGGTGTGAAAAGGCTCAGCCGAAAGGGTTAAGGATTTTATGTTAGCAATGAAGAAGGAACTCATTATTGCCTAACAGCCTTCATATACATTCTGGAAACTTCCTCTAAGGAAAAGAGTTGCCAGATCGGTTTTCTAAAACACATATTGGGCCAAATGTTGCAATATTCCTCTATTGGTTTTTGCCATAGGGTAATAAAAGGGGATATGTTCATCCAAATCAATATCACACTTAGTAGATATTAATGAGAAATCCTCCTGCAATTTTATGCTATTTAATCTATAGTGTTTTCTGGTTAGGGTAATTAAAATAATGGAAATTACGATACCACCTGAAATGCACAGCAGCAGTGAATTAATTTGCACAGTTCAAATATGTTCTATCAATAAAATTCTGATTTTATGACTATTCCTTTTGTTTTGTTTTCAACTTCTTAGATTTTAAAAGAATTCAGAAGGAAAAAATTCTAGTTGTTTGCTTTCAAACCATGTATAATGAAGCAAAATTCAAGGGTACTCACAGTTCATTGGCCTGTGTGACCCATTTAATAAATTCTGGGAGAGGAGTGAGTAAATTGACATCTTATCCAGAAGAGTCAAAATGTGTATTTGTTGTATTTGTCTAGAGTTAAGTTGTACGGACCTGACGGTCGAAGAGGTGAAGTTATGATGATGTTTTATGTTTGTAAGTCAGGAACAGCTGCCCCTGGTGATACTTAAATTAGACATGTTCTTAGCACTATATAAATTCAGCTCTCAGAAATATTATGGGGGGCACGTTGACCTAAAACAGCCACACAAATTTGTAAAGCGTTCTGCTTTACACCTAATTATATAAAAAAAATGTCCTAGTTTTACAGTGACATGTGTCTTGCAGAAAAATAGATACTAGCTAACACATTGTTTTTCTTAGGGATAGAAAAGCAATAAAAACCAAAGAAGATACATCATACTAAATCCCCTGTTTTATTCAAATATTTTTTCAAAAAATCCATTAGCAATTTAGCTTAATTAAAAATAAAATGCTAAAGAATTGTTAACTCAAAGATTAAAGGTAATATTTGCCTTTTAATTATTTTGCATGAGAATGCAAAAATGCTTAAAAAGGTGGGAATTCTTAGATTAAAATTAATATATATTTTTATTTACACACAACAAAGGGATGCACTCTGCCTAAACATGCATGTCTCATAACAGTGCTACCGAGACCAATAAACACAACATACATAAATTCAAAGCACGTAACGCAAACATACATCTACAGATTTAATAACACTTGACTTATGATTTAAATAGATGGGTGTTTAGTTACACTTTATGATCATACATTGCATAAGCCTGCCACAATGTCAACCCACCTTGGAACAAGGTCTACTAGTTCTTCATTGTTTATTTAAACCATGCAAGCTGCAAAGAGCTCCAAGAGGAAGTATGTCCCAAGCAAGTGAATTAATCTTATAACACCAGGCATTAGGCAGGCACAGCTCTCTTTGTATGAGATTAATGGGTGGGACAATATCAGCTAGAGCAGTCGTGTTCAAATACAATTGGGTATTTTGAATGAACACCGATTGCATCATGCATTCTATAGTAGCTATGGGCTAGGTCTTTGTGGAAGTTTGTTAGTCTTTCTTCTATGCTACAATCAAGTAGGACGCCGTTCTCCCCTGTTCGATGGCAGTGAACTCCCCATAGAGAAGTAATGGTTAATCTATTCAGAGAACACAGAACAGCACCGAAATGTCAGTGAAATGCCCTGATTTGCGGTGGTTTCATTCACCAGGTTTAATCAGGATTTGTTAGGCATTTTTGGGGATTTTTTTCAGCAAAAAAAGTCTGATTTTTTTTAAAAAATAGCTTTTTTTTTTTCTGTAACAGACCTTTTTATTATTATTCATAGGATCTTATATATTATTTCCAGGCATTTTCGTGCAGTAGTTTTTTTGCAAACACCTTTTTGTGTGTTTCGTTTTGGTACGAACAAAATTCAGACAGAATTTCCCTGATTAGTATTTCAGATGAATTCGTTATACCGTTTCACTCGGCATCACATTCCTGTCCATTGGCAGTGGTGCTGAATCTGTTGTATTCAGCACCACAGGCCATAGACAGCACCATGGTACCGGTTGGTGCGATTTGGCTGTAGTGAAATTATCCATAGAGAAGTAACGGTTAATCTATTCAGAGAACGCTGAAATGTTAGTGAACTGTCCTGATTTTGGACAGGTGCATCCCATAGGTTTCAATGTAAAAATATTCCCTGTTTTTATTAAATATTTATTCAACTGAATGTTTATTCTTTTCACTTGCATCAAGTGAAATTTTTAGGATTCATCATTTTTTAGGATTCTTTTGGTATTTTTCGGGATTTTTTGGTGACATTTTTGGATTCCTAATTTATTTTAAAACAATGAGGCTTTTTGTCTTTGCCAAAAGCAGTGTTTTTTTTCTTTCCTTTCCCTCAGTCTGGCTGCATTCGGCAAGGGCTGTCTATGGTGCTGAAACCTATTCATCAACAAGGACAGCAGTCTCACAGGGCTCCGGAGCCCCATGCAGCTGCTCTCCATGGTGCTGAATAGGTTTCAGCACCAAGAAAAGCAGCTCTGTGGGGCTCCAGAGCCAACGGGGCTGCAGTCCTTGGTACTGAATAGGTTTCAGTACCAAAGACGGGATTAGATTTTATTATTTTTACCCTAATCTAAATAATTAATTAATCCATTTCACAATATGAAATAACTAATAAAAGCAAAATTCGAAATAACTAATAAAAATTAAATACGAATTGATGTGAAATACGAAATAACTAATAAAAACAAAATTGATCCAAAATGAAACAAAACAAATTTTTATGTTGTGCATATGTCTACACCTTTTAAAAGTTGCTTTCCTTTTTTTTTTACCCCTTCGATGGCTTGTTAGCTTTTTCCAGCTACTGTTCGGCGGGTCGTCGTCTTTGTTCGGTTCGATTCTGCGGTTTTGCGGCAGTTTTACCAATGAGTTCTATGGCTTGTTCCCTGCACTTTGGGGACCCTGTGGTGAATGCTGAATTCACAGCAGGGTAGGCGAATTGGATTAGCCGAAGTGCGGTAAATGGGAGGGCACTAAAATGTCGGTGACATTACGGTGCTCTCTGAATAACCCTGAATGTTTGTCTTACAGTATCCTTCTTTCAAACCTGTAGTATGGAAGGAGGCAAACCGATTTTCGTCTACATTGGTAGAGGCAAATAAATGCACAAGGAGCTCATCGCAGATTTATTTATAGTTGTGTAAAATTATTCATGTACTTGAAATAAAAATAAGCATTGAATCTATATTTATACATTCATAACAAGATTGCGTGTTTGAAAACATGCTTTAACTCGTGTTATGTCTGTAGTACCAATATAAACGATACTGGCATTTATAATCATTCCTAACATAATTATAGATTTGGTCATTAGATAAAAAAGTGATAAGCCTGCAAGATTTGAAAAATTATATTTGATAGTTTAATTTTGTAATTATCGAATCAAGAATAGGGATTTCCCAGACAAGCAACTTCAGACAAAAAAATCACACAACGTAAAACAAATAAGTTTGCATTTAATGCTCTAAAGAACGACTTCCAAAATAATTTGCTTAAACCACAATCACCTCAAGATATCTGGAGATATTTTCAACTATATTGTTTTTAATTTTGATGACTGCTTTTCCAGGGAGTGGTTCCTATATAGCTCATGTTCACAAGTGGACCCTTTTCCTTCAATTCAATTTTTTTTTCAATTATATTTGCAAACTTTGTCATATTGAGATCAAAAGATTTCAAGACTAACCCCCTCCTTGTGTAGTGAGGTTATTCTTTATTCAATATATTGACCGGTACAAATCTACATGAAGATCCACATACTGTTTTGGTGAACAGGTAAAACAGTACAAAATGTATGCATGCTAATTTTGTTTACAAATATATAAATAAATAGTGTATAAAGTATTTTATGTCATCTTTGAATACTACATTGTTTTTTGTAAGAATATCAGAACTGGTGTGAGCCTTTTGTGGACAAACCAGTTACAGTTACATTTATTTATAAAGCGCAACAAGTTCCGTAGCTCCATACAATGGGTGAGATATAACAACAAATATACATACAAGTTAGACCCACAGAGAACAGTGGGAGAGAGGACCTTGCTCAAGAGCTTACAATCGAAGAGGAAAGGGTTGACACAATTAGTGTGGGTGCATGGGGTCTGTGTGGGAAGATGAAGCAAGAAAGGTACAATAGGGACTATTGAGTGACCTGACAGAGGTCTCTAAAGCAATGTGCTTTTAGAGACTTCTTGAAGGAGTGGAGGGACGAGAAAAGTCTAATGTTGCAGAGGAGGGAGTTTCATATAAAGGGGGCAGCTCCGGAGAAGTCCGGAAGGCAAGAGTTGTGGGTGCAGGTATGAGGAGATAATACCAGATTATTGATAGAGCAAAGTGGACGGAATGTACCTTGAAGGAGGTGAGAAAAGAAGTTCAGAAGAACAGTAGGGGACCCAGAACAAAGCCTTGAGATACCCCAAGAGGGAGGAAATGGGGGGGGGGGTGAAGAGGCACCAGTGAAGGAGACACTGAAAGATCGAAGAGAGAGATAGGTAGAAAACCAGGAGAGAGCAAGGTGTCGCTGAGACCAAGTTGATGCAACATGAGGAGCAGAAGAGGGTGGTCGGCTGTGTCAAAGGCAGCAGAAAGATCAAGAATAATATCCAGGGAAAGTGACCTTTGGTTTTAACAGCAACTAAGGCATTAGTCACCTTGGTCAGAGTAATCTTAGTAGAGTGCTGGAAGTGAAAGCCGGACTGGTATGGTTCAAGAAGGTAGTTGGCAATGAAAAAACAGCTGGTTATAGACCAAGCATTCTTCGATTTTTGAGGCAAAGGGAAGCAAAGAGTTGGGACGGTAGTTAGAAAGGGGGGAAGGGTCAAGAGATGGCTTCTCAGAAAGGGTAACAGCTACGATCCACCATCCAACAACTCAGTGAACCAACTCTGGTCTTTAAAGCACATCTAATTTAAAGTGCTGTTTAACAGAAGATATTCTCAATGCCCCTAAGACAAACAATTTCCAGAAATTCTATATGTTCCTTATTCGAGAGCTTACAAGGTCATAGTCTTCATCTCAGAAATATCATAATCTTCGAACCCAATCATGTTCTTGCTAGAACATAACAACAATGTACAAGTAGATATATAACAAAGTGTATATCCTTGAATGAAGCATCGGTGCATATCTTCTAAATCTAGTAAAATAGCTCATAGGTTTCAGTTACTTGCTATAAAGAATTGGATGTGACAGCAAGGTTGAATATTTATAATATGTAGGTTGAGTTTCTAATAGTAAGCTGTAAGTTGTAAATAATGTACAGTATCTTATATGCAGATAATCAAAGATTTAACAATAAACTGACGGCTGTATATATAATGCTTTTCAATTTGTGTTGTTCATGTTTTAAAAGAAGTGATTGAAAAGAAAGATAGCATACTGTAACCACAAAATAACTTTCATATTATAGATTAATAGTTAATGAAATAGGTCAACTTCTGATTTGCCTTTCCTCGGACTGGTGTTCCAAAGTTGTGGTTCCACAAAGTGCTGCAGTTCTAGAGACACATAAGTGAAAACATACTTTGTAGTGGCCACCTATTAATAAAATTGTATGGCAAAAATGTACAGGAATTATTGTTGTGATAAAGGTCAAAAGTAACTAAGCTTTAAAAAAGTATATAGGGAGTAGTATCTGTAACACAAATCACACATACATATGTTTTCCATCCTCTACCATTGCTTGAAGCGCCTTGCCCACAGATTATGGTATGTTGCAGGCTTCCTCGCATTTCCCTCTGGCCTCCCTCCTCTGGCAATCTGTGCCGCTGCAGGCTGTAGGCCTCAGACAACATCCAATACTGGCCCCAATTTTGATATTATGGAGGAGACATGGCGCTGTCCTGGGATTGACTACTGGCGGCTCTCCGTGGACCCTGGTCACCCATAACCCTCTGGTTCTGCCTGGGTTGGGAGGGAATTTCTTGGGTCTAGGGACCGGGGCTCCGTACTTACCAGTCATATTGTAGAAAATGGGGCACTGCTACCTCTCCACACGCTCCTTGCTACCTCCACCCCAAATTTCACACACTACTTCCGTTACGCTCAACTCCACCACTTTTTTAACTCTGACCTTAAGGAAGAGACTGAGGGGCGACGGCTTACTCCGTTTGAATCTCTGTGCGCTGCACCCCGTGGAACGGGTTCTATAGTATCCATTATCCAGACTTACCTAGCGGAGGGAGGATATAGGAAGGATTCCACGAGGTTGACACGGGGGGGGTGACTTGGGAGGAGACATTGACCCACAAGACTGGTCCACGGCTTTCCTTCTCATGTTTTATGCCTCCCATAGTGTATGGGAACAGAATTGTAAACTGTTTTTACGCTGGTATATGACTCTGACACAACTATATTAGATGTCCCTGGCCGAGTCAGCTCTATGCTTGCATTGTCTAGGTGACGGGGGAGACTACCTGCATATCTGGTGGTTCTGCCCTCGCTTACATTCCTATTGGAGAGGGAGGTGGCAGCTCACATAGAGAGGATCACTGGAGCAGATTTGCCATTCGAACCTGCGCCGTATCTCCTTAATATGCTGCCATACTCGACCGACACTTTTAAAAGTTCCTTACTCGCCATCCTGCTGTCGGCGGCCAGGGGTCTGATCGCGGTGTACTGGCGCCGGCACACTGCTCCATCAATACTGGATTGGGTAGCGAGGGTTGAAAGACTTAGGGGTTTTGAAGACCTGCATTACACCGCGCAGGGTAAATATGATCGCTTTTACGCTGTCTGGTGACCATGGATTAATCACTTGCCTTCCATAGCTGTGAACACCCGGGTCGAGGTCAAGGATGAGGACAATGCAACAGCGTAATGTAATGGCTATGGTTGCCGTTTATACTTTGACCCCAATCGTTTAACTGCCCTTGCAGCATAATCTCCCTCCTTTTACTTTTACTTCCCATGCTATGATTTGGTAGCACACTGTTCTTTGTTGGAGTTTTAGCATTTGTTTTTCTTGTGTTTCGTGTTCATCTATCATGCTTTTTGCATTGATGTGTTGGACGAATACTTAAAATCAACCATGTGGACTCCGCAACTCAGTGATCCTTACCGAAGGATCCTAGCTGATGTATACATTTGTTTCTTGACACTGACATATGCTTTCTTATACAATGTGTAAACATGTATGTTTTTACCTGTGGTTGAATAAAAAGATATTGCGTAAAAAACAAATCACACATACAAAGCGCAGATTGTATTAAATAAAATGCATCATAGACAGTGCTAGAATTGCACTCACAAGAGCAATAAGCTTTAAAACATGTAGTATGTTACCGCTCCACCATGGAAATCCTGGTATGATGTAGTTAAAGTCACCTCCTTGGAACCGACTCTCACCCAGGAACTTAGCTGCTATTTTTCAGAAACTTTCAGCGGTACAAATGATGACTGGGGTTAATGGTAAAAAAAAATGAATTTAATGGTAAAATAACATATAGACAAATATCCAACGCATTTCGTCTTATATGAAGACTTCATCAAGGATAGTATGTCCCATATTACAGTTCCCCTTAAATACAAAATGTGCCAAAACAGTCTTAATTGGCCATTCTGGGCCATTGGGAACCACATGATGAGTCCACTTTGATGGCGTGCACTCTACTCTGAAACGCACATCCTCCTGTTGCAAGTCCCATAATCAAACTCCGTCTTTCCATTTCCAACAAAAGCGGAAGTGATGTCGCTGACCAATCATTAACTACCCAGCGCTATCTTGGGAAGGTCGACGATCGTCCTCTCGGCGGCACCATCTTGCTGTGCCTGACTGACCTAACAAACCACTTTAAAGCAAACATTCACATCATCAATACGATAATCATTTAAAAAATATAAGAACAAAAAGAACAATAAAGAGAGGGATCCACACAGAAAAAAGGATCCATTTCGAAAATAAAATAAAACAACTGGGGCTAACATTTTACACGGCGACAGATAGGCCCCCCACCTAGATCTTCCTAAACCAAAATCCACCATTAGCGATAATTGTCAACTAAAATTAAAATTTTGCTGCTGAGCCATTTCACACCTGTTTGCTGAGCTCATTTTTACCGGTTTCACTCGTCATGTTTAAACGCGATTTGAAAGTCACATTTTATTATACAACCCAGACATATTATATATCATTCTTTCCGGCAGTCCCGGCAGATTCATAATATATCATTATTATATGTATACGTCATGTCCTGCCTGAATATTATAACATAAAATGCAATAACATTTTCTATTTCTATTTTCTATGGGGTGCGTTGTTAAAAAAATTAGAAACGGGGACTCGTTACATATTTTTTTTGGGGGAAATTACGTGTTTTTTTTCCAAACACCCCATAGAGAAAGTCGCTAGTGCAGCATCATTGTTCACAATACAATTCACATTATAATTGAAATGAGAACAATATTGCTGCATTAATAAAATAAACAAAAAAAAACAGTTTTTTTATTTTTCTTTAATTTTTCTATTTTATTATTTTATTTTAAATTTTACATAGAAACATAGAAAAATGTCGACAGATAAGAACCTTTCGGCCCATCTAGTCTGCCCAATTACATGGATACTTTACCTGGATTTATCTTTTGTTTAGGATAGCCTTATGCCTATCCCATGCCTGCTTAAATTCAATTACTGTTTTGGCCTCTACCACTTCAACTGGAAGGCTGTTCCATGTTTACATGGTCATGTTTAGTATCATTGGAAAGGCCATGCTCTGGCCGTTCCAATGATACCAAACATTAACGGATCGGGAGATAGAGGGTTCATTGGAACCCCTATCTCCACCATAGGTGGCAGCTAAGGGTTAATTCCAGAACTGATGTCATCGCGCCCGGGAGGGGACCCACGATCTGCCACCTGTTGGCGCCGAATCGGGATCCAGCCCCCTAGGGGTTAAAGACAGCCGCCATTTGGAAGGGCAGGCTGTGCCATTCTAAGTGGTGCCTGCCTTTTTTTGGAGCCCCGCACAAATGGGGAGGGAGAGAGGTCCAAAGGACCCCCCCTCTCCTTCAGACACCTTCCTTAATTTTTCTATTTGTTTTGTTTTACATGGTCATGTTTGGTATGATTGGAAAGGCCATGCTCTGGCCATTCCACTGATACCAAACATTAAAGGATCGGGAGATAGGGGGTTCATTGGAACCCCCTATCTCCACCATAGGTGGCAGCTAGGGGTTAATTCTAGAACTTACATCATCGCGCTGTGCGCAATGACGCCAGTCGTCAGGCGGATATCCCGGAAGCTTGACCTACTCAGTCAGTGCATCGGGAGCTGATCAGGTGATCAGATTCGGGTGAAAGGAAGAGAGGGCAGCAGGGAAGTCCCAGAAACCCCAGTAATGAACCTGCCTGGTGTGAAGAGAAGCTGCTCCTGGGTCTTGGTCCTGACGGAGCCGCTTTCCTTCCTGCTCCTGGGGTCACATGGTCGCAGTCTGTCTACTCAGACGCCGCTCACAGCCCAGACACACATGACTGCATTTAAAAAAAAAAAGCCGTTCTAAAAAATGTGCCGCTTGGAGCAATCGCTCCATTGTGCTCCATAGATTGGTCGGCCCTGATGCAAACACATAAATGAATTCAAGAGTGCTGAAAAACATGCAAAGCCACAAAAACCAGGTCATATCATCAATGTTTAAGTGGCATGCATTGCTCCTGAGGTTAGCCTCCTCTCACGGCACATGCACACTTTACTACGCACACTTTACTGAATGCTGGGATTGGTCCCATTACCACTCTCTAAAAACTCATTAACACCCATGGAACATCAGTATTCTGCCCGTCAATGAATCAAGGAGGACAGCATCCACAATCCAGACCGAGACACTCAGATGATGTGATAAAAACTAACTCTTGCATCCCACGCAAGCTGTACACTCTACACACTAAATATGTAAATTTTTCGACACACATCACCAAGAACACAAAATTAAATAACTATTATAACATTCAAGGAGGATTAAAATAAAAATAACACAAATGACAATGGTTTTCCTGCAATGAGATCATGCACACAGTCATCCCAACTTTCATGGTTTAGAGCGACCATTGTGGATTACTTGTTTCCTGGCTTCTACATTCATTAGAGATTAGCTTGCATTGATATTCATAGTGTCTTTTGTCTTTTATCGTGCACCAGAAAATTCAATTGTAACCTTATAGACACACAGAGCAGCTCAGCCATTGACTACATGACATATATTAGCTTTACTAGGTGTCAGAATAGGGTGCAACTTTGACCTTGTTGGTGATTGTTATAAACTTCAAAAATTATTTTTGTTTCTCTACATTTCTTGTTAAAGTAATCCATTTTAATTTACTGGGGAAAGAAATGGAAAGGGTATCTTTGATTTACAGAAGGCTCAGTCAATGGCTGGTGTTTATAGCATGTGTGGTGCATTCTAATCCTTATGAAGATTATTCATAATTTGTAATATAAAGCCAGATTATAAAGAACAGACATTTGAAAAGCTGACTAGTCACCCCAAGTGTTGCAATGACAAGGCGTGGGTGTTGTGTAGAGTAATTCAAAGGAACTCGACTGTGATAGAAGTTAAAGGCCTGATATTAATGAAATGAAGGCATATAATGAAATATGATATGCATTTCAGTATGTAACTTTTCACAAAGCATAATAATGTTCTTGTTTGAAGTAAAACAATATATAAATGCAGCCTTAAAAAAGGTTAAGTCCTCACCAAAGGGGATATAGTATAGTCAAGTAACGATCGACACATTGTTTGTCAAACCCAATGGCCTCTAATCTACAGACAATTTTTTCTGTTCTGTACTGATTGCTTACCGACTTCTTCCTTGCTTCTGATTCTCCTTGTACTGGTGTGGTTGCTAAATTGCTAAATAAATCCTAGAATACTTTTGCTTTTTAATTTTCCCAAGCCTAGCAACAGTTGCATAGAGATATATAAAATGACAGAACAAATGTGTTTTCCCATAGTAAGACTCTTTCCACTTATACCAAAAAGGAGTATATAGAAAAATAGAAAATATGTGGAAAAGGATCTTTGAAGGAATGTAATTCTGTTGCTTGTTAATTTATGTTCTCAAAAATGCACTTTAGTACAAAAACATTGTAATCTTCAAGTTTTACTTTTGGTACTTCACTTTTATTTGGATTTAACAACTTCATATGTTGAATCAAGAATACATTTCTATACGATTATCTTTAAAGACATACATTTATATGTAAACTATGGATAATGACATATTGTTTTTTATAATATGCTTTCTAGAGATAAATTACGTAGATTACATAATTTCAGAACTGCCTTATTTACCGTAATTTTATTCAGTTAATAACATTGTTTATATTGTTTTTCTTCAAGTTAATCTTTCTGTGGATGCGCATGGGCATTTTGATGCTTAGTTTTAATTTTGCTAGATAATGAGTTATTGATCTTCCTGGGCCAAAAAATGAAAAACATAGTGATAATTCCACAAAATACCTATACTTTATCATGTACATACAATGATTGTAACACAGCTAGAAAGAGATTACTTGTTAATAGCTGCTGTTAATTTTAAATACAATCTGTGATCAGGATTTTATTAAATTATGCCAAATATCTTTCTTCCTCATACATTTTAAAAAAGTACTTAAAAAGTATTGGATGAATTTAATCAATATTCCATTTTTGCTTTGCAGTTCAACAGAGGAGCAGTTCCGCTGGCAAACACAAGGTATAGTGGATACAATGTATTATTTGTCCTCTTGTGCTTTATCTGAGAATTATAAACTTTAGGGACTGTATATTGTCATTACAACTGTTGATTTCATTTGTTTTCAATTTTAAATGTCTAACTATTATAAAATAGATCTATATTTAGAGTTGACATTTTGCAGTAAATGGGGATTTTTGGAGTAAATGTTATTTTGCATTGGTTACGTAAGCAATTGTTTAAATCAGAATTGTGTGCCTTCTCAGTTTTCTCTTGCTTTCCTATTTGGTCCCCAGCTACACTTTTTGTCTTTTTCTCATTTGGTTTATGAAATGAACATGAAAAATTTACTTTTTGTGATAATTTCCAGTTTGTAAGTAATAAATTTAACAGTTACATATGTGTACAGCCTACAATTTGTACTGTGAATGCAAGAGTTCAAACACAGAGTGTACCATTTTAGCACACTATAGAAGTAACAAAACTACTAATTTTACTGTTGCAGATGGCCAGAAAGATATAGAAGATGAATTAACAACAGGATTAGAATTGGTTGATTCGTGCATTCGATCGCTGCAGGAGTCTGGAATACTTGACCCTCAGGACTATTCAACTGGTGAAAGTAAGTGTTTGAAAGTTCAAAGAGTACACAAGGAGTATCAATATGGATATATGAATACAGTATTTAACATGTGATGCTTACAGTATAAAAAATAGTCTACATTTTATATATATATATAAAATTGGAAATGACTGCACTCGTAAAAATAAAACAAGTTTTATTTCAAAACATTAAAAAGTGAAACCGACGTTTCGGCTCTCTCAGGAGCCATTTTCAAGGTAAGTGTTACCTTGAAAATGGCTCCTGAGAGAGCCGAAACGTCGGTTTCACTTTTTAATGTTTTGAAATAAAATTTGTTCTTTTATTTTTACGAGTGCAGCCATTTCCGTTTTTCTGTCTACATGTAATTTTGGCTATTGCACCGCAATATATACCTTTTTGTTTAATTTTTAGCTGGAAGGAGTAGCAGGAATACAGGTTTTATATATATATTTTTATAAAAAAAAATTAGTTTTGTAAATATATATACACACAAAAAAATCTCAGTAATATTTAAATACGTCTAGAACAATATTTTACTTCTTCTGTAAGAAGGTTTTTTAAAGATTTATTTATTGTTGTTTAATTTATCTTTCATTAGTAATACATTTTAATGGGTCTTTTTACTGCCAAAACAATATACTTGGATTGACATTTTCCACATTCTGTTGTGACAAATGTCAACTAATTTAACTAATGACCTCAGTACCTAGGCATTCATGACATATCTCACTTCAATCTTTCACTACCAATAGTGTGTATACATGATTTTCAACTGAATTACCATGAAATAAATTAGCGTATAAACTCTATTTGCATACCTTTTTAATGGAAGATTCCTGTGGTCTCTGGAGAGAAATTAAAAATCTATGTGAGATCTCACTCCTGTCACCCTGTATTATAGTAAAAAAACTCGAAAGAGTAGCCCCCACCCTCTCTGTAACAGAAAGTTCATTGCAAAAGAAGGAAAGCCAGCACAACCTATGCTCAGATTGTGTCCTTTTGTTTAGTACTATCGAGTAATTGTGATGTTTCAGCTAAAAGGCTGTTATCAAGCCTTTTGGCTGACTCGTCACTATTACATGTGAAAGTAAAATAAAAAGACACAAAGTGCACATTGTGTTCTCAATGGTGATATTGGCAGCCAACGTTATAGTTTTGCATCTATTTACCTCCCTAACAGGGGGTAACATCTGGTCCTCCGCTCCTTCTTGCAAACGCTTGCTGATTTTCAGGAAGGTATTGTGGTGGTGGGTGGGGATATTAACCTCCCACTACACGTAAGCTTTGACACATCCAAGGGGGTCTCTAGCATTCTGCATTTGGTACTCTGACATGTGAATATTACGCTTACTACGCACCATCTCGTCGATTGTTGGCGTGCCCTTAACCCCCTACTCTCGGGACTACACTTTTTTCAATCCTCCCCACCAATCATACTCTAGGCTGGATTACATATTCCTCCCCTTTGGCCAGATACACATTTTCAACTGAATAACTATTGGCCCCATGACTTGGTCAGACCATAATCCAGTACTCATCTCCCTCCGCTCCCCCCTGGTGTGCGCTAGGGAAAGGCAATGGTGCCTCAACGAAACCCTACTCACTGAACCCCTGATTAAGGAGGGACTTCTCCAGACTCTGAGATGTGATTTTGCCAAAAGCACGTCCCCTACCTCTTCCCCTCTGATTATGTGGGAGGCCCACAAGGCTGTAGTAAGGGGTTACCTAATTCAACATGGTTCTCTTTAAAAGAAAGCCTGCATCCATCAGCTAGAACTGTTTCTTCATCGAATACATGCTCTGGAACAATCCCATATACTATATATCGATGACACAGTTTATGCGGAATTGCAGGAAGCCCTCACGGTGCTTCAATCACTGTTAAACACTAACGTTCAAAAAGCATTCTTCACAGTCCGACGTACATTTTATGAACATGGGAATAAATGCGGAGTCTTTTGTTTTGGGCTCTCCGCTCCCACATACTTAAATTATACGTCTCTAGGTTGCGTACTCCTCCGGGCCTCCATATCACACTCCCCCGGGACATGCTTTCCTATGAATATGTTTCAGCCCTCTATAATCTCTCTGCTACAGGGACTCAGCCCCCCCCCCAGAGTCTATGCATGAATTTCTGCAGATATGTTCACTCCAAATTGACAGCACCTACGAGAATCGCTTTGTAATCCCCATTAACAGTAGAGGAATTGTGAATGGCAATTAAATCGACCCCAGTGGGTAAAACACTTGGCCCTGATGGATTAAGTCTCCATTATTATAAATCCCTCCTGCCCTCCCTTGCTCCCTCTTGGCTGGCAACCTATAACACACTCTTACAATCTTTATCCTTCCTGGTAAAATCCTTTCTCAAAAAAAATAAAATAAATTAAGACCTCAAACTATTTACCAAAGCCCTTGCTATGAGGCTTGCCCACCATGTCCCTCACTTAGTGCATCCTGACCAAACAGGTTTATACCGGGGAGAGAGGCACCAGATAACACCATCAGGGCGATCAACTGCATTCACGTCGCCTCCAAGTCTTGTTCTGTTCTCACCCTAATGCTCTCCAACGGTGCTGAAAAGGCCTTTGATAGGGTTAGCTGTCCTTATCTGTTCCACACCCTTAGTCAAATGGGTTTTGGTCCTAGCATCCTTGCTTGGATTGGTTTGCTTTATTCGACCCCCATGGCGTGAATTAATTTAAACAGGGTTGCCCCCTCTCCCCCTTGCTTTTCACCCTCTCCCTGGAATCCCTCCTTCAAGCGGTTAGGAATGACCCATCTATACATGGAATCTCCATTTGGGATCGACAACAGAAGGTGGCCACTTACTTGGTGACCTACTGGTCTTTGTCTGCCAACCACTGATCTCTCTCCCTTCCCCGAATTGGAGGAAGACCTTCAACAGTCCTTAACTTTGGAGGAATGGGCACTAATTTCAGAACTGATCTTGTCATGCTCAATAGCTACTAAAGCGCAGGAAACTGCATACAAACTTCTTTCCTGATTGCACAAACCCCCTACGACCCCTGCCTCTTATGACCAACAGGGATAGTTCTTGGTGGATGTGTCACGCACCCCACGTGGACCTCCTTCTCATGTGGTAGTCCTGTCCCCTGATCCATCCTTACTGGCAAACTGTGCACAACACAATTTGTAACATTTCAGAAACACCCCCTGACTTCACCCTGGTTGCAATGCTTCTACACCACACTCAACTGGACCTGATTGATTACAAACGCTCACTCAACATACGGCTTTTAAATGCGGCCAAAGCCGTTCTTCCCAGATGCTGGAAATACCAGACATTGCCCTCCATCCGCGAATGGTTTCAAGAAATCCAGTCTATCCGAGATGTGGAGGATCTCCTCCACAAAGCCTCAGGTTCTACGGATACCCACTTCCGCCGCTAGTATTATTATTATGGTTTTGTTACTCGACCTATTCCAATCTTGCCATTAAGTTAAAGATTGGAGCTGTTGTACATAATTGCTCTGACCATTAACCTAATGGCTACAGTTGCTAATCCAACCTTGTACATTTTTGACGCCTACAAAAGTATAGCAGCTATTAATTTGAGTCCAGAATGAGAAGAACAAGCAATTCCAATTTAGATCATTCTTCTATGCTCAAGCTGGTATTTTTGAAAGAAATAACAGCTCTGAGAACCTGGTGTTAAAGCGATTTTGCTTTTGCAAATGTGATAAACACATCAAATTAACCCCTCCCCTGAAAAATCCCAAACTTACCTCTGATCACATGTTGAAGAGGGTGTTGCGATCCACTGCTTTTTCTGGCCATACACTGCGAACTGAGAACAATTAGTAATTTGCAGCTCCTACTCCCATTCACGTAGAACTTGTCGCAAGGTCATGCTAGGTTCCATGGACTCGAAACCAGTGGTAGCGAATAGTGCTGCTGTCAGGGTCTATTTGCAGCTCCCAATTATCCTGACTCAAGCCACTAATACAGCAGCTGGGTTATAATAGGCCCAGTAATAAAAAGCCAGTAAAGAATATTGGCTCGTCATGATTTTTTCTTTTAATGGCTCCCTGTTATCGGCAACATTGGAATAGAACTTTATGTGTGCAGTAACAAAACTCCCCTCTGCCATTGCATATAATATGCACCAACACCTATGGGTGTAGTGATTGACAATCAGGAGAGCCAAAACAACCGGCCAAAAGACATCCACCACAATAGTGATTGGCTAGGCTAATCATACTACTATTGTATTAGTTATACTATTATCAGCAGAACATTAATGAATATAGAATGCAATTATTGTAGATAAAATGCCAGTAACACGAATAAATTGTATTTCCTTGTTAGTTTTACTAAAACTTTTGCCAAATTAACTATTTTTTTGTAACGACTTTAGCAACAATGTTCATATACTGGGGAAGGAAAATAAGTGCTCTTGAATTCAGAGGCAAAAAAAATGTTTTGCAACAGAAGGGGGACTAATCTTTATTTTCAGAGTCACAGATGTGCTCTCTGACTCTCTGTGTTAAGGCTCTGGTAGTTTGCCAATAGAATTTTTATTGCATCTTTACTGGTGATAAGATGGCAAATGGTAAAACTAATTGAACCATTATAGTAATTGCAAACTTGAAATTGCTGACCTCTTCTTGCATGGGTTTATGTTGGATGATAATGCTAAAGATGTGTCAATAAGAAGGACACAGTTAAAGTCCCTTAAATTTCACCGGCTGTATCACTACAATAATAATCAATCTTAACTCTTTAGAAAATGCTTTGATTAATGCATGACTGAATCAATATTCTTTATTAAAATAAAACTGGTTATTACATTAACAGGAAAAAAGATAAAATAAATTGTAATATGAAGAGGCAGTGTGTAAAACAAAGGTACTTTTGGATTACCGTCAGTATTGGCATCTTATTTTAGCATTAAACATTGTTTGATAATTAACCAACTCAGCATATAGAATAGCTTGCACTGTAAATATAGTCTTAAAAAGCATTTTATTTTTCAAAAGAAAACATTAGGAAATTGATAGATGGTGACTATGCAAGGGAGATAATTTGCAGGATATTCGCTTTATGTCTTAAAACATGTTCTCACAGTTATAGATTTTGTCTATTACTTCACAGACTCATTAACAACTCCCTGCTTATTGGTCTGTCGATGTTCCTAGCCATTTCTGCTAACATTTTGCCAAGCTACCAAGTCGATACTCGACTATAAGAATAATACTGATCATTATGCTAATAATATCTTTATATGTCTCACCCATGCCACCTAGATAGTTACATTATTCAAGATTATTGATTGTACGTTTTCTGTTTACATGTGCCGGACATCAATATAAATTTGTGATAGAAAATGTTGTTTATTATATTAATTCTATTGGTAATGGTTGTTTAAAACTTCAAAAGCAAACTAAGGAGCAGAGTTAGTTTGAGGACAAGACAACATTGTGCTTGGTTTCTTTAGTTTCTCTTTTTTGACAGCTTATATTCTTTTTCCAGATTTTTAATTATATTCTTTTAAATAAAAAATATAAATTTTATTAAGCTTTCAGGAAAAAAACACAAAATAATTAATAACCCATTAGAGACCTGGCCATTGCATCTAAGGATCGTAGTTCCCCCAGCCTGGTTTTAACAGTGCCCACGGTCTGCACCACAGCTGATTTCCAGTTAGCAGCTAGGAGAGTAGTAGCAATGGACAACAAATGGGACAGATGTTGTTTCTGGAAGTTAGTGAGTGAGTCAGGAAACAGTTGAAGGAGGAACAGGGCAGGGGACAGGACATTCTCCGAGCCCAATATTTCCGAACTAAGGATGGTCATCTGATCCCAAAAGGAGGTAAGGTGTGAACCCGACCACCAAATGTGAAAAAAGTGCCGTCTGCCTCCCCCCACCTCCAGCAGCTAGTAAAAACACTCGGGTTATAATGGTGTTCTTTATCCGGGGTGATATACCATCGATATAAAACCTTTTCCGAGCCTCCAATCGCCCTAAATCACGCTTCCAGTTCAGCTGGAATCTCCAAGTGTCAGTCGGGGGTCTGGTTAGTAGCAGGTGATAAATTAGAGACAGTAGGCGAGTATTAGGCATAGGGGACACACAGTATCGCTCAAGCAAAGTCACCGGGTCAGAGTTTGAAGGGAGGTGCAGTAAATCATATTGAGAGAGTCAGGATCACAGCTGTAGGAAGCGAAAGCGAATATGTGGCTCAGAGAATATTTCAACTGTAGTTGCGAGAAGCGGAGGAGGTCGTGAGGTGAGTAGAAGCACATCAATCTATTGAGCGTCTCTCGATACCATGGTTGGGGGTCAAAGTCGGGGATTAGATAGGAAAACACTGAGATTGGGGAGGCCAAAGAGAGGGGGTGGATCGCAGTCAAGATTGAGCGAGATACGTCCCAGAGACGTCAGGGAGGTTATCAAGCTTCGGTCATCGGAATTTAGGCGTCCACAGTATCCCCACAAAGTCCTAGGGTAACATACATGGCAGGATCAAGGAGGCCAAATGAGGGGGAGTAATAGTTGTCCAATGGTGACCAAGATTCGCCAGCAGTGCAGCCCTATAGTACAGTAGCAGATTAGGCAAAGCCAGACCTCCTCTCGCAATAGGTTGGTGTAGGATATTCAGCTTAATACCAGGTTTCCTCCATCGCCAAATAAATTTTGAGACGATCGAGAGCAGGGCTGTGAAGAAGGATAAGGGGGCTGGTAATGGTAGAGCCCTAAAGACATATATCAGTTTAGGTAGGAGCATCATCTTAATCGCATGTATTCTCCCTGCCCAAGATATCTCCACTTTAGACCATTGTTGGCAAAGGGTAGAGGAAAGAGAGAGCAATGGTTTATAATAGAGGTCAAAAAGGAGAGGCGTGGAGAAAGTCAACTTAACCCCTAGATAAGTCAGGGAGTAGGAGCACCAGTCATAAAAAAGCGTTGTTTGAGAGTAGATAGATCCGAGTCTGGGATAGCATATGGTAGGGCCTGAGTTTTATGCACATTAATCTTGTGTTAGGAGAGCCGTCCTTATTCGTCCAGGATAGAGTGTAGGGCAGGTAGAGAGGCGAGGGGATTGGTCAGCGTCAGAAGAATATCATCGGCAAATACGCCAAGATAGCCCCAATAAAGATAGCCCCAAAAAAGTTACATTTCAGTAACGTATGTTCCAGAAATAGCCAGTGAAGGTGGTGAAATGCCTTCTCGGCATCAAGGGAGAGAAATAGGGATGCGTTCTAGAACGCACTGCCGAGTCCATCAAGGCCATAGTTTTAATAGTGTTGTCGGGGCCTTGCCTTGACTTAATAAATCCCACCTGATCATCGGCTATAAGCAAGGGCATAATATCGACCAATCTAGTAGCCAGAATCTTGGCGTAAAGTTTGGTGTCGGTATTGAGGAGGGAGATGTGTCTGTATTTAGGGCAGGTGTCGGCTGGCGGGTTTGTCTTTGGAATGGTAACTATAGTGGCAGATAACCAGTCAGGGGGAGCGTTTCCTGAGGTATATATTTGATCGAACGCAGAGAGAATAGGGGGGTTCTGTAGGGTAGGAAAGGATTTATAATAAGCGGTCGTGAAGCCATCAGGACCAGGAGCTTTGTTAGCATTAAGGGAGGACGGTGCTGAGGTGTGTTCAGCAAGGGAGGGTGGAGAGAGCAGTTGTAGACTTTGTGACTCAGACAAGGTAGGAAGGTTAAGGCGTTGTAGGAATGGGAGGATCTCACTGAGAGAGGGCTGATGAAGGGAGGTGTTCTCGCGCAAATTGTAAAGGCCAGAGTAGTATGACTCAAAACAGTCCACTATTTGCTGGGGTTTATAGCATGAGGACCCATCAGCAGCAGTCAATCTGTCAATTCTAAACGTAGCCACCCGTTTGCGGAGCCTGTTGGCCATAAGCTTACTTCCTTTATTATTATAAAGATGCATCTTAGTGAAAAGTCTACGAGTTGCCCATACAAAATCGCGCTTATCCAGTTCAGCCAATTTCAGTTGGAGCCCCACCAGAGTAGAGCAGGCAACGGGGTCATTCCGTTTTTTATGGAGAGATGTAGCTTGGTGGATCTGCTGAAGAAGGGCCAATCTATGGGCTAAATTCTCTTTCTTAAAGTGGGATCCCCATTTAAGAAAGGCTCCACGTATTACAGCTTTATGAACCTGCCACAGTGTAAGGGGAGTCACCTCAGGTGTTGCATTTTCCCGAAAGTAATCTTCTAGAGTTTTTTGGTGTCAGCCACCACCTCAAAAGGGACAAAAGGGATTCATTCAATCGCCTGAGAATTAGGGAAGAACAACGATACGGGGGCATGGTCGAAGCAGGTCATGGAGCCAATTACACATTTAGAAACAGAATTTAACATATCAACAGGAACCAAAAAGTAATCTATCCTAGAGTATGTTTTATGCGCTCCCGAATAAAAAGTGTAATCACAGTCATCAGGGTGGAGGAGGCGCCAGATATCAAACAATTTAAATTCCGCTAATAAAGTTGCGGGCAGAGGCGCGTTGGGTGTGGGAGGCATGGGGTGGTAAGTCTAAAGATTGATTGAAGTCTCCACAAATTACAAGTCTACCCGAAGAGACCTTAAACAGTTTAATGAGGGCCGTTCTGAGAAACGAGAGCTGGTCAGCATTGGGGCAATAGAAGTTCGCAATAGTATATGGCACACAATTAATATCACAGATCAATAATAAATAGAGCCCATTAGGATCTAGGATCGTTCTGTGTAGCTGAAAGATTACATTCTGATGGGCCAGGATCGAAACCCCTCTAGCTTTACCAAGTCATCAAATATAATTTGGAATGGGCATTTCTCTTAAAATGCATCTCCTGGAGACATACAACATCAAGAGGTTTGTGGCGCAGGTCTGCATATAAGGAGTGGCGCTTATAAGGAATATTTAAGCCCTTAACATTTAAAGAAACAAATCTGAGCATCATCATGAAATCCAACAACAATACGCTAACATGTCGAGAGTATCACAGATATCAAAAGGAGGGAGCTGTAGCACCCCGGAAAAAAAGTGGGCCACAGTCTGTAAGGATCGGCATCGTAAGGTCCAGGAGGTTCCCCCACAGCCAGGGTTCCTCTCCAGCAGCTGTACCCGTACAAAAAACTGGCATGGTGCAAAAAGAGCAGGAAAAAAAGGAACAAAAAAAACCAGAAGAAAAAATTCAATACCAGCAAAAACAGTGCAACGAGCACCCAAGTGATATGTACAAAACATCTCCCAGGCCATGGGAAAATTGGGCCAACCCATAACATTTCAGGGGGAGGTAGGGGGTGTACCTGGCAGGTAAAAAGGTGCAGAAGCCGGGAAACACAGAGCAGGGAGGGAGCGTCTGCCAAGCGGATCCCCCGCTCAATTAAGAATCGTGGCGATATATGGAACAGTTGGTAGTAACATCCAGCTGTATAAGGTAGAGGACACCGGAATCATTTAGCCGTGTTCACATTCTGGTGAGACCTTCTGTGGAGATGGAGGCTTTTGGTGCAGGGGGGGGTAACTTCTCCCGTCAGACTCCAGGATCACAGAGTAGCCATGCCGTCTCGAATACTGTGGATAACGGTCACGGTTCCATTGTAGTTGGAATTTTTAAGTTATTTTTCAGGCAATGTAAGAATACAATTAGGGGGGCATGGCCAGCATCCATACTGAACAGCCGCATGTAGCTGGAGCTCTCCTTTAGCCAGCTCGTTTTCCCGCTCTAGCAGCCCACAACAGCGGCGGTTTGCCTTGACACCAGCCTACATCGACTCCGGAACCCTCCAGGCACGCTATGGCTCAAAGTAAAACCCCCAAACTGACAGACCTGTCGCGCGTGGTGAAAAGCCAAGATAGGCCGCAAGATTGCGATGCCTGGAGCGACCGCGATTCTGGCTCCACCTCGGTCCCTTCCACCTGAGGATGAAGATTCTCGACTTCACACCCTCTCTGCCTCAGTTCCTGCCTCTGGCCTGCAACTTCGATCCCTGCTGCAGGACATCAGACACACCATTCAAGAAGATTTCTGCTCCATAACTGCTAATCTGCAGCAAGAGATTCGTGATCTGGGTGAGCACACTGATGCCCTTGAAACCAAATCTGATGAACTGTGTCTGGTCCATAACGAGTTGGTAGATGCATATAAAGAGTTAAAATCCACGCATGAGGCCCTTTTACTTAAAGTGTCAGATTTGGAGGATCACTCCTGAAGGAATAATATCCTCGTGCGCGGGATCCCCCGCTTTAGGGGAAAACCCCAGCGATACGGAATATGATGGGATCGCAGCACCTGGGTGACAGGCAGAAATTCTTTGCGTTCAGACATCGTAGCTGCAGATAAATCCAGGGAAAAGAGGATATCCGCATATGGCGCGGGCAGCTCCATAGCATTCCTCATAGCTGACATCAGGGATTCCTTAATTCTGAAGAAGTGGACTCTTAGCAAGACATCTCTCGGTACCGATTGCTCCAGGTGTCGTGGCTTCGGTTTACTGTGTGCTCTATCGAGCTGCAAATCTGAATCAGACGCGTTCGGAGACAGAGATTGCAGTAGGACATGAAGGTAGGAAGACAAATCGGCTGGTTTAACCATTTCAGGGATCCCGCGCACGAGGATATTATTCCTTCAGGAGTGATCCTCCAAATCTGACACTTTAAGTAAAAGGGCCTCATGCGTGGATTTTAACTCTTTATATGCATTGTAGAGGTCGGCAGGGCTGGGTCCTGGATGGACAATATGTTTCACCCCTATTTGGGTTGTGGACCCTTTAAGGGCAACCACAGGGTTAATCTTCCTGTCCAGGAAGAGTTTTAAAGCCAGTAACTCCCAGAGAGGATTGTGGGATTTCAGGAAAAGGAAAGTAATCAGTGGAAGCTGTGTGTTTGTGTTCCAAAAGCAGGAGACGTGCTGTGCCTTGCTGGAGAGGCTTCTACATACTGGGGAAAGGATTCCCTAGGTTTGGGACTGTTTAAAGCGTTGGTGAGCCACTATTATTTCTCTGTTTATTTGTGCTGAAGATCAGGACTTTGCTTTAATTTCGCTGAACCAAAGCGTGTACTTATTATGTTGCCTTTTTGATTGCCCTGAAAGGGTGAATAAAACTGTTTTGTTTGTGAAAGACATTGTGCACGTGCTCTGTGGGCCCCAAACGTCACAACTGGTGTTTCGAATGCGGGCAATTTGCTACCCCTCACACGCCAAGCAAGAGGAATTTTTGTGAAAAGAAAAAAAAAAAAAAACTGACATTTTTATCCACTTCAATGCTAAGGACGCGCTCAGCGCGTCCTCAGCATTGCCCTGGTATGCGGAGGACGCGCTGAGCGCGTCCTCGCATTGGGGTCAGCGTTCGGCCGGGTTCCGGCCGATCGCTGGCCCCTCCGGTGCGGGCTGACATCCTGGATGTCAGCCCGCATCCGGAGCAGTGGCCGCCATTATTATGTGTCATCGCGCCCCCGCGATGACACATAATTCAGGCGCCCCCCCCGCATGTGCGGAGGAGGCGCCTGAAAGGGAGGGGGGGGAGGTCCTTCGGACTCTCTCTCCCTCCCGATCGGCGGCTCACAGGGCTATACCCAGGCATCATTTGGAAGGGCACAGCCTGCCCTTCCAAATGATGCCTGGCATTAACCCCTGGGGAGCTGGATCGCAAATCGGCGCTGAAAAGCGCCGATTTGCGATCCTTCCGGGAGCTGGCCGACATCTTGGATGTCGGCCAAGCTTCCGGGAACTCCCCCAGAGGACTGGCGTCATCGTGCGCGCAGCACGATGACGCCAGTCCTAGCATTAACCCCTAACTGCCACGAATGTGGAGATAGGGAGTTCCAATGAACTCCCTATCTCCCGATCCGTGGCAGTTAGGGGTTAAATTTTGATATCGTTGGATCGGCCAGAGCATGGCCGTTCCAACGATACCAAACATGAAAGTAAAAAAAAATGTAAAAAAAAAATAAATAAATAAATAAATAAAAAAAAAAAAATTAAAAAAAAAAAAATAAACACTTTTTTTTTTTGTTTTGTTTTGTTAATGCAGCAATATTGTTCCCATTTCAATTATAATGTGAACAATGATGCTGCATTAACGATTTTTGTATGCGGTGCGTTTGTTAAAAATGGTGTCATTTTCCCCAAAAAAAAATGTAACGAGACCCCATCTCTAATTTTTTTAACAAGCGAAGCCACCCCATACAAAATATAACCGCAATTGCTCGCATGTTAAAATGTGGAAAAAAACACTTTACACGCTGTAAATTATTGAAAATACATATTTTATTGCATTTTTTTGTTATAATATACAAACATGACATAACGATACATATAATAATGACATATTATGAATCTACCGAGTCTGACGGAAAGAACGATATATAATATGTCGATGTCATATACTAAAATAAGCCTTCAAAACAGGTTTAAACATGATGCGCAAAACAGGTAAAAAATGACCTCAGCACAGGGGCGGGAAAAGCCTCAGCAGCGAAAGGGTTAAAGGACAGTGTTCTGATTGCATGTCCTGGGCTAAGGCTGCACTGAAGTTCACAGCTATGGAGGAGCTCGTTAAGCAGATGGTTTTTGTCAGTGTGCAGGCCCAGACTCGCCATGAAGAGGCAATGGCTCAGCAGCAAAAGCCCTGGCACAGGCTGTTGCTGCCCAACAAGAAAGCACCCATTTGCTGGCTGCACAACTTGCAGCACAGCAGGTAGCCACACAGACGCAGATCAATGCCCTGCGGGAGGCCATGCAGCAACTTGCACCTGGACGTGATCAAGCAGTGGTCACTACTGGTAACCATGTCTCCATAAGGGCCAGTCATTTCCTCCAAAAACTGTCTGCCAGTGATGATGTGGAAGCATTTCTTACCACGTTTGAAAGGACTGCTGAGAGAGAGGGGTGGCCCCAAGACCAATGGGCCGGTCTCATTGCCCCGTTTCTGACAGGAGACCCTCAAAAGGCATATTTTGACCTGCCCCTAGAAGATGCAAAAATTATGACCGGCTGAAAGCTGAGGTTCTGGCCCGCCTTGGGGTAACTGTTGCTGTCCGGGCTCAACGTGTTCCTGCTGGAAGTACTGCCCTGACCAGCCACCCCGGTCCCAGATGCATGACTTAGGACAGCTGGTTAAAAAGTGGTTGCAGCCAGAGACCCTGACTAGAGAGCAATGGTCGAAAGGGTTGTGATGGACCACTACCTGAGGTCTCTACCAAAGGATCTACAGCGCTGGGTCAGCCATGGGGACCCCAAGACTGCAGCACTGGTAGTCGAGATGGTGGAGAGATACACCGTGGTGGAGGACCTGCTCAGACCAACCAGTCGTCGAGGACCAGTCTTGCCACCGCCTGTGAGGCCTGCTTCAGTTCCTCGGAGGGAAGCGTCACTGGATCCGGGAACCAGCACCCCAAAATCATCTTCCTCGTTTCTGCAGAGGCCTGTCGCTACCCGAACTGCTGGCGATATACAGTGTTGGAGGTGTCGCGCCTGGGGCCATACCCGGGCACAGTGTCCGCTACAGGAGGAGCCCATGGAGTGTGGATCCGCTCGGAGAGTGTCTTTCTACACCCTCACAACGTGCACTACCCACCTTGACCTAGAGGGGGGTCAGTTTGAATGTACTGTGTGGGTGAATCACCGCCCAGCCAAAGCTCTCCTGGACTCTGGGAGTATGGTCACCCTGGTGCATGCCCGGGTAGTCGGAAGGCTCGGTCCAGTACAAAGAACCCTCCGGGTTGTCTGTATCCATGGGGATACTCGGGAGTATCCGCTGATCCCTGTCACCATTTCCGCCAGGAACACTTCGGTCACCCAAGAGGTCGGGGTGGTGAGTACTCTGATACATGATGTGATTGTGGGACGGGACTGCCCCTTGTTTGCTGAACTGTGGTGCTTGGCACAAACTGAACTGCCCATCGAACTGGGGAACAATTCAGGGTCACCCCCACCAAACCTGACCGTGGACACTGTTGATGAGGAGTTGCTCAAATGTGTTCAAAATAAGAATGTTGTAACTGATGTGAGTGTCCTAGCTCCTCAACCTGAGTTGACACCCAAGGAGGGGGAATCCTCTCCCGTGCCGTTATGGTAGGAGAGGATGAAGAGGAATTATCCCCTGTAGATATTACACTTGGGGTGGATGAGGGGGAGGGTTCTAATTATCCAGTACACCCTGACTTAGATGTGTCCAGAGGTGCATTTGGCAGGGCTCAAATGGGTGACCCGATGTTGATAAATGCTCGCGAACAGGTAACTGTTGTCAGTGGGGTACCTCAAGCACCAGATGCAGAGAAAAGATTTCCTCACTTTGCGGTCAATAATGATCTGTTCTACCGGTATCAGAAATTCGGGGAGAAATTGTGGAACAATTACTAGTACCCAGCCCCAGCCCTACCAGAGAATGGTGCTGGATCTGGCTCACAATGATGCTCTAGGTGGTCACCTGGGAGCTGAGAAAACCGAGGCCCGGATAACAGACCGGTTTTACTGGCCAGGGATTGGTGCCGCAGTTAAGAGGTACTGTTCCTCCTGCCCTGTTTGCCAGTTAACTGCCCCAGCACCCCATTATAGGACCCCTTGGTGCCTCTGCCAATAATTGAGGTGCCCTTTGAGCGCATCGCTATGGATATAGTGGGTCCCTTAGAGAAGTCTGCTCGGGACACCGATATATCCTGGTGGTTCTTGATTATGCCACAAGGTATCCAGAGGCGGTTCCTTTAAGAAACCCTACATCAAAGGCCATTGCGCGGGAGTTGTTTTTTATGTTTTCGAGAACTGGCCTGCCAAGGGAAATTTTGACAGACCAGGGGACCCCATTTATGTCCCGGGTGATGGCAGATGTGTGCAAGTTGTTCCAAATCAAGCAGTTGCGAACATCTGTTTATCACCCTCAGACGGATGGTCTGGTAGAAAGATTCAACAAAACTCTGAAAATGATGCTTAAAAGGGTTGTGCAGAGAGATGGAAGAGACTGGGATCATTTGCTTCCCGCACTGCTGTTTGCAATTCGAGAGCGTTCCTCAGGCCTCCACGGGGTTTTCACCTTTTGAGCTGGTGTATGGTCGCAGACCCCGGGGATTGCTAGATTTGGTAAAGGAGACATGGGAAAGTGAGTCCTCTCCACACAAATCGCTCATTGAACATATCTCTCAGATGAGAGAGAGAATTTCTAAAGTGATGCCTTTGGTACAGAACATTTGCAGAAAGCTCAGGAGGCCCAGAAAAGGGTGTACAACCGGTCAGCCAAGCTGCGGCAATTTCAGGTGGGGGACCGGGTAGCAGTACTTATACCCACGGTGGAAAGTCGGTTCCTAGCCAAGTGGCAGGGACCATATGAGGTGGTTGAAAAAGTAGGGGAAGTAAACTACCGAGTGCATCAGCCTGGGAAAAGAAAACCATACCAGATCTACCACATAAATTTGTTAAAACCCTGGAGAGACCGAGAGGTGTCCGCCATGGTTGGGGTGGTATAGAGTCTGATGGTGTTGACGCAGTACACATTGCTGCCACCCTGTCCAAACCCCAAACCCAAGAAGTTAAGGAGTTTCTGCAAAGAAACAAAGGCATGTTTTCAGGACTACCGGGACACGCGTCCGGGATTAAACATGATATTGTGACGGAACCCCATGTAAAGGTTCGGGTAAAGCCGTACCGCATCCCAGAAGCCCATAGAAAGGCTGTTTCTGAAGAGGTTTAAAAAATGCTTCAGCTTGATGTCATTGAGGAGTCACAGAGTGAATGGTCGAGCCCCATCGTGTTGGTACCGAAGCCCAACGGCACTCTGCGATTCTGCAATGACTTCAGGAAACTTAACGAGGTGTCAAAATTTGACGCGTATCCCATGCCAAGGGTGGATGAATTAATAGAGAAATTGGGTCCGGCCCGTTATATCACCACCCTGGACCTTACTAAGGGATACTGGCAGATACCCCTGACCAAGGAAGCCAGGGAAAAGACTGCTTTTTCCACTCCAGAGGGTCATTTTCATTATAAGCGGATGCCTTTTGGGTTACACTCAGCCCCGGCCACCTTCCAACGAGCGATGGATAGGGTGCTCCGCCCCTACCTGAGATATACCTCGGTCTACCTGGATGACATTGTCATCTCAGTCCAGATTGGGAGTCCCATCTTCCCCGGGTTCAGACAGTTTTGGACGGTTTGAGAAAAGCGGGCTTTACTGTTAACCCTGAGAAAAGTGCGGTAGGGATGGAGGAAGCTAAGTACCTGGGATATGTCGTAGGCAGGGGTCTGGTAAAGCTACAATTTAACAAAATAGAGGCTATCCAGAACTGGCCACGCCCCCTCACGAAAAAGCAGGTTCGTGCTTTTCTGGGTATAGTGGGGTATTACCGGCGGTTTGTCCCCAATTTTGCCTCTATTGCTGCACCACTGACTGACCTGACGAAAGGTAGGAAGTCAGTGATGATTCAATGGAATGCCAATGCTGAAGATGCCTTCGAGAAGCTTAAAAATGCGTTGTGTCAGCACCCAGTGCTGGTAGTCCCTGATTTCATGAGGGAGTTCATTGTACAGACGGATGCCTCAAGTGAGGGTTTGGGGGCTGTGCTATCCCAAGAAGTCAATGGGGAAGAGCACCCCGTGGTTTTTCTTAGTAGGAAACTGACGGCAGCGGAGAAAAACTATGCTGTGGTGGAAAGAGAGGGCTTGGCCATAAAGTGGGCCTTGGATTCTTTGAGATACTTCCTGTTGGGCAGGAAGTTCCGTTTAGTGTCTGACCATGCCCCATTGACCTGGATGAGGCAGCACCGCCACGCTAATGCCAGGGTTACCAGGTGGTTCCTGTCTCTCCAGGAGTTTAACTTTGTGGTGGAACACAGGCCTGGGAAACAGCACCAAAATGCTGATGCCCTGTCCCGGATGCATTGTGGGCTGTCTACTGTTGCCTCAAACACCTCCGCGTTGAGACAGAGGGGGGGATATGTAGAGGTCGGCAGGGCTGGGTCCTGGATGGACAATATGTTTCACCCCTATTTGGGTTGTGGACCCTTTAAGGGCAACCACAGGGTTAATCTTCCTGTCCAGGAAGAGTTTTAAAGCCAGTAACTCCCAGAGAGGATTGTGGGATTTCAGGAAAAGGAAAGTAATCAGTGGAAGCTGTGTGTTTGTGTTCCAAAGCAGGAGACGTGCTGTGCCTTGCTGGAGAGGCTTCTACATACTGGGGAAAGGATTCCCTAGGTTTGGGACTGTTTAAAGCGTTGGTGAGCCACTATTATTTCTCTGTTTATTTGTGCTGAAGATCAGGACTTTGCTTTAATTTCGCTGAACCAAAGCGTGTACTTATTATGTTGCCTTTTTGATTGCCCTGAAAGGGTGAATAAAACTGTTTTGTTTGTGAAAGACATTGTGCACGTGCTCTGTGGGCCCCCAAACGTCACAGCATCTACCAACTCGTTATGGACCAGACACAGTTCATCAGATTTGGTTTCAAGGGCATCAGTGTGCTCACCCAGATCACGAATCTCTTGCTGCAGATTAGCAGTTATGGAGCGGAAATCTTCTTGAATGGTGTGTCTGATGTCCTGCAGCAGGGATTGAAGTTGCAGGCCAGAGGCAGGAACTGAGGCAGAGAGGGTGTGAAGTCGAGAATCTTCATCCTCAGGTGGAAGGGACCGAGGTGGAGCCAGAATCGCGGTCGCTCCAGGCATCGCAATCTTGCGGCCTATCTTGGCTTTTCACCACGCGCGACAGGTCTGTCAGTTTGGGGGTTTTACTTTGAGCCATAGCGTGCCTGGAGGGTTCCGGAGTCGATGTAGGCTGGTGTCAAGGAAAACCGCCGCTGTTGTGGGCTGCTAGAGCGGGAAAACGAGCTGGCTAAAGGAGAGCTCCAGCTACATGCGGCTGTTCAGTATGACTGCTGGCCACGCCCCCCTAATTGTATTCTTACATTGCCTGAAAAATAACTTAAAAATTCCAACTAATTCACATGTTTATGCCATAGTGTCATGCCAGTTGGTGGTGCTGTGCCTACTTGTGCTGCAGTCAGCCTCCTGGGCAGAGAGGGTGCAGTTCTGGATACCTGTCCTCTGGGACTTCTGCACTTGGTCATAGAGCTAGGAGGCCTTTAAATATCAGCAACTGACAGAGCTCTGGGCCTGTAGACCCCTCAGCCCATCCCTTTATATCTGTGATCCTTTGGTTTGACCCCTGGCTAAGTTTTCTCGGTTCTGTTTTCTGCTCATGTCCCCGGCTTATATTGATCATGTGTGTTGACCCTGGTATCTTGAGTTTAGATTTTCTCTATATTCCCTGTATGGTTATTTATTATACTGATTCCATATACTGACCTCAGGCTTTGTATTTGACCTGCGATCTATCTCTTGTCCCTGTTGGTTCAGTACTTCTATGTATTGTCCTTGTTCTTTCTCTCTATTCAGTTCAGATGTGGCTAATCTAAGGACCGGCTTGTCAGATTAGGGGCTTCATGTTTACCTGGGTTTTGTCTGAGTGCTGTGTTTTGTTACTCGATATCCGTGACATATAGAAAATAAAACATTCTTCACTGCAAACTAAAAAGTAAATATACTGTATAAACAGTAGGGTGATTGTGGAACACCTTTTTTCCGGTGGAGTACAAAGCGACAGTAGTTACCATCTTTTTTAAGTGAAAGTATTATATAGGCCTCATTTTCTGTACCTGTGCGCCACAAGGCTATTGTGGTAGTAGCCAGCAAATAGCTACTTGACAATGAATTATTTTGTGAATATTTTTTGTAATAATAAATTCCCTATGCTATATCTCTTTCCGTTTTTTATTTCCCAATTTACAATCTATTCCTATACATCTAGTCCTATACATGGTGCTGTTAAGCAGCTCTTTACAATATATATATATATATATATATATATATATTTCTAATAGTCTTGTGTATAAATGAGTATGTATAAGTGGTTGAAAAAGTTTACAAATATCTACACTTTGTTGAAATTCTTTACTACCAAGTACTGTTTGTTGAAGAAAATATTATGATAACTATTAATTGAACATGTAACATGGTGACTATATTTCCTACATATTTATTTTCTGTTAATCTGTATATTTGTGTTGTTTTTTTAATTTCTTGCATTTTATTACTTTGAATTGTTACAGTAGGTACAGCAATACAATGTTCTTGAACCCAGGACATACTTGAAAAGGAGAGAAATCTCAATCTATCCTTCCTGGTAAAATTCTTTATAAATAAATAAATGATGCATAGCTGATGCTTTGATGTAGGGAAAATAGCAATTTTGCATAAAGATGCTTATTCAGAAATTGATCAAAGATTAAACTAACCTAAATTTTCTTATTTCTATTTTTTGTGAATTTTAAATCATTTTATATATTGCTGGAATGAAAGGGATTAAACACTAGCTGGTGTCCCTTATTTTGCAAAATTTTAAAAGGGCACTGCTCATACAGGCAGGAATTGTCTTTGAGTCAACACAGGAATTAAATTTCATTGAGAGAACAAAATGCTAAAATATATATCCTGCTTATGGGGTTTTTGTATTGAACATAATGAAATTATTAGCAGTGCAGCTTCAAAAATCCTCCAAGAGAATACCAAATCATATCTGTATGTGGACAAAATACCTGCATCTGTAAATTACAGTAACACCTTGTATCTGTACTGTACAGGATTTTTAGCAATTCTAACCACTGTTGTACAGTAGTGAGGGATCCCAGGACTTTTCCTTACTGCTGTAATAAAACAGTAAAGATTGTTGAACCTTTTGTTACAAGGAAGGTAACACAGTATCACAGTAACACAATGTGATGGGAGTGAGATCTCACTGAGAATTTCACTTCTCTCCAGGACTAACCTTGGTTTACAAAGGTCTTCAAATCGGGTATTCAATACTAAATTTCTTTTTTATTGTGTTACAACACAAATCCCACACATTTTTCAGAGTGAGAGGATTACATACAGTAGGTATGCAAATAGAGTTTTATCTGCTAATACTAGTTTTTTGCTGAATTTAAATGCTAACTTGTGCATACACATTGGGCTTGAATCCATAGCTGCAGCCATTGCACATAATGCCCCCAGACACTTTTCCATCCAATCCACAAACTTTGCTTGCAGCTCGGATGTTGTAGCTCATTACTGCAAATTAATAGCTCCTATAGTTTGCATAGGAGTCATTAATCTGCAGCCATCCTTAGAAAGGCGAGCTATTCCAATATACCTTGTTCTTCTCTGACTCGGCTGTTTAGTGATTTTGCTCAGGTCTCTTAACCCCTTCACTGCTGATGACGTGTGGGACACGTCCTCAGTTACTCCCGCTGTATGCTGAGGACGTGTCCCACATGTCATCAGCTTTGCGGGACCCCCGGCGGAGGTACTCACCTCTCTGTCCGGGGTCCTGTGGCGGTCTGACTTCAGCGTCCTCAGACGCTGAAGTTAAGACCCGCCCGACGTCAATGACGTCATCGTGCCATGCGCGATGACGTCATTTCCAGGTGACCCCCCGGCAATGCCGGCAGATCGCCTGGAAGGGAGGGGGGATCCGTTCGGATCCCTCTCCCTCCCGATCGGGAGGTCCCGCAAAGAAAAGTCAGGCACCACTTAAAAGGGGAGAGTCTCCCCTTTTAAGCGGTGCCTGGCTTTAACCCCTTAGGCACCGGATCGCACTTCAGCACCTTGCGGCGCCGAAGTGCGGCCTAGCTCCAGCGGGGGCCGCCATCTTGTATGGCGGCTCCACCCCCGGGTCCCCCCCCGCTGCCTGACGTCATCACGCATAGCATGATGATGTCAGATAGCCGGGGAACCCCTAGCTGCCCGGAGATTTCCCAAGGAAATCCCCTGGTGGAGATAGGGTGTTTGTTTGAACCCCGATATCTCCAGAACTGTACCCAACATGGTACCCAACATGACCAGGTATAAAGTAAAAAACAAATAATAATAATAATAAAAAATAAAAAATTCATAATAAAAAAAAACATGTATTTTTTGTGTGTTGTTTTTATTAATGCAGCAATATTGTTCACATTTCAATTAAAATGTGAACAATGATGCTGCACTCATTTTTTTTCTATGGGGTGCATTTGCCAAAAATCACGTAATTCCCCCCAAAATATGTAACAAGTCCCCATTTCTAATTTTTGTACAAGCGCACCCCATAGAAAATATAACCGCAAATGTTCATGTGATAAAAGGTAAAAAAAACACTTTACACACTGCAGATGATTAAAAATTCAAATTTTATTGCACTTTTTGTTATAATATTCAGGCAGGACATGACATATACATAGAAAAATGATATATTATGAATCTGGCGAGTCTGCCGGAAAGAACGATATATAATATGTCTGGGTCGTATAATAAAATGTGGCTTCAAATCTCGTTTAAACATGATGAGCGAAAGCGGTAAAAATGAGCTCAGCACACAGCGGTGAAATGCCTCAGCAGTGAAAGGGTTAATACAGTAGGAAATTATCCATATTCATCATTATCAACCGCTCATAAAAGGTTATACAAATAACTTCAGAATTGTTTTGGTCCCATAAGACTGTTTTGAAGCCATGAACAGCGTAAAATGAAAACATTAATTCATATTAGCTCAAAGAGATGAATAAGACAATGGCTCACATTACTGCTTTTACCAAGGTATGTAGTGGAAATAAATGACAGTAATATGGAGTGGAATATAAAGTTGTCTCGAATAAAAAGACTGGTGTGGAGAGATATTCTCATATGAGAAATATGAATTCTCTAGCAAAATAAATATATGATTTACAAATAGAGTACATTCCTCAACAAACTAGCATCACAGTTTAAAAGGTATTCCAAAACACACCATCAGCTCTATTCCAACCAGAGTGGTGATAATTTGTGGGGTACAGTGATAACCTATATACCCCACTTAATCATTTCCATATGACATTACCGCTTTACTGTATTTTTGAGTGTCCTATAGTTGTACAAAATTGGCCCTAGAATAATCAGTGTATCCATACCCTAGAAATTCTTTACACTAGTCCTCAGGGTCCAAAAAATACCGTAACAGTACAACTTTAACAATTAATAAATAAAATAAAGGAAAAAAGCTCGTACTGCTTTGGTGAAAATTAGAGAATTGTCAGCTACCTATTCACATTGGTACCTCAAGGACACAAAGGTCAGATTATTTCTTTTTGTCTATCAACTGGAATTCTCTGAGACAGTGAGTTTACGTTTATGAGATTCTCATGCAATTTTACCGTAGCCCTTAATGGAATTCTATTAACGCTGAAATGTATGGTGGTATTAGCACTATGCATTTCATTCTTGATGTGTCACGCAGAATACCAGCTATAACCCATATGCTAGAGCAGGGTTATTGTCAATATAACAACAAACGTTTACCATGAAAAAGGTCTAGGGAAAGGTTAAAAGGGTGCTTTGTGTAACAGTATGCTGTTGCTACTGTGATTGTACATAAAAATATTGCAACTGTGATCAGAAAATGTCTGAACTAAAATAATAAAACTTGTTTTATTGCATAATGTTGCATAAAAAACCAAACAAACAAAACAGTGACACAAACATGCCGATTATATAGCCAATTACTAGAAATTCAAAGAAAATGTATGAGAGTAAATTAATATAAACAGATGGGATGAATACCTTTCCTTAAATGTCATTTACATTTTTTTTAAAGGTTGAGATCGACATCCCTTTTAGCGGGATTTAAACTAACACACACTTCAAAGACGTTTCCCTTCTGCTATGGAATGATTTCAACCTGCTTGAAGGTTTTTGCAGATTTTTAAAGATAATATGATGTTGCATTTGGCTAATTATGCATGAAAGGGTGGAGTTTCACATTCCACAGATGAGCTGATGAGAAACTTTATACATTATCGCTATATTTTCACAAGAATTGAGAATATCGTTAGTAAAATTATTATTTTCTGAATAAGGAAATATCAGAGATCCGACTTTATAGTTTTTCAAGCTCTTAAAACAACCAGATTAGTAAAAAATGACTTAAATGGTTATTCATCCCAACATGTGAGCGTGGAAAGGCATACTGTCCATGAATGGACAATACTTTTAAGAGTGATAAGGTGAGGAGAATGATTTGCAATGACATGTGTATTCCCAGTGGTGTATTTAGGTTTTGTGCTGCCCTAGGCCTGACTAAGCTCGTGCACCCCCTAAATTAAATTGGACACACTCCTTCCTTTCAAGGCCGCACCTCCTGTTTAAACAGCCAGACACTTTCTGGTTTTAAAGATGGCTGTTGCTATAATGCAGTGGCCATCATCCACTTAGTGTAGTACAGGCTGCATGGAAAGCCCTGCCAACAAGTTTAGGAAACTTTTGGGTCCCCTCCAAATTTACAGATGACTTCTGTATTATACATAATACATAGAGAGGACAAAATACAGGGAGTCTGGGATTTACCAATATGTCTGCATTACACATTATACACACAGAGGACACAATACAAGGAGTCTGGGATTTACTTATGTCTGTGTTAAACAATACAGAGAGTCTGGGATTCACTTTTGTCTGTGTTACACATATTAAGTAAAACCGCAAAAAAACAACTAGAATAGTAAAAGGTATGATCGCATAACTCATTGGCAGAGACACGCACACACATATGAAGGAGCCCCTATAAACATCTATATACCCCAAATATGGAGGCGGGTCTAAAGACATCCAGAAACAACCTACAGAGGATTCCTTAAAGACAACCCAAACCCAGTATATGGAGGAGCCCCTAAAAAGAGGGAGATTAGGGCAAAACAGGGACAGAGATTTGCTCCCAAAATTGGGGCTGCCCTTAGTATATAGGATACATAAAGTTTAACTAAAACTGAATAACAAGCATCACACTGATGTCACCAAAATAATTTAATTTTAATTTTAGTTGAAAAATAAAAAGGAATGATTAAATCAGGACTACATGACATGTATTGTGGACAGTATATACGGAGAGAGGCAGTATGGTGACAGTATATAGAGAGGCAGTATGGTGATAGTGTATAGAGAGGCAGTATGGTGACAGTATATATGGACAGAAGCAGTATGGTGACAGTATATATGGAGGGAAGCAGTATGGTGACAGTATATATGGAGGGTGTGTGTTAGTCACTCACCACTTAGTAGAAATGCCCTCAGCTCAAACATTAAAGGAGGCACCTCTTATCAGATCAGGATGCTGCATAATGCCTGTCAGGTGGCATCATCTGGTGGTAGTGTAATAGATGGGCCATAGGGGCTGGCTGGGCATGCTGGGAGGGGCTGGAGGCCAGCAGTATCTCTGGGGTCCCTGCTTCTCCAGTCCACAGCCTGTCATTGCTGCGCGTGGGCAGTCGGCTCCTCCCTGGCTGATGTCAGCTGACAGGGGCGTGGTGTCAGGCAGTGATTGCTGCTCCTAGAAGCCAGCCTGCCCTCACTGAGCCCTGGCGGTGCTTCAGGTCCAGTGAGAAGCGTCGTCTCTCCCCTAGCAGCTTTACAATCGTTGGGCAAGTAGTGCAGTATGCCAGCAGCCAGTGAAGGCCTGGCTGCTGCTTGCTTTTATAGCAGAGGTTTAACTAGAAACCTCAGGGCCCCGGTGCAAGAATTCATGAAGGGCCCCCCACCCCCCTCTGTGTGAGAGAATTTTGCATTTTTACTAAACTTTTTGCAAAAATACCTGTATACAGGTCTCCTGCACTATCGCCTAGTATCCCTATTATATATCTATTAGCTGTGGGATTTAATGCTATGGTAATATTAATATAATAGGATACTAAGCAACATGTTATAGTATTATTAGGTTTTAAAACCAGCAGTTTTTGGATCGTGCAGGAGACACATGTCGTATACAGCTATTGTTTGCATTCTTAAAATGGCCATACAATTTGGAAGTATTTTTAAAGAACGGGTCATGGGTCCTCATATAAATTTCTCTTGTGTTATGTTACCTCATCTAGTGTGTCACCCCTCTCCTCTTAGATTGTAAACTCTTGAGAAGGGTCCTTCCTCCTTCTGTTCAGTGTGTGTAACATGTATGTATATTTGTTATTATGTCTCTCCCATTGTACAGCGCTAAGGAATTTGTTGGCGCTTTATAAATGCTTGTAACTCTAACTATTATAAGGTGGAGTATTAATTAAGATCTAGTTTTATAGCCCTCTCCCCCTTCTTTTATAACCCTTTTTTAATGAAGTTTTTTCATTAATGGAGTTTTAACAAAATGTTTTTAGTAAGAATGAAAAACTCCCTTCCCTTTTATTTTTATTGTTTTTTTGATATGTCGTTGTCCTGTAAAAGTTTGCCTATTTGCTATTCTCTCGGAAGTTTATTTTTTGACGTGGTGTCTTCTGGTGCGACATACATGTGTTGTTATCTTATTATATTTAAAATAAAGAATTGCAAAAAGAAAAAAAAAACCCTCTTCATTTAACTGAATGGGTTAATAAGCTCACCAGACACTGCAATGAAGCACCAGGAAGTGTCAGACTCATGATGGATAGCCAGACAAAAGATAACAAGGCCTCTGCTGCCTAATTAACCCTTAAGGACGAATGACAGAACTGTTTCATCATAAATGCATTGACTTTAAAGACCCTAGGTCCTTAAAGGGTTAACAATCCACCAGACTGACACACAGTAGCTGCAGTTTTTGCTGCCCCACTGGAAACTGCCGCCCTAGGCCTAGGCCTTGTCGGCCTAGGCCAAGATACAGCACTGTGTGTTCCCCCTATGTTTGTAAGAGAGGATTGGATTGTTTGAGCTCAGGAGGGAAATGTGTGTTTTAAATTGACCTTTGCTGCAAAGTCTTCCCACCTGCTAATTATCAAGCCCATAAATGTGTCCTGGGTGGAAGGAAGCAGAGAGAAGGAACTGTGAGAGAGAGACAGACACAGAGGCAGCAAGGTAAAGCTCTGAGGCTGACAGCTTGAAGAAAAAAAGGCTGGCAAAGTTTTTCATTTTTTTAATTCTCCCAAAATAGAGAGGCACATTTTTAGGTTAGAGCTCGGGTGAGCCAGGTTTTATTTTCTGTTTTTTGTTTTCTTTTATCTTTTGTCTGATTGCTGAATACTGCAGAAATAAACTTTGAACTACTGTTTGTGATATAATTGCCCTTTAGGACTGTGCTCCAGTGCCCTGTGATCGTGTTGGATCACATAAGCTTGAAGAAGAGTGTTATAATAGAGACAAACAATGCAAATCCTGTCAGCTATTGACACTGAAAATTCACAAGGTGCATTGGATCAACAAAAATATGGAGATAAGGGGCATGCCGGGTACATATAAATATTGAACTCTATGCCAAAGTTGGTGCAAACTTAACCAAAGCTGTTGTAATCTTGCCTTATCCATTAAAGTCTATGGAGTTGTTATATTTACAACTGCTCTGGTAAAGTTCACATCAAGGTTGGTATAGAGCCAACAGACTTTATTAAAGGCAGAAAAAACAAGGCAGCCTATGTGTCTATGTGACCTTAATGATGCCAATAGCACATACACATACATGAACAATGTATACAAGAAAAGACAAACTGCACAAACAGAAAATGGGAAGGCCACTCATGAATTGTAATGCAACTCCAATCACCCCCTTCCAGACCATTCAAAGGACTGCGGGAAAACAGAATGCACCAGCAAAATTTAGAACTGGACATAATGGAAGGCTGGACTGCTAAGAGACCCCCAGATGGTTTAGACTCTCAGAGTCCAGAGTTCAATGTGCCAAATGACTCAGTCCACCCCTGATAGGATTTGCTAAAAAGAATTAGAATTCACGGATTTTGATAAAGGAAGTGATGATGTGATTTAAATGTCTTATGTGTCAGAAAAAGTGATAACATAATGTTGTGAAGAAAATTCATCAGCAAACTTAAGGTACAAGGCTTGCACAGTCATCACCTTACCACTGACCAATATATATTATAAAGTGTTTGTGTTAGGATTACACAGTGCATTTTCTTTACACTTTTACAGCAAATGATTTAGAGAATCTGATACTGCCTGGCAAAATTAAAAAAGTAGAATAAATGAGCAATAAATTGACTTCTAACTCAGAGATAATCACAGTAATAAAACACTGTAACACTGTTATGCTGGCTTTAAGGTTTATTAATAACAATTTCCGTGCAATTAGCTTATTTCCAGCAATTACTCAAATAACATTCACAAAAGGTGGGGTGGAGTGGGTTGAATGGGGTTACATGATCAGCAGAATGGAAAAAATGCATGTATTTTTGTGCTAAAGTAGTACTTGGAAAAATTTAGATTGTTTCAGTACATACAGTGAGAACAAAATTAGAGATCTGTTCAAAATTTATATTGTGGGTGTAACAATTACAATATTCATTATGAGAAATATTAAATACTAATGCCCAGTTCCTAAAAGATGTCTATGGCACAGATCCAAACCCAACTGAAGTTGTTTCTCTAAATATCTTGTAGATATGTTCTTCAATACTTTGGAAGTGCTTGTTTTAAGCTAGAAACGATACCTGTATTTGTCTTTTTTTAAAATAGATATTTATAAAATCATTAGTCATACAAAAAATTAATAAAGAGTGGTATGTAAGCATCTGTGTCTTAAATACAGTACATGTATTTAAGTGTTTGGATATAAGCGTTACACCTTAAACAAATGCAAATGCTGCTGATGATCCAGGGAGACTAGCAACACCCCTATCAAGTATTGCAATATTATAGGAAATACAAAATATTAAAGTCATTGCTTACCAGAGTAATTAAAAGTGTGCATATATAATATACAGTGAAACATAAACGTAATACAAATATAATGTAGTGAGGTTTGGTACAACAGTGCTTAATAGAGATAAAAAACAATACTTACTGTATACTGCAAATCAGATCCGTGTATATAAATCCAGGTTCACTTGGGAAAGATAAAAAGAAAGAAAAAACAAAGTGCATTATTGTTTGAATCTTATTTTCCTAAAAAAGAACTCGAGACTTTACACTCACATATTCCAGAGCCTTAAAGGACCAGCTCTCTTCTTCTGGTCTTGTGTCAACTATAGGGTGACATCACCCTAGTCTGTGTGTCTTCTAAAATCCTCAGAATGAATAGAGAGCGCTTAATAGGGTAGTATGCTCCAAATAAATAACAAAAAACAAGTGGGATTTAACCCCTTAACGATGGCCGTGTGGCACCCATCATGAGGGTTTTAACGCCAGCAGGGCTTTCTATTACAACTCACAGCCAGGTGCTTCGGCAGGCTCTACTTCGACCTGACCCCAACTAGCTGACATACATCATTGGCTGCAGGGGGATGGACTGATTTCAGGCTGTCTCGCAGCAACCAATGGTGCCCAGCATGCGGTGGCTGTGGGGAGGGGCCGAGATGGCCCATAGAAGTCACCGAGGCATAATAGTACGCCCTGCGTCTTCTAATCCCACCGCAGGGAGGCATGGTACGCCTGCGGCTGGAAAGGGTTAAGCACACACACCAATGTTGGACCCAATGTATCAGTCCGGGTCTGGTTCATGTGCCCTAGACATTGTTGGGGTAGTCTTATGTATTGTAGGAGAGAATACCAGCAGTGACACAGCTCAATACTGCTACTACAGTTATTGCAGGGGTCAGCAACCTCGACCATCCACATGTTTTGGTACTGCATCTCCCATGTTGCTCAGCCACTCACCAGTTTGTTGAGGCTTATGGGAAATGTAGTTCCAAAACATTTGGAGGTCCAAGGTTGCTAACCCCTGATTTAGCATCACTTAATATTAGCGAATCCTAATCTATTATATTATGCTAATGTCAAACAGTTAGCAACAGATTTTAGCGTTTGCATCTCGCCATTACTAGCTTGGCCAGAATAGGAGCCAATAGGAACTATTACAATCTTAATGTTAGCGCTCAGCTATGGAAGCGTTAACGTTTGATTATGTCACAATACAGCTGGCAGAGTTGCGGGTCGAGCCCAATGTGCGATGAAAAAGAGAGAAGGCAAGTATATGCAAAAATTAAAGAGGAATTTATTTAGACATAGAATAATACTAAAGGGTAAAGGAGAAGGAGTAAACACAAGAAAGGCGGACAATGAATAATAATAAACAAAAGTTATAACTAGAGAGCCTGGATACACAGATGAACAAAGGAGTAAGACCAGGGAGCAAGGATAAACAAATAACTGATACAAGATGAACAGAGAACAAGGCTGAATAATAACAGGAGACAGGACCAGGGAACAAGGATAATTAATAATGAAGGCAAAGAATACAGCAAGAATAAAGTATAGGAATAAAGAAGAAGCCTTGAAATAAATGAAGCAGGGTTTCCACAGCAAGGTATCAGAAGGAGCAGGCAATAAACGAAGTCTAGGATTTCAAGCAGAGGTTCGGCAACAGGTTATACAAAAGTTTTCAGGAAGGTTTAGCAGAGAAGGCTATTGCAGCTTAGAGTCAGATAGGCAAGCAATGCAAAAGCAATGTCCCATGTTGCTTTGCTTCTTTATAGGGAAGTGCAGGCCTCTATATGATTAGCACCTGCACCTCTTGCAGGCTGGAGACGAAACACAGAGGTATGGAGGGGTGGATTCAGGGGGCCATGAATGAACCAGCGCCGGGTTGGTTCTTTCTGCAGCACCAGCGACCAGATATGTGACATAGCTCCCCTCCAAGGGACACACTCTGGGTGGCCAAGGCTACGTCTGGATCATCATCGGCACAATGAAGGGAAGTATTCTCAGGAATGTCCTTATGATCCTGTAGCAAAAGTCTTCAGGCTGTGGAAATGGAAATGAGGTACTGTAAACCAAAACTGGAGATGTCGGCGGTGATGGCTTGGTCTCACGGCTGTGGATAATAGGTGAGTGGATTTTCACCATACCTGGAATTCTAGGGATAATGGGTAAACATTGGTGAGTATTTGAGGGATTGAGAGGTGACGGCAAAGGTGAGTTACAGGTATCAAAGTGCTGAAGAAAATCATGCTGTTGATTCTGTACAATAACAGACAGATCGGCCATTTGACTGGTAAGAGCAGATATGGTGGATATTATAAATTCATAATGTGGTACTGTAGCAGGCAATATAGAGGGTTTATCAAGTCTTTCTGCAGGTGATACTTGGATAGTAGGCATATCAGTGGCAGTGGTCAGTGATACCTTGGCAAGAACTGGTGATTCTTCAACAACATGGACTGGTGATGCCTCAGCGGCACATACGGTAACTGGTAGTACCTTAGCTGTAGACATAGCGCTCGTTGGGATTTCATTAGTAGACACTTGGACTGGTGGCACGTCAGTAGCAGGCACGTTGGCATGGACCGTAGCTCCAGCAACAAAGCAACAAATACCCTGGCGGTAACCAAGGCATCGGCGGCAGGCTCTTTGGCTTGATCTGAAGCTTCGGCAGCGGGCACTACAGTCTGGACCAGTATCCCCAATCAGTGTCTTTCAGCAGAGGAAATCTCAGGATCATCAGAATCTGTAATAAGCAGATCTAGGTGAAGGTTGAAGGGGTTGAACGCTTGTAACAGAAAATGTGGTACCACTGGAACAAGGATACTGTACTTTAAACCTTGCAGGTATGTATGGAATGGCATAAGCGGACCCAGCATATTTTTTTGTAGCGACCAGGGCCACTATAAGGATGTCTTGCGTATTGAACTGGCAGCTCACTGTCGGTATCTTCAAACTCTGAGGAATAGGGAGAAAACAGTGAAAATTATCACTGGCTTGGAATGATAGGCATTCATAACCTCCATAGGGATGGGAGGATCACCTACAGGTACAGGCGGCTCGTACTCCATTGGCACAGAAAGGTCAGGTTCTACAGGTATGGTAGGTTCTGGTTTCGTGGGTATAATAAATTCATCTTCCCCGTAACTGTCTTCATATACATTTTAATCCCTTTTGATTTTAGGCTTAGTACTCCTAACCCTCCTAGGGAGTGATTTATACGACGGTGCATACTCTGGCAGCGATGCAGATTTTTGCACTGAGGATTTTTTATTGGTGGTAGTCTTTAGTGGAGGTGCAGGGACAGATTTCTTTGGAGGTCTTATTGGGCAAAGTGGTATATAATGTCCGGAATTTCCACAATATATACATAGTCTTTTACTTGCCTCCGATGTCTTTCTTCAGCGGATAGAGGACCATAGTTTTTCTTGGATCCAGGACTGTGCATATTGGGAGTTGGAGCAAAGATCTTCTGTAGGAAGTTGCCCAGGAATTGAATGAGCTGTTGTACTCCTTCAGCGATCAGTCTCTGGATTAACTCCATGAATGCTGGAATCATCGTGGGCTCGTTGTTTACAGGCTTTTGCATTATGTCACAATACAGCTGGCAGGGTTGCGGGTCGAGCCCAATGTGCGATGAAAAAGAGAGAAGGCACGTATATGCAAAAATTAAAGAGCAATTTATTTAGACATAGAATAATACTAAAGGATAAGGCTGGGGTCAGGCGAGCGCATTGATCACGTCCGTGTTGCCGCACAGTTTAACGTCCGTCGTAGGATAGAATCATGAGCAATAGAGACCCACACACGAAGTACGTGTGCACCGAACTGCGCACGCACAACGCACATGGCAAACGGACGCAAGTTAGGCAAGAATGTAAAACCGGTAGACGGACGCGCAGAGTGCGCCACATCCGCGTAGCGCTCTCTGTGAGTTATGAGATGTCAGATGCAGCGCATTTGCGACTTCCAGCACCTTGATGCACAAAATGGCTTTTCATATCCTTTTAAAATTTTTATAATTTTTCATATTAATTTTGTTTCACATAATTCCGTCTTCTTTCTACGTCCGTCAAGAAAAATGGATTGTGTGGTGTCTACAGTATCTTCTGTCAGTACGTCTGTTCATTATGCACACACACAGAGTGCACTCTGACTGTGTTCGTCTGACATTAGCCTAAAGGAGTGGAGTAAACACGAGAAATAAGGCGGACAATGAATAATGAATAAACAAAAGTTATAACTAGAGAGCCTGGATAAACAGATGAACAAAGGAGTAAGACCAGGGAACAAGGATAATTAATAATGAAGGCAAAGAATACAGCAAGAATAAAGTACAGGAATAAAGAAGAAGCCTTTAAATAAATGAAGCAGGGTTTCCACAACAAGGTATCAGAAGGAGCAGGCAATAAACAAAGTCTAGGATTTCAGGCAGAGGTTCGGCAACAGGTTATACAGAAGTTTACAGGAAGGTTTAGCAGAGAAGGCTATTGCAACTTCGAGTCATGAAAGAACCAGCGCCGGGTTTGTTCTTCATGCGGCACCGGCGACCGGATATGTGACAGGTTAAGTGGCCCTAGCACTGGCTGCCCCTATTGCAATCTGAACGCTAACAGGTCACAAAACCCATTAGCACATCAGAGATTGCCCTTTCTAGCGCGAGCTTAAGGTACTTTGCACTCCCTAGCTTAAAAGAAAGTGCAAAGCAGCTCCCACTGCTTATTTCTTGTTATGCTGCCAGACTGAGCATTACTTTCTGTATGCTCCTGAGGACGTCAGTGTTTATGGCGAAACGCGTCGTGTGATGCAGTGCTTGCATGCAGATTGTGTTTTTGATTTTAATTATTATTTTTAGTCTCTGTGGCTTGGTGTTAATCTTGGGGTGAGTTGGCTCTAAGCTGGTAGTGCTCCCAGCATTGATTTTGGGCCTCAACCTTTCCTCTACCTAATGCAATTTCACTTGCCACTCATCCTATTGGGAACTCTTCCTGTAGCAGGCTTCTCTCTGTCCTATTGTGCGGATCCACGAAGGCCTGTTTCTTCACTTTGATAGAAGTTGACTGAATTTAGGTTGTTTGTCCGTTTGTATCCCATATGAGAGACTTATCTAGGTGCACCTTGTACCCTATGTGGCATTTATTATGCTGATTGGAGCCACAGAGACATTATATCTACTCCTTGGTTTGTCATTATGTTGCTTTTACTATCTCAGTCAATCAATGTCCTTTGTTCTATCCATGTTCCAGGGTTACCCCCATTTCTGTTGCTGGATATTGACTGTCACTATTCCTGCAGGGGTTTTCTTTCGTACTTCCACTTGTTTACCTGCCTTAATATAGACCATATATTTCCTTTGCACTCCCTATACTTAACATGGGGAGTGCAAAGAGTAATTGGCTTTAGAATTACAAAGTCCTAACGCTAATTACACCCCGCTGTGGTTAGCTGAAAAGTTAACCACAATGGTGTGGAATCATTTAGCACCAGCTGTAAACTCCCCCAAAAATCTGCTGGGAGCAGAGTGAGACTGGGGAAAAAAAGCCGTTCACTCCACGATCCTGCAGGATCTCGCAAGAGGCGAGATCTTGCAGGTCAGCTGACCCGGCAGCACAAGCCTCCATGGAATCCTATAGACTCCAGGAGGGGATACACGGGACGGCAGAATCAACACCTGTCTAATAATATGGAGATAAAACGGGGACGCTAAGAGGAAACCTGCAGGTGCAGATTTTCCACCTTAGCGTCCCCGTTTTAATGGGCAGCTAGTAATACTATCCAATGTGTTTTAAGTGCATGTACTATCCAACATTTCTATTTTATTAAAGAATTGAACATTCAATTTCATATAACTACTAAATCACGGAGAAGATATGGCTTTTGTAGGCCCACAGGCATCACTTAAAATTAAAGTTTTTTTCTAAAACCAAAAGTAATGCTCTGTATTTTTGAAATTAAACAAAAATAAAATTAAAAGATATTAAAGGGTAGGAAGAAGAAAGGAAAATTTATGCTGCCCAGTAGATAGTGTTTATATTTTTCCAGACCTGTTTATGTTTAAGTATTGCAAATAAAGTAAATAATTTCTGTCACCAGACTTCACAAGGTGAATTTATTTAACAAGGTCTGGCTTCTTGTGATAAAGCCTTTGCTTCATGTATTCTTTTCTGGTTTTCTGCTTCATTGATGCCTTTACTGACTTTTGAAAATGACTTCTCTTAACTCAGGACCCAGTCTCCTATCCCAGAGTGCACTTCAGCTGAATTCTAAACCTGAAGGGTCTTTCCAGTATTCATCCAGCTACCATAGCAACCAGACCCTTGCCTTGGGGGAAACATCCACATTGCAATTCACGGGGCGCAGCAATCAAGCCAGATCTGCCCTTCAGAGCTACAATCAAGTAAGTGCAGAAATATAGAATTGAAGAAAAAAACATGTTTTTCCTTACAATACACAGTTTTTAATATAGTTGTATAATTTATGTCAATTACAATATTTAACATTGTAATACTTTTATAAAGGTACAAAAGTGTCATTCTTGTAATAGGTAGTTGTTCCTAATCCCATGCATTGTGTATCAGTGTTACAAACAATGAATACAGTACATCTTTATCTCACTAACGAGAGCGCAAAAGGAATGGTTCAGCAATCTATTATTACTATTCCTTTTGGTGCAATCCGATTTAATTTGGCAAATACACAAAGTTTCAGTCAATGCTTTGAACTTTATTATGTCCTATTTGGACTTGATAATGATCGGCGGAGTGACCAAAACATGTTTTTTGTGTGTGTTTGCCAATATTGACTTGATGTGATTTGGCCTGATCACAGGAATTCACTACATTTTTGGACACAATAGAGCCATTTATCAGTTTGGAATATTTGAATAAGGGAATCCCGGCATTTCAATTCCCAATAAAAATTCAATTATTGGCACCCAAGCCTATACTTTTTAATAGAACTTTTGGCTTTGGCAATTCAATTCGAATTTATAGGGAAGATTAATTTGAAAAAAAACTATCAAGTGCTGAATGGTGCTGATAAATGGCTCTTTGGGCAGGGATGAAAGGGAAAATTACACTACCATTTTTTAACCCCATAGTGACCAGACTGGTTTACCATTGTCTCTCCAAAAGTACCCACTGCTGTTTTTACGTTTCTGCACTGTTTGTGCTTAGGTCTAATTTTCCTCTTACTCGTTTATAGAACCCACACGTATTATAATCCTTTTTCTCACCATTAAATGGACTTTCTAAAGATACCATTATTTCCATCATATCGTATAATTTACTATAAAAAAATTATAAAATTTTCCTAAGTATGAAGGGAAGTTTGAATTGTAATAATAAAGACTCAGAGGCGAGTATTGCGTCTCTTTCCTTATATTTATTAAAATAGCAACAAGGATTTTAACATTTAAACTGAAAATGCATGTAAACATCCTTTAGAAAAAACACAAGCTCCAGACTAGACACTCCCACTCTTTCTAGTCCAATCCCTGTGTAGCTCCTCTTGATCTCTTCCCCTGATCTCCTTCCTTATTCCTCTTTCCTTGGTGTCTGCAAGCAGTCATTCAAACATCCAGTACAAACACCAGGCACAGAACCAACGGGGTCCCGAGAGGTAGGGAATGAAAATATCCAGAGGGGCACGAGGTGCGCCACAGCGACATCCAGTCAGAAGGAGCTGCAGAGAAAACAGAGACACGACAAGGAATCAGTGGAAGCCGTAACCTACGGCGCTACAAGTACCCAAAACATTGGGACGACACCCCCATAATACTAAAGCGGGAGGGAGAGGCGGGCAATACTCGCCTCTGAGTCTTTATTATTAAAATTCAAACTTCCCTTCATACTTAGGAAAATTTTATAATTGTAATACACCGACTCAGAGGCTCCTATTGCGCGTTCAAAGCTTGTCCACCAGGGGTGCGGACCAATGAACTACCGGAGTGAAGTAGGAAGTCTTAAATGTAGACTCCCCAAATCAAACCGCAACTGCAAGTAAGACCTCCAGACGGCAAGCCACCAGCACGGCGAAGGAGGCCACAGCACTGCGCCCCGAGTGCGCCCCAAACACTGACATTTTAGCCAGGTGGCCAAGATCGTGGATCCCATCGCGGTATATAGAGCGTTGAAAAAAACAATAGAGAAACGTGAGACATAAATAAAACACATTAGGTGCAGAGGATCCCGATCCTCCAAGCGAGAGCCAGCAGCCACTGCTGAAAGAGCCAGCGCCAATGACAGAGGGCGTCCCTAACAATAAACGTCTATGCCTATAAGGGTCAGTAAGCCCAGAGCCAAGTGCCGAATGAAACATATGAGGGGAAACCGCTGCGAAGCGTGGGGAAAGTGTGCGAGACTCCTATTCGAGGGAGCAGAAAAAACGTGTACAAATCCAGGTAAGCATGAAAGTCGATAGAGTGGACTTCCCAAACCCCTAACACGAGAGGGAACACAATAAGGCCCTGATGCCCTTCGGGTAAAAAAAAAAAAAAAACCCAATCCCAAACCAGAGACCGCTCAAGTGCGAAGTGGGGAGCAAAGATCTCCCAGGGAATACGGAGACCAGTCCAGGGGAAAAACGACCATCCTGAGGAAGACTGAGCAATCTACCATCCCCTGTAGAAATGACGGAGGGCACAAGACCGGTCAGTAGTCTCAAATCGCTATGTTGATGGAGCCGATCCGAAGCAAACCAAAGACCTCTGGTAGTAGTGACCACACAAGGCTCCCCAAAATCAGGTTAACAAAACTACAGGTGTGGAACTGAGACAGACCTGTCTACGCAAGACTAGAAGGTAAATATCTATTAGAGGAGATCCCCGAGCATCCTCTGAGAACTGAGCAAACTGCGTGAACCGCCCAAAATATGCCAACACATCCCTGAGGAATCGTAGCTAAAACCGGATCATAGGGCAACTGTATCCAGAACATTGTTTGCCCCGCTGGTCGACAGGTCCATTATCAAAATAGTCAGTGCCAGCATTAGTAGCCATTTAAAGTGGACTAACGGAAAGTCCGCCCAAAGCATAAGCAGAGTTATAGGACAGTGAGGACAAAAGTTGCTTAATTCTCTGCCTGTTGAGTTGGTTGGGTCCGAGACTGTACAGATCTGTAAACAAGGACCGGACGACTTCCTGCAAAACACAAAAGTAATGGTTATAAACTGAAATATGTAAGAAACTACATGATCCCACCCTAGGTAGGACGTGCAGAAATGTCCACTCAACGTGGTCAGGAAAAATACTTCCTCGGAGGTATACATAGTAATTCTGTAAACTGTACGAATTTCAATGTTCATGATCCCAGGACATACCGAAAAAGCGAGAGAAATCTCCATTGTACTTTCCTGGTAACATATTTGCAGATAAATAAATAAAACCTTGAAGTCAGTATAAACGCTCCTGGTCAAGGGACAGTTGGGCTCATTGCAGCGCGTATAATATGTTGAAGCCATCGGTGGTGGCGTGGTATACTCAATTTATGTCAATGTTTCAACCCCAATGAGGAAGTGTTTTGGTGTTTTTATGAAGTCCACCAATATGCTTCTTAGGGGAGATTTGAGCCTTAGCTCAGAGGAGCAGCTACTGGTCACTTTAGGTGGGACTCTCTGTACTAGAGGTGTTGTGAGTTTGGTAGATGAGCTGACACATCAATGGTCAATAGAGTAAACCAGGCTCTCAGAGTTGTGTAGCACATGGGATGTAGGAAAGGAGTATACAGTAGATGACACCTAAACTCCTATTTAGATTGAGCCCCAGACATTGCCTCTTGAAGAGATCTGGTAAAATCAGTGGAAAGGGCAGAAAACCTTCCTAAAAACTGCAGAAATGAATGAAGCGGGTACACCAGGAGGTAAAGGGATAATTAGGTTTGAGGGAGTCGGGCCAGCGGTGCACTACCAGTCTAATCATAAAATTTAAGGGAGGTGCAGAGAGTCTGATCTGTGAAATCTGAGCGGGCGGGGGGGGCTGGACACGGGAAACCTTTTGGCGCGCAGCCTCCTGACAGAAACAAAATGCATTGATTTGGCTCGGAAAAAGCCTGCGCTGATGAGTGCGCGCCCAACCCCCTCCCCCCTATGCGAGCGGGAGCAGCGTGTGTGAGGCCAGGACGAAATGTAACCCTCGTGGGGGAAGGGGGGGGAAACAATGTCTTAAAAGACTTCGCTATAGACATTGTAGAGGCAGGTTGATTTACCAACACCTCGGAGGGATCTGAGCCCAAAACACACAGTGCCATTACCGTGATGCCATCAGGCTCCTGCAGTGAATCATAGGGAAGGGGAGAAACTAGAGATCTGACAGCGGTCAAGCTTTAACATTAAGGAGATTATTACAAAGGGAAACGCTGAGTCTTCTGACGCTTCGGGGCAGGAACATCAAAGGGTGTCCTCGTCACTTCCCTCCTCTGGCTCAGGATCTGGAGATTCACCCTCCGGTCACTCACCAAATCCAGCTCCTGAGAGGGATTGGAGGCTCTCACCCTCTTAGGGACCTCCGCCACAAGCGCCCGGCGGGAGTGGGCTCACATACCTAGATAAAATTGGAGGATTTTTGGCCACAGGTATTGGTGCGGTTGCCAGCCCCTCCGAAAGAGTTGGCCGTGTCATTCAACTGTGTTACCCGCAGCACGTGGCAGGGGTGTATCTGGGGGCCTCACCATGGTGAGTGAATCGCCCTGGGCAGCGTCTGCTGATAGCGGTGACATATAGTGACTCGCAGCTATATATAATAACAGTATAGATTTAAAATCTGTCACCAGCACCCGGTGAGGGTGAACTGTTATGTGAGAATTGGTCGATAGCAAGGTCCGCAGGCAGTAATGTGGGGATGCCAGCCCCTCTCTGGTTATATTTGGACCCGCTCATTAACCTTTTACCCGCAGCACGTGGCAGGGGTGTATCTGGGGGCCTCACCGTGGTGAGTGAATCGCCCTGGGCAGCTTCTGCTGGTAGCGGTGACATATAGTGTCTCGCAGTTATATATAATAACAGTATAGATTTAAAATCTGTCACCAGCACCCGGCGGGGTGAGCTCATTTGTGAGATTTGGTATGTAGCAAGGTCCACAGGCAGTAATGCGGGGATGCCAGCCCCTCTGTGGTTATATTTGGACCCGCTTATTAACCTTTTACCCGCAGCACGTGGCAGGGGTGTATCTGGGGGCCTCACCGTGGTGAGTGAATCGCCCTGGGCAGCAGCGACATATAGTGACTTGCAGTTATAGATAATAACAGTATAGATTTAAAATCTGTCACCAGCACCCGGCGGGGAGGGGGGGGGGTGAGCTCATTTGTGAGATTTGGTAGGTAGCAAGGTCCACAGGCAGTAATGCGGGGATGCCAGCCCCTCTGTGGGTATATGTGGACCTGCTCACGGAGTTGCCCGGGAAAATGTTAGCTGTAAGATGTGACTTCTGCAATGGTGTCAGCCAGAATACTTAAGAATCAGCCGACATAGCGGCAACTAATTTAAATAAGGCATACAGATGGAGGTTTGGACAGCAGGATTAAATGGAGGCACGGATGGGGAATGTAACTGGAGAGTTAGAGTTGGAGGGGAGCAGTTACCAGGCTGTACAGAGTAGACTGATTGCTGGTTGAAGCTGTTCCCCTGAATCGAATTCTGCCTCGTGTAAAGGGCTCTTAGAGCAGGTTTCTGGCACACCATTTAGTAAGCCCGATTCAGGCAGAGTGAGAGGAATGAAGCAGTATTATTATTATACTTATTGTACAGCGCTGCGGAATATGCTGGCGCTTTATAAATAAAGAATAATAATAATAAGCAGTAGCGCGGGAACATGCGTGGGAATCACGATGCGCGGCTGGTAGTTCCCGGTTCAGATCGCCGCTCAAGCCCCGAGTAGGGAAAAAGTATTGGACAAACTGGTCAATTAAACTAAAAAGGAGGTATGAAAAACCCCCGCAGCTACCCGAGAAGGTAGCTGCGATGCTAAAGTAGACGAACATCGCGGTTGAAGCCGGGACGTAGCGTCAGGGAGAGAAAACATTAAAAATATGTGAGAGTAAAACGCATGTGTACTTATCTGTCTGCCCAGCAACAAGGAAAGAGGAATAAGGAAGGAGATCAGGGGAAGAGATCAAGAGGAGCTACACAGGGATTGGACTAGAAAGAGTGGGAGTGTCTAGTCTGGAGCTTGTGTTTTTTCTAAAGGATGTTTACATGCATTTTCAGTTTAAATGTTAAAATCCTTGTTGCTATTTTAATAAATATAAGGAAAGAGACGCAATAGGAGCCTCTGAGTCGGTGTATTACAATTATTAAATTTGATGAAAAAAATGGAAAAAATACACTTTTTCAAGCTTTAATCCCCAAAATCTACAACTGCCAAAAAAGACCCCAGCTAAATAGTTTGGAAATTTTGTTCTGCAATTAGAAATACCCAATTTTTACATGTTTTTGCTTTTTAACCCCTTGACTGCTGAGCCATTTCACCTCTGTGTGTGGAGCTCATTTTGACCATTTTATGCTCATCATGTTGAAACATGAATTGAAGTCCTAAAAAAATAGCCCACTTTTTATTTATTTTATTTTTATTTTATTTTTACATCAAACCTAGTCATATTTGGTATCATTGCAAAGGCCACGATCAGGCCTTTCCAATGATACTAAGTATGACCCTCTAGCTGTGGATTGGGAGATAAGGGGATCCAAAGGATGGCCCTAGCTCCACTTGACAGCTAGGGGTTAACTGGCCAAATTACGTCATCACACATATGACGACAACATCTGTGGGTGTGGGGTGACCCGGAGGTTTTGCTGACATCCAAGATGTCAGCCACTTCTGAGTGGGAATCACGTTCTGACTCTGACTGGCACGAATCGCATTCTGGCACCTGAGGGGTTAAAGAAATATATCACTGAAAAGGGCAGACTCTGCTCTCTCCAGAGGTACCTTTTTTTTTCTAGCTAGCCATTGCGGATGGAGAGTGGTTCAACCGACCTCCCCCCCACCCCTTTCAGGTTCCTCCTGCAGGCAGCAGGGGCGCCTGAAGATGACATCGTTGTGACGGCTGGGGCCCATAAAAACATCGGGCTGGCTTCAAGGAAGCCATTCTGGCATGGGACCCTGGCCATAGAGTTGAGTATAGGGATGGAGGGGGTTTAGAGGAGCATGACGTACATAGTCCATCCTTGGTCCTTAAGGGGAATTTTCCCCATGACGTACTATGTATGTCAGTGATCCTTATGGGGTTAATGTTGGTATGGCACTAAAAATAGCCCCAAATCTAAAAATAACCCTAACTCTAGCCTTATAATAACACTAACCCTAATGGCAACCCTAACCCTAAAAGTTCTGAACATTATAAATTACTTTTAGAGTTTTGGGTTACTTTTAGGGCTAGGGTTAGGGCTATGTTTAGGATTTGAGGTACTAGTAGGGGTTAATTATAGACAATTTGAAATAATAAAATTATAATTCTGGGATTATGGCCTGATTTTTATCAAAGTGAGGTCTTTTTTTTTTACTTAGCCACGGCCAAATCCATTAACTGAAGCAGTTGATATTTCAAAAAAGTAACAAATGTGACAATATTTTTTCTGAAAATATGTCCAATCTAGTTAATCCCTTCGCTACCAAGTGATTTTACAAACAAACATTGTCAGAAATCTTCGGTGTTTTTTTTTGTAAAATCTTTTTTTTATTATTCTTTATTTATAAAGTTAGCAAAGGCACAGTATACCAAAGAAAGTAGAGCCACGCAGGGCCAGCACAACAGGTGTCAAAAAATGAGAAGATAAACAACAGGTATATGAGAAACTGTGGAGAGCGGCTCAATAACTCAGAGAATCAAGCAAAATGGGAAAAAGGATGGGACGGAGGGGCAACAAAACATATCGGGCAGTCTGCACGAGGAAGGCAGCAAAAGGACATCAGGAAAAACAAAAACGGGAAAGGGAGAAAGGCGTGAGGAGGGCAGGGGACTGCCCAGGAATAGTGATGTTCCTGGCTCACCCCAGGAACCAAGGGAACGCTTGGGGCCACGGAAGAGGTCACAGCCCGGGGCCGGTGGGACCTGGGGCCAAGAGAGACGGCCAGAGCCATGGTTGACGTTCTAGTGGCTCGCTCAGTGCAGACCAGACAAGGGGGGAGTAGTCTCAGCAAAAAAGGAATCAGTAAAATCATTTTTAATTAGTTATACCAGGATTCAAAATTTGAAGTCCCAAGCTACTAGCCAGACATTAAGAGTTACTCGCCACCAGTTGCCCCACCTATCCCCTGCCCTTAACCCCGCCCTTAACTCCTCCCCTAAACACGCCCTCTTAAAATATCTTACAAAATGACAGTATGACAGTGGATTTGCCCCAGCTCATGGATATGCCCCAGAACATGGATATACTGCCCCAGCTCATGGATTTGCCCCAGCTCATGGATACTGCCCCAGCACATGGATACTGCCCTAGCACATGGATACTGCCCCAGCTCATGGATATGCCCCAGCACATGGATATGCCCCAGCACATGGATATTGCCCCAGCACATGGATATACTGCCCCAGCTCATGGATATACTGCCCCAGAACATGGATATACTGCCCCAGAACATGGATATACTGCCCCAGCTCACACATGGATATACAGTCCCAGCTCACACATGGATATACAGTCCCAGCTCACACATGGATATACTGTCCCAGCTCACACATGGATTTGCCCCAGCTCACACATGAATATGCCCCAGCTCACACATGGATATACTGCCCCAGCTCACACATGGAGATACTGCCCCAGCACATGGAGATACTGACCCAGCTCATGGATATACTGCCCCAGCTCATGGATACTGCCCCAGAACATGGATACACTGCCCCAGAACATGGATACACTGCCCCAGCTCATGGATATACTGCCCCAGAACATGGATATATTGCCCCAGCTCATGGATATACTGCCCCAGAACATGGATATATTGCCCCAGCTCACACATGGATTTGCCCCAGCTCATGGATACACTGCCCCAGCTCATGGATACACTGCCCCAGAACATGGATATACTGCCCTAGAACATGGATATACTGCCCCAGCTCATGGATATACTGCCCCAGAACATGGATATATTGCCCCAGCTCACACATGGATTTGCCCCAGCTCATGGATTTGCCCCAGCACATGGATATGCTCCAGCTCACACATGGGTGTATAGCCCCAGCTCTCACCTCCACCCGCCGGCGTCCTTCAGCTGTCCCAAGGAGGTGAGTGGCCACTGATATGCAGCTTGGTCGCTTGCCGGGAACCCCCTGACCAGCCGCTCAGCCGGTTCTCATCCCAGGCGAGCGGCCAAGCTGCATATCAGCGGCCGCTCACCTCCTTGGGACAGCTGAAGAACGCCGGCGGCGATTTTCCCTCCTGGATCCGCTCCTGGCTGCAGCACGCTGCAGTGGTTACGCCCCCTCCCGTGCGTCACCTGACCCCTCCTATGTGATGCGTCGCACACTCGCAGCGTGTGATGCATCACATGGGTGGGCAGGTGACCCGCGCAAGAGGGGGCAGCACTGATCAGAGACAGCTCCGGATTCGGACTCCAAGAGTCCGATACCGGAGCTGTGAATAAAGGCGGCGGCACACTGAACCTGGCCCCAGCACGGGTCAGTCCGCCCCACTCGCCCTCAGATAATTGCCACTCGCCAAATGTGAGCAGGCGAGTGGAAATTTTGAGGGCTGAATCATACAGTAAGAAATATTTGGGCATTTTCCCATTGAATGTCTACTGTAAATAACCTATTTGGCCATTAGATGGCACCAGCTACTGCCAAATTGAGTTACAGCGTTACAGCTGCAGCTCAATTTTTTTCCTCCCAGCATCGGCTGCAGACTGCTGATGTCAGGGCATCATCAGCTGATTTTACAGTTTTAGGTCTTTGGGCATTATGCTCACAGGACTAAAACTCTGGGGGCACCTTCTGCAGCCCAAAAGCAATGGAATTTGTTTTGCAGATCGGGATATCTCAATATCGGGGCACTGGATGGTGCCTGTGAATCCTGAGATATCTTGATCTCGGTAGTGAAGGGGAGAAATAGAGCCCATAAATCGTATTGCACCAAGTGGAGTAATGGAGTCCCAGATAATTTTAATACTCTATATCAGTGGTTCCCACCCGCGGTCCTCAAGTACCCCTAACAGGCCAGGTTTTGAGGATCACCTTGGGGAAATGCAGACTGAATCCTGCAATCACTGAACAGCAAATCTTATCACCTGTGCTGTGCTTCGGTTATCTGGAAAACCTGACCTGTTGGGGGTACTTGAGGACTGCGGTTGGGAACCACTGCTCTATCTGGACTGTGGATCTGTAAGATTTTATAGCAACCTTTAAACTGGCTGTTATCTGGTGATAGCTTGCCATGAAAATGTTTATATGAAATATCTGAAGTAACAGATAAGTGATATCAAATATTATTTGTTCAAGCAGCAAAACCAGCAAAATGTAAAAAAATAAATAGATATAAAGTGCTGCAGCGTTAATAGCATGTTTTTTTGTTCCTGTGTAAGATTGTTGCATCTCCATTGTACCCGTCAAGGTCACTTTTGCTTAAGAGAATGGAAGTAAAATTTCACAGTCATTGAGTCAATGTTGCATTTTAGAAAATCCACCTTTATGTTACTCAAGAGTTATCATAAGCAAAATGAGTTTTTGTTGCATGATATGTGCAAACAATAAAAATACATATATTAGACATTTACAGTCAAAGGAACATATACATCGATGGCCTTGGTTCTTCTATTTCTGAAGTCTATTAAGCATTAGATTTGTTAATATCACTAATGGATATTGTAGAACAAAAAACAGAGTGGTAGGCGCCCCCGCCTGTGCAGCAACCAACTTCCCAAAGCCAGCCAGCAATCAGTGGTTTCCCCCAAACCAAAGTGCAAATAGAAAAAGGAATATACGTATCTGACGGCGCGATAACAATCGCTATGGATAGTCTGGATGCTCTCTTATGGTAGGAATTTCTTTTATCTGCATCAGTCCCCGGCGTGTCTTGGTGTTCAAGGTTTCTATGGACTTGACCTTCAACAAGTCCACAGGCGTTCTAACCTAGAGCTTGGTCCTTAAGCTCCATCAAATGTGTGTGTATTTCCAGCTAAGTATACTCACGCAATTGTTATCATATCTGCACAAAGAAGTCTCTTCTCGTCTTTATCCCTATGTACTAATCACGATTCAAAGAAGATCGCTCCTCCTCAGAAAGGTTTGGGTCACCTTTCTATGTTCATAGAAGAAAAGGACCCTCCTGCCTCGATCCACTCAGAGCCAGTGTTGTGGCTCTACATTTGTGAGTGAAAACAAGTCACCTAATATATCCAATATTGTCTATTACGCACTGCACTATTGTATTCTCCTGTTTCTTTTTACATTTATGTACGGACGCACTACCATAAGAGAGCATCCAGACTATCCATAGCGATTGTTATCGTGCCGCCAGATACGTATATTCCTTGTTATTGTAGAACAGTCTATCATTTTAGAGCTTAATAATAGGTCTAGTGTTATTTACAATCTGTATTGAACTATTACAATTCAAGGCATTTTATATAACGTTTGCACATCACAGACTTAAGAACTGGTCTGCTGGTGGTCATACAAAGAAATTACTCTTTCCTTGATTTACTGATTTACTGATTTACACTTGAGCTTTGTGCAGTTTGTTCATCAGTACCGGAAACACAGGATAATGAACTGATATCACACTCATCCTGATGGAGGCATGTTTTCTGACATATTATACTTTTTATGATACGGAAAACCTCAAAAAATGTAGGTTTCCTCTTTTTAGACATTTACCGATCAATACAGGTATGTAATTACAGAGCAAAAGGATGATGATATATATTGACACCATTAAACTATTTGTTATCTTATCTATTTCCTCTTTTTTCTGTAGATTCAATTCTTGGCCATCGTTCTCACCCATTCTAATCTTTCCATTTCTTTCCCGTTTTTGATTTTGTAAGCCATTTTACATCTTTTGATTTTTACCACCCACAGTCGTTTATAGCATTTTTCATGAATTAAGCTGCATGAGTTTCTATTGCTGTGTGTTCACAGCTAGTGGAAGCCTAAGAGAAACATTTTTTTAGCGGACTGGGGCGCCTACAAATGTCAGATTACAATAGAAGGGAGACCTATAATTACAGATTGGTTAAAGAGACATCGGTCTTCTCACCTAACTCTACATAAAAGAGAATAGGTGCATTTGTGCAATATATAAATAAATAATCAGAATATATTAACGGATAAGATAAAGAAAGGATATTTTTATGGTATTCCAGGTGTCCTTTTAACTTATTTCTGGACTAAGGAAAACATTTTTAAAAATCACCTAAATGATGCCCAAATATTTACAATGGTTGAGCCAGGGACACCCTTTGACTTTGGAAATTTATAACCCATCAGGGTTGGCATACAGGTCAAGAGAGTAGTGAAATAATCACCATTGAGGGCTTTCGTGTAAGGCAGGTGCAAATCTGGGGTTATGCTTCTCCAAGACCTCAATTGAGGCTTATAATCGGAATTTAAATTCATATTATTCTAAATTTTACCCCCGTATTTCTCTAGTTTTAAAGCTGGCAAACTTAAAGAAACATAGGTTTTTATGGATTTGAAACAATGAGATGCATAGCTACCATTCAGTAAAAAAAGCTAACATGTATAAATTTGCTATTCTGAAATACTGTAGATGTAAAAAATACCATTATTTAGTTTTACACCGTTTTTATAATTCATTTATTATTTCATTCTTTGCAGAATTGTTTTTGGTTAGAAAAGTTCTAGATGCAACATGCATTCTTATCTTGTAAAATGTCTTACAGGGTTTGTGTTAAAGGGCCACTACCACCAAAAAAATGAAATGTTCTTATTGTGTTTATTTTATGTGGCTGATATCTTACATGTGCTTTTATTTTTCGTCTGTATGTTTAGTTAAGAAAATATTTTACTCTTTATGTGTCACCGGTGCATCCGTTTTTGTGATCTTTTGTGTTGTAAACTGCATCCCCCACAGTATCTGTACCTTAATTGGTCCTCACTGTGTGGCAATAGGCATATAATGGAGTCTATAAAAACATATATACAGCAAAACACAACAAATGAGTAGTTGAATTGATCACAAATAAAAAATAATAGTCCGTGAATCCTATAAAAAAAGAGAAAAAAGGAGACCATTGCGCAGTATATACTGATGGAGTGAATAAGCACACACATCTTATCTATAACACTCACAAACAAGGAGTCTTCAAGACACTAGATGTACGCCTTTGAGTCTCTTGTGGGGGACTCCTCCCATATAACGATTCCTCTTTCTGTGATGGTGAATATATCTCAAAGGAGAGAAAAAGGATACATAGTACAGTTCTGCAGTGAAAAAAATAGACTGTATAAAAAAAGAGAGAGACACACACACATGTTCTAGAACCTCCTCTTATAGGTGGTTCTGTAATGGCGTCTAGGACCTCTTAACATCTGAGGGGTCCCACCTCATAGATCCCAGTTGAATCCAAAATCCTGCAGACTTCAATGGTAGATTAGTACATCTTATACATATGGAAATGTGGCAGAAAAATACCAAAAAAAAGTAAATATACCAAAAAAGAAAATAAATAAATGTCAAATAAATCCAACATATGATATATGATGAAAATAATGGTATCTTTAGAAAGTCCATTTAATGGCGGGAAAACCAGTATATTGTATATGTGGGTTGCATAAACGAGTAAGAGGAAAATTAGACCTAAACACAAACAGCGCAGAAACGTAAAAACAGCAGCGGGCACTTTCGGACGGATTTTTGTAAAACGCCCGGTCACTATGGGGTTAAATGCATACAGGTGGAAATGCCCTGTTACGTAAACACAATAAATATAATGACATTTTTTTTATATATACTGTATATAGTCAAATACCCAGCTTGTGGATTTCTTTGTTGTACTACAACAATAAAATTTGTTGAAGAGTGAACTCCTTCTGGCTCCTCTGCAGAAATACAGTACATAGTGACAATCCTAATATCACACTGTGCCATTACTTTTTTCCTCTGGCAAACATTATTCCTGCAATAAATGGATGTTTAAACAGGGTTTCATGGGCTACATTTTGTTTTCTATCATTGTTTTACTGGAAAAAAAGTGTGCATAGAAAATTGTACTCACTGTATAATTAACCAACTAATTTGATCTTAAGTTTGTTTACCATTTCTTGCACAATAATAATGTGTGAAACATTAGCAACAAATTTCAACATTATTGTTCAGTTTCATATAACTTTTAAGAAATGTGCACTAGGTACAGTAACATGCTGTCTGGGGATATCATCCTTATGCCAGCACAAAATAATAAAATACATACAGTATCTGCAGGTAAAATGTCAGCTTGGTGAGTTTTGTTGCTAGTAAAACGGCTATTGTGCATTTTTTTTCTCTTACAAAGCCCTACAAACTGTTAAACATCTTGACTTCTGAAGGCTGTCACTATGGCAACTTCAAATTACATGGTTTTAACAAACTTTTTAGATTCTAACTAAAATGTTGTCAATGTATTTAGCCTTGCCAGGAAGTCTTGAAACATATTTTTTTGGTATAGGTGTATATTTTGCTTTCAATAGACCGGTTTATTTTAAGGCTAAGAATAAACATCAACAGTTCTTTAAATCTGTTCAATACGGTTCAGTGAATTTTGTTTCCTCATTAAAAAAGCAGTATAGTTGTGCTGACGTTATTTTTTTTATCTTTTTGTTTTCTCAAAGTATTTTATGTCTGCAAGGCAGAATAAGACAAAGTGGCATCAAACATTATTCTTATTGCTTTATTTCCTTAGTTTTGTAAGCGCTGAGATGGACATGTTACTTCTTATCGTTGTTTTGATTAATGCTTCTAAATACTTGGCTCTATTGAATTTATTAAATATCTCTTAAATTAAGTTCTCTCTATCAGATGCTTTGCTAAGCAGATAAAGTAGGTAATAATTGTACTGGTAGGCAGTGGAGACTTGTCCATAGTGCTGATTGAGACTTCTACCAGTTTTGGCTTCATCAAGAGTAAATAAAAAATAATAAAAATAATTTTGGAGATGGCATTGCAAAGAGCCAATGTATTTATTTTTGCTAGAATGAAGAGCAATCACCTGTAGCTGAATTGCCAAAATCTGGATGACTAAATTTTCATATAACGAAGATAATACATCAACAGAACCGGACACTTTGGTTCATTGGGAGGCATAATGTTATTAGAAGAAATCAACATGTATTAATGATGCAAAGATCATGATAGACTAACTGAATTGCGTTCTATGAAGCAGTAAGTAGAAGTTTAGACCAGACCTGGTTGCAGTGGATGTGATTTAATGGGAATTTGCAAAGCATTCGATAAAGTTCCACACAAGAGATTACTTTTCAAATTAAGAAAAATTGGTCTACATGAAAATTTGTGTTCTTGGATAGTGATGAGCCGAACACCCCCGTGTCTCGGTTTGCATTCGAATGCGAACAATTTCAAAAGTTTGAGTTCGAACTCGAACACGAACCAAACTCAATGTAAGTCAATGGGACTCGAAAGTTCGATTTTTAGAGTGCCCTCCAAGAGGGCATATATGCAAGATATTTGCCATAAAAGGTGTATGGGGGTCCGGGTAGTGCCCTGGAGGACAGGAAACAAGGACAAAAAGTAAAAAAAAAAACGTTTTTAAAGGAACAGTGAGTTTTCCATGAAGTAAAGGTTAAGAATAAAAACGAAGAATTCCTTCAAATATCGTGCCTAGGAGGTCCCCATAACCTGCCTGTGAAGTGGCGGATTTGCAGGATTTATAGAAACATTTAAAAAAAAAAAAAAAGACATTTCAAATGAGGGTAAATGGTTTTCCTTTAATCTATTCATAAACAACTGCTTGGGGCGGCAGTCTGTATGAAAAGAGGAGACATTTTAGGACACGCAGAACAAGTTTAGTGATTTTTTGGCTAAATTATGGTGAAACTTATGCAGGCTTTGGATGAAAGTAACAATAGGTGCTTTAAAATTGGACCTTTAGTGTCGGCAACAGTGCCGTCACACCGTAACCCCTCTGTGGTATTGTGGAATAGTGCAGGGGTGGACCCTGCGGTCAAGTATTAAAATTATATGAATCTGGTATAGGCGTCAGTGGCAGTGCACCCAAATATTGTGCCTTTGGTGGCAGCAAGTGCCTTCACACCGTAAGTAACCCCTCTGTGGTATTGTGGAAGAGTGCAGCGGTGGAGGTTTTGGTAATGCAGAAGTGATCCCCGATCTATTCAGTTACATCAGCAGCTATAACAAACCGGGTCAGCAATGTTTAGACACTTGTACTGCACTACTGTATATGGTGAGAATCTGCGCACACCAGTTGTAACACAAAGCAAACAGAACAGGCAGGGAATACACAGAGAGGATAGTCAAATGGCAGGCAAAGTCAGCAACAGATTGGGTCCTCAGAACAAGCAGGGTCAGTAACAAGTATACAAACTGATTCAGTAAGCTAGCGATGCGGGAATAAAGGCTGAGACACACTGAGCGTGTAGCGACGCACAGCGTAGCGAAGCGAAGAGAAGCAAACATTTTGCAGGCTTGACTTCGCTCCGCCTCACAGTGTGTCTACACTACATTACGTTTGCTTCTCACCGCACTGGACAGGAATCCACTAACTAAATTAAAATGTACACACAAAACCGTTTTATTTTCACAAAGCACATGTTATATAGGAAAAAAAAAATTCTACTCAATAAAATACATCAAAAATTACTGTTAATTTAATAGGAATAGTATAAAAATATAAGAAAAAGGTAACCCCTGATCATATATATTATAGGGACACAGAGCGCCGTGTGTAGAGTAGGGATGCATTGATACCACACACAGACATATACGTATATATCAACATGCAGACCTATATATACGTATAAATCAACACACAGATATATATATACACCCACCCACAGACCTCAGACCATAAATACACATACGCACATGGGAGTGGCATGTGGACAATCTCAACTAAATGCGCCCCCCCCCCCCATTTGGCTGATCCCTCCAAAAGAAATGTCGAACCCGACAGAGCAGAGAATATATATATTATTCTCTGCTCTATCGGGTTCAACATTTCATCTGGAGGGATCAGCCAAAGGGGGGGGGCAATTAGTTGCCAAGATGTGTGTGTAATACAAGTCTGGATATATATATTTATAAGAATAGAAATATATATCTTACCTATATATATATATATATATATATTATATATATATATCATACCTGCCCTTACCTTCCCTATAAATTTGCTAAAAATATACACACAAAAAAACAAACCGCTGCCTGAGACCCTGCCCAGCCCACATGCCACCCCCCTCTACCTAGCTGAATGTATCTAATATATATATATAATTAAATACATTCAGCCAGGTAGAGAAATGAAAAAAGTTTTATTTTATGTTCCCGGGGACATTTAAGAATGTCCTCGAATTAAATTTTTTTTAGAAATGTGTCGCCTTACCTTAGCCTGGTGGTCAGTGGGGGCTCCCTGGATCCTGGTTGTGGGACGGCCATGGCCGCAGGTGCAGTGGCTCCCTGCACGACCTGTCTCTGCCACATGCACCCAGGCGGCTAGCCCGCACAGTCGCAGCTCTGTCATCCTGCGGCCGCATGCTCCTCAAGGGGATCCTTGCAGGCTGCCCTCTACAGTGCCTGATTAGAGGGCCGTGTCTGCCTGATGTTTTAGTAACAAGAATGTTTTATCCCATAGGCTTCAATGTTAAAAATATTCCCGTTTTAATTCAATATCTAATATACCGTTGCTTATAATATTCTGCAGTAAAGAGTCTCTTTATTTCTAGATTTTTTAGTATTTTTTAAGCTTTTTTTATACTTTTTTCCCAAAATTTTTTTTAGAACTTTTGGTGAACGTTCCAAAAAGTTCAGAGTTCGCGAACTGTCGAACGGCCGATGTTCGATGCGAACTCCGAACAGATCAAACCGAACAGCTCATCCCTATTCTTGAATAGAACACTGGCTAAAAGATAGGGTACAGAGAGAGTGGTCATGAATGGTACATTTTCAAGATGTAATCCAGTGGTAAGTGGTTTCGCTCAGGGGTCTGTTATAGGACTTATTCTATTAAATTAATTTATAAATGACCTCGAAATTGGCATCGAAAGTCACGTGTCAGTGTTTGCAAATGACGTAAAGCAAGGAAAAGTGATATAGTGTGAGTAGGATATTACTTCCCTGCAGAGGTATTTTAATAGATTGGGGGACTGGGCACTTAAATGGCAGATGAAATTTAACGTAGATACTGTCGTGTGCAGTCGTTACATTAGGGTGTGCACCTATGAATGTAGATAAATGCAAGGTTATGCATTTTGAAGTGAAGAACACACAAGCAACTTATACCTTAAATGGTACAGAGTTGGGAAAATCAAGGCAACGTTTAAAGTGGCTTTGAGGCGATTACTTACCCATAAGATTTGCTTTGTTGTGATGGGTTGGCTTATGTTTGTAATGGAGATTGTAAATTTACCAAAGATTTCTATTTTTTTGGGCATTATAGGCTTTTGAGCTTAAACGACGTCATGATTTTTCTTGTGCAAGTTCTGGGGCTGTCTGATAAGATTGTGTTTCTGCACTTGAGAGTGATGGGAGTAGTGCATGCAAAATCTTTTCATGCTGTTATTATTCAGTTTATAGTCAAGCAAAATATCTTTTAAGTGTCTTATGAATATGTATTGACAATAACACGTTCTTGTATGGACAGTTTGTGCATAAATAGCAGACTTACACAAGGGTAAAACATTTTACATCCCATCAGCTGATTCAGATAATCCAAACATCAGAAATATTATTTGGTTCATTACAAATATATCCTTCCTGGTAAAATCCTTTGTAAATAAATAAATAAATAAATTCACTCATTCCTAGTATATGAATCTGTGAGCATTCACACCATTTTGTTAACAGGCAAAATTTACTCTATGATGAACCCAAGGGATCCCTTCTATTTATTGTGAAGAGCGATAAAGCTGGCAAAGCATAACATGTTACCATTCTTAATTATCCAAGAAAAAAACTGTTAAAACATCATTTGTAGTGAAAAAACAACTGTCATCTTATGAAAATAAAGAGGCTAGACAAGAAAACTGTCTGCTATTTTAGCATCCAAAAAGAGATTGGGTGTCTAGGTCAGGTGAAAATCCAGGGAAACACTTTATTGCAAGTGAAAATAAATGCAAAATGTGGTGAGATCGGTAGTGATGTCACAGGAATGGGCGTGGCACAGACAGTCAGGAAGTGGATGTGAATTGTGCTGCAGGTGGTTGATGTTGTCTCCCGGCAAGTTGTGTATTATAAGAAAGATTTACTGAAAATAACTCAGCCTGTCCTCTGCATTTCATGACATGGTGTCATACGTGCTTACCTGTGCATCTGTTTGAGCTGCAAAGATGTTTAAGTTCACTCCGTCTGAGCCATTTAATTTGGATGCATGGGCCCGTAGTACTTATTTTGTTACTGCAATCCACCTGGCTCTTTCAGGAGAAGACCAGGCCGGCGCGGACAAAGACTGACTGGACACAAGTCTCTTCAGGAAAGGCGAACTTTATTGTGACGTCACCAGTCAGCCAGGATTGAATCGCAAAGACTGAGTGACATTTACATTCAAACATAACATTTTATACCCTGAATAGATAATCAGGTACATCCCAATTAGCCCACCCCACGGTGACACTATCCCACCCCACGTGGGTCTGTACCTTCCCCTTACTGAATACAAAGACATTCCACAAATTGGCAGTAAATTGGCAACTTTCACAGTATCTTGACAATCGGATAATTTACAACCCTCCCAGATCCTGCTTGTGTCCATTTTCCTAGAACGTGTTTATTGTATACTTCAGATAAGGCCCCATCTGGTTTCACATCATTCAATGTTCTGGCCTCTAGCTCTCTGACCTTGTTGTAACTAATTTCCATCCTGTCACTTCGTGCCAGCGTCTGCCCGGATCCTGTTAATGTAATTGCTTGGTCTGTTAGTTTAAGGAATTCCGGAGAATCTATGCAAGCTAGTCCTAATTGAGCTAATATTTGCTATTTACATTCACGTGAACCAAAGCTCTAAGTAAGATGGCCGCCTGGAGCAAGATGACGGCCCGATCCTGGCCTGAGTCCCTTACATTACCCCCTTGGCTAGGGTTTCAGGTTCTCCTGCCTGAGACCCTTAGCCACTACACTCCACTATCACTATTTTCGAACACTTTGTACTTAGGGGCAATCGCTTTTACTGGGAACAAATCTTGAGGAATCATTAAGGGTATCTTCTGTGTCTGTGTGGGTTTCAGAACCTTCTTGCACAATGGCCATAGGCATAACCCTATGCGGTACAGCACTATCCCTATCACCAGGATCACTATCATCATCATTATCATGGATCCAATCCGTGAGATAAATCCCAGTATTGATCCAAACCAATCTCCAATGGACCCGAACCCTCGGAATGGGTTCCAGCCTTCTGCTGCGATCTGCCTGGCTGTGTTCTGCAACTGGAAAACTTTCTCCTGGTGATCTTGGATTACCTGGTAATAGTCAGGGACCTCATGTGATGTGTTTCTGATGAAGGTGTAACATTCATAGTGCATAGTCATTTCACAGAGTCCATTCAATGCTGCGCTTATCTGTTCTAATGCCATGTCATGCACCATTTGCAACTTTCGAATCTCACGCAACTCAAGGTTCAGCAGCTGGATATCCCTGCTTGTTATATTCAAAATCTCATCCATCAGCAATGAGTAATTGTTCATTCTCTTCATCAATTCAATCCCCCATCCAGTCTATGCCGGGAACCATGCCCATGCCTGGTCCCTTTTTGAAAACAACTCTCTCTTCTGTTTCTCAAACACTAATGGATACCTAGGGTGCAGTGTAGTGTCTGATGCTGTGTCATCGCCCTGTACTCTTTGAACGGGAATCAGCTTAGCTAGGTAGCACACCCCGGTAGTGGTGGGTGGTACCCAGGTGTAACACACACTCCCACAACATACCTGGTATCCTCCCATCAATATGAATGGGGACAAGTGGAGTATTCCCTTGCAAACCTCAATCATCATTCTCACCAAGCGTGACACAAGATCTTTTGCATTCTGTTTGGTTGTTGTCACATTAGCTATTGTCAATTGTTGTTCCGTCGTGAGTTTTATAGGCCTAACCACAACCATTCTGGACCCTCTACTTGACAGGATTGTGTGTGCAGTGAAGTTAAACCTACTAGACTGACATGGATTCTCACTCATACTCAGATTATTTGTCCCTATCTGGAAGCACCAATCCGGCGGGTACACAGGACCCGTTATTGAATAGCTTGGCATTGTCTCATCTGGTTTTACCTGAGGGTCAACAATGGTATGAATCGCAATATTTCCGGCCAAAAATATACTCAAGTTCATAGGAATTGCAGCAAAGGGGATATAAATTGTCTCTGGGTGCAATCTGCTGCACACCCAACACGCTTTTTTGTCCTGATTTCTTTGCGTATGCGTATTTGAATTTCACCAACAGGTGACCTCGTGGCATGGTCATGGAACCTAGGTCAGGTCTCTGTCTCCACAGGGTGCGATTTTCCATTATTGGGTGAGTGCCATTCCAGATGTGGGAGATATCCACTCACCCGGTCGTTTCTGGGCAATTTGGGCAATTTCCACCATGTGAGAGGGCATAAATAAGATTGGCAAGGTACAGTATCAGCACCAGGAACGCTCCTATTGTCAAAACCACTTGGACAATTCTTTTGACAGTCTCATAAACCCTATCCCTCCCCCCTAGCACCTCAAAAGTGAAGGCTACTTCAGGCTGGGCCTGGGAGAGGGGCAGCCTCTCATAAACTGCCCTTGGGGTCTCCCCATCCTCCATCGTCGGCGGGTGGTCAGGCATTATTATGGCCTTCAAAACACCCACTTGTTGAGTCTTTAGATGCTTGGAACTGCAGTTTTTGTCAATTTCAGCCTTTAGTGGGTCGGTCTCGCTGGGGATGACTCTCCACTCTGGATCGGGGCTGGCTGCAGCTGCTTTCAGTCTCAAGTGGTGTATCCACGGAACCACCTCGGCCACCTTTACTGCTGTGGGGGTGTATAACAGGACAAGGTAAGGACCCCTCCATTTTGGGCCTAGTGGGTCACTTCTCCACTCTTTTACCCAAACTGAATCACCTGGACAAAACTTATGCAGTGGTGGATACAAGAAATTAGGTAAATTATCTCCCACCCAGGTAGTCAACTTCTGCTTTGATTGACCCAACAATAATACTTGTTCATTCAATTTAGTTTCACCCAATGCCCGAAGGTCCCCCCTTAAACCATTAATCAGAGGGGTAGGCAGTCCAAACATGAGTTCGTACGGACTTAGCTTCAATTGTGGGGTTGGCCTGCATCAAATATGCAATAGGACTATCGGCAGCACTTCCAACCAGCTCAGTGACGTTTCTTGGCACAGTTTTGACATCAAAGTCTTTAACATTTTGTTCATGCGTTCAACTTTTACTGAGCTTTGGGGCCTGTAGGCTGTGTGTAGCTTCCAGGTTATGCCCAGCAGACGAGCAAGCTGTTGCAAACAGTTCTGGACAAAAGCTGGGCCATTGTCTGACCAAATTTCAAGCGGCAGTCCATAGCGTGGTATAATCTCTCTCATCAGGCTTCTCACTACTTCTGCTGTCTTCTCCGTCCTTGATGGGAAGGCCTCAACCCATCCCGTCAGGGTGCACACCATCACAAGAAGATATTTGTATCCTTTGCAGGGTGGTAGTATCGTGAAATCTATCTGCAGCGATGCCATTGGGCTTTTTTCCTGGCGGCTGTGACGGGCCTGTTATTGGGTTATTCTTGGCACACGTTACACACTGCTGGGCTATTGCTTTACAGATCACTGATAATCCGGGAACATAGAATTGTGGCTCCAACTGTTGTTCCATCATTTCTCTCCCTCCGTGAGTGCTGGCATGGAGTGCTCTTACAATTTCAGGTGCCAATGTCGCGGGTAGGACTACTTGGTTGCTTGCCAACAGGAACCATCTGTCTTCTCCATACTTTCCCGGTTCTTCTGACAGCCATTTCTTCTCCTTTTCTGAATACACAGGTGTCCATTCGCTCAAAGGAGCTGGCAATAGTGGGGCTACCACTGAAGGTGGGGCCTTGTATCCTTCAAGGTCCTCCTGTCTTCACCACATGAATTCTTCTTTTGGCTGGTAATGTAGCCAGGCAAAATACAGTAGGTCATGCCTTTTCTGTGCATCTCTTACTGCTGGCACGAAGAAGTTCATTGCACTCTTCTTCATCCTTGGCAGCCAGCGTTCAATAAGGATCTCTTTGAGGAGAAACTTCACCAGTGGGGCTTGATATTCTTCAGCTCCTAATTCTCCCAGGCTCAGCAGGACACGAGTAATTCTCAAATTATTATTAATGTTGATTGTCAGATTGTCAAAACACTCGGCGAAATTTTCTGCTCAGTTACTTCAGTTACTTTTGTGTCCTCTCCATCCTCCCCCACTAATTTTACGCCGAAGAACTTCAGCATCATCTTGTATGCTCGAAGGAGTCGTTGCTGAATTTCTGAGGTGTTACACATCAGATTCTTCTCTTGGGGGTTTAGAGGTTTGGAGTAGAAATTTCAGTCTTGTTGCAGAGTGGGGAAGAGCCATTGAATATAGTCATGGTTGTCTTCAAGCAAATCAAAATCTTCAGTCCATCTTTGCAGAATAATCTCAATAAATTCACCGTTCGGTTCAAATCTCCTCCAATTCATGTAGAATTCATAGTTTGGCATAGAGACTTGTTCATCTTGCTTGCAGAGGAGGATCTTGGAGACTTGGCCATGGGATACTGGTGGTTTTGCAGCTGAATTTGCAGCTTGGTCTGCTAATCTGTTCCCTTTGGGTATTTCGTCATGACCCTTCTGGTGACCCAGGCAATGCATGATACTGACGGCACTGGGTTTCCATACAGCATCCAGAAGAGCTGAGATTTCAGCAGCATACTTGACTTGTTTTCCTGAAGAAGAAAGCAGGCCTCTTTCCTTGTAGAGTGCACCATGTGCATGGACAGTCATAAAAGCATACTTGGAATCAGTATAGATATTCACTCTCTTGCCCTCGGAGATTTCCCTGGTAGGGGATTTGCTTCAATAACTCCCTCTGCCGTGACAATTGCATAGCCGGAGACTTCCTTTCCATCATCCATGTAGCAGCTACCATCAGTAAAGAGTTGCAGGTCGTATTTGTCTAGGGGTACGTCTTTCAGATCTGGTCTACTACTGAATACTTCTTCCATGACTTGGAGGCATTCATGATCTGGATCTTCCTCACAGTCAGGTAGTAACGTAGCAGGATTCAAGGTAGCGATGAGGTCCAGATGAACCCATGGATTCTCACACATCATTGCTTGATATTTCGTCATCCGGCTATTACTGAACCAGTAACTGCCCTTCACATCTAACAGGGCCTTGACTGCATGTGACATGAAGAACCTGTCCCAGGGTCAACTTGTCAGCTTCAGAGATCAGCATTGCAGTAGCTGCCACAGCTTTCAGGCAAGGAGGTATGCCGCAGGCCACAGGGTCAAGTTGCTTGGAGAGGTAGGCCACAGGCCTTGGCCACGAGCCAAAATTCTGGAGCAGCACTCCTGTTGCTGTCTGGTTGTGTTCATGCACATACAGCTGGAAGGGTTTGCTATGGTCTGGCAGACCCAATGCTGGCGCTTCCATCAGGAGGGTCTTCAATTTCAGAAAGGCCGCTGTTTGTTCTTCTTCCCACAGGAATGGATCATGCTCTCCCCCTTTGGTAGCTTGATGGAGGGGTTTGGCAATCTCAACAAAGTTGGGAATCCACAGACGGCAGAATCCTGCAGCACCTAGGAATTCACGGATCTGCTGTCGTGTCTTTGGCTGGGGTATACGGCAGACTGCCTCCTTTCGTTCAGCTCCCAGAGCACGCTTTGTACCTAGGTACTTTACACTTTGTTTACATATTTGTGCTTTCTTTCTGGAGACTTTGTATCCTACTTGGCATAGCAGATGTAGCAGTACTTTTGTCGCAGAGAGACAGTCTTTTTCTGTGGGGGAAGAAAGCAGTAAATCATCCACATATTGTAATAAGACAACTTTGTCTGGCTGAGCGTTGAAGGACAGGAGGTCCTGGCTGAGCGCACAACCAAAAATCGTGGGCGAGTTCTTGAAACCTTTCGTTAGGCGTGTCCACGTCATCTGATGACGTGCTCCGGTCTTGGATTCTTCCCACTTGAATGCAAAAAGGGGTTGGCTCGCGGGAGCAAGGCGGATGCAAAAGAAAGCGTCTTTTAAATCAAGCACTGTGTAATATTTTGTATCTCCAGGGATTAATGCCAATAAATTGTATGGATTGGGAACAACGGGGTGTAGGGTCACCGTAGCTTCGTTAACTGCCCTTAAATCTTGGACTGGACGGTACTCCTGAGTCCCTTCTTTCTGTACTGACAACAACGGTGTATTCCATGGTGACACACAAAATTTTAATATCCCGTGATCTTTCAGTCTTTGTAAATGTGTCTGAATATTTTGTTTGGCTTTCTGTGGAATATGATATTGTCTTAGAGCCACAGGCGTTGCACCAGGTTTTAGATCAACGTATACTGGGGGAATATTCACGGCCAAGCCAGGCAGGTTATCCTCTGCCCACACTCCAGGAATGCCCAGTAGTAGTGTGTATGGGTCTGGTGCGACCAGCGCGGTTGGTACCGTCCGCCATTCTTCTTCCCTGGGCATAACCACTGCAATTTTTACAGGCTGGGTCTCCGGACTGACTGGGCTGTGCTACCGAGTAGAGCCGCCACTCTCAGGCAGGTCTAGTCTAGCGTGACCCCCGGGGAGAAACGTAATTTGGGCTTGCAATTTGCAGAGAATATCCCGCCCCAGAAGTTGGATAGGACATTAGTGCATATACAGAAATTGGTGTTCTATATTGTGCCCACCCAGGCTGCATTTACGTGATGCCAGGAAAGGATATTTAGCGGATACACCCATTGCTCCCATTATATCAGCCTCATTTCCCATTGGGGGTGCAATTGGCTGTGTTACAACAGAATATTCGGCACCAGTGTCAACCATAAAAATTTCATCTTTGTCTCCCACCCTTACTGTGACCGTGGGCTCGTGATTACCGAGTAGGATGGGCCCAGGTCTGTGTCAATATGTACCTTGCCCTTCAAATGACGTTCCCGCCAATCCCACAAACCCTGAACCGGCAGCATCATTTCGCTCGTATCTGACGTTTGTCGCCTGGCCATTTGGTGCCCCTGCATCTACATGACCATTCTGTCCCCCAATTTTCTCCAAAAGTAAGGGGCAGTCCTTCTTCCAGTGACCTTCACCTTTACAAAATAGGCACTGATTGTACCCCACTGATACCCTAGGGCCACCCCTGCCTCTACCTCCCCTGCCTCTACCTCCATCATGGGCACCTTTCCCATTTCCCATGTAGGCAACTACTCCAGTCTGCCCTTTCTGTTTCCATATCTCCTCCTGCTTCCCTTCTAAATCTCTGTTATGATACACTTTATTAGCGATCTCCACGAATTCACTAATCCCTTTGCCTAAAAATCCATCTATTCTCTGTATCTTGTTGCGTATGTCCCTCTGCGCCTGGCTCACAAAGGAGGAGTTAACTAGCCGCTGATTCTCCGTTGCCTCTGGATCTATCGGGCTATACATTCTGAATGCATCTAGTAATCTTTCCAAAAATGCACTTGGGGATTCTTTTGGGTCTTGCATTACATCCGCTATTTTACCCATATTTGTAGGTTTCTACCCTCCCGCTTTGACACCCATTAAAACTGCTGCTCGGTACGTTTGTAGATGAGCTATGCCCACCTCAGTATTGTACGGCCATTTGGGATCAGTTTTGGGATAATGCTCCTCAGCCCATGCCTCTGGATTGGGTTTACTGTCATCAACTGCCTGGGCCAGAAGAAGTTTACGGGCATTACTATTTATGCGGGCTCTTTCCTCTGTAGTAAACATTGAGAGCAGCAACTGCTGACAATCAGCCCAGGTTGGGTTATGTGTGAGCATGACTGATTCTACCATGCTGGCTATGTCTGTGGGGTTTGCGGAGTAGAGAGGTGTATGTGTTTTCCAATTAAATAAATCAGTAGTTGTGAACGGGACATACGTGAATATTGCTGGCCCAGGTTCCCCATTCTCTCTAAGGGGACCCAGCACCTCCCGCAGGGGAAGTTGCAATTTTCTGGGGTTGTGCTGATATACTTCCCTGGGCTTATATATATTGTTGTCAGCACAGGTAGTTGCCCTGGAGTCTGCATCTCCCCATCCGTCACCTCGGGGAGTTACTAACTGGTACACCGCTCCATCGGCATCTCGATTTTATCTGCAGGGTGTACATCATCTTCCCCACTCGCAGCCCCCACCATCCCTCCACTACCAGCCGGGGCCGAAGGCGCAGGTGAAGAACTAGCAGCAGCCTGCCCCCCTAGCCCCGCCTGTGCAACCGCAGCACCCAAAGCCTGCCTGGTCGCTCCGTAGCAAGATGGGTAGAGTGGCGGAAGGGAATCAGATTCCTTAGGATGTCCCGACAGCACCGGTTTATATCCTGCCTCATTAGCTGGGGACACCTCTTTCTTATTTTGCCCCGCTACCATAACAAAATGGCTTTTATCTCTCACACAGTATCTCCATATATCTATATACAGGTACTGGTCTGGATGACCATATCTCCCGGTGATTTGGGAATGCATCTTTTGTATTAACACTAGATCCATGGATCCCTGTTCTGGCCACTCGGGGACTAGCATTGGCCAGACTATGGTACACAAAAGTTTCAATTTCTCTTTACTCAATTCCACACCATAGTGATGCGTCTCATATAGTGCTTTAAAATTTTGCACCATATATTCTAGCGGTGTTTCACCATTCTTTGCTTTCTCGGGCTTTGATGACCCGTTACCCATGTTTACTCTTTTCAACAGTAATTTCTTCACAATGCAAATATTACTTTTAGCAAAAGCAATTTAAATCGACAGTCTAGTATTTCAATCAACAGTTCAATCATGACATATTCGCTTCCTCCTTAGGTAGCCAACTGCAGTCGCCTGAGCTGGAAACGTACCGCCAGAGTCCACTCTCAGATTTGCTTCCTTGCTAAGCAAGTAGGCGCACACTCACTCACAGCACTTTCAGCAGCCACAGCACGTACTATTCCAGATACATTCGACAACACTTCTACTCTTTCTATTGCCAAGGGCACCCGCGCAGTCACCTTTATGCTCCTGACTTCTAACTCTTTTCTGCTTTCAGCTATGTGTATCCCGTTCCTTATCAACACGTCTGCTATTCCAAATTGCCAAGGGCACTATGCCCCACCAAGCACCACTCTTCTGCAGCTAGTTACTGGCCCCAAAGCTCCAAGCTTCTCTTATCGGCCCCTTATCCAACTAAGATACACAATAGCACTGACGCAGGGCTCTCAGCCCAGTCACAGAAATCCCTCCTCCTTCCTTTTGCCCACGTGCAGCAGTTCTCAATTCCAAATATCAACACTGCGCCACGTGGCCACCTTCTTCAACCTAATACCCCAATTCAACTATGCCAACTATCTCTAAGATAGATCAGTATCTGGTCCCCCGGGTCCCGACACGCGCTACCCAGTAGTCATTGAGGTGCAACTCCCTGGCTCCCGTGCTTTCGGCGGTGGGTCGGTATACCGATGAGACCGTGTACGCGGGTCCCCTTACCCAACTATGGCCGGGCGTCTACCGGTTTCCAAAACCGAAATGGTACCTTACCTATCGCCGCGCTGCCCGCTGTTTCCTCGGACTCGGTGGCATCTCAGTTTCCCATGTCGGGAGTCTGTTTGGGACGAGTCGAGGTCCACTGAACAGGAAATCCTGCTTGGCACCTGCAGATGTCAGCTCACCTTCAACGGATGCCCAACCTTTGGGATCACTTGCACCTGCAGTCAACCGCTACGGTGTCCAGCAGCCGTTGCCGAACCGGAAGCAGTCCGGTATTTACCAAAACATATTCAAGTTATAGTTATATAATGGAAATGGGCTGAAAGTGCACACTCTCAAGTTTTGACGGTACATACATCAAATTGGGGGAAGGGTTTAGGAATTACAACTCTTAAGAGTAGCCATCTCCCCTTTTTCAAGGGACCAAAGTAATTGGACAATTTAATCAAAAAGCTGTTTCTTGCTCCTAATTTCTTCATCAGTTTAGGCAAGGGTCAAATGAACACATTTTTAGCTTCGTCCGTAAAAAAGTGCGTCCGAATGCATTGACGTATTTTTTCACGGAACATGCGAAAGCGGTCATACGATGCACATTTTCATGCGTGATTTTTGATGGAGCTATTAAAAACAAATGGACGTGATGTTGGCCAGACATGTGCAGCTTCTGATGTCTCCTAATCACGCACACACGCCGCTATGCCGACGCAGCTCACTCTGTTCGTCAGTACTAGCGGTTCTACGTTTTCTAAAAAATGCGTTTGTTTGCCGCTTGCGTTAGTGGCCAAACTTTCGTGCGGCTGTACTTCGTTTATTGGCCATCATTGGACGTCATTTGCTGCTACTACGGCCGTAATAAAGTGCGGCTGCACGCGCGTTCACACTGCGTTCGTCTGACCCCAGCCTAAGCAGGTAAAAGGTCTGGAGTTGACTCTATGTGTGGTATTTGCATTTGGAATCTATTGCTGTGAACCTACTTCATGCGTTCAAAGGAGCTGTCCATGCAAGTGAAACAGGCCATTGTAAAGCTTCAAAAACAAAACAAATCCTTCAGAGAAATAGCATCAACATTAGGAGTGGCCAAATCAACAGTTTGGTACATTCTGGGAAAAGAAGAACGCACTGGTAAGCTCAGCAACATAAAAAGGCTTGGATGTCCACGGAAGACAATAGTGGTGGATGATCGCAGGATCCTCTCTATAGTAAAGAAAACCTATTCTCAACATCCAGACAAGTGCAGGACACTTTCCAGGAGGTGGGCGTATCATTTTCAAAGTCTATATCAAGAGAGGACTTCACAAGAACAAATACAGAGGATTCACCACAAGGTGCAAACCATTCATAAACCCGAAGAATAGAAAAAACAGATTCGATTTTGCCAAAGAAGCTTCTAAAAAAGTCAGACCAGTTCTGGAAAATCATTATTTCGAATAGATGGATGAAACTAAGATTAATCTGTACCAGCTGTGATGTCAATCACAGCAAATCATTGAGGATGATGGGCGCATTCGCTACCATGCGCTTGTGAGTGACCAATTTGCGCACCACTTGGTGTATGTGGGATATTACCCTATCAGGGTTATCCAAAGAGATCCGAATTGCTTGAGAAAGGTAACCGAACGCTGAAAATCAGCGTTCGGTTACCTTTCCTGGCCATTCGGCTATCCAGAGAGCAGGCAATACGCCAAATCCTGGCGAATTGCCTGAACATACGGTGCCTGTTCGGTGCCTGTTCGAGGGCAGTGAAATCCCCATAGAGAAGCACTGCTTCGGCTATTCAGAGAACACAAACCAGCAGTGAAAGGTTCCCCTAATGCCCTTCCATTCAGTGGTTTAATTCGGCAAGTTTATTCAGGAGAATCCCATAGGCTTCAATGTTAAAAATATTCCCGTTTTAATTCAATATCTAATAAACCGTTCAGTATAAAATTCTGCAGCAAAAAGTCTCTTTATTTATAGATTTTTTAGGATACTTTAAGCATTTTTCAGATTTTTTTTTATTTTTATTAAAAGTCCGATTTTTTTTTATTTATTTTTTTCAGTTTACTTATTTTTTTTGTAACAGCCCTCTTTATTATCATTCCCTGGACCTCCTGTGAAAATTTCAGACATTTTCGCTCAGTAGTTTCTTTGCAAACAGCGTTTCTTTTTCCCAGATTCATACAAATGGTTTTTCTAATTTATTCACTGCCTCCTCTACGTCACAGCTGCTTCGGCTCTGTGTGATTCGGCTCATGTTCGGCTCCTGTTCGGCTCCTGTTCGTCTTTTTCAAAGGTTAATCCAGATGTTTTTGCTTGTTTTCAGCGTGCATTCGGTTAGTTTTCGGTGGGTTTGCGGCAGCTTTTCCCTGCAATTCGGGGACCCTGTGGTGTTTGCTGAATACACCGCAGGGTCACCGAAATGCAATCGGCAAAAGGAACCGAATTGAAGAGAACGAAAAGTCACCGAACGTGCGGTGACTTTTCGAATCTCTTTGGATAACCCTGTATGTTTTTTGTATTTGTTATTTCAGATATATCCCTATTTTGTTATTCATTTGGATTGTTTAGTTTGAATTTTATTCTGGTGGCATACAGTGCCAAAAGTATGATAATTGTGCCTGTGACCAAATATATATGGACCTAACTGTGTGTGTGTATATGTGTATATACAGGGGTAGAAAAGTGGATAGCAAATAACAAACTTTTTCTAAATACTGACAAAACGGTTACAATGCTCTTTGGAACAAAACCTAAACTACACAAATTGCAAACACCCCATCTATGTGTTGGGACAAAATCAAACGGCACACTGACCACAGTCACCTCTCTCAAATACCTAGGTATGTGGTTAGACCCTAATCTATCTTTTGGCCCCCACATCGAAAAACTCTCATCTAAACTTTACCCCAAACTAGGTGCCCTGTACAGAAACAAATCCTGCCTGAGCCCCGCGGTAAGAAAGCAGATAGTACAACAAATGCTTATGCCAGCCATTGAATACGGAGATGTAGTGTATGCAGCCGCCCCGCAAACACACCTCCAGAAACTTACTACATTGTATAACTCATTCTGTCGCTTTTTGCTACAATGTAACTACATGACCCACCATTGTGACATGTTAAAAGAACTAAACTGGCCATCGCTGGACTCTAGACGCACCCTTCACCTTTCCAACCTGGTGTTTAAGAGCTTTTCTGGGAAGCTACCACCCTACCTGAATATGCTGCTTCCCCCAGCAGTTCCCTCATCCTATAACCTCAGATCCAGGACCAGCACCTTACTTGCAATACCGCAATACAAAAAGAAAATGGCTCGATCCGCATTTTCCTACAGAGCACCACAAATATGGAATAACCTCCCAGACGCCGTCAAATCTTCCCCCAGTCTAAAGTCCCTTAAGAGCTCCCTATTAGCATACCTCAATACAGAATGCACCTGTAAACATGTAACATAATGACTACATTTCCTCCATATTTATTTTTCTGTTAATCTGTATATTTGGTCCTGTGTTAATATCTTGCATTTTACTATTTTGTATTTCTGTAACCACTCAATGTTCTCGAACCCAGGACATACTTGAAAACGAGAGAAATCTCAATGTATCCTTCCTGGTAAAATCCTTTATAAATAAAATAAATAAATAAATACATATATATATATATATATATACACAAGATTCCTCTTATGTAGTTTGTGGTTGAGTCCATTTCAGAAAAAACATGTTTTTATTATCTATACTTATACATTTAATTATATTAATTTGATATATTTGAATTAATATTTAGCTATATCCTGCCTTTGCATATACCATGTTATACGTTTAGGGGAAGTGGAAATGCCTGGAAGCATATACATTTAATAAGTACTGTATATTCAGCTTGTTACCTATTATAGACTCCTATTCCTGAATTTTTATGTGGGACTTCTCTTACTTTACAATTTAGCAGTAATTAGCATATCTCTAATTACTTGCTAATTCTTCTTTAAGATCTTTGGCATTTCTCCTGTAATCATTTTAGTAATCAGTGCTTTTCTAGATTGCTGCTGGAACATTTTGACACATGAGATGTCTACAGGACTACAGGCAAAATGTGAAGTCGGAGGCAATAAGTCTCAAAAATGCCAATTACAATGATGAGCAACAGAAAAATGATTCTAACTCGAATGATGACATCTATGACATTCATTTTCTCACAGGTGGTTATGCCCTTTCCCTCTCTGTGGCCTGTTTAAAATACCATCAGACCCTGAAGCACAGTGGGTTGACTATGGCATTATGTTACAATACTTTAGAATTACCAAGATTTTTATTTTGTTGCGGTTGACTTGGGACAAAAGATGTCTGCACTTGCACGGTCTTTGCAATGTTATTCATTAAAAGCTCATAACAGGTAGGATTTCAAAAATTAACAACTTTGTCTTACTCAAAATAGCAATACCAAGTAACACAGGACCAAAACATTGAGCATTTGTCTATTTAATAATGTTAAACCTGCTCTCCAAGAAACATAGCAAAGTGATAGACTGATAGAACAGTACAATTTTTCTCCTCATGATGTCTTTATTTAGTGTCACAGTCATCTTCTAGGCTGAACAATTTTCATTACTGTATTAATGTTTCTGAAAAATATTTAAAGACCTATGTTTTGCTTAAATGTAATTTTTTCGTCTATACTATATATAATATATTTACTGATAAGCTTTCAGTTTGTCTAGTAGGTTTGAAATACAAAAATTTGTGAGACATGGATACATGATGCTTTACATCGTGCAACATTAAAAAGTACAGAAGGAAATCTATTGAAGCATCTGATCATATCATCCAGATTTGTTATTTATATATATATATATATATATATATATATTACATAAAGTTGCTTTACAATTTCAAAAAATTATTACAAAGGCAAATGAAGACAGATAAGTGAAAATGATTTCAAAATGAGACTTATATATTTAAGCTTTTATTTGCCTCATTTAATACACCACTATATGGGCACAATTAGTTGCAGGAAGCACATCAAGACAGTACTCGATTTCTTGCCATGTTCTCTGTAGCATACCCTCGTCAATGGTGGCAATGGCATCAGTGATCCTCTGCTTTAGATAAATGAGTTGTGTGGGATCATGTGCAATCGAATCATTGGTCTGTTTTCCTTCGGCGAGACATCAATGTCGGATGTATATGTAGGCCAGGATTGCATATGGTCAAACAAACTGGTGTCTAGCCAAGAGATTCTTTTGACGTCTTCTCATTGTTTGGAGGTCATGATAATTGTCTATACCAAGTCAACATAGAATACACACCTCGTGTAAATAAATACAAATATAACAAAAGGAAGATAAAACATACTGCAGTTGTGCATTGATGTTTATCATTTAATTATGACTATTAACTTATTTGTCTAACACTTCTTTTACAAGACAACAGTAAAAGCCTGACTTTACAGTTCTATAATTTTTAATTCTTATTAACCCCTTCAGTACTCCGATAGTGTATAGACAATTAGCGGTAGTAGACACAGCAGCCCAAGATCATGTTAATACAATCTGGGGCTGTGCCGTATGAATGCAAATTAAATTTGTTTGTTGCAAATAATTTTCATTTGCTTTTGGGCTCCAGAACGTGCCGCCAAAGTTTTAGCCTTGTGAGCATGATGGTTAAAAACTAGCTAAGGAATTTTGTTTATTGGACGATCCCTGGCTGACAAGGCAGAGTGCTACAAGCTGCAGTTCTTACTGCAGTAACTGCATTTAGCCAGTAAATGGAGACATCTTCCTACCCAATAGGTTATTAAAATAATAAATAAATATTCCAAATATTTCTTATTGTATAAATACTTAAATTATTTCCATACTTCCTGAAGGTGAGCCAACCAAGAAGGCCACAACTGTGCTCTGTAACTGAGCTGAATATTCTTTATTTACATGGTGTTATGCTGTTTTTATTTCAGTCCAGCCTGACTGCATTCTGTGGGGTGAGTAGCAGTACCGCTCACTGAGGTTGCCGTGACCTTACTGCCCTCCCTTCAGTCCCCAGAAGTCCAGAGGTCTTCATGGGCATGTCATGCCCGTGATTACAGCGGGTGTTAACCTGCGTTTATGTCTGGACGAGCCCACCGGGAAATTTTTTCACTCCTCTATTTCTGCTGCCAGTAAAGAGCCCCGGGCAGTCGTCTCACCTGCCCGGAACGACAGCTCCATCTAGCACGTTGGCTGTACGCCACCTTCGGCCCCCATTACACACCATATTCTGCACATATCCCGCAGTGCTCACTGAGAACACAAAGAGACTGAGGTTCAGCAACCTTTTTTTTTTGTTTTATTAGTGTTGCCTAGTTGGGGTCCGAGACCAGGCTGCTTAATTTGTTGGCGCATTCTCTACAGTCCGGACTTTCTTTTCTTTCTTTCTTTTTCCCTCATTTTTGGTTTCCAATCCCCTTGGCATAATTTTGTGGGCTAACTGCATTTGGGGATTGGCTGCCTGGCTATTATTTTTCATTGGATTACTACCCATTGTTAACACTTGCACTTCCAGGCGCTGAGCCGAATTTCTCTGGTAGACCTCTGGGCCTACTACCCTACTTTTGTATCTCTACAGATCAGCTACATTTGTAATTTTTTTAGGGTTTTCCATATATGGGATTTTCAACCTTCAATCTTTCCATCAATATTTACTTTGCTATAATCACCTGTTTTGTCCATCATGGACAAATTTTTTGCATCAACTGCCAAAAATTCCAGACAAAACGCCAATAAAGTACAAGTGAAAAATTCAGTGGCTACAGCAAGATCCCCTACGCGATCTGACTCAGATCCTGGCAGCTCCCCTCCTCATCCTTCTCTGGTATCACCGCAACACTATTCGCAGTCTCAAGACACCACCACGAGACTGACTGAAATTACGACAATATTATCCCTCCTTTTGGATGAGAAACTGGGCTACCTTTCCAACACCATAGAATTTACTCTTGCGCAGCTCATAGCACAAGCCCAGAGTATCACTGAATTTGAGAAACGCGTATCCAGTCTGGAAGACGAGACAGTCCCTCTCAAGAAATCTGTGGAGTCCCATAAACATTACTTGAGACGGTGGACAATCTGGGAAACGAGCCGTAGGAATTATTTGCGGTTGTAGCAGTGAAAAACCTGCAACTCCAATCTCTGGTTTCCTCATGGCTTCCTACTGCAAAGGGTTACACAGACACTGCCACGCCATTGATTGTAGAAAGAGTCCAACTCATGGGCTCTGACCTTTCTCCTAAGCTGGATCATCCTTGTATGGTTTTCTTTAAGCTCCTAAACTTTATCAATAAAGTATAGATTATGCAGGCATACCTTAAACTCAAAACCTTAGAATACCAGTGGACAAATAAACACCTCTTCCAGGACTTTTCAGCCTCTTTGACTTAATGAAGACACACTTTTGCTCCAATTTGCTCCAGATTGGCCGCTAATACTATACGCTTTACACTTCAGTACCCATCTCGACTGCAAGTGATTTTGAATGGTCAACCCCATTTTTTTTGACACACCAACAGATGCATTTACTATTTTCCAGGATGACAAAGCAGATCAGTGCTTCTTTTCACCAGCAACAGTGTTTGCATCACACTTCTCCTTCCCTGGGCTTCATGCCCTAGAGGATTATAGTCCAATTTATTTATTTTTTAGACCCATATCCGTTCCAATTTTCCACCTTTCTTACGGATATTTAATGACTTACTCTATATCTATAGTTTTGTTTTTATTTTGTGTTAAGTTTTTATGTTGAACTTTTTCCTGTTCCTGGCCACAATGTATTGATGACACACTATGGAGTACTCTCCCTACATAAATATAGGACTGCTGCATTGGTAACATCAGACGACTCTGGAGTCTTCCCCAGATGGCAGGTTTAGCGCCTGGATTCACAGTGTTGCCTCTCCAGCTCATATAATGTGATTTTTTTACTATGCTCCATGGATATGTTAGATTTCAGCTCCACTTTTGGATGCTTCGTCTGTTTATATGGACAGTTCGAGTTTCCTACTTTGTATTTTTATTACACTGTCTCTATTGCAGGTAACTAAACCTGTTATTTCCAGGTGCCATGTTTGGGTCTGTTATTTTGGGTTAGTTATGTTAAAAACTGTTGGATTGGGCGTGCATGTTAATGGTATGGTTAAACACATCACTTGTTGATTTGTTTGGGGCAGGGAGACTGCTGCTGGGATGGTCTAGCACCCTCTTTATTGTTGCCCTCAATCTCTAGCAATCACCCTTTTTTCATTTGGTACTTCCCATGCCCTTATGGATCATGTATGACTACACTATGGGACGGCCCTCTCCTACTCAAACAGTTGGCGGTTTCAAACACATTTACTTCAGTCTGGGCTATTCAAGACACACTTGGAGCTCAGTTCAAACAATTACATGGATGATAATCTTGCCCACATTGTCACTATTTACCTCTTCTGGTGGGCTTCGAAGCCTGTTATCAGAGGCCATGTAATTGAATATGTTGCCAGTGTCAGATGGGAAACCTCGACCAACCTTGCTGTCGTTCCAAATTACGACTAGCTACAAAAGCACCGGCCACACAATGAATTCCTGGCAACATCACCACAGTCCATTTTTTCTATATGGTAATAAGCAAGTTCGCCTTTTGGCCAGTTTTTCAGAGGAGCCATCTGTCATATGCATGAGAAATCAGTTTGCGCATCGGTGATGGTGCTAGTTTGCGCAAGCTTACTGTACTTTGTGCACGTCCTCCACATATAGCGGGAGTCAATGAGGACGTGCCCCACACGTCATCCGCAGCGAAGGGGTTAAATCACACACAGGTCAATTCAAAGAAAGGTGAAACTCAGGAGAGTGACTGGAGAAGTGAAAATTCTAGGTCAAAATAGCCAAACCAGAAAAATTTTCCTATTTATCTCACTTTCTAAATTAGCTATTTGGTCTAGATTGTTCTCTTCTCCTGCCAGTTCTCCAGTTTTTCACCTTTCTCTGAATAACCCTGAGAGTTACTTTAAAAGTGGTGGCATTTTTTTTTTTTGAGAAAGGATTTTACCAGGAAGGATACATTGAGATTTCTCTCCTTTTCAAGTATGTCCTGGGTGGCGAGTCTGTACCGTTAGGTGTCTTTCCTAATTTGCTGATGATCTTCTATTATTTTTTATCTAACCCTGCCTCAGATGTTTCCAGATTGCTTTCTCTTTTAGAATCATTTCACACTGCATCAGGGTTTAAAATAAATTACGATAAACCCGGTGATGACTGGCTCCAAACTTTTCCGTTCCAGTGGTCAGTAGCCCTATTGTAGATAACTAGGGATAATTCTACCCTCGCTAAAGGATACTTTTATTTACTCCTTGGTATGCAATGCAAATGTTGTGAGGAACCCCTCCAATACCCTCTGCTTCATTTGACCTCAGCCTTACGAAGTTCTTAGCTGCTTAATTATGCAAATCACAACTGTGGTCATGTGATTTATTTTTCGGGTATTTTGCCTCTATATTTGTACTTGGCAGGCTTGGCTAGTCTCTTTGGGTGGTGGTCTTTGTGCAAGCTGGTTCTTGTGACACACATGTGACCTAAATGATATGTACTTTTGAATTTAGGAAAAATCTATTCTTTTTATTGTTCTTGATGTGATACGATGGTGTGTATATAATTGTGTTTGCTCTGTACCTGATCTAACTATAAACATATTTTTAAAAAAAAGATTTTCCAAAAACCATTGGTTCCTGACAGTGGATTTATTGAAAATCCTTGCAGGGTTATTCAAAGAGATCCGAATTGTGGCTGAAAGGTAACCGAACAGTGAAATTCAGCGTACGGTTACTTTTCCTGGCCATTCGGCTATTCAGAGAGCAGGCAGTTCGCCAAATGTTGGTGAGTTGCCTGCACATACGGTGCCTGTTCGAGAGCAGTGAAATCCTCATAGAGAAGCAATGCTTGGTCTATTCAGAGAACAAAAACCAGCAGTGAAAAGTTGCTGAATTGCCCTGCTGTTCGGTGTTTTCATTCGACAGGTTTATTCAGGCGAACCCCATAGGCTTCAATGCTAAAAATATTCCCGTTTTAATCCAATATCTAATAAACCGTTGATTATAATATTCTGCAGTAAAAAGTCTCTTTATTTATAGATATTTTAGGATCTTTTAGGCATTTTTCGGTATTTTTTTGCGAAAACATTTTTTCCGTTTTTTTTTTTTAAATCGTTTTTTCTTTAAAATAGTTTTTTCTTTTTCTGTAACAGCCCTTTTTATTATCATTCATTGGACCTATATGTAAATTTCTGACATTTTCGTTCTGTAGTTTCTTTGCAAGCAGCGTTTCACTTTTCAAACATTCAAGCGTACTGTTTTTTTTTCATTCCATTCGTCTGCGGTGTTGGCTTTTTCTGGCAGCTGCTCTGCGCTGTGATCGGCGGCTGCTCAGGTTTCTCCGGCGTGTTCGGCGGGATTAATCCAGATGTTTTTGCGGGTTTCGGTGTGCGTTCGCCGGGTTTTGCGGTTAGTGTTCGGTGGGTATGCGGCGGCTTTTCCCTGCACTACGACGGCACTGTGGTGCTTGCTGAATACACCACAGGGTCGCCGAAATTGGATCGCCAAATCGCACTAAATTGAAGAGAACGAAAAGTCACCAAACGTGCGGTGACTTTTTGATTCTCTTTGAATAACCCTGTTGGTAATGAAGTGGTTGAAATAAATAATTTGCATGCAAGTACAATGAGATGCAACAACACTAGCATTTGCGCCTTGTTCAGTGACTGAAAATACTAAAAGAAAATAATATTCCCAAGGTCTTCATTGTTGGATTTCTTTGCAATAAATGATCCTGAAGCACAACAATTTAAAGAACAGAGTATTGAAGTGGTAACATTATGCAACTCCAAATACCTTTTGAATATTGGAACTCTTTAATTGGAAATATGCAGCTTGAATTGTTTTTCTTTATTATATTTACTATATTGTATAGCGTCATTCTTAAATCAATTGAAAGAGTTAACACCGTTTATAAAGACTACATAATATTCGAATGAGTATGACTAAAGTGCCCAGGTCAAGATTTGTCATGAGATAGGAAAGCACGGCGTCCACGTCAAGATTTGCCATGAACTAGGAAAGCAAGATGACCTGTAAAGATTTTTTATACTACAGCCTCCATACTGCAATATTAGGTCAGTACTCCATATGACGCTTGATAGTTCAGTTACCCTCTACCCCAAGGACATTTATTGAAGGATTGTTACGCTGACAGATTAAAGTAACTCCTGCAGGATATCTGAAATAAATTGCACTGCTGCATCTTGGTGTAGAAGCATATGGTGGGGATTTTCTTTTCTCCTGCTATTATGTTGCTCACGCTAGACTTCAGACAGAGAGTTTGTGCTGCTTCATAGATTTCAAGGAAGATCTGAGACCTCCTGCACAGAAGTATCTGACAATGCACTGTTTTAATTCAAATGTAAATTGTACTAGAGATTGAATGAAAGAAAATCACTTTTGCCAGCACTCAACTTCACTGATCCTTTTTTTCTTCTGTCCTCCATCTCCACCCATGGCCTGTTTAGCTTGTCTTTTGTGTCATTGTTAATAAATAAGAGGCTGACCTGCTTTTAGATGTCTAACACAGATGCAGGGGGAACATATAATAAGGGTCAGTTTTGCCAAATTTTATGACTGCTTTTAAAAAAATATCCAAACTATAGATATTTTTCAATAAAAATGTAAATGTGTATTAATGAAATAAATAAACCTTTTTCCAATATATATATATATATATGTAAGTGTCTATAAGGGTTGTGGTGGAGGACTAAAAGTGAGATAAAAAGCCTCCACACTATAATTAGTTGTGTTTATCACTTTTAGTCCTCCACCACAACCCTTATAGACACTTACCTATGGTCCAAGCATCCACTGCAACTGGTCATGCCTACCTCCTAGCTGATGAGGGTTCAACAAACCCGAAACATCAATGTCCTAGGAGTGGCTTTGGCCAGTTGCATAACCTTATCTTTGCTACAAAGCCACAGTGTGGCATAGCATTGATTTTAGGGTTCTGTGTAATAACAGATCCAGGATGCATAAAAGTGAGACAGATGTCATTTGCATATCCTACCCAGAATACCTTGCTGCATATGAGGAATGTGGCACAGGAGCTCTGGGATGCAATTCTTTGAATTGCTATGATGTGCAGGTGGCTTCTGCAATAATAAACACATATATATATATATATATATATATACACACACTTGATAAAGGTCCCTGCGTGGACTGAAACGTCGAACCAGTAACGATTCCTAAAAATTCTATTAAGTCTCCGAGTCGCGGGTTGCCGTGGATATTTATATTTATAAATATGTTAATGGTTGTCCATTTTTCTTTAAATAGCAGTACATTCCATCACTCTAGTTCCATGTACTTTATCTCAAAATACAGAAAAATCCTGTGAACGAAAAGGATTATTTGAAGCTTTGTTATTATAAATACTTGATTCTAGAAACTGAGTGTGAAGATGTAGATTACATGCAGTAAAAAGGGATAAAAATATTGCAGAAGAAACTGTTTAGAGTGACTGTTGGCTTTGTTTCATGTTTAATTTCCAGCTTACTGATTTGACAGATAAGAACTCAATATGAATTTGAAGAGGCTTGATCTAGTAGCACACACTACATTATGTAAACTAGAATGCTAAACTGCAATTTGTTCATAATATTTTGTATCATTTGACATACTATATAAAAAAAAGGAAATACAGCAATTTTCTTCTATATGTGTAAATACAGGAGCAAGCTTAAGGAAATGAATTTGTTTCAATTCGTAAAATATAACAGAAAATCTTCTGTATTTCTTCCCTAATTGTTTTGTTTTCTGTATTAACTACAGGGCACAGCTAGCAGAACAACTCATTCATCTGGAGCTGAACCCTCTCAATCACATGCTACCTCCCAGTCAAGAGAGTCCTTTGTGCCAAGCCATGGGAGTGCTTTCCATTTGCCTGATTCCCAGCATTCTTCAACACTTTATTATTCAAGCTCAACTTTGCCAGCACAGAGAGTAAGCTCTCCGTTATCCATGCAGCAAGTAGGTTCACCCACCAAACTCCAGAGGGTTGGTTCTGCCTCGGAGAATTCTGGATACAGCACCACTCAGAGGATTTCTTCTCCAAAGCAGTCCCCAAACCGGCTTGCCAAGTCATACAGCACCAGTTCGCCAATCAACATAGTCGTGTCATCCTCTGGTCTTTCCCCTTCATCTGTACGTGTGACTTCACCGCCAACCATCCAGTCCAACATATCCTCCTCACCTCTGCATCAATTGAGTTCAACCATTGGAACGTACGCTACTTTGTCACCCACTAAACGCTTAGTTCACACTTCGGATCAGTACAATAAACATTCGCAGGAATTGTATGCCACAGCCACCTTGCAGAGACCTGGCAGTCTTGCAGGTAAGCGGTTCTAATGCCCATGTGTGTGTGCACAATATTATCTAAAATGTAAACATATAATGTGGTTCTATATCATTATGGTTTTTAGTATTTACACAATGCTATTGTTCACCATGGTGGTCTGTTTCTAATATGCTCAATGGTGGTTTATATTTCCTCCGCTACGTGATATTAAATGCATCTATGACATTATTTGCAAATTTGCCCAAAAAAAATCTATGCATAGAAGTATACTGCAAATGTGTGTATATCGAAAACTGAATTATACATAGCGGCACAAATGGGAAATTGCAATCCTTTCCTCTACTTCGTCTAATGTGCATTTTACCAGATTTAAGATGCAAAAGTGTGAGCAACTGCTTGTGTGTGTCATAAATGTATTTAAAGGGACAATAAAAACCGGCAAAAAGGCATAAAAATACATGAAGTATAAATTAAGTGGCTGTTTTTAAATGTATGGTATGTTTTTTAAAATATTTTAGGCATCCAATGATGGTTCCAAATCTGGCATTCTGAGATGTCACTTTTGTGCTCAGGGCCACTTATCAGTTCTCATATTGTTTGTATTCACGGTATAAAATGCCTGCAGACATCTGCTTGAATGAAAGGTCATACTCTAAATACCCTCGTTAGTTAATGTCTGCTTTGCAGGAACCCATACCTCTAAGCCTACATATCAGGCTTTGCTATGCCCATGCTTTGCTATGCCTATAGACTAAGAAAGAGGCATATAACCATATATTCATTTTTTTGTCTCTTTTGGATTTCTAATTTCACCATTTGATAATAAACCCCTAAAACTCTAAGTAGTGCTGTTAGCACAGTGACAGTTCCGACCCTTTTACTTTGATGTTATGCATGATTAAGTCAAAGGACTGAATGCATCTGATAGACAAGTGCTCCTGGCCACTATACACTGTGGAAAATTAGACAAAAAACAGGAGGTTTCTCACAGTTTGCTAAATTCTAGTTAATCCTGTGCATGTGAATTGATTGGCAGTTGCCCAACGCTCAATGATTCATTTTACTTGACAGTGTCTAGACTGTTCCTTGAAACCATTGCTTGTGTTGTGGTTTTGTTGTGGTTGGTGTTTTAAACTAAGTGGTATTCATCAGTTCCGATTCACAGAAAGAAATGTTTCTAGGATGTACTAAATTGAAAAGTAGAATCTATTGACAAACTACGCTTTCCCATTCGGATCAGGCTGATAAACATGATCTTGGTCAGGGAGTCGAGCCCTAAAAAAAAGTAGTGTGGGAAGTCATGAAATTTTCGGTCTCCCAATTAGCAATTATTTCAAACGTAACACAAACACATACTCAAAACTGTTTTATATATTTATGTATATATGTGGATTTTAGCAAAAAATTGCGATAAATCCTATATTTATTTTGACTTAACAGAGAAAGATATGATTGAACACCTAAATACGAACTTTATAGTTTGTAGGACCAATGGAACTCCGTTTACTCAGCAAAAACAGTGGATGGACTGCTTTCCCACTTGTTCCCACTTGACTTGACTCCTGATATTGGTTCAAAGCTGAAGAATAACATAAGCATTAAGTGCCCTATTCCAATTCATCTGTTAATAGAACAGCATGAGGCATTAACCCTTAGTGGCTACCTATTACAGTCTCTAGTGCGACTGGGCTTCTATATTACCAGCTTAACTCGCAATAATTAGCAGTCGCTAATTCATATTGTTATCAGCGTCATACACAATAGCAAATATTCTGTAGTCCACAGAACTCCATGTCTTGCTCGAGCCCTGAGGGGTTGCAAAAGATTAGCAGAAGGTCACTGCATGCGGCAAACAGATATGACAGATCTTGGCTCCTCTCTACTATGGAATGAGAGATACGGGATGTTTTAAAGTATTACATGATCTTGCAAAATCACTTACCAGAGTCTTGGAGCTGGCACTTTTATTTACATACCAGATACAAAAAACATAACGAGCAATATTGGAACCACTCGTTATTCTGTAGCTGTCCACAAATTAGCTCTTCCTATACAAAGTATAGGAAATGTTAATTTACAGTAACCTGCTCATAATATCTATATCACAGCATTGTTTCAAACATTTTGAATATGGCATGCTCAACCTGTACTTTATGCAATTGTTGTGGCGTCAACATCTCCATGGAATGTGTCCCTCTAAAAGCTCAAACGTGATTTTGCTAGATGTTAATTACAACACTGAGAACCTTGAAAAGTACATAGAACAGAATGTATTTCAAAACTGTTCTTACCCATTACTCCAAACAGTAAACAAACACAAGTTTATGCTCTTTATGTGTCACTATTACTTGTCCCTGTCAGTGTCTCCTAAACCTGTCCCTGCAACCCTATGCCCGTCCCGGTCTTCATAATCCACTCATACTGTCCTGTCCCATCTACGTTATACCCCTAAATCTGTACCTGACTATACTCTCAGCAAACTAGTCATGCTGCAGATAAAGCATTATTTCTCTCTGTGCTTGTACAAGGAGATGTCCTGTGACAGAACAGATCTGCTTATTCTGCAATTCACACAGATGTTTCCCCAACATCTGCAGTGTCCTGGCTACCTGACAACTGTGTTTAACATCCAGCCATCTGGCTAGCACTCACTCATGCTCATTTATCATGTGCAATAATACAATAAACAAACAAAAACAAAAAAGGTAATTAAAACATTTACAATACTGTATTCTGGCCTAATCTGGAAATTGCACTACCAACCAGTAGCCACTCATTCTAGTCTGTTGTCATTAGCCTTGCATGTCTTTCCAAAAGTAATTTCATTCATCATCATAGGCAAGCCTTTCCAACGACACCAAACATGACCCATTAGCTCCCAGGTATTAGGAGATACGGGAATCCAAAGGACCTCGATACCTCCACCATAGGGATTGCTAGGGGGGAAGTCCCTTTCTGATGTCATCACGCCCATGCAAGATGACATCAAAGGGAAGCCCCGGATGCAGGTCTGACATCCAAGATGTACGGGACAACACGGGAGGACTTGCTCAAAGCATTGTCTGACTTTCAGGGGTTAAGAGGGGCGTTGTTAGAAAGGTCAGACTCTCTTGCCTTCCTAGCCCCTTTCGATGAGGCGTTAGAGGGTCTAAATGACCCTCCTCCTCTTTAGGCATTAAACTGGCTCTGCTGGGTGGCACCTGGAAATTCTGTGCGAGTCTGTGCGAGGACTTATTTGTGACGTGATGGGTTCCGTGGAACGGCCTGACTTCAAGGAAGATAGACCACCACAAGACTCCGACCGGCGCAGTCGAGGTCTCCCCTTGGCTGTGGAGACCCTGTGATGTGTGGGGGACATCCTCCGCATGTTGTGGCATCCCCCACACATCTTTTCGAAGCCAAGGGAATACCAATAAATCCAAGCAGCAGCGAATTTGTTTATTAATGATACCCATGTATATGGGCAGCAGTGAATATTTTTATTAAAATATCCATGTACCTAGGCAGCAGTGAATGTGTATATTAATGATACTCATGTATCCCGGCAGCAGCAAAAAATGTTTTTATTAACTTTTTTAAAATTGTATTATTTAAAATGTTTTTATTTAAATTCGCGAGGTGTACACTTCGTTTTATTGCCCAACCCTCTCCTATGTCCAAGCCACCCTGACCATATAAGGGTACAGGGTGTCTATGTTATGTGTGAATATGGTTATTGTTCATATCATTATTGTCTGTGTTTATATTTTTCTGTTATTATTTCTGATGTCACTGCAGCCCTTTCCAACCTCCCCCTCACCGACCATATAGAATGTGTTTTAGACCTGTGAAAAGTTTGAATGGTCATTGTTTGCCAATCATTACCACTCCTTTAGACTATTGTCTGCTTGTCCAAACGTATTCAGACATTCTGATGCTCAGGCTGTGAATACATGGATGGTACCCTATTGTTTTGCATCTGGAAACTAAAATGGGCTATGACTAGGGACTGGCTCACTTTTGGCAGGGGGGGGGTCACCAGGGTGTAATTTTTCATTGATCTCTAGGTCCCTCTTAGCACTGTATATGTTTGGCTGATATGTTTCATTAAAGCCTATCTATCTGTCTGTTTGACCCCAAGTTCTGAGTGCTGCCTCATTTCTTGAGAATACTATCACCGCTCTTTCATTGTACCTGTCCTTAAGGTTCGGCTAAGGGCTGGAGAAAGGCAGGAAAGATTGCTGGTGGAAGCATGGGTGTCCGGCAAGAGAGCAGCATTAATTGGTTTGACCCATTTGGGGTGCTGAGACCTTACGTTACAAGGAATCATTGTTATCATTTATTCGTATGTATTACAAATTTTTATATTCCCAGTGTTAAGGGTTCTGCATGCTATATATTCTTCGCGTCAAGTAATTTTTTGTGTTATGTTGTGCTCTACCAGCGACTGAATGTCGATCTTTGAAAGCTGCCTATGACTACGACTGGCACTCCCAATACATAAGACTATTTAGAGGGAGCAGATACATGCTATCATCCCTGAGCTGGTCTCAGACCCCATCCCCTTCACTCCAGAGATGTATCTGCTGCACCACATGCCATTAGCTACAGAGGTGTACAGAAAGTCAGTTTTGATTCGACTTCTGAATGCTGCTAAATCATTGGTCCCTTTCAATTGGAAGGACCCCCTTCCCCCTACTATCACAGAATGGTTAAACGCAAACTCGAGTACTTGAGGAAATTATACACTTTAGGATGGCACCCTGGCTACGCACAACTTGGTTCCATTGGATACACTATGGTATTCCCCACCGGCGTCGCAGTAGGCCCACTCGATTCAGCATCTACTGCGCCCCTTGAACGCGCACACCGGCTGGGGCTCCGTGCCCTACCTTGGCTCTGTAAGTGCCAACTATCACCATGGTTTATAACTATGCTTATGTATATTGATGCTTATGACTGTTGCTATTGTCTGTTATGAGGGTAGGATTCAGGAGTGACATTTCGCTTTTGTTTTTATTAAATGATTTCTGTGTTACTGATGTTCTACACGCTGTTAAACTGTAAAAATAAATATTCCTTTTTGATTGCATATCCGTGGCAGGGAACTCAAAGTGATAATTGCCTGTCTGCTTCAATGTGAAAACCCAATAAAACTGAATATTTAAAAGAAAAAACTACTTAGGCTTAAGCATTATGCTTGCCTTTTCTGGAACGCTTCTCTATCACTTAAATTACCATCCCTTGCTCTCTTCTAGACGCGTTCTATGTAACAACTGGGCCAATTTGATATGGCTAGGCCACATGGCAGCTGTAAAAATTACTATCCTCCCCAAGCTGTTATATGTATTACCCTTTCCCCACGCCTCTCTTTTTTTAAGGATCTTCAGAAAACGCTAAACAGCTTTATTGGGCAGTGTAAACACCCACGATTCCACTCTTCATGCCCATGTGACTCAGGGAGCCTCAGCTACCCAAATGTCTTACTTTACTATAAATCTACGCTTTTGGCCATCATTGCAATTCTACTGGCTGGTGTGAACTTTCCCCAATGAGCTCAGATGTTGGTGCCACAATTTGGTCCTTACAGATTTATTTCTCTTTTTTGGCCTTCCTAACATGTAGGTCCTCTGTTCTTGGACTTGTCCCTTTACTCTAAGTTTCTTTTTTACACCTGGGATCTCCATAGGCATAAACTGTGCAATTACAACCCCCTATCTATGGCTACTCCCCACTCTGTGCTGAAGTTTTACGTTTTAAATTTTGGTGCCCCTCAGTGGCTTAGGCTAGGGTCAGACTAACGCATTTTTCGTGTTGTCCGTGAAAAAGTGCATTCGAACGAATGGACGTATTTTTTCACGGAATACGCGATAGCGGTCATACGATGCGCATTTTCGTCCGTGATTTTGTACGGATCATCAATAAAACCGTTTTTGCGTCTGGACGTTATGTTGGCCGGATGTGTGCAGCGTCTGACATCTCCCAATCACGCAAACACGCCGCTATGCGGACGCAGCGCACTCTGTACGTCAGTACTAGCGGTTTGACGTTCTCGAAAAAATGCGTTCGTTTGCCACTTGCGTTGCGCGGCCGCACTTTTGTGCGGCCGTTCTTCATATGCGGCCCGGCATTGGACGTCATTTGCTGCTAGCACGGCCGTGATTTAGTGCGGTTAAACGCACGTTAAAACTGCTTTCGTCTGACCTTAGCCTTATGATGGGAATGACCCATCGTGCCCATTCTTTCGCCAAAGATGGGTTCAAACCATATGACCAATTGTTAGAATAGCCTTAAAAAAATTTCCAATACCAATTACTTGCCCAATCCCATCTTATGGGTTACCCTTACTTCACCTACCTTCAATTAAGATCTTATTTCAATAAATTGATCCTGACATCTCCATCAGCTATTACAGCTTCTTTGCTATCGCCTTTTGAACAGTACTGCTTTTTGCCCTTGGCAGCTATGAAATTGGGCTCTTTATGCTACTCTCTGCTACTCTCACTGGATCCTGCACATAAATCGAAGTTTCAAATATTGTGGGAGTGGTCCCTAAAGGTCTCCTCTCAATCCTGGCAGTCTAATTTCCAAATGAGCAGGGACAAATTTCATAGGGCAGTGCTGTCTGAAACAAGGAAAACATTACTGTACAGGTGATTCAAGGAGCACTTCTTTCATTTCTCCCATGTATTGGGGTTGTCATGCATCTCCGGGGACCTATATGCATATGTGGCAGTTGTGTCCACATTGTATTTATCCCTCCCTTCTTGTTTTTTATCCCATCCCTAGATATTATCTCCTTGCCAAACAAATAAAAAGTTAAGTCACCTACTGATGACCGGTTCGGACGCAGGGAGACAAAAAATACGCAAACACATAACTGTGGAATAATATATATATTTATTATATATAGGACACAGCTAAAAACTCCACACAATAACCCACCACCATGACATAACCATTCCCATAACAAAATTAAAACAATAACCCAGTGCTGAAAGAGGACTCCCCACAACCACCACACACCTCCAAACCAACCAACCACCAAAAAACTTCCCAACTCCCAACCATCTGACCACAGTTATCCTAACTAAAAAGGAACCCCTAGCCAGCACTGCCTACAAGCCCCCGCCGTGACAAAGGAGCCCAACAAAAATACTATACTAACGAAAAAACCAACCCAACCTGGAATTAAATAAAACAGGGTGGGAGGGTTGGGATTTCAACCGCTCACCTCAGGAGACAAAGGCGCTTAGAGCCTCTCCACACGCGCCTTAAGTACCCTCCTGGCGACTCCTCCCACACCACTCCTGCTCAATCTCCTCACGCGCTGCAAAACCTTCTAGAAAAATCCTCCCTGCGTCCTGGCATCAGAGGCAACTTAAGGGCCCTACGCCTTAGGTGCTTCAGGCCTTCATAAGTTGCCTACTGATGACCGGTTCGGACGCAGGGAGACAAAAAATACACAAAAATACACAAACACATAACTGTGGAATAATATATATATTTATTATATATAGGCCACAGCTAAAAACTCCACACAATAACCCACCACCATGACATAACCATTCCCATAACAAAATTAAAACAATAACCCAGTGCTGAAAGAGGACTCCCCACAACCACCACACACCTCCAAACCAACCAACCACCAAAAAACTTCCCAACTCCCAACCATCTGACCAAAGTTATCCTAACTAAAAAGGAACTCCTAGCCAGCACTGCCTACAAGCCCCCGCCACGAGCTCTTCACATAACCCCCTTATGGGAGAGCTCCCCCACCAAGGAAAAAAAGGGCTTGTTCAATCCCTTCCTTGAGTCCCAGGATGAACAGATCCTTGCCCACATCCGTCAGGTGAACGCCATCCACCATAAAATAACACTCCGCCTCCTCCTCTTCAAAAGGTAGATGTCGTGCCACCACACCATCCATCCGCCTTACAAACCTTCCCATGCAGCGATTCAGCTTGATCCGGCAAAGCCGCACTGCCTCCTCATTCTCAGCTTGCTTCCACACCATCCTTGGCATCACCTCAGACCACACCAGCACTGTCCATGGTGACCACACCCTCAACTGCCGCAGATCTTCCTGCTTCTGCTCCAGCAGCATACAAAGAGGGACCACACCCAAATCGTTCTCTCCCATGTGAACCACCAGCACATGGGGAACTTCACCGTGCCTAAGGGCACCCAAAACCATCGGCTTAAACTCCTCCCATAGGAGTCCACGGATTCTGATCCACCGTAACCGTGTTGCCGACCCAAGCAGACCCATCTGTACTCCAGAGGATCACACCAACGCCCTTCTTCTCGCCCAAAAAATCAGCGAGTCTCCAATGATCCACACCACTCTTGGAGGATCTGCAAAAACAAATTACCAACATCTCCACCACACAAAATACTTTAAAAGAAAAAACTCCCCACCAAACCACCACACATCCCACTTAATAAACCATGACCATACCTGTAAAGAAAAACATAACATAAACAAACACCATACTCCTCGCCTCCAAATACTCCAAACCCCCATACTCCTCCCCAAACAACCAACAAATTTACAAAGATAAAATAGAATAAATATATATATTCGTATAAAAAGTATAGTTCATATTCCATGTATAAGTTTGATATTTTTCATATTTCAAAATTTCTCTTTTTATTCTCTTTTTTTTTAAAAATTGAAAAAACATAACATAACAGATCATACAGCAAACTGTTCTCCACATTACCTCCCAGCCTTAACAAATGTTTACAAAATTCATGACACCAAACCAGGACGAACGTAAGGCTTAAAAGCCCTTGAGTTCCATCTTCCCAATTCTTGAATTTCCGTTGCCGACAATCCCAACTTTGAAGCTTCCGTTGCTGCCCCAATACGAAAAGAGTGAGAACCAAATTCCTTCGGATTTCTCCCTAAACTCAACAAACCCTTCTTAAAAATGGAAACAAACTGTTACCTTGATAAAGCCGACCCGTCCGCGTGACATAAAAAGGCCACACCAGACTCCACCCGTACCTCCAAAAATTTTTTAACGTTCTTCACTGGACAAACCACACAGTTATCCACACTGAATAAACCAACTCTACGCCCCCTACCCAACTGATCCGTCTTTGAGTTAGCAACCCAAATAACCAGATCATTAACTCCCAACCAAACCGCATCAGCTCCCAAACCACCACCTCCTCTCCTAGAATTACACACCAGCTCACCCACTCAAAATGCCCCAAAAAACCCTAAACAAAAAGCCACCCTCATAAGCAGAACCTCATAAGGTGAAGAACAAAAACTCCAAACAAAATCCCATAGACCCTCCAATAATTGTTTCGAAACTGGACGCCGAGCGTCCACCCTGCATCTCCCCTTCACATAACCCCGAACTGCACATCTGATCACAAAATCCTTAGTGACCTCTCTTTTCCCCGTTACCTGAAAAAGGAAAGCGAAGGTGGCTAAAGACTGCCGAACCACTCCAGGAGATGCCCTTGACTCAAATAACCGAATGAGGTATGCCCTGAGCAGACTTTCCTCATCCAATCCTCCCATTGAAACGTACCTGATCCGTTCAGCCAAAGCATCTCAATCCCTCCATACTCCGAGTAGGCCTTCCAAGAGGACTCAGACAAAGTACCTCTCACCCATCTTCCAAAAATTCCGAGCCTAGCTGCCAAAGGCCCTCCGGACAAGGGGTGCCCACCTCCTCTGTCAACGGAGCCAGGGAACGAAACTTGTCCCACTGAAAACGAGACAAAGCATCCGCCACTGAGTTAAGGCGACCCAGAACATGCCTTGCCTTGCATAAAACATTAAACTTAAGACACATTAACGCAAATCTTTTCAGCAATCTGATGACTGGCAATGAAGAAGCTGACAAAGAATTAACCGCCGACACCACCGCCATGTTGTCAGAACGGAACAGAATCCTTCTCCCCTCCAGAGCACCTCCCCACAGCTCCAAGGCCACCACTAATGGAAACAACTCCAAAAAAGCCAAATTCCGCACCAAGCAAGATGCCAACCAACTATCAGGCCAACGAGAAGCACACCAACGTCCCCCAAAATATACCCCAAAACCAAACCCTCCCGAGGCTTCTGTGAAAAATTCCAGTTCCTTCGCCAAAACCTCTTTCGAAGGGAATATGGCCACCCCATTAAACACCACCAAAAAGGATTTCCACACTTCCAAATCTTCCTTCATTGCACCAGATATTCTAACAAAGTGATGACCTTCCCGAACACCCCGTGTCGCCAAAGCCAATCCACATAAAAAGACTCTTCCAACCGGAATGACCCTGCACGCAAAATCTCCCATGAGAGCTGGGGCAGATATACCCATGAGAGCCGGGGGCAAATATACCCATGAGAGCTGGGGGCAGATGTACCCATGAGAGCTGGGGCAGATATACCCATGAGAGCTGGGGGCAACATATACCCATGAGAGCTGGGGGCAATATATACCCATGTGATCTGGGGGGCACTTTATATCCATGTGAGCTGGGGTCAATATATACCCATGTGAACAGGAGGCAAATATATCCATGTGAGCTGGGGCAATATATACCCATGTGAGCTGGGGGCAATATATAGAAACATAGAAACATAGAAAAATGTCGGCAGATAAGAACCTTTCGGCCCATCTAGTCTGCCCAATTACATGGATACTTTACCTGGATTTATCTTTTGTTTAGGATAGCCTTATGCCTATCCCATGCTTGCTTAAATTCAATTACTGTTTTGGCCTCTACCACTTCTACTGGAAGACTGTTCCATGTATCCACCACCCGCTCAGTAAAATAATGCTTCCTGATGTTACTTTTAAACCTTTGCCCCTCTAATCTAACACTATGTCCTCTTGTTTTGCTATTTTGTTTCCTTTAAATATACTCCCTTCCTCTACCTTGTGGATTCCCTTTACGTATTTAAATGTTTCTATCATATCTCCTCTGTCTCGTCTTTTTTCCAAGCTGTACATGTTAAGATCATTAAGCCTTTCTTGGTAACTTTTCTCCTTCAAGCCGTACACCATTTTAGTAGCCCTTCTCTGAACTCTCTCCAAGATGTCTATATCCTTCTGGAGATACGGTCTCCAGTACTGCACACAGTACTCAAAGTGAGGTCTCACCAGTGCTCTGTACAGTGGCATGAGCACTTCCCTTTTCCTACTGCTAATACCTCTCCTACACAACCAAGCATTCTGCTAGCATTTCCTGCTGCTCTATTACATTGACTACTTACCTTAGATCCTCTGAAATAATAACCCCTAAATCCCTTTCCTCAGATGTTGAGGTTAGGACTGTATCAAATATTCTATATTCAGCCCTTGGGTTTTTACGTCCCAGGTGCATTATCTTGCACTTATCCACATTAAAACTCAATTGCCACAACTCTGACCATTTTTTTAGCTTACCTAAATCATTTGTCATTTGGCTGATCCCTCCAGGAACGTCAACCCTGTTGCAAATCTTTGTGTCATCAGCAAAAAGACATACTTTTCCATTAATACCTTCTGCAATATCACTAATAAAAATATTAAAGAGAATGGGTCCAAGTACTGACCCCTGAGGTACCCCACTGGTAACAAGACCACCCATGTGTGAGCTGCTGGGGGCAATATATATCCATGTGTGAGCTGCTGGGGCAATATATATCCATGTGTGAGTTCCTGGGGGCAATATATATCCATATGTGAGCTGCTGGGGGCAATATATATCCATGTGTGAGCTGCTGGGGGCAATATATATCCATGTGTGAGCTTGGGGCAATATATCCATGTGAGTTGGGGGCAATATATCCATGTGTGAGCTGGGGGCAATATATCCATGTGTGAGCTGGGGCAATATATCCATGTAAGCTGGGGCAATATATCCATGTGTGAGCTGGGGGCAATATATCCATGTGAGCTGGGGGCAATATATCCATGTTAGCTGGGGCAATATATCCATATGAGCTGGGGCAATATATCCTTGTGAGCTTGGGGCAAATATATCTACGTGAGCTGGGGGCAAATATATCCATTTAACCAGTGCTGGGTATATTATTCTGGGGGCTCAGTGGTGTGTATATAATTCTGGGGGTCCAGTGCTGGGTATATTATTCTGGGGGTCCAGTACTGTGCATATTATTCTGGGGGCTCAGTGCTGTGTATATTATTCTGGGGGTCCAATGCTGGGTATATTATTCTGGGGGTCCAATGCATGTGTATATAATTCTAGGGGGCCTGTACCTGTGTATATAATTCTGGGGGGCTTGTGCCTGGATATATATATACAGTAGAATCCACTCCAGACCTTTAACCTGCTTAGGCTGGGGTCAGACGAACGCAGTGTGAACGCGCGTGCAGCCGCACTTTATTACGGCCGTAGTAGCAGCAAATGATGTCCAATGACGGCCAATTTCAGTGGGGGTTGAATAATTTTGAAAACAACTGTATGTATGTGATATATATATTATATATAACGTGTTAGTCCAGTTGCCAAAATCACTAGTACACCAGTACGTAAAGATACCTTTCACTCATCAGTATAGTTTCCTGACCTGTAGAAGAGCGTTACACTCTTGAAAGCTTGTCTTTTAAATGTAATGTTAACCCAATAAAAATGGTATCACCACGTACTGCTATACTCGTGACATATACAGTTGTGTTCAAAATTATTCAACCCCCACTGAAATTGAGTGTTTTGGCCAGTTTGACATTGATTTTGATCATTCAGTCATCTTGCTTACAATTAAATCAAAGAGGCACGTGTAGGTCAGACAAATATAACATAACATTTATAATGAAATAAGCACAAATGTCTTTTCTGTGCTCACATCATTATCAGTTTTATTCAACCCCCAAGTGACATTCAATCTTAGTACTTAGTACAACATCCTTTTACAGTTATAACAGCTTTTAAACGTGAAGCATAGCTTGACACAAGTGTCTTGCAGCGATCTACGGGTATCTTTGCCCATTCGTCATGGGCAAAAGCCTCCAGTTCAGTCACATTCTTAGGCTTGCGCACTGCAACTGCTTTCTTTAAGTCCCACCAGAGGTTCTCAATCGGATTTAACTCAGGTGACTGCGATCGCCACTCCAAAATGTTCCAGCCTTTAATCTGCAACCATGCTCTAGTGGACTTGGAGGTATGCTTGGGATCAATGTCCTGTTGAAAGGTCCAACGTCTCCCAAGCCTCAGGTTTCTGACAGACTGCATCACATTGTCATCCAATATCTGCTGGTACTGAAGAGAATTCATGGTACCTTGCACACATTGAAGCTTCCCTGTACCTGCAGAAGCAAAACAGCCCCAAAGCATGATTGACCCCCCGCCATGCTTCACAGTAGGCAAGGTGTTCTTTTCTTCATAGGCCTTGTTCTTCCGCCTCCAAACATAGCGTTGATCCATGGGCCCAAACAGTTCTAATTTTGTTTCATCAGTCCACAGAACACTATCCCAAAACTTCTGTGGTTTGTCCACATGACTTTTGGCATACTGCAGTCGACTCTTCTTATTCTTTGGAGACAGCAAGGGGGTGCGCCTGGGAGTTCTGGCATGGAGGCCTTCATTACGCAGTGTGCGCCATATTGTCTGAGCTGAAACTTCAGTACCCACATCTGACAAATCTTTTCTCAGTTCCTCAGCAGTCACACGGGAACTTTTCTCCACTCTACGCTTCAGGTAGCGCACAGCAGTCGAAGTCAGCATCTTCTTTCTGCCACGACCAGGTAGCGTTTCAACAGTGCCCTTTGCCTTGAATTTGCGAATGATGCTTCCTATGGTCTCTCTTGGTATGTTTAACATCTTTGCAATCTTCTTATAGCCATTGCCCTTCCTGTGAAGAGTAATCACCTCTTCTCTTGTCTTCCTGGACCATTCTCTTGACTTCACCATGTTTGTAACCATACCAGTAAATGTCTAGAAGGAGCTGAGTATCACAGTCATTTTAAAGCTGCCTAATTGGTGCTTATTATGCTTTATTGCTGCTCCGTGACATCCACAGGTGTTTTCAATACCTGTTTGAAAACACTTGAATGAACCTCTGTTCTTCAGAGTGGTAGTCTTTAAGGGGTTGAATAATTGTGTCAATGAAGAATTCACAAAAGAAACATTTACTACTGTATTACAAAACCAATTGATGTCATTTTAGTTGCATATGGTTCTTTAAAAAGTCCTTGTAGGATTTCATTCTGAATACAATTACAAATGTACACTAAATTCCCTAAATCCCTTTACAGCATTGGAGGTTGAATAATTTTGAACACAACTGTATATATATTTTCTTCAGGTAATAGGGGTTGTGGAATTTGTGGGTGAGTTCCCTCACTTTTTTCCCAGGACTTGACACAGTATTTCTCTATGGCAATGACGAAAAGTATGCTAAAAAAAGTACTTTGCAATACTAAACTTGTGGGGCAATGTGCATTTTTAGTTTCCTGTTTTACTTTATTACGTTGCGCTGTATTTACAGTGGTCCTCTCTGTTTGTATCCTTTTTGTGATAAAGCTTTTAAAATAATGATTAGTTTGTTTGATTGTCCCATATTAATCCAGCACTGGCTTTTTGTCAGGGCAATTCATTATGGATGTGTTAATACACTGCCTCCTATCCGTGACAGAGGTACCTAGTCTCCCAAGGTCATGGAAAAAAGCTTGGAAAAAAGCTTGGAAAAAAGACGAGACAGAGGAGATATGATAGAAACATTTAAATACGTAAAGGGAATCCACAAGGTAGAGGAAGGGAGTATATTTAAAAGGAAACAAAATAGCAAAACAAGAGGACATAGTCTTAGATTAGAGGGGCAAAGGTTTAAAAGTAACATCAGGAAGCATTATTTTACTGAGAGGGTTGTGGATACATGGAACAGCCTTCCAGTAGAAGTGGTAGAGGCCAAAACAGTAATTGAATTTAAGCAAGCATGGGATAGGCATAAGGCTATCCTAAACAAAAGATAAATCCAGGTAAAGTATCCATGTAATTGGGCAGACTAGATGGGCCGAAAGGTTCTTATCTGCCGACATTTTTCTATGTTTCTATGTTTCTATGTTTCATTATTGATTTCAATGTGAAGTCACAATTTCGCTTTTCAGCGGTTTGTGAGGTTGAACTGATCCACATGTTGTGGATGTATAATGGTTACTATTTGCTCTGTGTTTATAAGGCTAACTTGAGTTACAGTTGCAAGAAAAAGTACGTGAAACCTTTGGGATTACGTGGAGTTTTGCATGAATTGGTCATAAAATGTGCTCTGATCTTCATCTAAGTCACAACAATTTGAAAAACACAGTTTGCTTAAAATAATACAACACAAACATTATATGTTTTCATGTTTTTATTGAACAGAACATGTAAACATTCACAGTGCAGGGTGGAAAAAGTATGTGAACCTTTGGACTTAATAACTGGTTGACCCTCCTTTGGCAGCAATAACCTCAACCAAACGTTTAATGTAGTTGCAGATCAGACCTGCACAACGATCTGGAGTAATTTTGGACCACTCCTCTTCACAAAACTGTTTCAGTGTAGCCTTTATTCTTGGGATATATGGTGTGAATTGCTCTCCTAAGGTCATGCCACAGCATTTCAATCGGGCTGAGGTCAGGACTCTGACTGGGCCACTCCAGAAGGCGTATTTTGTTTTGTTGAAGCCATTGCTTTGTTGAATTACTTGTATGCTTTGGGTCATTGTCCTGTTGCATCACCCATCCTCTACGGAGCTTCAGTTGGCGGACAGATGGTCTTACGTTTTCCTGCAAAATGTCTTGATAAACTCTAGAATTCATTTTTCCATCAATGACAACAATCTGTCCAGGCCCTGAGGCAGCACAGCAGCCCCAAACCATGATGCTCCCTCCGCCATGTTTTACAGTGGGGATGAGGTTTTGATGTTGGTGTGCTGTGCCTTTTTTTCTCCACACATAGTGTTGTGTGTTTTTTCCAAACAACTCAATTTTGGTTTCACCTGTCCACAGAATATTTTGCCAGTAGTGCTGTGGAACATCCAGGTGCTCTTTTGCAAACTTCAAACGTGCTGCAATATTCTTTTTTTACAGCAATGGCTTCCTCCGTGGTGTCCTCCCATGCACTCCATTCTTGTTTAATGTTTTCCTTATTGTAGATGTGTCAACAAAAATGTTAGCATGTGCCAGAGATTTCTGTAAGTCTTTAGCTGACACTCTAGGATTCTTCTTTACCTCATTAAGCATTCTGCGCTGTGCTCTTGCAGTCATCTTTACAGGACGACCACGCCTAGGGAGAGTAGCAACAGTGCTGAACTTTCTCCATTTGTAGACAGTCTGTCTTACCGTGGACACATGAACATCAAGGCTTTTGGAGATACTTTTGTAACCCTTTCCAGCTTCATGCAAGGCAACAATTCTTGATCGTAGGTCTTCTGAGAGCTCTTTTCTGCGAGGCATGGTTCACATCAGGCAGTGCTTCTTGCAAACCAGTAAACCCAAAACTGGTGTGTGTTTTTAAAGGGCAGGACAGCTTTCAGCAACACATCCAATAATATCACACTGATTGGTCTCAAGGTTGGCTCACTCCTGGCTCCGATTAGCTCTTGGAGAAGTCATTAGGCTAGGGGTTCACATACTTTTTCCACCCTGCACTGTGAATGTTTACATGTTATGTTCAATAAACACATGAAAACATATAATGTTTGTGTTGTATTATTTTATGCAGACTGTGTTTTTCAAATAGTTGTAACTTAGATGAAGATCAGAGCACATTTTATGACCAATTCATGCAAAACTCCACGTAATCCCAAAGGGTTCACATACTTTTTCTTTCCACTGTATTCCTAAAACTACATTCATTTTGATGACATCTAGGTCCAGGGGTCAAGTCCTTAAACTGTAGGACCAGCCCAAGAACTCTGTCCCCCAATCAACAGTTTATCATATGCATTTAATACAAAAACATACTCAAATCTGATGGATGTTTGAAAAAATATATGCTATATCCTATATTTATTGTTCCTTAACAGGGAAAGATATGATTGAACACCTAATACGAGCTTTATAGTGTATTGGACCAATGGGAACTCTGTTCCTTCTGCAAAAATAGTACAGGAAATGCATTCCCACGCGTCGCCCCTCGACTTGTCCCCTGCCCCTTTCTATGTCGCTTATTTGTTTCTGGAGTTAAAATGGCACTGGAAGCACCGTAATGGTTTGTCAAAGACTAGGGAGATATGGCAGCTGGGTTTGGGTCGAAATCCTTACAACCAGGTTCCCTAATGCCAAAATCACGACGACCAACTTCCCTACACAGACAACTCCCTGACGGCCAACTTCCAGACATCCAAAATCCCCGCAGCTAACACTAACCCTACTCCCTAACCCCCTAAACCTAGCCCTAACCCCCTAACCCCCCCTAAACCTAGTCCTAACCCTAACCCCCTAAAGCTAGCCCTAACCCCAAACCTAGCCCTAACCCTATCCCCCTAAATCTAGCCAAAACCCTTAAATCTAGGCCTAACCCCAGCCCTAACCCCCCTAAACCTAGTCCTAACCCCCTAACCCCCTAAACCTAGTCCTAACCCTAACCCCCTAAACCTAGCCCTAACCCCAAACCTAGCCCTAACCCTATCCCCCTAAATCTAGCCCTAACCCCTAAACCTAGCCCTAACCCCCTAAACCTAGCCCTAACCCTAACCCCCCAAACCTATCCCTAACCCTATCCCCCTAAATCTAGCCCTATCCCCCTAAATATAGCCCTAACCCTAACCCCCTACATTTACCCCTAACCCCCTAAACCTAGGCCTAACCCTAACCCCCTAAATCTAGCCCTAACCCTAACCCCCTAAACCTAGCCCTAACCCTAACCCCCCTAAACCTAGCCCTAACCCCCTCAAACCTAGGGTTAGGGTGTTAGTATTAGGGTTAGCTGCTGGAATTATGGATGTCTGGAAGTTGGCCGTGAAGGGAATTTGGTATGTCTGGCACTTGTTCTGCCTGGAAGTTGGCTGTCGGAAAGTTGGCATTAGGGAACCTGGCTGTAGGGATTTTGTCTGGCACCCATGGCAGCCACATCCTCTAGCAACTTGTTTATACTCTTAATGCTCTACAAAGTGGAATGATTGGATCTTGAAACTGCTCTTTTTATATCCTATATTGACAACAGTGGTATAAATAAGTGGCATTAAGTCCTAAAAAAATAAGTACAGGAATTTAAGAAAGTTTCCTGCACTCACCGTATTCCAGCTGAGGTGGTAATAGGGGGCAGTTAACTCTTAGCGGCTCTCTATTACGAGTTTTATTATCTGTGAGCCGTGCATACAGACAGTGGATAATGCCACCCGCTGCATCCGCCTGTTCATATCATTTCTCCCCCCTGTCCATATTATTTCAGTTCCTCAGATCTTTTAATTTCTCCCCCAGTATGTTTTAGTTCAGCCCCCACTTCATTTAATCTAGGCCCCAGTTATTTTCTACCCCACTTAATTTCATTTCAACCCCCCACTTCATTTCTCCCCCCTGTCTATCTCATTTCAGCCACCCCGTTAATTTCTCCCCCCCCCACTTCATCACACAAACACACACAGACACCTACTTGTTATATACTTACCACAGGTCTCCTGGGTCCCGGCTGGTCTCTCGCTCCTCTCTCCCTGCAAGAGTCAAGCATGCGCAGGAAAGGGGCCTCTGCTTCTCGTGGCTGTGAGGGGAATGGGCAGGACCGGTATGTCCCTGTATGAGCTGCTGACCACCTCCGCCATCCCTCTCCTCTTCCTCTGGTGGGGCTTTTCTTCCAGCGCAGTAGGTGGGAGTTTGATCCCACACGCAACTAATCGAATGGAGGACTCTCCCTTTGGTGGAGTAGTCCGGGAACACCGGTCCCGTTCATTCCCTGAATCCCTGAATCTAATCCAATATACCCCGCTTCGGTTTGATAGGTATTCTCTGATTTATGGCAACTCTGATGTCCTGTATGGCAGAGGGTGTTACTGACATATGTGTACCCTGACAATACAGAAATTGTGATGCCATGAGGAATGTGAATGTTCGGTAAAACTTTGAATATTAACCAATAAGGTGGTGCTGCCCAATGACACCTCAGATATGTTTGACATGCATTCAGTAGATGTTGTGTCGTGGGAAGTGTATTTCATAATCATGCGTTGTGAAACCTGAGCGCCGCTGCCTCAGCTTATGTATTTTAAGTTGAGTTGAAAGTATTGACTGAAAGGATATCCATAGGTTATCTGATGCAAGCTTTCATTTTAAATTCATCATGATATTAATAAGCTACTACACTGAAACATTTTTTCACCTTGTCATGAATGCATTTTCAGCAGCTCATTTTAAAAGCCTGTTTTTTCACTTTTGCCTTCGCTGCCAGGGAACATTAGACTCTGATTTTCAGAAAAGAAAGGAATGGGTCACATAATAATGGCAATGTCTGCTGGTTCTGGGAAGATTCACAACAGTGGAATTAGTAATTCTATCAAGATTTAACCATTGCATTGCTGATTTTCAATAGGAAAAGCCTCCCTAAATTAGTTCTGCGCTATAACTTTCAATTGTTGGTCAAGGTACTTTTTGGAAATGTGAATGGCTCCCTCTGCTCAGTGCTCCCCTACTCACAAAGGATTAAAGCTGCTTCAATGGCCCCACCATTCCCAAACCACCGGCACTAATGATCCTGCCGTCCAGTAAAATTCCCCTTGTCTTCTTCAACCCCAATCCCTCTAGATTGTAAACTCCTATGAGCAGGGCCCTCTACACCTCTTGTTTCCATCCTATGTCCTTTTATCTGTAACTTGTTCCCTTTGGTTATTGTAAAATGCTGTGGAAACTGTTGGCGCTATATAAATGATGACCATAATAATAATAATCTGTTTTTGATTATTTCCAATTCTTTTCAGATGAAAGAATATTTTGAAGCATTTCTGATGCTAATTTACATGTACCTCCTTATGTAGAAACATCACACTCCAGGTCTAAATATCAACTATCGAGACAAAATTAAATAGTCAAAACTATTATGCTAAAGGTTTTAATACGATTCTTCTGAAAGTGTGTTTAGTGTAGGACCCACCAACAAGATTTACCGTGTTGCTTATTGGAGGGGTTATACTCGCAATGGCCATTAAAAGTGAACTTCTTTTATTGTGTAAGTTATAGGATTTTAGGGACATAGGAGACAAAAATATTTGTTTGTTCTTTTGTAGGGATGTGCGTTTCGATTCGGACCGATTCGTATTTTTCACGAATCTGTCCGATTCGTGGCTTCAGATTCAGCCGAATTTCCGAATCGGATCCGAAAATGTCCAATAAGAAAAGATTTTCGATCCGTAACGAAAAGTTTTTCGTGTTTTCGTAAGGATGTGACATGTGTAATATCGCAAGTCATTTTCGTTCCATTCGTTCCATTCGTGATTTCGGTTCCATTTCGGTCATTTCGTATTTATCGGTTCCATTGCTGGTTCCGTAATTCTGTATCGTTTTCAATGATTCGATATTTCTGTCGATACGATAATTCTGTCGATACAATAATCCTGTCGATACGGTAATTCTGTCGATACGGTAATTCTGCCGATTCTATATTTTTTTATTAAATAAAGATCCTTTTTTTCTTATGAATATGCATTGCACAACTTTATTTAATCATATTAAAATGGTATGAAAGGAACAAAAATTAACAAAACGATTTAAAAAACGCAAAAATAAAATACTGACCCAAGTGGTCTGACTTTAAAGAAAATAACAGAACAAAAGGTTTTAAAACGGAAAAAAAGCTGAACAAAATTATCAGAAACTAAAATATATAAATAAATAAAATGATTTAAAACGAAAAAAAAAATGCAGCATATGAATCCGCACACTGCAGGGAAGCGCCTCTCTGCACGGTATAATTAATGCAGCATATGAATACGCACACTGCAGGGAAGCGCCTTTCTGCGCGGTATAATTAATGCAGCATATGAATATGCACACTGCGGGGAACAAGCGCCTCTCTGCACCGTATAATTAATGCAGCATATGAATACGGACACTGCGGGGAACAAGCGCCTCTCTGCGCGGTATAATTAATGCAGCATATGAATACGCACGCTGCGGGGAACAAGCACCTCTTTGCGAGGTATAATTAATGCAGCATATGCAGCATAATGCACATTGCGGGCCATGCTCTGGCCGATCCAACAATACCAAACATTAACCCCTAGCTGCCACGGATCGGGAGATAGGGGGTTCCAAATCTCCACCATTGGTGGCAACTAGGGGGTTAACTCCAGAATTTACTCTATCTGACGTCCCGATGTGAAACATCGGGACTTTGGATAGATTTCGACTATTTAATTTTTTTAACTTTCGGATAGTTGAAATCTATCCAAAGTCCCGATGTTTTACATCAGAACTTTGGATAGAGTACGTCCGTGCGAACATTAATCATATATACATTACGATTTTCTAACGATCAGCACACTGGATAGCACTGTTGCTGTCCAGCGACCTGACCCTGACCATTCGAAAATCTGACTGCCTATATGTTTAATGGTCAGGATCAGGACGCTGGACAGCAACAGTGCTATCCAGCATGCTGATCATTAGAAAATCGTAATGTAAATATGATTAACGGCTGCACGGACTTACTCTATCCAAAGTTCCGATGTGAAACATTGGGACTTTGGATAGATTTTGACTATTCGAAAGTTAAAAAAATAAAATAGTCGAAATCTATCCAAAGTCCCAAAGACCTCGGATAAAGTGCTGGAGTTAACCCCCCTAGTTGCCACCAATGGTGGAGATAGGGGGTTCCAATGAACCCCCTATCTCCCGATCCGTGGCACCTACAGGATAATGTTTGGTATTGTTGGATCGGCCAGAGCATGGCCTTTCTAACCATACCAAACATGACCATGTTAAAATTAAAAAAATTAAAAAAATTAAATAAAAAACTAATAAAAAATAAATTAATTAAACAAAAAAAAAGTTTTTTTTTATTTTATTTTGCTAATGCAGCAATATTGTTCCCATTTCAATTATAATGTAAACAATGATGCTGCATTAACGATTTTTGTATGGGTTGCTTTTGTTAAAAAAAAAAAAAAAATGTATGTAACAAGTCCCCCATCTCTAATTTTTTTAACAAGCGCAACTCATAGAAAATATAACCGTAACCGTAAATATAACCGTAAAAGCTCGCATGTTAAAATGTAAAAAAAAACACTTTACACATTGTACATTATTGAAAATTCAAATTTTATTGCATTTTAAGTTATAAATAATATACAGACGGGATACATATAACACAGACCTATACATAATTATAACGCAGAGAGGTGCTTCCCCGCAGTGTGCGGATTCATATGCTGCATTAATTATACAGAGCAGAGAGGCGCTTGTTCCCCGCAGTGTGCGTATTCATATGCTGCATTAATTATACCGTGCAAGGAGGCGCTTGTTCCCAGCAGTGTGCGGATTCATGTGCTGCATTAATTTTTATTTATTTTTTTCGTTTTAAATCATTTTATTTTTTCTGGGTTTTTTTTCGTTTCTGATCATTTTGTTCAGTTTTTTTTCTGTTTTAAAACCTTTTATTCTGGTTTTTATTTTTAAAGTCAGACCACTTGGGTCAGTTTTGGGTTTTTTAAATCGTTTTGTTCATTTTTGTTCCTTTCATACCATTTTAATATGATTAAATAAAGTTGTGCAATGCATATTCATAAGAATAAAAGGATCTTTATTTAATAAAAAACGATAGAATCGGCAAAATTACCGTATCGACAGAAGTATCATATCGACAGAAGTATCGGATCCGAAAAAACATTAGTAACTTTCAGTCAAAAGGAATAGACACTCTGAAACGAGGAGAACAGACGTTCTGAAACACACAAAACTTTCCAATATCACGAAAAAAAAGTCAATACGAAAAAGAGCCGATCCGATAACACGAAAATGGCCGAAATCACGGAAAAAAAGTCGATACGAAAAATGAAACGAGCCGAAACGAAAATTTTAAAAATCCGAACGAACTGAACCGAATCGAAAAACAAAATTGGTGCACATCCCTATTCTTTTGTAAGATTCGGGGCTATCTGCTAGTGTTGTGTTGCCCCTCCAGAGAGTGATGAGCGTTGAGCATGTGACATCTTGTGTTTTTAAAGGTCCTAATTGGTAGGCAAATCCTCTACTTTAGAGGAAAATTTATTTTCTGATACTTCAGTTTGCTATTTTGAATCCGATATGTGTTTCGTTTGGGGATAACTTTACCAAGCATTTACAGTATTTCAAACTCTGTGGAATAAAGTACTTGTTTGACTTCACAGAAAATTGCCGGTTCAGACACTTGTTTGTCTACTTGCTGTGTGACCTCTGATTGTTATAGTTCATTGTAATTCTTGTGATCATTCTCCTCAACACATAACATGATTTCCACCAGTGATAGAAGTGCAGTCTTTATCCTCAATAGTAAACAGCCAGGTGAATGTAACTGTTTGGAGAATGCTCAGGATTTCTATTAATGAGTATTTTTTAGCTGACAAACTATTATCTGTTTAGAAAGTTTCTTCGTGCTTTCATAAAAGGGATGCTGTAGGCAAAAGCTATATTTCATGTCAGTATTAAGGCAACATTACTATAAAGTGAAGTCCTGCCTTTTCATGTTTTCATTTTTTAAGATATATTTGGAAATGTCAAATAGCTTTCAAGCCCCACTTCATGAAAACGAAATAGCTTCAATAACTGGTACAGCAGAAAAAGCTGAAGTTTTTGTGGCTTGAGTGCCACTTTAAATCTTAACTCATCTTTGTAAAACTCAGATATACAGTCAGGTCCAGACAAATTGGGACATCGACACAATTCTAACATCTTTGGCTCTATACACCACCACAATGGAGTTGGAATGAAACAAACACAATGTGATTTAACTGCAGACTGTCAGCTTTAATTTGAGGGTATGTACATCCAACTCAGGTGAACGATGTAGGACTTACAGCAGTTTGCAGATGTGCCTCCCACTTGTTAAAGGACCAAAAGTAATGGGACAATTGGCTTCTCAGCTGTTCCATGGCCATGTGAGTGATATTCCCTCATTACCCCAATTAAAATGTGCAGATAAAAGGCCCAGAGTTCATTTCAAGTGTGCTATTTACATTTGGAATCTGTTGCTGTCAACTCTCAAGATGAGATCAAAAGAGCTGTCACTATCAGTCAAGCAAGCCATCATTAGGCTGAAGAAACAAAACAAACCCATCAGAGAGATAGCAAGAACATTAGGTGTGGCCAACACAACTGTTTGGAACATTCTCAAAAAGAAGGAACGCACCATTGAGCTCAGCAACACCAAAAGACCCAGGAGACCACAGAAAACAACTGTGGTGGATGACCGAAGAATTCTTTCCCTGGTGAAGAAAACACCCTTCACAACAGTTGGCCAGATCAGGAACACTCTCCAGGAGGTAGGTGTTTGTGTGTCAAAGTCAACAATCAAGAGAAGACTTCACCAGAGTGAATACAGAGGGTTCACCACAAGATGTAAACCATTGGTGAGTGTCATGCCCCACGCCGCGGTCGGCCCACGGCCGCCATGTTGGGACACTTTGCATACTCACCCGAGGTCCCTCGTGGCGCATCGCTCCCTGGTTCCGGTCTTCAGCTCGGAGGAGGAGAGCCAGGATGTGTCCCACGCCGCCTCCGGGATCCGACTGAGCAGAAACCAAGCGCGCATGCGCGATCGTCCATCCTAAAGCATGAAGACCTAGGTACTCTCCTGGTCAAGTAAAGGTACTGCATTACACCTGCACTGGAGATCCTCGTATGCCACCAATTAACATATTAAGTACTCAGGTATCCCAACTCCACCTACGAGCCCCAGGTGAACGGTGTTCTTATGATCCTCTGAACCCTATTTAAATCTGCCGCCTTTCCCAGTTCATTAACCAGGTTATACTGTGGTTCACCACCACGTTATCCAGTGGTCCCTCTCCGTATCTGCTCCAAGAGAATCCCGAGTTCCAGACCTGCTTCCACGGTACCAGTTCCGCTTCCAGACCTGCTTCCACGGTACCAGCTCCGCTTCCAGACCTGCTTCCACGGTACCAGCTCGCTTCCGACCTGCTTCCACGGTACCAGCTCCGCTTCCAGACCTGCTTCCACGGTACCAGCTCCGCTTCCAGACCTGCTTCCACGGTACCAGCTCTGCTTCCAGACCTGCTTCCACGGTACCAGCTCCGCTTCCAGACCTGCTCCCACGGCTTGTCTCCACGGTGCCAGTTCCATCTACAGTCTTGCTTCCAAGGCACCAGTTCCATCTCCAGGCTTGCTTCTACGACACCAGCTCAATCTCCAGGCTTGCTTCCATACCCACGGTACCAGTTCCAGATCCTACCTTCAAGTCCAATTCATCTACCCCTGATCTATTTCAAAGATTACAACTCGTGTTATTTACCCCTACCATCCTTTGTTCTGGACTTTACTCTTGTCAAAGAAATCTTGCGTTATCTTTTGTTCTGGACTTATATTTTGTTCCATCCAGTAAACGCTCAACTGATCATACATCTCCTGGTCTCCTTCTTCGGCTTGCCATTGGGTTCCATACACACAACACTACATAGGGGTCATAGCCTCTGCCCTTACAGTGAGCCTCAAAAACAGGACGGCCAGATTAGAGTTTGCCAAACAACACCTAACAAAGCCTTCACAGTTCTGGAAAAGATCCTATGGACAGATGAGACCAAGATCAACTTGTACCAGAGTGATGGGAAGAGAAGAGTATAGAGAAGGAATGGAAATTCTCATGATCCTAAGCATACCACCTCATCAGAGAAGCATGGTGGTGGTAGTGTCATGGCATGGGCATGTATGGCTGCCAATGTAACTGGTTCTCTTGTATTTATTGATGATGTGACTGCTGACAAAAGCAGCAGGATGAATTCTGAAGTGTTTCGGGCAATATTATCTGCTCACATTCAGCCAAATGCTGCAGAACTCATTGGACGGCGCTTCACAGTGCAGATGGACAATGACTCAAAGCATACTGCAAAAGCAACCAAAGAGTTTTGAAGGGACAGAAGTGGAATGTTATGCAATGGCCAAGTCAATCACCTGACCTGAATCCCATTGAGCATGCATTTCACTTGCTGAAGACAAAGCTGAAGGGAAAATTCCCCAAGAACAAGCAGGAACTGAAGACAGTTGCAGTAGAGGCCTGGTAGAGTATCACCAGGGATGAAACCCAGCGTCTGGTGATGTCTATGCGTTTCAGACTTCAGGCTGTGATTGACTGCAAAGGATTTGCAACCAAGTATTAAGAAGGGAAAGTTTCATTTATGATTATTATTCTGTCCCATTACTTTTGGTCCCTTAATAAGTGGGAGGCACATCTGCAAACTGCTGTAAGTCCTACACCGGTCACCTGAGTTGGATGTGCATACCCTCATATTAAAGCTGACAGTCTGCAGTTAAAGCACATTGTGTTTGTTTCATTCCAACTCCATTGTGGTGGTGTATAGAGCCAAAGATGTTAGAATTGTGTCGTTGTCCCAATATTTCTGGACCTGACTGTATATATCTATCTATCTCTATCTCCGTTATAAAGTGAATAAACGAAGGGTAATAACATTGTAGTTTTTTGATATTTTTTTCATAATATTTGAATAATTATAGTTCATTTTGGCACTATCTATCATATCTATTAATATATGTCTGAACTAATGTACAAAATAAATCAAAAGAAATTTAAAAATACTTTTATTTAGTTATGCCTCAAAGGCACCCATGTGTGCCTGACATCCATCTTTGAAGCGCAACCCACAGATTCGTTTGTGCTCTACATATATAGAAAAAATCTGGATGGTTACTTGGTGCACTAATACTGTAATATGGCCAAAGGCAAGGACACAGGATGGAGGCTTTGAGGCCCATTTCTCTGGCTTGTCGTGGGGATTGACAAGGAGACCTGACAAGGTGCAAAGACCTCTATGAATCACAAGAGGGTTTGGCAGTTTGAAAGTTCCATGACTGTCTCTCTAAGGGTTAAAAATTTGAATATTTTGGAAAACTATACTTGAGGATTATTTTATGTTTCCATCCATTGCCTTTTTTTGAGGTCAGCTAATCTAGATGTGGCTAGAACCCAGAGAACCAGAAGTTAAAGTGGTTCACAAGACAGTGTTTCTTTGGCAAACATTATTTACTAAATAAGGGCCCTATTACAAGCTAAACGCTAGCGTTAGTGCTCAGATACGTGAGCATTAGCGGTAGGTTAAGTGACTGTAACAATTGCCCCCCATATTACATTCCGCACCCTAACGGATCAAAAAAATCCGTTGGCGCATCAGTGATTGTGCTCTCTTGCACGAGCTTACTGTACCATTCTTAACATGGTGAGCACAATCAGTAATTAGCGTTAGGACTTTGTAATACCTTACTTATTCTAACGCTAATTACAGCAATGCTACAGTAACTAAAGTTAACCACAGCTTGAAGGTGGTGCTAACTGATTCCGCTTCTGCAGAATCAGTTGCCACCAGGTGAACCCCCCCCCAAAAAAAAGGTCAGATACTCACCTCTCCTCCTGCGGCGCAAATGGTGGCCGCTTCTGGCCGCTGGGAGCAGAGAGACTGGGGACAAATAGTCCCCAGTCTCCCTCTGCAAATCACTCCACGGCCCTGCACGATCTCGCGAGAGCGAGATCATATGGCCCGGAAGCACAACCCTTCATAGGTTTTCCCTGTTAGCATCCTCGTTTTAGCGAAGGGCCGGGAAAAGTGTCCTAAGACTTTTAGCAAATGTCATTAGATAAATTTAAGTTTATGAAATATCGTCTTTCTAGTAAAGTCTGGTCTCTTTGAAGATACTTTGGTTTGATCTGATCAAAAGCAAATCCACTCCATCAAGGGCAACCGACCACTTATCACTAAAATCATATTATAAAACTTAGCAAGTCTCATGCATATTTCTTCATGAAAAATGCCATGTTAATATTGCGTTTTTATCCGACTAAAATAATAATAATTAATATGTACTAGGATAATTGTGAAAGTACTTCACACATGATGTGCTGCTAAAACATGAGTGTATGGTGTCAACCATCCATGGATGAGTTACGGTCATAATGAAAATAAATGTTCCTCCACAAAATCTGTTCTGTGGTCATAGTCATTACTGGCCATTAACCATTAACTGTTTCAATTTAGTGAAGAGCCATTTGCATGGATTTACTCAGAGCAGACTAAACTAAAGGACATTTTTATCTCCAATTGTAATACTTTGATGTGCTAAACTGGGAATTCTGCCAACAGCAGATTGGCTAATAACCTCATCATTTCTTTACAGACCGTTATTTCAGTGTGTAATATTTAAAGATCACAAGGAGCTGTATCAGAATGTTATTGTAGCCAAGCAAGAGATTGTGATCGTTTCATCTTGTGATTGGCATACTCAATTTTTTTTTCTCTCTTCCCCAGCTGCAGAAAAGAAGAAAAGCATGTCAATTGATTTTTTTTATTGTCTTGTACACATAAGCATACCCATACAGTGGCAAGAAAAAGTATGTGAACCCTTTGGGATTATGTGGAGTTTTGCATGAATTGGTCATAAAATGTGCTCTGATCTCCATCTACACTAAGTCACAACAATTTGAAAAACACAGTCTGCTTAAAATAATACAACACAAACATTAAATGTTTTCATGTTTTTATTGAACAGAACATGTAAACATTCACAGTGCAGGGTGGAAACTAGTTATTAAGTCCAAAGGTTCACATACTTTTTCCACCCTGCACTGTGAATGTTTACATGTTCTGTTCAATAAAAACATGGAAACATATAATGTATGTGTTGTATTATTTTAAGCAGACTGTGTTTTTCAAATTGTTGTGACTTAGATGAAGATCAGAGCACATTTTATGACCAATTCATGCAAAACTCCACGTAATCCCAAAGGGTTCACATACTTTTTCTTGCCACTGTATATAACAATTGCGAGTCATTGTCAACTGTCCATCAGAAAATAAGCAATATACACAATATCTGCTAGAGGTTTCTGTATTGCATGCCGCCCCACAAATACCGTATCACCAATGTTTTTTTTATAATGACATGGATAAAACATGCAACAGGAAAATGAGATACAGAGCACACCACTGATCTTTGTGACCATGGAATGCCTTGTGCATTGTTAAAAGCCAACATGAAGTAAGACTTACAGATGGACACAACATACCCTAGCCAGATGTCCTGTTCCATAACCAAAATACCTTCTTTTAACCCTACTTGGGTTTTGATGATGACGACCCAACACTCCACCAAACAAAGGGGTCTCCTAAACTTTTCAAGAATAAGAGAGGTAGACGTTATCCTGGAAGGCCTTGTGTCGTGTAAACAAACATGAGTGATATGCTACCCAAGTTGTCATTTACACTCTGAAGACCTGTTTTGAAAAACTAAAAAAGAGAAATTGTAACGATAGAGCTGTAACATTCCATGAGTAAGGCTGGCATCAGACGAACGTATTTGAAGAGCGAAAGGAACGTCCATGAGAGTGGACGTTCCTTTCACTTGACGTCCGTCTGGCCACCTCACTGAGCACACTTAGTGCGCTCAGCGTTGCAAAGCTCGATCCTCCTATGGGGGACCACGTTTTGCAGCTCCGTCAACGCGCGTCCTAGCACTTTGATGGAGAGGGCTGCAGCACTAATGCAGCACGGCTGCTGTTGCACGGACAATTCGTGCACACGCACCAACGTGTGGCTGGTCCCGTCGCAGCATCTCAATGCTGCAACGGATGCCAGAAGGCACGTCAGTACGGGATCACATAGTGCACTCGTCGTCTGATGCCAGCCTAAATTGCTCCTGAGAAAAACTTGAAAGTATCCATGAACTGCGGCAGCACGACAGAGTGACAATCTCCATAACTTTATTAGTATAGAAACTCACACTCCCCACCAGGGGCAAGTTGATGTACGTGCTGGCTAAAATGGAGCTGTGGTTAAAACACAAAAATGATAGTAGCTTAGTGTGGCTAAAACAAAAGCATGTACGATCCAAAAAAAAGAGTCTAGAACACATTTGCAAAATGACAAAATAATTTTAAAACTGCAGAAAAATATGCAACTACGAGAAAAACTGGCCACATTGCCAACTCTGTCAAGAGTCCAGCCCCTGTCGTAAGGCAAATGCACATTCCAGCACTTTTAACACTTTGAATATGGAGAAATGCCAATGTAATACCTGGGCTTTGACAATCAATAAATCACAGAGGTCTCATGTCTGCAGTTGAGACTGAGAGACCCAAAGCAAGACAAATAGTTGAGCGCAAAATACACCCACATCTCAAAGGATCCATGCACACTGAACATGTCACTTTTTGGCATGCAAGTTACCAGAGGCATAAAACAAAATGGGCCAAATTACATTCCTAGCTGTAAAATGGGGTCGCTAGGGAGGAAATACTGCGCTCGCAGTTTTCCGCCTTGCGTGCCCGTTTCATCGCTAGATTACAATGCAGGTGCTAAAAAAATCTGCCTGCATTGTTACCACGCACATAGCCCTGGGATGCACGCGGCAGTGCTAAGCGCAGCCGTGCGCATCCTCTCAATGGAGTCCATAGGACTCCATTGAGCCAGACGCCGGCGGTCACATGACCTGCCAGATCTCACCTCGCGAGATCCGGTTGGTCAGCATAGTGATTCCTCAGGGGGAGGCTGGGGGCACTTTTCCCCCCAGTCTTTCCCCTGCTCTGGCCGGACTGAGGAGGCAGACAGAGCCGCGATCCTCGCTGCGGGATAGGAGGTGAGTATACGATTATTTTTATTATTTTATTGGCTGGTTCTAACGGATTCTGCAGAAGCGGAATCTGTTAACACCAAATCCTGACTCTGGTTAATTTTTTGTTAACCGCAGCCGGACGTTAATCAGCGTTAGGACTTTGTAATCCTAACGCTGATTAACACTTTGTGCTCACCAGGTTTAAGTATAGGGAGCACACAGTACAGTAACCTCGCGCAGAGAAGCACAAGATTCCAAAACGCAAACGGGTTACTTAACCCATTAGCGTTTGGATTGTAATATGCGGAAAATACTTGGGCTAACGTTAAGGCTAGGGTCAGACTAACGCATTTTTCACGTTGTCCGTGAAAATGTGCGTTCGAAGAATGGACGTATTTTTTCACGGAATACGCAATAGCGGTCATACTATGCGCAGTTTCATCCGTGATTTTGTACGGATCATCAATAAAACACTTCTTGCATCTGGACGTTATGTTGGCCGGACATTAGCAGCGTCTGATGTCTCCAATTCACGCACACACGCCGCTAGCGGACTCAGCGCACTCTGTACGTCAGTACTAGTGGTTTAACGTTCTCGAAAAAATGCGTTCATTTTCCACTTGCGTTGCGCAGCCGGACTTTTGTGCGACCGTACTTCGTATATTGGCCGTCATTGCCCGGCATCTGCTGCTAGTGCGGCCGTGATTAAGTGCGCCAGAACGCGCGTTCGCACTGCCTCAGTCTGACCCTAGCCTAACGCTCACGCAGGTGAGCGCTAACATTAGCACCAAGTATGTAATTTTAACATATAGAAATAATGGTTTACTACTCTTGAGATCATGCACATAGTTGTCCCAACTCTCACAGTGAGTTTAGGGCTATAGTGTTTACCAATGTGGCCAACTTTTTCCTGGCAGCTATATTAGAAACATAGAAACATAGAAAATGTCGGCAGATAAGAACCTTTCGGCCCATCTAGTCTGCCCAATTACATGGATACTTTACCTGGATTTATCTTTTGTTTAGGATAGCCTTATGCCTATCCCATGCCTGCTTAAATTCAATTACTGTTTTGGCCTCTACCACTTCCACTGGAAGGCTGCTCCATGTATCCACCACCCTCTCAGTAAAATAATGCTTCCTGATGTTACTTTTAAACCTTTGCCCCTCTAATCTAAGACTATGTCCTCTTGTTTTGCTACTTTGTTTCCTTTTAAATATACTCCCTTCCTCTACCTTGTGGATTCCCTTTACGTATTTAAATGTTTCTATCATATCTCCTCTCTCTCGTCTTTTTTCCAAGCTGTACATGTTAAGATCATTAAGCTTTTCCTAGTAACTTTTCTCCTTCAAGCCATACACCATTTTAGTAGCCCTTCTCTGAACTCTCTCTAAGATGTCTATATCCTTCTGGAGATACGGTCTCCATTATTGCACACAGTACTCCAAGTGAGGTCTCACCAGTGCTCTGTACAGTGGCATGAGCACTTCCCTTGTCCTACTGCTAATACCTCTCCCTACACAACCAAGCATTCTGCTAGCATTTCCTGCTGCTCTATTACATTGACTACTTACCCTTAGATCCTCTGAAATAATAACCCCTAAATCCCTTTCCTCAGATGTTGAGGTTAGGACTGTATCAAATATTCTATATTCAGCCCTTGGGTTTTTACGCCCAAGGTGCATTATTTTGCACTTATCCACATTAAAACTCAATTGGCACAGCTCCGACTATTTTTTTAGTTTACCTAAATCATTTGTCATTTGGCTGATCCCTCCAGGAACGTCAACCCTGTTGCAAATCTTTGTGTCATCAGCAAAAAGACATACAGGGTTATTCAAAGAGATTCGAAAAGTCACCGCACGTTGGGTGACTTTTCGTTCTCTTCAATTCGGTTTGTTTTGCCGATACCATTTCGGTGACCCTGCAGTGTATTCAGCAAGCACCACAGGGCCCCCGAATTTCAGGGAAAAGCTGCCGCAAACCTGACGAAAACGAACCGCAAAACCCACCGAATGCACGCCGAAAATCCGCAAAAACATCTGGATTAACCTGCCGAAAACCACAGAAAAACCCGAACAGGAGCCGATCGCAGCCTTCGACACAGCAGAAGAGGCAGTGAATAAATTAGGAAAACAGTTTGTTTGAATGATTGAAAAGTGAAACACTGTTTGCAAAGAAACTACTGAGCGAAAATGTCTGAAATTTACATATGAGGTCCAGGGAATGATAATAAAGAGGGCTGTTACAGAAAAAATAAGTAAACTTAAAAACTAAAAAATAAAAATCGGACTTTTAAAAAAAATAAAAAAATTCAGAAAAATGCTTAAAATATCCTAAAAAATCTATAAATAAAGAGACTCTTTACTGCATAATTTTATAATGAACGGCTTATTAGATATTGCATTAAAACGGGAATATTTTTTACATTGAAGCCTATGGGATTCTCCTGAATAAATTTGCCAAATTAAACCACCGGATGGCAGGGCATTTCGGGAACCTTTCACTGCTGGTTTGTGTTCTCTGAATAGCCGAAGCAGTGCTTTTTCATGTGGTTTTCCCTGCCCTCGAACAGGCACCGAACAGGCACAGTATGGTCAGGCAATTCGCCAGGATTTGGCGAATTGCCTGCTCTTTGGATAGCCGAATAGCCAAGAAAGGTAACCGAACGCTGATTTTCAGAGTTCGGTTACCTTTCTCAAGCAATTCGGATCTCTTTGAATTACCCTGATACTTTACCATTAATACCTTCTGCAATATCACTAATAAAAATATTAAAGAGAATGGGTCCAAGTACTGACCCCTGAGGTACCCCACTGGTAACGAGACCTTGCGCCGAATAAACTCCAATTACCACAACCCTCTGTTGCCTGTCACTCAGCCACTGCCTAATCCATTCAACAATATTGGAATCCAAGCTCAAAGATTGCAATTTATTGATAAGCCTTCTATGCGGAACAGTATCAAAAGCCTTACTGAAATCTAAATAAGCAATGTCTACTGCACCACCTTTGTCTATTATTTTTGTTACCCAATCAAAAAAATCAATAAGATTAGTTTGGCATGATCTCCCTGAGGTAAACCCATGTTGTTTCTGATCCTGTAATCTATGTGTTTTTTTAGATGTTCAACAATCCTTTCCTTTAACATGGTTTCCATTAATTTCCCCACTACTGACGTAAGACCTATAGTTCCCCGATTCCTCCCTACTACCCTTCTTGTAAATGGGCACAACATTTGCTAATTTCCAGTCTTCTGGGACGACTCCCGTTAGCAAGGATTGGTTAAATAAATCTGTTAACGGTTTTGCTATTACACCACTGAGCTCTTTTAATAACTTAGGGTGGATCCCATCCTTTTCTTCTGTAAAGACTGAACAAAAATATTCATTGAGGCAGTCAGCGAGACTTTTATCCTCTTCTACATACCTTCCTTCCTTTGTTTTTAATCTAACTAATCCTTGTTTTAGTTTTCTTTTCTCGTTTATGTATCTAAAAAATGTTTTGTCCCCCTTTTTTACTGACAGAGCTATTTTCTCTTCTGCGTGTGCTTTGGAAGCTCTTATAAATTGCTTTGCCTCTTTCTGCCTAATCTTACAGGTTTGCCTATCTTCTTCACTCTGAGTTTTTTTTATAATTATTGAATGCTATCTTTTTGTTCTTCACTATTTTGGCTACTTCTGCAGAGTACCACAGTGGTTTCTTCCCTTTTTTGTTTTTGCTAACAAGCCGAATGCAATTGCCTGTGGCCTTCAATAATGCCTCCTTTAAATAATCCAATTTCTCCTGGACTCCCTTTAAACTCTTCCTGTCTGATAATGACGCATTCACACAAAATCCCATTTTAGAAAAATCTGGTTTTTTTAAGTCTAAAACTTTTGTTTTTGTGTGGTGCGGCTCCATCCCTGTTCTTATATTAAACCACACTAACTGGTTATCACTAGATTCCAAATTTTCACCTACAACAACATCTGATACCAAACCTCCATTTGTGAGTATTAAATCCAATATGGCCTCTTTACGGGTCGGCTCCTCAACTACTTGTGTTAGAGATAATCCCAGTAGGGAGTTTAGAATATTTTTACTCCTGGTGCACCCAGCTATTTTGGTTTTCCAGTTCACATCAGGAAGATTAAAGTCCCCCATGATAATAACTTCCCCCTTCATTGCCATTTTGGCTATTTCCTCAAACAGCAGATTATCTAGCTCTTCTACTTGTCCAGGGGGTCTATAGATCACACCTACACGAGCTACTGTATGATTGCCAAATGTTAGCGTAACCCAAACTGACTCTATGTTCACCTCGCTCACTTTTATTTGGTTCGTTTTTATGTTGTTTTTCACATACAGGGCCACTCCTCCTCCATTCCTACCTTCTCTGTCTTTTCTATATAAAGAGTACCCCGGTATTGTTATGTCCCAGTTATTTTTCTCACTGAACCATGTCTCAGTAATCGCCACTAAATCTACTTTTTCAGCTGCCATCATTGCCTCCAGTTCATTGATTTTATTGACTAAACTGCGAGCATTTATAGACACAACTCTGAGCTTGTCATTTTTTACCCCGCATGTTGCTTGCACCCTCCAATTTAGTTTTGGGGGACAATCGGGCAGATTGTTTTTTACCCTTTTGTCCCCTCCTCCTAGTTTAAATATTCCTTTGTGAAACCTTTGAACTTCTCACTGAGAACATATGTTCCCCTATGAGTAAGATGCAAACCATCTTTTCTATACAGTTCCTTTCTGCTCCAATTAGAGCTATCATGGGACACAAAGCTAAATCCTTGCTCCTGACACCATTCCCGAAGCCAAAAATTAAATTCCCTAGTGCGCATCTGCCTATCCTGAATGTTATGCACAGGCAGAACTTCAGAGAATAACACAGTGGATGCAATCTGCTGTATTTCACCTCCAAGAACACAAAAATCTTCCTTAATCTCAGAAACCTCATTGCTAGCCAAGTCATTTGTCCCTAGATGGACTAGAACGTCCACTTCTCCTTCCTGCTTTGCTTGTTTGACAATATTGAGAATACGTCTCCTGTCTCTACGAGCAGTAGCCCCAGGAAGACATCTCACCAAACCACTACTCTCCAACTCAACACCTCTTATGATAGAATCACCCAGCAACAATTGCCTTCTATCAAGTCCCACCTTTTCCTTTTTGTCCTTGGTTGCTGTCTTGCATACCTTAGGCATAGGGGATGGTGGTTCCTCAACTATGGTGTCTGAGCCTACTTCCATCTTACCACTACACTCTGAAAGTGTCTCAAAAGAATTAAGAAGAGCCACAGACTGTGGGACATGCCTTCTATCCACAACTCTAAGTCTACCAGATCCTACAGTAGTCCATCTGCCACTCCTAGGAGGCCTCTGTGGCAGTGGCTTTGTAACAGTCATAGCTTGAGTTTGTCTAACAGATAATTTACAAATCTCAGACTTCAAACAGGCAATTTCCTGCTGCAATAAAGAGAACTGCCTACATATCAGGCACACTCCAAACCTCCAAAAATTGGATCTAAAAACAAATGCATGGCAGCTCTTACACTGGACCAAGCCTGCCATTATAATATGAAAGAATGGATTTAAAACCAGCAAATCTTACCTTTTTGTAGGTTTTATACCTCCTGTCTAACCTCAGACTACCTCCAGAGTATCTCCAGAATATCTCAAAGTGCCTCACTTGGAAGGATTGCGCTTAGAAGGCTTCACAATATTCATTTGTGATTTGCACATACAGTATGTTACTCCAATGTGATGCATTGTGACTTTCGACTTTCTCCTTACACCAGGAGAGGCTCCCATCATATCTATATACGCGTAGATAATGTCAGTCCAATATCCTTTCTATCTTTACTCTTGCAGTGATGTACAAAATGTACCAATGGACAATCATCCTGCACTCTTGATATTCTATTACATTACAGTCCTCGCTACTGAGTGATAATGCACAAGGTGTCAATGATGTCTTCAGTTTCCACTAGATATACTCTTAACCAGAGAAAATAATGATTGCCGCAGGGAATAAATAATTATCTAACCATCATTGCCTTAAACTAAGTCATTTTGAAATTCACAGTGGTAAGATATTACACTGAATATGACTTCTATTATACTTAATGTAAATTCAGGAGACCATTTGTAAGTCACTTACATGTCAATTTCGCATGTATCCTTATTGCTTTTCACTGTAAACCTCCTGTTACCAATTATGGTATGCCATTCTATTAGTAGAAATAAGTGTCATTGAACAGTAAATCATTATCTCATTACTACTCTCCTACGACCTAGATAAATGTAACATGTTTCTACCTGAGGATTAGTAATCACTATATTGTTCCCTGCAGGGTTCCCATTTAAAAGAGTGATTAACTCATTGGTACATCGTTGTCATCCATTAAGGGTTAATATTTACTGTTACTCAATGCAGATGAATTATTTTCATTCACAAAATACTGTCACAAAAAAATGTCGCGTGCCCTGAGCTACAACTGAGATGCTAAGTGGAAAAAATAGTGCTTGCCAATTTCCCCTTAACATCCTGGTTTCCCCAGCAGATCACAGGACAGGCGCTGAGTCCGGCAGCCTACCCCTTAGTGATCGCTAAGCTCGCAGATGCTGGAGGCAGCGCTACAGCGCCATCCGCAGCATCCCTTCCATGGTGTCCATAGGACTCCATGGAGGATCGTGCTACCAGGTCACATGACCCGCAGGATCTCACCTGTCGTGAGATCCTGCTGGTCGGCGGAGTGATTGTGGAGAGAGACCAGAGACTCTCTTCGCCCAGTCTCCCTCTGTAAGGTGATTATCAGGGTTATTCAGAGAGAGGTGAAAACCAGAAGAAAGCAAAAATTGTAGGTCAAAATGGCCAAACCAGAAAAATTCTCCCATTTATCTCACTTTCCAAATCGGCTATTTGGTCTAGATTGTTCATTCTCTTGGCAATTCTCCTGTTTTTCACCTCTCTTTGAATAACCCTGCTAGTGATTTTGGGGGGGGGGAGTTTGACCTGCAGGTAATGGATTATGCAGCTGCGGAATCTGTTTCCTACACCTCTGAGCTGGTGATAACTAATTTGTTAGCGCAGGACCAGGTGATTCTAACGCTAGTTAATCTGTGCTTGCACTTTGCACTCCCCATGTTAGGTACAGGGAGCGCAAAGTACAATAAACTCACACTATGAATCGCAAATTAACAAGCGCTAACAGGGTTTTTAAGTCGTAGGCGATGTGGGCGCAGCTGACGCTAGTGTTAGCTTGAAGGAGGTGATAGAGCCCAAAGAATTTAAAGCTAGTTTTCTACCCAGAAATATCTTATTTATATTTTATTTTGTTTTAAGTGAAAGGACCCATACAAAGAACAAATATTCAGTAAAAAATAAGAAGCCCCAAGCGCAAGCACAGGTGCTAGACTATTTTGCGCCCTAGGCAAGACCAGCTACTCCCCCCCACGAAGAAATTGTCAACTGTTGAAATGCGGGGGACAACACACACTGTGCAAGGGGGGCCGCACACGGTCATTCGGTACCCATCTTACCCCCGCTGGTCGGGCCCGGGATTGGTCTGTTGGTCTTCTGTGCCTCTTTCTTTCTTTCCTCTGCCTCTTTCTTTCGCTCTTCTGCCTCTTTCTTTCTCTCTTCTGCCTCTTTCTTTCCTCTGTCTCTTTGTTTCTTCTGTACCTCTTTATTTTGCCATTTCTTTCATCTGCCTCTTTCTTTCATCTGCCTCTTTTTATTTCTTTCACCTGCCTTTTTTCTCTTTCAGCTACCTCTTTTTCTTTCATCTGCCTCTTTATATCTTTTCTATGTGCCTCTTTCTACTGTGCCTCTTTTTTCTGCCTTTCTTTCTTTTATCTTTCTTCTGCCTCTTGTGGCGCCTGCACGTCATCTGGTGGCCTCTGCGCGTCACCATAAGACGCCCATCTTCTGCGCCGCTAGCGGGGGTCCGCTTTGCGAGCCGCCACTGCCGTCTAAGGCTAATGTCAGTTGAATGCAGTCTGAGCGCACTCTGCCTGCGTGCATAGCGGACGGACGTACTGGCGGAAGATACTGTAGACACCACACAGTCCGTTTTTTTTAACGGATATATAAAAAAAAAAGGAAATATGGGAATCAAAATTAATTAAAATTAAATGAAAATTACAGTCAGCCGGACCAGAAAAACTTCTGAGCGTCAACGTGATGGACGTCGCAAATGCGCTGCATCTGACGTCACCTCATCATGCACACAGGCCGCTACACGGACATGGCGCACTCTGCGTGTCCGTCTTGGTTTTACGTTCTCACCTAACTTGCGTCCGTTTGCCACGTGTGTTTGCGTGCGCAGTTCGGTGCGCACATACTTTGTGTGTGTGTCTCTATTGATCATGATTCCATGTTACGTCGGACGTTAAGCTGTGCGGCGACACGGACGTGATCACTGCGTTCGTCTGATGTGGGTCTAAACAAGCAAACAATGAGGAAGGGGAACAATAATGGAACCCAGGTTGGGGTCGGCTGCGCCTCTAGGTGGCAGTGAGCCCTAGGCGGTTGTCTAGCTTGCCTAGTGGAAGCACCGGCCCTGATACCATGCAGCGAGTCACAGAAATGAAAAAATATATATACCATTGCATAGTATGAACAGTCCTCTAGACAATTTAAGTAAATGGAACACAAACATCAAAGAAATAGAACAATAATGCAATATTGCTTTGTAAAAGTGAAACAAGAATTAGAACTATGATTCCCCACTGACATAGTTCAGAACATGCGTTAAACTGGTTCTATAGACCAGGCGGAGTGCTGACTTCTAGGGGTGGCACAGCCCACTCTGGGCTCTATCATCTGCCCTTAGCTAAAATGAGGACACTAAGGGGAAAAATGTGCGCTCGCAAATTTCCCCTTGGTATCCCCGGTTTATAATTGGATTACTTAATGGCTGCTAGCCTTCTAGATACTCAGAGTAGCACTAATGTGCCGCTGCAAGTATCCCCTCCTGGTGTTCATAGGACTCAATTGAGGGCTGTGCTTTCAGGCCATGTGATCTCGCTCTTGCGAGATCGTGCATGGCTGCTGAGTGATCTATTTGCAAGTATCCCCTCCTGGAGTCCATAACCATTGAGGGCTGTGCTTTCAGGCCATGTGATCTCGCTCTTGCGAGATCGTGCATGGCTGCTGAGTGATCTATTTGTCCTCAGTCTCACTCTGCTCCCGGCGGCTAGAAGCGGTGGATCGGGCCACCATTCTCACCGCGGGATGAGAGGGGGGCTTTGATTTTTAGGGGGCTTTTCAGCTGGTGATAAATGGTTATTATTATCCTTTATTTATTTATATGCCACAAATTCTTCAGAGCTTTACAAGATCAGTGTACAAGGAGTTGATACATTAGAATACCACACATGGGTGATGACCTGATTCAGGGCAACCCTGTTCCCAAGGAATTTACAATCTATGAAATGTACAAGTATTTTGTGAGGTAGGAGCATTGTGAGGTAGGCGCAGCCATATCGTTAGGTGTCTTGCCAAGGACATTTGCTGGTGACGTCTTCTGATTGGGATTTGGTATTCTTTCCATGATCGTAGAGCAGCCACCTGGTGAGCGCTAGTACTAGTGTTAAGGAGGTGATAGGGCCCTCTGTGTTTCCAGATGCTCCTCAAAAAGAGAAAGGAAAGCTGCACTTTATAGAGCAGCATGTCACTGCATCTTTTGGAAGCAGTAGAACCACCTTTGTAGGAGCCTACTATGGACCGGCTCTGGAGAAATGCCTGTAACACCCTTCTTTAGGTGATGTCCCACCTTTCAGTCTGATGTCACCGAGGACCAAGCTGACATTCCAAGAACCCTTATTAAAGTCCCCTATAGGAGGAAGAAATAGGGAGGATCCAAGGAGGCATTGTATGATATTCTTTAATAGGGGCAAAATTTATAACATAAAACAATATGGCGCTAAATAAATTGATCAAGCAAAAATAAATAGTATAAGATCACATTAAAAACATGAAAACATTATATGTGTCACGTTGGCCCCCGCACCCCCCCGGCGCCTGGCAGCAGCTTCCTCGCTGCTCGCTGGCCAGGCGCCGAGTGATATTGCGGTCGCTTCCGCACACGTGGGGACGCCGGGGGGCGGGGCCTGGCGGGCTGGCGCGGACCCGCCGGGTTTAAAGCCCAGACTCTCAGAGAAGCCGGTGCCCTGACGTGGTAGTTACTTCCCGCAGAGCTCTTGTATATTGTTACATAATTATTGACTATTCTGTGTATGACCCCTGGCATTGGCAAACTAACGATTCTGTGCATGACCCTTGGCATTGGCAAACTAACGATTCTGTGTATGACCCCTGGCATTGGCAAACTAACGATTCTGTGCATGACCCTTGGCATTGGCAAACTAACGATTCTGTGCATGACCCTTGGCATTGGCAAACTACGATTCTGTGCATAACTCCTGGTATTGACTTTACTCCTCTATTCTGGTATTGAGGTCAGTCTGTGTGGCACCCCAAGCACACATCAGACCACCCCTTGTATTGTTAGGGTCTTGGGAGGAGTTAACTATTCTAGTTCTTGTGTATCATTCTGTGTCTGTCTAGTCGTGCCGACCACTCTAAGGATCGGAAGGGTAGAGAGTGTCCTGCGTATAGGGACCACTAGCCAGATAGCAGAGGGATCCGTGACGTCTCTCTTGTATGTGTTCTGTACTGCCCTTCTAGTAGTCTGTCTAGTCGTACCGACCACTCTAAGGATCGGAAGGTTAGAGAGTGACCTGCGTACAGGGACCACCACTATAGTAATCAGGGGGATCCGTGACAATATGGTGAGCTCCACTGTATAATTGGATTTATAAAGTCCACAGTAGGTATAATAGGGCTACGGGGAAAGTAGAGATGCAATTCGCTGAGGGCAATATCCACTTCTTTAGCGTAAAAGGCTTTTACCTAGAAAGGCTTTTACCTGAGCTGTGCCACCCCCCTAGAAGTTATCACTCCGCCTTGTCTACAGAGCTATTTCAATGCAGCCTCGGAACTATGTAAGTCCTTACGAATGAACAAAACACACAAAATTTGGATGAATTTGCATTATCCATAAAAGGATGCACAAGCTGAGTAGTTAATTTGTTTAAATATTATTCTCATTGTTGACCATGCATAAAACCAATGTTGGAAACCATTTGTTTATATCTTAGAAACTGATTTTGTTGTTCTGAGTTCCTAGGCCATATGCTATGGCCAACTGCGATCAGAGAATGCTATCTCAGGGCTAATGTGAAAATATGCTTAGAAATCCTTTTATCCTAGTCAATTTGGATTAGCTTCAAATCCGCTTAATCTGAATGAGAATACGTATTGAAAATATTAATCAAATTTCAGCCCTAATTTCATTCAAACCTCTATATAGTCTACATAAGTACTGTGCCATAAGTCATAAGTGTCCATCTTTCTCCACTATAGGAATGCATTTTATTCAATGTAAGGATCCACTGATTTCAGTGAATCTCAAAAATAGGTTTATCAATACTTACATCTATATCAAGGAATTGTCTAGTTATACAACGTAAAAATTTGAATTGAATGAACAAATCGTTACTTTCACAGCTATATGACTTTTCAAACTGGATGTATTTTTTCTTCCTGGTCAGAAGACCTCAAGTATTGTAGTATTTTTATGGAATAGAAAACCCTATTATATTACTGACTTATATTTATGGTGACATAAATTATGATCTTCTGAAATATATGCTGATTATATAAAATATGTTGAGAATGCTCACTGGTATGCTGGTTTCTAGATTTTAAGATTGTTTAATGCACTAGGGTTAATCTAGATATTAATGCAATAATGTGCAAGATATAGATATTGTGATAAGTACACGGTGTGGTCTGTGACTGTGTATATTCCCTCTAATCTTTTTAGGGAGGGATATGATTTTTAGCTCCAGGGGGAGCATTTGTGTGCTACATAAATAAGCCCGAGAGGTTATTTTTCTCTCCACACACTGGTCAGCTGGAAGTCATTTAGCAGTAGTAAAAAGAAATCACTGCCTGCTTTTCACTCTGAGGGAGGTGCCTGTGTGGAGAGGAGCAAAGTGTTTTGGGGTCCAAGCAAAAAACAACAGTTCTAAGGTTGGTGAAACCTATGTTTGCTTAGTTTAAAAGAAAGCCCCTGATAGTAAGGGATCTTTAAGTGAGTCAGCGCTCAAAGGAGCTAGGGTTTGTTTTATTGGGATGTGTTTGTTTTATTTTGAATGCTGAAACTGCTGCCTGCTGAACAGCAGTTAATTCAATAAAGTAAAGAACTTGTTTATGAAAACCCAAGTGGACCGTGCTTTCTTAAGTACATAACACCCAAGGTCCACACAAGGATCACAATATATATTAGATTTCTTTATATAAGATGTATACATATATAGATAGATGTTTGATTGCAACACACAATCATCTTTTAGATGACAATTTCTTTGCATCTAAATCATGCAATGACAATGCAGGTAATACTCTTTCCAATCTCTTATGAATTTTTTTGTTAGCCAAGTTGAATGCGAGCGGACTTATTATATGTATTTTTGTATTTATAGAAGTACTGTTGTTTTTTTTCTTTAGAGGGATAGTTTAGGCACAGTGACCACTCAATGGGCTCTATTCCATAGTTGGTGCTAATGTAGCATCTTGATATGTAAGCATTAGCATAAGTAAGTTTGATGTCTGGAATCGATATTCCAAAGTTAACACTAAACTGGGGTGAAACCAGTTTGAGCCTCGCAGCTTGCGTGAGCTTACTGTACTTTGCGTCACCTATACTTAACATGGGGAGCCCAATCTATTTTTAGTATCTCGATAAGTGGGGTATCCCAAGGTGCTGGTGCAAATTACTTTCGGGACGCAAAATTAAGAATTTTACCACCTCCAAAAAGATGGCAGCTGCTGTTAAATGCTTCTGCAAATGCAAAATAGTTTAATACTCTCCAAAACCCCCCTAAAAATCTCATACTTACCTCTCTTCCCATGGTGAAAAGGGTGGCACGATCTGCCGCTTCTTCTTGCCGGGAACAAAGTGAGACTGAAACAAATAGTTCCTAGTCTCACTCCACGATCACTCCATGGTGCTGCGAGATCTCGTGAGCTCCAACTTGCAGCCTGGAACCACAAGGCTCCATGGAGTCCTATGAACTCCACAAGCTAATACTCGTGGTGGCGTGGAAGCGCTACTACTGGTATCATATAGCCATTTTCCAGGGCGATGTGCTGAGATGGCACCTTCCTTGGAATGTGACGTTATCATGGAGTCGGTAAGGGAAAATCTCCATGTGTATATTTTCCTGCTTACTGTTTTCATGTTAACGTCAGGAATGGAATAGGGTAGGGCTGGTATTGATTAAAATTTTTGTGTTCGATTAATCAATTTTGTTTTAATCATTTTAATTTTGATTAATTATAACGCACATACAGATCCAACTACTTTTAGCTGATCTGCTTGGGCCTGGGCCCTGGCCCTTGGGTCTTGGCCCTGGGCCTTGGGTCCTGGGTCTGGGCTCTGGGTCTTGGGACTAGGCCTTGGGCATTGTTTGCCATTGTTGCAACACAAATGAATGTGAGCGATTTTCCACAGGGAAATATAAACAACAGCAGAAGAAGCTTCATCAATAAATCTTCTCCTAATGCTGCCTGAATTTCCCTCTTAGGATTGCAGACTTTATAATCATTACAAAATGCCAAACAATGGTAAATAGTGAATAACCCACATGTCTCTTGTCTATATAGAAAACTTACTGAATAGTTTTTAAAAAAAATTCTATATAGTGGGCAGAGAGTTGTACAGTAGTCCAAGGACATATTTGAAAATGCACGAGATGTTGCTGTATTCTTTGCATTAGTTTATTGAAAAGTATACAATGATACAAAGAAAGATATCTAGTAGATAGATAAAAGGAACATAATTTATACATGACTTACAACAAGGTGTCTCATAAGTATAATATAAAAAAGTTATAAAAAGGTACTAAAATACATAACTGAAGCGCCTGGTGAAGTAGTAAGTATAAGAAGCCATTTATAGATGAGATAAATGAATATGGAGGACCAGTACATTATTCCATTCTAATACTGCCCCTGGTCTTTAACATCCATGGGGTAGCACTGGATCTTAAGGACTTTCTGTGCCTCTTTTATTGTCCCTGTGGGTTAGGTATGCGCTACACGAAGAGACTCTTCAAAATCAGAAAACATAACTTATGGAAAACATGTGAGCGTATTGGTAATGGGTGTAAGTGCAAGGAAAAAGCTAATTGAGTTTGCCGTGAGTTATATTTATAGGCCGAGACTCATTGCAAGAGTCACGATAACTGTGTGTATGACCTCAGGGACAGGAAACCATTAGCATGGTTCTATATATGTTAAATTCAATTATCCATTCTTACAGACAGGTAGTTTTATGTTTTTAGTGACTTCCAAGGTTGAAAAGTTGCAATATCAATGTTTTTAACTTGTCCTGGGCATTTTCTCACTTTTTCTTTCATCCATTTTTTACTCTCTCTGGATGTCTCGTTTAGGGTTATGTATGCAAGATCGCTGTCCTCACTGATCTGCCGATGCATGACAGAACATAGGTGCTCCAGGGTCGTTCCTCAGTTTTCTTGCAGGCGAGAAGAAACATATGGATATGGGGAAATTGCATGTTTTTCTTGTTCACTCTTTGACTTTTGTGTGTGCTTGCCAACGCGTTTGAGGCATGTTTTTCTGTGTTACATTTGGTTTTGTTTCCAAACTAGCCTGATTTTATTTAGGGAGTGGGTGGATCACTACTAGCCCATTTTTGCCATCACTTAGGCTCGAGGCTCTTGCAGTGTCCTGTTTATATCATGGCGAGGAGATCCTGACTCATTTTTCCAAATGTTTTATAATTTCACACAGTGAATTACCTCTCAGTTTTACAAGTTTGAGTACTAGTAAAATTATGCCAAAGTCCAAATCTGGCTGTGTTTGTTAAGATTGCCCTGAAGCATCTTGAGAAAAAAGTGATGTTAAGAAAGAAGACATATATAAAACATTCATCTGCATTAAGAATGGAAACTGGAATGATTTTTGTGCTCTCATTTCATGATCATTTTAATGTAGCAGTTTAATCAAAATGTTTGAACATAAAGGTTTATTGGTTTTATTATACAAAAGATGAACATGGTAATTTGGAAGCACATTTCAGCGCTAAAGCCTATATCTAGTATATATGGAACTTGTATAAAGTATTTAATTGCAGCAGTCTTTTCCATGGTGGCACATTTAGATAAATGCTTGTTCCTTGTTTAAGCCAAATATATTAAACACATTTACGAAGCGACACATTTACATTCTCTTTTCTGTTGCAAATCTCAGGTTCCTTTATCTATGATAATATTACATGACTTCCACGTTTAAAATTTGTTCTGGGGTAAAATATTTGTTTTTTAGAAATGCTTTCAAAAGCATGTTTTTCTAGACATATATTGGTGCTTTTTACAAGCCTCAGAGTGTCCATTGGGCAAACCAGGCAACTGGCAGATGGGCAACAATAGTCAAAGGTTAAAAAGACCAAGGAATCTCGCCAAATTGCCCATAGAAGGTTGGTGCCATGGCACTAGCCTATAGGGTGACTAATCTACCTATGATAACCCATTTAAGTTAAGAAATTGATAGTGAGTGGTTGTGAAACACTTTCATTGAGTGAATGGGGATAATCTATTCTATGGTATTTCATTATGTTGCTGTAATAATTATATGATAAATCTGTTACCCTCCATAACAAGAGCAGCTTCTCTTACTTATGCCGTGTTGTTAGCAATTTTCTCTGATACTTTGAGAAGGGACCAGGTTACTAAAGATATGGATCATTTAGGCCAAAACTGATACTTCCACTCTGCCTAGGCCTAGCAGAGGTTGTAATCTGAACCTGATTATTACTACATGAAAAATTAACATTATTCTGAAATGTAACTATTGTATGTCCTTAAAATGGTATTGGTTTGGTTATGTCACAATGTCTCCAATTTTAAAATGATAATCTAAGATTAAGGTGGGGGTGGGGGGGCTGAGATGTTAAATATTTTCTCTCCCTGACCCCTTTATCACTTAACATTTTAAAATAAACCAGAAAATCCTTTATTTACCACTGGTCCTGTAGTGAAGAGGGTGGTGCAATCCATCCTTCCTTTGGCTGCACACAGTGTTACACTGTGATCTGATAGTTCCTAGTGTCCTTCCACGTCTCCAGCACAACCTGGCTTATGCAAGCTTGCACTGAGCTAGTTTATAGTTGCATTTGATACCGCTGGTATTAACTACTGGAGTTGATAGGCCTCCATGGAGTCATGTGCAACCTTGCAGAAGCTCTGCTCAAGCTTGCATATACAGGATCATGCTGGAGCCTTAGAAAGCCACTGGGAACTATGTGGTCTCAGTGTTCTACTGCTTGCAGCCAGAGGAAACAATTGATCACACCACCCTTTGCAACATGAGACCAAAGGTAAATAAGGCATTTTCTAGTGTGTTTACATTATATAGTCTTAATGGATTTTGCAAAATTTGTTCCGGCTGGGTGGAGTAGAGGTAACATCACTGCTCTATAACCGTGGAGAGAGACTGTGGAGACACAGGTTCGATCCCAGCAAGAGCACCTCTCCAGTAAGTGTCCTTGGGCAAGACACCTAACGGTACATATTCACTACCCAGGACATACTTGAAAATGAGAGAAATCTCAATGTTTCCTTCCTGGTAAAATTCTTTCTCAAAAAAATTTTTTGTTGCAGAATACCAGGTTTAGGTTTAGGAACTAGTTACATTGGAATAGCTGGGATGGAATAGTGCACTTTGTATATGTGGTTGTCATGATCTACAGTCAGGTCCAGAAATATTGGGACATCGACACAATTCTAACATCTTTGACTCTATACACCACCAGAACAGAGTTGGAATGAAACAAACACAATGTGCTTTAACTGCAGACTGTCAGCTTTAATTTGAGGGTATGTAAATCCAACTCAGGTGAACGGTGTAGGACTTACAGTAGTTTGCAGATGTGCCTCTCACTTCTTAAGGGACCAAAAGTAATGGGACAATTGGCTTCTCAGCTGTTCCATGGCCAGGTGTGTGATATTCCCTCATTACCCCAATTACAATGTGCAGATAAAAGGCCCAGAGTTAATTTCAAGTGTGCTATTTGCATTTGGAATCTGTTGCTGTCAGCTCTCAAGATGAGATTCAAAGAGCTGTCACTATCAGTGAAGCAAGCCATCATTAGGCTGAAGAAACAAAACAAACCCATCAGAGAGATAGCAAGAACATTAGGCATGGCCAAAACAACTGTTTGGAACATTCTCAAAAAGAAGGAACGCACCGTGAGCTCAGCAACACCAAAAGACCCGGGAGACCACAGAAATCAACTGTGGTGGATGACCGAAGAATTCTTTCCCTGGTGAAGAAAACACCCTTCACAACAGTTGGCCAGATCAAAAACACTCTCCAGGAGGTAGGTGTATGTGTGTCAAAGACAACAATCAAGAGAAGACTTCACCAGAGTGAATACAGAGGGTTCACCACAAGATGTATTCCATTGGTGAGCCTCAAAAACAGGACGGCCAGATTAGAGTTTGCCAAACAACACCTAACAAAGCCTTCACAGTTCTGGAACAAGATCCTATGGACAGATGAGACCAGTATCAACTTGTACCAGAGTGAAAGGAAGAGAAGAGTATGGAGAAGGAAAGGAACTGCTCATGATCCTAAGCATACCACCTCATCAGTGAAGCATGGTGGTGGTAGTGTCATGGCGTGGGCATCTATGGCTGCCAATGGAACTGGTTCTCTTGTATTTATTGATGATGTGACTGCTGACAAAAGCAGCAGGATGAATTCTGAAGTGTTTCGGGCAATATTATCTGCTCACATTCAGCCAAATGCTGCAAAACTCATTGGACGGCGCTTCACAGTGCAGATGGACAATGACTCAAAGCATACTGCAAAAGCAACCAAAGAGATTTTGAAGGGACAGAAGTGGAATGTTATGCAATGGCCAAGTCAATCACCTCACCTGAATCCCATTGAGCATGCATTTCACTTGCTGAAGACAAAACTGAAAGGAAAATGCCCCAAGAACAAGCAGGAACTGAAGACAGTTGCAGTAGAGGCCTGGTAGAGCATCACTTGGGATGAAACCCAGCATCTGCTGATGTCTATGCGTTCCAGACTTCAAGCAGTGATTGACTGCAAAAGATTTGCAACCAAGTATTAAGAAGGGAAAGTTTGATTTATGATTATTATTCTGTCCCATTACTTTTGGTCCCTTAACAAGTGGGAGGCACATCTGCAAACTGCTGTAAGTCCTACACCGTTCACTTAAGTTGGATGTACATACCGTCAAATTAAAGCTGACAGTCTGCAGTTAAAGCACATTGTGTTTGTTTCATTCCAACTCCGTTGTGGTGGTGTATAGAGTCAAAGATGTTAGAATTGTGTCGATGTCCCAATATGTCTGGACCTGACTGTAGATCATGACAACCACATATACAGAGTGCACTATTCCATCCCAGCTATTCCAATGTAACTAGTTCCTAAACCTAAACCTGGTATTCTGCAACAAATTTTTTTTGGACCTTTATTTCTGGACCTGACTGTATGCCTGGGTCTTCTGTCATGACAACAAAGTGGACCTTATGAATACCAGGTTTAGGTTTAGGAACTGGCTACGTTGGAATAGCTCATTCTTCTCTGGCTAGCTACAAATTATCGGCTTCTACACAAAGTATCAGAGTCGTTAATTTACAGTAAGCAGCAGCAACATTTGAGCCACAGGCAAGCTTACCGCAGACGCAAGTATTAACATCTAAAACTGTAGCTCTAACAGCTGGGATGGAATAGTGCACTCTGTATATGTGGTTGTCATGATGTATGCCTGGGTCTTCTGTCATGACAACAAAGTGGACATTATTAACAAAAAAATGCTGTTAAAACTGAATGATAATAAAAACCATATTCTCAAAGTCAATCCTGAGGCATCACATGCAATGCAGGATAGCAGCATCTTCTTACAGGAGAAACGGTGGGGATATCAATTAATTAATCTGTGTTCCTGTGAAAATATTCTGAAACCTACTGTGTAGCTGATGCCTCAGGGTCATCTTTAAGAACATTTACACAACTAGATGCCAAGTCAAAAGTCTAGTGATAGAAAGGAATAGCTGTAATAGAGTAATCGAGCGCCTTTTGTAAAAATAGTTTAAGGCAAACTATTTTTCCTTTACTTTTTTCTAACTTTTTCAATAGAATTGCTGTAGAGCTATAAAATATGGATTATGTTATTATTTTGTTGTTATTCTCATATATTTTCAATGAGGCTTTTATAAATGTATTTATTGTAAAGGTGTTTTAAAATATGCTGAGGAAAAATCACTCACTAGCACGAGGAACAATTTATTTGCTGATTCACAGAATTTTTATTTAGAGAAAGAAAATCTTGAACACAGGGAAATCAGATTTAAATCCATTTTGGGCAGCGGTGGGAACATGGTAACTAGGTTAACAAAATTCCATGCCATTGTTTTATGTAATTTTCTGCGGTATAAGCACCGATTTTGTATATAATACTGTATCAAACTGTTTACTTTACTTCTTTTTAAATAAGCCTGTTTTTTGTCTTTTTTTTTTTTTTTTTAGCTGGATCTCGAACATCTTACACTAGCCAGCACAGTCATTTGGGCTCTGAATTAAGGGGCTTGCAGTCACCCGAGCATCACATAGACCCGATATACGAAGACAGAGTATATCAGAAGCCACCTATGAGAAGTCTTAGTCAAAGCCAGGGTGATCCTTTACTGCCAGTCCATACTAGCGCATACCGAACCAACACAGGTAAGCAATACATACTGCAATGCTGTAATATTCTACAAAATTAACATTCAGTAGCTATTGGTTTAATAATGATTATACTGTATAATATTAACACATTACATTTTGGAGCCTTCTTGTCCCTAGGTCCAGTGTCCACTGGTAAAGGTAAGATATACTTATTTTTAATAACAGCCACATCTTTTTAGCAATTGATTTTTTTATATATACCATTAAGTACACAGTATATTTTAAGCAATAGCTTTAAATTCATTGTTCTTATACAGATTACTGTAATGAAACTTTTCTCCTGGCTGACAGTAAGTAGACTTATGCTATATGAACACTCTATCCCACCCCCCTCCAAAATGGAAGCACAAAGGAAATAATTAATTCCTGGCAACCGTAGCCTCGTTTTATATTTATTTTGGATGGGCATAGCCTGTTGTTTTAAAACTAACATTACCATGTCTCCTCTCGTAACTTTCAAGAAGTAGTTGGGCACCAGATCAAGCCTGATTTGTCGAGAGCTCATTTAGTGCTTCTACAACCAACCAAATGAGTTATCTTGTTGAACCCTTCTCTAATTAGTTTATTTATAGGGCCATATTACATAGTTGGTGCTAACTTTACCAGAGCTGTTGTAAACTGAAAACCACCATAGGCTATAATGGCTCTGGGAAGTTTACAACAGCTCTGGTTAGGTTAGCACCAACTATGTAATATAGCCCATAGTTTTTGGACCTGGGAAAACCAAACACGCCATAAACTTGTCCTAAAGCCACTTATTAATACCTCAACATGGAAGTGCTGTCACAGTAACCCGGGATAGATGGGACAAAGAAGAAGGGGGGGCAGTCATCAGCAGCCATAACCACTTAAAATAAAGTGTTGTTAGTAGTGTCCCTTTAACAGGAGAGTGTCATTGCAAAGTGTAAATTTACTAGAATAAATAGATTTTCATTCCAAGATACTATACTTTATGAGAAACAATAAACTGGCACTCGTTCAAGGGTCATTTCTTCAAGTGCCAAAAAAATCGTATGTCCCACATCGTATGTCTTAGTTTTTTTCCAATTTTCTCATGGTTAAAGCTTTGAAAATACACATTCCATCTGATTAGCATATACTGTAGAACAATCAATACACTAGTTTAGCTGTTCTTTTAGCCACTTGTGGAGGCAGTGGATATGTGTGAAGCTTAAATAGCACACATCCACTTGTTTGAGTCACAATGATCTGCCCCTATTGAATTGATGCATGTCATGTTATCTATACAATATCCATTTGAGGAGATCTCTGCAACTCCCAAACCCATATTATGTAGCAATTATCACCGCTAAATCCATGCAAATGCCCCTTATGTACCTTAATATGTGATCATTTGTATTATTTTGTTAAATAATATCGCTAACAGTAATAATATTTCAGGAATTTCATGTTATTGACCAAACAAATCTTTCAGGTATACAACCAAATGGACTTTGAATTGCACACTATTTTAAATGTATGTATAAACCACATACCTCATTCAATATTAAACTACCCTGAAGAGTAAAGCATTTAATTAAAATAAATCTATAATTATTGGATTCTTTGCAATAAACTTTTGTGACCCTGTGGTTCCCTGTTCGCTACCTTGATGGGATTTGATTACAGTGCCCTTTACAATCCTCACATCTCAGCAAAATGCAACCATCTAAGGTATATATGCCCTTTTCATAGGCCAATAAATACCAGGTGGCTTAAATGTATGCTGTTAGCTTCAGGAAAAAGCCCAGATAATAGGAAAAGAATTACATCAAACAGACACATAAAACTGAAAGAGGGAGGTGTAAGGAACCAGCCCTATTATCCTGGATATGCTGCGTGACTTCAGCTGTGCCTTTCATACAGCATAGACTTTTAAAAGAAAACTGGATATATTAGTTATCATGGAGCATTGATCCTTCGATTAACTGCTGAAGTTGCAAACCCTGGGGATTTGTAGCAAATGTTGATTTGTTACATATATATTTTTTCTATCACTTTAGAAGTTAGGCGTTATTTTTAATGCATTGTATGCATAATATTAGAATCAGAGTCTTCCCAGTCATTGACCTGAGTGCTTTAAAATGTAGCTGAGTGCCCACCAGCTCAGGATAAGCAATGCCAAAGAAAAGGTATAGGGCTCTATTACAGTCCTAACGCAAATGTTAACGCTCACCTGTGTGAGCATTAACGTTTCCTGTGGTATTTACCGCATATTACAATCCAAACGCAAACGGGTTAAAAAACCCGTTTGCGATTGGTACCTTGCACTCCTCAACGCGAGGTTACTGTACTTTCCGCTCCCTATACTTAACATGGGGAGCGCAAAGTGTTAATCAGCGCTGGTATTACAATGTCCCAGCGCTGATTAACGCCTGCCTCTGGTTAGCGAAAAGTTAACCAGAGCCAGAACCTGGTGTTAATGGATTCCGCTTCTGCAGAATCCGTTAACACCAGGCGGGAAAAAAAAAAAAAAAATCACATACTTACCCTCTCTCCCGCGGCGAGGACCGCGGCTCTGTCCGCCTCCTCCGGCCGGCGGGAGCAGGGAAAAACTGGGCGGAAAAGTCCCCCCAGTCTCTCCCTGTGTATCCCTACGCCGACCGGCCGGATCTCGCTGGTCATGTGACCGCCAGCGTCTGTTTCAATGGAGTCCTATGGACTCCATTGAGAGGATGCATGCGGCTGCGCTTAGCGGGCACAAACAATGCAGGCAGCATTATTTGCGCCTGCATTGTAATCCCCTGTTAAAACGGGGGCGGTAGGGGGAAAACTGTGGGCGCAGTTTTTTCTCCCTACCGCCCCCGTTTTAGCGTGGGGATTGTAATAGTAATGTCTCCAAATGTCTCCAAAAAATATGTGCACGGCACTCAGGGATTCCACTTTGTAACTTATTTACCCATATATCAACAACGTTTCAGTCCACTTACATCAACATACAGCCTGAGCAAAGCCCTTGCATAAGTTGAAACGTTGCTGATATCTGGTCCAATATATTGGTTTTCAAGCGAGAATTCCTGAGTGCTATGTACATCATTTTTGGTAATGATGTGCTCTGAGGTTGGGCTATTTCTACTTGAGCACCTGGGTGGCCACATATATGTCATCCTTTCCTGTTGTGAAGCTTGCCACAGTTTTCTTCCTTTTTTGCTACAGCGTTCATATAGTTCTGAAAAGATGTAATAAATAAATAAAGAGAAAATTTTGAGTATCTGGTAGATATACAGTGCGTATCTGTTTTCAGACAAATTAAAAAATTTCTGAATTTTGGCCAAATTTGTTGATTCATTCAAAATATGAAAGGACAACGCAAGTTATGAACCAAAAATACAATGTGCAAGTGAATGAATTTTGTTTGCATTAGCATCTTCATTCCCATGGGCTAGAATGAGGCAGAAGCAGGGTCTGACATAAGAACACCAACATTTTTATCATATGTGCTCAAATCTCATCAACCTACATATAAAACAGATATTTTTAGTTCACTAGAAATGCCCATTAAACTGGTAAGCCCACCTGCACACATCATGGCAAATCTCCGTAAGGTGGTAGTGATTAGGGATGAGCCGAACACTACCCGAGTTCGGTTCGAGCCCGAACCGAACTTCCCATTTGTTCGGGACCGAACCCGAACCCGAACCATGCAAGTCAATGGGGCTGAAAATTCGGTTTTTTAGAGTGCCCTCCAAGAGGGCATATATGCTACATATTTGCCATAAAAGGTGTATGGGGGTCCGGGTAGTGCCCTGGGGGACAGGAAACGAGGACAAAAAGTTTTAAAAAAAACGTTTTTAAAGGGACAGTGAGTTTTCCATGAAATAAGGGTTAAAAATAAAAACGAAAAATTCCTTCAAATGTTGTGCCTAGGAGGTCCCCATAACCTGCCCGTGAAGTGGCGGATTTCTAGGATGTATAGAAACACTTAAAAACAAAAAAATGACGTTTCATATGACGATAAATGCTTTTCCTTTAATCTATCCATAAACAACTGCTTTGGGCGGCAGCCTGTATGAAAAGACATTTTAGGACGCGCATAAAAAGTTTAGTGTTTTTTTTGGCTAAATTATTGTGAAACTTATGCAGGCTTTGGATGAAAGTAACAATAGGTGCTTTAAAATTGGGCTTTTAGCGTCGGCAACAGTGCCGTTACACCGTAACCCCTCTGAGGATATGCATCTGATACAGGCGTCAATGGCAGTGCACCCAGATATTGTGCCTTTAGTGCCAGGCATGCAAGTACTATCATACAGTAACCCCTCTGTGGTATTGTGGAAGAGTGCAGGGGTGGACCATGTGGTCCTATATTGAAAAGTGTTTTTTTTATCTGTTAATGGGCGTCAGTGCACCCAGATATTGTGCCTTTAATGCCAGGCCATCAAGTATCATCATACAGTAACCCCTCTGTGGTATTGTGGAAGAATGCAGGGGTGGACCATGTGGTCCTATATTGAAAAGATATGATTCTGGTCAAGGCGTCAGTGCACCCAGATATTGTGCTTTTGGTGCCAGGCCTGCAAGTGCCATCATAATACAGTAACCCCTCTGTGGTATTGTGGAAGAGTGCAGGGGTGGACCATGTGGTCCTATATTGAAAAGTGTTTTTTTTATCTGTTAATGGGAGTCAGTGCACCCAGATATTGTGCCTTTAATGCCAGGCCAGCAAGTATCATCATACAGTAACCCCTCTGTGTTATTGTGGAAGAGTGCAGGGGTGGACCATGTGGTCCTATATTAAAAGATATGCATCTGGTTAAGGCTTCAGTGCACCCAGATATTCTGCCTTTGGTGCAAGACTGCCAGGCCAGCAAGTATCATCATACAGTAAGGCTGGGGTCAGACGAACGCAGTGTTGACGTCCGTGTTGCCCGTACATAAGTACGTCCGTGATAGCATACAATTGTGTTAAATGGAGCCCCACACACGAAGTATGTCCGCACAGAAGTGCAGGGGCTGACGGACGCTGCAAACGGACCCAGGTTAGGCAAGAACGTAATACTGCTAGAACGGACGTGCAGAGTGCGCCACGTCCACAACGTCCGCATAGCTTTGTGCGTGACTGATGCAACAAGGTCAGACGGACTGCATTTATACGTCCAGCATTTTTGACGGACAGAATGTTCTTTCATTGTTATTTATTTTCCCTGCTACATCAGTCAAAAAATACGTCAGTGAAAAAAACCGACTGTGTGGCCACTACCTTGTCGTCAGTCAGTAAGTACGTCCGTACTGCATGGACGCACAGTCCGTAGAAAATGCGCTCATCTGACCCTAGCCTAACCCCTCTGTGGTATTGTGGAAGAGTGCAGGGGTGGACCATGTGGTCCTATATTGAAAAGTGGTTTTTTTTTATCTGTTAATGGGCGTCAGTGCACCCAGCTAATGTGCCTTTAATACCAGGCCATCAAGTATCATCATACAGTAACCCCTCTGTGTTATTGTGGAAGAATGCAGGGGGGGACCATGTGGTCCTATATTGAAAAGATATGATTCTGGTCAAGGCGTCAGTGCACCCAGATATTGTGCTTTTGGTGCCAGGCCTGCAAGTGCCATCATAATACAGTAACCCCTCTGTGGTATTGTGGAAGAGTGCAGGGGTGGACCATGTGGTCCTATATTGAAAAGTGTTTTTTTTATCTGTTAATGGGCGTCCGTGCACCCAGATATTGTGCCTTTAATGCCAGGCCATCAAGTATCATCATACAGTAACCCCTCTGTGGTATTGTGGAAAAGTGCAGGGTTGGACCCTGCGGTTCAAAAAAATAAAATGATATAAATCTGGCACAGGCATCAGTGCAGCCAAATATTGTGCCTTTCATGGCAGCAAGTGCCTTCACACCGTAACCCTTTTGTGGTATTGTGGAAGAGTTCAGTGCTGGAGGTTTTGTGAATGCAGAAGAGGACATCCCCTATCTATTCCATTACTTCAGCATCAGGGGATTGATAGCTGCTGATCCAGGACTGATTCATTTTTATAAATGTCAGCCAGTCTACAGAGTCGGTGGACAGACGCACTCTTTTGTCTGTGACAAAACCTCCAGCGGCACTGAACGTCCTTTCGGAAAGCACGCTAGATGAAGGGCAACCTAGTAGCTGCATAGCATATTGGCTAAGTTCTGGCCAGTGATCCAATCTCAACACCCAGTAAGCCAGTGGATCATCTGCTGGAAAGGTATCCAGGTCTGCCCTTGCCCCTAGGTAGTCCTGCACCATATGGTGAAGACGCTGGCAATGGGTGCCTACATTTGACGTCCCTGGGCGTCGAGGACTAAAAAAATGTAAAAATGCATCAGTCAAGCGGCCCTGGCCTTCACCGCTATTCCTCTGATCACCTGCAGCCTCAGAAGCACGTGTGTCAGCACTTGGTAATCTAACAGTGCCAGGAAAGGTGTTACACAAGTTTTGCTTTAGAGCGTCCTCAAGTTTTGTCATCCTGTGCTCCCTCTGTGCGGGCAGGATGAGCTCTGCAACTTTCCCCTTGTATCATGGATCAAGAAGGGTTGCCAACCAGTAATGATCTCTCTCCTTGATAGCACTAATCCTGGGGTCCTTTAGCAGGCTTTGCATCATTAGGGAGCCCATGCAGCGTAGGTTGGAGGTGGCATTAGCTGCCGAGTCTTCCTGGTCAATGAGGATGACCGTATCATGCACTTCCTCCTCCCAGCCACGCACAAGCCCTTCTGTTTCTGGGCACACAAATCCCTGCCTTGAGGAATCCCCACCTTCAATGCCCCCACTACTTAAATAGTCCTCCTCCTCCTCATCCTCCTCCTGTCTGATCTGAGTAGGACCTGCTGGAATGCTGTCTGCGGAAAGACTGGGGCCTTGAGAGCTAGGGAAGGCCTCCTCTTCCTCCCGCTGCTCTGCCTCTAGAGCCACATCTATAATTCCCCGCAGAGTGTGCTCCAGCAGGAACACTAAAGGAATTGTGTCACTGATGCATGCACTGTCCCTGCTCACCATCCTCGTTGCCTCCTCAAATGGTGACAGTACAGTGCATGCATCCTTGATCATCAGCCAGTGCGGGGGGGGAACCAAGTTGACCTGAACCTTTTCTTGTGCCATACTCACACAGGTACTCGTTGAGGGCCCTCTGCTGCTTGTGCAGATGCTGCAGCATTGCTAATGTCGAGTTCCACCTGGTGGGCATGTCACAGATCAGATGGTTTGTGGGAAGGTGGAATTCTCTTTGAATTTCTGCCAGGCGAACGCTTGCTGGGAATGACCGTCTGAAGTGGCTGCAGACTTTTCTGGCCTGGATGAGAAGCTCTGGCAGCCCTGGGTACTTGGTTAGGAAACGCTGTACCACCAGATTTAGGACGTGTGCTAGGCATGGTACATGCGTCAATTTACCCTTGCGTAGGGCAGAGAGAAGGTTGCTGCCATTATCGCAGACGATCATTCCCAGCTCAAGCTGGCGTGGTGTTAACCATCTTTGCACCTGCCCCTGCAGAGCTGACAAAATTTCTGACCCGGTGTGGCTCCTGTCCCCTAAACAAACCAGCTCAAGCACAGTATGGCATCTTTTTGCTTGAGCCATTGCGTAGACCCTGTCAGGCGTCAGTTTAACTGCCACTTCGCCAGAGACAGAGAAGGAGGAGGAGGAGGAAGAGGTGGTGGTGGTGGAGCAGACAGACCTCATACAAGCAGCTTTCTGGAGGCGTGGTGGATGAACAAGCTCCAGCACAGAGCCCCGTCTTGGATCCCTCACAGCTGCAATCAGAATTACCCAGTGTGCCATGAAGGAAATGTAACGACCCTGTCCATGCTTGCTGGACCACGTGTCTAAAGTCACATGCACCTTGCTGCTGACTGCCTTTCCCAATGACTCGATAACATTGTCTTCCACGTGCTTGTATAGTGCTGGAATGGCCTTGCGTGAAAAGTAATGGCGTTTTGGAACCTGCCACTGTGTTACAGGGCATTCAGCAAATTCACGGAAGGGAGCAGAGTCTACCAGCTGGAAAGGCAGCAGCTGCAATGCGAGTAATTTTGCTAAGCTGGCATTTAGACGCTGTGCTTGGGGATGGTTGGGACTATATTTTTTCTTTCACTGCAGCAGCTGCGGTGGAGGTTGTAGGCAATTGCATGGCAGGACATACAGTGTGGGTAGAGACAGATGAGGAGGAGGAGGACCTATGCAAAGTTTTGTGCCAACGAGATGTGTGGCACTTGTTCATATGTCGCCTCAAGCACGTGGTACCCAAGTGTCCGGTGTTTATCCCACGCTTCAGCCTCCTCTGACATAGATTACAAATAGCAATGGTGGGGTCTGCTGCACATTTCTTAAAGAACTCCCAGACAGCAGAGTTCCTGCATGTGTTCTTTGAGACAACAGCGCTCTGCACCGGAGCAGCTCTGACATGTGAGGGCTTGGACTGGCTAGTGCTACGGTTGGTCACAGAGGATGTTGTACCTCGTGTTTGCTGTGCCTCCTCTTCCACCTCCTCCCCCTCCTCCTCACTTGATTCCTCGGTTCGATCTGGCACCCAGGTGGAGTCAGTGACCTCATCATCAATGTCATCTTCACCCCCTATCTCCTCATCACTGGAGCCAACTTGGCAGTATGCTGCAGCTGCTGGGAAAACATGAGTGCCAGTTATTTGTGTGTCATCACTGGCACCCCCTTCCTCTAGGTTGATTATACTCCCTTGCTCAACCTCAGAGATTGAATCAGAGCACTGTACTTGCTGCACATCCTCAAGCAGCATGTCACTCTCATTGTAGTCAAACAATTGAGCTGACTCCTCCGTGTGTGATAGCGAGGCTATGGCAGGAGTAGCTGTGGACATGGAGGCTGCATTAGATGCTTTGGCAGCTGAGGTGGACTGTAAAGCACTAGAAGCCTGGCTGGCAGAGGACTCGGAGGATGAGGATGGCCTGGTTAGCCAATCCACCAAGTCCTCTGTATGTTGCTGCTGCTTAAGACGGCCAGCACCAGTTAGAAAGGACAAGCGTGCCCCTGCAGAGGATGCACCACGTCCACCACGACCAGAGACACAGCCTCCCGACACAGGGGCTGCTTGCCCTCTTATCTGTGGCTGGGAGCGTCTGCCTGTCCTTTTTGTTCTTTCAGACATGGTGAGTGATATATAGATTAATATATACAGAACTCTGATTCAACTCTGGTATAAAGATTTAAATAACTCTGGTATAACTCAGTGAGACAAACTGATAGCTGGCAGCCAGTGACAAGAGACAGATCACCTTAATTCCCACGTGTTTTAAAGAAATTAGTGAGCCCCAAAATACAGCGTGGTACTGTTTGTATGACGAGACACAGATCACCTTAATTCCCAAGTGTTTTAAAGAAATTAGTGAGCCCCAAAATACAGCGGGGTACTGTTTGTATGATGAGACACAGAAGATCACCTTGATTCACAAGGGTTTTAAAGAAATTAGTGAGCCCAAAATACAGCGTGGTACTGTTTGTATGACGAGACACAGATCACCTTAATTCCCAAGTGTTTTAAAGAAATTAGTGAGCCCCAAAAAATCTTGCTGGCTGTGTGACGAGACACAGAAGATCACCTTGATTCAGAAGTGTTTTAAAGAAATTAGTGAGCCCCAAAATACAGCGTGGTACTGTTTGTATGACGAGACACAGATCACCTTAATTTCCAAGTGGTTTAAAGAAATTAGTGAGCCCCAAAATACAGCGTGGTACTGTTTGTATGACGAGACACAGATCACCTTAATTCCCAAGTGGTTTAAAGAAATTTGTGAGCCCCAAAAAAACTTGCTGGCTGTGTGACGAGACACAGAAGATCACCTTGATTCACAAGTGTTTTAAAGAAATTAGTGAGCCCCAAAATACAGCGTGGTACTGTTTGTATGACGAGACACAGATCACCTTAATTCCCAAGTGTTTTAAAGAAATTAGTGAGCCCCAAAATACAGCGTGGTACTGTTTGTATGATGAGACACAGATCACCTTAATTCCCAAGTGTTTTAAAGAAATTAGTGAGCCCCAAAATACAGCGTGGTACTGTTTGTATGACGAGACACAGATCACCTCAATTCACAAATGTTTTAAATAAAGTTGTAAACCCCAAAAAAACTTGCTGGCACAGTGACAAGACACACATCACCTAAATTTCCTGATATTTGGTAGAAATGACACCCAAAAAGACTTGCTGGCACAATGACAAGACCCAGAAAATCACCTCAATTCACAAATGTTTTAAATAAAGTTGTAAACCCCCAAAAAACTTGCTGGCACAGTGACAAGACACACATCACCTAAATTCCCTGATATTTGGTATAAATGAGACCCAAAATGATTTGCTGGCACAGTGACAAGACCCAGAAAATCACCTCAATTCACAAATGTTTTAAATAAAGTTGTAAACCCCAAAACAACTTGCTGGCACAGTGACAAGACACACATCACCTAAATTCCCTGATATTTGGTCGAAATGAGACCCCCCAGACCCCCCCAGTAGCGTGGCAGACCGGCAGTAACAACACACACAACTATCTCCTTTGAAATCTCCTCTGAAATGCGTGCAGAAGCGCTGCGTGGAAACCTTATATAGTGTGCTGTGGGACTTAGCTCTGTGAGGCCATGATTGGGCAAAATTTGCCCAATCAGGACTCTGAGCGGTGATTGGCATAGTGTTCAACCAGTCTTGCACCAGACCTGTGGTCAGGTGCAAGGCTGTAGCCAATTAGGAGCTTCAGGCAGTGGGAAAATGCATTGTGGTCCATTGTGGTCGAACATGCGGCAAACACCCGGAAATGTTCGGGGTTCGCGATCCGCTCGAACAGGCTAAGTTCGGGTCAAATCCCGAACCGTCCGAACCCGAACAGCTCATCCCTAGTAGTGATACACAGTAAATCTCGATAAGGTGGGCTTACTACTTTAATGGCAATTTTTAGTGAATTAAAAGATCTTTGTTCTATGTAGGTTGATGACATTTGAGCACATATGACAAAATGTTGGTGTTTTTTGTAAGACGTGTCTGAATAATATAGCAGTACGTGGCACACTCTTGGTATATGTGAGTGTTAACGCTAGGTTAAGTGACTTTAGCGCTTACTCCCATATTACATCCCTAATGGGTTACAAAAATCTGTTACTGCATTGGTGATTGCTCTAGATTGCGCAAGCTTACTGTACTTTGTGCTCCCTATACCTAACATGGGTAGCGCAATCTGTAATTAGCTGCTGCAGAATCAGTTAGCACCAGCTAAACTACCCCCCCAAAAAATCAGATACTCACCTCTCATCCCGCAGCAGGAATGGTGTCCCCAGTCTACCTCTGCAAATCACTTCATGGCCCTGCACGATCTAACGAAAGTAAGATCACGCAGGGCTCATGGCCTGGCAGCACAACCCTCCATAGAGTCCTATTGTCTCCAGGAGGTGATACTCGTACTGCCGCCAGTATCAGGGAGGGTTGGCACTGCATCACGGAGCAAGCTGCTGATTTAGTGCCTGCCCCGAAATATGGTGCTAAAATGTGGACGCTACGGGGAAACCTGCCCCATATCGTCCCCGTTTTAGCATATTTAATGTAATATGGCCTCTGGGTTCTGGTAGCTGTGCATGTAACTGATATTTTGGGATTTGATGACATGAGACGCAGGTAAATATTTAGGTTTGCTAATGCACAAGGCACTCCGAATTATGATCTCTAGAGTGGGAACTTGTGTGTTTTTGCTACAGAGCAAGGAGGCTATGAATTTTGACACAAGCAATGCACAAGCCAATTGAACAGTACTATGACCATTTCATTCTCACACATTTAAAGGCATATTCTAGTTGATACTAGACAAATGACAGACTCTCAGAATGTCCATTATAACATAATTATCTAACCCTTAGGTCCCCTTTATGCATAACCCAAAATAAAGCCTAACCCAAAGCACCAATATCAATAATGTTGTCCTCCTAGAACAATGAGTGTAATATATGCTGTAAAGTGTGATGAACCTATCAATAAGTATGAAACTTTTTTTTCTATTATATGGATCATAACTTAAAGCCCTTTACAGACTGTTTTCAGGGGTTGGGCTAGGCCCCTTACTTGCAGTGAAGGGAAACCTTAAAGTTCCAGGATACAAGACATTTTGGGCAATGCTACGCTTCCACCTTCATGGGAACAGCTTGGATAAAGCCCTCTTCTATTCAACAATGCTGTGGCTCAGTGAACAAAGCAAGGTCCATAAAGATATGGTCGGTTGAGGTTACTGGGGAAGAACTTGACTGGCCCACACATAGCCCTGACCTCAACCTCATTGAACATTTTTGGGATGAACTGGAACGGAGAATGTGAGCCAGACCTTCTTGGCCAACATCGGTGTCTGACATCACAAGTGCTCTACGAGAAGAATGTGTTAAAATTCCCACAGAAACCTCCCAAAATCTTTGGAAAGCCTTCTTAGGAGAGTGGAAACCGTTATAGCTGCAAAGGGAAGACCAATTCCATATCAATGTCTGTATATTTTGTAATCAGTGTCAAGAAAGTCACTGTTGGTGTAATGCTCAGGCGTCAAAATACTGTTGTTCATATAGTGTGTGTATATATATATATATATATATCTCCACACACAGAGCAGAAAACATAAACTTTTACACTGCAGGCCAGAGACCAGATATAGTACCCCTAATGACCTAAAGTTTATCCTTTCCTTATTTCAGTGTACATTAATTTACTGGACTTCATCAACCCCTTACCGCGAGGAGGGTTGTGCCCGGCGGTGTGGCGTTAACATCGGCGGGGCATACTAGTATGCCCGCTGGCCAACAGCTGCAGTGGGCCCCTCCTCCTGCATGCCTATGCAGCTGACGCATGTCATTGATTGCAGAGGGATGGCCTGAGTTCAGCCCGTCCCACGACAGCCAATGATGTGGCTGCATACCAGCTAATGGACGGGAGCACAGTGGCCCATTGCAGTCAACGGGGTGTGCTATGCCTCCCCGTGACTTCAAGGCCCACCCACCGCGGGGACGGCATAGTACGCCAAGCGGTGGTAAAACGTTTAGATATGATTTTGCTGGCACAAGCAAAACATATACATAAAAACAATAATAACATATTACAGCCAGCATGCACAGCCCATTACATTAAGGTGTGCACCCATGGAACATTTATTACTTGAAAACTTATGCTTAGAGGATTTTGCACAAAATATACATTTTTCATTAGAAATAACAAGCCTGTAATCAGAGATACAGTCAGTTTTTATTCTATTCATCATGAGCCAGATAATAGACATCTGAAAGAGGACCTCTTCACCCAAGATTAGGGTGGGCCCCCTGTTTACAGCCACCTGTACATAGGGCCGGATTTAAAAGGGGCAGCTCCAGGCCCATGCCCCAGAATAGGCCCAGAGAAAGAATAACTATGTCTGCATTGATGGGCATTTCGATCCCTATATCTCAAACTCCGTAGCAGCTACAGGGTCATGTGAGATATCACTGGAAAGGCCAAACCTGACCAGGTTTTATGTAACAATAAAAATAAAATAATAAAGTTTTCTTTATTTTTTCTTTTTCTTTCTAACACAGCAATATTTTTCACTTTTCGAATATAAAGGGAACAATGATGCTGCACTAACTCAACATCTCAAGTGTGGAGGTGATTATTACAAATTGTTACATTAAAAACCTAAACCGCCTCACTGCAGCGAAGTGCACTGAGGGGGACTTTGGAACACTGCGTCACTAATCTTTACACCTCACAAGATCAAGGGAGGTGTCATTGAACAGGTCAGTGTCTGGCCTTTATATTGATACCAAACTTGACCATGTAAAATCTAAAAGAAAAGATAACAAAAAAATGCATTTATTATTTACTTTTGTTCCAAAGCGATGGCATTGTCCATTTGTCACTTAGAAAATGAGCAATACCACTGCCATTACTCACCACCTCATTTCCCATGCTGGGAGTAAGGTCAGTATTTCATACATAGTCATATTATTCATAAAACACCAACCTCCAATACACAAGGGAAATATTTCAATTTTTTTTTCATTTTTTGGTTAAAATTGTATATTTTCTCAGAAAAAAAATGCAGTAACAGGTTCCCATTTCAATTTAATAACAAGAATTCCCTGTAGAATATATAACCACAAAGGTTTGGATAAAATGTGAAAAATTATTTTACATACTGTAAATGATTGAAATCTGAATGGAATTTTCCTCACACAGTATCTGCCTGGTTAGATATATGCGTATCTGCACTATTAAATAACCTAAAATGTTTTCATTTCACTAAATTCCAAAAAAAGCCACCAACATCTTCAGCTCCAGACTCATAGAGATCATAATCCGGCCCTGCCTGTACATTTGCCACAGCTGCAGTCATTCACCTTCCATTTTGTTTGTAAAAGTTGAAAAAGGGAGATCATTAATCAAACGATTAGTGCTGAACATACAAATAACATGTAATATCACCATCCAAAAATATAAAACTTTATGAATATTTCCTGAATGCAAGAACTAATTGTATTTTTGTTTTATGATAAACTGGGCATCAATATAGAGTATTTGCATACTGCATTTTCAATCTGCTTTCATAGATCTATAATTCGAAGGATTAATCTGAGCATAGGTTAAGAAAGCAATACTTGTCACTCATTCCCGCAAGTGGGAAGCAGTTAGCTCAGGACACAAACAATGCACTGAATTTGAGAGCAGGAGGGAGCAGTGAGCTTGGACAAGCACACAGCAGGAGGGCTGAATAACTGAGGGCTGTAGACACTAGGCAGGTTTATCTCATCTACAGAAGAGAGTTAACTGCAAGATCCTTTCACTGTTTCTCACCCATAACTTAAACAGATCACAAGCTGTCATTTCACAGCTCTCCCTGCAATGCAGGAGACATTCCAAAGCTTAGTGCCAGCATATAGAAGAGGACTGAACACTAGCCAAGACTCAAGGCTCAATTAACACTTGCAAAAGGTGAAGGTACGAGTCCAAGTTTGATAAATCAATATAAATTCCAGGAAAGAGCACTCCACATAAGAGCAGTTTTAAAAATATTCAAACGCCTGACTGAGGGAATAAATTATTGGGATTCAGTTCACAAAATATGATCACAGTTTGCTTAAGCCTGTCATAGTCGCCAATGTACCCCATCGTTGACAGGTCATATCTAACTTGACCGAATCTGCATTTACAGGATCAACTCACCCTCGAGCTCCCCAGCAAGCTCTGGGCCTTTATAGGCAGCCACGGTGGGACACCTGTGAACAGGGATGGGTGCATGCCAAATAAGGGTTGTCAACCCTCTATGGGCACTATCAGCTAACTAACGCTAATTACTGATTGCTTACTCTTTGTGCTCCCCATGTTAAGTATAGGAAGCTCAAAGTACAGTAAGCTCGCGCTAAAAAGCACTAATACTGATTCGCTAATGGTTTTTAACCCATTAGCGATCGGGAGGTGATCTTTATGTTACGCTAGCACCTCAATTAACCCAGCGCTAATTCTCATTTATGTGTGCACTAGCGCTAGCATTAAGGAGGTGAGAGGGACCTCCATTTTTAAGGTGTTTCTTCAAACTGGTCTTCAACAACCACATGAAAAGTTCTGAAATAATTTCTCTCAAAATAAAATCTGATTTCAAATCTAAGTTTGCAATCACTGTCACCTTTCGTTTTTCTTCCTTTGCTAGTATAAGTGAACAATTTAGAAAGCTATTAGCCCAGTCTGCTTAGTTATAGTATAAAGGTATTATCCTTCATTTCTTTCCCACTTTCAACAATCATAACTTATTATCTGTCATGTGAATAGCTCTTTAGCTATTATTATTATATGGACCTGAAATAGCCCAGTGCATGAGCAAATGAATTTAATTTGCTTTTTGGATCCAGAGAGTGCCCCCAAAGTTTTATCCCTGTGGGCATTATTCCCAAGGTGCTAAAACAGTTTAAGGCCCCATTCACACTATGCAACATGAAAATTGCGCGTTTTTCCGCACGATTTTCATATTCGCAACATCGATATCGCCGTTATGTGCGATATTGCACAACACCACCAATGCAAAGTCGCGAATCGCAAATCGTGAAAAAAGGGTCATGTACCAGCAACAAGCTACAGCGACGAGCTACATGTGACATTGAGTGGCAAGATGTGAACAGTTCCATTGAAATGCATTGGAGAAGCTACATAGAGCGATATCGCACGGAAATATGCGCGATATTGCGGCAAAATCCACACGCTAAATCGCTCAGTGCGAACGGGGCCTTAAAACGGCATGGAATGCCCTGACAGTTGGGTATTACTCAGGCGACACAGGCAGCGATTCTCCCTGAAGTAACTATTTGGCCAGTAGATGGCGACATCTGTCTGCCAAATAGGTTATTACAGTAAGAAATATTTTGAGAATATTCCCAAATAGTGTTACTGTATAATTATTGAAAATGATTTTCCAAAAATCCACTGGTTCCTGGCAGTGGATTTTAGGAAAATCACTTGGTTGTGAAGGGGTTAAGTGGGTGTTAGGTGTTATGAAGTATAAGGTTATATATATATACAGTTGTGTTCAAAATTATTCAACCCCCAATGCTGTAAAGGGTTTTAGGGAATTTAGTGTACATTTGTAATTGTATTCAGAATGAAATCCTACAAGGACTTTTTAAAGAACTATATGCAAATAAAATGACATCAATTGGTTTTGTAATACAGTAGTAATTGTTTCTTTTGTGAATTATTCATTGACACAATTATTCAACCCCTTAAAGACTAGCACTCTGAAGAACAGAGGTTCATTCAAGTGTTTTCAATCAGGTATTGAAAACACCTGTGGATGTCACGGAGCAGCAATAAAGCATAATAAGCACCAATTAGGCAGCTTTAAAATGACTGTGATACTCAGCTCCTTCTAGACATTTACTGGTGTGGTTACAAACATGGTGAAGTCAAGAGAATGGTCCAGGAAGACAAGAGAAGAGGTGATTACTCTTCACAGGTAGGGCAATGGCTATAAGAAGATTGCAAAGATGTTAAACATACCAAGAGAGACCATAGGAAGCATCATTCGCAAATTCAAGGCAAAGGGCACTGTTGAAACGCTACCTGGTCGTGGCAGAAAGAAGATGCTGACTTCAACTGCTGTGCGCTACCTGAAGCGTAGAGTGGAGAAAAGTTCCCGTGTGACTGCTGAGGAACTGAGAAAAGATTTGTCAGATGTGGGTACTGAAGTTTCAGCTCAGACAATACGGCGCACACTGCGTAATGAAGGCCTCCATGCCAGAACTCCCAGGCGCACCCCCTTGCTGTCTCCAAAGAATAAGAAGAGTCGACTGCAGTATGCCAAAAGTCATGTGGACAAACCACAGAAGTTTTGGGATAGTGTTCTGTGGACTGATGAAACAAAATTAGAACTGTTTGGGCCCATGGATCAATGCTATGTTTGGAGGAGGAAGAACAAGGCCTATGAAGAAAAGAACACCTTGCCTACTGTGAAGCATGGCGGTGGGTCAATCATGCTTTGGGGCTGTTTTGCTTCTGCAGGTACAGGGAAGCTTCAGCGTGTGCAAGGTACCATGAATTCTCTTCAGTACCAGGAGATATTGGATGACAATGTGATGCAGGCTTGGGAGACGTTGGACCTTTCAACAGGACAATGATCCCAAGCATACCTCCAAGTCCACTAGAGCATGGTTGCAGATTAAAGGCTGGAACATTTTGGAGTGGCCATCGCAGTCACCTGACTTAAATCCGATTGAGAACCTCTGGTGGGACTTAAAGAAAGCAGTTGCAGTGCGCAAGCCTAAGAATGTGACTGAACTGGAGGCTTTTGCCCATGACGAATGGGCGAAGTTAGCCGTAGATCGCTGCAAGACACTTGTGTCAAGCTATGCTTCACGTTTAAAAGCTGTTATAACTGTAAAAGGATGTTGTACTAAGTACTAAGATTGAATGTCACTTGGGAGTTGAATAAAACTGATAATGATGTGAGCACAGAAAAGACATTTGTGGTTATTTCATTATAAATGTTATGTTATATTTGTCTGACCTACACATGCCTCTTTGATTTAATTGTAAGCAAGATGACTGAATGATCAAAATCAATGTCAAACTGGCCAAAACACTCAATTTCAGTGGGGGTTGAATAATTTTGAACACAACTGTATATCACAGTAGGCACAAAGATGCCCAAATAAATATTCTCCCTTACCTCCTTGGCACATGTACGTTTTTTATATATTAATGGATTTAATATGTAAAGTGAAAATATTACACCAATCATGCTAAAAACAAACAACTTTAGCTCATCCAAAGGTTCTCCAAAATCTGCCTATACATTGTGTTAGGCAGACTGCTGAGCTTCCTGTTTGAATCAGTGCTGCGGCATGCCGCATGATGTATTTCCCTTGGGACAGCATTTACAGTCGCCTTTAGCTGTGGGGTAGTCTGCACTTCCTCCTTCCCTGGAATGGTATTCTCCTGGTAAAAAACAACTATTAACCCTCCCCTACAGTACTGTAATCACCCCTGTAAGGGCCAGCTTTTTCAAAAAATGTAAAAGGTTTATTGCTTCAACAAAACACATATCAAAAAACTCCACACCAGATTACACTTCAACAAAGCGTTCTCAACCTTGGCCATCCAGATTTTGGAACTGTGTTTCCCACGATATTCAGCCACTCAACAAACAAAGGAGGCGGGGCGCAGCATGATGACGAGCACCCACTGGGTTTAAATACAGACAGTGCGATCCAGCTCATCGCGCTGTTGTGGAGTTTGCTTCCCTCAGTGCTGAGCGTCTCCTGGCGATTCACTACTTGGTTGTTTTTTCAGTCTCCGTTATTACTTGGCTTGTATGAGAACCACCCCTGTGTTCCAGTCCTTGGCTATTCCTTGACCACTCTAACTCTGATTTTGGCTTATATGATAGATACTTGTTGTGTACCGTTTTGGCTATCCCTGACCATTCTAACACTGATCGATTTGGGCTTGTGTTATTTTATTTAATTAATTTATTTATTTCTAAAGGATTTTACCAGGAAGGATACATTGAGATTTCTCTTGTTTTCAAGCATGTCCTGGGTTCAAGAACATTGAGTGTTTACAGAATCCTTGTATACCATCTGGCCTATTTCAGGTATACCCTGTCCTGTGTGTTGGTAAAACATTTCCCACTCGTTGTTGGTGAAACATTTCCCACTCGTTGTTGGTAAAACATTGCCCTGGGGTCTGGCTGGGCCCTGGTGTCTGGCTGGGCCCTGGGGTTTGGCTGGCCCCTGGGGTTTGGCTGGGCCCGGGATCTGGATGGGCCTTGGCTCACCGCTCCACAGGTCTTCTCCTTCTGCATCTTGTTTTCCTTCTGATTCTCCATCTTCTTTTCCTTCTGCTTCTCCTGCTCCTTCTTCTCCACGTCTTCTATCTCTGTCACACATGTGACCTGGAGGGCAGAGCCAAAGCAACATGCTATGGAGGCACATGCACGCTGCTTGGCCTGCCCAGCCAGCCATCCAGGAAGTGGCCGGCCAGTACACAGCTCCAGATTCCGATACCGGAGCTGATAAAAGGTAAGCGTGCCGGGTCCCCGGCGAGCCAAGCCCCCCCAGACCCCTTACTACAGCATGGGGCGTAATGCCCTGATGGCGGCCCTGACTGTCAATGGTCACTAAAAGGTGCCTGTTTGCAGCAAAGGGTTTTTCCCTTTTGCCCCGCATTGCACCTGGATGATGCAAGTTGCCTTTGTATTTTTGTAACTGTATATTTGTCAGCTATCTTGCAATATTACATCTGTTGGCAAATGTGTTCAAGGCACATTGGTATTTGCTCCACAACTTTCAATCTTTTATATCAGACAAAGCTGTTTCCGTGAGTGTGGGGGTTCCCCTCCATGCCATTTTGGCAGGTGCATAAGTGAGATCCAACAGTCTTCATCTGCATGATCCTATATTTATATTGGTGATATATCATAGCTCCACTGAGCCGGCTGAAGATTTGGTGAATTTTATCTCTTCGAGGTACCGTCTACAGATCTGAGCAATTCAAAAATATGAATGTTTAGTGAATCCAGCCCTAAGACTCAGAGTGAATACTGGCCATGCTACACAGCACAGCTATTCATTTGCGGGTCACAACAATTACAAGTCTGCAACTATTAATGTGGCTGATTCGTAATTGAGCACCATTAGGGAGCTACAAAGACAAAAAGCCTCGCACTGGATTTATGTAATTGAAACTGAGACAGAATACAGTCCATTGTTTGCAAAGACTGATAGTAAAAGTGATTTTAATTGAATAACAGCAAGTCTTGTGTGGATAAATTGCTACGTAAAAGTAATATATAGTTGATGGCTCCTTTACTTAAATTCAGCTTCTGCATTAATAAGAATGGCTCTTGAGAGTTTTCTGATTAAGCTCAGTCGGATGTAGATTTGACTACAGCTGCCTGAGCTTGATGTATAAATAAGGAAGGTAACATTTATGTTTAATACTATGAATGACATGGTAAAGCTGTAAAGAATATCAGTGTAACATAGATACCCTCAGGTATTAGAAATGGTTACTCTGACAGTTACCTAGGGAAGAATGTCAATTTAGTAAGTCTCAGAAGTTGCAGTCAGAGAATTGAATTTGGGCTTGAACTGGGCTTACATTATCAGTATGGTATAGGGACTTTTACATTCACATAATAAATTATTCTTGAGTACCATGCAATATAAATGCACTAGCTTTACACAGAACTCCTGCAACTTTTTAATTGACTTTATTCATATATTGATTTATTAATTTTGTTATATTCGACTTTATTTATTTACAAAACGTTTCTTTCCCTGCATCTTGTGAATTGCTATATATACTACACTATCGCTAGGTGGCGCCATTTGATTCAGCATTTTTTTCCCTACTGTATGTAGCAGTGTATTTTTTCACAGCTTCTGGGACAGTTACACAGTACGGAGCCCTGCTGGTGTCAGGAAGGAAAAAAAAAAATTAAAGCGTGGCCACAATTTATCAGGTCGTGGGGATGATATACTTCTTCTCCTTGTGCTTTTATATATATTTATAATGCTGCTATTATTAGATTGTATTATAAATAATAGCAGCATTATAATAATATTAGGATTATTAAGTAAATAACACCATTTTTTTTTTTTTAAAAAAAAGGTTTTTTATTTACTTAATAATCCGAATATTATTATAATGCTGCTATTATTTATAATACAATCTTCTAATAATAGCAGCATTATAAATATATATATAAAGGCACAAGGAGAAGAAGTATATTTAAAAAAAAAAATTTCTATTGCCATGCACGGTATCAATCCTGGGACCTCGTGCTTACCAAAGAGGGACGTTAACTTGCTGAACCACCAGCTTAGGGATTCGAAGGCAAGAGTCTTTCAGGGGTCTTATCACCCACCTATAGCCAGCCAGAGAGAGTTGTGAACGGTTGTTTCTCTGCCTGAGGTGGGAGAACTCAGGGAGGAGAGTCTGTTTGTCTTTAGCGTGCGCACGGATTGGGTAATTTGTGCGCACGCTGATGGAAAAAATAATTAAATCGTGGGAACTATTTAGCAGATCGTCCCTATAACCTGATAAAATTCTTTCCTTCCAGAAACCAGCGGGGCTACGTAAAACAGGCTGAAAAAAAGGAAATATTTTTCTTTTTTTTTTATAACACAGCACTATTATTCACTTTACAATTATAAAGTGAACAGAGATGCTGTGGTAACTCATCTTCTCATTTCCCACATGTGAAGAAAAATAAATTTAAGATAAAGGTAAATACCAGCCGATAGCGTGAGATTGAGTAGCGAGTGACGACACAAACACAGTGATGGGTATAAAGGATTTACTTAAAAATAAAAAGGATAAACAGAAAGATAAAACATTACAACATTCTTAAACTAAACCCTGGACACTGCAATAACACAAAAACTCAGCATAGGTAAAGTGATGTACATAGAGATCAACAAGAGCAACAATCATTTACCAAAATCCAGAGATGCACAGTACATGGCAAGCCATGTGCTCTCAGGTCCAAACCAAATCACAAAAGGGCTGATCTCTTCCTGGAACTCCTGGTTGAATCAAAACAAAGTTGGACTACAGTCTCGTCTCCCCCCACTAGACTTTCATCCCTCCCACCAACAATGTATACACCTTTATCCCAGTGGGAGTCACCATATGAGGTAACCACTCTACAGTAGGCTGGCTTAATGATGTCAGGTAGCCACACAGGGCAACAAGCCTCAAACTGCCCCTAGTGTTCCCTCTTTGATATAACTCTCAATATATAATTACACATAATGATTTATGACACAATTCATCCAGAATCACTACAATCCACCCTTTGACTTATGTCATAAATCAATCATCTATAAAATACCTCCCCATTTTACCTATTGTGAGTTCCCCTCCTTTAAAACACCCTCAACTAGTGCAACATCCAGAATTGGGAACACTCAGTATTTTCAGACATAAACACATAATACATTTTACTGAATAACATGGTCACGAATGAACTCCTAAACTAGGACACACCAAATGGTTGACCAGTGACAAACCTGTAAAACACAAACACACCATTGCATTCAAGGAATTCCGTAATGCCTCATTTGGGGAAATGTTTCCAATATGATTTTTCTTGTACCCCTCCCACCCCCATAATGTTCCTAACAGAGACAGTGCACAAATCTGCTCATTTGAGAACTCTTTAGTCTATCTATTCTATCGATCTTTAGGGTGATAGTCTTTTGTCCGCTGTTTATTGTGCAACTCAGGGGCAATGTCAATATAGTCCATTTGTATGGGCTGCTGGCTTGCTTTGCTGCATGTTGTCATCTCTGTATCCCCAGGAGCAGTCTCCTTTGCAGGGTAGTGATTGGCTTCTCTCCTTGCACTTAAATTATTCTTCTGCCCATTGTCAGTTCTTTGTTCACTTCAGTCATTTTCAGCTTTATTTCACAGGCCACCTCTCCACATTGTCTTTTACACAAGCATTCACGTTGCTTGACAGAACAAAGTCTCTATTTGATATTTGTGCGGCACAATCTTCTTGGCCTTTATTGGTCAAATGCCACTTCTCCACATATGCGCAGGTGGAGCAGGCTTTCTGTTTGCTTTTCTCCATAAAATCATAGTCTTTTAGGTGGTCAATCACCTGCCCCGACGGAATAAAGTCTCTCTCACAGTTCCTCTGTATCTGGTCACTATCAGGGTTATTCAGAGAGCGTGAAAAGCAGGAGAATGACTGGAGAATAACTGGAGAATGAAAAAGTCTAGGTCAAAATAGCCAAACCAGAAAAATTCTCCCTTTCATCTCACTTTCCAAATCGGCTATTTTGACCTAGAATTTTTCATTCTCCAGTCATTCTCCAGTCATTCTCCTGCTTTTCACGCTCTCTGAATAACCCTGTATGTCTTTTTTTCAGACTAGTAGCCTTTACTGGACTTTGACAGCTCTCCATGCTCTGGGTCCTATGGGTAAGACTGATCTTTGCTTTTCTCTGTTCTGTGACAGATTCTGGAATAAAATTCTTGATTTTGGCATGCTTGTCTTTGGCGGCTTTGTTTGGCAAATTGTAATTTGGGTTTACATGTACAGTTTGTTCTCCCAGGCAAAGGCAACTTGTCTGAGTTTTTACCTTTTCCAGTCTCTCTGGGAGTCGGTTTTGCATCAGGCTACCCGGCATGGTGGGCAAATGAACCACAGGTGAACAATTCTCACTAACACTATTCGCACTGTCTCTATTCAAATTCTCATTTTCCAAAAACAGTTCTGGAGGCACAGTGACCTGTTTTTCACTTTCGGCGACTACCTTGGTGTCTGAAGACACTTTGACTGGGGCTGCATCTGTGCACCCTGCACCCAGGCCCCTTTTAACACTGGGCTTGCCCAGAGGCTTTGCCATTCTTCCATCCACACTTACAAAGGTTCTGTTCCCCCATTCCTTTCATTCATGGGAATCAGGACCCCTAAAACCAGCTGGGTGGGTGGAGTAGCAGTAACATCACTGCTCTGCATGGAGAGAGCCTGTGGATTCATGGGCTTGATCCCAGTGAGCAACCTCTCCAGTAAGTGTTCTTGGACAAGACACCCAACGGTACAGACTCGCCACCCAGGACATACTTGAAAACGAGAGAAATCTCAATGTATCCTTCCTGGTAAAATCCTTTCTAAAAAAAAAATATATATATGATGGCGGGGCTCTCCACCAACTGCTCTTTTCATGAAGGGGTACAGGGTGCCTGGGATAACAGGGGTTGGATCAGGGAAACCCTATCAGTACGTGCTCAGATTCTATTCCATCTCTTAATTAGCTCGGATGTGGGAATGCCTTCAATGTCATGCTTACACACACCTGCTCTTATCAATTTATGCCATACTTGCAGTCTAGACATTTGCACTTTATATTTCTTACATTCACTCCTAACTTTCTTCTCCATCAAGTCAGTTTTACACACATTGGTTGGCGTAGTTAACTCTGCCATCTCAGCCAGCAAGGACGTCAACTGGTGAATTTTTTCAGCTTTAAGCAATGAAAAAATTGAAGCTTTCATTTGAACTGACACACATTTTAACAATCTTTTTCTCATACAAGCAGTGAAATCCTCCATATCACGTCCCTCCCAGTTATCTGCATTCGATCCCGCCATACATCCCACAATGCGAACCCTGTGAATGACATTTTCCATTGTAATACAGGGGGGTGTGGCCTCTATATCTGCATGTACCAGGGCCTGTCTGATGAAATCCAGTAAAGGGACATTAACTCTCACAGACTCACTAACTCTCCTCAAGGCATTTCTAACTTGGGGATGTAAAGTTATTTGTCCCATACACACAACTTCTGATATATTTAAAAACACACAATCAGCTCCATCATCAAAAATTCTTAAAATCCACTCAGCCAACATTTTGCTTATAACGCTTAACAAGCTCATTTAATTCAGTCATTGTGAAAGATCTATACACCTCTTTCACAGTATTGTGCATCCTCAACACACTTGCTTAACTTCCATTGTTTTTCAGTAACAGTAAATGGGCATTCTCTGTACAATTCGCTCAGCTTATCAGTGACCTTAATCAGATCACCCTTTGTCTTTGTGTGAACAGACTTCAAACATTCCTCAGTCACAAACCGTTTATCTTGTACTAATTTCAAGTCTCTTTCTAATTTAGCCTTTTCAATCAATGCTCTCTGAAACTTGTTCATTATAACACATCCTGTTTTACATGCAATTTTACACTCTGTTTTGCTGTATGCAGTAAGATTTAAACTGTGTGCTTCACCATATAAAATAGGTGCAACATATTTTATCAATTCATCTGCAGTAGGTTTCAGTAAATCCCAACTGCACCATTCAGGGATTGACCCATAATTTCCTGACACTTTCTTTCCAAATAAAGGCATCGTAACACAATTTAAAACAGCAGCAATTTAAAACACACAAGTGAAGACTACCAAACGCACGTCACTCGCTAGACATTTTTGCTATCAGGTGATATCCTGCATGACTACGCCATAATGTAAAGAAAAATCAATTTAAGATAAAGGTAAATACCAGCCGATAGCGTGAGATTGAGTAGCGAGTGACGACGCAAACACAGTGATGGGTATAAAGGATTTACTTAAAAATAAAAAGGATAAGCAGAAAGATAAAACATTACAACATTATTAAACTAAACCCTGGACACTGCAATAACACAAAAACTCAGCATAGGTAAAGTGATGTATATAGAGATCAACAAGAGCAACAATCATTTAGCAAAATCCAGAGATGCACAGTACATGGCAAGCCATGTGCTCTCAGGTCCAAACCAAATCACAAAAGGGCTGATCTCTTCCTGGAACTCCTGGTTGAATCAAAACAAAGTTGGACTACAGTCTCGTCTCCCCCCACCAGAGTTGCATCCCTCCCACCAACAATGCATACACCTTTATCCTAGTAGAAGTCACCATATGAGGTAACCACTCTACAGTAGGCTGGCTTAATGATGTCAGGTAGCCACACAGGGCAACAAGCCTCACACTGCCCCTAGTGTTCACTCTTTGATATAACTCTCAATATTTATTACATATGATGATTTATGACACAATTCATCCACAATCACTACACCACACTACCAGCAAGTGTAGAGCTGATGATGCAATACATTGTTTCATTGGCAACCTAGACCGTGGCACTGCAGTGAGGAGAGATAGTGGGACTTCAGAACCCTGCATCTCTGAATTCTACACCGCACAAGGTTAAGTGCAGTGTCATTGAAAAGGGCAGAGTCTGGTCTTCACAATGATAAAAAACTTGACCATGTAATGTGTAAAAATAAAAAAATGGAAATGGAAAAAATGTATCTTTCCTCTGTTCTACGTAGGGATGTGCGTTTCGGGTTTCGGAATTTCGGAATTTTCACGAAATTTCCCGATTCGTGCTTTCAGATGTGGCCGATTTTCCGAAAATTTTTAGATCCGAAAATGGCAGATCCGAAAAGTTTTCCGAGCCGAAATGAAATATTTTCGGAATTTTCGAATGTACTTGAAATGTGTCAAATCGAAATTTATTGCTTTGAAACGAGGAGAACAGACGTTCCGAGAAAACCGAAAATTTTCGAAAATACGAAAAGTCGATACAAAAACGAGCTAAGTGACACGAAAATACGAAAAATGGTCGATATTCCGAAACCATTTATAATTCCGTAAAACGAAAATTTCCGAAAATGCGAAAAGTCGATACAAAAAAGGAGCTAAGTGACACGAAAATACGAAAAATGGTCGATATTCCGAAACCATTTACAATTCCGAAAAACGAAAATTTCCGAAAATACGAAAAGTCGATACAAAAAAGGAGCTAAGTGACACAAAAATACGAAAAATGGTCGAAATTCCGAGAAAAAAGATGTACACGAAAAACTAGTCGAGCCGAACCGAATCGAAACAGAAATCGGACGAAACGAGCCAAATCGAAAAGTTTTAAAATCCGAAAAATCGAATCGAATCGAACCGAAAAAAAAATCGGTGCACAAGCCTAGTTCTACGGCAGAGCCAAAATATGCTTTTACATATAAAATAAGCAATGCCACTGCACTAACTCAACTAAGGCAACATATTCTGCCCCTTCTTTTGATGTGAGCGCATAGAGAAACTTTCAGTTTTTTTAAAAAAGAAATTGTTTTAGTCATTTTGGCATATTTCCTTTTTTTTTGCGGGTGGGGTAAGGACACTCCACATTTTTGTGCCTACGGGCTGGTGAGATGCAAATCCGGCTCTGTATAAGACACCAGAATAGTGAATATGTTCAGATCCAGGATGACAGTGTGTGTATAAGTGGTAATGCTCATGGTTTCACTCAGTGCCATTCCGGCAACACCTTAATCAACAATGCCGTAATATCTCGAGGGTGAGAGTAGTCCTGCAGTAGGTTCCACTCAGGGGTCAAGTCCTAAAAAAAGAAGTGTGGGAACTCACCAAGGTTTCTGTGCCCTGATTAGCAATTATCATCCCGCACTTAACACAAACACACATTCACTTCATAAATATATATATAAAAACTATATTTATATACACTCACTGGCCACTTTATTAGGTACACCTTGCTAGTATTGGGTTGGACCCCCTTTTGCCTTCAGACGTACCTTAATTCTTCGTGGCATAGATTCAAGAAGGAGTTGGAAACATTCCTCAGAGATTTTGATCTATATTGACATGATAGCATCACGCAGTTGCTGCAAATTTGTCGGATGCACAATTTGTGTGTGAGCATATCACAGAGCAGTGGCGTACTTAGGGGAGGGGCGGGGTGAGCCGCCCCAGGTACCAGTGATTATTGAGGTGTCATTAGGGAGTACTAGGAGGTGCCACTGTCACTGTGTGTCAGCTTTGAATGGTGTTCTTAAATAAGCAGTGGAGCAGAGCGTTTGCATTAGGAGAATAAAAATTCCCCTCTCCTCCCTCCATAGCTCCTCCCCTGCCCCGCAGCAGCTCTAGGAGAGGGGAGGAGGATGTGATTCATGCGCAGAGAGAGATGACAGTAAACGGCAGGCAAAGGGGGGTGTCAGCCCTGTCTGCGTACTGCTGTTTAAAGTGGACCTTTCCTTAACCCAGCACATACACACAACTCCCATCACACAAAACCAGCCACCCAGCGCACACACCCAACTCCCATTACACAAAGCCAGCCACCCAGTGTGCACACACAACTCCCATCACACAAAACCAGCCACCAACACACAACCCAGCCACCAACACAAAACTCCTATCACACAAAACCAGCCACCCCAAACACACAAAACTCCCATCAACAAAACCAGCCAAATGTGCACTTTTATGCATACTTGCATAGCATGAGGATGGATATGTTGTGAGTTTGCAAATCACTTAAAAATAACAATTATTCAAAAAAATCTACACTCGCCTCTTATTGCACTGCACAGAGGACGCATGATCCACCATCAGCAGATTCATAATATATCATTATTATATGTATACGTCCTGTCCTGCCAGAATGCTATAACTAAAAATATTTTTGTAAACATTAAAAAAGTGTGTTTTTTTTTTTTTTACATTTTCAGGTTGGGGGGGAGGGGGTACCAAATATAGGATCCGCCCCGGGTGCCAAATGTTCTAGGTACGCCCCTGCCTAAATGCATTGGATTACTGCCTTGTGATTGGCTGATTAGCAATTTCTGTTAACAAACAATTGAACAGATGTAACTAATATACTGGCCGGTGAGTGTATATATATATATATATATATATATAATTAGTTTCACTAGGACCCACCTGACCCAGAGGTGTGGGATTTGGTGGGTGGGCTTACACTTTAATGGTCAGTCAAGTAAATCAAAATCTTTGTGTGGTAAGCGCAAATGACAACCTTTTTTCTTATGTTTTATACATGAAACGGGCTGGATACTTATGGTCTACGCAGCTGCCCTGATAGGGAATAGGCGCAAAAATGTTTTTCTCCATATTTATTGTCGTATCCCCAGCCACTGCTGCTGCTTCTTTCCGTGTTTTCTTTTTAATCCCAAAGTGGAATTGTTACTGGTAAGTGTATAAAATATAAACCCATCAGTTTGCCTCTTAACTGATAAGCAGCATGAAGATATGTGGTTGCTTAGAAAGCAGCTCTTGGTTTCATTAGGTAGGACACACCTGACCCAGAGGTGCCATGATGTGGCGGTTGGGCTTACACTTTAATGGCCATTCAAGTAAACCAAAACCTCTGTTTTGTTTCACATGGAGCTACAGTGGTAAACTCAAATGACAATCTTTTCTTTTTGTTATGTTTTATAAATAAAGTAGGCTGGATACTTCTGGTCTACACGGCCGCCCTGATAGGGAATAGGAGCAAAACCATTTTTTTCTGCGTCTTATGATTATGCAGGATTTTAGTTGTAGGCAGGAACTCCTTCCTTTTTGACATAGTGGTAGCTGATAGAGTGGCGTAAAAAGATATTGCAGAGTAGGGGTCAGGTAGCTGATCCATTTTGTGAATTGTATACTTAAGTACTTCCTTACTATGATGGTGGTGGAGACGTACAATAACGTCCTTATGTGTCTAAGGCAGCAGGCTTTGGGCTTAGTGAGATGATGCACTCGGTGAATTAAGAGATCTTGCTGCTTTACTGAGGGGAGTACAGCCTGGAACAACTCCAAAAAAGTAGGCATGGAGCTCTGCTAGGGTGATTGCCTCAGGGACTCCTCTGACTCAAATATTATTTAGCGATCCTCAATATTAGCCACTTTAATAATAAGGGCGTCATGAGCGTAGTGTAAGGCCTGATGCTGGTCCAAGAGCTCATTATATGCCAGGCAAAGATCATCCAACTTAACTTCCAAGGCGTCAGTTCTTTCACCGAGATCCCAGATGTCCCGGCGAAGATCCTGCTCAGTCACCCAAATATTCCCCTGAAGAATTGTCTGGAGCTCCTGCAGCATCACATGCATAACGCATTCTGATGTTGGGGAGGTCTTCAGAGTCCGTCACCGACGGAGGAGACATCGAAGACAGGGTGCGCCATCTCTGATCCCGCAACCTTTGTCCCTCACAGACCACTTTATCTCCTGCCCCCTTTGCTGTTTCAGAGGTGCCATCCTGTGTCAGGGGACTCTGTGAGACGAGATGCAGCCTCAGATGCTTAAATTCTGGATAAGATCGCCGCTGGATTGAGATCAGTAAGGCCCTGAGCGTGGAGCACTCACTCCATGCTTCTGCTCTGGCTGCCGGCTAGACACGCCCCTTTCCTATATTTGATGAAAGTAACAATGCTAAATAACTTATTTGTTTATTGTTATGGAACCCAAGGTCTACGATGTCCCTTGGCTGTCGTTCGTGACTAGCTTCCTCTTCTGGTCCTATAACTCCTAAACAGTTGAATAGCAAAGCATCTTTTGCATGTTTTCAAATGTCCCCAATATCAGGGTCGACAACAATTGTACTGGGTCAAGCATACTGGTCCATTGTCACAAAAAACATATTTATACCCAGGTAATACAACAGGAATCCCTCCCTGGTGTCTGGGACATAATTCAATTATCTGCCCCTTATCTAATCAAACTCTGGACGCCAAGATGCACTGCAAAATATTTCAACAAAACAGAACAATATTTTTCTACACAATAACCATGCAATCACAAGGTGGATATGAGCAAAGTAGATAACAGCTCTAACACACAATGGCCTGACAAGGGGACAATGTTTGCCAATCAAGACCATTACCATTCAAACCTTTCATAGATCTAAAACATATTCTGAACGGGGGGGTTGGAAAGGGCTATAATGACACAAACAGCAATCACATTATCCACAACAACCGTAAAATATAAACACAGACCAAAATGATATTAACAATAACAGTATTCATACACACAACCTGTACCTTTAAAGACACAGGGTGACTTGGACATAGGAGAGGTATGGGGAATAAAATGACATATCAGACTTCCCAGAAGCTGCACTCCCACACCTCCCAACAGCAATGCCAAGTCCAGGTACCCTCAGTTCAGAGTCACTCTCGTCATATCTAGATTATAAAGTTTTTGTGGCATATTTTGCTATATCTCAAAGGAAATAATCTCTATAGAAAATTTATATAAATATATTCTATATTCACACAATCTGCGTATTATTAATTAGTTCATTCTGTATAGGTCTGTATTGATAGAACTGGATTATCATTTATTTCAATTCCTTTTTTTTCTGTCCCAAATGTTATAATTTGCAGCAATTTCTATTTCAACTTCACTTAGCAGGATGAATACCGTGAGGACGCATGCCAGTTTAACCTGTAATTTAGATTTCATTATTAAAGTAGAAATATCTTTAATTGTTTGAAATAACTGATTTCTTGGCTAAATGCACCTTTGTATCTATCTAAAATGAAAATGGTAGGTGGTATGAGAACATGAAGGCAATTTAAAAAAATGCAATTTGACAAATGTACCTTTTAATTCATGCCAATTTTTCTTTACGTCTTTTGTTCTGCACATTTAATTGTATGTTATACTTAAGAGACTGACCTCCTGGTATTGTGTTGTCTTTACTGTCCATTAAATTATTGTTATACAAAGCCAAATATAACTTATTCTATTGGCTTATATAATTATAATTATTTATTTTAAGTTTAAAATGTTATGTTCCTTTGGTGTCTATTGTCTTCTCAAATGTGTATTTGTCAATGTCCAGTTATACATGTAATGTGATATTATTATAGTCTATTCTTTATAACATTGGAAAGTGGGACCATGTGGTTTACTCACAAAAACTATTCTACAGTAGCTGAGGATAATTTTTTTCTAGTAAAGCTATTGAATTAATAAATCAGTAGATTTAACAGATAAGCACACCTTAATATTTAATTTTCAAAGTTTAAAAGTTACAATTCCAGAGTAATGTATACAAACCTAGGTAAAAACCCTACATATGTTGTCCAATAAATATCTGTTTTAATTTAGGTGGGTCAAAATAACTAGCCATCCGACAGTTTGTCCCAAACAAATGTAATGTGCAAAATGAGAAATTAGTAGTTTATGTTTATAAAATAACATTTACATTTTTGTAAAGTCTATTTATGAAATGTTACATATTTCTTTGTATTTAACAAAAAAATCTAGTTGAAAACGCTAAAAAAATAACAATCAATATTTCACCCAGGACATACTTGAAAACTAGAGAAATCTCAATGTATCCTTCCTGGTAAAATCCTTTATAAATAAATAAATAAATAAAGTGCATTGGTCATTTGCCTGAATTAAGGCATTAAAGATTGAACATCAAGTGATTATATCAAAACTATCCTGTAGCAAATAGTAATATATAGTAATAAAAATAATTCAGTGTCAAATAATAATAATGAGCATTCTGCATTGAAGAATATAGCTTTAAATGTGATGTATCAGAGTCCTACTACAAAGACAATGTTAAAGTAGTATTTTAAATTTTCAATAAAATGTTGTTTCGCCGCCCTTAAATGCGAAATGCAAAAGTGTTCTGAGTCCAATATTACTATACTTAAGACAGAGTAATGACTATAAAAGCACTTACATGAACATTCAACCAGAAAGTACTTAAAAAGGCAGTTGTTCATTCATAGTCATACCTCTTAACTGTCCCGAGCCCATCAAAATTCAGCAGTTCACCTCTGCTCCTCTTTTTCCAAAATCGAATGTCAGTGTTTGAAATATTTTGGTTTGTTTTTTGCCATTACATTGCTGGATGAAAAAGGAATTGCTGTTTGTGTTTGAAGGACATTTAGATGTACTGCTTCAAGATGCTATTCCTCACTTTTCAGACACTGTCCCTGATTTTGATCCTATGTCCCTGATTTTTAAGAGTGTTGTCCCAGATTTCTCTGTGGGAGATTTGAGAGGTATGTGATCAACATTTAAATTCTATTATTTATTTTTTTCACCTTTCTATAAATAGCACATAACACTCATGTTGTATTTAAATGTTTTCTGTGCTACGTCATAGTGCTGCAAATAGAACAAAACATTTGGATAACAAACTTACTAACTCTATATATATATATGCAATAATTAATACATTCACACAGAGGTAACACTCATTGAAACCTGTAAATTAAATAGTTATTCACAGGGCACTCTCCCCTAAATAAAGTGCATTCCCTGCAGGCACCACATTATTTATCGTGTGGAAAAACATTAGATAGATATATCCATAATTTTATTCTTAATATTCCACACTATTGAGCTTCATAGAGCAGCACATTTACTAAACATTCCCATTGAAAATATAATATTGAGAAAATAAACGTTTTTGGAACTGTGGCTGCAGTAACAAAGGTTTAAATTGCACATAGAATATGTGTGAAAATATGAACTTGTGAGAAATAGCATGTTAAAAGACTACATTAGCATGTGTTTTCGACACAAGATCAGTCACCTCGTTCAGACAGTTCTGTTATAGGAATATATTTGCATAATAAATTAAACTTATTAACAACTCAGTATTTCAGTAATAAAATGCACTAAAAGAGTAATATTTCTATTGTCAGTTTTGCTAGTTTTTAATTCATACCTTAGTTAACCCTTTCACAACCAAACAGTTATTGATAAAATATTATATTATGTATTTGAATCATGGGATGCCTAATTAGCGCTTTAAAGCAGGGTATAATAGAATATTTGTTTAAAGATAGTTATTGTGATAGTTAAAAGGTTGAAATAATGTAAATTTGCTAATTTTTTACTTTTCATGTATTTATGCTTTACTGAAATATTGCTGGGATGAAAGATGAAAGCCCTAGATGGTGCTCCTTATCTTGCAAAATTTCAAATTGGGTCTGCATTTTTTTACCATACATGCAGAAATGACTTTTGAGTCAAATACAGTTAGGCCCCTATTACATACCTCGCGCATCGGTTTTGCATGCACGCAAATGCGCATTTGCGCGAGGACAAAACCATTTGCGCAGAACGTCGTATTTCAACGTTCGCGCAAACGATGCGCGTTATCGTTTGACGCGGATGGACTTGCGCGAGCGTGATGAACTGTGCGTGTCCTATACTTAACATTCTGAGCGCAAATGCGTTAAGCGGATGGTATTTCAATAGATGCGCAACTTCCTACGAACGACGTTTGCGCGCATAATTTTAACGTCTTTGAAAACCTGGTGTTAACTGCAAATCTGAACGCTCTGGCCGAAACAAAATACACCAGCACGGAAAAAAAAATACAGCACAGTATAGTTACACATTCTACACATACCCAAACAAAAAAATTGTGAATTCGTGCATATTTTTTTTATTGCTGCAGCATGTATACTCAGATTTATTTTGACAGGCGCAAAAACGTTAATGTGTCAATTAAGGTGAATTGTTGTCAATTAAGGTTCTTAATTCTGATTGGTTGAAACCCGCGAAAAAAACAGTCCGCGCACTGATTTACATGCGCAATATTACTGCGCGCGTATTACACTTCGTTTTGCGCGTTTTTTTTACTAACGTTATTTTTTGACGGATGAGAAAATGCGTTCGGATCCGAATATCACGTTAATTTTCACGCGATAACGCTGGACAATGCGCGCAAAAAAATGCTGCGCGATCTGCGCATTTGCGCAGATGATGTAATATGGCCCTTAATGTGGAAAAAATAGCTAATAAAAATGGTCACATTTCCTGCTTATATGTATTTCTTGTGATCATAATAAGAGTATCAGCAAGGCAGCTTCCAGAAAATACTAATATAATATAAAAATAATATCATTGTGTTAGGATGCAGGCTTATCTTTACAACTTTTTCAGATGTACAGGGTGACAGGGGTAAGATCTTAGTGCTATTTTCATATGTCCCCAGACAGAGCAGTAATCTTGCATTAGAAAGCTATGAAAGTGGGATATATTGTATTGTAATATCCATTTTTCATTGTATTATAATGAAAAAATGTTTATATACAGTTTTGGTAGTGAAAGGGTTAATTTAGTACTTACAAATGCTTTTTCTTCCTCCCTTAAAGGCTTATTGTCTACACTCAAAGGATACAAATATAACTCTCAAATTTCCAGTATATCTTGTGAATTTAAAATAACAGTTAGATTTTCTGCAGTAGATATAGATACTGTACATGTTCCATATATAAGAATCCTACTCCTTAATATGTGCAAACCTTTTTCTGTCAATTATTGCAAGTCTGTTTCTTGACACCACTATATGTGATCTTATATTTGGGTATTCCCTCCCTGTCCTTGTCCCAGGATATCTGGCAAACTGGTAATAATCAATTGGTTGTCCTATAGGTAACAAATAACCATGAAGGATTACCACCAGATATCATCAATAGATCTGAACATTTATGACAAACGTACATGCAAAATATAAGTAATCGTATTGGTTGCCTAAATTTTAAAGGTCTACTTTAGGAAGTCAACAAATTGAACGTGGAGTTTCTCACATGCCAATATGTATAGTATTCAACAGAGGAAGTATGTATTTAGGAATCCTAAAAAGATTGAGGATGAGAGTGCCCGAATTAAATCGATCTTAAATAATTAGTCAAACTAACAATAAGTTCTGTTGCAAATAAAATGTCTAAACATGAACAGCATCACACAAAACAAATTTGAATTGTCTGAGATTTTCTGTTGTATGTTAATTCTTGAAGTCTGTCTTATTGTGTGCTTTTGTATTGTGTTTTATATTGTATGTACTGTGTTTTTGATGGTCACCTTTTACAAACGAACAGGATTCAGGATCTCAGTACTGTGGAAACTAACATTTTCTTCACTTATCTTCTGAACAAAGACCTAATTTTTAAGGCAATAAATCAAAGCTGGGATTTTAATCCATATCAACAGTCAATCAACAAGTGCAAAGATAATTGTCGTACTTATGTTTGTTCTATAGGAGCATTATGTTGTTCTAATATGATTTAGTTGAAAGAACTGTGTCCAAGCAGATGGTGTTTTTTTTCAACATTTACATTTGTTTTTTTTATCATTTCACCATTTTCAACAAACATTTGAAAATACATCAGTCATTTATAACTATACTTTTAAAATTTTGGGATTTGTGATTCATATATATGCAACATTTTGGCTTTAGTGGATATATTCTTGTGACATCACGCAGTGCTAGATAATGTTATATACAGTTAATGTCTATTGTGCAGTAAGTATATCTATATCACACTTCAAAATGCATTTAATGTGTTTTTTATGACTACTAAAGAATGTGTACACTGTCTGGTGATGTTCCTTTGTTCCTAATATTACTATTCAAACCTTTTGGTAGCAATCACTAGCATTCACTAGTTTGTCTATGTTCCTATAGTACATAAGGGGTTTTTCAGAAAGCAATGGTGTTTGCAAATGTTGCAAACGCCAACAAAAATAAAAATTTTTGCAACATCAACAAGAGCCGGTGCTTCACAAAAGAAACAACCATACAACTGCAGGAGAAACTTCGCAGTGAAGCTTCATCTGCAGCTGCTTGGATCTTTCTCTTGCAAAGTGTCAGCATTTCTTACCTTAGTTTTTCTACATTGCTAAATAACCCCTATATTTTATAAAATTTTCTACTGGATTAAGAGATAATCAAAAATAAATATTTGAATCTCATCTCATTGTTACATCTATTTAAAAAAAATATTTGTTTTATGACAGTTTGTTGTTTCTTTGTTTTTTTCTCATGTATATGACCTTATTGTTTCCATTTTGGGAAAAAAAATCTTGAATATATTGTAGGTAAAAGATGATGGTTGATGCGACATGTACAAGAGGTATAGAAAGAATATGAAGATATTCAAATCTAAGACCGGTTAAGTTTTGCCTGAAAATTCCCTTTGAGGCCCTTTCACCCAATTTTATGCTCCCGTTTCAGCAATAATAAAATAGAGTATTTCAACTGGATTCCATTTCAGTCCATGTGCCTTTTTGTAACACCTTTATTCTTTGTAAAGGTTTGTTAGATCTTTCCCCAATCTGGTCTCCTTGCACATGAAATAATTCCTATTTTTAATTTTTTTTTATAAATTTATAAACCTTTCATTCACTAAATGAAATCATATCACATCATGATTGTTTCTGACTCAGTGGACATGGCTTCTTCATGGTATTCTATTCAGGACTACTTAGGGGGGAATGGGGACTACCACGGCTTTCAGAAGTGGATGGAGCATCTGAAAACAAGCAACACAACCTACAAAAAAATATGAAAAAAGTGAAAAGAAACCTATTGTTATTTGAGTAACTATTTTGTCTTAAGAGTAAATCTGAAGCTTTTCGCAATTCATTCAAGTTTACTTTTTTACTTCAAATAATTTAATTTAAAATGATATAATATATATGTATACACTATATTGCCAAATGTTTTCGCTCACCTGCCTTGACTCGCATATGAATTTAAGTGACATCCCATTCCTAATCCATAGGGTTCAATGTGACGTTGGTCCACCCTTTGCAGCTATCACAGCTTCAACTCTTCTGGGAAGGCTGTCCACAAGGTTTAGGAGTGTGTTTATGGGAATTTTTGACCATTCTTCCAGAAGCGGATTTGTGAGGTCACACACTGTTGTTGGACGAGAAGGCCTGGCTCTCAGTCTCCGCTCTAATTCATCCCAAAGGTGTTCTGTCGGGTTGAGGTCAGGACTCTGTGCAGGCCAGTCAAGTTCATCTACACCAGACTCTGTCATCCATGTCTTTATGGACCTTGCTTTGTGCATTGGTGCACAGTCATGTTGGAAGAGGAAGGGGCCAGCTCCAAACTGTTCCCACAAAGTTGGGAGCATGGAATTGTCCGAAATGTCTTAGTATGCTGAAGCATTCAGAGTTCCTTTCACTGGAACTATGGGGCCAAGCCCAGCTCCTGAAAAACAACCCCACACCATAATCCCCCTCTACCAAACTTTACACTTGGCACAATGCAGTCAGACAAGTACCATTCTCCTGGCAACCGCCAAAACCCAGACTCGTCCATCAGATTGCCAGATGGAGAAGTGTGATTCTTCACTCCAGAGAACGCATCTCAACTGCTCTAGAGTCCAGTGGCGGCATGCTTTACACCACTGCATCCGACGCTTTGCATTGCACTTGGTGATGTATGGCTTGGATGCAACTGCTCGGCCATGGAAACCCATTCCATGAAGCTCTCTGTGCACTGTTCTTGAGCTAATCTGAAGGCCACATGAAGTTTGGAGGTCTGTAGCGATTGACTCTGCAGAAAGTTGGTGACTTCTTCACACTATGCGCCTCAGCATCCGCTGACCCCGCTCCGTCAGGTTATGTGGCCTACCACTTCGTGGCTGAGTTGCTGTCATTCCCAAACACTTCCACGTTCTTATAATACAGCTGAAAGTTGACTGTGGAATATTTAGGAGCGAGGAAATTTGATGACTGGATTTGTTGCACAGGTGGCATCCTATCACAGTTCCACGCTGGAATTCACTGAGCTCCTGAGAGCGACCCATTCTTTCACAAATGTTTGTAAAAACAGTCTGAATGCCTAGGTGCTTAATTTTATATAACTGTGGCCATGGAAGTGATTGGAACACCTGATTCTGATTATTTGGATGGGTGAGCGAATACTTTTGGCAATATAATGTATATATCCTTAAAAAATATTTTTTTAATTCAATACCAGTCATATAAATCGTATTCACAATTATGTTTCCACTTTCTAAAGTGTATTCATCTCATTTAAGAGCGCAATTTAGAGAACATTATAACTTGATGCCCTCTATAAATGAACAAGAGTTCATTCTAAACATAAAACAGACTGTAAAAGAGAAAAAAAATGAAATTATGAAATTCTACCTGTATTCATGCTGTTTCTGAAAAATACATTTAATTTAAATGTGTTTACTGCGGAGTGTTCATAAAAGACAATTTGTTTTTTGTTATTGTTTTGCAAACACCAGTTTTATATAACTAGGAAAAAGAAAAGAGTTTTTTAGCAGCTAATTTTGGAATATAGACTTTCATTAAATTATGCTATTATGTTCTGATGGATGTCTTCAACAATAACAAATTGTCTTTATTCTTTTCAAACCCCCTTCTATTTGTGTGTATTTATCCTCTGCCTAGACCTGGTTAACCATTTTTGTGAACAGGTCCTCAATTTTTTACTTTGTCCCTACTTTCCTGTCGTAGCCCCATCTTCCCCTGGTGTCGACTCCGTACCCTTACAGCGCACAGGCAGCCAACATGGCAACCAGAATGCCACAGGAACATTCCAGCGGGCCAGCTATGCTGCAGGCCCTGCCGCTAATTACGCAGACCCATACCGACAGCTGCAGTATTGTCCTTCGGTCGATTCACCATACAGCAAGTCTGGGCCAGCTATTCCACCAGAAGGGACATTAGCTAGATCGCCTTCCATTGATAGTATTCAGAAAGATCCAAGGTAAGAGTTTTTAGCTTCTTTAAAACAAATTCTGAATAAATACTTTATTTTTATCTTTTTTTAGTAAAAGCTGTTATTTCAAGGTGATTATGCATTTGTGGTACTGGTTGTGATTATAATATGTCTGTTGACCAAGCAGGTCATACCTTTTAGGGAAACAAAGGAAACCTGATGGTAGGAAGTTCCAGATAGACAAGCCTCATTAATTCTGCAATGAGGCAGCATGGATATATTAGTACCAGTGGCCCATAAATAGCTGATCTTACGTAGATTTGAATAGACAAAACAATGAAGAGGATGATCAGGAAGGCTGCAGACATGGTAAAGTAACACATTTGAGTTTTATGGATGTTGAAATGTCCAATAGGTATAACTGGAAGGTAGAAAATAATGACGTAGGGCAGAGATATGGGGTTGTTTATCTGAAAAGTGGCAAAAGGTCCTATCGCTAAGAAACTGTAACAGTTGAGTAGTGCATTTAAGTGGGAGGAGAAATAGAGCCTGGTATTAAAGGGATTGAAGAGATCAGTATATTTGGCATACCAACATGGCCATCTTTCATTCGTAGCCATTCAATATGGGTCATCATTTCTCACATTGCTGTTTAATATTAATGCACAGAATACATAAGAGCGCAATTCTGTTTTATTCTTCAAGCAGGATAATCTTTTTATGTAGTGCCCATGAGTATGCACAAGCAAAACAACAGCACCGTGGGGGAATTGTGGAGGGAGACTAGGAACTATATGTTCCCAGTCTCACTCTGCTCCCGGTGAGAGAAAGCAGTGGATCTGCTGAAATTTGCACGCAATCATTGTTGGCAAGATCTTGCTTGCATGTTTTAAACATTATGTGGTCTCCTGGTAGATAAAATGGATCACTTTCTGGGACTTATTCAATGTGGTACAAAGCAAACTGCAGTCATGCACTGGTGAAGTATCAGTCCATCTACTTGTTTACAACCAAGAGTCAAGTCCTAAAAATTTAGTGTAGGCTCTCCAAGATTTATGTTACTCAATTAATCCATGTCACATATTTGTGCTAACTTAATAAGGAAACATATGATTGGAACCTATTAAAAGTGTGTGAGCCAAAATGGATTTCCGTTCTCTCCAAGAAAATAGTGGAGGAACTGTGTTCCCATGCATTCCTGCTCAACTTGACCCCTGCTCACAACCTGCACGTATCTAGTACCCACTCCTTTTAACTTTTGTTTGAAAGGTTCCATGGGATTAGTTACAGTAACAAGTTTTTATAAAGCTCTAACAAGTTCCGTACCGCTGTACAACGGGAGAGGCAGAATAAAAAAATATACTTACAAGTTAAACACACAGAACAGTAGGAGAGAGGACCCTGCTCGAGAGCTTACAATCTAAGAGGAGAGGGGTGACACACTAGGTGAGGGTAAGTAGAGAACATGATGTAGCGGTGTGCATGTGCCTGGGTGGGAAGATGGCGTAAGAAATTAACAGTGGGGAACAATAGATTGAGCCGATAGACTTCTCTAAAGTAATGTGCTTTTTCCAGAATGGAGAATTCTACCGTAATGCAAGGGTTCCACCATATCTCATAATGGAATCTTGGAATTCCATGTGGAAATTATAACCAAATCATTAATGCACAATGAATCAAAGCAAAGTAAAATTTCACAAATAATTCTATTTTATTAACCGATGAATGGGAAATTTTTCGCAGTGCAAATGTAGTACAGGCCTACTTAACCGCAAATAACAGAAAAAGGTGTAAAGTATCTTGATGTCTAGATGCTTGGCTAGGAAGACAATGACCTAGTAATTAACACTGATGTAACTGAAATTGTTGTTTAGAATCAGCCCAATAATTATCTTATTTACTCAAAATACTTTTTTATGCATTGTTTTAAATTGAAGCTTAATTTTTGTGTACTGTATAGGCACGAAGAGTTGTTATATAGCATTCCTATTACAAAACTGACAGGATTTTCCACACAAGCCAAGCATCTAAACAGACTACGTTATGACAATAGTAATACTAGATAGAAATGGACCTTAGGAGGTTAAGGAATAGAGGGTTTGATTAATTTCTCTTAATTAATAGTTATTTAAGTGCCAACTGTGGACATATCTCGCAAGTTCAAATCTTCTTAGGTGAGAAATGGTAAAAAAATGCAATTATCTAGTTTTTTTAGTCAACATACTATATAACGAATATGTGGTCTCAAAGGTTGATTCTTTATCATAAGACAGTTGTGGTATTTCAAAATTCTATATTTTGGAGCTCTGAGCATTCATCTATAAACAATTCAACAATGCGATATGACCCTAATGAAGTAAAACATTTCTGTTGTGTTGTAATATTTGTTTGTCTAAAATTGCATAAGCACCCATATAAAGTCAACATTTTCAACAAGTAGACAAAAATATTGTATTTAAAATAACATATTCAAAATGTTTTCATAATTATTTGCACATAAACCCTGTAGTGATATTGAGGAAAATCAGATGTATTTTAAAGATTTAAGTAAGCACCATATAAAAATACCACTGGATTAGCTGTACAGCCACCTTTAGAGCTTGGAGGTACAAATGAGTTGACATGACAACCGATCATTGTGGCACTGAATTGACCATTTAACATCCTGATACTTTCATGCTGTGCCTTTTATTTTCAAACCTCTGTGTCATTAGCTCTGCTAGGGTGAATTTCCTATCGTGCTGTGAATGACGGCAAGAATTTAGAACAGTCAATCCATTTAACTAAATTCTCATCCATTTTATGAAAAAGAGCTCTATAGTCGGTCAAGAAAAATATAAGCTTTAGTTCAATAAAATCCTTTTAATCTTTGCAGTTTTTACTTTGCATTTTTGAGAAAAGGAACAATATATTAATATATTATTAATATATAGAGTATAATTTTAATTGGCCATGATAAGATAACAATATTGTTTAACTTTAAATACAGGGTATTTTAATGAGGTCATATGTTTTAGTCTAGCGGTGCTTAAACGTGGCCCTCCATACATTTTGGAGCATATATTGTTTAACCCCTTCACTACCAAGTGATTTTCCAAAAAAACATTGTCAGAAACCATTTTTTTTGTAAAATAATTTTTAGTTGATTATAAAGTAAGAAATATTTGAGCTCATACCCTGTAAATAACTGTAAATAAATGTCTTACTGTAAATAACCTATTTTGGCCAGTAGATGGCGCCATCTACTGCCAAATCGAGTTACAGATGGTTGATCGGCTGGTCTATTTTCTTCTTTTTTCCCTTCATCAGCTGCTGACAGCTTCTGAAAGCCCGATATTGCAAAGCTTTCGCTGACTTTACAGTTTTAGCTCTTTAGGCATTATACCCACAGGACTAAAACTTTGGAGGCGCCTTCGGCAGCCCAAAAGCAAACAAAATTAATTTGCAGCAAACTAATTTCATTTGCTTTTGGGCTGCAGATTAGCATATTAAGATATCTCAATATTGGGGCACCAGACGGTGCCTTTGAAGCCTGAGATATCTCAATATCAGTAGTGAAGGGGTTAAGATTAGAAGAAGACAGATGATAGTCTTATATTCAGTGAGAGACGACGTATGTTTTCAATGTTCTTTTTTAAGGTGTTACATAATTTTGTATTTGCAAAATTACTTAATACCCTGGGCCCTATTCCATCTCTGCCATTAATAGCAGCTCACAAATCCTGTAAGAGCGGTTTTCAATTTCCAAGTCACTATTAATGGCTCTAGTTCCACCAAACTGCTCTATTAGCGTATTGAGTCAGAATATTTGTGAGCCACTGGTTGATAATGTATTGGCTTATCGTGCCCCTCCTCGTGTATACGACATTTCTCAGGGACAGCAAAAAACGGTTTATTCTGCTCACGGCTAGAGGAAGTAGTGCATCACGCTTCTCTCTGCACTGCAGGATAAGATAAGGGGTAAGAAAGGGATTTTTGATATGTTAAGTGATTTGTTTTCCATAATCCCTTAATACCAGGGTTTAAGAGTTCAAAAAAGCATGAATAAATTCCAAGAACCCATGTATTAATTCAAAAGTGGATTTATTCCAGCACCAACAAGGATGACGTTTCGACCAGAACTGGTCTTTGTCAAGTCCGACTTGACAAAGACCAGTTCTGGTCGAAACGTCGTCCTTGTTGGTGCTGGAATAAATCCACTTTTGACTTAATACATGGGTTCTTGGAATTTATTTATGCCGTTTTTAATTTGGAGTCGTGGAGCAAGGATTTCCTTCCTTTTTTACCCATCTTTTCGTGAGTAGCATCTGGGTTTTATTGTCTAAAGGGTTTAAGAGTTAATATTTATCCCTGAATATTGTTTTGCGCCATGAAGAATAAGCTACGTAGGAATAGCTAATTCTTCATTGGCTAGCCACATATTGTAGATTTAGATACAAAATATAGGAGCTGTTAATTTACAGTAAGCAGTTGCAGTGTTGGTTGGAATAGCGGTTTTGTTAGAATAGGGCCTCAGGTTTTGTCGGAATGCACTTTTTGTGGGGGGTGTCAGTTTACTAACAAGTAACTAGGCATTATTTATTATTTACTAACTCTCTTCACAAATGCATTTTCTATACAATAATCAAAATACAATATTTATAGAGTGGCACTGGCAACATATTCTACTCTGTGCAATGAGTAGAAAAAAAAGCAAAAAGTTAACAAATAAATTAGACACAAGGAGAACAATACAAAAAGAGGATGATGCTCAGATGGGCTTAAAATCTTAGCAGAGTGGGGTGACACACAGAGGTAAGGGTAAATTTTGTGCAGAATAAAATAAATAGTGGGATGCATGGGGAGATGTATGGGAGATAGATCAGGAGAGGTGCAATAGGGGGATTATGGAGTGGGTTAATAGGCTTCTTTAACGTTGTCTGTTTTTAGAGATGTTTTGAAAGCCTGGAGGCATATGGAGAGTCACATGTGGTGAGGGAGAGAGTTCCAAAAATAGGGGGCAGCTTGGAGTTGATATTAGATCATTGAGAAGAAAGAGGTTTTGTACACAACACAATAATAAAGTTAAAAATCAGACTGGTTCTCACAGCCTCCAAGTGGCCCAGGGCAATAAAATCCAGTAAAAAAAAAAAAAAGGAAGGCAGATACTCAGGTCACAAAGTAGCATATTTAGTGGAGTTTATCCAGATGACAATGTGTTGGCTGAAACGTCAACCTTTGTCAAGGGCTTGACAAATGTGGATGTTTCAGCGAAAATCTTGACATTTCGATAAGGGATAACCTCCAATAAAATTGCTACTTTGTGACTTATGTGCCTTGCCTTCCTTCTGTTACTGGATATAGATCATTGGCAGATTGAAGTGACCAGAATGGAACATACCTGCTCGTAAGGTAGGACTGAAGATTTAAGCAGGAGCACAATTATGGAGAGCTTTATACATAAGGTCAAATATTTGAAGTCAGTTTAGTTTGAATTTAACAGGGAGTCAGTGTAACAATTGATAAAGGGGTGATTTGTGACAGGTATGTCAGAGGTGGCAATCATAGACTGTAGTGGGATGATCTCAGATCATTTGAGGCCAATAATTACAGTTGGCAAGGTGGGAGAAAATAAGACATATAGAAAGCATAGAAACGGAAAGTATATGATAAGCACAAGGAGCTGTGGCACGACTTGGAATAGCAGTGTAGACAATAATATATGCAGGTGAAACTAACATTTAATTGCTCATGCGCAAGTATTTGTGGCCCATCAGTAGTCCTGACAACTGACTAGGGCATCAGGTCTTCTAATTATATTAATGAATATACCTCTAGGTGTAAATACCAAAATGCTTAAGTCTTTTCGGGGAAACTGGTGTTAATTATTTGGCCTGCTTAGTATCACATCTGTCCCATAAGTCATTTTTTATTAATTTAACTACTGAGAATCCATAAGCATTGAGCAGACAACAGTTATCAACTAGAATAGTTGTGATAAAACCTCCTTCTAACCCGAGGTAGGGATTTCGTCTAATATTTTTATATTTCTTGTTATCTCAGGATGAAGTCTTTTTGTAAATGCACTAAACCAGTTTGATATTTCTTAAAAAAAAAGACAGTAAAGCTGTGACGTGCGTCACTTTGAACTTGGGGTAAATGGGTCTAGAGAGGTATTTGGGAGGTGCAGGCCTGACGGTCTACATTATTTCCCTGCCCTCTCTGATTTTGAATCACCCTGTGCCTGTAGGGTGCAGGGTGTTTGTGTAATCTGTGTTATGTATGAATAATGTTATTGTCTATCTGTCTATTGTTATGGTCTATGTGTATCTGTTGCTATCTGATGATGGGATTATGGGGCGGGTTATTTTAACTCTTTCCAGCATCCCCTCTCAGGAATGTGTTAATTATCTGTGGTATGTTTGAGTGTTTTTTTGTTGATTTGCTTTGATAGGGAAAACACTGCCCCATTATCTGATTACTGCTACTTTGGTTTATATAATTACTTTGTTGTCACCTTAGCCAAACTCAACTCCCCTTGCTAGAATGTGTTTATTCTTTGACAGATTTAGGTATCGGGCTGTGATTACATTACACCCTTTTGTTTCATGTCTGGACAGGTCTGGTTCACTTGAGGCTGAGGGGGGGGGGTGCCAGGGTATAACTTTCCATTGGTCTCTAGGTCCACCTGGGACTATATAAATATTCAACCCAATAAAAGTGTTCAGTTGTTGTAGCTGTTCTAAACTCCCAGATCTACTGCGTCATTGTCTTATTTCTGGGGCACGCTAGCAAGGCTCTTTACGTGTACCCATCTCTAAGCTTAGTCTAAGGGCTGGAGAAAGCCACGAAAGCCTGCAGGGTAGAGCACATGGGTCCAGCAAGGAAGCGGTATTAACAGATGTGATCCAGTCGAGGTACGGAGATCTGGTAGAAAGCTTCTTATCCCAGGATGCAGTCTCTCTGGGAACCATTTTTAAATTACTTCTAAGGCTAATATATAATATGTATGGGGCTACATTACAATCTTCATGCAAACGTTAACGCTCACTTGTGTGAGCATTAACGTTTGCTGCAGTGTTTACCGCATATTACAATCCAAAAGCAAACGGGTTAAGTAACCTGTTTGCGTTTGGAACCTTGCTCTTTTCATCGCGAGGTTACTGTACTTTGTGCTCCCTATGCTTAACATGGGGAGTGCAAAGTGTTAATCAGCGCTGGATTACAAAGTCCCAGCGCTGATTAACGTCCGGCTGTGGTTAGCAAAAAGTTAACCACAGCCAGGACTTGGTGTTAACACCAGCCTTAAAAATAAAAAAATTGCATCTAATACTCACCCTCTGTCCCGTGGCGAGGACTGCGGCTCCAACCGCCTCCTCCATCCGGCGGGAGCAGGGAAAGACTGGGGGAAAAAGTCCCCCCAGTATCACTACGGCGTATCACTACGCCGACCGGCCGGATCTCGCGAGGCGAGACTCCATCGAGTGGATGCTCGCGGCTGCGCTCAGTGCTGCCACGAGCATTCAGAATTTTAACACGCGGTAACAATGCAGGCAGCATTTTTCGCTCCTGCCTTGTAATCCAGCGTCAAAACGCGGGCGTAAGGGGGAAAACTGTGGGCGCAAGGTGGAAAACTGCAGGCGCAGTTTTTCCTCCCTTGCGCCCGCGATTTAACACCAAGATCGTAATTTAGCCCATGATGTGTAGAAGAACTCTTCTCTCCTTCTCAATCTCTTCCTGGACTTTTTCTTTCTCGGGATTCTTTCTTGAAGAACTAGATTGAAATTAATCCCTGGACGTGCAATTGTTTCTTACCCTGACATAAGCTAAACAGTCATTACCGTAACCGAACACTACATGGCTTTCTGGGCCTTTTCCAGTTGGCTAGAACATGTACATTGCATCCAAGGTATACTGTAGATACTCAAGTATACCGCTAGATTTTACCATATTTTACCATAAAATTGGAGGGGTCGCGTTATATTCGATACATCTGCATCGCATGTAAAAAAAAAAAAATTGCCGTGCTCTGGATCCCAATTCTCCCGGGAGTTCCCGTAGTCTCGCTGAAGTGAATGTGAGGCTCCCTGATGCTTGCAAACACTTCAGGAACTCCCAGATTTGGGATCCATCATGGCCAGAGGGCACGCTCGGCTTAAGCCAATTATTTACCTCGCTCGCCTATGCCGGCCATCTAAATCGCTAGTAAAGAAGACGGGTGGCCGGTGGCTTCATACTTAGTAACAGCTGCAATCATTATAGAGCAGAGCACCCTGTCCTGAGGGGTAGCCTGACTGTGTTAAGAGAGCCTGGAAGGATTTTAATTGTTTACCGGTACAGTATAATTTTGTTCCTTGCATTATATTCGAGTCTTGAGTATTCTCTCATTTCCATAATAAACCTCTATCCATTGCGTTATATTCGGGTTGCACTATACTCGAGTATCTATGGTAGTATTTTTTTCTATAAGTGTGGTCGATTATATCTTCTTTTATATCATCTTTTAAACAACCGCTGTTCTTTTTGACTTAAATTGTATTCATTTACACACCAATTGCTCAGACTTCCAGAGGTAGACAAAACGACTGGTTGAGTATTGTCAAACATATCATTTTAGCTAGAGTTCTTTTGTTAAGCCTCTACAGGAAGCGTTTCATCTGTATAACTAAAGTTCACCAGTCAAGAAAATTGATTTACCCTAGCTGATTTTTCAGGATATTTTTCAATTCAGATCCATAGAAGAAAAATAGAAAATGTTTGACCTTATTCAAATTAAAGATTGAAACTCTATTTTTAAAAACCATAATTTAGACATATTAACTCAATGGTCATTTAACACCATCACCATAATGCTAACATATTGAATGGTTCTCTTTTATATTGCTGGATGCTGTATAGCCCAAATGTAGTGTAATTTAACATTACCCATCGTAGTTTCTAATAGCTTCTTCTAAAACAGATGCCACAATGAAAGAGACATATAGTGTAATAAACGGAGAGGTATTCTTTTAAAATGCTGCGGCAAGAAAAATGCCCTTCTACATATTGAACATTTTAAGAACTGATGGAATCATAATGCAGTTCCTAGGTAAAGAAAGAAAATGCTAAATCAGGGTGATATTTAAAGTCATTAAATCTGATCATAAGATAGTGCCTCAAAGTAATAAAGATGCAGTAAATATTATAATTAAATTACAGGTGCCCATAATACATCTCTCGCACTTGTAATGAAATCCATTCTAGACAAATCAGTCCTATGTCAGAGATGGCAAAAGCAACAAAAGCAGCAGCACTTAGCTTACAAGTGGGCATGCGAGTGGACCCTATTTACTGAGAGAAGAGCAAATTAGTTGTAATCTTTTTGGGTTAAAGAACCCTTTCTCAATTTAATATACCCAAAACAACATAGCAATACTAACCAAATATATACAGTGGGGGTCAGCAGCCTTGGCCTTCAGATATTTTGGAATTACATTCCCCATGCAACTATGTCAACATACAGAGTAGCTGGGCATCATGGGAAAAGCATCATATTTTCAAAGCATCAGAAGGGCTGTGGTTGCTGACCCCTGATACACAGCATTAAGCCATGTGTGCAGTCAATAGTGAAAACGCTGTGATTTCTGGCATTATCCCAACCTCACTTTCGCAGATGGCCAGGAGCAAGGTGGCAAGGCGGAATAGCTTGAGAGATAAAATGGCAAATGCTGACGTGAATATAAAAAATCGTAAATGTTTTTCTACAATGGTTTATTGAATTATCATTCTAAAACATACCTGTCACCTCTTAGCTCCTGATAAGGATATTGTCAATAGAGAATTGTAGACTTAATAGCAACTATTATAATAATCTGAAAATATATTATGTAAATAATTTTATCAAGCTTCAAACAGTGTCTCCAATGTTTACTCCAGGATACTATATTTTGACTCTGTTATCACAAGGATACTTGATGATGTAAGAAAATATTATACTTAAATGAGTCCATTCAATACACAACCCTCTAATTACCGCTTTATGAGCTCTCCAAAGTACAGTACGATAATCCGAGGATGACCAGTTTTCTAAAAAATAGTTAGATAGGGTGGACTGGTAGTCAGCATCAGCCACGGGATCATTTAGGAGGGTGTCATTGAGTCGCCAAGGTGGCCTGCTGAAAACTTTGTACTCAGTCAATGTGAGAAAAAGGGGAGCGTGGTCAAATGTAGTAAAACCAGAAATTTTGCATTGTAAAATCGAGGGCAACAGGGATCCCTGAACAAAAAAAAAAATCAATACGTGTATAAGAGTTATGGGGCGGTGAATAAAACGTAAAATCCTCTCCTGGATGACGCAAATGCCAGGCATAATAAAATTGAAAGTGGGACACCACCTGTAGCAAGCATTGTATTTGTACAGAAGCATACGGTAGAGCAGAATGCTCAAGAATCGGATCCATGCACATGTTGAAATCCTCGCAGAGAACAGCCTCCCCAGTCAAAACAATGGACATTTTTGACAAAACATGCCTAATAAAGGGAACCTGTGAGGAGTTGGGGCTATAAACATTACAGAGTAAACGGCTTGTGATTAATGGTACACACCAAAATAAGGTAACATCCTTTCAGGTCGCTGAGTTTTCTGTGAAGTTGGAAAGATACCCTGGCATGAAGCAATATTGAAACACCCTTGGATTTAGTGTTGAACTGGATGTTGAAGGGGGGAAATATGTAGTGGCAGGTGGGTTAATCTACAAAAGTGGGTCTCTTGGAGACACAATATATCAGGGTCCCCCCGCTGTACATCAGAACATGGGGAATGGCATTTAACCAGAGCGTTTAAGACCCTGACATTTAAGGACATTATCTTAATGTAATAGCGTGTGCAAAATAACTGTGAATCAGGGTCACTCTATACAAGGATCTGCAATGTTATGGTCCCAGATAGAACCCTAAGGATCGTCAACCTCAGTGGTAGAAGAGCACACAGCAGAAACGGTGCATAAAACACAAACTATGTAGAGGAACAGTCAACCTCCATAGAGGAAAACCATCCTCTATATCTCCACTGGGAAGGGAGGTGGGGGAAAATACATGACACTGGAACGTCAGGCTTGGAGAGAGAATAAAAAAAGTGGGGGAAAAATTCAGGTCCGACGCAGCTCCCAGAATCTAGGGGAGCCAACAAAGGTACGCACTCAATGGGTTCTGGAAGCAGTGTCCCATGGCAGCATCGATTCAGTGATCCCACAGTGGACAAAGGCACCGTAGGGAATAAAAGGTCTGCAACAGCCAATAAGACCAGAGTCACAGTAGACCATTACATCGACCCAAAACGCATTGAAAACTACAGATGCAAAGCCATTGTATCAGCCCTTGTTCCATTCCTTCTCAAGACATAAAGGAGATGTTGACTGTGTAGGCACAGTTGGGGGATGGGGAAGTCCCCATTGCAGCAAACACTGGCGGCCCTCCTCCACACTAGAAATGGGCAACAATTTGCCGTCCCGGTGAAGCAGAAGTTTAGCGAGGAAGCCCCAGTAAGAGCCGCCTGCCCCCTGAAGCACTGATGAAATAGGAGTCAAGAAGTGTCATTTTTGCAGGGTGGATTGAGTGATCCGGAAAAAAGATGTGGCCAAAATTAGGTTGAAGTGCCTCAGGTTTGCGCAGCGCTGGCAGGAGTAAGTCTTTCAGCTTACAGTAATGTAATTTTAAAAGCACATCTCTCGGCGCCTTAGGAGGGGCTGATGGAGATATAGGGAGTCTTTGACTGGGATCCATGAGCAACAAATCAGTACTAATGTCCGGCAGTAGACACTGGAAGAGATCCGTGACATAGTCCATCAATTTGAGTTGCGACACAGAATTAAGAATGCCATGGATTTGCAAATTTTGCCAGTGTGATCGATCTTCAAGATCAGATATCTTATCTGTGTAAGACATGATAGAAGACCGACCCACCATTATTAATAGGGGAGCGCCTAACATTAGGAAGATAATAGTACACAGTCGTACCAATGAGATCAAGAAGAGTAACCATTTCGGATTGACTGAAGGTTTTTATAAATGCGGAACATGCCTGGCATGCGAAAGCACAGGTTCGAAAAAAACAGTCATTAACCAGTTCTTAGACCATAAAACCAAAAAGCAATATAAACTAAGGGGTTTCACATCATGTAGTTCTAAGAATGTTATATATTTACTCATTTGCCCTTGTGGTCTATATTATGTCGGAAGAACAGCAAGACTGCTTAAAATCAGAATAATGGAACATTTCAGAAATATTCGGAAGGGTTTCGATAAAGATACAGTATCAGCTCATTTCAAACAGGTACATGACTGTTCCCCACTTAACCTTCAATTTCTAGTTTTTTGCAGGAGGTCACTAGGGATGAGCTGTTCGGTTCGATCTGTTTGGAGTTCGATTCGAACATCGCCCATTCGGCTGTTCGTCAAACTCCGAACATTTCCGCGTGTTCGCCGCGTGTTCGCCGCGTGTTCGCCCACAATGCACCACAATGGACCACAATGCACTTTTCCACTGGCCTGAAGCTTGTAATTGGCTACAGCCTGCACCTGACCACAGGTCAGGTGCAAGACAGGTGTAAGACTATGCCAATCATGGCTCAGAGTCCTGATTGAGCAAATTTTGCCCAATCATGGGCTCACAGAGCTAAGTCCCGCAGCACACTATATAAGGCGTCCCTCGCAGCCCCAGCACGTGTTTTTTGAGAGGAGATTGTTCTGTTAGTGTGTGTTCTCACTGCCAGCAGCTATTGTGGGGGTCTCATTTCTACAAAATATCTGGGAATTGTTGTAATCTTTGTGTTCTCACTGCCAGCGCTATTGTGGGGGTCTCACTTCTAGAATATATCTGGGAATTATTGTAATCTGTGTGTTCTCACTGCTAGCAGCTATTGTGGGGGTCTCATTTCTAAAAAATATCTGGGAATTGTTGTAATCTTTGTGTTCTCACTGCTAGCAGCTATTGTGGGGGTCTCACTTCTAGAAGATATCTGGGAATTGTTGTAATCTGTGTCTTCTCACTGCCAGCAGCTATTGTGGGGGTCTCATTTCTACAAAATATCTGGGAATTGTTGTAATCTTTGTGTTCCCACTGCCAGCAGCTATTGTGGGGGTCTCACTTCTAGAAGATATCTGGGAATTGTTGTAATCTGTGTCTTCTCACTGCCAGCAGCTATTGTGGGGGTCTCATTTCTACAAAATATCTGGGAATTGGTGTAATCTTTGCGTTCTTACTGCCAGCAGCTATTGTGGGGGTTGCACTTCTACAAGATATCTGGGAATTGTAATCTGTGTCTCGTCACTGCCACCCATCAGGGGGTCTCACTGATTTATAGGAGGTTCCTGGGAATTGTAATTTATGTCTTGTCACTGCCACCCATCAGGGGGTCTCACAGACTTGTAGCAGATATCTGGGAATTATAACCTGTGTCGTCACTGCCACCCATCAAGGGGTCTCACAGACTTGTAGCAGATATCTGGGAATAGTAATCTGTGTCTTGTCACTGTTGCCAGCTATCAGGGGGTCCTATCAGTGGGTCTCACTGATTTATAGGTGGTTTCTGGGAATTGTAATCTGTGTCTTGTCATTGCCACCCATCTGGGGGTCTCACTGTTTTATAGGAGGTTCCTGGGAACTGTAATTTGTGTCTTGTCACTGCCACCCTTCAGGGAGTCTCACAGATTTATAGGAGGTTTCTGGGAATTTTAATCTGTGTCTTGTCACTGGCTGCCAGCTATCAGGGTGTCTCACTGAGTTATACCAGAGTTTGGGAAATCTTTAATCTGGATAACACAGTTGAATCAGAGTTCTGCATATCTTTAATCTATATATCACTCACCATGTCAGAAAGACCAAAAAGGACAGGCAGACCCTCCCAGACACAAATAAGAGGGCAAGCAGCCTCTGTGTCGGGAGGCTGTGCCTCTGGTCGTCGTGGACGTGGTGCATCCTCTGCAGGGGCACGCTTATCCTTTCTAACTGGTGCTGGCCGTCTTAAGCAGCAGCAACATATAGAGGAATTAGTGGATTGGCTAACCAGGCCATCCTCATCCTCCGAGTCCTCTGCCAGCCAGGCTTGTAGTGGTTTACAGTCCACCTCAGCTGCCAAAGCATCTAATGCAGCCTCCATGTCCACAGCTACTCCTGCCGTAGCCTCACTATCACACACGGAGGAGTCAGCTGAATTGTTTGACTACAATGACAGTGACATGCTGCTTGAGGATGTGCAGCAACTACAGTGCTCTGTTTCAACTCTGAGGTTGAGGAAGGGAGTATAATCAACCTAGAGGAAGGGGGTGCCAGTGACACACAAATAACTGGCACTCATGTTGCCCCAGCAGCTGCAGCATACTGCCAAGTTGGCTCCAGTGACAAGGAGATAGGGGGTGATGACTAGGGATGAGCTGTTCGGTTCGATCAGTTCGGAGTTCAACTCGAACATTGGCAGTTTGAAAGTTCGCGAACTTCGAACTTTTTGGTGTGTTCGGTTCGAGTTAGAATTTTTTTTTTGAAAAAAGTATAAAAAATGCTTAAAAAAAATACTAAAAAAATCTAGAAATAAAGAGACTCTTTACTGCAGAATTTTATAAGCAACGGTTTATTAGATATTGAATTAAAAAACTACCTAATGTCTAGGTGCAAGGATTCTCACCTCTAAATGACCTATGCTCTCAAACTGCGTAAACAACAGATGTTTAATTAGTGTTTGGAAATAATATGTGCTTCTAATTAGCAATTAGAATTTGATACATTGCCTGCAGACTGGATGGGGGCTCCTGCACATGTATGAACAAACACTGTGCTTGTTTTGAATTCTAAGAAGTGTTTATTTCTACTATATGATCCTCTCTGATATGCTGATTAACTCCTTAAGGACCAGGGCTCTCTAAAGCCAATCATTAATGATGTAGATGTTACGTCATTTGTCATCAAGGGCTTAATAAAATCTTTGTCACACTCCTTAGATTTAAACGTAATATTCCAGTATTTGTATGTCATGTACTTCTCCCGAAGGGCCTATGTGAGCATACAATTATTATTGTGTTAGAAATGTCTATCATAAAGCGTACAAGCTGAGTCCCTAGAGTCTCTGACTATCCATTGTCATATATACCTTGCTTTATACATAGAATACATTCCCTCATCTAACAGGATAGTAGCCAGTCCCTGTGCATTTTAACCCCTTAAGGGTGGCTAGGTGTCGTGTGTGGGTCTCTGATGGCAATGTTTCTATACATCCTACAAATCCGCCACTTCACGGGCAGGTTATGGGGACCTCCTAGGCACGATATTTGAAGGAATTTTTCATTTTTATTTTTAACCCTTATTTTATGGAAAACTCACTGTTCCTTTAAAAACGTATTTTTTTAAAACTTTTTGTCCTTGTTTCCTGTCCCCAGGGCACTACCAGGACCCCCATACACCTTTTATGGCAAATATCTTGCATATATGCCCTCTTGGAGGGCACTCTAAAAATCGAACTTTTGAGTCCCATTGACCTGCATTGAGTTCGGTTCGAGTTCGAGTTTGAACTCGAACTTTTGAAATTGTTCGAGTTCGAATGCGAACCGAACACGGGGGTGTTCGGCTCATCCCTAGTGATGTTGATGATGAGGTCACTGACTCCACCTGCATGCCTGATAGAACAGAGGAGTCAAGTGAGGAGGAGGAGGAGGAACAACAAACACGAGGCACAACATCCTCTATGACCAACCGTAGCCAGTCCAAGGCATCAGATGTTGGAGCTGCTCAGGTGCAGAGCGCTGTTGTCTTGCAGCACATGTCCAGGATCTCTGCTGTCTGGGAGTTCTTTAAGAAATGTGCAGCAGACTGCACCGTTACTATTTGTAATCTATGTCAGATGAGGATCAAGCGTGGGAAAGACATCCCACGCTTGGGTACCACGTGCTTGAGGTGACATATGACCACCTGCCACGCATCCCATTGGTACAACACTTTGCATAGGTCCTCCTCCTCCTCATCTGTCTCTACCCCCACTATATGTCCTGCCATGTCATTGCCTACAACCTCCACTGACAGGGATGATGCTACAGTAATGGGTGTACCAGGTCCTTCCTCAGAATGTGACAGTATCCCATCAGCTGAAGATTTACACAGTCGAATTACGTTGCCCCAGCTGCTGCAGTGTAAGAAAAAATATAGTCCCAACCATCCCCAAGCACAGCGTCTATATGCCAGTTTAGAGCAAAATTACTCGCATTGCAGCTGCTGCCTTTCCAGCTGGTGGACTCTGCTTCCTTCCGTGAATTTGCTGAATGTGCTGCACCACAGTGGCAGGTTCCAAAACGCCATTTCTTTTCACGGAAGGCCATTCCAGCACTATACCAGCACGTGGAAGACAATGTTATGGAGTCATTGGGAATCATTGGGAAAGGCAGTCAGCAGCAAGGTGCACATTACTTTAGACACGTGCTCCTGCAAGCATGGACAAAGCCGTTACATTTCCTTCATGGCACACTGGGTAACTCTGATTGCAGCTGGGAGGGATCCAAGACGGTGCTCTGTGCTGGAGCTTGTTCATCCACGACACCTCCAGAAAGCTGCTTGTATGAGGTTTGTCTGCTCCACCACCTCCTCCTCCTTGTCCTTCTCTGTCTCTGGCGAAGTGGCAGTTAAACCGACGCGTGGCAGGGGCTACGCAATGGCTCAAGCAAAATGATGCCATACTGTGCTTGAGCTGGATTGTTTAGGGGACAGGAGCCACACCGGGCCAGAAATTCTGTCAGCTCTGCAGCGGCAGGTGCAGAGATGGTTAACACCACGCCAGCTTCAGCTGGGAATGGTCATCTGTGATAATGGCAGCAACCTTCTCTCCGCCCTACGCCAGGGTAAGTTGCGCATGTACCATACCTAGCACATGTCCTAAATCTGGTGGTACAGCATTTCCTAACCAGGCACCCAGGGCTGCCAGAGCTTCTCAGGAGGCCAGAAAAGTCTGCAGCCACTTCAGACAGTCATTCCCAGCAAGTGTTCGCCTGGCAGAAATTCAAAGAGAATTCTACCTTCCCACAAACCGTCTGATCTGTGACATGCCCACCAGGTGGAACTTGACAATAGCAATGCTGCAGCATCTGCAAAAGCAGCAGAGGGCCATCAATGAGTACCTGTGTGAGTATGGCACAAGGACAGGTTCAGGTCAACTTGTTTTTTTCCCGCCCCCGCAGTGACTGATGATCAAGGATGCATGCACTGTACTGTCACCATTTGAGGAGGCAACGAGGATGGTGAGCAGGGACAGTGCATGCATCAGTGACACAATTCCTTTAGTGTTCCTGCTGGAGCACACTCTGCGGTGAATTATAGATGTGGCACTAGTGGCAGAGCAGCGGGAGGAAGATGAGGAATTCCCTAGCTCTCAAGGCCCCAGTCTTTCTGCAGACAGCATTCCTGCGGGTCCTCAGATCAGACAGGAGGAGGAGGAGGAGGAGGAGGAGGAGGAGGAGGAATATTTAAGTTGTGGGGGCATTGAAGGTGGGGATTCCTCAAGGGAGGGTTTTGTGTCCCCAGAAACCCAAGGACTAGTACGTGGCTGGGAGGAGGTAGTACACGATACGGTCATCCTCAGTGACCAGGAACACTCTGAAGCTAATGCCACCTCCAACCTGTGCTGCATGGGCTCCCTTATCCTGCAAAGCCTGCTAAAGGACCCCAGGATTTGTGCTATCAAGGAGAGGGATCATTACTGGTTGGCAACCCTTCTTGATCCACGATACAAGGGTAAAGTTACAGAGCTCATCCTGCCCGCACAGAGGGAGCACAGGATGAAACAACTTGAGGATGCTCTAAAGCGACAATTGTGTAAGACCTTTCCAGACACTGGTAGGTTACCAACTGATGACACAGGTGCTTCTGAGGCTGCTCTTTATCAGAGGAAGAGTGGTGAAGGGGGCCGCTTGACTGATGCCTTTTCCAATTTTTTCAGTCCACGACGCCCAGGGATGTCAAATGTAGGCACCCATTGCCAGCGTCTTCACCATATGGTGCAGGACTATCTAGGGGCAAGGGCAGAGCTGGATACCTTTACAGCAGATGATCCACTGGCTTACTGGGTGTTGGATTGGATCACTGGCTAGAATTTAGCCAATATGCTATGGAGCTACTAGGTTGCCCTTCATCCAGCGTGCTTTCTGAAAGGACGTTCAGTGCCGCTGGAGGTTTTGTCACAGACAAAAGAGTGCGTCTGTCCACCGACTCTGTAGACCGGCTGACATTTATAAAAATGAATCAGTCCTGGATTAACTTAATAGATCGGGGATCTCTTCTGCATTCCCAAAAACTCCACCACTGCACTCTTCCACAATACCTGAGAGGGGTTCCAGTGTGAAGGCACTAGCTGCCACCAAATGCCCAATATTTGGGTGCACTGACACTGAAGCGTGTACCAGATTCATATCATATTAATATTTGATGGCAGGGTCCACCCCTGCACTCTTCCACAATACCTCAGAGGGGTTACTGTGTGAAGGCACTAGCTGGCACCAAAGGTCCAATTTTAATGCACCTTTTGTTACTTTCATCCAAAACCTGCATAAGTTTTACCATAATTTAGCAAAAAAATCACTAAACTTGTTCTGCGTGTCCTAAAACGTCTCCTCTGTTGCCTCAAGCAGTTGTTTATGAATAGATTAAAGGAAAAACATTTACCGTCATTTGAAATGTCATTTTTTTCTTTTTAAATGTTTCTATACATCCGACAAATCTGCCACTTCACGGGCAGGTTATGGGGACCTCCTAGGCATGATATTTGAAGGAATTTTTTGTTTTTATTCTTAACCTTTATTTCATGGAAGAATCACTGTTCCTTTAAAAACGTCTTTTTTAAAACTTTTTTTTCCATGTTTCCTGTCCCCCAGGGCACTACTCGGACCCCCATACACCTTTAATGGCAAATATCTTGCAGATATGCCCTCTTGCAGGGCACTCTAAAAATTGAACATTCGAGTCCCATTGACTTGCATTGAGTTCGGATCGTGTTCACGTCCGTGTCCGAACTCGAACTTTTGAAATTGTTCGAGTTTGAATGCGAACTGAACACGGGGGTGTTCGGCTCCTCCCTAATCTGGAGGGCTGGTCTGCCGGTGTCATTCCGCAATGCCTCTATTTTAAATTATGCTATTTGTCAAGGACTAACCATTATATTGAAGCCGCTGCGTCAATCCACGATGCTGATGGAATAATCACTAGGCCTCTATTCTTTCTCTCTCTCTCTCGTTTCATTGTTTAGTTTTAGTGACGTTAAAAAGCGGTACCCAGTTTAGCGTCAAGAACGGTGTATTGAGACTTTAAACTTACTATTGTTAGCGCTAACTAGTACATATCGAGACGCTACATTAGCACCAACTATCTATGAAATAGTGCCCTTAGTCTTTTCTCTCTGTTTTTTGCTACGCCGCGTCCTGCTCTGTCTTCAGGGTCTTCCTTTAATCTCAATAATGTCAAATATAATAATAAAAGTGTTAGTCATTAAGCGCTATTATTTTATTGAACTACCGGTAAGAGTGGATTTACTTTGGTGAACTGCTATGACAAATGCTGCTTTGCATCAACTAAAGATGTATGCGTATCACATCTTTTCTGTACCTTTATTTTGGTTTTATTTAGACATGTGCACAGCACAAAATTTTGTTTTGAACTAATGGATTAGTCCTAAAATGCAATTTATTTAGTTGCTAAAGAAATTTGTTTTCAGTTCTTTAGTATGAAAACTAATTTCATTCATCCGAAAACCAGTGGATACAATTACTATTGTAGTGGCTCCTCAGAGGGCTGAGATCGCTGCTTGTTACAGTATCTCTCACTCTCAGCACAATGTGGGCCATATTACATAGTTGGTGCTAACTTAACCAGAGCTGTTGTAAACTTCCCAGAGCCATTATAGCCTATGGAGGTTTTCATTTTACAACAGCTCTGGTTAAGTTAGCACCAACATTGTAATACTGCCCCGTGTCAGGCAAGCTGTTACAGTAACTGACTGCTGCTCATCACAGTGCTCAGAGTTTCAGTAAAACTAGTAAATAATATTTTTATATATAAGATGTTAGAACAATATTATTTCCTTGTTTTACTGAAACTCTGAGTGCTGTTACAGTCAGTTACTGTAACAGCTGAGCCTGATACATTGTACTGAGAGAGAATGTAACAAGCAGCCGATCTCAGCGCTCACAGTCACTGGATTTAAAGGGCTACAAAAAAGGCTCCTCTCTGTATAATGTATACAACATCCACCTGCTTTAATTAATACCCCTCTCTGTATAATATATAGAACATCCTCCTGAATTAATTAATGCCCCTCTCCATATAGAACATCCTACTGCATTGGCATGTGGAGGGTGCAGAGCTTCGGATGTTGCGCTCTTTATTGCTGGTCTCCTTCACTCATCAATGTAATATCACAAAAAGGACTGAAACTAAAATGTAGTGCATTTTATTTTAGTTTCTTTCGTTTTTTGTACTGAGCACTTTCGTTTCTCTTGAGTCATACGAAAACTAAATTATCCCAAAATTCGGACTAAATCGTTTTAGTACTAAAACGAATGCACATGTCTAGTTTCATTTCATTTTCTTTTCTTAAATACCTTACACCGAGAATCCCAAGCCACCCTTTCCCAGATGTTGTTGGACTACATTTCCCAGAATTCTGCAAATAATGGCCAGAGAATCATAGGAATTGTAGTCCAGAAACATCTAGGGGGCATAGGTTAAGATCCCTGCTTTACACTTTTGTCATTTTAGTGATCACCTTCTACCATCAGGGCATATACTGGCTATGTTATACCAAATTATTATCACATATTTGCCAACAGTGTCAGTTTTCCAGGGAATTCCCAAGTTTGTGCTCAGTGCCCAGCGTTTAATTGCCTCAAAACTCTGTCATGAATTTGAGACTTGTGACACATGAATTAAATTTAATGTCCCTGGACAATTAATTCCTCAAGACACTGTGGGTCCTATTCCAAAGTTGGTGCTAACTTAACCGGAGCTGTTGTAACTTACTAGAGTGGTTATAGGGCCCTATTCTGTGCTTCGGCACTAAAATGGGGACACTAACGGGGAAAATCTTCACCTGCACGTGTCCCCGTAGTGTCCCCATTCTAGCGCGATACTCTGGGGCAGACGGTGTCTCAGCACCTTGCCCCAGAACATAGCACTAACCGCAGTGATACTTGTGGTAGTGATTCCATGCCGCCGCAAGTATCACCACCCGAAATCCACAGGACTCAATGGAGGGTTGCGCTTCTGGGACTTCAGCCCTGTGCGGGCTCATACTCTCGTGAGATTGCACAGCACCACTGAGTGATCACGGAGGGAGACTGTGAACTGTTTCTTCCCAGTCTAAGTCTGCTCCCGGCAACAAGAAGCGGCAGAGTTGTAAAGTTTACAACAGCTCTAGTTAAGTTAGCACCAACTTTGGAATATTGCCTTGAGCATGTTATCATATACCATAATACCGGCTGATCTACAATCATGGAAAGCTGACTCTATACCACTCAGAAGACGCCACCAGTGAGTGACCTTGGGCAAGACACCCGACGATATGGATGCGCCTACCTCACAAAATACTTGTACTCTCATAGATTATAGATTTTAAGTTCCCTTGGGAACAGGATGACCCTGAATCAGGCCATAACATCCATGTGTGGTATTCCAATGTATCAACCCCTTGTACACTGATTTTGTGAAGCACTGGAGAATTTGTGGCGTTATATAAAATAATGGATAATAATAATAACCATAGAGCTCTTTTGTTCTCTATGAAATAATAATTTTGAAGCCAACAACATATCTCCTGCTAGATAACAGCTGATTACTATAATAAGACACTAGTGTAAAGTAATACTCTAATATTGATCTTAGCATACCCGAGACAAGGCATAGTTCTGCTGCTTTTTGATACTACACGTATATTAAATTAATAGAGCAGTACCTGATGACCCAATGCCAGAAGGTGAGAGTTTGCTGCTCCAGCCCAAAGCAGCTTGATCGGTATGCATTCATCCAGTGCAAACACCTGTGCATAGGTGTATTATTAATAGTGGATTATTTGAAAATGCTTTAGCAAAAGAAGCATAAAATAACCTGATTGCTTTGGCTGACTAACCCTTTGCAGGCTTTAAAAACAAACTTTGTAAAACATTACAGGTAAAACATAATGAAAATTTTAAATTAAGACTTCATTTGTCTGCGAAAAATGTTACTTATAACATAAAAAGCTGTAGAAAGCCATGGGGCCTAAATAGCTGTATTTAAAACTATTGAATGTGATTTTATATTCAACTGAGAAATTATTTAATGGGTTTTTAATTACTATTTAAGCCTTCTTTATTTGTAACCTCTGGGTGGTAAAATATTAATAGAGGCATGCATACACAGATAGCTTGATTTTAGATTTGAATGTTCTACAATATTTTGTGGAAAACCAGTGTTCCACTTATAAAATATTTGACTTGCGTGTGCTGTTATTCCCATTTCAACATTAACTGCTAGACAGGCATAGGATTAAACTGTATTTGTAGGAGTATAAAAGTTGAGATCATTTTAGGTGAAAACTGTGTGGCAGTTTTCAATGGTCCAGATTCTTAATGCTGTGTACAATTCTATTTCAATTCAATATCTTCTCCACCCTAATCACTACTCTTTTAGCATAGAGTGATGAAATAAAAGTATGCTTGAATTTTACTAAGGTGCAGCCACTTGAATATGTTTTTGTTAATTGCAGGGAGACAGGGGTCCCATAATACCATGTCAATAGCAGTGGTGTGGTGAAGGGGAGCAGGGGGGCACTTGCCCCCGGATGCCCGTCTGGGTTTGGCACCACAAGCAAGAGCCCCAAGTAGATACATTGCTCAGGGAGCCAGGCTGCACAGAATGAAGACAGACAGCAGTGCGACGTGTTGGCTTTGTGCTTAACACTCTTCTAAACACACACTGTGTTAGGTGGGAGATGAGACACCCTGGGACCTGATCCTCCCTCCCTGCAGCACAGGAACTCTGCCAAGCTGTTGTAAAACAGGTAGGGGAGAAATGCAGACAGACACCACACCACTAGACAGTGCTAGGGATTTATTTTATATATGTGTGTGTACACAATGTATGTGAAGAATCACACTGCAAACAGGGAAAAGGAATTGGCATGGAGGCCAGCTATTATGAACTGGGGGCATTGGGGTCAGATATTCTCAACCAGGGGCAATTGTTATGTCCTGGGGGCATGGGGGGTTAGATTATGAACCAGGCGCAACTGTTATGGACTGGGGGCATGGGGGGCTCAGACTGAAGCAGGGGCAACTGTTATGGACTGGCGACATGGGTGGGAGTTAGATAATGAAAAAGGGGCAATTATTATTTACTGGGGGTCAGCTATAATGAACTTGGGGCATGGGGGTGGCTTATGTTTTCTTTTGAGGACTTGGGATTGATTTAACGTATGGAAGTGTGTGCATCTGTCAGTGAGTGTGTGTAACTGTCACTGTATGTGGAGTTGTCAGTGTCTGTGTGTAGCTCCATGTGTGTTTCTTTGGCATTGTCAGTGTCAGGCTGAGATCCCACGAGCCTGGAGGGAACACCCGTGAGAACAGACGTTCTTTCCGCTCGAACGCCCGTGTGTCCACCTCACTGAATGCACCGTAGTGCGCTTAGCCCTATAAAGCATGAGTCTTCTATGGAGAATCACGCTTTGTAGACCTGTCCAACATCCGCTATAGTATTTCAACAGGAGAACTGCGCGACTGTTGTAATGTGCGATACTATTATGCACGTTACACCGTGAAGCCCACCCAGTCGAGCCGTCATAACACTGGGAGTGGGAGGAGGCATCACTACAGATTCAATTAGTACACTCGTGTAACCCCGGCCTCATACTCAAACAATCATCCCCATCATACTCATTGAACTTTATGCTCACTCACATCAAACTCAGCGAGTTTCATACTCACCCCAGTGGCACACAGTCAACCTGCACACATCCAAATTCCCACACAGACAGCTACATACTTGAACATAACGCTCATCACAGACATAAAGCATGATTTTGTAGTGTAATTAAAAATGTAATACTTATTTGCTTAAATTGGTAAAATGTTTGATTAAAAAAACAAGCAAACATTGGCCCTGCATTTTACCTTACACCTGGCCTCCACGGTATTAGCAGTTCATGCAAGACAGCCCAAGAATTTACAGGAATTGGAGGCTTTTTGAAAAGAAGAATGGGCAACTTTACCATCTGGGGAGATAAAGAGCCTCATCCACAAATTCCACAAAAGACTTCAAGTTGTCATTGATGTTAAAGGGGGCAATACACGGTATTAAGAATTCGGGTATGTAAACTTTTGTTCAGGGTTATTTGGGTAGTTTCTGTTGTCATTGTGATTTTAAAAAAAGTAAACACACTTGATTGATAATAAATGGCTTTAGCCAAACACTAACCATGAGTGAAAGAAAAGTTTTTGTGTTATTCATAGTCTCTGAATAATGGCCAAGAACTCATAAATTCTGCCAGAGTATGTAAACTTATGAGCACAACTGTATAATGTTTAGTGACAAAAATGGATTTGGTGCTGTGCTTTATACAACATATCCCACAAAGAGTTTTATTGGTCAGGTTTAAACTTGTAAGCTTAAAACTGGTCTCCACAACCTGTTCCCATCATGGCTTCCTGGTGATGCTGAAAGGCCCGGGGAATTAAAAACGGAGAAACGTTTTCATTTTTGTATCCAATGTGTATATTGTCTACTAAAATACGAAGGTGACTTCCATTTCAGTGTCCTTCCTTGAGTTGATACTGGAGTGCTAAGCATGCATTGGATTTATATACTGTATATATCTCCCAAAAAAAACTCTATTATGAATTCAAGTAGACTAGCAAAGTACAAGAGCAGTGGTCACTTGGGGAGAGCACAGGTAATCAATGTAATCGGTTAATGAAGTGGGCACTCTGGTGTCCTAGGGGCTGGACGAGACATCAAAATATTATTTTTAATTGTGCTCCACCATCTTCCTTGCTAACTCTGGAGCAGCTTGATATAGAGGAAGAAGTACAACTAAAGGTTTGCATCTCTTACATTGGCCCACAGCTAAATTCTACCGAGTGATGCCCTTGTCCCATCCACCTCTGTCACGGTCCACTCCACCGGCGCCACAGGAAGGCCAAGAATTATGCTGCTGAACCATGAATACCCCAGGCAGCCCTCTTCCTGGAATGTCTTGCCTGTGTTCAGCTATCCTGCAGACTCAGCAGGTGTTCTCCCTCATTAGCCTTGACTGTCTATATTTAAACTGGTCACACTCATCACCCAATGCTTCTGCATTGAAGTTCATTCTCATTGCATCTGCCTGTCTGTCAGCAGCTACTCTCTGGACTCCTTATATTTGTATACTGAACCTTTGACCTTTTTTCCTGGACTTCCCTTGCTCTCCACCAGCCCACAACATATGGACTTTGCTTATTGTCAGGAGCTGGTTCCGGGGTGGCACCAGTTAGGTAGGTTTGTGAGCCCAATGTGCGGTGTTGTATATTTTATCAACAGAATACAGAAGCGTCTTACTGGAAAGAAGTTCTTTGGGTAGTGTCAAGTCCAAGCAAAGAGTCTGTAGGCAGTCAGCAGTCAGATGGGTAGTCCAGGTACAGGCAGAATTTGGCAATGGTATAGGCGATCAGAAGAGTAATCCAGGGGCAAGCAAGGTTTGGCAACAGTAATATAAAGCAGTAAGGTTCTTGATAGAAGGATCACGAAACAGGGTCTTGAGGAGCAGCAATATGTAGGACCTCTGACTAGGAGATGTTTAACTACAATGGTTGAGGATTGGCTGTTGGGAAGCACAGTCTTTTATTTGATGCAGCCAATGCTTAATTAACCATATGGATCATGGAATAGGTTTGCAGCAAGGGTAAACCAGAGGTATGGGGAAACAATAGAATAGGTGCTGCCTGGATGAGGATTAAGCACCGGTTTAGGTCTTTTTATGTTTTATGGAGGCGACACTGGGTATCCTTACACTTATAGACTTTTGTTGTATGGATCAACCCTTTGTTGTATGGATCAACCCTTGACACCACGTTGGGTCTCCCCCTGTGCTCCGCTGTACCTACAAAGAACCCACACTGTGTCTCCAGTGTCTCTGCAACCCTGGTCTCCAGCCCTGCTGTGTCTAAATTCCCAGGCAGCTCTTTTCATGTCTGCCTATCTGGTGTCTCATGTAAGTGTTCCTCTTGTATCTGTGTCAAGTATTCCTCCTGCAAATCCCGAGTGTTCCTGTCCTGTGTTCATTGTTGCCTCTGTTAGTTACCCAGCCCACAGTATCCCAAGTCAGCACTGTTCCTGCATCGCCCCTTGTTGTTATTCCTGTGTATATGTACCCAATAAACTTCCTGTTTACCCACCGTATCTAAGCCTCCTGTGTATCACTGCATCCTGGGCTCATACCCTCGCATTCCCTTGACACCACTCAACCTACCTGGACTACAATAATCCTTTTTGCATCAAGTGACGTTTATCATTTACCTCAAATTGCATATATGTTTTTTATTAGAGAACAAGTTTCATTTTTATTCTAAGGCCCTGTAATATAAAGATACACTACGTTATTAGTACAGCTTTTTACTGTATGGCAGACATGTACTTATTTACTATACAGACAAATGTTTTAATTGTATTGTAAAAAGGGCCAATTTATAAAAGGCTTAAAGATACTATAACTGATAGCACAGAACAAGTAATTAATCTTAATTTCTTAACTCATTTTCTGTGATTTAGCTCCTAGTCCCATATCTCATTCATATTACAGTTTCCACCACTGCTATCAGTCTCATTTGATATCACAGAGCTTACTTCTCATATACTACATGCTATCTAGACTCGATTTTATACAATAATTAATGCTCCATCTGTCATGCTATTCCTTTTCTGACAACTTAACTTCCTGACTATCTATCTCAATTACATTACTTCTCATCCGCTGTCCAAACCCAAGGGTTTCTCCATGTGGAGCTATTACCATTTTCTGCTGTGTCCACAGATTTCTATATAGATCTTTGCTAAACACAAATCTGACTGTCATTCCAGTTCTACAACTTGCACTGCTTGTAGTAGCTTGATCTATATATATCAAGAAGTAATTGTAACAGAGGTGTACACTGAAATTATTAAAGTGGTGCCATGTAAGGGATGCTTTTCCCTTGGTTGGTTGTCATCTATCGACACATCACTATTATGTAGCATGTAAACCATTTTAAAAAGGTTCTATTCCGTTTCCAAAAAATGGAAAACCGCACCATGGAATATTGATCTTTATCCAGTAAAACATACACAATTCTGTAATTGGGCGAAAAGATAAAATAGTTGACATTGAAGCAATACTCTAGGTAAAGAATAAATATTTTTTCCAAGCTGTTGTTAATAAAATATAAAAGTGAAGCCTTTAAAATGTAAAATATTTTGTATTTGATCATTTATTCCACCGCAAAACCACTACGCTGACCTTCTCACTGTAATACCTCCCGGCATTCCTGATCATATTCAATCACATTCTTCTCATAGAGAAACACTGAGGACATACAGAGATATACATTACATACATAATATATACTACAAATACATTATCCCATGTACACACATTTATTATATTATCTATTCGGACTCACAAAATTCCATTGCACTGACATGTTGCATTTATCTGTTTGCCAATTCTTCTTGCCGTGTGCTCAGTACATGTGTGCATACAGTATTTACAGTAATTGTGTTGCATATATTGCGCAGTGTGTATATTGCACATGCAGACCCACTAATCTGCCAAGAATTTGTTTAACTGTGAATGGGGTGTATATGTGTGTATACTGTGGGTTGGTGTGCATTGCATGTTTCCTGTGTTTGTACATGCAGAGTGTACAGTGTGTGTAGGTTGCCCAGTGTGTACTGTATGTGTATGTATTGCACATGCAGAGCCAATAGTCTGCCATGGATTTTGTAACCCTGAAGGTGTGTTTTTTTTGTATGTGTGCATACTGTGGGTAGATGTGTATATTGCTTGTGTACTGGACGTGCATATAGTTTGTACAGTGTGTGTGTGTATATTGTATATGTGTATTTATATATTTCATGGGTATTGTAGGTATGCAATGGGTGCAATGTGTGTGTATGTATGCATTGCGTGTCTACAGAGTTTGTGTACACTGTATATATCAAAATATATATATTTTAATTTGTACACCAGAACTTGTAATTGATTTTAGCCCTATTCCAACGAAGCCATTATGGTTAACAAGTGAGCCATTAAGTGTGACGGCCACAACTTGTTAACAGTAATGGCTTGTGCCTGTCCTGCAAACTTCCCTTGCAGATTAGCTGAACTGGCTTACTACTGCAAATTAATGCTTCCTGTACTTTGTATAGGAAGTGTCCATTTGCAGGCAGCCAGAGAATCAACAAGTGATTACAAGGCTCTTCTTTATTCAAATCTTGAGCTGGTATTTAAAATATACCGGCTTGGAGGCGCCAGTGTTAAGCGATTTTACTTTGCATTTGTAAAAATTACTTAAAGGACCACTCTACACATCATGACTACTTTAGTTTTGTACTGTGGTCAAGCTGTGTGGAGTAATTATGCAAAATCCATAAAAAATGCTGTAGGGGATGTTCACATTTCGGAAGCCCTGAGATAACAGGAATGAGCAGCTCAGCGCCAAGGCAGAAAAAGTGAGTATTAACACCTCATGTAAAAAAAAAATAATAATAAAAATTGGACAGTTACTGTCTGCAGCATCTGCATAATTATTTAAGGGTAAAGGGGGGGTTAACTATAGTGTCCATTCAACACAAAAATAAAATAGTAAAAAGTAAACCTACACTTTACTTTTGCCCAATGAAGAGGATGGTGCGATGTGCCACCTCTATGTGCCGCAAGCAAAATGAAACTGGGAACAAATAGTTCCTAGTGTCCCTCGGCTGACCATGACCGTGCCCAACCCTATTTATATGAGCTCGAGCAAGTCTGAAAGTGACATCTGCAAGAGTGCTCCGTGTCATCCTCGGTATGCAGCGCCCTACTATTTACTACCGGTACTACTAACTCAGCGGCTCATTCATGATAGAGCCTGTAATAGCGAGGCACCAATGGATAACAGCTCACAGTGCATTCACTTCATTAGAGCCAGTGACGGGGCTCTTCGCTTGTGAGTGGAACAGTTTATTGTCATCTATTCCACTATTACTTATACACCCTGCACTATTATTTGCATTTTTGTGTTTTTTTCCTATATAATCCATATTGGACATTTACGATACATACCATGAGAACCACCTGAATACCAAGAAGCGACCGCAATCGCGCCGCCAGATATGTATATCCATATCTGTTATCACATTGGTTTGGGGGAAACCTCTAAAGATCTGGTTTGGCATTGGTATACTGGTGGTGGTACATATTTGGGCGCTGACTATTTTTTCTTTTGTGTCTTAGAGATAACATGTCCATAACGAGTCTTATCGGTACAGAAGGTCTCAAATGGGGCCAATGGAGGCAATCCCTCCGTCAACCATGCAGTGGAGCGTAAAAAGTGACTCAGTTGGGCATATTGGAATCTCACCATAGACTTGGTCGCTCTATCCGGGGCCACCAACTGGTCCAAGGGGAGTAGGCTATCGTCTTCCACTACCGCCTCAAGCGGTATATACGGTTTTGGTAGTATCCCATCTAGAAAAGTAGGGGTCAATCCCAGTGGGAACAATAGGTTATGTGTCAAGGGTGCCAGGCGGGAGGTTGGTGTAGTCAGTCCCAATGATTGGCAAGTTTCTCGGTGGCTTTATATTATCATCTTTGAAACCCTTTCCAGAGAAAAATAAATAACTTTGAAAATTCAAGCTGCAGAGAGAAGGTACTTTCACTTGAACCATTATAAAAAGCAGATGTTGATTTGGCTCCTACAGTGTCTCTTTAACTGTAAAATGGATTTATTTTTTTAAAAAGACACTTTAGGTTATATATTACATTGAGGAAGTTTATCATAACTATAAAATCAATTAATAAATTGATATCATTGCATTATTATAAAATACTCTTTTCTTAAATTGAACCAGTCACATCACCGACTAATTGCATTTTTGTTAGATGTTACAGCATGCTGGAAGATGTTTAGTGGTGGTTTTTATTTCCATGCTGTGTTGCTCAAATACCCCCAGGATATGAATGACATTGTTTACAGAAAGGACTCATAAAATGCAGCAATTACATTGCAATAGTGAAAACAAAACATTACTTTTGAATAAGAACAGAGTACCAAAATATAACTAATACAGCAAATCTTATCTAAAAACTAAGAGAACAACAGATCACATTAAAATATCTATACCTATAAAATAGTTTTCTCCGTCGCCGCACATCTGGTTTCTGTTGGCTGTGCGCACATCCAACAGAAACCTGATGCGCCCCTTCGGAGAGACGCCTCTACCCGTCGGCTGTGTGCGCATCAAGGAGAGCTGGATGCGCACGCAGCAAACGTGTATAGGCTGCGCGCGCAACTTTGCCATCCAGTCTGCACAGCAAGCCAGACAGTGGCTGCAACATGCTGCCCGATCTGTGCCCTTAAACCTCTACACCAGGGCAAGACAAGGTAACGGAGCAGGCACTATCCACAAAGATCATCATCCTATTAACCAGAGACATTTTTAGGAGCCAGGGAAAGCTCCAGACATGCATTAACAGATTTAATCAAGGGTTGCTCAGTGCAACACTATTCCCCCCCAACACATCAAGGCACCCATCAGATGACCGAGCCCCTGCCCAAACCCAGCTTGTAGCTGCCCACTAAAAGCAAGACCAGGAGACTGCCCAAAAGACACCCAAACTCCTTAAATGCTGCCCCTCCCCACAAGTCCAGAGGCTGCCCAAAAGGTACCCCCTAACACACAACTCCATGTGGCTACCCAGGAGGTGCCCCCCTAACACACAACTCCATGTGGCTACCCAGGAGGTGCCCCCCTAACACACAACTCCATGTGGCTACCCAGGAGGTGCCCCCCTAACACACAACTCCATGTGGCTACCCAGGAGGTGCCCCCCTAACACACAACTCCATGTGGCTACCCAGAAGGTGCCCCCCTTTAACACATCTCCATGTGGCTACCCAGGAGGTGTCCCCCTAACACACAACTCCATGTGGCTACCCAGGAGGTGCCCCCTTTAACACAACGCCATGTGGCTACCCAAGAGGTGCCCCCCTTTAACACAACTCCATGTGGCTACCCAGGAGGTGCCCCCCCAACACACAAGTCCAGGTGGCTACCCAGGAGATGCCCCAGCCTTTAATACAGCTCCATGTGGCTACCCAGGAGGTGCTCCCCCTTTAACACAACTCCAGTCTACACATTAAAGGGCAGCAAGTTCCCAAACAGTCCAACATAACTTCCGGGGCCCTAACACAAGCACGTGTGTGCTCCAGGGTGTGATTGGCTGCAGCTCCCGGGGAGAAGGGGGGGGTGATATGCGAAAAACTACAAAAAAACAACAGTATGTTAAATAATTCCAATGAATAAATTAGATGATTAATGGATGCTGACACCGCTACTGCTATTACTGCCACTCACATACCGCTACTGCTATTACCTCACACTCCGCTACTGCTATTACCACCACTCACACACCGCTACTGCTATTACAGCCACTCACACTCCCTCACAGGGGGCTGCTACATGTCAGGCATAGCATGGGATACGAGAGGGAAGAGGAGCCGCTGACGGGAGCTTACAATCGAAGAGAGGGAAGAGGAGCTGCTGACGGGAGCTTACAATCTAAGAGGGAAGAGGAGCCGCTGACGGGAGTTTACAATCTAAGAGGGAAGAGGAGCCGCTGACAGGAGCTTACAATCTAAGAGAGGGAAGGGGAGCCGATGACGGGAGTTTACAATCTAAGAGAAGGAAGAGGAGCCGCTGACGGGAGCTTACAATCTAAGAGGGAAGAGGAGCCGCTGACGGGAGTTTACAATCTAAGAGAGGGAAGAGGAGCCACTGACGGGAGTTTACAATCTAAGAGAGGGAAGAGGAGCCGGCTGACGGGAGTTTACAATCTAAGAGAGGGAACAGGAGTTGCTGACCGGAGCTTACAATCTAAGAGAGGGAAGAGAAGCCGTTGACGGGAGCTTACAATCTAAGAGGGGAAAGAAGAGCCGCTCTCATGAGTTTACAATCTAAGACAAGGAAGAGGAGCCGCATAACTATATATAAAATCATTTCCTCCGTCGCTGCGCTGGATGAAGCCGGGTGCGATAAACAGCCACATCATTGGGAGCACTGGGCAGCCATATCCTCTACAACAATAGACTGCCCTCCGGGCATGCGTTATACCTAGTCTTTATATAACAGATTAACGAACGACAAAAACACACATATTTAAACCACTTCTGAAATCTGAAAGGCTATTGTAATTACCGTTACACAGTCTAAATATTTTTCCAGTATCTCTCTAGCCAAGTAGGATGAGCAAATAAGCTATAATTTGGAGTATTTCACAAACTACCAGTAGGGCACAGACAGTCCATGCTGACAAAGAAAACAAGAAGGTTCCAGAACCCATTTGGAGACGCATCCCACAAGTTCCAGTGGTCGCAATCATGACTAGCACCATCCTTTTGGGCATCAACCCCACTTCCCTGATAACATGGACTGCATAATAAAACAGAAGAATCTGTGTTCTGGGCACCACCTAGTGGTTCCTTTCACAATTGTTCATGTGTTGAGGGTTAATTAACCCCTCTAGACCTTTAAGAGCAGAAAAAAAAAGGCAGCAATAAAACCGTAACTTGTGAATGTTTCTCACAGTAAATCAGCAGCTTGTCCGTTCACTCGGGCTTATCCCTAGAAACCCAGTTAGAAGCATAAATAGAGAAAAAATGTGGCGGGACAGGCGCTTCCTTCACACTGACAGGGATGTCCTCACTTAAATGACAGGGATGTCCCCACTTAAATGACAGTTCTCCCCTCTGTTGGATGAGTGTAAACCTCAAACAAAACAGAAAACAAAAATAATGGTGCAGTATGTCAAGGCAGTATACTATTAAAATAAAGATAAGAGGATTGCACTCACATGGTGTGGTGTCTTAGTATCAGACACCAGATGTTTATAGCGGCTGGCAGAATTATGGAAGGAACGCCAGACTTCCCTTGGTGGTGCTCCAACGTCTGTGGTGGTCCTCCAATCTTTGGGTACTCCAAGAACCTTGATGTTGTTTCAGTATCCGTTCCCCTGATCCTCAGCAGCGGTGTAGATCACAATCATGTGGGGTACAGCAGCCAGGAAACAGGAAGAATAGGGACAGCAAGCAAGGTATAATGGGATTTATTAGTATAAAATAATTAAAATAATCTTGGTACATCCAAACGCGTTTCGCGGTATGAAGCCGCTTCCTCGCTTGACATCTACTGAGGAAGCGGCTTCATACCGCGAAACGCGTTTGGATGTACCAAGATTATTTTAATTATTTTATACCAATAAATCCCATTATACCTTGCTTGCTGTCCCTATTCTTCCTGTTTCCTGGCTGCTGTACCCCACATGATTGTGATCTACACCGCTGCTGAGGATCAGGGGAACGGATACTGAAACAACATCAAGGCTCTTTTGCACCTCCGGAAAGGGGAAAGGGGTGTGCAGCATTAACAACTTCGCTGCCGGATCGCGATACGACGCAAATTTGCGCCAAATTGTGATTCAAACCTGGAGGGGATTCAAACCTGGAGGATGCTGGACATCATTGGAAAGACCTGATCATGGACTTTCCAATGATATCAAACATGACTAGGTTCGTTGTAAAAAAAAAAAAGCTAAAAATAAAAAAATTTAAATAAATAATTTTTTTAAAAAAAAAACATATTTTTTTTTAAAAAAAAATTTGTCTGGGGGGGTTTAGTTAAATAGGACCTAGGCTGTCATCTAAAAATAATGAGCATAAAACAGTCAGAATGAGCTCAGCGCACATAGGTGAACTGGCTCTGCAATGAAGGGGTTAAAAAGCAAAAACATGTAAATATTGGGTATTTCTATTCTCGGGACAAAATTCTGAAACTATTTAGCTGGGGTCTTTTTTGGTGGTTTTAGATTTTGGGGATTAAATTACGAAAAAGTGTGTTTTTACCATTTTTTCATCATATTTCATATTTTTTTATAGTAAATTATTGATATGATGGAAATAATGGTATTTTTAGAAAGTCCATTTAATGGCAGGAAAAACGGTGTATAATATGTGTGGGTTGCATAAACGAGTAAGAGGAAAATTTGACCTAAACACAAACAGCGTAGAAATGTAAAAACAGCAGCGGTCACTAAAGGACGGATTTATGTAAAACCGCCTGGTCACTAAGGGGTTAACATGCAAAGTGCAAGCAAAACAGTAATTACCGTTAGGATCACGAAGTCCTAACGCTAATTACTCACCTCTGCGGGTAACTGAAAAGTTAGCCACAGCTTCTGCGGAATCAGTTGCAGCAGCTGGACCCTCCTCTCCCAAAAAAAGTTTAGATGCTCACCTCTCATCCTGCGACGAGAATGGTGGCCCGGTCTGCCGCTTCTGGCCACCAGGAGCAGAGTGAGACTGAGGACGCTTTCCCCTTAGCGCCCCGTTTTAGCTTAGGGCACATGATGGTGCCCTAAGTATTCTATTTACATAAAGATTCCTGACAAATAGTCATACTGGAGCTGCTATATTTTATAAGTGTAAGGAAGTATATTACTTATTTATTTGCAGTGAGAGTGCATTTATGACAAGAAAAGGGGAAGGTGCTGAAGCTTTTTGAACAGCTTTGAGTTCTGTTTATCTTTTACAGAAAGCCAAAGATCTAATTGTATTATTATACAAGTATAATAGTACATTTTTGGGCATAATTGGGGCCCTCTGCATATCTATCAAGTAATCTTCTTGTCTCTAAAATTAATCTTAAGTGTATTTTAGGAAGATTACAATATGGTTTACACTGTCTGCAATGAAAAGTTGTTTTCCGTAAACCAATTTGGTCCTGACAGTGAAGGGGTTAAGATACCAGGAAAAGATTGACTGTTGACCTTTATCTGACCATAAAGCTGCTATTCCTGAGCCAGTTTATATCAACAGGCTCAACATCACGTGAGTCTGATATAGTGTTTTGTCTCATTGTTGAGGAATATAAATGAGATGTCAAAATGCTGTATATAGGAAAGTTGTATTGTTTGTATTGCTGGGTTCCACTGACTATTTTGTGAACAGTTATTTTTACATTACTGGTTTCTTCACAATGATCATTCAATACGAGAAAAAGGTTATTCGTAGGAAATGACTAAGCCAGGCTATTGAAGGGTAATCAGCTGAGATTGCTTCTTCAAATTTGTTAGTGATAAAACATTTTCATTGTAATCTTTTTATAAAGATCTTCAACTGGTATAATGACGACCTGGGTTTAAAAGCAAACTAGCTGAAACTAAATGGCGCATGTATCAAAGCCCGGGGTCAGTGCGAGGGCTATGTTATTATCTTTGCTCTTTGCTAGCAGGGGTTAGGACCTTGGAAAAAAGTCACGGATAAACTACAGGAAACCTTGTGACTGATGTATCTTGGATTTGTTTGAAAACAGCATTTTCCACGCTTTATCAATTATTAGCATAGCCAAGTGAAACATTTCATTAAAATTATAGTTTTAAAAAGTCATTGAATTAATTAAATCATGAAAAGGCATTTTAAATAGCACTATTTTATTCAAGAAATGTCTCAGCGCACTTAGTAATCACTTGACATCAATGGCAGACAGGAAACCTCATGTGGTGAAAGGAAATCATGAAAAACATTACTAAAAGAGAAATGATATTAATATCACTACACAAATGCGGTAGGTCAGGCATATAATACAGCATGATTGAGTCTAAGCAACTGTAAAAAAAAACGTTAAATGCTAACGTAAGACACCAGAACATGAAGGAAATAGGAATGAAAAATACCTCATCCATGTACCGCCTAAAGGTTGTCTTCAAATCAGTATGCTTCTCACCCGCTATCCAATGACACTACAAAAACAAAGGAGCTTCATAAGGAAAATTAAACTGAATGAGGGTGCTTGGGTCATGGCTATTAAATGTCTGTCTGGATGTTACAGATTTCTTTGTTCAATGTAAAAAGCCACTGTCAGCACAATAGTCAGTGTAGGTTTCCAGAAATTTAAGCAGTAAGCATTACCAAAGATATTATGCAGATACAAATTCGAAATCTAATCTACAAGCATAACATGTTCATACCTTTCCTTTTTTCAGCATGTCCAGATATTGTTCCTAGTGCCTTGCTAATATCCCAAAACAGTAGCTAAGTATCTCTGGATGTGCAGGATCACCTCAATATTACCTTTTCTGATGCCAATAATCGAACTGCAAACAGTGAAACAAAACAGGGTCAATCCAGGTATTCCGATTAAGGCTAATGTCAGACGAACGTAGTCAGAACGCACTCTGCGTGCGTGCACAATGGACAGACGTACTGACGGAAGATACTGTAGACCCCACACGATCCGTTTTTGTTGACGGACGTAGAAAAAAAGGGAATTATGGGAAACAAAATTCATATGAAAAATGATAAAAATTCAAATAGGATATGAAAAGTCATTTTGTGTGCCAAGGTGCTGGATGTCGCAAATGCGTCGCGTCTGACATCTCATCACTCACACAGAACGCTGCGCTGACGTGGCGCAGTCTGCATGTCCGTCTAGCGGTTTTACGTTCTTGCCTAACTTGCATGTGTTTGCCACGTGCGTTGTGCATGTGCAGTTCGGTGCGCACGTACTTATTGTGTGGGTCTCTATTGCTCATAATTCTATGCTACGATGGACGTCAAACTGTGCGGCAACATGGACGTGATCACTGTGTTCATTTGACACGGGCCTAAGAGTTTCCAAAGAACATCCAGTAAATAAAACGCACAGCTACATACTGAGTTCAGGCAGGGGCTGGCTTTTACAACCTGCTAAGTGACGTGATGTAAAGTATTTGAGTTTTCTATGTAGGTTTTACTCCTGGGCAACTCCATAAACAAGTTTCAACTTTGGTTTCTTTTAAATTCTAAAATCTATTTTCATAAACATTAACAATGACAAGTACACATAAAGGAGATAAAAGGCATTGAACTTCAGGAATATTGAAGCAATTCGTAGGTTGCGGGTTTGAGTCCCAACAGAGTCAGTTTTTGGATTTGGAGTACAGTGTAGCTCCACACAACACGTTATTCCACCACCAGAATCCCTTATAGACAGTACCAGAAACAGTGGTTTCCTCTAAACCAAAAACATTTATAAATACATATAACCTGGTACAGCGCAACTTAATGCTCATGAAGGTTTTCGGATGTCTCACATCGTCAGACGCGATGACGTCAGTTTCAGGCGTCCCCCCCCGCCGGAGCAGGGACAGCGCCTGAAGGAGAGGGGGGGATCCTTTGGATCCCTCTATCTCCCCATCACTGGGAACTAACAGTAAACAGTCACAGCCTGGCCTTTCCAGGGATGTATGGCATTAACCTCTTAGTGGTAAGGCCGTGATACAGAACCAATCGGTTCCAGATCACAGCCTTTTTCCAGTGGGGGCCGCCATCTTGGATGGCAGCCTCACCTCTGTGACTCCCCACGTCCACTGACGTCATTGGACGTGGCACGTTGACGTCAGTTACCCAGGGAAACCCTAGCTGCCTAGGGATTTCCTAAGAAAATCCCATGGTGGAGATAGGGGGGGTTCTTTGAACCCCTTTATCTCCTGATCGGTGGCAGCTAGGGGGTCATGCAGGGTATTGTTTGAAAGGCCTCATCATGTCCTTTTGAATGATATTAAACATGACCATGTTACAAGTAAAATTAAAGTGTAAAAAAATAAACATATAAAATAATAAACAAATAATTAATAAAAAAATAAAAACGTGCTTTTTTATTTTTTTAATGCAGCACTATTGTTCACATTTCAATTATAATGTGAACAATGATGCTTCACTAATGATTTTTTTTGGGGGGGGTTAGCTAAAATCATGTAATTTCTTCCAAAAAAAAATGGGTTACCCGTTCAAATTTTTTTAACAAGTCTACCCCATTGAATATAACTGCAAAGGCTCGGGTAATAAAATGCAAAAAAATATATACTTTACACACTGTGGATGATTGAAATTTTATTAAAAATTCTCATTTTTTCTATTTACCTTTTTTGTCGGCTTATCGCCTTTTTCTAGCGGCTGGTTGGTGGTGCTCTGTTTGGCTGGTCGTCGTCTTTTTTCGGATCGATTCCGTATTTTTTGTGTGAGTTTTCAAATAGATTTGGCTGGTTTTCAGCTAGTTTTCAGATTCATTCTGTGCTGTTTTGGATGTGTTTGGCAGTTTCGCAGTGTTTTTTCCATTCGATTCGGCGATATTTGCATCGTCTTTTTCGGATGCGACCATCAGCTTTTCCCTGCGCTTCGTGGACCCTGCGGTGAATGCTGAATTTACCGCAGGTTCAAGGAATTTCACTCCCTGAAGTGTGGGAATGAAAGAGAACCGAATTTCGGGTGGAATTTTGGTGCTCTTTGAATAACCCTGTTAACATTCATTCTTCAAGGTAAATGTAATCCAGCAAAAACCTAGAAGTCCAAACAGCTTCTTAAAAGAAATTTGGACTTTAATGTCCTCACTTTTTCTTATGATGACAAGCATATAACTCCTGTTTTGTTTTTTGGCAATCCCTATTACAAATAAGCAGCCAGTAATGAAGACGGTATGCAGCTATTTATTTCCAATGCGAAAAACATATATATTGCAGTATAACATAAAATAGCCTTACTTTGCCAGTATTTTATATGTATCAGTCTGATATCCCTCACTGGCTACATTCGTTTGGCACCTAAGGCAGGCCATAAGACCTGCCTGTCTTTTCCTATCTAGATATTTTTAATGAATCTTGCTCTGCAGTGACTTATAAATCAGGTCACATTTCAGAACTGATTGTGAAGGTTGTTAGACTGGAAAGCGCATGTCATTCCTCGTGACTTTATCAAAGAAAATAAAGATGAAAAGCTTTTTTGTTTGTCTTTGAGTGGGTGGAAGGAGATATAAGAATAGTATGATGAGCTAGATGAATGAGTTGGAATAAGACAGTAAAGTGACAGATTATAAGAGATGTGCAGAAATTTACGCTGTCTGATATGATAGAACAAAAAGTAGTGTATATTTAAATATATAATTTAGAACATCTAATGAGCAAGATGATAATCTTATTAACATAAGCAAAAAAAAATTAGGAACTGTAAAAAAAATCAAAGCATTTTTAATTTAGAATTTTCTCATTGTTTAGTCTTGGATCGAACAGTTCTAATTTTACTTCCAAAACTGGAGTTTACATCGTTATTGTTATTATTATTATTATAACTATTGGGAATAGCAAGAATCCTCAAAGTCTTAACACCTTCACTACCATTGCATTTTCCACTGCCAGCAACCAGTATTTTTCTTTTGAAAATCATTTGTGAATATCCACAATGTATTCCTTATTGTGATAACCTAGTTGGTAAGCAGATGTCACCATCTGCTGGCCAAAAGGAGTTACTGCAGTTCTGTTCTCCGTGCAGGATCAGATAGGAAGATGTCATTGAGACACATTCCCAGGAATTTTAAAAAGTGTTAGCACTTACTGTGCTAAAACGTTAGGAGCATGTTTTGGAAACCACATGCAAATGAATTGCATTTGTGATAAGCAAAATTCCTTTGCATTTTTCTGTGGAACACCATATCGACTAATTTATACTATATTGGGGCACCAAGAGGCGTCTTGCAGATTGAGTATAGTCAAGCATAATTAATCTTTGTAGTTAAAGATGGTTAAAAAAAATAACCATCAGTGGTTTGTCCCTTTCAGAGCTCTTGATAACAGTGGTCCTGAAAATATATCTCTTCTTCTTACATAGAAATGCAAACAGCAGCAGTAGAAACTTCACAGTGAAGTTTCTGCTGCCATTGTCTGGTTGTCATTGTCTAGAGGCCTCCATTGTGACACGTCAACGTATGGCCCATTGTAACTATGGCATTTTACTCAGTTGTTTGCAGATCTGCAACAGCACTAGCCCTACATGAATAATGACCAATATGTTCTCTTTCATTTTGCTGCTGTAATTTGATTAACAAAAATCTCAAACATACAAGATGTAAAGTACAATGCATTTACAAAGTAACAAAGAAAGAACCTCTAAGATATTGATTATGTTTAAGTCTGAGGCCATTGAATGAACTTCAATCAGCTATCGCTACATCATGAATTTGCTTATCAAACTCATCTTGAAGCAAAGACTTTTTTCAAGGACAATATGTCACTTCTAACAAACACTGTGTTACATGTTGCATTTGGAATTTGTGAACAATACAGTATATTATATATTGGACAGCTTGGAAACTTAATTAAAGTTACATTTACCTTCAGATTTAGCCATATTGTGGTATCAGACAGCATAAGATTTAAATATGTTAGTTATTCATGCATAAAAGCCTTTGCAAGTATGGCTATATTTCCATAGAATCACCTGATCAATTCTATATTCTGCAATGACAGGGAATCAGTACATGCTGTTTTTTTTAATTTATTTTCTTTTTATTATATTTGGGGGGGTAATAACACTTCAGTACTACAGGATGAAAACATGGGTTAGACCTCTAGAACTATCACCTGGATTTCCTTGGTCAATCTTCTAGCACAGTGGTTCACAAATGCGCTCTTCAAGTACCCCCAACAGGCCAGGTTTTAAGGATACCTTGGGGAAATGCTGAATCCTGCAATCACTGAGCAGCAGTGGCGTACTAAGGGGAGGGGTGGGGGGCAGACCGCCCCAGGCGCAGCTGGACAGGGGGGTGTCATCTAGCCTGCCCTGCTGTCACTGGGCGTCCATGCAGCAATGTGGTTTGTGCTTCCAAATGTGGTTTGTGGAAGCAATGTGGTTTGTGCCGGGGCTGCTAGCGGAATGCATTCCGCTAGCAGTCGCTCGACTGTCCGCGTTCCCCCGAGCGCTGCATGTGCCTCCCTCCCTCCTCACGCAGCCACTGCCTCCTGAGTCCAGTCTGAAGGCTGTGACCCCACCTGCAGCTGAGATCTCGTGAGATCCTGCGTGAGCGCGTCACAGCCTTCAGAGGGCTGAGGAGGCGGCCCTGTGCAAGAGCATGTCTGAGCTGCTCCGAGGAACATGGCGGTCCTAAAGTCTGCAGGCTAGGTAAGTATAATTCCGGGGGTCCCTGTCTGGCTATAATTAATTCTGGGGGGCATGTGACTGGCTATAATTAATTATAGGGGTCCCTGCCTGGCTATAATTTATTCTGGGGGTATGTGGCTGTCTATAACTAATTCCGGGGGGCATGTGGCTGGTTATAATTAATTCTGGGGGTCCCTGTTTGGCTATGATTAATTCTGGCGTCCCTACCTTGCTATAATTAATTATGGGGGCGGTGTGGCTGGTTATAATTAATTCTGTGGGTCCCTACCTGACTATAATTAATTCTGGGGGCATGTTGCTGGTTATAAATAATTCTTGGGGTCCCTGCCTGGCTATAATTAATTCTGGGGGCATGTTGCTGGTTATAAATAATTCTTGGGGTCCCTGCCTGGCTATAATTAATTCTGGGGGCATGTTGCTGGTTATAAATAATTCTGGGGGTCCCTGTCTGGCTATAACTAATTCCGAGGGGCATGTTGCTGGTTATAAATAATTCTGGGGGTCCCTGTCTGGCTATAACTAATTCTGAGGGGCATGTGGCTGTTCATTGGGTAGGTACCTATTACGTGTCTTTTTAAAACATGGTTTTTATCCATGTGGTGTCAAACAATTAAATCAGCATTGCTCAAGGTAAAGGATTGGTTTAGGAATGATATGGCTGGTATATTTTTTCAAACCTTGGTATATTTACTAGATAAAGTCTTATAATTTGAGAAACCTGAACCCCCCCAGGAAAAAATTTATCTACGTCACTGCTGTGATACATCATACACATCGCACATTACTGTATCACAGAGCTCCACAGTGATAAAACTCACAGTAGTGTGCGGTGTGTATGAGTTTTATTGCTGTGGAGCTTTGTGATACGCTCATACACACCTACAATATGTGAATTTTATAGCTCTGGAGCTCTGTAAAATGCATAGGTGTGATTTTTTGTGACACTGTTGACCACCCCCTCCTCTACAGACCCTCAACTCTCTGGGTCTCGGTGACACTGCACTTGCTTGGGTTGACTCCTATTTATCCAACAGGTCCTTCTGTGTGTCCTTTGCTGGTAACTCCTCCTCTTCATTGCCTCTATCTGTTGGTGTACCTCAAGGCTCTGTCCTTGGTCCTCTGCTCTTTTCCATCTACACCTCCTCCCTGGGCAAAATCATCAACAGCTTTGGCTTTAATTACCACCTCTACGCTGATGACACTCAGATCTACCTCTCTACCCCTGATCTCTCTCCCCCTGTCCTTTCAAAAGTCAGTGACTGTTTATCTGGCATCTCCTCCTGGATGGCCTCCCACCACCTAAAGATCAACATGTCAAAGACTGAGCTCCTACTTATTCCTCCCTCTAATGCCTCCCCACCTCCTGACTTCTCTATCACGGTGGAGGGTATCACCATCTCCCCATCAAACCAAGTTCGCTGTCTTGGAGTTACACTGGACTCTGCTCTTTCCTTCATCCCCCACATCAAGTCTCTTTCCTCCTCCTGCCGATACCAACTGCGTAATATTTCCAGAATTCGGCCATTTCTTACCGCTGTCACCACAAAACAACTCATACACGACCTGGTAATCTCCCGACTCGACTATTGCAATAATCTCTTATCTGGCCTCCCTCTGTCCCGCCTCTCCCCCCTACAATCCATCCTGAACGCCTCCGCCAGGCTAATTCACCTCACCCGCCGCTCTGTCTCTGCCGCTCCCCTCTGCGAGTCCCTTCACTGGCTCCCCATCCACTGCAGAATTAAGTTCAAAATCCTTATCCTTACCTACAAAACCCTCACTAACTCAGCGCCCCACTACCTGTCCTCACTAATCACCAAATACACCCCAGCCCGCTCCCTAAGGTCAAACAGTGACCTGCGCCTAGCTTCTCCCCGCATCACCTCTTCCCATGATAGACTGCAGGATTTCTCACGCGCAGCCCCCACTCTCTGGAACGCTCTCCCTCGTGCTGTCAGACTTTCCCCTAACTTCTCTTCCTTCAAACGCTCCCTGAAAACATTGCTATTTAGGGAAGCCTACCACCCAACTCACTGACGCAACCATCAATCACTCTCACCTTACAGTCCTCTCCTCCTGTTTCCAACCCCAACCCTCCTAGATTGTGAGTTCCTACGGGAATAGGGCCCTCATCTCCTCCTGTACTGTTTGTCAAATGTTGTTCAATGTATTGTAACCCTGTCTATACTGTGCTTATTGTACAGCGCTGCGGAATATGCTGGCGCTTTATAAATTAATAATAATAATAATAATAATAATAATAATTTTTTGGGGGGGGGCAGAATTTCACTCTTGGACCCAGACAGAACAATGTCTTGGGCTGGATCCATTTGCGTTTTGCATAAAATTAAAATTCTTTCACCTCATCACCTTGTTGAGGTGGATCGATGAACTGCATTTTTGCCTTTTTTCCCTGGGGGGGGTGTAAAAGGGAGCATCTGCCCCTGGTGCCAAATGCCCTAAGTACGCCTCTGATGAGCAGCAAATCATATCACCTGTGCTGTGCTTTGGATATCTGGAAAACCTGACCTGTTGGGGGTACTTGAGGGAACGTGGTTGGGAACCACTGCTCTAGCACATCCAGATAAGACATGAGAGATGTATTATATTAATCAGTTTTAGGCTAATGAAAGAATAAATTATTGTTATAAATATTTTTATGATCTAGAGCAGTGTCACTGTTTCTCAAACTTCTCCCTGGGACCCCCAACGAGGCCAGATTCTGCAAATAGCTGAAGCACAGCACAGGTGATATGATTTGCTGCTCAGTGATTGCAGGATGCAGTCTGCATTTCCCCAAGGTGATCTGCAAAATCTGGCCTGGTTGGGTTTGAGAACCACTGATCTAGACCAGGGGTCAAGTAAAGCAGGAATGCGGGGGGGGGGGGGTGCCCAGTTCCTCCACTATTTTAGCAGGGGGCACTGAGTTCACATTTTCCCCCTACAATATAAAACCTTTATTTAGGTGTTTACTCATATGTTTCCAAGTTACATAATAAATATTATTATCATGCATTTTTTATTAATCTCTGTCTATATATAAATACTTTAATATCAAATTAGAGAGTGGGTGCTATATTAAATGAGAGAAGACTTGGTTTATTGGGGGCTGAAATCTTGGAGTTCCTGCACAAATTGTTTTAGGACCTGACCCCTGATCTAGACATTATCTTATATTAAGAAAATAAATAATACAATAAGAGTGACTAGCTTGTTGTTGTGACTACAGATAATAGATATTGATATTGCATCACTCAGCAAACATCCCAGGTCCAGTAGTATGAAAAGTAAATTGTTTGTTTTTTATACTCCTTCACTCCCAAGTTGAGTTATCTCGATTTCGCATTGTAACACTTTCAGAGGACTCATTTGCATATCAAATACCAATTTTCACACTTTTTTTAAAAGCAGTATTGGTGTGCCCCCTGTGGAGAAACAAATTCCACTATCTTCTCTATCTCCAAGCACCCTGCAGAGAGACAAAAGGAGCTGCATATGGAGTCCTAAAACTCATCGTAACAAAAAAGTTCAAAAACATCACTGTTGTATTATATCAGCACGGGAGAGGTCAGAAAACAGGGAGCACTCTGGGGTCACGCACTGCTGTACAGGAATAAGAGTCAGGGAGTTATAATGACTGAAAATCCTTGTACAGTACAGGAACAAGGTGCTACTGTAATTTACATACAGTTGTGTTCAAAATTATTCAACCCCCACTGAAATTGAGTGTTTTGGCCAGTTTGACATTGATTTTGATCATTCAGTCATCTTGCTTACAATTAAATCAAAGAGGCACGTGTACGTCAGACAAATATAACATAACATTTATAATGAAATAACCACAAATGTCTTTTCTGTGCTCACATCATTATCAGTTTTATTCAACCCCCAAGTGACATTCAATCTTAGTACTTACTCACATTGTCATCCAATATCTCCTGGTACTGAAGAGAATTCATGGTACCTTGCACACGCTGAAGCTTCCCTGTACCTGCAGAAGCAAAACAGCCCCAAAGCATGATTGACCCCCTGCCATGCTTCACAGTAGGCAAGGTGTTCTTTTCTTCATAGGCCTTGTTCTTCCTCCTCCAAACATAGCATTGATCCATGGGCCCAAACAGTTCTAATTTTGTTTCATCAGTCCACAGAACACTATCCCAAAACTTCTGTGGTTTGTCCACATGACTTTTGGCATACTGCAGTCGACTCTTCTTATTCTTTGGAGACAGCAAGGGGGTGCGCCTGGGAGTTCTGGCATGGAGGCCTTCATTACGCAGTGTGCGCCGTATTGTCTGAGCTGAAACTTCAGTACCCACATCTGACAAATCTTTTCTCAGTTCCTCAGCAGTCACATGGGGACTTTTCTCCACTCTACGCTTCAGGTAGCGCACAGCAGTCAAAGTCAGCATCTTCTTTCTGCCACGACCAGGGAGCGTTTCAACAGTGCCCTTTGCATTGAATTTGCGAATGATGCTTCCTATGGTCTCTCTTGGTATGTTTAACATCTTTGCAATCGTCTTATAGCCATTGCACTTCCTGTGAAGAGTAATCACCTCTTCTCTTGTCTTCCTGGACCATTCTCTTGACTTCACCATGTTTGTAACCACACCAGTAAATGTCTAGAAGCAGCTGAGTATCACTGTCATTTTAAAGCTGCCTAATTGGTGCTTATTATGCTTTATTGCTGCTCCGTGACATCCACAGGTGTTTTCAATACCTGATTGAAAACACTTGAATGAACCTCTGTTCTTCAGAGTGGTAGTCTTTAAGGGGTTGAATAATTGTGTCAATGAAGAATTCACAAAAGAAACATTTACTACTGTATTACAAAATCATTTTAGTTGCATATGGTTCTTTAAAAAGTCCTTGTAGGATTTCATTCTGAATACAATTACAAATGTACACTAAATTCCCTAAAACCCTTTATAGCATTGGGGGTTGAATAATTTTGAACACAACTGTAAATGGGCATTATGCCACATACAGATATTATTTTTATATTGTGCTGGTATTTTTTGGAAGCTGCATTGTTAATAATTTCATTGTGATCACTACAAATCTCTATAAGCAGGAGAGCTGACCATTTTTTATTGTTTTTTTTATCACAGTTACACTACAGTATTTGACAAAAAGCCAATTTCTACCTGTATGCTGATAATGCAGACCCCTTGCAATACTGTATAAGATAAAGGACACCATCTAGACTAGAGTTCAGAATCTTTCATTCCAACAATGTTTTTGTGATGGATAAATGAATACATGATAAATTAAAAATGAGTGAATTTACAATATTTACATTTTTTAACTCTCAGAACAGCATTCTCTGCAGAATTTCGATTTTACCCTATATTTAATTGTTAACTTTGCATCCCACGTTTCAAATAAATGTGATGATACATTTTTTTAATAAAAACCGCTTTGTAGGGAAGGGGTAAAAGTAATATTTTGTAACGTAACCCTTGGTGGTTTAACCTTTTCCATGCGGTGGACGCGCTCAGCGCGTCCTGCCGCATGGCTACTTTGCTGCGGAGGACACGCTGAGCCGCCGATCGCGGCGGCCCCCGGTGTGGGCTGACATCCTCGATGTCAGCCCAGCCTCCGGGACCCCGGCTGGCACGATAGACGTCATTGCGCCTGCGCGATGACGTCTATTTCAGGCACCCCCCCCGATACCAATGATACCAAACATGACCATGTGCAATGTAAAAAAAAATAATTAAAAATAAAAATAAAAAAATTATGTTCAATTATAATGTGAACAATGATGCTGCACTAACGATTTTTTCTATTGGGGGGTGTTTGCTAAAAAACACGTAATTTTCCCCAAAAAAAGTAAAGATTCTCCGTTTCTAATTTTTTTAACAAGCACAACCCATAGAAAATATAACCGCAAACGCTCACAGTTCAGTCCACATGTTCAGTCCACAGAATGCTAATGGACATATAGCAACGGAATATAAAAAACAATCAAGCTTAGTAAACAGACTTAACCCCTTCCATGCAGAGGACGCACTCAGCGCGTCCTGCCGCATGGCCACTTTGCTGCTGAGGACGCGCTGAGCGTGTCCTCCCTTTGCAGCGGCGATCGGCCGGGATTCCGTCCAAACGCGGTGGCCCCCCGGTGTGGGCTGACATCCTCGATGTCAGCCCAGCCTCCGGGACCCAGGCGGGCAAGATAGACGTCATCACGCCTGCGCCATGACGTCTATTACAGGCACCACCCCCCGCTATTGCAGGGAAGGTGCCTGAAGGGGAGGGGAGGAGGTCTTCGGACCTCTCCCCCTCCCCATCCGTGCTGGCCATCGGGAAAAGGCAGGCAACGCTTGGAAGGGCACAGCCTTCCCTTCCAAGCGGCGGCTGTCTTTAACCCCTAGGGTGCTGGATCGCGATATGGCGCTAACATGCGCCATATCGCGGTCCCCTCCCGGAGCTGGCCGACATCTTGGATGTTGGCCAAGCTTCTGTGATATCCCCCTAATGAGTGGCGTCATCACGCATAGCGCGATGGCGTCAGTTCTGCAATTAACCCCTAGCTGGCACCTATGGTGGAGACAGGGGGTTACAATGAACCCCCTATCTCCCAATCCGTGACAGCTAGGGGTTAATGTTTGATATCATTGGAACAGCCAGAGCATGGCCTTTCCAATGATACCAAACATGACCATGTAACATGTAAAACAAAATGTAAAAAAAAAAGAAAAATTTTTGAAAAAAATTTTTTTTTTGTTTTATTAATGCAGCAATATTGTTCCCATTTCAATTATAGTGTGAACAATGATGCTGCACTGACGATTTTTTCTATGGGGGGTGTTTGATAAAAAACACGTAATTTTCCCCAAAAAAATTTAACAAGTCCCCATTTCTAATTTTTTTAACAAGTGCACCCCATAGAAAATATAACCAAAATGGCTTGCATCATAAAATGTGAAAAAAAAACACTTTACACAATGTAGATAATTGAAAATTCAATTGTTATTGCATTTTTTGTTATAATATTCAGGCATGACATGACATATACATATAATAATGATATATTATGAATCGGCGGAGTCTCCCGGAAAGAACGATATATAATATGTCTGGGTTGTATAATAAAATGTGACTTCAAATCGCATTTAAACATGATGAGCGAAAGCGGTAAAAATGAGCTCAGCACAGAGGTGTGAAATAGCTCAGCAGCGAAAGGGTTAAATTAGAATTATTTTCACAATAACTAAATGATGTATTGATCATAAATGCCCCTTTACCATCAATACATGTACCTTACAGTTATGTGTGATGTCCTCGAATAGTTTAAATAAACTGATCAATTAAATTTAATTATTGGCTTATGAAATTGATATAACAATATTTGGTTAGCAGAGCCAAGAAAAATAACATTTAACCCTTTCACTAACATAAATGTGTAAACTTGATATAACTTTGTAATAAATAATATTGCTAAAATCAGCAAAGAATACCCCTTCTGACTACCTTTTCAATGCAAGATAAATGTGCCCTCACAGAAAAACAAAACCTCACTCCTTTCACCCTGTATTACTGTAAAGAAGCTACAAAGAGAACCTCGCTGAGCACTCGGATCACTCAGTACTGTACAGCAAAAAGAGGTGTTTATAATTGCTGAAAATCCCTGTACAGTACAGATTCAAGGTGTTACTGTAATTTCCATGTTCAGGCATTATACCACATACAAATATTATTTTTATATTCTATTTGTATTTTGTGGATGCTGCATTGCCATTGGTCATATTATGAGCACAGCAAATACAGTGACGCAAGATATCTGACCATGCAGACCCTTTTGAAATTATGAAAAATAAAAGACCCCGTCTAGGGCACTATCACCCGGTGTGAGCTAAGGTTAGCATTGGTATGTTTCAGTGTTAGCGTCAGGTTAATTCAGTTTAGCGCCTGACCAACAGATCGTTTGCCTGTCGCTAAAAATGGGAAAAATCACATAGCACGTCACTAATAGTGATTCATTGAGCAAGCTTACTGAATTTCTAATATAAAAAGCACATTTTAAAATCTATGCAGCTCTGTCCTCAGCTATTAGGAAATTACTGTGTTTTCAGTTGCAAACAGTTTATTCTTTTGTTTATAATTCCAGAAGCAACAAGAGGAAAGTATTCCATTCTCATTCAAACATACTGCAATGATGCAAAACCTGTATATAGTGACACCCAGTGTGGAAATCTCATTAGTGGATAGAAGCTAACATGCTTGCTCTATTAGTCAACTGTAAAACAATGACCTTGATGAGATTTATTATCAGTGATTGACTTTAACAACATCATGTAGCCATGTATTCTATCACTTAACCCGTTTTCTACCCATCAGACCATCTAAATTCAGACCATTAACCATATATGTGTAGTTTCTTGCAGCAACATTAGAATAAAGGTCTACACAAACCCTAAGCGCTATATTACAATCTTAGCGCAAAACCCCTCGCACAAAGCGAACATTTTTGCGCCACTCGTTAAACTTTTGCACGCGCAAATCACCACTGGAATTACAATCCTCGCAGCTTTTTTGTTCCGCCGATCAATTGTGCGCGCAAACAGTACGCGCACAAATGCAGGCGCAGTGCCGTCTCGCGCAAAAAATCTATGCGTGTGCAGTTTTTTGCACACATTCAGCCAATCAAAATGAAGAAACACACCTATCAAACGCAACTGAATTGCATCTGTCAGAGGCATCGGAGACGGGTTCTGCATCTATGATGCAAAATGAGCACATATGCTACAGTAATAATACACACACACCTGCCATCATCCATTATATTGTTGCTGCATTCCTTTTTATGTGCTGTTTTTTTTGGGTTAGCCAGGTTGTTCAGATATGCCGTTAGCACCAGCTTTTTGCAGTTGCTAAAATTATGCGCGCAAAGGCTATGCGGTAATTACCACGAATAGATTGTAATACCATCCTCGTACCAGCGAACATTCGCATTTGTGCTCACAATGTTAAGTATAGGATGCGCGCAGTACAGTAAACTCACGCAGGATTCGCGCAGGTTCACCCGCGGTAGACGATTGTGCGCGGTTGTTGCGCTGACGGAATACAGGATTCGGCACAAATGGTTTTACCCTTCGCGTTAATGTTTTTTTGCGCCGGCACAAACGTTTGCGTGAAGATTGTAATTTAGCACTAAATATTGACAAAAAATAAAAGCAATTAATCTGTAGAGGAATGCTGTAATTTTGACAGCAAACATAAACAGCATAACTAACAAGTATTTCATGTGGCAAAAATATACTGTCCCAATATGTGTAAAAGAAGTTCCCACAGTAAGATATACAGTGAGTGGCCAGATTATTATTTATGACCACCTGACGTGTTTAGGTAAATTAGCTATAATTTGGGGCTGAAGTTGCTAGAGGGCCAGACCATTATAAATAGGGAAGCAGGTTGTTTACCACAACAGTAGAAGTGATTTTTTTTCTGAAGATATGGGTAAACAACGAGATTTAACAGCCTTCGAACGTTGGGTGATTGTTGGCGCCTTGGAGCCATGGAGCGAGTATCAGCAAAACCGCAGAATTCGTTAAATGTTCAAGAGCAGCTGTTAAAGTGTTTAAAGACTGGACTGTCAGCTGAAAATCTGGGTCTGAATGGGCAAATTGTGGCCGTCAGAGAGTAGTCAATGTTGGGGCAGAACGGAGAGTGGCAAGACTGGTACAAGACAACAGAAGGGCAACAGTGCATCAAATTACTGCAGATCTTAATCAGGGATCCTGTCAAATGATCTCTGAACGCACTGTTCGACGTACACTGCATCGTATGGGATATGGAAGCCGAAGGCCTGTTCGAACACCTTTGCTGTCTGCAGTTAACAAGATAAAACGTCTCCAATTCGCACAGGAACACAAGGATTGGACAGTCGAGCATTGGAAAAAAAGTCATGTGGTCCAATGAATCACCTTTCCAGTTGCATCATGCAGATGGCAGAGTGAGAATTTGGCGGAAACAGCATGAAAGCATGCACCCCACATGCAGGAGTACAACCCTTCAAGCTGGTGGGGCAGTGTTATGGTTTGGGGCCCTTTAATTCGTGTGGAACAACGTCTGAATAGCACAACATACCAAAGCATCATTGCTGATAAAGTTCATCCTATCATGTTGATGGCGTATCCCAATGGAGATGGCTTCTTCCAACAAGACAATGCGCCATGCCACGGTGCTTGTATTGTGCAGGAGTAGTTTCAAGAACATGAGAGAGAATTTACCTTGCTTAGGTGGCCCTCAAAAATCACCATATCTCATTCCAATTGAGCATTTGTGGGACGAAGTTGAAAGAACCATCAGGCAGCTGGTTCCACAACCATCAAATCTCACAGAACTGGACAGTGCTATTCATCAGGCATGGTTTCAGATGCCTCGCATCACCTTTCAACATCTCGTGGAGTCAATGCCAAGAAGAATCGCCGAAGTATTGAAGGCAAAAGGTGGCCCAACGAAGTACTGTTGTGGTGGTCATAATAATCTGGCCACTCAGTGTATATTTCAACTATGACATTTTTCTGTAATTATTCTCTCATTGAACACAATTACCTTGTACGTTCGAAGTCCAGACGTTACTTATGGGCTAGATCAAAAATGTTTAAAACTTTCACTATTAAGCACTTTTTGTTGGGATGTGTAGTCAACACTTAAACATAGGTACAATAGAAATGTTTTACAAACATTATTATACTGAAAAAGATAAAAGATTAAAATAATGTAATTTAGCTATTTTTTAATTTTTCTTGTATTTGTTTATCCTTTAGAGAAATACTGCTAGGATGAAATGATCTAAACTTTAGATGGTGTCCCCTATCGTGCACAATTTCAAATGGGATCTGCATTATCAGCATTCAGGCAGAATTGTTTTTTATGTAAAATACAGTAAATGTGGTAATGATAGATAATAAGAATGCAATATAGAAGACATGTTTGTTTTTTCTTGGGGGGGGTGGTAGCCTGGAGGTTTTCTTCTTCCTTTCCTTTCTTTGGCTGTTGTATTGCAGGGGAGAAGTATATTGAGCTTTTTGTTCAAGTGAGGGTAAAGGCTGCTTCTTGGAGGATCTTTACAATAATTCACAGTGACGGGAGTGATATCACACTGGGAATTTTCTTTCTCTACAGGAGCCCACTTACCTTGCATTAAAAGATATGCAAAAAGGGTGTTTTATGCTAATTGTTGGTATTTATTGTATTAGAATGCAAAATTTTGTATTTTCTTTAATTGTATCATGAAGTATGGAAACGAGGCTAATCGGACTTCCTTATAATTAGTGGCAAAAAAGATTATTTCCCACTGTGAATTAAATTTTAGATGAATAGATGAATGTGTATCTACTAAAAAATAGTTAGGAGATAATTAAAGCTGATATTTATTCAAGGAAGATAAGTATTTGAGATAAAATCAGATACACAAAAAGCTTGAAGAAATAATATATTGGACTGATATGGAATACACAATAATTGATGCAAAATAATAAGAATTTTTGACAGTACACAATTCCTAAAGTCTGGAAAACTGGTTACTACCAGAAAATTCATCTATTACTAATTATTTTTCAGAAATTCAATCTTTTTGTTAATTTATTTATAAATTTGCATTATAAAATTATAGACGTAATGTAAAAAAAACCTCAAAAATGTTCAAAATCAAAACAAAAAAATCTAATATGAACCATACACTTTTTCATGGTTCATTGATTTGCACCATTGAGGCTTTGACTGTCGGGTCACATGACCTGCAGGATCTCGCTTCTCGCAAGACCCTGCAGGTCGGCGGAGTGATCCTGGGACTTTTTTCCCCAATCCCACTCTGCTCCCACGCCCAGAAGAGGGGGATTGAGCCGCCGTTCTCACCGCGAGATGAAAGGTAAGTATCTGATTTTTGGGGGATTTGTAGCTGGTGATAACAGATTCTGTAGAAGCGGAATCAGTTAACACCAGCTCCAAGATGTGGTTAACTTTTGAGTTAACCAGAGCGAGGCGTAATTAACGTCGGACTTTGTAATCCTAATGCTAATTAACTCTTTGCGCTCCCCATGCTAAGCATAGGGAGCGCAAAGTACAGTAAGCTCGAGCTGAAAAGTGCAGTCTCCGTATTGCTAATGGGTTTTTTAACCCGTTATCGTTCAGAATGTAATATAGTCGGCCCGTGCTAGGGCCATTTAACCTAACGTTAACGCTCACACAGCTGAGCGCTAACGTTAGCGTTAAGTATGTAATAGGGCTCACAGAGTTTAGAGCGATGGCCACGCAAAGAATTTACAACTGGGTGGAGCAGAATTTTCTGGCTAGATTCAGAGGGAAACTGTATTAATCATACATCTTCCCATTAACATATACACAAATATATAGTAATAAGGCATTACACTCTCTTTTAATGGGGCCATTCCCCCAGTTCCCCTTAACCTAAATCTAATATTAAATAACCTAACATTAAATAAATACCTGCCCTCTACAATTAATCCATGTTACAGGACCCTAACACCCCAGTACCCACTAGAATAAATCTAGTGCAAAAAAAACCTAAAACATATTAATATCAAATAAGATCCCTTCAGTAAATAATGCTTACCATTTGGCGATCGACAATGTCAGGGAGTTCCTTTGATGCCAGGGTCTTCTTCAGCAATGATCCGCATAGTCTCTTTGATATTTGTCCAGGAATGCTATCCAATAGCATTCCTTGTTAAAAATTGGATATACCCAATGAGAGATCTCCACAGATGGAGCTCTTCTGATTGGCTGAAGAATTATGGCCGCGTCTACTCAATTTGGCTAATCAGAAAATGCTGTTCTCTGATTGGTCAATTGTGTACATATGGCCATCTTCGATCAAAATAATTAGAGAAGAGGTGAAAAGGGCATCTTTTCCTAATCTCTAATTGGTTTAAAATACTTTGGACATGTGGAATATGTAACCAATTTGGACAATGAGAAAAGGGCTTCTCTAATTGGTTTGACATACGGATGCCATGTCTACACAAAGTGTAAGTGGTCAAATGTCTAACCCAATAATATCAACACGAACCATTATGTAGTACAGTCATAAATAGCACTTTATACGATAACTGCAATGCTCATTCTGGACCATGGCCCAAGCGGCAGTGTTGTTTGTTTGCTGCAGTCTTGCTGCCAGATGGATGTATGTTCAATCACACAACATTAGCAGTATTTTTAAATTTACTATGTACAGTATGTTGTTTTCATTTTTTTATCCCCTTGAAGCTTTGCGTTATATACAGCAGGAACAATCATTAATAACCACTTAAACACCAATTATTGACCTGAATGTGTTCTGGGAATCTGACTAATATGCCCTAATTTATATAACTGAAGTATTATACTCACGTCTGAACAAACAGTTGGCATAAAGTTGCAAGCTCTGGCATCCAAAGCTATTTTTGTCTCAGACTCTCAGAGCTCCGGGTCCTTGGGGTAGATTTCTGGAAGTGTCTCTCGCTAATTACCATATGTTTCAGAGATTCGAAATAGCAGCAATTATGTGTAACATTAATCAGGATGTATCCAAATCAATAACCTCGACTTGCTGAAATCAACCTCTAGTAGATTAATCCAAATCAAACTGCTGCATAAGATGAACAAATGAAAAACAAGTTTTTCAAATTATTTAATCATTCATGTCCATCTGTAGAGTGACCCTTAGAAATATAAAAACAAGAAAAAATGTGGCGTGCTCAACACCCATGAGGAGGAGCTACGCAACTTTAGCAGCCAACCCAGAACCTGTACAAAGAAAAAACCCTTATAAATATGATGACATGAATGTATATTCTCTGAGACCTTAGAACAAACTGTAGGGACACGTGACATAAACAATCTATGCAAATAAAAACCTTTACACAATGCCCATACATTTTATTACTCTACAAAAACCCCTTTACTGTCACAATATTTTCCAAAATGTGAACACGATAATCAAAATTTTCTGTACTCTCACATCATACACATTACTGGACAAGGCATGGCTACTGCCAGGAGGCCTAGAGCTTCCTAAAACTTGAGAAGGGATTGAAAGGGCCACAACTCATACACTACATTTTTATTGGACTATAGTAAACCACTGAGTAAGTGGTCATTTGTAAATAGGAGAGCTAATAAACTCTCTTTTGATAGTTTTTGTACTGCAATGTTTCTCAAACCTCTCCACGGGACCCCAACCAGGCCAGATTTTGCAGATAGCTGAAGCACAGCACAGGTGATATGATTTGCTGCTCAGTGATTGCAGGATTCATTCTACATTTCACCCGGGTGATCTGCAAAATCTGGCCTAGTTGGGGTCCCAAGGAGAGGTTTGAGAAACACTGTATCTACTGCACTTGTTTAGATTGTAGGGGAAAGTAATGAATTGGTTGTTATTGGTTGATAGAAGGAGCAGCAGATTAGCAGCACCTCATCTGTTCCTCATCAGATTAAAGGGACTCAATTTACTAATGTATTTATAGTGCAGGCAGTCAATTCTTGCATTCCCAGTTTTCAGAACGTTTTTAAACATTGCTTCAATGTGACATGATAACTTTCAACCAAAATCTAAGGCCCTATTCTACTTTCGCTGTTAATTTAATGGCTTGAGTTGCTATGCTGATGTTGCTACATGCTTCTCTTGTGGCTTGGTCATTGTGGCTCCTTACTGTAAATTAACGGCTCATTTACTTTGTAGATTTATTTTGTGCCTAGATGGAGAAAAATGATTCTTCTCCTTTGGAGCTGGAGAAGTAGTCCTAAAAATTCCAAACTTACCTTTGATTCCACTGTGAAATGGGCAGTGCGATCAGCCACCTCCTCTCACGTGCACAATGGAAGACTGGGACCAAATAGTTTCCAGTGTCCTACTGAACTTCCTTCATGATTCCTGCATGATCGCTCTATTGCAGGGGTCAGCAACCTTGGCTCTACAAATGTTTTGGATCTACATTTCCCATGAGGTTCAGCCAATCTAATGAGTAGCTGAGCATCATGGAAGATGTAGTTCCAATCCATAACATCTGTAGAGCCAAGGGTGCTGACCTCTGCTCTAGTGCAATCTCGCAGCAGGGTCACACTGCACTCTATAGAGTCCTATGGACTTCAGGAGCCAACTCCAGTGGGGGCACGCTGTGTCGCTGCTGTATCTGTCTGCAGCCCCCCATTATTCCATCTCGAGTCTCTAATACAGAGGCTGGGTCAGAATAGGTATGGTACCAGGAAGCCAATAAAGAAAATCATCTTGCGCAGATATTTTTTCCCATACTGGCTCCTTGTTACCTGCATCGGTGGAATAGGACCCCTATTGCCTTATCATGGGCAATGCTTAATTGACTGTCATAACTAGTTGATTAATTTATCACTACAATATCATCTTTCCTGAGCTTCTATTAAAGTCAGTATGCGTGCAAGGTTTAGCAGGGAAAAGATCAGGATCCAGTGGACAGCTGTCAAACTGGCATTATGCTGGTTTAATCAGGTGGTTTATTTACAGGATACAAAGGGGTTACTGGAGACATGGTAAACTTTGAAAATTACAGGAACACAGCAGGATACACTGCAAGGGAAATGGCAAGGCTGGGAACATGACAGAATACACACAGCAGTCTTTGACACATCACACCAACGGGGCCGGATTTAAACCTCAGGAGTCTGTAGGCACAGAAATCTGGTGTGCCCCTAATTAAAAAGGGCCCAAAATATTTGTTTTGGGGGACGACAAAAAAATTAATTAACATCTTAAAAAAATGAAAAATAGTTTCTCTCTGTGTATCAAAAGAAGAGGAGAATCTGTTGCCTTAAAAAAATAGAGCAAAATGCCAGGGCTAACCATAAAACAAGCACCAATAGTAACCTAACCCTAATTTCTAATCCTAGGTTTAGGTTGTCGATGAAACAATGTGTTGTGCCATCACCTCCACACTTGCTGGCGGTGTGGGAAATGAGAAGGTGAGTTAGTGTAGCATCACTGTTCACTTTATAATTCAACCATAGTGCTGCATTAGAAAAAAATGTATATTTTATTTATGTGTTATTTTATATTTGAATTAACATGGTCATGTTTGATATCATCTGAAAGGGCATACTCTGGCCTTTCCAGCAATACTTTATATGTCCTTCTAGCCCATAGGGCTCTAAAGATACAGAGGTCTAAATTATTGTAAAATGTAATTTTTTTAAAAACAAATTTACAAGCAAGACGCCCCCTTGCGGCAGGTGCCTGTAGGCGCATGCCTTTTCTGCCTAATTATAAATCTGTCGGTGCATACCAAATGTGCTGTATGAAAGCCCTGCTGCTGGGGTGTAATGCACTTAAATAGCAGTTTCACAGTCAGGCCACACAAGTAGCTCCCCACAGGTGAGATGATCAGGAAAGGTGCTGCCAGGGTTCAGGTCATGGCCGAACTGGTGCAGGCACAGGCTTTTTGTGCTTCTTCTGCACTCCTGGTTTTGGGTCGTGACAGCCATGCATTAAAACATTTTTTTTAAAAAAAAGGAAAATATCGTAGGTCTTACAACCCTTTATAAAGCTAAATAATGTAATTTACCAGTAGGATGAATTTGTGTATGTGAATATTACAATAGTGCTTTAGCAAAAAAAAGGATTTTTTTTTTGTCGAGTCACTATTCACATACCATAATGTAGTCTTATTCTTGTTTTTATTTTTTTGTAATTGCTCAAGGTGAGATAAAATTTATGATTTTATGAAATCTCAGGCTGACACACCCGCCATTCCCAATAATTATCCAATCACATGCTTCTCATAGAGAAACAATGAGAACAAACAAATGTATCCGTTTGACATGTTTCACACTCCTACACAAATCCATCACATTAATACATTGCAGCATTTATCTGGTTGCTAAATCTGCCTTCTTTTTGGACACATGTTACTCCTTAATGCTGAGGATGAGCACACATACACATTTGATTAGGCAGATCTCGTACCTAATCAATGCATTTCGTTTTTGGAATTTCACCATGATTAACCCCTTAACAATGGGTAAGTGTCCTCTGTCGAGACAGGGTTAACGCCAGTGAGGTTTAATGGTATGCCTCGCCCCCACGCACGGCAAGTGTCATTGGGTGCAGGGGAACGGCTTGAGTACAGGCCGTCTCTCTGCAGCCAACGGTATGTGCTGGCTGCGGGGAGGGGCTGAGGCGACCCATTGAATTACGCCCCATGTCTTCACTGCCCACCCGACACACGGCGGGAAAGGGATAATGCATTAATATTCTACCTGCATAAAATTACACACACTGCCCATAAGGAAGGATTTATGCATCAGCATAATACCATTATTGCATGTTTCAGCTTTACCTTTGGAGAACATTCTTCTGCATTCTTCTGTGCCCATGCTCAGAGGTCTAAGAAACCAGGTGCACACATCTGTACCCACATGTACGATTCTGTAACCGTTACAGCAGGCTTGGTAATGTTGGTGCGCTCTAATCAATGCAGAAACATTAAAGCATTGTGATAATGACACTTGACATTTAACTCCTCTTTCTGATTATTTCACGAGTCACAAATTACATCTCCTAAAATATCCTAAGCTGTGAAATATGTACTTTTTCCCTTTTGAACATGACAAATTGGTGTTCTAACAGTAAAAGTAAATAGTACAGAAGATTATAGTAAATTATGTTTCACCTTTATTCAACCTGACAACTGGTTTTAAACTTTGCTTCTGTTGTACTAAACCCATTTTTTTATACACCTGCTCATTGCTCAACTGGCATTACCTCGCTGTGCAACCGAAGACTGTTTTTTTTATTACTGCCATTTATTGCCTACTGGCCTCTCCAATACTCATTATTCCACGCTCTAATATATAATAGGTGCTGTTGCCAGGGTTATATTTTTCACCTGCTGCTCCTCACATGCTTCTCCCCTTTGCCAATCTGTGCATTAATTCCTTGTACTAGACCCAGTAATAATACTACAGTATAATTTCAAGTCTATCAATAATTCTACTGATCCTTAAAGTACAGACAGCTGATTTTATGGTAATAACTCCAATTTCCCAGCTACCTCTTTTTGCCATCTCTTCACACCTGTATTGCTAACTCATGCATACAAGATTTTAACCCCTGCCATAGCAGAATCAAGTTAACTCATCATAACATCAAAAGCACCAAAAGGTGCCTAAGACGGAGTTAATTCGATCTTAGCAAATTTTATTTCCGGGTTCCAGAATCTGTCCCAAAAGTTGCAGTACATCGGACATCGCAGCCGATGTACTGCTACTCCCACAAGTATGTTCAGTGTCCTGAAGAGATACTGTGTCTGCAGCGCCATGCAGTAGTGAGATTTGACCAGCAGAGGAGCTGTCAAATACTGTATAACTCTGTAAACGTTTTGTAAACCTCTATTACAGTGTAATTTAGAATGTGGCAGGTATGTGTGTGTGTGTTGGTGATAGTTCAAGGGCCATTTAAAGTGGTTTTCTTGTTTTTATTTTGTTACATTGCTATAATATTGTCTTTTATGTTCTCGGTATTTGAGACATTACATCAGCATGTTACATCTTATTCTGTTCCTCCATCGCATCTGTCATCCTGTTGTCAAAATATTGTGCTTCGATGTCTGACAATAAATATTATTTGAAACTTAAGTGGTTTTCCAGAAAAATCATTGGTTCCTGACTGTGCTTCTTTAGAAACATATGAAATAATACCAAATTAAAAAAAAGATATGTTGTTTGACTCATTGTTTCTGTTTTTCTTGTTTTTAATTACATTGTGCTTGTAATTCTCAATAATATAGTAAACAGAAATCAGGAACACTAGGAAGATACTTACAAGCTTTATCCTTCAGTAATGACTACATAAAAGACTGTTACAGAACAGGTGTGAGCAATTTATCTTTTTGACATGTTCATCCCAAAACAGGGATATCATGAAAACCTTTTATCGATTTTTCTGACCAATGTCTCCTTCATCTTAATATTACAGTTAACATCTACTGACCCAACTCACTCGATCTTAGTGTTAAATGCATCACCTTCCTGGTGTCAGCTGTGAAGTCACTTCAGTGAACCTACGTAGACCAGTTTTAAAATATCTACAGAATGAAAGAGAATATTAGTCTCACATATGCATTATGTAAATAAAATTCCCATCTTTATTAGACTCAACTAGTAAAAAGTCAGCACCCCATCTGTCACAATACAAAATAACACACAAACATATATCAACAACAAAGGATTTAAAAAAAATTGTAAGTGATGGATAACCATGAAATGACCATGAAGCAGCGACTTCAGACATGAGTATAAAGTATACTGGTTACAGGTTCTTCAACATAGGATCACTGGCAAATTATTTAGAATACCAGCTGTCAAATTACCAATAAATAAAGGGAAAGGCTTCAAGTGTAATTCGCGAAGAAAAATCCCTAATATGGTCACTTAAATACATGTGACAGGCAATACAAATACTATATAAATACTAAAAGAGGCAGATAAATACAAATAAATCAAAGCAGTATTCATCTGGGTAAACCCTTCACCAACTATGGGCCCTATTACATTCTTCATGCAAAAACGCACGGAAAACGCGTGAATTTGTGCGCCAAGCGTTAGACGTTAACGCGCGTAAATCAACGCAGGAATTACAATCCTCCCACATTTTTTCATCCATCGAGCAATAACACGCATAAAGCGGACACGCACAAACGCGCACGCAGCAACACCAAGCTCCAACTTTCCACTCCTGATCTCGCCCCCACTGTCCTCTCTCAGGTCAGTGACTGTCTGTTATCTCCTCCTGGATGGCCTAACACTAACTGATGAGCAATATGTCTAAGACTGAGCTCCTTCAAATCCCCCCTCTAACTCTGCTCCAATTTGTGACTTTTCTATAACCGTTGATGGAATCACTATCCTTCCCGCAGACCAAGTTTGCTGCTTCGGATTGACTCTAGACTCCCTCTCCAATCCAAGTATTCCTCTCCAATTCTTCAAGGGATCAGCACACTAAAATAGAGGAAACAAGCCAGGAAGAAGGCAAAAAAATGCTGAGGAAGGGAAGTCAAACATCTGCTATAGTGAAAGCTAATGAAGGTAGTAAAGGTGAATAACTGAATGCAAGTTGGGGAAGTTTAGGTAATAACAAGCAACATTAGAAAATCAATCCACCTAAAACATGGAAAGCATTATGTGTGGTGTAAGCTCATCTGCAAAAATGGTGGTGTGTAATGTTAAAAATCTAGGTCAGCAGGGCCGGATTTATAACTAGGCTGACTAGACATGTGCCTACAGGCACCTGCCACAAGGGGGCGCCTTGCTCTGTTAAAAAAGTTTTTTTGTTTTTTCTTTAACAATCATCTAGACCAGTGGTTCCCAACCGCAGTCCTCAAGTACCCCCAACAGGTCAGGTTTTCCAGACAGCTGAAGCACAGCACAGGTGATATAATTTGCTGCTCAGTGATTGCAGGATTCAGTCTGTATTTCCCCAAGGTAATCCTTAAAACCTGGCTTGTTAGGGGTACTTGAGGACTGTGGTTGGGAACCACTGATCTAGACCACTGTATCTCTGGAGCCCTAAGGGCTAGAGGGACATATGATGTAGCATTGGAAAGGCCAATTATAGCCTTTCCAGTGATGCCAAATAGAACTGGGTTAGTTTTATGTAAAAAGAAAATAACAAATAACATTGCTGCATCTCTGAATTGTACACCGCACCCAATGTTAAGTGACGTGTCCTTTGAAAGGTCAGAGTTTGGTCTGTACAATGATACCAAACATGACCATGTAATGTGTAAAAATAAAAAAAATTAAAAAAGTAAATGCAAAATGTATTTTTTTCTCTGTTCTACAGCAGAGGCAATATACACTTTTACATATAAAACAAACAATGCCACTGCACTAACTCAACTAAGCCAATAGATTCTGTCCCTTCTTTTGATTTGATGCAGAGAGAAACAGTTTTTCATCTTTTTTTTAAAAAAAAAAATTAGTTTGCCCCAAAACAAAAATGTGAAAAGTCATTTTGGCATTTTTTTTTTGGGGAAGGGGCACTCCACATTTCTGTGCCAACAGGCTCCTGAGATGCAAATCCAGCCCTGGATGCCAACTAACAATATGCATGCATATCGCCGCTAACTAGGCGGTTTCCTGAGCATTCTGAAGTCTCTAAGGCTAGGGTCAAACGAAAGCATTTTTACACGCGAATGTAAAAAACTGCGTCCGAACGCATTGATGTATTTTTTCACGGAATATACGAAAACGGTCATACGATCAGCATTTTCGTGCGTATGTTTTACGAATCCAAACCAGGAAACTTTTTGCGTCTGCACGTTATGTTGGCCGGACACGAGCAGGGTCTGACGTCTCCAAATCACACACACACACCGCTAGCGGGCGCAGCGCACTCTGTACGTCCGTACTAGGGGTTCTGCGTTCTCGAAAAAATGCGTTCATTTTCCACTTGCGTTGCGCGGCCGGACTTTCGTGCGACCGTACTTCGTATATTGGCTGTCATTGCCCGTCATTTGCTGCTAGTGCGGCCGTGATTATGTGCGCCAGAACGCACGTTAAAAGTGCGCTGGTCTGACCCCAGCCTTACAGGACAGAAGGCCACACCTGATGCTTTATATAGGGATTGAGGGTGAGGCTTTCTGAGGTGTCATTTTTTCCTCACCCAGCCATATCCCTTTTCCATTAACCCTTGACTAGTCACATATCTATTTCAGCATATGAAGTGAGGACTAAACCTGAATTTAGAATAGATGGTAGTGAGAGTTAAAACATGAATTAGCATACTTGGCATATGGATTTAAGGTTACCCCATTCCTTTAGCATTACTAGTTCTAATCACTATTTATATTCTCTGTGTGTCCTTATTTCTTAGTTTGTTTTAGCAGTTTTAGAATATATGCTATTTGTATAAATATCAACATATTAAAAAATATAAATTCCCCACACGGTCCTGATTTTGTTTTATGACTATAGAAAATGATATGCAGGCTCTGAAGTGTAATGTCGATTGTTCTCAGCAATGTATTGTTCTGTCTTCGGTGTGTCTCCCCTCCTAAATAAAGAATTAAAAATATATATGAATTCTCCTGAAGAATAGTTCTCTTTAAATCTACAACATGCCATTAGTGTTCTTTATAAATACTACAGCTGTTTCCCTCTTATGATTTGTCATTTTGGTCTGTTTGTACATCAACGTGGCAGGTGTAAAAGCTTTGATTTGCAGTTGTGTATATAGCTGTCTGAAAAATAATTCTCACAAATCATAAGAGTAAATAAGTGTCCTTTTTCTGCCTGTGTTAAGCATCAAATACAGATCCATAAATATGACTTGGATTTCATCACATATTTAAATTGCATGCCGGCAGTAAAATTGTAATTTAAAACAACTGCACATTCATTATAATCTGTCATGCATTGACGTAGCGCTCGTTTATCTTATTATATTAAGAATTAATGTTCTTTTAACAAGTCAATTGTTAGGTAAGTTCAATGTGCATATTATATAAAAAATTATTAGGAATAGTAATGTTTCTTACTTTTCATGAATGTAGATTGGAAATGCTTTATGGTTATACTTGTGCATGTGTGTATATATACATAGATTTTTTTTATTCTGTACGTCCGTGTGTCTATCTACTTATCTAATGTGTTTGTATATTAATATGTGTATTGTTTTGCAATGCACCAAGATGTTTTGTACTTATGTTATTGTTGACCATTACATTGTTGTGTCTTTGCAGGGAATTTGGATGGAGGGATCCTGAGCTTCCTGAAGTAATACAGATGTTGCAGCATCAGTTTCCCTCAGTACAGTCTAATGCAGCTGCCTATCTGCAGCATCTCTGTTTCGGGGACAATAAAATCAAAGCAGAGGTAAGGACCTTTTCACCCAACATTAGGGTGTGGCTGGGCACACCAGTCACACCCCCTGAGCATGCTCATTATTATTATTAATGATCTTTATTATTAAGTGCCAGCATATTCCACAGCACTGAACAATGGGCACAGTATAGACAGGGTTACAATACATTGAACAACATTTTGACAAACCAGTACAGGAGGAAACAAAGGCCCTATTCCCACGGAATTTACAATCTAGAAGGATTGTGGGTGGAAACAGGAGGAGAGGACTGCAAGGTGAGAGGGATGGACTGGTGGGAGTGATGGACTGCAAGGTGAGAGTGATGGACTGGTTGCGTCAGTGAGTCGGATGACGGGCTTCCCTAAATAGGAAAGTCTCAAAGGAGTGTTTGAAGGAAGAGAAACTAGGGGATAGTCTGACCGCACGAGGGAGAGAGTTCAGAGGGTGGGGGCTGCGTGTGAGAAATCCTGTAGTCTACCATGGGAAGCGGTGATGTGGGGAGAAGCTAGGCGCAGGTCACTGTTTGACCTTAGGGACCGGGCTGGGGTGTATTTGGTGATTAGTGAGAACAGGTAGTGGGGAGCAGAGTTAGTGAAAGCTTTGTAGGTCAGGGTAAGGATTTTGAATTTAATTCTGCAGTGGATGGGGAGCCAGTGAAGGGATTCACAGAGAGGAGCAGCAGAGACCGAGCGGCGGGTGAGGTGGATGAGCCTTGCAGAGGCATTCAGAATGGATTGTAGGGGGGAGAGGCGGGAGAGAGGGCGACCAGCTAAAAGATTAGTACAATAGTCACGTCGGGAGATTACAAGGGGGTGGACGAGTTGCTTTGTTGTGTCAGCTGTAAGAAATGGCCGAAATCTGGAAATATTACGTAGTTGGTAGCGGCAGGAGGAACCCACAGTCCAACACCTCCCAATAGTAATGTCAAGTCCAGGTACACCCCCAGATCAAAATGACTATTATGACACTGTTCATGCCAGCAGTGACACAGCCGTGGAAGTTATTTATGTGCTCAATATCTTGTGTTGGGTGAATAGAATATACACATAACGTATAGGCTAGCATCTAGTTATGCTTTGAGCACATTCTATCTGAAAGCAGATTAGGACTTCATATAAGAGCTAAGGTGCACCCCTGGGGGTTCTGACAGTGAGTGACAGCTGTTTCAGGAATCTAGCAGAAGATCGCAGTGGGATAAATCTTAAGGACTTGGTCCAGGATCCTTCTCTATTAGGTGGAACTGTAGTTGCATATAAGATTGTGCCAGATGAATTCGAAGATACTATGGAGAAAACTCTGGCCCTTGAGGAGCTGAGGCTGAGACTGAGGAAGAACCACTGCATGGTTTCAGATAAGCCGATCATTATCTTTCTTCTGGATTTATTTATCTATTGCAGGAATTGCATATATGCCTACAGTGGGCACTATGTTATCTCTTTTTACTGCAGGTGTTCTATTCATCTATGTTGTGTTTTTTATGGCAGCGATCTATACCAAAGCTTAACAGGCAGTGCTTCTTAAAATAACTAAGCACAACAAATCGAGGGGAGAGCACTTCATTACACAAATTACACCTTGTCGGAGCTCAACTTTTAAAGACTTTTTAAAGATTTTTTAAAGACTTTTCAAGAACTTGTGACAGGTTCAAGCAATAAATGGCCATATTATAGGAACGAAATTCCCATCTTTTATTATCTGAGTCAGGTTGGGAAAAATCCGAAAAAAATGATTGTAAAAAAAAAAATCATTAAAAACCTTGAAAGTCTTTAAATTATATGAGCTTTGATATGGTGTAGTCTGTAGTTTGTGTAATGGAGTGCTCTCCCCTTGATTTGCATTGTACGTACATACATATACTGTATAAAAATCACGAGTATAGCAGTCTGTAGTGATACCTTTTTTATTGAACTAACGTTACATTTAAAATACAAGCTTTCGAGAGTGATCCTCTCTTCATCAGGTCTGGAAGCTTACTGATCAGAATCATAGAATTAAACATTGGGACATTAATCGGGCAGACGGTTGGGGGTAAGCTTATATATACAGTATATATATTTTATTATTGCAGAAGCCACTTGCACATCACAGCAATTCAAAGAACTGTATCACAGAGCTCCTGTGCTACATTCCCCATATGCAGCAAGGAACTCTGGGTAGGACATGCAAATTACATCTGTCTCACTTTTTTGCATCCTGGGTCTGTTTTCACTCAGAACCCTTCAATCAATGCCATGCCATACTAGATGGCTTTTTTTTAGCAGAGATCAGGTTTATGCAACTGGTCAAAGCCACTCCTAGACAGCGCTGTTTATATATATTGTGAGCTGGGAAACAGGTAGCGGGTAGCGTAATCCATACTGACCAGGATATACTGATGCCCTTGGGCAGACTTTGGAAGTGGACCCACAAGGTCCATAGCAATTCTCTCAAATAGAACTTCGATTATTGGCAAGGGTACTAAGGGACTCTGAAAATGATTTAGGGGTGCAGACATTTGTCAAACCGGACGGCGGACAGGATTTTGCAATAGTTTTCAATGTCTTTTTGTACCCCAGGCCAGTAAAACCTCTGTAAAACCCTTTCAGTGGTTTTCTCGGTACCCAAATGACCCCCCAATAAGTGTCCATGGGCAAGCTCCAATACCACCTTTGTATACGCCTTGGGGACCACTAACTGCTCAATAATTTCGTCATTCTTTTTATACACACGATATAGCATGTCATCATTACTAATTAAATAAGGAAAAGAGAGCCTATTCCCTGGTTCAACAGGTTCCCTATTGATCAGCATAACATTTTCCCAGGCTCTCACAAGAGTAGGATCTTTCCTCTGCTCACTACCAAGGTTCTCTCTATGAGTGTTAAGATCTGCAAACTCTAGAGTAGCTTCAGTTTCGGCAGAGGGAGGTCTATCCTCATTGGCTATAGGGCCTTCAGACTCCTCCAATTCTCCTGCCAAAACAAAGAAGGGAAAGTCTGGGGACACCCAAGAGGAATCCTCTGAATACAACTGCTCCGCAGCATCTATGTATTCTGATTCAGTCTCTGGTTTAGAAACTGCGGCACAGTCTGGGTGTTCCCAGAGTTCCCAAAATTCAGGGAAGTCTCTCCCAATAATTGCATTATGCACTAAGTGAGGCACAACCCCAGCCAAGTGCCTCAGATTACCCCGTAAAGTACCAAACTTCACAGTTACTATAGGATACTCCTGAGTATCACCACGCACACACACTACAGCAACCTTTTTAGCCTGGGAGTTCACAGAGCCTATCAATTCAGCCTTAATAAGAGTTACTAAACTTCCAGAGTCCAGCAAAGCAGTAACATGCTTATCATTCACAGTTATTGCACACATGTGTTTTTCCTTCACTGGCACTGCGGTGCATGAAACAGTGGCAAACAAAGACTGCCGTCTTTCCTTGAAAGACATGTCACACTGCATAGGCTCATCAGTTAATGGACAGTTTGCAGCTACATGTCCAAGTTCCTGGCAATGAAAACATCTAACATTCCTCAGGTTAGGTCTGCTGACAGGCACTGGTTTTCCTGCTTTGGAATGCCAACCTCCCCAGTTTAAATTTGCAGTTTTTCCCCCTGCTTCCTTGCCGCTCTCACCACCCACTTTCCCTGGGACAGTCTTACCGATTGCAGAGGGAGGCCATGGTTTTGGGCGGAAAGTCCATGGGCTACCCACTTTTGCAAGATGATCGGTAAGGATCTTAGGAAGCGATCCATGACTACCTGCTCAATGATCTGTGGCCCAGATAAGGACCCCGGTTGCAGCCATTTTCGGGTGAGGTGGATGAGGTCAAACATCTGTGACCGTGGCGACTTTCCAGCTTGGTAGGACCAGTTGTTAACACGCTGTGCTTGCACTGCCAAAGTAACACCTCACCGTGCTAGTATCTCCAGCTTGACCTTATCATAATCCATGGCAAGCACAGACTCCAAATCATAATATACCTTCTGTGATTCGCCAGTTAGCAAGGGTGCCACCAGTCCTGCGCACCGTGTCTTAGGCCATGCTTCCCTCTCAGCGGTTCTTTCAAATGCTAACAGGAAGGCCTCTCTATCATCCTCTGCTGTCATCTTGGAAAGGAAGCGACTGACATGGATGGGTGAGGCGTTGTCAGAGGAATCTGCAGCTTGCAGGGAAGACCTCTGTGCCAGCGTCTGCATCACCTCCGTCAGAGTCTTACGTTGTTCTTCAGCAGCAACTGCAAGGTTTTCAAAAAACATTTGTGTCTGTTCCTGTACAGCACTGATCTGCTGCTGTGTCTGCGTGTGCTGGCTTTGAGCAGTTGCATAACCTTATCTCTGCTAGAAAGCCATGGTGTGGCATAGCATTGATTTTAGGGTTCTGTGTAATAACAGATCCAGGATGCAAAAAAGTGAGACAGATGTCATTTGCATATCGTACCCAGAATTCCTTGCTGCATATGGAGAATGTGGCACAGGAGCTCTGGGACGCAATTCATCGAATTGCTATGATGTGCAAGTGGCTTCTACAATAATAAACACACTTATTATAGTGTGGAGGCTTTTTATCTCACTTTTTGTCCTCCACCACAACTGTTGTGTATATATATATTTATATATATATTGGCTATGAAGTTCAGGGATAGAGTCGCAGAGGGCAAGATCCCTTAAAGGGAGGGATATGGGTACTCATGTGAATAGGACAGTCCAATCTAGGATTCCCTCTGTATGCCAGTACAGGCAACTGTGCAATAGGATTAATAACATTATGCGAAGACATTGGAATCTATTGGTCAGAGGCTTTCCGGAGATAGAGGAGTTTAAATTGCCACCCCTTGTGTCATACAGAAGGAATAAAAATGTGAGGAACTTTCTTGTGAAAGCTGATATAAGACTTTTAACGACGAAACGTCAACGAGATTCATAGGGAACAAGACCTGTGGCACATTCCCTTATTTGAATTGCAGTTGCTGCAACGCCATTATACAGGGGGGGAGTTTCTTCCACCCGTTAGTGGCCAGAAATTCAACATACGGGAATATTTCACATGTGATACCACCTATGTTGTATACTGTATGTGTTAAAATGCCCCTTTGGCCTTTTATATGTTGGGGAGACGACGAGGAAGATCAAGGAGAGAATCACCCAGCATAAGTTCACTACACGCACTGGTAAGAGTGATCTTCCAGTTCCAGAACAATTTTGAAGGAACATCACACTGTGTCTCAACTGCAATTTCAAGTGGTGGATTGGGTTCCACCACTATGGAGTGGGGGCGATCGGTTAAAGTTGTTAAAGAAAAAAGGTAAACTGTGGAACCACAAACTTGAAACATTGTGGCCTAGGGGCCTCAATAGGGAGATTAATCTTTATATACTTTATTAAAGTATTATTTTCCTTTTCTTTTTTGCACAAATATATATATACGTATATATATATATATATATATATTTCGTTTTGTTTCATAGGTATTTCATTTCATTATACAAGATACATATTCCAGAGTAAGGGGCTGTGTTATGTGGGAGAGTAAAGAGTTAGTTGATTGATTGTTGTAACAATGCCTACCCCAATTATCTTAGCTAAGTCTGATTTGTTTATATATATGGATAATACTCTCTGGGCTCTATTACATTCTCCTCACATTTTTTTTTCTGCGCAGTGTCAAGCATTATCGCGCGAAAATAAACGGTGGTATTACGATCCGAAAGCATTTTTTCATCCGTCAAAAAATAATGTTCGTAAAACCGACGCACAAATTGAAGAGAAATACGCGGGCAGTAACGTAGCGCACGTAAATCAATGTGCGGACTGTTTTTTTCGCGGGATTCAGCCAATCAGAATTAAGAACCTTAATTGATATCAATTTACCTTTTAATTGACCTTAATTGATTCTCTAAAGTTTTTGCGCTCGTCAAAGTAAATCTGAGTATACATGCTGCAGTAATAATAAAAACACGCACAAATTCACAATTTTATTGTTTGCGTATGTGTAGAATGTGTAACTATACTGTGCTGTATTTTTTTTTTTGTGCTGGTGTTTTTCGTTTCGGCCAGAATGTTCAGATTTGCAGTTACCACCAGCTTTTCAAAGACGATAAAATTGTGCGGCAAACGTCGTTCGAAAAAAGTTGTGCATCGATTGTAATACCATTGTACCATCCACGTACCAGCGCATGAACGCATTTGCGCTCACAATGTTAAGTATGGGATGCGCGCACGAACGTGTGTTCGCGCAGGGTTCGCGCAGGGTCACTTGCGTTAGACGTTATCGCGCATCGTATGCGCGAACGTCGTAAGGCTAGGGTCAGACGAACGCATTTTTCACGTTGTCTGTGAAAAAGTGCGTTCGAACGAATGGACGTATTTTTTCACGGAATACGCGATAGCGGTCATACGATGCGCATTGTCGTCCGTGATTTTGTACGGATCATCAATAAAACCCTTTTTGCGTCTGGACGTTATGTTGGCCGGACGTGTGCAGCGTCTGACGTCTCCCAATCACGCAAACACGCCGCTATGCGGCCAGAGCGCACTCTGTACGTCAGTAGTAATGGTTTGACGTTCTCGAAAAAATGCGTTCGTTTGCCACTTGCGTTGCGCGGACGAACTTTCGTGCGGCCATTCGTCGTATGTTCCCCGGCATTGGACGTCATTTGCTGCTAGCATGGCCGTGATTTCGTGCGGCTAAACGCACGTTAAAACTGCTTTCGTCTGACCTTAGCCTTATACGACCTTCAGCGCAAAGGGTTTTGCCCCTCGCGTTAATGCGCTTTTGAGCGCACACAAAAACATGCGCAAAGTATGTAATAGGGCTCTTTGTGTATGTTTATACATGATTATCTCCAATAAAATACGTTGGATTATGTTATCTGTGTCGCACACCATTTTTGATTTGTATATATATATAATATACAAAAGGATAATAATATTTAGTTTAACACACAATATGATAATTACAATATTTAAATAATGTTGCATAGCCTATTTAAAGTGAACTGATAAAATTATTTAGCTGTATTACAAGTAGAGTATTGCAATAATCTTTTTGAGATCTCCGTAACTTCGAAAGAAACATTTGTTCTCAAGAATTAAAGGATTTACAGTAATATGAATTCAGCGGTATATTTTGACAATTTTTGTGACTTGGTTAAGTAAAATATATTATATATTATATTCTCATATTTTATAATCCTGGAAGTGGATGAAGAACAAAACAAAATTTTTTAGATTATGCATAGGATTTAACAAAGCAAATCAGGATGAACAATCATTGACCACTGAGGAGTAAAACATTAAATTTAACTAGAAAATGTTGGGCCTTGGAGGCAAACAAACAGCTGTTCTCCCCTATTACAAGATTGCCAGAAAAACAACTGATTTAATATTGTATATATTTACAAGCCATCCGCCCCAGTATTAGGAATAATTTTAACAAGAGTTGGAAAGCAAAGACTGCATTGCATACTAATTATGTTATGGAAGTATATGTCTACTAACCAGGACGACTATTTAGCCGTCACTCAACTGGTAAAGTTATACAGTTTTCATGGACAGACCTTCAATACAATATTAGACCACTTACATTAGACATGTGTAATTTGGTTCGGATTAATGTGGCTGAATAAATGGGGATTCCAAACTATCCAAATTGCTGATATTCAAACTGACTAGCTCTCCACATAAAAACATCTAGAACTGATCGAAACCGATCCCACTATAATTGGCCAGATCTGAATATAATCTGATATATTGAGATTAATTTGGAATCCTCTACAGCAGCGTTTCCCAAACCTGTCCTCTGGAGCCGCTGATAAACCAGGGGCCCTATTACATACTTCACACCCTTTTTTGCGCGTGCAAAAGCACATTAACGCGAGGGGCAAAACCCTTTGTGCTGAACGTCATATTACGACGTTCGCGCATATGATGCGCGTTACCGTCTAACGCGAGTGACCCTGCGTGAACCCTGGGCGAACGCATGTTCGTGCGCGCATCCCATACTTAACATTGTGAGCGTAAATGCGTTTGTGCGCTGGTATGCGGATGGTATTACAATCGATGCGCAACGTTTCACGAACGTCATTTGCGCGCATAATTTTAATGTCTTTGAAAAGCTGGTGGTAACTACAAATCTGAACGTTCTGGCTGAAACTAAATACACCAGCACAAAAAAAAAAATACAGCACAGTATAGTTACACATTCTACGCATACCCAAACAATAAAATTGTGAATTTGTGCGTGTTTTTATTATTGCTGCACCATGTATACTCAGATTTACTTTGACGGGGCGCAAAAACTTAAGTGAGTCAAATAAGGTCAATTAAAAGGTAAATTGATGTCAATTAAGGTTCTTAATTCTGATTGGCTGAATCCTGTGAAAAAAACAGTCCGCACACTGATTTATGTGCGCTACGTTACTGCGTGCGTATTTCTCTTCGTTTTGCGCGTCGGTTTTACGACGGATGAAAAAATGCGTTCGTATCGTAATACCACCGTTAATTTTCGCGCGATAACGCTTGACGCTGCACGCAAAAAAATTGTGCTGCGCGTACAAATTTGCGCGGAGAATGTAATAGAGCCCCAGGTTTTCCAGATATCTGAAGCACAGCACAGGTGATTTGATTTGCTGCTCAATGATTGCAGGATTCAGTCTGCATTTCCCCAAGGGGATCTGCAAAATCTGACCTGGTCCGAGGACAGGTTTGGGAAACACTGCTCTACAGCCCCTGCGTCATTAATTATGTGAGCTGTTTTTTGGAGCATATGTCTTAATCTGTGCATCATTTTTGGAGTATTTGCTTCATTCTATGGCATATTTAAAGCATGTGCTTTGGTCAATGCAGCATTTTGGAGCATATGCTTTATTCTGTCTGTCATTTTTGTGCATGTGTGTCATTCTGTGTGTCATGGGCAATTCTTGGGGCATTCTGTAGGTTTTTATAATTTAATATATAACAGTTCCGGATATCAGAAACAGCTGAGTAAATTCATTGGATATTCCAAATCGGAGCCGGTCCAAAATAGCGGAAACTTCCAATATTCTGATTTCGCTGGTTCTGAATATTTCAGAATCTGAAATTTTTGGATTCTGAAATATTCCAAATTAAACCAATTTTTTGGATTTATGCACATGTCTACCTTACAGTATCCCATAACTCACAATGCAAATATGTGTTGTTTAATTGCAATGGGTTTAGTTTATAAGTATAGAAATGAAATTAATGATGAAAACAACTAAATTATACACTAAGGGCCACATTACATTCCTGACGTTAAAACGGGGGAGTTAGGGAGAAAAAACTGTGCCTGCAGTTTTCTCCCTACCGCCCCCGTTTTAACGTGGGATTACAATACAGGCGCTTAAAAAGCTGCCTGCTACACCCCGGGATGCTCGCAGCATAGGTCTCCATTGAAAGCCAGACGCCGGCAGTCACGTGACCTGCCTCGCGAGATCCGGCTGGTTGGCATAGTGATACGCAGGGGGAGACTGAGGAACTTTTTCCCCAAGTCTCTCCCTGCGCCCGCCGGACAGAGGAGGCAGAGGGAGCCGCGGTCCTTGCCGCGGGACATGCGGTGAGTATCTCTGAATGCGGGGTGAGGCCATATGTGGCACCTCCTTCAGTTCATTAAATAATGAGATCAGTGGTTTATGGTCTGTTACAATGGTAAATTGTCTCCCATACAAGTATGTGTGAAACTTCTTTACCCCAAAAATCATAGCAAGGCCCTCCTTCACAATTTAAGAATAATTTTTCTTCGCTGCATTCAGGGTCCGTGAGTCGAACCCTATTGGTCGGTCTGTTCCATCCTCCAGCCTGTGTGACAACACCGCCCCCACACCATAAGGGGAAGCGTCACAAGCGAGGATAATGGGTTTGTTGACATCATAATGCACCAACAAGGCATCCGACTGGAGAAGATTTTTGGACTTTTCAAAGGCCTCTTTTTGCTCACAACTCTAGATCCATTTAGTCTCTTTCCTCAGTAGTGGTTCCTCAATGGTGCTAGTAAGGTAGACAAACCTGGTAGTAATTTATGGTAATTGTTCAGTAGGCCCAAGTAAGCCTTTAGTTCACTCCCAGACTGCGGTGTGGGCGCTTCCTGTTTGTTCTGGACCTTTTCTGCAACTGGCTGCACACCTGCAGCACTGATCTTGTGACCCAGAAAAAACACTTCCCTTCCCAAGAATTCACACTTACTCCTTTTCAGTCTCAGTCCACTTTTTTTTAGCCGAGACAAAACTTCCTCTAGATTTCTTAAATGTTCCTCCTCGCTCGCACCAGTAATTAAAATGTCATCTAACTAGACTGCGACATTCAGCATGTTTTGTAAGATTCTCTCCATAGTGCATTGGAAAATGGCTGGGCTCGATGCCACTCCAAATGGCATCTACAATAAATATACAACCCTTTGTGTGTATTAACAGTCACATACTTTTTAGCGCTATCATCCAGCACAATCTGCTGATATGCATGACTCATATCCAGTTTGGAGAATTTGTGGCCTCCGCCAACTGAGCAAACAATTCTTCCACTTTAGGAATAGGATATTGCTCCACACTGGATGCTCGGTTTACTGTGAGTTTGTAATCTCCACAGATGTGAATGGAACCATCCAGCTTCCTCACCAGCACGATGGGGGCTGCCCATTCTGAAAATTGTACTGGTTCTATAATTTTCTCATCTACCAGTCTCTGCAGTTCTGCCTCCACCAGAGGTTTGACAGCAAAAGGTATCCGTCACGGCTTACAAAATCGTGGCTGGGCCTTTGAGTTCACATGAATTTTAGCTGTGGTGCCTTTCAGCTGACCTAGCTCTTCTTTGAACATCTCAGCATGTCTGTCTAGAATGTCGACCACATTTAGTGTTGGACTGACTGTTACTGTATTCACCAGTTGGGGTAACAATTTTAAGTCTTTCAGCCCGCTTCGCCCCAACAAATTTGGCTCGGCACCTTCAACCACCACCATAGTTAGTTTTCATCTTTTCTCCTGACACTGCACAGTTCCTATAACCTGACCTAACACAAGCATTTTCTCACCTGTATATGTTTTTAACATCAGGTTGCATGGTTCCCACTCTGGTATGTCTGTATTTTTCCATAGCTTTGAGTATTGCTTTTTGCTGATAATTGTAATGCCACATCCTGTGTCCACCTCAAATTCAATGTCCATGCCATTCACTTTTAACTTCTGTATGAGAGGAGCCACTTTAGGCATATTATGTGAGACACTGTATATTGTATTTATGTCACCTGCATCTTCTGCCTCACTCACATCCTCTTCTCTCACTAAATGTGACCTCCTACCGTTCTCCTTTTCTTTTCTCTCCCCCCTCAGTCCGTGAAAGGGGGCCTTGTATTCCTGCCTTATGAGCTTGGATTTGCATGCCTACTTAATGTGTCCCCGTTTCCCACATTTGTGGCACAGTTCCATAATAAACTTGCATACGTTGGACGCATGATTCCCTTTGCACCTGTAGCACTCATAGTCCATGTTGTGCCCCCTCTTATCCTCCGAGCACACCTTATGCATCGCCGCCTGTACCATTCGTGACCTTGGAGTCTGCGATTCTTCATCCCCAGATAGGCCTTGGAGAACTCTTATATGTCTGTTAGCCGATTCCATCGCCTGACATATATTAAGGGCCTTTTCAAAGGTCAAATCCATTTCCGACAACAGCCTTCTCTGCATTCTGTCATCGTTTACGCCACACACCAGCCTGTCACAAAGCATTTGTTGAAGCGTAGGCCCATACTCAGTGTTGTGCTAACTTTTTCAACTCCGCCACAAATGCAGCCGCTGTCTCGTCCGATTTCCACGTGCGTGAATTAAACTTGTATCTCTGCACAATCTCACTTGGCTTTGGATTATAATGGGCCTTGAGCACAATGACAAGCTCATGATACGTTTTCTCAGCTGGCGTCGCAGGACGCAGCAAACTTCTCAGAAAACTATATGTGGATGCACCGACTCCACTTAATAACACAGCTTTCTTCTTGCTGGCATCAGTAATCTCATTTGCTTGAAAATAATATTCCAACATTTCTATGTATTCTTCCCATGATTGCAACTCACAATCAAAGGGGTTCACCTGACCCACCAGTGCCATCCTGTCTCAGCAAACAACTTCTTTTCCAGCAGTTTTTTTTGTAGCTTGTCTTCAGCTGCTATGCAGACTCTGAACCTTCACATAACAGCCTCTCAATACACACTGGTTTATCCTCATCGCCAATGTAATATCTTCATATGACTGATGCAGAGGCAGGTTATGGATGAATTCCTTGTTCTCTTTATTCGCTGGTACCGACACAGCTCTCCCACTCAGGAAACTGACAACAACAACCCCTGACCCGGAAACACTATTACATTAACAGAAAACAGGTAACACAAACAACTATGCCCTCTAGTGGTAGATAAGTATAGCACTGATCTACTATAGTACCTCAATAACCCCCAAAGTGTTTCAAAATAAGATTTATATGTTTCTGCAATTTCATTAATAATAAATTAAATATAACTGGCACACTGCTGGTGGAAAAAGGTTAAATGTTTTATATAAAAATATTTCCTTTACAAAGTGACAGCTGTGACTTGACCTAATCATTGGCGAAAATGGAGCTTAGTGCTATAAAAACAAAAAAAGCAAATAACAAAAGGGCCAGTATTACATTGTGCCCGCTAAAACGGGTACACTAAGGAGGAAAACCCGCGCCTGCAGGATTCTCCTTAGCGTCCCGTTTTTGGTTCTATATTACGGGGTAGGTGCTAAATCAGCAGTCTGCCCCGTAACGCAGCGCTACGCCTCAGGATACTCAGGCAGATCTAAGCATCGCTATGCGCATCCCCTCCATGGACTCCAGAGGACTCCATTGAGGCTTCGACTGCCGGTCACATGATCTGCAGGATCTCGCCTCTGGCAAGGTCCTGCAGGTCGGTGGAGTGGTTTGCGGAGGGAGACTGGGGACTTTTTTCCCCCAGTCTCTCTCTGCTCCTGGCAGCCAGAAGCAGTGGATCAGGCTGTTCTGATGAGAGATGAGTACCTGATTTTTGGGGGGATTTGAAGCTGGTGATAATGGATTCTGTAGAAGAATCAGTTAGCACCAGCTCCAAGCTGTCGGTAGCTTTTGAGTTAAACGCAGTGGGAAGCAAATAACATTAGGACTTTGTAATCCTAATGCTAATTAACTTTTTGCGCTCCACATATTAAGCATTGGGATCGCAAAGTACAGTAAACTCACGCAATCTCAGAATCTCTAATGGGTTTTTCAACCGTTTGCGTTCAGAAAGTAAAATGGCTAGCCCACTTAACCTAATGTTAACGCTCACACAGCTGAATGCTAACCTTGGCGTTAAGTATGTAATAGAGTGCAGGGTCTCCATTATATTTGCAAACATACAAAAAGTCATAAGTGCCGAAAAACATGCAATTTCCCTCCAAACAAGGCTATGGCACCAATTCTGGAGTGTTGAGACTTGATCATGATGTCCTCCTCTTAGCAAAGCACACTGTGATGGATTTGGGGTTCCAATTGCTTTAATTTTCATCAGCTCTGGATTTACAAGGGTGTTAACTTCGCAGACTGGGAAGATATAGGTTTGCTGGCCCAGCTAGTGTCTGTATTTTTTGTTTGTTATTAGGCTTAGGTTAATGTTATGATTCCTCCCTGAGTTATCAATCAATATGTGAAATCTTTATCTACTGTACTATTGTTCTCCAGGAATGTGAAGACCTTGTCCTGTGAGACATTTGTTTGTTATTCATTGATGGGATTTTTTCCTGGGACCTGTATAGTGGAGAGATTTGATATAAATATGTGTGCACTCAACCTATTAAAGGTAATACATTGCTCACCTTAGCCATGTATGGACTGGTTCTTGGGTGAAGCTGCATTTCTCTACATCAAGCTTTGGGCTGATGTCTGGGCATAACAGTGATGCCAAGCAAGCGGTTTAGTGGTCGGAGTAGTGGAGGAAGCTGACTTTATGTAAGGTTTTGTGCTACCATCGCAACCGTTTCAAAAGCCCTTTAGCAGCCTTTCAGCATACCTTTCTCTCCATTCCCATCCTCAAAAAGGGATTCAAGTGCCAGGTGTTATATAAAAAATATATTTATTAATATACAAGGGCACAACGTGGCAGCAATCAACGATGGGAATTATTTGGAAGTGAAATGGTATATAAATTCCATGCAAATGACAGATCGGGTTACCACTGATGAAGCCCAGTTAATGCTAGGGGCGAAACGCGTCTGGTTCTTTTTATGTACACCTTTTTATTGTTTTTATAGTTTTCATGTTGTGCCCTTGTATAGTAATAAATATCTTTTTTATATAACACTGGCCCTTGAATCCCTTTTTGAGGATGGGAATGGAGAGAAAGGTATGCTAAAAGACTGCTAAAGGGCTTTTGAAACAGTTGTGCCATAAGGAGAAAAAAAAAACAACCTACAAGCGATTTCTAACGGGTCAGATTGAGACCCCTCAAAGGGTGAGTGTTATTCTAAACACCCCTACTTCAGCCCATCTCTATTAAATGATTTTTGACATACTGCACCAGAAACCCGTTTTTTCTTGTTTCTTCATTCCCCTGAGGACCTGAATTCCGGTTTTGGGCTTGTATCCCACTGAAGTTTCGTGTAAAGGAGGCGTTTTGGGAGGCCTGATTAACGACCCAGAGGCTTGAATTACTAGAGCTGTATAAACTCTGAATATTGTGAGTGTATAGAGTTCTTTGGTTTTTATATAAATAACTGTATAACATAATACACGATTATGGTTTTCTTTTTTTCCTTTTGAGGACTTTTCCAATGATTGAGATGATATTCTGAACTATTTAACTCAAAGAGTCACGCTAAGTATTAGTGTGGTGCACACTATTTATAGCATTTTATAGCCACTGCGTGTTATTTGGGGTATTAGAGTGTGAACTAATAGAGCACCAATTGTGATACGTGTGTGCTCCACTCTCTCTGCTTTTGCTTCTTTTTAACTACTGTACTTCGCCTTGCTAAATCCCTCTGCTGGATCTCCTGTTACCAAACCCCTGTTTATCTACTGGACCTCGCCTTGCCAAATCCCTGTGCTGAATCTCCTATTACCGAACCCCTGCCTTACTACTGGATTTCACTGGATATCACTTTGCCAAAACCCCTTGCTGGTTCTAATACTGCAGTACTCTTGCGTTATATCCCAAAGACCTATATTTATAGTGTTTATTAATATATCACATGGACACTGTTTGGGAGACTGCTAACTGGGTCTTTTAGATTCCATAGTAGGTTGCTCAATGACAGGAATATATTTTAAATTATCATTACTTAGCGTTTACACCACAACATGTGTTTTAATCTGGATTTCACAGTTGCCTATATTACTGATTGGATGATGTGGATGTGGATGGATACATTAAATGTGGGGGCAGTTACCAGGCAGCAGGCAAATGATTTAATGCTTATTTCAGCAGAGGAATTATATCCACCAACAAAGTAGAGAATAGAGAAGTTGCTGTCAGCTAGAGGATTTATAGGCTTAAAGCAATTTCTTACACTTTTAAAGACACATCACTTGTTTGGGATGAGCTTCCCAAATAAAGTAAGGATTGAGCTTTACAGCTTTATGTGATAACCCCATTATGCTGTGATGGAAAATGATACTCAGCCATCTGTTGCAGAATTTTAACAGGATTCGATGGGTTTTGGCATTGACTGCTCAGTTCTGTAAGTTGTAAAATCAGTTTAAACTATATCTTGTCTTCACTGTATTGCTTTCAGAGTACAGCAGAGACATGACCGAACGATGACTTCTTTTATAATGTATATACCTAGCGTATTGTTGTTCGGTGGTAGCATATAATTACAAGACAGTTACAAATATTCATAGCAAATACTTTTAATATTTACTGCTAGGATATAATCTCACAGATATCTAGGGCTAAATTACATTCCTGACGTTAAAACGGGGGCGCTAGGGAGAAAAAACTGCGCCCGCAGTTTTCTCCCTACCGCCCCCGTTTTAACGTGGGATTACAATGCAGGCGTTTAAAACGCTGCCTGCATTGCTACCGCGCACTACGCCCTGGGATGCTCGCGGCAGCGCTGGGCTCCGCTGCGAGCATCCACTCGATGGAGTCCATAGGACTCCATTGAGCCAGACGCCGGCAGTCACATGATATGCAGGGGGAGACTGAGGAACTTTTTCCCCAGTCTCTCCCTGCTCCTGCCGGACAGAGGAGGCAGACGGAGCCACGGTCCTCGCCACGGGACAGGAGGTGAGTATACAATTTGTTTTTTTATTTTTTTGGCTGGTGTTAACTGATTCTGCAGAAGCGGAATCTGTTAACACCAAGTCCTGGCTGTAGTTAACTTTCTGAAAAGCGCAACAGACCAAACGCCAACGAGTTACTTAACCCGTTAGCGTTTGGATTGTATTATGCGGTATCCACCGCTGCTAATGTTAATGCTCACACAGGAGAGCATTAACGTTGGCACCTAGATTGTAATGTGGCCCATAGACTTTAACCCTTTCGCTGTTGAGCCATTTCACCTCTGTTCACCTCTGTTTTGCTCATCATGTTTAAACGCGAGTTTAAGTAATGTATCATTATATGACCCAGACAGATTATATATCCTCTTTTACGGCAGACTTGACAGATTCATAATCAATCATTATTATATGTATACGTCATGTCCTGCCAGAATGCAATAACAAAAAATGTAAAAAAGTGAAGTTCCATTAAAATTTCAATAATCTACAGTGCGTAAAATAATTTTTTCACATTTTATTTGCCAAGCCTTTGCGGTTATGTATTCTATGGGGTACGCTTGTTAAAAAAACTTGGGATCCTGTTACTCTATTTTGTGGAGAAAATATACGATGTTATCTAAAAGTGAAAAAACTACATTTTCATTTGTGCAGCATCATTGTTCATAATATAATTTAAAAGTGAACAATATTGCTGCATTACTAAATCTAAAAAAAGGAAAAAATTTATTTATTTTTATTTATATTTATTATTTTTTAAAATGTTTATTTTACACTGAACCTGGTCATGTTTGAAATTATTGGAAAGGTCATGCCCTGGCCTTACCAGTGACACCAAATATGACCTTTTATCTGTCACCGATCAGGAGATAGGTGGGTCCAAAGGACCCCACTAGCTCCACCATTACCTGCTGCCAAGTGGTTAATAGTTGGATAATTTTTATTGTTAGAAAGTTAATGGATAATTTTTCATTTAATTAAAGGAGATGACTAGCAGAGCTGGACTGATGTTCAGGGCTGGATTCATTTCTCAGGAGCCTGTAGGTACAGAAATCTGTAGGGCTCCAGAGATGTAGTGGTCTAAATGATAGTAAATTGTATTTTTTTTTAGCTTTTTTCTTTTTACAGAGCAAGGTGACCCTTCATGGTAGGTGCCTGTGAGCACATGCCTAATGTGTCTAATTATAAATCCGGCCCTACTGATGTTTGACATTTTTCTTACATTTTGCAGCAAAATACTGTGATATTTATATTATTATTATTTTTACTTAAATTCAGCAACAAATTCTGCAGCACTGTATAATGGTACAAATAAGTACGCAGCCATGTACAGTAGGAAAGAGTACAATTAATATATCCGAAAACATAAACCACTGACCAATGAAGTGAATAACATTGATTATATCATTACAATGGCACCTGTCAAAGGATGGGATATATTAAGTGAACAGTTAGTTCTTGAATGTCCGGGATTTAGTCCCTAAACTACATAAATTGCAAACTCCCAATCTATGTGTCAGGACAAAATCAAATGGCACACTGACCAGTCACTTCTCTCAAATATCTAGATATGTGGTTAGACCCAAATCTATCCATTGGCCCCCACAACGAAAAACTCTCATCTAAACTTTACCCATAACTAGGTGCCCTGTACAGAAACAAATCCTGCCTGAGCCCTGCGGTAAGAAAGCAGATTGTACAACAAATGCTTATGCCGGCATTGAATACGGAGATGTAGTGTATGCAGCTGCCCCGCAAACACACCTCCAGAAACTTACTACATTGTATAACTCATTCTGCTGCTTTGTGCTACAATGTAACTACATGACCCACCATTGAGACATGTTAAAAGAGCTAAACTGGCCGTCCCTGGAATCTAGATGCACCCTTCACCTTTCCAACCTGGGGCTACATTACATTCTGGGTGCTAATGTTAGCGTTCACCTGAGTGAGCATTAACATTAGCCCAGGTAGCCAACGCAAATTACAATCCAAACACTAATGGGTTAAGAAACCCGTTAGCGTTTGGTACCTTGCGCTTTTCAGTGCGAGGCTACTGTACTTTTGCACTCCCTATACTTAACATGGGGAGCGCAAAGTGTTAATCAGCGTTAGGATTACAAAGTCCTAATGCTGATTAACATCCGGCTGCGGTTAGCAAAAAGTTAACCAGAGCCAGGACTTGGTGCTAACAGATTCCGCTGGTACAGAATCCGTTACCACCAGCAACCCCCCAAAATAATCCAGATACTCACCTACTATCAAGCGGCGACGACCGCGGCTTCGTCCGCCTCCTCCGTCCGGCAGGAGCAGGGAGAGACTGGGAGAAAAAGTCCCCCAGTCTCTCCCTGCGGATCACTACGTCGACCTGCCAGATCTCGCGAGGCGAGATCCGGCAGGTCATGTGACCGGCACAGGAGAAACTCAATGGAGTCTTACGGACTCCATCGAGTGGATACTCACGGTGCCGCATAGCGCTGCCGCACACATCCCGGGGCTTAGCACCCGGTAACAATGCAGGCAGCTTTTTAAGTGCCTGCATTGTAATCTCCCGTTAAAACAAGGGCACTAGGGAGAAAACTGCGAGCAGTTTTTTCTCCCTAGCGCCCCCGTTTTAGCGGGAGGATTGTAATGAGGCCCCTGCTGTTTAAGATGTTTTCTGGGAACTAAGCTACCACCCTACCTGAATAGGCTGCTTTCCCCAGCAGTTCCCTCATCCTATATCCTCCGATCCAGGACCAGCACCTTACTTGGAGTGCCACAATACAAAAGAAAGTAGCTCGATCCTCATTTTCCTTCAGAGCACCGCAATTATGAAATAACCTACCAGACGCCATCAAATTTTGCCCCAGTCTTAAGTCTTTCAAGAGCTCCCTGTTAACATACCTCGATACAGAATGCACCTGTAAACATGTAACATAATGACTTTATTTCCTACATATTTATTTTCTGTGTTAATCTGTATATTTGTGTTTTGTATTTATATCCTGCATTTTATTACTTTGTATTTCTGTAACCACTATAAAATTTTCAATGTTCTTGAACCCAAGACATACTTGAAAACGAGAGAAATCTCAATGTATCCTTCCTGGTAAAATACTATGCAAATAAATAAATAAATAAATAATTAAATTTACAGTAAGACAGTGAAACACGGAAAAAGCATCCATGCATGTGTATTTCCGCTTTGGTTTGCGAGCTGTTTAGTGCTCTGATATTTTTTACTAAACAAGGATGTTTTTCAATATTCAGCTCAGAACATTTTTTCAAAAGAAACAGACAATATTTCAAAACACAATGGGCCATATTACATAGTTGGTGCTAACTTAACCAGAGCAGTTGTAAATTTACCAGAGCCATTATAGCCTATGGAAATTTTAAGTTTACAACAGCTCTGGTTAAGTTAGCACCAACATTGTAATACTGCCCAATATTGGCCACAAGTAACCAATATTTTTTTTCTGATTAAACAGCTAATAGAGTCAAATAAAGCCCCTAATTTGGTATAGAGTTTTGTTTTATAAATAGGGCATCCTGATACCTTTTGATATGAAAGCATTTATAGTAAGAAATACCCAGCAGTGTTATTGTTTGTAGGGAGCTTCAAAAGGCAAGCTGCATGTTGTATAGATTTTACAGTTTAATTAAACTAGACTGCTCCAACTTTTGATATGGATTTGTTCAGTTGTCCTTATGACTACAATTGCTGTGCATTTTATAACCTATCCATCTTGTTGCGCCTCTGTTCTCTATTAGATTCACTAATAAAAGATATCACATTTGTGTTTACCAGCTTGCTGTTGGGATAACGGACTACGAGCAGGAATGCATAATTTAGGCTGAAGTATTTATTTTTAGACAGAACTCTAATTAAAATGTTAATTTGGTGAATGAACCTCATTAACAAAATATAATAACAGTACACTCAAAGCTAGCAGAACTCTTTAAATTAGGTAAAAATCTTGGTTTGGGTTTAAAAACTGAAAAACTGTTTTCAAATTGTCCTTACTTTTGTAAGTTTGTAAATTTAATATTGCTTTTATATGGGACTTTTTTTAAGTTTGTAAGAATATATAAAATAATAAAAATATTGTTTCTTGGGTTTCTTTTCCTACAATTTAGCTCTTATGATTGTAAAACATTTTTTCTTTGATTATGTTGCACGCTCATTGTTTTCTAAGAAATACTTGGATGAGATGGAGTTGCCAAATACGTTGTGCAAAAAGATACAAAATCATTGGCAGCAAAAGTGAACTAGATAATGTTTGAGTAGCAATGATTAGATTGGCATGAAAATATTATGTTTCTGCTCTCGTGAACAGGCACTAAAGGAGTACATTAATAAACATACTTTAGATGCTGGTTTGCTGGATGTATAAATTAAGCTTTGTTTTTCGCTGCCGCTAAAATGTACTAAAGATAAAATGAGAGCATATGAATAGATATAGATAACTAGATGAATATGTTTTAGTTTGAACAAAAGTTCCAGATCAAATAGTGTAATGAATGAATGCTTCGAGCCATTGTAAAAGATTCATCAAAAGGATTTTGATGGAAGAACGCTTCGATGATACTACGTTTTTTTTTTTCCAAGATCAAGAATTTTGCATGCAAGGCTGAAGATTAGAATTTCGAGATATTTGCAGTCTTTCATGTATATTTTATACATTGTCTAAAAGATGATTAAGCTTTTAATAGTAATGCAATGTGGGATGGAAAACAAACCTGGAATTGCAGCTGCACACAAACAGATAAAAGATAAAAAACAGACTGTTTATAGCTTAAAAAATGTATTATAGTATCTACCTTTGATAAACATACAACAAAATGAATAATAATCCTTGCTATATTTTTCTTCTAAGAAAATTATGAAAGAATAAATATGATTATTAAAAGTCAGTAAAATATTTCCAGTCACTTAACTACTAGCAGCGTTATTCAAAGAGAGGTGAAAAGCAGGAGAATGACTGGAGAATGGAAAATTCTAGGTCCAAATATCTAAACTAGAAAAATTCTCTCATTCATCTCACTTTCCAAATCGGCTATTTTGACCTAGAATTTTCCATTCTCCAGTCATTCTCCTGCTTTTCACCGCTCTTCGAATAACCCTGATAGTGTTCTGTGATTTTACTTACTTTACATAGACTGAGCATAGACACCTCTGATGTTTTGTTTAACCCCTTCACTACCAAGTGACTTTCTAAAAAAATTGTCAGACAAAATCTTTTTTTTGTAAAATCATTTAATTACTTCTACATTAAGAAATATTTGAGCTTATACACATTGTATTTCTTACTGTAAATAACCTATTTTGCCCAGTAGATGGCGCCATCTACTGCCAAATGGAGTTAGAGGTTTGAGCGGCTGGTCTCTTTTTTTCTTTTTTTCCCTGCATCGGTGGCTGACCACTGCTGAAAGCAAAATATTTCACAGCATTCAGCAGCTGATTTTACAGTTTTGGCTCTTTAGGCATTGTGCCCACAGGGCTAAAACTTTGGGGCACCTTCTGCAGCCCAAAAGCAAATGAAATTTGTTTGCAGCAAACTATTTTCATTTGCTCTTGGGCTGCAGATCAGCATATCGAGATATCTCGTTATTGGGGCCCCAGATGGTGCCTTTGATGCCCGAAATATCTCGATATCGATAGTGAAGGGTTACTAAAAAAGTTTTTATATATATATATACAGTTGTGTTCAAAATTATTCAACCCCCAATGCTGTAAAGGGTTTTAGGGAATTTAGTGTACATTTGTAATTGTATTCAGAATGAAATCCTACAAGGACTTTTTAAAGAACCATATGCAACTAAAATGACATCAATTGGTTTTGTAATACAGTAGTAAATGTTTCTTTTGTGAATTCTTCATTGACACAATTATTCAACCTCTTAAAGACTACCACTCTGAAGAACAGGGGTTCATTCAAGTGTTTTCAATCAGGTATTGAAAACACCTGTGGATGTCACGGAGCAGCAATAAAGCATAATAAGCACCAATTACATTTACTGGTGTGGTTACAAACATGGTGAAGTCAAGAGAATGGTCCAGGAAGACAAGAGAAGAGGTGATTACTCTTCACAGGTAGGGCAATGGCTATAAGAAGATTGCAAAGATGTTAAACATACCAAGAGAGACCATAGGAAGCATCATTCGCAAATTCAAGGCAAAGGGCACTGTTGAAACGCTACCTGGTCGTGGCAGAAAGAAGATGCTGACTTCGACTTCTGTGCGCTACCTGAAGCGTAGAGTGGAGAAAAGTCCCTGTGTGACTGCTGAGGAACTGAGAAAAGATTTGTCAGATGTGGGTACTGAAGTTTCAGCTCAGACAATACGGCACACACTGCGTAATGAAGGCCTCCATGCCAGAACTCCCAGGCGCACCCCCTTGCTGTCTCCAAAGAATAAGAAGAGTCGACTGCAGTATGCCAAAAGTCATGTGGACAAACCACAGAAGTTTTGGGATAGTGTTCTGTGGACTGATGAAACAAAATTAGAACTGTTTGGGCCCATGGATCAACGCTATGTTTGGAGGAGGAAGAACAAGGCCTATGAAGAAAAGAACACCTTGCCTACTGTGAAGCATGGCGGGGGGGTCAATCATGCTTTGGGGCTGTTTTGCTTCTGCAGGTACAGGGAAGCTTCAGCGTGTGCAAGGTACCATGAATTCTCTTCAGTACCAGGAGATATTGGATGACAATGTGATGCAGTCCGTCACAAACCTGAGGCTTGGGAGACGTTGGACCTTGCAACAGGACAATGATCCCAAGCATACCTCCAAGTCCACTAGAGCATGGTTGCAGATTAAAGGCTGGAACATTTTGGAGTGGCCATCGCAGTCACCTGACTTAAATCCCATTGAGAACCTCTGGTGGGACTTAAAGAAAGCAGATGCAGTGCGCAAGCCTAAGAATGTGACTGAACTGGAGGCTTTTGCCCATGATGAATGGGCGAAGATACCCGTAGATCGCTGCAAGACACTTGTGTCAAGCAATGCTTCACGTTTAAAAGCTGTTATAACTGTAAAAGGATGTTGTACTAAGTACTAAGATTGAATGTCACTTGGGGGTTGAATAAAACTGATAATGATGTGAGCACAGAAAAGACATTTGTGGTTATTTCATTATAAATGTTATGTTATATTTGTCTGACCTACACGTGCCTCTTTGATTTAATTGTAAGCAAGATGACTGAATGATCAAAATCAATGTCAAACTGGCCAAAACACTAAATTTCAGTGGGGGTTGAATAATTTTGAACACAACTGTATATATATAATTTTAAAAATATATATTTTATTAAATGTACATGAACAAAACACTTCAAAAACAAATCCATATTCATATTCCATAGTCTACATCTGCAAATGACAGAAAACAACAGATACTTCACATATTATTTAAAAAAGTACCCTGACCCCCAAACAAAAAAAGTAATATATTTTGTAGATTAAGTTTATGATGTGAATATTACTAAATGACCATAAATGACCACACCTTGAAGTAGTAATATCGACTTTGTTTCATACTTTTAAAATAAGCTGTTATAAATGTCCTAGTTGACCAATTTGAATAACTGGTCATAATTCCTAAAAATACCATAATTCTCAAGTGGTACCATATTTCATTTGTGCATGTCGGATTTCCTAATTTATAGGCCCATACAGACTAAATATATATTGATTTTAATTTCAGCAAAAGCTAAGCTGCTCTACCTTTTCTTGAGTTTGAGTTCTGATCCAGAAAATATTTTCTCACATGTGGTTATATTACTGTACATTTGTATTCTGTGCATCAGTTAATGAACTGCCTTTAAGCCATAATAAATACATTCTCATTTAGAAGATCACTAACAAAAATGCTATATTTTTAAGTAAAATTATTATGTTGAAATGATTTTATTAAATCTGCTTCTTCCAACAGAATATATACACAAGAAAATGCTTGCTTTGTTATTTTCAAAGCAGTTTTACAACAAATATAGCCCTTAACTCTTTCACTACCAGAAATGTGTGTAATATACTGTATGTGTGTATATATATATATATATATATAGTTGTGTTTATTATTGCAGAAGCCACCTGCACATCATAGCAATTCAAAGAATTGCATCCCAGAGCTCCTGTGCCACATTCCCCATATGCAGCAAGGAATTCTGGGTAGGATATGCAAATGACCTCTTTCTCACTTTTATGCATCCTGGATCTGTGCATCCTAGCTGATGAGGGTTCAACAAACCCGAAACAGGGCTGTCCTAGGAGTGGCTTTGAGCAGTTGCATAACCTTATCTCTGCTAGAAAGCCATGGTTTGGCATAGCATTGATTTTAGGGTTCTGTGTAATAGCAGATCCAGGATGCATAAAAGTGAGAAGTCCTTTGCATATCCTACCCAGAATTCCTAGCTGCATATGGGGAATGTGGCACATTCTTTGAATTGCTATGATGTGCAGGTGGCTTGTGCAATAGTAAACACAACTAATTATAGTGTGGAGGCTTTTTATCTCACTTTTAGTCCTCCACCACAATCCTTATAGACACTATATATATATAGATAACACAGTCAGTTTGGTCTGCACTTACGGTTCACAGTTATTTCACACACCCGGTGCTTGATGATGGCCTCTTGGACATATAAAGATGTATAGAATCACCCGCACTACAGGATTTTTCATGTTAATTCACTTTATTAGAACATGTTGATGTCTGTCAACGTTTCAGTTCCACTCCGGAACTTTCATCAGGACAAAAAACAATACCCCCATATTGCAAACCCTCAGGCTTAAATAGGGAGAAAAATCATTAAAATTACAAATACCTTGGTTACTCACCCTAACAATGTGTATTGTGTCCGGCGTGCCCTGAGGTCCTCTGCGCATGCACCATACTGCGGCTCATCTCTATGACATCACCCTGGTCGCCCTGGTGACCAAGATACTTTAAACTCCACATAAGTCTTTCTAAACTATGCGCCCATGCCCTCCGGCTTACTCTTACACACTGGCAGGGAGAGACAACCAAGGATAACCGCATTAACAGCGGCAATCACATTTTAAAAACAAAATATCCTCTGTGCTTAAGGAAAAAATACCACAATATCGTTTATCCATTCAGCAGATTTCCCCAACATTGAGAATCGAAAATTGTAAAAGCTGTTGCATGGTTGTATGTTGTAACCCTTTATCCAAACTCACTACTGCCTACCTATACAAAAACCGAATACATATTACGTTCATTGAGTCCCCGAGGATACACGGTGTCAAGCCTATGTATCCACTGGGCCTCTTTTTTAAGTAGCATAAGAGCTCTATCTCCTCCCCTCCTGGGTACAGGGACATGGTCTATGGCCATAAAGCGCAACGAAGCAACTGAGTGACCCAATTCTTAAAAGTGTCTTGCCACTGGCTTATCAGAGTGCCCATCCCGATATGCTATCCTTATATTCGATCTATGGTTTCTTTTTCTGTCGCATAATGGGGTCGTTGTTTTGCCCACGTACGCTAGCCCGCACGGGCGCAGTATTCTATACACCATGAACTCAGTTTTACACGTTATAAATAAATACATCAATGAAACGGACATAAAGCGCAATCTTATCAAAAAAATGATTCAATATGTACTCCCGTTCAAATCCGTACATGAACGCATTGGCGTACATGGGGGCCATAGAGGCCCCCATGGACATCCCTGTGCGGTGTACGAACCATTGATCCTCAAATCTGAAATAATTATTCAGCAAGGCCAAAGCAAGTAGCTCTAACACAAACTCGATTTTAGGGCCCGTGTATAATATGGACTGTGATAACAATTCCCGCATAGCCTCTATGCCAGCTTGGTGAGGGATAACGGTATAGAGGTTTTTAACATCCATGGTTAAAAACACCAAATTTTCATCAATACAAGTAATGTCCTTCAATCTTTGTAAAAAATCTGCCGTGTCCTTAACACAAGTAGGAATAGCCAATACCGATCGTTTAAACAAAAAGTCCAGCCATCTCTCCACTGGGTCTATAACGCCCCCGATGGCCGACACAATTGGACGAACAGGTGGGCGGTGGTACTCTTGTGGATTTTTGGAATTCCATATATCACTGGAATTTTCGGGTGTTTTTGCACCAGGAACTCAAAAAGTTCGTTATTAATTTCTCCCATCACTAATCCCCTTCTCAGGGTTTCCTCAAATCTCCGTGAGATCTCAATCGTGGGGTCCCTCTCCAACCATTGATATGTCCCTTCATCCTGAAGCTGGGAGTGTAACTCCTGTGCATATTGAGAATAGTCCATGATGACAATCGCTCCCCCCTTGTCAGCTTGGCGTATGTGTGTAAGGACTGGATCAGTGTCCTTAATAAATGCTCCATGGATCTAATGCTCATTGCCATCCAAGACGTGAGAGAGGAGTTAGAAGTGGTACGAAAAAATATTGTGGATTTTGAATCCATGCACGAACAATGGAGGGTGTCTGCAGAAGGGATAGCTGCACTTATTAAAATGGAGCAGGAGGTAGCCCGGTACAAGAATGATTTGGTGCGTTTTAAAAAAGCCAAGTTTGAATGAGTCCGGTTGGATTATGTACAACACCGGGTATACAAATGGCTTAGTGGAGAAACTACTTGTAGACCCACAAGGAAGTCTAGAAGGAGAATACAGAAACCGAGAGAACACACTATTGATGTCACATCGGGCGAGTCGGCCTCTGAGACAGAATCTAGCTCCACGCTACAAAGTTCAACGAGTGCTTTTATAGGCGCCACCGATGCCCTGGACCATTCGGGCATGTTAACGCGGAGTCGGGCAAAGAATGGAGACGAAGAAGGACCTGTAGGAGGGGGCACAAAGGCAAACAGAGGAGCACCCAGGGGCAGACCACCCATCAAGAATTGACCCCCATATTTAATCTCTCAAGTAGGCAGTTATCGAGTGTGGAAGAAGGACTGCTGAGTAAGGGGTTATCTTTCGTCCCGTCAAATAAACAGGATGATTTTATGTGGAATGTGGAGTTACATCGGTTTGGTTGCACTATGCGCCTTAATGATTTTTTCAAAGATGAAACATCTACTTTTGTGCCAAACGAGTTTCGTAGTAAAAGTCGGTATGATCCACCCCCAACTCAGCCTTCGATAGAGGCGTTCCTAAGAAGTCTAAAAACGGACTCAAAAGACATCATAAAGCATCATCGTTCTAAACGCTGTAATGTTACCAAAGGGGAGAGGGAAGCGATCAAGAGCTTGTCCAAAGACACGTCCATTGTAATACGCCAAGCTGACAAGGGGGAGCGATTGTCATCATGGACTATTCTCAATTTGCACAGGAGTTACACTCCCAGCTTCAGAATGAAGGGACATATCAACGGTTGGAGAGGGACCCCACGATTGAGATCTCGCAGAGATTTGAGGAAACCCTGAGAAGGGGATTAGTGATGGGAGAAATTAATAACAAACTTTTTGAGTTCCTGGTGCAAAAACACCCGAAAATTCCAGTGATATATGGAATTCCAAAAATCCACAAGAGTGCCACCGCCCCACCTGTTCGTCCAATTGTGTCGGCCATCGGGGGCATTATAGACCTGGTGGCGAGATGGCTGGACTTTTTGTTTAAACGATCGGTATTGGCTATTCCTACGTGTGTTAAGGACACGGCAGATTTTTTTTACAAAGATTGAAGGACATTACTTGTATTGATGAAAATTTGGTGTTTTTAACCATGGATGTTAAAAACCTCTATACCATTATCCTTCACCAAGCTGGCATAGAGGCTATGCGGGAATTGTTATCACAGTCCATATTATACACGGGCCCTAAAATCGAGTTTGTGTTAGAGCTACTTGCTTTGGCCTTGCAGAATAATTATTTCAGATTTGAGGATCGATGGTTCGTACAGCGCACAGGGATGTCCATGGGGGCCTCTATGGCCCCCATGTACGCCAATGCGTTCATGTACGGATTTGAACGGGAGTACATATTGAATCATTTTTTTGATAAGATTGCGTTTACATTTCATTGATATATTTATTTTATGGCGGGGTACGGTGGATGAAGCTAGGGAGGTTGAGGGATATATCAACGGACTTAATAGTCCCATTAAAGTCACGAGTGAGGTAAGCAGTGAGTCCATTCATTTTTTGGACATTAAGGTATTCGTGAAGGATCATCAACTTCACTACTCCCTTTACTCCAAACCTACAGACCGCAACACCCTTCTACTTAGCTCCAGTGCACATCCCGAGCATTGCAAACGAGCTTTACCACACGCCCAATTTCTGAGGACCATTAGAAATAATAGTGATGTGTCGACCAGACAGGAACAGTTGAGTCGGATGCATGAGAAGTTTGAGCAGCAAGGGTATCCGAGACAGACATTGGAACAGGCTTTAGATATGGCTATTTCGCCCCAGGTGAAGAGGGTACAACAAAATAGATTGAGGTTTCCCATCTCCTACAGTATGGCTACTGAAAAATTAACTGCTGCAGTTAAAAGAAATTGGCGTATTTTGGAGAGTGACCGGACTCTACCTAGTACGTTCAGGCGTCCTATGTTTTGTTACAAGCGCAATAGGAGTTTAAAAGATCTATTGGTCCACACGGATCCGGTTTTAGGGAGGACACAGGAGTTGGAGCGTTACTGTAGTGTGGGATGTAAGCAGTGTTTGGGATGTGTGACTTGCAGCCACATGGTCCCGGGGAAAGAATTCAGCCATCCACACACCGGCAAACGGTTCCATATCCGACACACAATAACGTGTAAAACTGAGTTTGTGGTGTATAGAATACTGTGCCTTGTGCGGGCTAGCGTACGTGGGCAAAACAACGACCCCATTATGCGACAGAATAAGAAACCATAGATCGAATATAAGGATAACATATCGGGATGGGCACTCTGATAAGCCAGTGGCCATAGACCATGTCCCTGTACCCAGGAGGGGAGGAGATAGAGCTCTTATGCTACTTAAGAAAGAGGCCCAGTGGATACATAGGCTTGACACCGTGTATCCTCGGGGACTCAATGAACGTAATATGTATTCAGTTTTTGTATAGGTAGGCAGTAGTGAGTTTGGATAAAGGGTTACAACATACAGCCATGCAACAGCTTTTACAATTTTCGATTCTCAATGTTGGGGAAATCCGCTGAATGGATTAACGATATTGTGGTATTTTTTCCTTAAGCACAGAGGATGTTTTGTTTTTAAAATGTGATTGCCGCTGTTAATGTGGTTATCCTTGGTTGTCTCTCCCTGCCAGTGTGTAAGAGTAAGCCGGAGGGCATGGGCGCATAGTTTAGAAAGACGTATGTGGAGTTTAAAGCATCTTGGTCACCAGGACGACCAGGGTGATGTCATAGAGATGAGCCGCAGTATGGTGCATGCGCAGAGGACCTCAGGGCACGCCGGACACAATACACATTGGGAGGGTGAGTAACCAAGGTGTTTGTAATTTTAATGATTTTTCTCCCTATTTAAGCCTGAGGGTTTGCAATATGGGGGTATTGTTTTTTGTCCTGATGAAAGTTCCGGAGTGGAACTGAAACGTTGACAGACATCAACATGTTCTAATAAAGTGAATTAACGTGAAAATTCCTGGAGTGCGGGTGATTCTATACATATATATATATATATGCACAATTTTAGATTGAAATTAATTGAAAATTAGTATATTAAACTCCATCTGCACATCTTTTCCATACAAGATTAGACATTTCACTGGGGAGAAACATACTTCTCTGTATTCTCACTACTGTAACACTATAATACTGTAAAAGATGGCTAGAAGCAGTCTCCAGTCCATCTGCCCTGTAACAAAAACGTAAACAAATGTTATTGCTGCAGTACAGCAGCCAAAGAGAGGAGGCAGAAAACTCTGTGATCACCTGCTATTGCTATACTTACTGAAATCTCTGTACAGTATATGGTGCTAGCAGTGGAGTCTCATGGTGTTTTAAATGGAGGTTCCAAGCTCCCCCCTCAGTGGCGTAGCGGGGGGGACCTTGGGGGCGGTCGCCCCAGGTGCAATTTTCTTAGGGGTGCAAAATTTCAAAAGAAATTTGAACCATTAATATTTTCCAGCAGGGATCAGCAAGGTGTCGGCTCACAGACACTGGTGTCCGTGAGAGGCCCTTGCACGGGCAGCCTCCAGTTTTGTGGCACCGGCAGTGACTTAGCACTCAGCGTCCAGAAGAGAGGACCAGGACAGAAAATTCTGGTCTGTCTCCCCCGCTGCTGGCAGCCCTTGAACAAGAAGGATGGAGGGAGGCGCCTGCCCTGCAGCACATTTAAAATCCGGTCTCCACTAAGCCCCCTGGACAGCTCCCCCCAGGCTACCAGCAACTTCACGCGGGTAGGCGACACTGTGTTACACTAGAGCAGCGTGACCAACACACAGTGAGGGGCTACTGGGGGTAAGGGGAGAGCGTGAATGGAGGTTCAGGGATAGAATGACTGGGGAAACTGGGAGAGAGTGACTGGGAGTACTTGTTAGAGAGAGAAAGAGTGACTGGTGGTACTGGGAGAGAGTGACTGGAGGTACTTGGAGAGAGAGAGAGTGACTAGGGGTACTGGGAGAGAGTGACTGGAGGTACTTGGAGAGAGAGAGAGTGACTAGGGGTACTGGGAGAGAGTGACTGGGGTACTGGGAGAGAGTGACTGGGGTACTGGGAGAGAAAGAGTGACTGGGGTACTTGAGGTAGAGAGTGACTTGGGGAACTGGGAGAGGGTGACTGGGTATAGTATGAGAGTGGAACTATGCTTGGGTATACTGGGACAGGGTGACTGGTAGCAGTGGCGTAGCGTGGGGGGCATGTGTATTTAACTTTTTTGTTAGATCAGTATTTTGTTAATATACATTACATGTGGTTGTGGGGTAAGGGTGTCAATACTCTACTGGTAGAAGGGAGTCAGGGTGTGTTACTGTGTCCACAGGTTGGAGGGGCGCACAATTCTTGCTTTACCCGGGCACTGACAACCCACACTATGCCGCTGTCCACCCATAACTTTATCATACCCGCATCTTACATAAACCCCCTCCACAGAATATATTCACACCACAAACTACATATACACATATATACATACACCATGCATACAGAACACCACTGGGGTGCAGTATTTGTGTAAATGTAGGCTTGTATTGTCAATGTATAAATGTGCTTTAAAACATCCTTAAGTGCCTTCTGCCTGTGACAGCTGCTGAATCTCACCATCAGCACTCCTGCACCCAGCATCGGTGAGTTCCAAGGGGCCTTTTTATAAATGTGGTTTGTGTAGTTATGGGAACAAGGGATAATTTCATGTATTTTTATCAAAATCCCCAAAACCCTAATTCCTAATTTGATTGGCAAATCACTTGTAAAGGAAAGTGTTAAATAACATATTTTCTGTTTATCCTGACATTGAAAAGAATTTTAAACATGACTTTTTAGAAAATAAAAACCTGTTGTTTCTGGATTTTTTTCTTAATTGTTTGGTGGTAAAATGCTGTGAATAATCCACAAATAAATGGAACTTTACAACGGTGTAATTTTACATAATTTTAAGTTTGTTGATCCCCTGACAACATTTAGAAACAGGATTGCTAATTTGTTTTATTTATATGTTTTTTAAATGCCTCCCACGTCTCAAATAAATGTAATGCTAATGTTTGAAAGCCACAAACTTGATATTAAAGCTGTTAACTACTCAATTTTTTGACAAATTACGGAATTATTATTCTTGCTATGTAGGAAACTGTTCGCTAACAAACATATTGAATAACTTGTATATGACGATTTGGGTTTTTCCACTTTTTTCTCAGATTCAGTAATCATGTTCCTTAGAATAGTGTGATTGCTCTGCTGATTCTACTTTCATGTTAGATTAGTTTGCTTTCAGTTTCCATACACTTGCATTTAACCATCCAGAGTGTTGCAGCACATATCTATACGACTATATAACAAAAACTGTGTTTCACATGCAGGTACATTATACAATATAGGCAAAGTGTGAGAGGGGATTGTATAGTATTGTAGCATGTGTAAGTATGCTACAGAATGCCTAAGGCTAGGGTCAGACTGAGGCAGTGCGAACGCGCGTGCAGCCGCACTTAATCACGGCCGCACTAGCAGCAGATGCCGGGCAATGACGGCCAATATACGAAGTACGGTCGCACAAAAGTCCGGCTGCGCAACGCAAGTGGAAAATTAACGCATTTTTTCGAGAACGTGAAACCGCAGGTACTGACGTACAGAGTGCGCTGCGTCCGCTAGCGGCGTGTGTGCGTGATTAGGAGATGTCAGACGCTGCTAATGTCCGGCCAACATAACGTCCAGACACAAAAAGTGTTTTATTGATGATCCGTACAAAATCACGGACGAAAATGCGCATAGTATGACCACTATCACGTATTCTGTGAAAAAATGCGTCCATTCGTTCGAACGCACTTTTTCACAGACAACATAAAAATGCGTTCGTCTGACCCTAGCCTAAAATGTCCAGACAGTGAATAAAATAAAATCATCTGTACATATTTTCTAAGCACTCCGTAGATTGCCAAGTTTAACCCCTTCACTACCAAGTGATTTTCCAAAAAACATTGTCAGAAACCATATTTTTTTTGTAAAAATTTTTTTTTTATTTAATTATAAAGTAAGAAATATTTCAGCTTATACCCATTGCATTTCTTACTGTAAATAACCGATTTTGGCCAGTAGATGGTGGCATCTACTGCCAAATTGAGTTCAAGGTTTGAACGACTGGTCTCTTTTCTTCTTTTTTCTACCCGCATCGGCTGCTGACAGCTGATGAATGCCCAATATTTCAGAGCTTTAAGCAGCTGATTTTACAGTTTTATCTCTTTGGGCATTATACCCTCAGGGCTAAAACTTTAAGGGCACCTTCTGCAGCCCAAAAGCAAATGAAATTAATTTGCAGCAAATGAATTTCTTTTGCTTTTGGGCTGCAGATCAGCATACCGAGATATCTCTATATCGGGGTACCAGATGGTGCCTTTGAAGCCCGAGATATCTTGATATTGGTAGTGAAGAGGTTAAGGCAGCGTGTAAACCTACCAATACTTTCCATTTCCATGGCATGTATGTGTCTGCAGTTCTAATGAAAAAGAATAAGTCACACTTGTTTTGTGCTCAGTGTGTTTTTACAAGAAAACATTGTGCAACATTACACTCTTCACGCTAAAAACCTAGCGAAATTGAAAATCTTAGCACTAAGTGTTGCAGTCTAGCGCCCATAAATCACCGTCGATATTACAATCTTTGCTCATGTTCACATCCGCCATTGTTTATCGCATGTGTGCGTAATGCTAAAAAGGACGCGCCAGAATGTTTACGTGTGCAATTGTTTTGCCGGATTCTGCCAATCCAAGCACAGAGCCACACCTGTCTCCTGCTCATAAATAACATCTGCCAGAGTCATTCTGTGACTGTGTCTGTTCTATTATTAGGCAGATACAGGGTCCCGGGCATTTGGACGTGTTACGTGAGTATAGAGACAGAAGGAGAGGAGCTTATATCAGTGCAGGAGCTAGTTTTTTCGGGTGTTATCACACATTCATCACACACCAATCACTACAAGTAAATACACATCACACATATTTACACATACACCTATACAACACCAAGCATCACACACCACATTACAACACATAAATACACATCACACATATTTACACATACACCCATACACCACCAAGCATCACACTCATACTTGTCACAACCCCTACCTTCCACCCTTTTGTATTCATCTTGTCACCTGAACCCTGTGTATTTCTCATTGTAACTGTATGTCATGGAGGGTGCAGGTAGAGGAGATGGAGGGAGGAGGAGTGTTGAGGCACAGCAGGAGGTGAGGAGAGGTAGAGAGGTGTCAGGGTGTGGGAGTCAGGGGGACAGGGCACGTGGGCAGGGAGGTAGCAGGCGTGGAGAGCGTGGCAGAAGGCCTGTAGAGGGTGATTGTAGAAGAGAGGATGGGCATAGGAGTGGAGAGGGTGAACATAGGAGTAGAGATGGTAGGCGTGGAGAGGGTGAGTGGAGCGGTGACACAGGGCCTTGAGTCCTGAGAGGGACATAAGTGGAGAGGGGGTGTGGCATAGAACTGAGAGCGAGGGGAGTGAAGTTGGCAGACCAGGCCCATCCAGGCAAGGGACAGGTGTGGGGCAAGGGACAGGACAGGGAGTCAGAGGGAAGACACACTCCAGGAGACAGGTGTCCCGAGGTGTCAGGACCGTGCCTGTCTGTTCCTGTGTGATTCCATGCAAGTGGCAGCTGCATGAAAGGTGCTGCCCTTCTCAGCACCAGTGAAAAGCCCTGTTTCACTCTTTGGAATACCTCATGGGTGGTAGGGAATTCAATATACTGGTGCCAGTTGCGCCTCATAGCTTGGAGGAAGTGATGGATAGGGATGAGCTGTTCGGTTCGATCTGTACGGAGTTCGATTCGAACATCGCCCGTTTGGCTGTTCGTCGAACTCTGAACATTTCCGCGTGTTCGCCCACAATGCACCACAATGGACCACAATGCACTTTTCCACTGGCCTGAAGCTTGTAATTGGCTACAGCCTGAACCTGACCACAGTTAAGGTGCAAGACAGGTGCAAGACTATGCCAATCACGGCTCAGAGTCCTGATTGGGCAAATTTTGCCCAATCATGGGCTCACAGAGCTAAGTCCCGCAGCACACTATATAAGGCTTCACTGAGCCACAGCGCATGTTTTTTGAGAGGAGATTGTTGTGTTAGTGTGTGTTCTCACTGCCAGCAGCTATTGGGGGGTTTCACTTCTAGAAGATACCTGGGAATTGTTGTAATCTGTTGAGAGAAAAGAGATGGTAAGCGCCCAGAACAAAGTGATATACCCAATACCCAGCTCGACCAGAAAGTAGTGGTTTCCCCCAAACCAAGAACAAATACTGAGAAAGATACGTATCTGGTCAGCGCGAATTGGTGAGACGCAAGGGATATATGGGTAAATCTTGTTAGAGTTTCATCCGTAGAGGTTCAACATATGGAAGAATAAAAAAGCTATATTGGTGCAGTATGTTATGACAAAATGAAACAAGATGTACATAAGGAAAATTCCCACTCACAAATATAGAGCCCCAACACTGGCTCTGAGTGGGGAAGTGCCTTTGGGTTATTTCTCTGAAGGTGTTCACAGGAAACCCACTCCTTTCCTTTGTTGTTACTCGTGGTTCTCTCAGTATGGCGAATATATAATAAAGACACAAAAGAGATCTCTGTGCGTATCTGAATTATAAAGGTAGGAAATAAGAGACTCCCATCGGAGTGTTAACTCACATTCGGTGGAGCTAATTCTAGCTCAAGGTATGCGCCTATGGGTTTCGTGTGGTCAAACCCAAAAAAAACCAAACGGATGCTGGAGTACGTTCTTTAAAATTTAATAAAATTAACAAAAGTTAAAGTAAAACCAATTAAAGGATGTTGTAATCTGTGTTCTCACTGCCAGCAGCTATTGTGGAGGTCTCATATCTACAAAATATCTGGGAATTGTTGTAATCTTTGTGTTCTCACTGCCAGCAGCAATTGTGGGGGTCTCACTTCTAGAAGATATCTGGGAATTGTGGTAATCTGTGTGTTCTCACTGCCAGCAACTATTTTGGGGGTCTCATTTCTACAAAATATCTGGGAATTGTTCTAATCTTTGTGTTCTCAATGCCAGCAGCTATTGTGGTTGTCTCACTTCTAGAAGATATCTGGGAATTGTTGTAATCTGTGTGTTCTCACTGCCACCCATCAGGGGGTCTCACTGATTTATAGGATGTTCCTGGGAATTGCAATGTGTGTCTTGTCACTGCCACCCATCAGGGGGTCTCACTGATTTATAAGAGGTTCCTAGGAATTGCAATCTGTGTCTTGTCACTGCCACCCATCAGGGGGTCTCACTGATTTTATAGGAGGTTCCTGAGAATTGCAATCTGTGTCTTTTCACTGCCACCCATCAGGGGGTCTCACAGACTTGTAGCAGATATCTGGGAATTATAACCTGTGTCGTCATCACTGCCACCCATCAGAGGGTCTCACTGATTTATAGGTGGTTTCTGGGAATTTTATTCTGTGTCTTGTCACTGGCTGCCAGCTATCAGGGTGTCTCACTGAGTTATACCAGAGTTCTGAAAATCTTTAATCTAGATAACACAGTTGAATCAGAGTTCTGCATATCTCCAATTTTTTATAACAGAGTTGAATCAGAGTTCTGTATATCTTTAATCTATATATCACTCACCATGTCAGAAAGACCAAAAAGGACAGGCAGACACTCCCAGACACAGATAAGAAGGCAAGCAGCCTCTGTGTCGGGAGGCTGTGCCTCTGGTCGTCGTGGACATGGTGCATCCTCTGCAGGGGCACGCTTGTCCTTTCTAACTGGTGTTGGTCATCTTAAGCAGCAGCAACATACAGAGGATTTGGTGGATTGGCTAACCAGGCCATCCTCATCCTCCGAGTCCTCTGCCAGCCAGGCTTGTAGTGGTTTACAGTCCACCTCAGCTGCCAAAACATCTAATTCAGCCTCCATGTCCACAGCTACTCCTGCCGTAGCCTCACTATCACACACGGAGGAGTCCGGTTAATTGTTTGACTACAATGACAGTGACATGCTGCTTTAGGATGCGCAGCAACTACAGCGCTCTGATTCAAACTCTGAGGTTGAGGAAAGGAGTATAATCAACCTAGAGGAAGGGGGTGCCAGTGACACACAAATAACTGGAAGTCATGTTGCCCCAGCAGCTGCAGCATACTGCCAAGTTGGCTCCAGTGATGAGGAGATAGGGGGTGATGACGATGATGAGTAGGTCACTGACTCCACCTGGGTGCCTGATCGAATAGAGGAGTCAAGTGAGGAGGAGGAGGCACAACAAACACGAGGCACAACGTCCTCTATGACCAACCGTAGCCAGTCCAAGGCATCAGATGTCAGAGCTGCTCAGGTGCAGAGCGCTGTTGTCTCGCAGCACACGTCCAGAATCTCTGCTGTCTGGGAGTTCTTTAAGAAATGTGCAGCAGACCACACCATTGCTATTTGTAATCTATGTCAGATGAGGATCAAGCGTGGGAAAGACATCCCACGCTTGGGTACCACGTGCTTGAGGCGACATATGACCACCTGCCACTCATCCCGTTGGCACAACACTTTGCATAGGTCCTACTCCTCCTCATCTGTCTCTACCCCCACTATATGTCCTGCCATGTCATTGCCTACAACCTCCACTGACAGGGATGATGCTACAGTAATGGGTGTACCAGGTCCTTCCTCAGAATGTGACAGCATCCCATCAGCTGAAGATTTCCGCAGTCCGATTGTGTTGCCCCAGCTGCTACAGCGTAAGAAAAAATATAGTCCCAACCATCCCCAAGCACAGCGTCTAAATGCCAGCTTAGCAAAATTACTCGCATTACAGCTGCTGCCTTTCCAGCTGGTGGACTCTGCTTCCTTCCGTGATTTTGCTGAATGTGCTGTACCACAGTGGAAGGTTCCAAAACGCCATTTCTTTTCACGGAAAGCCAGTCCAGCACTATACCAGCACGTGGAACACAATGTTATGGAGTCATTGGGAAAGGCAGTCAGCAGCAAGGTGCACATGACTTTAGACACATGGTCCAGCAAGCATGGACAGGGGCGTTACATTTCCTTCATGGCACACTGGGTAACTCTGATTGCAGCTGGGAGGGATCGAAGACGGGGCTCTGTGCTGGAGCTTGTTCATCTACCACGCCTCCAGAAAGCTGCTTGTATGAGGTCTGTCTGCTCCACCACCTCTTCCTCTTCCTCTTCCTCCTCCTCCTCCTCCTTCTCTGTCTCTGGTGAAAAGGCAGTTAAACCGATGCGTGGCAGGGGCTATGCAATGGCTCAAGCAAAAAGATGCCATACTGTGCTTGAGCAGGTTTGTGTAGGGGACAGGAGCCACACCGGGTCAGAAATTCTGTCAGCTCTGCAGGGGCAGGTGCAGAGATGGTTAACACCACGCTAGCTTCAGCTGGGAATGGTCGTCTGTGATAATGGCAGCAACCTTCTCTCCGCCCTACGCCAGGGTAAGTTAACGCATGTACCATGCCTAGCACACATCCTAAATCTGGTGGTACAGCATTTCCTAACCCGGTACCCAGGGCTTGCAGAGCTTCTCAGCCAGGCCAGAAAAGTCTGCAGCCACTTCAGATGGTCATTCCCAGCAAGTGTTCGCCTGGCAGACATTCTAAGAGAATTCCACCTTCCCACAAACCGTCTGATCTGTGACATGCCCACCAGGTGGAACTCGACATTGGCATTGCTGCAGCGCCTGCACAAGCAGCAGAGGGCCTTCAATGAGTACCTGCGTGAGTATGGCACAAGGACAGGTTCAGGTTAGGCTTGTGCACCGATTTTTTTTTCGGTTCGATTTGTTTGGATGTTTAAAATTTTCGATTCGGCTCGTTTTGACCGATTTCTGTTTTCGATTCGGTTCGACACGTTTTTCGTGTACATTTTTTTTCGGAATATCGACCATTTTTCGTATTTTCGGGTCACTTTGCTCGTTTTTTGTATCGACTTTTTCGTGATTGCGGAAATTTTCGTTTTTTTCGGAACGTCTGTTCTCCTCATTTCAAAGTGTCTAACTCTATTCGTTTTGACGTAAACTACTATGGTTTACTTTTTTATACTTTATAAATTTTTTTATAATAAATTTTTGGTTTGTTTTTCGGATCCGATAATTCATTCTGTCGATACGATAATTCTGGCGATTCTATCGTGGTTTTTTTTATTAAATAAAGATCTTTTTTTCTTATGAATATACATTTCACAACTTTATTTAATCACATTAAAAAAATGGTATGAAAGCCAAGGAACAAAAAAAATGAACAAAACGATTTAAAAAACGCTAAACTGACCCGAATGGTCTGACTTTAAAAATAAAAACCAGAACAAAAGGTTTTAAAACAGAAAAATTGTTGATCAAAATGATCTGAAACGAAAAAAAAACAAATAAAATGATTTGAAACAGACCAAAAAAAATTAACCCTTTCGCTGCTGAGGCATTTCACGGCTGCCCTTCACGCTTGTGTGCGGTCTGCTGCTGAGCTAATTTTTAACAGTTTCGCTCCTCTTGTTTAAACGCGTTTTTTTGAAGCCTTATTTTATAATATGACCCAGACATGTTATATATCATTCTTTCCGGCAGACTCGGCAGATGATTCATAATATATCATTATCATATGTATGCGTCATGTCCTGTCTGTATATTATAACAAAAAATGCAATAAAATTAGAATTTTCAATGTTTGTTTTACAAGGTGTAAAGTGTTTTTTTCACATTTTAACACGCGAGTGTTTGCGGTTATATTTTATGAGTTGCGTTTGTTAAAAAAAAATGAAATGGGGACTTGTTATATTTTTTGGGGTGAAAATTACACTATTTTTAACAAACGCACCCCATACAAAAATCCTTAGTGCAGCATCATTGTTCACATTATAATTGAAATGGGAACAATATTGCTGCATTAACAAAACAAAACAAAACAAAAAACCTGTTTATTTTTTTTTATATTTAAATTTTTTATAATTTTTAACATTGTCATGTTTGGTATTGTTGGAAAGGCCATGCTCTGGTCGATCCAAAGATACCAAACATTAACCAACCGATAGCTGCCGCGGATCGGGAGATAGGGGGTTCCAATGAACCCCCTATCTCCACCATTGGTCGCAGTTAGGGGTTAACTCCAGAACTGACGTCATTGTGACGAGGTCTTGGGACTGTGGCAGCTGCCGTTCCCCCACGATGTTGTCTTCCTGCAAAGACGTGACCATGTTGGCGGGCAGCGTCTTAGCGGGCAGCGGTGGGAGAGAGAGAAAGCTCATAGCTGGGAGGAGGTGTTGCGTGAAGCTGCAAACAGGGACAAATAAACTAGACCTGAGCCGCACTAAGGATCTTTGGGTTGTGTCGGAGAAGACTTCACGCAGTGCTGCCATCAATATTTTTTGATAAATTCTTGGTTATACAATGAATGTGACTGTGGACACAAATCCATGTTGTTGTGACATCGCCTAAGCTTAACAAAACCATGCCACGTCGGTAATCAAATCTCAAGGCAGTACAACAAGGTTGTGTTAGTGTGTGACATTTTTGGCCAGGCAGGCAGTGTAGAATGTGCACAGTCACATTCATGGCCACAAATATGTTGACAAATTTATGACAAAGGGTCCATAGAAATGTCAATAAATTTATGTACATATAATTTTAACAGTGTAACAAGCAATACATATTAACTTATTAAGTAAGGAAAAGCAACGCACACAAACAGGAAAATATAGAAAAAATATAAAATTTATTTACAACATGCCACGGATGGCAAACTGCCCAACTGGGGCACAAATAGGGGCACAAACAAACATAGGGGAGGAGGAGGCTGGTCTCACTGCCGCTCCAGGATGTCAGCGGCATTGTTAATATGCTCCCTTACCTCCTGGAGCAACTCCTGGATGGCTTCTATGTTGGTGACAGCCAGGCGTAGCTCGCCGATCGCCATCCTATTATTCCTCATCCTGACACTGGACCTGTCCGGTCTGGCTTCTCCTTCTATATATCCAATAAATGAAAGAAGGAAAATACAGTAAGTAAAGCAGGTTTCTATTTTTGACTGAAAGTCTTGAAAAAATATAACAGTAGTATATACCAGTGCTGGCGGCCTCCTGAGGCTCTGACTCCTCCTCCGACTCCTCCTCCTCCACCACCGTCAGCATCTCTTCCGGTGCTATACCTAAGAAATTAAAGAAATAAAAACTACAGTAAACAACAAAACTGATTTATTTTTGAACAAAAGTCGATGCAAAATACAACAGTAAAAAAAAAACCTAGACTCGCGGCCTCCTGCTGCGGCTCCGGCTCCCTCTCTCCATCGCCCTCCTCCTCTTCCTCCTCCTGCTCCTCCTCTTCCTCCTCCTGCTCCTATTGTGCTATACATAAAAAAATTAAATTAAAATACAGTAAACAAAAAATGTTTCTGTTTTTGACCAAAAGTCGTTGCACAATAAAACAGTATATACCAGCGCTGGTGGTCGCCCGTGGCTTCCCCTCCTCCTCCACTGGGGCACTGGTGCCCGCCGGGGCAGATGCTGCCTTTGCCTTCCTGTCTTCTGCCAAATTCAAAAAATAACACGTAAATAATGCAGACTGGAAAAAATGGTATATCTATACAATATATTGCCGAAAGTATTGCGACACCCCTCCACTACCCCATCTCATAGTTCTAAAGTCACAAAATATTTATTTATTTCCTCTGCACATAGACATATATTACCGTTCAATTATATATTTTTTTCAGAAGTAAACATTACGTTTATTCAATAAAAACTATTATTTGTGTTGTGTGCGTACAAAACGCATTGTGCCAACTGCTTTTATTTATTTTATAGATGGCCTCAGCCTCAGTGTCACTTTCAGTTTCTGCTAATAAAACTGTGGATATAGCAGAAACAACAGAAATCCGCCATTTTGTTTTGAAATTTGCATCTAAAGCGTTCAATAATGACACTGCTGTAGCAAACTGAATTGCTGCGCTGCAACAATTCAGCAGCTGCTGAGGATGTATTGAACGCGGCTCTGTTTGGATGCACTTTCAGAAGAACTACATGTCCCTTCCTACCACTTAGCAGAGACGCAGAGATTTTTGTTGATGCGCAGGTGGGAGCCAATATTGGGCAAGCTGCGGGTCTTCTCGTATGCATCACTCAATCACAACAACCCCCCCCAGCACACTACAGTACACACAGTGCCAAAAGAAATCCAGCATTGTAATTTCATCTACATACATCAAATGTCACAATTTTCACGAATACGTAAAATCACAAAAAAGAAGAGCTATGGCAAAAATGCATGTATGACGAGTTGTGAAAACGCAAAGCTATACACAATCACATTGCATGAAAAAAGGACTAGATAAATCAACATATTTCTGTGCACATTAGCACATGCAAGCACATTATTATTATTATACAGGATTTATATAGCGCCAACAGTTTGCGCAGCGCTTTACAATATAACATGACACTTACGTTTGGCTATGACGCGACGGATGTGCCTCAGCTGCTCCTGCTCGCGTGCCTTGAGGTCGGACCAGCGTTTTCGGAGCTGGTCCTTCGTCTGGTCTTTCCCGAACAGCTCCAGGATGGTGGTTCGGAGCTTGTCAAGGATACGATCCTTGCGGGTCTTATTCTTCCTGCCGTAAGGGCCCTTACGGCAGTCATAATCTTTGTAATCAAAGATGCGGACCAGCTCCAACATCTCCTCAAATGCCATGTTGCTGGCCCACTTCTTCCTGGGTGGTATCTCTGGGGTGGAAGCAGATGAGGAGGTGTCCGAATGGGACTCGTCTCTACTTCTTTCAGCCATGATAAATAAAATCAATATTTTTTGGCCTGTCAAAAAAGTTGTCAAACCTGGCTCAATAAAGTTACGACATCCGCGCGCGCGCACATGCGCGACCCGCGGACGAATCGGATCCGACCCGATTACGAAGGAATTATCGTATCGACAGAATTATCGGATCATTGGAAACAAAAACAAGTGATACGCATTTACAAATACAAAATTTACAGAATCAGCGATATAACCGATAATAGTTAAATATACGATGTCCAGAATTACCGAAATGGAACCGAAATCACGAATGGAACCGAAATCATGAATAGAGCAAAAATAAATTTCGATTTGACACATTTCAAGTCCATTCGAAAATTCCGAAAATATTTCGTTTCGGCTCGGAAAACTTTTTGGATCTGTCGGTTTTCGGGTCCGATCCGATTCGGAAAATCGTCCGAATCCGAAAGCACGAATCGGGAAATTTCGTGAAAATTCCGAAATTCCGAAACCCGAAACGCAAATCCCTAGTTCAGGTCAACTTGTTCCCCCCCGCAGTGGCTGATGATCAATAATGCATGCACTGTACTGTCACCATTTGAGGAGGCAACGAGGATGGTGAGCAGGGACAGTGCGTGCATCAGTGACACAATTCCTTTAGTGTTCCTGCTGGAGCGCACTCTGCAGGGAATTATAGATGTGGCACTAGAGGCAGAGCAGTGGGAGGAAGAGGAGGCCTTCCCTAGCTCTCAAGGCGCCAGTCATTACGCAGACAGCATTCCTGCGGGTCATCAGATCAGACAGGAGGAGGATGAGGAGGAATATTTAAGTAGTGGGGGCATTGAAGGTGGGGATTCCTCAAGGGAGGGTTTTGTGTGCCCAGAAACCCAAGGACTAGTACGTGGCTGGAAGGAGGAAGTGCACGATGGGGTCATCCTCATTGACCAGGAAGACTCGGAAGCTAATGCCACCTCCAACCTACGCTGCATGGGCTCCCTTATCCTGCAAAGCCTGGTAAAGGACCCCAGGATTTCTGCTATCAAGGAGAGGGATCATTACTGGTTGGCAAGCCTTCTTGATCCACGATACAAGGGTAAAGTTGCAGAGCTCATCCTGCCCGCACAGAGGGAGCACAGGATGAAACAACTTGAGGACGCTCTAAAGCGACACTTGTGTAACACCTTTCCAGGCACTGGTAGGTTACCAAGTGATGACACAGGTGCTTCTGAGGCTGCGGATGATCAGAGGAAGAGCGGTGAAGGCCAGGGCCGCTTGACTGATGCCTTTTCCAATTTTTTTAGTCCACGACGCCCAGGGACGTCAAATGTAGACACCCATTGCCAACATCTTCACCATATGGTGCAGGACTACCTAGGGGCAAGGACAGACTTGGATACCTTTACAGCAGATGATCCACTTGCTTACTGGGTGTTGAGATTGGATCACTGGCCAGAACTTAGTCAATATGCTATGCAGCTACTAGGTTGTCCTTCATCCAGCGTGCTTTCTGAAAGGACGTTTTGTCACAGACAAAAAAGTGTGTTTGTCCACCGACTCTGTAGACCGGCTGACATTTATAAAAATGAATCAGTCCTGGATCAGCAGCTATCAATCCCCTGATGCTGATGTAACTGAATAGATCGGGGATCTCTTCTGCATTCCCAAAACCTCCACCACTGCACTCTTCCACAATACCAAAGAGGGGTTATTTACGGTGTGAAGGCACTTGCTGCCGCCAAAGGCACAATATTTGGGTGCACTGCCACTGACTCCTATATTACCAGATTTATGTCATTTTAATATTGGACCGCAGGGTCCAACCCTGCACTCTTCCACAATACCACAGAGGGGTTACGGTGTGACGGCACTGTTGCCGACACTAAAGATCCAATTTTACAGCACCTATTGTTACTTTCATCCAAAGCCTGCATAAGTTTCACCATAATTTAGCCAAAAAAATCACTAAACTTGTTCTGCGTGTCCTAAAATGTCTCCTCTTTTCATACAGACTGCCGCCCCAAGCAGTTGTTTATGAATTTGTTTAAAGGAAAACCATTTACCGTCATTTGAAATATCAATTTTTTGTTTTTAAATGTTTCTAAACTTCCTACAAATCCGCCACTTCACGGGCAGGTTATGGGGACTTCATAGGCACGATATTTGAAGGAATTTTTTGTTTTTATTCTTAATCTTTATTTCATGGAAAGCTCACTGTTCCTTTAAAAATGTTTTTTTTTTACTTTTTGTCCTTGTTTCCTGTCCCCCAGGGCACTACCCGAACCCCCATACACCTTTTAAGGCAAATATCTTGCATATATGCCCTCTTGGAGGGCACTCTAAAATTCAAACTTTCGAGTCCCATTGACTTGCAATGAGTTTGGTTCGTGTTCGAGTTCGAACTCGAACTTTTGAAATTCTTCGAGTTAGAATTCGAACCGAACATGGGGTGTTCGGCTCATCACTAGTGATAGAGAATGATGAGGAAGGTGCTCTGGCTGACACCGCCTAATTCAGCCAGAGGCTGCTGAAAGGTGCCAGTGGCGAGGAACCTCTGGCAGCACAGCAGCTTTGTCATCCCTGAGACAGATATCTGTGTCCCAGACCTGGACTCCAGATTGGACCGCAGCTGGAGGTACAGCCTTTTGATCTGTACCCGGGTTAATCTGTAGCAGAGACAACACTCACCATCTGTCATATTATCTAATGTTAATCTAGTCCTTTGGACACGAGGTGCCCGTGGAATTGCACGCGCCCTCTCCAACTCCTGCCGGCATCGGTGACGGTTTTTGCATCTATGACACAAAATGAGGGCATATGCTGCAGCAATTATACAAACACGCCTGACATCATCCATTGTATTATAGTTTGGTATGAGCTCAATGAGCAACTGTGCTTTGCTGCATTCCTTTTAATGGGCTGGTGTATTTGATGTTGTCCAGGTTTGCACTAGCTTGAAGGAGTAGCGAAGATTATCCAAACCGCATCCATGCGGTAATGTGCGCCAAGAGATTGCACTACCTTACTCATCCTAGCGCAAATTTTCATTTGCACTCACAATGTTATGTATAGGACGCGTGAAGTACAGTAAACTCGCGCATGGTTCGCACAAGTTCACACGCGGTAGCCGATTCTGTGCCGGTGTAGCGTTAACACTGTAATACGGAATTCAGCGCAATTTTTATTTACACAAGCGTTAACTCTTACATATCCCTGCGCTAACGTTAGCGTGAGGAATGTAATGGTTCCCATTGTCTCTAATGTGCAAGGTGCCAAATTAAATCTTAAACTACAAACAATTAAAATGAATGTATAATCTGGCAACAAGTTGCTGCCAGCTGAGCATAGTGCTACAGTTTAGGTTTCCATTCCTGAGTTTGACAAAGGGCGTAGAAGGAGTCCAGAAAGATGTCTATCATGTGATCACAACACAAGGAGTATTAAAATAGCTTTATGTGAGATCGCAGTTTTGTGTGTGCAGAAAGACACAATGGAAGACACCTCAATGGATAAACAAATATAACTCAGGTCAGCTCCGACTCAGCAATCCACTCGTACTGAGCGAGGATTTGATAAGTGCATTCGCAAGACACAGTGCCAATCTAAGAAATGTTTTTGTGTTAAGAAAAATGTACTATGCAACTGGGAGTGTCATTCAACTTCAGACTGTTGTCATAAATAAATGAGATAAAAATTATGCAATGTTCAGCAGAATATTTTGAATTAGTCTAGGTTTCAAATCGCTAATGTTTTAATCTCTCTTAATAAATTTTTCTCATCTGTGTTTTAAATTATATTATATATATATATATATATATACAGTATATTCAAATGGAACAGTTGCATGTGTACACTAATGAATGAAAATGCTACTGTCTTCATATATTATTTTGCAAGACAGATGAAATCAGAATCAGCTTATTACAATTGCATAGTGTTGCTAACCCAATTAATGGTTAATAAGCCCAAACGACATAAATATGGTCTTCCTCCTTTTCTTTCCAGACAGTCCAGTCAAAACTGTTGATTACAGTTCAATGTTTGACCAATATAAGCTGGGTTAGCTTGACAAGCTTGTAATAATTAACTCCCCCTGCACAGGATCAAGCACAGTGCCGGAGTCTACCAAGATACACTTGTCTGTCACAATGTCTTGTAGATGCTGGTTATTAACAGGGTTATTCAAAGAGAATCGAAAAGTCACTGCACGTTCGGTGACTTTTCGTTCTCTTCAATTTGGGCCGAATCGGCAATCCCATTTCGGCGACCCTGCGGTCTATTCAGCAAGCACCACAGGGCGGTCGAAGTGCAGGGAAAAGCTGCCGCAAACCCGACAAAAAGTCACCGCAAAAACCCGGCGAATGCACGCCGAAACCCGCAAAAACATCTGGATTAACTCGCCGAAGACGCCGGAAAAACCCGAGCAGGAGCCGATCACATGCAGCGAAGCCTCTGGAAAAAGCCGACACCGCAGATGAAGGCAGTGAATAAATTTGAAAAACAGTTTGCTTGAATGTTTGAAAAGTGAAACGCTGTTTGCAAAGAAACTACTGAGTGAAAATGTCTGAAATTTACATATGAGGTCCAGGGAATGATAATAAAAAGGGCTGTTACAGAAAAAATAAGTAAACTTAAAAAAAAAAGAAAAAATCTGACTTTTTAGAAAAAAAAAAAATCCAGAAAAATGCTTAAAATATCCTAAAAAATCTATAAATGAAGAGACTCTTTACTGCAGAATTTTATAATGAATGGTTTATTAGATATTGAATTAAAACGGGAATATTTTTAACATTGAAGCCTATGGGATTCTCCTGATTAAACCTGTCCAATGAAACCACCAAATGGCAGGGCATTTCGGGAACCTTTCACTGCTGGTTTTTGTTCTCTGAATAGCCGAAGCAGTGCTTTTTTATGGGGATTTCACTGCCCTCGAACAAGCACCGAATGTGCAGGCAATTCGCCAGCATTTGGCGAATTGCCTGCTCTCTGAATAGCCGAATGGCTAAGAAAGGTAACCGAATGCTGATTTTCAGCGTTCGGTTACCTTTCTCCAGCCATTCGGATCTCTTTGAATAACCCTGTAAGTGTTTTCTTTACTTGTATAATATTATAAAAATACAAGTACCATAATAAAACTGGATTACGTTCTTTTTTATGACTTAGCTTTTTCATGTTTCATTTGCATGCTTCTAATGTATTTCAAAGATAAAAATATAACCTGCACAGTATTAGTACACAGTACATTGCAATGCCTTTTCCCATCACGGGGCCCTATTACTATCTTCGTGCATACGTTTGCGCCCGTGCAAAAACACATTAATGTGAGGGGCAAAACCCTTTGCGCAGAACGTCGTATTACAATGTCAGCGCAACAATCGCGTGTATACATCTACCGCGGGTGAACCTGCGCGAACGCTGCAGGAGCTTTTTAATTTTAGCAACTCCTAAAAGCTGGTGCTAATGGCAAATTCTATCAACCTGCCTGAAACCAAATACACCAGCCCAAGAAAAAATACGCAGCAAAGTATAGTTACACATTCTACACATACTAAACCAATACATTTGAGAAGTTGTGTGTGTCTTTTTTAGATGACTTTGACAGGTGCAAAAACTTAACGTGAGACAATTGTGGTTCTTAATTCTGATTGGCTGAATCACGTGAAAAAAACAGTCCGCACACTGATTTCTGCGCGCAACGTTGCTGCGAGCGTGTTTTTGCGCTTCCGTTTTACGCGCGTTATTGCTCGACGGATGAAAAAATGCGCGGGGATTGTAATACCAGCGGTGATTTACGCGCGTCAACGTTTAACGCTTCGCGTTGCTCGTGCATTTTTGCGTGAAGAATGTAATAGGGCCCATGGTTTGGTAGCATTAATCAGCTTTTAGATTTTTTTCCGCCAGTGTTTATCATTGAGCTCCAGGTTAGTTGTACAGTTAACAGTGTATTTACAAATCACATTGCAAACACTTGTCCAAACTTTTTACAAATAACAATTTTGATATATATATTTTTTTTTTATGGGGTGTAACCCTGAATGTGAATTTAATGAAGTGTGAACTCAACTACTTAGCTTTTAGTAAAATAGCTAAAATAATAAATAAAATAAATAGCTTTTAGTAAACAGGTATCAGTAGCACTTTGCCCTCTCCTCCTGACTGGAACATAACCAATTCGTTAAACATAGTGCAATGTCAAAGTAACCTAGTTGGTCTATGATAAGAACATAGTCAAAGGTCAAAATACTGAGAATTCTGTAGTTTAAAATTCCTCATGCTAAATTTAGAATAATTTATTTGTTTGACTATTCTATGTTTTTCTTAACCCTTTCGCTGCTGAGGCTTTTCCCGCCCCTGTGCTGAGGTCATTTTTACCGGTTTTGCTCATCATGTTTAAACGTGTTTTGAAGGCTTATTTTAGTATATGACCCAGACATATTATATATCGTTCTTTCCGTCAGACTCAGCAGATTCATAATATGTCATTATTATATGTATACGTCATGACCTGTCTGTATATTATAACAAAAAATGCAATAAAATATGATTTTTCAATAATTTACAATGTGTAAAGTGTTTTTTTTTCACATTTTAACATGCGAGCAATTGCGGTTATATTTTGTATGTGGTGCGCTTGTTAAAAAAATTAGAGATGGGGTCTCGTTACATTTTGTTTTGGGGAAAATTACACGATTTTTAACAAACGCACCGCATACAAAAATCGTTAGTGCAGCATCATTGTTCACATTATAATTGAAATGGGAACAATATTGCTGCATTAACAAACCAAGAAAAGAAAAAAAAAACTTGTTTATTTTTTTTTATAATTTTTTTTAAAATATATATTTTTTTTTAATTTTTTTTTTTACAAACTTTTTCACATTCGTGTTTGGTATTGTTGGAACGGCCATGCTCTGGCTGATCCAACAATACCAAACTTTAACCCCTAGCTGCCACGGATCGGGAGATAGGGGGTTCATTGGAACCCCCTATCTCCACCATTGGTGGCAGCTAGGGGTTAACTCCAGGACTGGCGTCATCGTGCTATGCACGATGACGCCAGTCTTCAGGGGGAGTTCCCGGAGGCTTGGCCGACATCCAAGATGTCGGCCAGCTCCAGGAAAGGATCACGAACCGGCGCTTTTCAGCGCCGATTCGTGATCCGGCTCCCCAGGGGTTAATGTCAGGTACCATTTGGAAGGGCAGGCTGTGCCCTTCCAAACGGTGCCTGGGTTAACCCCCGCAACACCACCGATCGGGAGGGAGAGAGGTCTGAAGGACCTCCCCCCTCCCTTTCAGGCGCCTCCTCCGCACATGCGGGGGGGGCACCTGAATTAGGTGTCATCGCGCCCCCGTGATGACACCTAATTACTCCGGCGGCGGTTCCGGATGCTGGACTGACATCGAGGATGTCAGCCCGCACCGGGGGGGCCAGTGATCGGCCGGAACCTGGCCGAACGCTGACCCCAAAGGCAGGACGCGCTCAGCGCGTCCACCGCATGGAACGTGACATGCGGTTGGACGCGCTGAGCGCGTCCACCGCAGCAAAGGGGTTAAAATGTACACTACTACTATGTGACTATCGCCTGGAATAATTTTATTTCTTCAAAATGAATGATCTCAGTGTTATCTAACTTCAAATATTTGAAGGCTTGTAGAGCTTTGTGAAGAATTATAATACTTTGCTGAAAAAAAGATTAAAAGAAGATAGTCTGTCAGCATATTTATTACTTATTTATTTAAAAAGTATTTTACAAGGAAGGCTACATTGAGATTTAATAGTTTTCAAGTATGTCCTGGGACATATGAACGTGGGAGCTTCTGGTAGGGTTGTTGAAGGGAATACATAAATAAATAAAATATACTGTCAAACAGCATGACAAAATGGAAGGTATGAAAAAGAAACACAATGAAAACATTACCAACTATAAATACCCAATACTAGAAACAACAACAACAACAACAGAAAAGAGAGAATGTTTCAAGATAGAAGAGCCTGTATATGGCATAAAAAAGGTCTTATAAATGAGTGATATGTAACATAGTTAAGATGTTAATAACAAAAAATAAGGATATAAAAGTGAGTTATATAATAAAGATAAATATTTAATATATATGCATTTCCCCCAAAGTCTTCCCCATTGATTTACTTACTGAGACAGCATACCGCAAAATCTAAAGTACTAAAGCTCCCTCTTATGACCCCCGTAGAACCAGACAAAAGGAAATTCAGTCTAAAGCATAGGAAGGTGTGTTTTTTTATAGTGAAATCAATAAAACTGTAATTCACTGCCTGTTGAGGTGGTTGGATCATAGTCTGTACAGGCTTTTAAACAACGACTGGATGATTTCCTGCAAATATAAAATATTAAGGTACTAACATTTAATATGTAGGTAAAAGCTGCTTGATCCAATGAGAAATCTGACCACAATGTGGGGTCAAGAAGGATTTTTTTCCCAGTATGTTGCATATTTGTCAAGTGCTTCAGACTGGTTTTTTTTTGCCTTCTTTTGGATCAATAACAGTAGGTGATGTATGAAAGGCTGAACTCAACGGGCACACAACTTTTTTCAACTTGTGTCACTATATGTAACTGTATATAATTAGAAATTAGCTGCACTAACAGGACTGGTGCCACATAAAGTTCAGGATTGTTGGCAACTGAGAGCTGTAATTTGGGAGCAGGATACACATCTAAAAAGTCCCTGCCCAATGTATGCATGTCAGGCAAAGACTGTATGGAGATTTAAAGAATTCGTAAAACCAGGGCCGGCGCTCGCGCTAGGCGGCCACCTATAGTGCAGGGCTACATAGGGGCGCAGCCGTCCCCAGAGCCAGGTGTCAGTAAGGTGTGTGGTTCTGCGGTCCACCGCCGATGCATGCTGTTCCGGCGCCCACAAACGATACCCCGGCCATCCGGCGCTCCCACCAGACAACCACCAGACCTACCTCTCCAACAGTAAAAGAATTTTGATTGAAATTCACAACTCTCCTGGACCTTGGCAAGCATAATAGTCTCCAGATTCTGTTTAGCTTGGGATTTACAGATGCCGGTTGTGGTTTATATTTTGCATTGGCAGGTCTCTGGGTGGCGTCTAGCAAGGTGAGGGTATCCTGCTATTGTTTATGATGCAAAGTCACATTTGAGAGTGTGTGTCCATGGAAGATGGACTTAGAGGCCTTCCAAAACAGTTTGGGGTGGTCTTTATGAATTAAATTATCATCTGAAAGGATAGCAAAATTTGATTGCAGATGCAAGTGAAAGGAGAGAGTATTCGCAAGATACACTATATTGACAAAAGTATTCGCTCACTCATCCAAATAATCAGAATCCGGTGTTCCAATCACTTCCATGGCCACAGGTGTATAAAATCAAGCACCTAGGCATGCAGACTGTTTTTACAAACATTTGTGAAAGAATGGTTCTCTCTCAGGAGCTCAGTGAATTCCAGCGTGGAACTGTGATAGGATGCCACCTGTGCAACATATCCAGTCGTGAAATTTTCTCGCTCCTAAATATTCCACAGTCAACTGTCAGCTGTATTATAAGAATGTGGAAGTGTTTGGGAACGACAGCAAATCAGCCACGAAGTGGTGGGCCACGTAAACTGATGGAGCGGGGTCAGCGGATGCTGAGGCGCGTAGTGCGAAGAGGTCGCCAACTTTCTGCAGTCAATCGCTACAGACCTCCAAACTTCATGTGACCTTCAGATTAGCTCAAGAACAGTGCACAGAGAGCTTCATGGAATGGGTTTCCATGGCCGAGCAGCTGCATCCAAGCCATACATTACCAAGTGCAATGCAAAGCGTCGGATGCAGTGGTGTAAAGCATGCCGCCACTGGACTCTAGAGCAGTGGAGACGCGTTCTATGGAGTGACGAATCGCGCTTCTCCATCTGGCAATCTGATGGATGAGTCTGGGTTTGACGGTTGCCAGGAGAACGGTACTTGTCTGACTGCATTGTGCCAAGTGTAAAGTTTGATGGAGGGGGGATTATGGTGTGGGGTTGTTTTTCAGGAGCTGGGCTTGGCCCCTTAGTTCCAGTGAAAGGAGCGCTGAATGCTTCAGCATACCAAGACAATTCCATGCTTCCAACTTTGTGGGAACAGTTTGGAGCTGGCCCCGTCCTCTTCCAACATGACTGTGCAGCAGTGCACAAAGCAAGGTCCGTAAAGACATGGATGACAGAGTCTGGTGTGGATGAACGTGACTGGCCTGCACAGGGTCCTGACCTCAACCCGACAGAACACCTTTCGGATGAATTAGAGCGGAGACTGAGAGCCAGGCCTTCTCGTCCAACATCAGTGTGTGACCTCATAAATGCGCTTCTGGAAGAATGGTCAAAAATTCCCATAAACACACTCCTAAACCTTGTGGACAGCCTTCCCAGAAGAGTTGAAGTTGTTATAGCTGCAAAGGGTGGACCGACGTCATATTGAACCCTATGGATTAGGAATGGGATGTCACTTAAATTCATATGCGAGTCAAGGCAGGTACTTTTGGCAATATAGTGTATGTGGGAAAACGCCAATGTTTTGTATAATGGTTCATGTGAGGAGGATGAAGCTGCAAGCCCCACCAGTACATGGTCAAAAAAGGAGATCATGTCAATGCTTGCACCTCGTAGCCCTGAAAGTAGGTTTGAATCCATAAAGAATATCTCGATTCTGGAAAATAGTTATGTATCAGGGATTGGAATGTATAATCTCTCTCTGAGGGATGTAATATTGGCCATGTGTCATGGAGCTTGAGAGTATTGATAAAGTGATGGAACCCATGTGTAGTAGTGTGGGTGAGGCAGATCTGGATCGATCCATGGTTGAACTGACAATTGAAGTAAAATCACCTCCCACAATCAAGTTAGGGGTTGTTACGTCCAAAATGAGATGGAGAAACCTGTGATAAAAGTCATTAGAAGAATTAGGAGCATATACATTAACAACACAATAGCACACATTGGGCTCGATTACATACCGAACGCTAGCTATAGCATTCGGATATGTAAGCGTTAATGCCATGGTAAGTGACTTTAACACATGCCCCCCAGTTTACCTTCCAAACGCTAAGCCCTGTAAAAATCCATTTGCGTGTTGGTCATTACACTACCTTGCGCAGCTTACTGTACTTGCCGCATCCTATACTTAATACGGCGCGCGCAATCAGTAATTAGCATTAGGATAAGTAAGGCCCCGTTCACACCTGGGCGTTTTACAGCACGTTTCCTGTGCGCTGTAAAACACCCAAACACGGAAATCCCATGATTTCCTATGGGGCCTGTTCACACCTGGGTGTTTTACACTGTGTAGGAATGCGCTGTAAAATGCCATACGCCCAAAGAAGTACAGGAGTTCTTTGGGGCACATTGCAGCGCGTTCGCGGCCATAGACTGCAGCGTGTTCACGCTGCAATGCGCGCTCGTGCGTTTTTCACGTTTTGCATGTCAAAAACGCGCGTATTACGCGCATATGAAAAACGCTGAGGTGTGAACCCAGCCTTAGGGTATTACAAAGTCCTAGCACTAATTACTGCACCGATGGGCTAAACAAATTTTTACCGAGTCCTAAATACTGGTGCTAAATGATTCTGCTTTTTCAGAATCATTTATCACCAGCTAAACCCCCTCCATCACCAAATCCGATACTCGCCTCTCATCATGCGGCAAGAGCAGTGGCCCAATCTGCTGCTTCTTGAAGACAGGAATAGAGTGAAACTGGGGACAAATAGTCCCCAGACTTCATCCGCGATCATTCTGCAGCGCTACACAATCTCAGCTCCGTTGGCTCCATTGACATTCCATGGCAATAGTTGAAAGAGTGCTAAACACTGAGTGCTCCTGGCAGAGTTTAGATGTTGTTTTCCAATCCCTATGTGGCTAAGGTTGCGGTCACACAAGCGCACTGATTGCGCATAGTGCATTTGCTGAAAGAGGTGCACTTTATAACGGATGAGTTGTGGTTACATTGTATCAGCTAGTTATGACTGATGTTGAGAGAAAAAAAGCTGTATAGTATCAGTTAGTTTTGACGAATGTTGAGAAAATGAATTATAACTGCTGTATAGCATCAGTTAGTTCTGACTGATGTTGAGAAAAAGAAAAAAACTGTATGCAGGGATTTCTCTACGTCCATTGTAGCTTTTTCACGTCAATGCCATTTTGGCATCCTTTGCAACATGCGTTGCCCGTGCGTGAAAAAGTGCGCACTTGCTTCTTGTGTTGTTTTCTATTGACTCCTTTGAAAAGCTATGAGGGACAGCAACCCGTGCGGTCAGATGGATGCGAAAACTGCGCTCGTGTGACCACTGCCTAAAGCGTGTAACAAAAAGAAATAGGGAGGATGATCTCTGGTCCCAGCTGAAGTCAGAGATTCCGTGCTCAATATGGAGTACTGAAACTTTGTTCTGGCAGTTCAACTGGTGCCACTCGGTGGCAAGTATGTACAGTAGTTCCAACAAGAGAGATTTGATGAAGGAGAAAATTACTGATTTTGCAAGGCTTGTGAAGTGGTTGACCAATTCCCAGTCTGGTTGAACGCGGTTTAGAAAAATATAATCTTCAATTTGCTGAAGTTGTAGAAAGAGACTTACATCCAGTTTAGAAGCTCAGGGTAGCCAGGTAAAGTAGGGTAAATCCTCTGCCCTTGTGGTGCAGTTCTGAGCAGTCCTGAAAATTAAGATTTTATGTTGTTGGTATATAAGCTTGAATATTTTTTATACGCCAGCAAGATTATAGCGGTGTCTTGGAAATATAGAAATTTAGCAATGCAGTCTTGGATTGTCAGCTGGCTTGTTCACGCCCAGGCGATGTGCTCTTACAATTATGATAGGGAGGGATGGATACACTGGAAGAGAGAACAGATGAATCTGAGGTCCATAGTGCTTCAGAAATGCCCATGGCTCCTAATTTCCAGGTCCTCGAGTTTGTTTTGGAGAGCGTTGATTGTAGTTTGTTATGTTTGAATAGTTATTTGGCGAGAATTGATATCTTCAGTAGTGGATTGTCTTGATTCCAGTTCAGAGATTTGGGTAGAATGCATTTGTAATAGTTGGAGTGTGTTTTTAAAGGATGATTTGAGTTTTTGAACTTGACATTCAAATAATGGTTTTAGGAGAGACGCAACCTACCTAGCCATCTCCACGGCCCATGCGTCAGTTGAGTTGTTTGGTAGGGAAGCAGCAAATAGTTCCTCCTCTGTGTGCTGAATAGGAGACTGTGTGGAGGGCAATGGGATTGTTTCCTGAGGGGTTTATGAGTTTCTGGGTGTTGTGTTTTTGGTGTTGGGCTTTGCCATGAATTTATCCAGAAATAAAAATTATTGTTTTAGTGAAGAAAAGAATTGAGATTGAATTGTAGACAATATAACTTTTAGGTGGTATACTTTGTCCGTGGCACTCCACAATTCCTCAACCCATCCACCTCCCCCGTTCCAATCGATTTGTGAAAGGAAAAATGGACCATTGTCAGTGGACTGTAAAAATTAGGACGAAGTCCTTAACTAGAAATAGCAAATTTTTGTCCTGAGAAGGAGCTGCACAGTGTCAGCAGCAAGTTAAGAGAAAAAAAAAGTTTTCCCTTTTCCTTTTGTCCTCTTTTGATGGTAGACCGTGTGCGTGGACAATCTGAGGGCTGATAAATTTTTTTGGAGGAAGGCAGACCTCCAACATGTCCTGAAAAATTGGTGGAGGCAAGGACCACAACTCTTCTCCAGTCCTCTGCTGCTTGAACCCCGCTACACACCGAAGAGGTGATAATGGAGATGGGATGCGAGGTGGTCATTTACCCCACAGAAAACAGTGCAGAGTCCTCTGTCCCTGGAATGTCTCTGAAGGTTGCGGTCGGTGGAGGTCTGATTATTCACACAATCCTCGAGGCCTTGTCCAACCTGTTCCGATGTTTTTAAAGATGATGACCTGGATATATTTTCCCCCCTGCAGAGCCAACACACAAGAGGAGAGACGATGCAGCCTCAGTTGTACCAGGGACGCCACAATGTCAGGGCCAGTCACTTGGCAAAGGTGGAGCACTTGAGCAGCAGAAATTAACAGGATAGGTGGAGAGGGGGTTCCTCAAACAGTCCCTGCGCAGTGGCATGTGCCTGGCTGAAGATGCTCACAATTAGGTCCTAAAATTGACGTGAGCAGTAACTGACCAGCTAAGTTGGCTGCTGAGGCTCATTGTTTTTATATTTGATATAGATATATTTTTGATATTTTTATCTTCAAAATATAAATTAATATTTTTCTAATAAAAATTGGCACAGAATCCTAGTTATTATTCTGCTATGCAAATGATGTGGTATGAAATATTTTGTGAACAATAGTTACTATGCTGCTTTTTAAGAGGCACTCTGTCGAAATGACGCCAAACTTTGCCTTCTTTGCCTATAATTGGATGCCATTTTCCCATATTTCAGTATCTGATCACACTAAAGTTGCTTTCTAAAAGAGGAAGGTATTCTGAATAAATAAGGTATAATTTGTGTAGGTATCTCAGAGGTAGATGGCTGAAATTAGTAACTAAATACAGATAGGCCCTATGTCTAAGAAATGGCTCAGCAGTGAAGGGGTTAAGGTATATGTAGATCCAAAGAATGATTAATGACTAACTTTTCATATATTACCAACAAATAAAAATGTACACCTTGACCCAGCTAATTACAAATTTGTGTTAAAACATTAATTAAAATATATCCCTGCAATTTAGTTAATAAAGGGCACAAATCAAATTGAAATTCAAGTTTATGAGTATAAACTCACAACTTGGTCTTGGACAAATAATTATATAGAACTATATAACAATAGAAACAAGGAAACTTTCTAGATAAACAGAAATACATGAAATAAATAAATAAAAGCATTTAATAAATTTATGACATTAATATAGAGCACTGTAGTGAACACTAACATCGTGTCCCCATTGTCATGTGTCAGTAAGTGTTACAATTGACTCTATCCTTCATCTGCTATCTCTCTAAAATATTTTGAATAATTCTGTTTTTAAAATGTAAACTTCTATGAACAACGCTTGAGCAATGATTCCTCTCACGTTCTGTTTTAACATTCATTTTTAGATTAGAAGACAAGGTGGGATTCAATTATTGGTAGATCTACTGGATCATCGAATGACAGAAGTTCACCGCAGTGCTTGTGGAGCTTTGAGGAACTTAGTATATGGCAAAGCCAATGATGATAACAAAATTGCCCTAAAAAACTGTGGAGGTATTCCAGCATTAGTTCGACTACTTCGCAAGACCACAGATCTGGAAATTAGAGAACTTGTTACAGGTTTGATTTTTCTATATTTTATATAGTAATGAAAACATGTTGTCTTTACTTAGAAATATATACATTAATTTATGAACATTCTAGTAATATTTTTTAACATTTTATTGTTTTGAAAGACAGCCTTTACAAGCACTCAAAGGACACATGACAATTTAGTATTGCAATATATTGGGTACATTTACATTATTGTAGTAATATTCACTTTATTGTATCAAAATTAACTACTATAGTATTGATCTTTTCTAGAAATTCATTTGTTATATATTTAGAAAACTTAATTTTTAGTTATAATATATACATTAAAATAGTGCTTCTGTTACCTAACCCATGCAATTATAGGTTATTAGTGATTTTTGAGAGTGTTCCTAGAAGTGTCATATAGTTAATAGAACTTAATTAAACTTCAATAAATTATAGCATTGGTTATTGTAGAACAGATGTTTATTAGATTGCAATTTTCAGTGTAAAAGTAGTCTAGTTAGAAAATAGCGGGGTTAAAAAGAGTCTCTATTTTACAAATTGGAGTAAAATGTTATTCCATTGAAAACTGAAACTGCTTTCTGCAGTGAGGACCGACGGGTACTTTGGAAGGCTACATCTCTTATTTTTAAACCACACAAGGTCAAATGAGGTGTCATTTGGAAGGACAGAGTCTGGCCTTTCCAACGATATCAAATATGATCATCTAAAGTGTAAAAAAAAAAAAATATTAAATGCAAAATTTACTTTATTTTCCTCTGTTATAAGGCAGTGGCACTGCGCTAACTCACCTTCTTATTTCCCAATCTGGTACCAAATGGTGCAATGTGTTATTACACATTGGTTCTTCTAATACACAACCTGCCACAACGCTGCTAGGAGAGCGAAGGTAGTTTGGACACCTGTATCTCTATTCTTTACACCACACAAAGTCAAGTTAGGTGTCATTATTAACAGGTCAGAGTTTGGCCTTACTAATGATACAAAACAAGACCATGTACAATGTAAAAAAAACAACATAAAAACAAGCAAAAATATAAAAGTTGTTTTTTGTTCATAAGCAATTTGTCATATATAAAATGAGCAATACTACTGCCATTACTCACCTATTAATTTCCCACACTTGGTGCAAGTTCAGTGCATTATATATAGTTGTCATATTCATACAAGGCAACGTAGCAAAATACAAGTGAAAAAAAATAGTTTCAGTTTTGTTTAACCACTTGGCTGCTATGGACGCACTCAGCGCGTCCAGCCAAGTGGTTCTCCTGTGCTACAGATGCGCTGAGCGCGTCCTAGCACAGGAGGCAGCAATCGGCCGGGATTCCTGGCGATTGCTGGCCCCCCCGGTGCGGGCTGACATCTTGGATGTCAGCCTGGCACTCCGGGACCGCGGCAGCGCGATGACATTTAATTCAGGCGCCCCCTGCGTGTGCGGAGGAGGTGCCTGAAAGGAAGGCCACAGGGTTAAGGCAGGCACCGTTTGGAAGGGCACAGCCTGCCCTTCCAAACGGTGGCTGACATTAACCCCTGGGGGATCACTTGGGATCACGATTTGGCGCCAAAAACGCCGGATCGTGATCCTCTCCCGGAGCTGGCCGACATCTTGGATGTCGGCAAAGCCTCCGGGAACTCCCCCTGAGGACTGCCATCAACTGCCGTCATCGTGCATAGCACGATTGCGCCAGTGCTGGAGTTAACCCCTAGCTGCCAGCAATAAACCCCCTATCTCCCGATCCTTGGCAGCTAGGGGTTAATGTTTGATATCGCTGGATCGGACAGAGAATGGCCTTTCCAACGATACCAAACATGACCATGTAAAAAAGTTTTAAAAAAAATAAAAATAAATAAAAATAAAAAAATATTTAAAAAAAATAAACAAGTTTTTTTTTGTTTTGTTAATGCAGCAATATTGTTCCCATTTCAATTATAATGTGAACAATGATGCTGCACTAGCAATTTTTGTTTGAGGTGTGTTTATTAAAAATCGCGTAATTTTCCCCAAAAAAAGGTACGAGACCCCATTTCTAACTTTTTTAACAAGTGCACCCCATACAAAATATAACCGCAATTGCTCGCATGTTAACATGTGAAAAAAAACACTTTACACATTGTAAATTATTGAAAATTCTAATTTTATTGCATTTTTTGTTATAATATACAGACAGGACATGACGTATACATATAATAATAATATATTATGAATCTGCCGAGTCTGCCGGAAAGAACGATATATAATATGTCTGGGTCATATACTAAAATAAGCCATCAAAACGCGTTTAAACAAGATGAGCGAAACAGGTAAAAATGAGCTCAGCACAGAGGCGTGAAATGCCTCAGCAGCGAAAGGGTTAAAGTTGCCCATTTTCTCAGAAAAATGCAGTAACAGGTTTCCATTTCTAATTTTGTTTAAACAAAATTAATCCATGGAATATTAAACCACAAAGGTTTTGGAAGATAAAACATGATAAAATAATTTTACAAACTGCAAATAATTAAAATCTGAATGTAAATCACTTTGTTTTAATATTTTTTGTTATAGCATTCTGACAGGACATGACGTATACACATAAAAATTTATGTTTTGAATATCCTGAGTCTGCTGGAAAAGGATATATAATTTGTCTGGGTCCTATAGTAAAACATGACTTCAAACCATGTTTAACCGTGCTAAGTACAAAACCGTGAAAATGAGCTCAACACACGTAGGCGATATGGCTCAGCAGTGAAGGGGTTAAACTTTATCTTAAATGTGATGACAATGACATATTTTTAGTATGTGTTCTCATAGATACTGAGGGCACTATCGGCTGCCTACAGCTAAAACAGGGACGCAAAATCAGCGTTCGCCAATCTCCCCTAAGCCTCCCTGTTTTACCTGTAGATTATAGGGCAGGCACTGAATCCAGCAGCATGCCCCATAGTGGCCGCTAGGATCCAGGATTCTGGAGGCAGTGCTAAAGCACCGTCCCGAGCATCCCCTCCATGGAGTCCATAGGACTCCATGTAGGCTTCTGCTGCTGGGTCACATGACTGGCAAGATCTCACCTCTCGCGAGATCCTGCAAGTTGGTGGAGCGATCGCGGAGGGAGACTGGGGACTTTTTTTCCTCACTGTCACTCTGCTCCCGTTGGTAAGAAGCGGCGGATCAGGCCACCGTTCTCGTCGTGGAATGAGAGGTGAGTATGTGATTTTTTTTGAGGGGGGGGGTTACAGCAGCAGCTAATTGATTCCGCAGAAGTTTGTAATTAGCGTTAAGACTATGTGATCCTGCTTACACTGGAAGCGCCGCATGTTAAGCATAGATAGCACAAAGTACAGTAAGATTGCGCAAAAAAGTGGTAATACCAGTTCGCTAATGGGTTTTTTAACCTGTTAGCGATTGGGAGGTGATGTGGCCAGTAACGCTATCACCTCAATTAACCTAGCGCTAGTGGCGTCACTAGGGTTAGTGTCACCCGGTGCGGTAACTAATGGTGTCACCCCCTCCCGAGTTTTACAGTTTTTTTTTAACTATTCTTTCTCATAAATCAGTACTCCCATATAACACTGAATGCTCATACACACAGCGCACATTACTGTGAAGTTTATTGCTGTGGAGCTCTCTCATAGGCTCACGCAAATTTTAGCCAACTGCCAGCAAATACGGTGCCTGTTCGAAGGCAGTGAAAGCACACATGGATATATATTGCCCCCAGCAGCTCACCCATGGATAAATATTGCCCCCAGCTCACATATGGATATATATTGCCCCAGCTCACATATGGATATATATTGCCCCCAGCTCACAATTATATATTGCCCCCAGCAGCTCCCCCATGGATATATATTGCCCCAGCTCACATATGGATATATTGCCCCAGCCCAGCTCACACATGGATATATTGCCCCAGACCAGCTCACACATGTATATTGCCCCAGACCAGCTCACACATGGATATATATTGCCCCAGACCAGCTCACACATGGATATATATTGCCCCCAGACCAGCTCACACATGAATATATTGCCCCCAGCTTACATATGGATATATATTGCCCCAGCTCACAATTATATATTGCCCCCAGCAGCTCACCCATGGATATATATTGCCCCAGCTCACATATGGATATATTGCCCCAGACCAGCTCACACATGGATATATTGCCCCAGATCAGCTCACACATGTATATTGCCCCAGACCAGCTCACACATGTATATTGCCCCAGACCAGCTCACACATGTATATTGCCCCCGGACCAGCTCACACATGGATATAAATTGCCCCCGCCCAGCTCACACATGGATATATTGCCCCCAGACCAGCTCACACATGGATATATTGCCCCCAGACCAGCTCACACGTGGATATATTGCCCCAGACCAGCTCACACGTGGATATATTGCCCCAGACCAGCTCACACATGGATATATTGCCCCCCAGACCAGCTCACACATGGTTATATTGCCCCAGCTCTCGTGGATATGCCCCAGGAGCTCTCATGGATATGGCCCAGGATATGGCCCAGGATATGCCTCAGCTCCTTTCATAAATATTGCCCTCAGCTCCTCTCATGGATATTGCCCTCAGCTCCTCTCATGGATATTGCCCTCAGCAGCTCTCATGGATATGCCCCAGCAGCTCTCATGGATATTGCCCCAGCAGCTCTCATGGATATTGCCCCAGGAACTCTCATGGATATTGCCCCAGCTGCTCTCATCGATATGCCCCAGGTGCTCTCATCGATATGCCCCAGGAGCTCTCATCGATATGCCCCACGAGCTCTCATGAATATGCCCCAGCAGCTCTCATGGATATGCCCCAGCAGCTCTCATGGATATTGCCCCAGGAGCTCTCATGGATATGCCGCAGGAGCTCTCATGGATATGCCCCAGCAGCTCTCATGGATATGCCCCAGCAGCTCTCATGGATATGCCCCAGCAGCTCTCATGGATATTGCCCCAGGAGCTCTCATGGATATGCCGCAGGAGCTCTCATGGATATGCCCCAGCAGCTCTCATGGATATGCCCCAGCAGCTCTCATGGATATGCCCCAGCAGCTCTCATGGATATTGCCCCAGGAGCTCTCATGGATATGCCCCAGCTGCTCTTATGGATATGCCCCAGGAGCTCTCATGGATATGCCCCAGGAGCTCTCATGGATATGCCCCAGGAGCTCTCATGGATATGCCCCAGCAGCTCTCATGGATATGCCCCAGCAGCTCTCATGGATATTGCCCTCAGCTCCTCTCATGGATATTGCCCTCAGCTCCTCTCATGGATATTGCCCTCAGCAGCTCTCATGGATATCCCCCAGCAGCTCTCATGGATATACTGCCTGCAGGCCCCAGCTCACCTCCTGCCGCCGCTGCGTGTTCGGCTCCCTCTGAGCGTCCGGCGGCATAGAGCTTGGGCGCTCGCCTGGGGGAGCCACGTGACCAGCCGCGATCTCGCGAGAACTCGGCTGGGGACGTGGTTCCCCCAGGCGAGCGCCGAAGCTCCATAGCTTCGAACGCTCGCAGGGAGCCAAACACTGCGTCGCAGAGTGTCACCCGGCGTGGGCTGCACCCCCGCCCCCACCTTGCGACGCCAGTGCCTAGCGCTCACTTATGTGAGGGCCCTGAGTGTCACTCAATCACTCGACTGAAAATGGAGAAACTTCTTGCCATGACTATGCGTCTAGTGCTTTTACACGAATTGGCAGAGAAGTACACCGATGCTATTGCTGGAAACTAAGACATACTAACTGGTTAGGAGAGAGCAGATGGGAATATTTAGCATTCTCTAAAATAGAATTTTCTATCTATTAGCCATAATGTTTTTTCTGCAATCTGGACATCTACCTAGGAGAGCTTTATTGGTTTGCCAAGTTTTGCAGTTGAGAATAATGGAAAATTATAGTTTAAACATTGATTAGAAATAACATAAAAAATTTCAAATGCAGTGTTTTTCAAAAATGTAATTATGCAGTGCCCAAAATGTGTACTAACTGGTGCGATGGCATTCATAATTATAAACGGGGCAAAAAACAATATCACTTTTATTTCAAACATTCCAAATATATTGTTTTATCTAGTACAAATAATAGACTTTGATAGAAAGTAAACCAATACTTCCTCAAATCCATGATTAGGTTAAATATACAAGGTATAAAGTTTAATATATTGTTTGTATTTACAATAAACATATGCATTTGTTTTCAGATCTTATTTTCCCACTAAAAATGTAACAAACTGCCAAATTGAAGAAATAACCTAATAATGAACCATTGCAGTGATTTCATTAAGAATTAATTTGTTTGTGCACTATGAGGCTTTAATTGGTGGTTATCCAACTCTTGTTAGCCAATTGCCACTTTAAAAAGTAAAAAATTAATAATAAACAAAATTATATATATATATTATATATATATATATGTGTATGTGGGTCACAATGATCTCCATAACTTACTATTCTCCTGTCCAACATTGTGTGGGTCGCAGTATATCACCTAAATGGTGAGCAGCCATCAGCTGATTGCCAATATCGGCAGGTCTATTCAATAAAGGTGAAACTCTGGAGAACTGGCAGGAGAAGTGAAAAATCTAGGTCAAAATGGTCAAACCAGAAAAATTATCTCATTTATCTCACTTTCCAAATCGACTATTTGGTCTAGATCAGTGGTTCTCAACTCCAGGCCTCAAGAACTGCAAATATGGACCAGATTTTAAAGATCACCTTGGGGAATGCAGACTGAATACTGCAATCACTGAAAGGCTAATTATATCACCTGTGCACTGCTTCAAATATCTGGCAAACATGGCCTGTATTGAGTCCTGAGGACTGGAGTTGAGAAACACTGGTCTAGATTGTTAAGAAAGAAGAAAGATATATATATATCTCATACAGCGTAGGCGCCTATTTACAAACCAGATTACTATAGTGTTATGAAGTAGTTAAATTATAACTAATAAGTAGTGAGATGCTGCCCAAAGGGGTAAGCGCAATATACCAAAAAAACAACCAAAATCTGCATTAACCAAAAATTTAATTATAGATAGAACCTTTGTAGCGCATCAAAAATAGATTTAAAGGTAGACTTCAACAAAGAGGTATATCAAACATAAAGTGCTTCAGTCTTAAAGTGCTTCAATCTTAAGGTGACAAATATTCAATCAATGTACACATATAAAAGTGCAATGTGCCATAGAACACAGTAAAGTGCAACAATATATAAAATTCCAGCAGTGCGAAATGCCAGATCAGAGGTAAGCAATGTTTTGCCTCATACAGGGGGTCTTTAATAAACCAAAAATATAAACAACAATCTTGCAATGTCTGTGTGATAGTGCACCTGCTACTTTTTAATGAATATAATTATGTGAAGGCATAGAAAATGTAATGTGTTTGTCTTTTCAGAATCACAACCTATAATATCAGCAGCTGGTGACAAAAAATTTATCTTTGTTTCTTTCCCTTAAATACACATGCACATAAAATAAAGTTTATTTTTCAAAGTGATATTCTACACACCCTGACCACTTTAGCTTTTTAAAGTGGCCAGGGTGTGTGGGGTATCCTCCCTCTTCCCAGTTCCCAGTGTGTGAAATGCAGGGTAAAGTGGAGAGATTCCTCCACCCACCACCCATCCCCAAGCATGATCCGGCAGCCAGAAGGTTTGATCTTCAAACCGTGAAGCCAACTGTTGTCAGGTAGAGAGTCAATGGATCAGATCCTGATCCATAGTTGTGCACAAGCGCAACAGGACTTGCGTACATAAAGTTTGCACGTCAAGTTGTGCTGTGCAATTTGAGTTCCCTACGCTATGCAAATTTCATATTTTGGTGTCATTTCACCAGTATTTGGAAAAGTGACCGCTTAGTGAGTAGTCGTATTGGCCTAAAATTGCACCGAATGGTGAATTTCACCGTTCAATGCAATTGTGGGCTAATTTGGAGTTCAGTGAATAATCCCTTAAGTGTGTTTCTTATTTTTATTTTGTGGGCCCTGCTCAAGTGCTTACAGAGGAGAGGGATGACACAGTAGGTGAGGGTAAATAGCAGAGTATGATGTAGTAGGGTGGATGTGGACTGTATGGGAAGATGAAATGCACAGTGGGGGATTATGGAGTGAGCCGATAGGCTTATCTAAATTGATGTGTTTTCAGAGGCTTCTTGAAGGACTGGAGGGATGGTGAGAGTTTAATGTTGTGGGGATGGGAGTACCATAAAAATAGGGCAGCTTGGAAGAAGTCCTGAAGGCGAGAGTTGGGGGTGCAGCTATGAGGAGATGATAACATCAGATCATTACCTGCTAATAAAGGAGGCGATGTAGGCAGGGGTTCGGTTATGGAGAGCTTTGATCGTGAGCCCCAATATTTTGAATTGAATTCTACAGGGAAAATGGAGCCAGTGCAGAAATTGCCAGAGGGACGAGGTGTGAGAGGAGTGGGATGTGAGATGGATGAGCCTGGCACAGGCGTTCATAACAGACTGCAGAGGAAGAATCTGGGATTTCTTAAGGCCAGTGAGAAAGGAGTTACAGCAGTCAAGGCATGAGATAATAAGAGCTTGGAGGAGCATTTTAGTATAGTCCTGATTAATAAAGGAACAGATGCATACAATGTGTTTTAGGTGGATGTAGCATTTGGTTAGTGACTGAATGTAAGAAGTGAACGAGAGGTCTGAGTAGAAGACACAGAGGCAACAAGCCTGTGAGGTAGAAGTAATGGTAGCACCATAGACCTGAAGGGAGATGGGTTGAGAACTGTTAGCATTAGAGGGAGGAAAGAAGAAAAGTTCAGTTTTAGAGAGGATGAGCTTTAGGAATTGGGAAGTTATCCAGTTGGAGACAGCTGATCGCTGCGGGCAGTAAATGGTCCAACACAGGAGGAAGCGATCGGAAGAGGGAAGGTAAATTTGGGTGTTGCCAACATAGAGGTGATAATGGGATTCATAGGAAGAGATGAGGTGGCCAAGAGAGGCGGTATAGATTGAGAAGAGTAGGGGATGCAGACCAGAGCCAGAGAGAGGAGAGGAGAGTTGAAGAGGCACCAGTGAATGAGACAATGTAGGAGCAAAGAGAAAGATAGGAAGAGAAGCAGGAGAGAGCGGTGTCACTGAGGCCATGTTGACCTCAGAATGACCGCAGAATGAAGAGCAGAAGAGGGTGGTCAACAGTGTCAAATGTAGCAAAAAAAAACCAAGAAGAATAAGCAAGGAGTAGGGACCATTGGTTTTAGCAGCAAGTTTCCGGCAGCGTGTGGATTCATATGCTGCATTAATTATACTGCAGAGAGGCGCTGCCCGGCAATGTGCGGATTCATATGCTGCATGAATTACACTGCAGCATATGAATCTGCACACTGCCGGACAGCACCTCTCTACGGTATAATTAATGCAGCATATGAATCCACACACTGCTGGGCAGCGCCTCTCTGCAGTATAGTTAATGCAGCATATTAATGGGGCAGCACCTCTTTGCAGTATAATTCAGCATATGAATCCACACACTGCCGGGCAGCGCCTCTTCTGCAGTATAAGACTAGGGTCAGATGAACGCATTTTTCGTGTCGTCCGTGAAAAAATGCGTTCGAACAAATGGACGTATTTTTCCAGCGGTCATACGATGCGCATTTTCGTCCGTGATTTTGTACGGATCATCAATAAAACCCTTTTTGCGTCTGGACGTTATGTTGGCCGGACATTAGCAGCGTCTGACGGCTCCTAATTACGCACACACGACGCTAGCGGACGCAGCGCACTCTTTACGTCAGTACTAGCTGTATCACGTTCTCGAAAAAATGCGTTCATTTGCCGCTGGATTTGGCTGAACTTTTGTGCGGCCGTACTTCGTATACTGGCCATCATTGGCCTTCATTTGCTGCTACTACGGCTGATAAAGTGCGGCTGCACTCGCGTTCGCACTGCGTTCGTCTGACCCTAGCCTAATTCAGCATTTGAATCCGCACACTGCTGGGGAGCGCCTCTTTGCAGTATAATTCAGCATATGAATCCGCACACTGCTGGGCAGCGCCTCTTTGCAGTATAATTCAGCATACGAATCCGCACACTGCTGTGCAGCACCTCTTTGCAGTATAATTCAGCATATGAATCCGCACACTGCCTATTGCAGTCACCCTAATAATCAACCGCTTACATACTATGAATAACCCCCAGCATGAAATGTTGAAAATTAGGCAATATATTAGAATTAGTATATATGTGGATAAAGGATATATATGCATTCCTTTCAATTGCCTGTTAATTGCCTTTTAATTTTGGGTGAGGACCTGTCTTGAGTTTTTTGGAGTTAGTATCAGGGTTGAGTAGCAGGTAAATTTTTGGGATTAGCGTCCTTCTAGAAATTAGCGCAGGCACCTAGTGATCTGTTGGCAGGGCCATCTTTAACGCAGGGCAAAAGGGGCAGTTGCCCCGGGCCCAGTCACTTGAGGGGCCCAAAGCAGCTGCCCCCTTGGGCCCGCGGCAAAGACCGCCAGCGCCGCCGAAAACGACTTGTGTTGTGACTGTTTGTTGTCCTCCAGGCTCCGCTCCGTATGAAGCTGCCGGCGGCGGCGCCATCTGGCTGCGTGTGACACAGTGACTCACTGAGGGCCCGGGCTGGCAGCAGGCAGGTCGCAGGCGCAGAGCTGCTGCAGCGCCAGAGTGCGTGCCTTCCTTCCGGCCGACACAAGGCTGGGGACGGCACACACTCTGTTGGCGCCGCCATCTTCACGTACCACGTGATGCGGGGCGGCGCGCATGCGCAGAACGTCCCCGCATAATCTCACTGGTGGCTGCATTTACCGGAGCCTCTCAGAGACCCAGGCCCAGCAGCCTGCACTGTCGATATTCAAAGGTCGGTGGCTCATGTGGTGCACAACAGCTAAAGTTCAGTTCTGAACGGTTCGGTCAATACATGGGTTATAAAAATGAAAATACTGTAAGTAAAACCCCCAAGTACATACACTGAGGGTGTTATACAATAGAGAGACTAGTGCTAAGCAGATGGGAATATATTTAGTGCAGTGATTAAAAATCGTACCAATACACTCACACAATACAATGTGTAGCAGACATATAAAGGTTTCTTTTGTGTGATGTGTCTGAAACTCGTATAGCTGTTGGATGAAGTTCAAAGCCGCCAACGCGTCCCCAGGCCCAGATTAGCTGCCAACGTGCCGCCGGCTAACTGTGACTAAGTCTTAGGCTAGGGTCAGACTAACGCAGTATCAACGTGCGTTTAGCAGCACTAAATCACGGCCGTGCTAGCAGCAAATGACGTCCAATGCCAGGCAGCATACGAAGAACGGCCGCGCAAAAGTGCGGCTGCGCAACGCAAGTGGCAAACTAACGCATTTTTTCGAGAATGTGAAACCGCTAGTACTGACGTACAGAGTGCGCTGCGTCCGCTAGCGGCGTGTGTGAGTGATTAGGAGACGTCAGACGCTGCTAATGTCCGGCCAACATAACATCCAGACACAAAAAGGTTTTATTGATGATCCGTACAAATCACGGACGAAAATGCGCATGGTATGACTGCTATTGCGTATTCCGTGAAAAAATACGTCCTTTCGTTCGAACGCACTTTTTCACGGACAACGCGAAAAATGCGTTAGTCTGACCCTAGCCTTATTCTTGTGCAGCTCTGTGATACACATCATGTGCAGGGTCAGCAACCTTGGCTCTACAGATGTTTTAGGCCCACATTTCCCATGAGACTCACCTGAGCATCATGGGAGATGAAGTTCTAAAACATCTGTAGAGCCAAGGTTGCTGACCCTGTAACAGTTCAGAGGAGAGTGCTATGATTTTTCATAATAAACTTGTTATGCTCACTAATTACTCGTTATTGATTTCCCTGCTCTTTATCAGGATTCCAATTTGGATGCAGAACACACACACACGCATTTCATGTGAAATGGAAACCTACTCTTTCACATGAAATGCGTGTGTGTGTGTTCTGCATTCCGTATTGGAATAAGACTTGGTCACAGTAACCTATAGCGTGTGTCTGAGTGTATTGCAGAACTTCACCACAGCAATAAAACTCACAGTAATGTGCTGCGTGTGGGTCACTGTAGCATCAGCAAGGTAGAATCGCCAAAAAACCTAATTGTAAAGCACCAAAATTTTTGTGCTTTGTGAATGGAGAGCAAAATGGTGGAGAGCAAAATTATGCAGTGGGCGGGATTTCAGGGGGGGGCCCAAGAAAATGTTTGCCCAGGGTCCAATCAATATTAAAGACGGGCCTGTCTGTTGGTTACAATAGCGCAAGAGCTCTTTAGAACTCCCCATGTAAAGTATACAGTGGCAAGAAAAAGTATGTGAACCCTTTGGGATTACGTGGAGTTTTGCATGAATTGGTCACAAAATGTGCTCTGATCTTCATCTAAGTCACAACAATTTGAAAAACAAAGTCTGCTTAAAATAATACAACACAAACATTATATGTTTTCATGTGTTTATTGAACAGAACATGTAAACATTCACAGTGCAGGGTGGAAAAAGTATGTGAACCCCTAGCCTAATGACTTCTCCAAGAGCTAATTGGAGCCAGGAGTGAGCCAACCTTGAGTCCAATCAGTGTGATATTATTGGATGTGTTGCTGAAAGCTGTCCTGCCCTTTAAAAACACACACCAGTTTTGGGTTTACTGGTTTCAAGAAGCACTGCCTCGCAGAAAAGAGCTCTCAGAAGACCTACGATCAAGAATTGTTGACTTGCATGAAGCTGGAAAGGGTTACAAAAGTATCTCCAAAAGCCTTGATGTTCATGTGTCCACGGTAAGACAGACTGTCTACAAATGGAGAAAGTTCAGCACTGTTGCTTCTCTCCCTAGGCTTGGTCGTCCTGTAAAGATGACTGCAAGAGCACAGTGTAGAATGCTTAATGAGGTATAGAAGAATCCTAGAGTGTCAGCTAAAGACTTACAGAAATCTCTGGCACATGCTAACATTTTTTTTGACACATCTACAATAAGGAAAACATTAAACAAGAATGGAGTACATGGGAGGACATCACGGAGGAAGCCATTGCTGTCCAAAAAGAATATTGCAGCACGTTTGAAGTTAGCAAAAGAGGACCTGGATGTTCCGCAGCACTACTGGCAAAATATTCTGTGGACAGATGAAACCAAAATTGAGTTGTTTGGAAAAAACACACAACACTATGTGTGGAGAAAAAAAAGACAGAGCACACCAACATCAAAACCTCATCCCCACTGTAAAACATGGCGGAGGGAGCATCATGGTTTGGGGCTGCTTTGCTGCCTTAGGGTCTGGACGGATTGTTGTCATTGATGGAAAAATTAATTCCAGAGTTTTTCAAGACATTTTGCAGGAAAACGTAAGACCATCTGTCCACCAACTGAAGCTCCGCAGAGGATGGGTGATGCAACAGGACAATGACCCAAAGCATACAAGTAATTCAACAAAAGAATGGCTTCAACAAAACAAAATACGCCTTCTGGAGTGGCCCAGTCAGAGTCCTGACCTCAACCCGATTGAAATGCTGTGGCATGACCTTAAGAGAGCGATTCACACTAGACATCCCAAGAATATTGCTACACTGAAACAGTTTTGTAAAGAGGAGTGGTCCAAAATTACTCCAGATCGTTGTGCAGGTCTGATCTGCAACTACAGGAAATGTTTGGTTGAGGTTATTGCTGCCAAAGGAGGGTCAACCAGTTATTAAGTCCAAAGGTTCACATACTTTTTCCACCCTGCACTGTGAATGTTTACATGTTCTGTTCAATAAACACATGAAAACATATAATGTTTGTGTTGTATTATTTTAAGCAGACTGTGTTTTTCAAATTGTTGTGACTTAGATGAAGATCAGAGCACATTTTATGACAAATTCATGCAAAACTCCACATAATCCCAAAGGGTTCACATACTTTTTCTTGCCACTGTATGACTGTAAGTACAGTAAGCTTGCACTACAAATAGCTAATAGTGATGCGCTATGTGATTTTTTTCGCGTTTCTAACAAGAAGGCAAACGATCTGTTGGTCAGACTCTAGACTCATTTTGCCTGGCACTAACGCAAAAACATGCTGACGCTAGGGTTAGCTCACACCAGGTGATAGTGCCCTAAATGTTTGCTTTAGTCTTAAAAATGTCAGCAACATTTGCAAAACCATACATGTTATGAAACATCCTTCTGTGTGACTTTACTCAAAGCTGAACTTTGTTGACAATTTATATCTGAAAGTGCACATCAGCCAGACTTGACAAAGTGATAAATTATGGAGTGCGGATTTCAATTTACACCCTCTTTACTTTTTGCAGATATACATATGCTTTAGATTTTGTACTATATAAATAATTATAATTATATTTGTAGTAATTGTATTTTTAAGCCATTGAAAATAGTGCAAATCCATGTATAAAAAAACATATTAACCCTTTTACTATGAAGTGGTGTTCCAAAACAAAAGCCAAAATTTTGGAAAATCCATAATCAACTAACAAACACACACACACACACACACACAGAGTTACAGTTACAAGCATTTATAAAGCGCAAACAATGGGAGTGACAGAATAACAAATATACATACACGTTACACACACGGAACAGAAGGAGGGAGGACCCTGATCAAGAGCTTACAATCTAAGAGGAGAGGGGTGACCCTTTAGGTGAGGGTGAATAGGGTAGGTGAAGTGACGGGTTGCAGGAGAGTTGAATGGGAAGAGGAGCAGGAAATGACAGTGGGGAGATCATGGTGTGAGCCTATAGGCTTCTCTAAAGTAATGCCTTTTCAGAGACTTTGTAAAGGACTGGAAAGACGGGGAGAGTCTAATATTGTGGGGGAGGGAGTTCCATAGAAAGGGACAGCTCGAGAGAAGTCCTGAAGGCGAGAGTTGGACGTGCGGGTATGAGGAACTGATAGCATCATATCATTGGCAGAGCAAAGTGGTTGGGATGGGATATACCTGCTAATAAAGTAGGAGATGTAGGCAGAGGCGCAGTTATGGAAAGTTTTGTATGTGAGCATCAGCATCTTGAATTTGATTCTAAAGGAAACAGGGAGCCCGTGTAGAGAGTGACAGAGGGGCGAGGTGTGAGGTGCGGTGTATGAGTCTGGCACAGGCGTTCATTACAGACTGCAGAGGGAGAATCTGGGATCTCTTAAGGCTAGAGAGAAGGAGGTTGCAGTAGTCAAGGCAGGAGATAATAAGAGCTCCTGTCACAGATGTGCGCACACACACATAAATCTCTCTGCCCCTTTATTTTCACTTCAGTAGATTTAGAGCTAATGTTGATCCTTTTTATTAGTCAGGCAGGGGGATTATGTGGCTCTGATTTACTTTTAGCACTGAGGCAGCTTGCACATCTGTGACGGGAAGAGACTAAACCAGCATCTTACAGTACATCGGCTGTCACATACAGTGAACTGCAAGTTTTGGAACAAATTCTGGACGACATTTCCAAACAAAAATGGCAACTGTCTGAAACTAAATTCAATTAAATAGATTCTGGGCACCTGATAGTTCTTCTTAAAATTGTGTTAAGGTGATCAAGGCAGTTGGAGGGTTAACGGTCAGTTTAGCATTGTTTGAGCCTGCACTCTTTGCTGTAGGGGCAGGTGACGAATGAGGAACCTGCAACACCTGGGTATACACATAATATAACTTTAAGAAGAAAACATAAGTGCTTAGATGAATGTTAATGAATGATATCTAAAGTTAATTTAAATAAATGAATTGGCGAATTGGAGGAAATATAATATGAATTTAAATTATTTCCAATATTACACCTTCTGGTCTTAATGGAACGACTTTTCTCAGAAGAATGATCCTGATGTGTCGACTAAATCTTGAATTCAAGATTTTGTAAACCCCAACTTGTGGTAAACTGCTTAACCCTTTCACTACCTAAATCAAATTAACTTGATTTTGCATTGTAATACATACTCGCCATCCAGGACATACTTGAAAACGAGAGAAGTCTCAATGTAATGTATCCTTCCTGGTAAAATCCTTTCACAAAAAAAAAAAGCAACCATTAGCATATCAAACCCTATTTGAATACCTTTTACAGCAAGATTAATGTGCCCCCTGTGGAGAAACAAATTTATTTTTTTTATCTCTCTCCCCTATCATACTGTATTGCTGTAAACAAGCTGCAAATAACAGCACCCACCATCACTGCAACTAAAAGCTCTGAACGTTTGCTGAATTACAGAAGCCAGGGAGGGGGCAGAATAGTGAGAGAGAGCTCTGCGGGTTCTCAATACTGTACAGGGATAAGGATCAAATTTACACTATTTGACGCAAAGGCTATTCCTGCCTTATGCTGATAACGTAGACCCCACGTTGAATTGTGAAAGTAAAGGATGCAATATAGAGTTCATATTTTTTCATTCCTACTATATTTCTGGAAAGGATAAAAATCAAATACATGAAAAATTAAAAATGAGCAAATTTTCACTTTTATTCTTTTAACTATCATGGAACAGCTATGTCTATGCAGTTTTTTTTAATTTACTCTATATTTAATTGTTAATTTCACACCCCATGTTTCAAATAAATATTATGATTTTTTTTAACAAAAAGTGATTGGTAGTGAATGGATTAACGAAAATGTAAAAAAAATATTTCCATTGTTTCTCTTGATAATTGTACCTTTAATTCCATAATCACTCTTTACTCGTCTTAATTTTTATTTTTTACTTGTATTCTTGTTTTTTCCTATTTTATTTAATAATTTAGCCTTTAAAATTTTCTTGTTGTATCTGAGCACATGATAGTTTGCGTTTGAAACTTTACTTTGCGGTCTCATTGCTTTGATTGTGAGCTCTCTGGCTTAGCTGCAAGTACAATATTAAACATAATTATTAGGAATTAAAGGTAACTTGCCGTGCTGAGTTCAGCTAACAGTAATTCTGAAATAGTTAAAAAATATACAGTGGCTTGCAGTTTGAGCAAAAAATTATAATCCAAACTACTGAAACACTCACATTGCTTATGGAAGATATTGTAAAATACAGCAAATAAACTAACCTGCAAGTTTGAAACCACTGAAACACAAATGCTGCAGTCTCAATATGTGTAAATCCACCCTGATAATAAGACTGGATAAAGTTTCAAACTTTAAGACCATCAATCCTTTGGATTTAAAATCCAATAACAGCAACAATAAATGTGTTATTCAGTTATAAGTCTGTTAAGACTCTTTTCACAATACAGTTATTTAACTGTTAACACGTTTTTGATCGTAGGAACTAGTACTACAGTCAGGTCCAGAAATATTGGGACATCGACACAATTCTAACATCTTTGGCTCTATACACCACCACAATGGAGCTGGAATGAAACAAACACAATGTGCTTTAACTGCAGACTGTCAGCTTTAATTTGAGGGTATGTACATCCAACTCAGGTGAACGGTGTAGGACTTACAGCAGTTTGCAGATGTGCCTCCCACTTGTTAAGGGACCAAAGGTAATGGGACAGAATAATAATCATAAATCAAACTTTCTCTTCTTAATACTTGGTTGCAAATCCTTTGCAGTCAATCACAGCCTGAAGTCTGGAACGCATAGACATCACCAGACGCTGGGTTTCATCCCTGGTGATGCTCTGCCAGGCCTCTACTGCAACTGTCTTTAGTTCCTGCTTGTTCTTGGGGAATTTTCCCTTCAGTTTTGTCTTCAGCAAGTGAAATGCATGCTCAATGGGATTCAGGTCAGGTGATTGACTTGGCCATTGCATAACATTCCACTTCTGTCCCTTCAAAAACTCTTTGGTTGCTTTTGCAGTATGCTTTGGGTCATTGTCCATCTGCACTGTGAAGCGCCGTCCAATGAATTCTGTAGTATTTGGCTGAATGTGAGCAGATAATATTGCCCAAAACACTTCAGAATTCATCCTGCTGCTTTTGTCAGTAGTCACATCATCAATAAATACAAGAGAACCAGTTCCATTGGCAGCCATACATGCCCACGCCATGACACTACCACCACCATGCTTCACTGATGAGGTGGTATGCTTAGTATCATGAGCAGTTCCTTTCCTTCTCCATACTCTTCTCTTCCCATCACTCTGGTACAAGTTGATCTTGGTCTCATCTGTCCATAGGATCTTGTTCCAGAACTGTGAAGGCTTTGTTAGGTGTTGTTTGGCAAACTCTAATCTGGCCTTCCTGTTTTTGAGGCTCACCAATGGTTTACATCTTGTGATGAACCCTCTGTATTCACTCTGGTGAAGCCTTCTCTTGATTGTTGACTTTGACACACATACACCTACCTCCTGGAGAGAGTTCTTGATCTGGCCAACTGTTGTGACGGGTGTTTTCTTCACCAGGGAAAGAATTCTTCGGTCATCCACCACAGTTGTTTTCCGTGGTCTCCCGGGTCTTTTGGTGTTGCTGAGCTCACCGGTGCATTCCTTCTTTTTGAGAATGTTCCAAACAGTTGTTTTGGCCACAGCTAATGTTCTTGCTATCTCTCTGATGGGTTTGTTTTGTTTCTTCAGCCTAATGATGGCTTGCTTCACTAATAGTGACAGCTCTTTGGATCTCATCTTGAGAGTTGACAGCAACAGATTCCAAATGCAAATAGCACACTTGAAATTAACTCTTGGCCTTTTATCTGCACATTGTAATTGGGGTAATGAGGGAATATCACACACCTGGCCATGGAACAGCTGAAAAGCCAATTGTCCCATTACCTTTGGTCCCTTAACAAGTGGGAGGCACATCTGCAAACTGCTGTAAGTCCTACACCGTTCACCTGAGTTGGATGTACATACCCTCAAATTAAAGCTGACACTCTGCAGTTAATGTTTGTTTCATTCCAACTCCATTGTGGTGGTGTATAGAGCCAAAGATGTTGGAATTGTGTCGATGTCCCAATATTTCTGGACCTGACTGTACATTCTTACAATGCAGTGCAATACAATATGCTCATTTGCTGTCAGAGGTCTGCTCGTGGTGGTCAAATTCTGCTACTGCAGCATGTGTCCATGAGATACAAGCAGAACATTGTTACAGATAAAGAAGCACTTCCCAAGCTGCAGCACCTTGTCTGCCAAGTCTGTTATCTTTCACCTTTCGGAACATGCTCTGGAGACCATATGAAACTAATTTAGTGTGCAATAAATGAAATTCATTTGCAAGGTTTCAGAAACAGATCAAATTGGGTATACTTGATGCAGTGGCTCCTGCAGGAGCTTTTGAACATCGAGTATACTCGATGATGGTAGCAAAAGAGTTAACGGCCGCATATCTGTCTCTTCCTGACTTCATGTTACCCAGTGTGGAACACCCCATGCCAAATATGTTACAGTTACATAGGTTAAAAAAAACTCTACTCAACCCTAGTCAATCTTTTCACTCACTATTATTGATCACATCAAATATGATATAGAAATAAAAAATGAAACCTATTCCAGTTTGGTGAATTAGGATAAAAAAAAATATTCTTGATTCCAAACTGATTTCTCTTTGGGTTAGCAAGATATTGACATTTATTTTTTCAATTATATAACCTCAAATATGATTTATTCACTGAGAGGCATCTGATCTTTCTTTAAAAATATCAGCTAAATCAGACAGAAAGACCCATCTAAGTAGCACATTCCTTTTCTCTAAAGAACAATTTCTGCTGTGGGGAAAACATTCTTTCTTGGTGGAATCTTTTACTTTGGAATATCGGCCGATTAAGGCATATGCGGACAGGAGGAACTCAGCGCACCGTCCGCATATGGAAAGCAATCCTGATGACGCACTGAGTGCCTTCTCCACAGCCGAGTAGTGATGGAATTAAGTCACTTATGCCATTGTCCGTTCTCAGTGCTTTCCGATATCTGTTTTTGTTCTCCACAATTCTTGTGAGTAATACAGATCTTCAGACCTTCTGTTCTGAAGTGGGTTCACTCAGTGGAAACAGGACATCATTGTGGTTTGAAAGTTTGAAGACTTATAGTTGAATTCTTTTATGAAAATGTATTTATTTATTTATAAAGGATTTTATATATAAAGGATTTTACCAGTATGGATACATTGAGAGTTCTCTTGTTTTCAAGTATGTCCTGGGTTCAAGAACAATGAGTGGTTACAGAAATACAAAATAGTAAAATGCAAGATATTAACACAAAAACAAATATACAGATTAACAGAAAAATAAATATGTAGGAAATAAAGTCATTATGTTACATGTTTACAGGTGCAAAATAAGATGAGACATATGAGAGCATTGAGAATGGCAGTAGTGCAAGTTGTTTGCCCTTTGGGATGTCCCTGGCTTTGGTTGCATAAGAAATTTTTAGCTGATTGATGACATTCCTGGTAAAATAAAGGATTTGATAAATACTTTTTCCTTTTTTTCCAGTACAGATTTTATGATACTAGATCATAAAAGCATTCTGTTATAATTTATTGTTTCTGAAAATGTATTTGGTAAATAAATATTATTTCAAATACATTGTAATTGTTGGCTTATCTATCCAGTTCTTGAATGATAAAAGAGACCTTGCATTTATTTAATGATATATTTATGTATTAATGATATGCCCACATAGATGTCTTTGGGAGTCAGGAGCACTACAAGTTTCAGAATTCATGCTGAGTGAATCATTAAACCAGTTACATTTTACTTTCTTCATTTTTCAAACATTGATAAATTAGATTTAGCTTTGACATATAGTTAAGTACGAAATAATTTCATTTGATCTTTTCAGTAAGATTACCCTTTGCGATGTGAAAAGCCCAGTGACGTGTGTTAAAAGTTATTCTATTACTGAGCTAAAAGCCTGAACAGCTTGTCTTTCTGCTCTTCCATTTTCATTTAAATAACATACACTTACACTGCTTTTCAGAAGTATTGGTCTCATTTTTGGTATTTTTTTTTGTAACTGTATTAAAGGAACACTTTAATAAAAAAAATACCCCCTCATTTTGCCCTTAAATAATAAAATAACTGTTGACATCATTTGCCCAATTTTTTTCTCTTTTCTTCTTTTGTTTTAGCTATAAATACTCACCTCTTCTCCTTCGCAGAGCGGTGCTCAGCTCCGTCAGCTCTAGGCTCCCAAAATCCAAAAGTCCCTGCAGCTTTTCTATGCAGTTTGTGTACCTACTCAAATTGTGATGCATAGGTCAAACAAGTTGTGCATCAATTAGAAAATGCGTATATTCTGTAACCAAGTTCCAGAGCACCTGTACAGAACAATGGATCGGAGCTGGGTGTAAATGTGTAGAACCGACCCATTGACTGGCACTCTCAGGACGCTTCTTATTGCGAGTGGTCTGAGAGAGGGTGATGTCATCAAATGAAATTTGCTGACATCACCATTGTCCAATCTGGTGACCTGCAGCTGGGAAATTCTGAATCTTGGTTGCCTGCTGATGCTTTTGTAGGTGGAGGAAACTCTTTGGCTTCACACCGCACTTCCTGCTAAAGGAGGCAGAGGAGAAGGATTGGGGACACTCCACACAACCTGCCCACTTTAAAATGCTAAAGTGGCCGGTTGTGTAGGGTGTCCATTTTAACATTAAATAATTTTCAATAAATAATTATTAAATAATAAGATTAACAGACACCTATATTTTTCTAGTTGCCCCATATTTCTCTTTTTTTTGGCATCTGCAGAAAAAGAAAGCCACAGAAAACCTCCATTAGCCAGGCCCATTTACCAAATGGTATAATATTTTATTATGGTGTTTATTTACTAATCACTGTAGTTTACCATTGTTGCAACAAAGATAACGTTTGGAGTATACCCAAAAGGGAAATTCAAACTGTGTCATCAATCCATCTTCTGCTGCTTTTAGAACTTCCCTTTTGCGAAATCCTGAGGTTTATCATCATTGCAGCAACTGTAAACAAATGTGATTAGTGAATAACCCTGTAAGTGTGGGACTACTGAGTTAACCTAGGGGAGCTGTATTTTGGGTGCATAGTTTAACATAGGATGTAGGTTAACTCATTTCATGTCAAAGAAAAGGTCTTCTGGGTAAGTGCTTGGACAAAAATGGCCTCATTTTTACTCCACATGCAGATCTATTCAATAAAGGTGAAACTCAGGAGAATTGACTGAAGAAGTGAAAAATCCAGGTCAAAATAACCAAGCCAGAAAAATTCTCCCATTTACCTAACTTTCCAAATCTTCTATTTGGTCTAAATTGTTGTCTTCTCCTGCCAATTCTCCTGAGTTTCACCTTTTATTGAATAGACCTGTATGTGTTCAGTTGGTTGCCAAGCTGTAATAGTTATGATGATTGGGGTATGGAGGTCTTCAGATCTCCTGCCCTATGGTAAATAGCCAAGAGGACACCCAGGCCCCTGGTCTGAATTAAAGACTGTTACTAGCCTTCCAATTGAGGTGTGATTTAAACTTTGCATACAAATGATGTGGACACCTCCAGCTGCATTCTAATTAACTCCCAGCTGAGAACTCCTTTCAATAAAGAGAAATGAGAAATGGTGTCAAAATTATTGATCCCACTCTTCTGAATTGATCTAGGCTTAAATCTAGCACGGAGACTCTTTATTTTCCATGTGCATCACGTTTAATAGAATTGTATCTAAATAATTTCTTTCTATTGCTGAACTGATTGATACTTGTGTTTGAGGGTTTACCTCATGATCCACATTATGCCCTGTGAATTATGCATGTAGTGAGTAGCTTTGCATACAGTTCATAATATAACCTGAATTATTAATGTTTACTATATAGTAAAGGAACTGTTGATTCATATGTAGCAATTATCTTATAATAATTTCTTATTATTCATCTCTGTTAGCGTCATAAGCATATTTCTAATATAGATGCTCAGACATATAATTTTCTTACTGGTACCTAATAATTTATTAACAATTGTTTTCAGCTTCCACCTTATATTAGATCATTTGTTTTAGTGATCACATAACTACGTGATTTATTGCTTACCGCACTTAATCAGATTTTTTTTTCTAGTATCACAGTGTTTGCTGTTCAACCAACATTTCACCAGCTGTGTTTCAAAATATACTTCACTAAATCCTGCGTTCTGATTTAATATGCACCATTGACACAAATAATGCAACACTAAATGTTTAATGCAAACATAAACTCTTGGATATCCACTGTAAAGTGTAACAAAGAACCTGCAATAGTTTTACCTTACACGAACTACTCCGAATTAATATGGAGTAAACAGCTTCCAGACCTCTGGGAAGACTTTCCACACCATTTTTTAGTTTGTTTTTGGGAATTTTTGCCCACTCATTCAACAGAGTTTTTGCAACATCAGGCACTAATGTTAGACAACTAAGCCTGGTTCACAACCTCCGTCCCAGTTCATCAACCGAAGGATCCGTGGAAGTACAATGGGAACTATTTATTCTCTGCGTTCTGCTGCCTATGGAAAAAAGGAAGCTGCAGCTGATGCTGTCTTCGTCACCTTAGACTGTAAGCTAGGTTTTCAATTTTTTTGGGGCTGTTTAAACAGAAGACAAATATGCAAAAAAAATCTCATATGTACCTCTGATCTCACACCTCCTCTGACCATATGCAGTGAAAGCAGGGTTACCTTTGTTTTCTTGGAGTCCTATAAACTCAGACGCCGATAGCAGCAAGTGTCATTTGGTGGCTCTCTCTAAGATGCTAACATATCGACTCGTTCTCAATAAAACCAGTGAAAGGAGCCTCTAAGGATTATCAGTTTGTGCCAGACTCTGTCTTCAGTTTCTCCTTGTTACTGACTACATTGTAATTTGAATCTGTATCACTTAAGAACCTAAAATATTTTGGGCTAGATTACATACTGAATGCTAACTGTAGCGTTCGGATATGTAAGCATTAATGCCAGGATAAGTGACTTTAGTACATGCCCTCTTTTACCTTCCTGAAGTTAAACTCTTTAAAACCCATTGCACTGAGTTTACGCATCCTATATGTCATGTCCTCTGCCCCTACGGGGCTTCCTGGGGGGTCTGGGCGCCCGTCGGCATCGTTAGATGGCCAGGTGCTAGGAGATCGGGCTGATCGATTGGTGTCTGAAGGGGCGGGGCTTAGCATGGTGACACGAAACCGCCACCCTTAAATGCAGGGTGCGAGAGTCTCCTCGTCACCCTGACGTGGAGTTATTCCCGCATAGCCAGCTGTGTTCACTTGTGTCTCAGTGTGCTTATTGTTCTGTTGCCAACTTTGCACATATGAGGACCTCTCTTGTTTTTAACCCGGACTGCCTACTTGACGATTCTGTATCTGACTCCCTGTGTATGCTCATAGTGCTCTCTGCGGACGCTGAGTGTATGTGCAGGTTGCTTCACATCACCGCCAAGTGTGGATCTGCCCTGCAGGGTGCGGAATTCAGTGAACTTGCATTCTGCCTTGCTGAAACAAAATATATGAGAGTCCTCTCTGTTGCCAACCTTGCATGTACGACTACCAACTCTGGTGCCAACTCCGATTATACATTTGACCACGATTGTGTTAACCACTGCTGTATGACACTTCTGAAGTATCTCTGTGTGTGCATAGTTAAAGTGCTTTCGCTCAGTAGACCCTTGGTCATGAAATCATTTTCTACTGAGTGGTATCTAGTATTTACATTTTGTTTGACCTCCCGGGCTGGGAGTGCTAGGATCAGCAGTCTTGACTGCTGTGCATTCAAGTACCAAAGAATCTGTCCAAAATGATCCAAATTACATTTCTCAGGGGTGAGCGCTATAGCGAACGTGACACTATACTTAGCTTGGGGAGCACAATCAGTAATTAGTGTTAGGAAAAGTAAGGTATTACAAAGTCCTAGAGCTAATTATTGCACCGATGGGTTAACAAAAGTTTTAACGACATCTAAAACCTGGTGCTAAATGATTCTGGTTTTGCAGAATCATATAGTACCCCCTAAAACCTCCCCAATAGATCCGTTGCTCACCTCATCCCGCAGTGAGAACTGGCTGCAAACAGAGTGAGACTGGGGATAAACAGTCCCCAGTCTCCCTCTGCGTGGCTGCGTGATCTCGCAAGACCAAGATCCCTCAGGTCTCACGGCCTACTCCTAAAAGCTTGTACTAACTGATTCTGCTTTTGCAAAATCATTTAGCACCCCCTGACCCCCCACAATAAATCAGATACTCACTTTTCATCCCACGTCATAAACAGCGGTCGATCTGCCACTTCTTGTCGCCGAGAACAAATAGTTCACAGCCTTCCTCTGCAATCACTCCACGGCACTGAGTGATCTTGCGGGAGTGAGTTTGCGCAGGATTTGAAGCCAGAAACTCATCTTCCATGGAGTCCTATGGACTACAAAAGGTGATACTTGCGGTGATGCGGAAGCGCTATCGCGAGTATCACTGAGCATAGCGTTGCTTTCTGGAGAAAAGTGATGAGGTAGTACCTACCCCAGAATCTAATGCTAAAACGGAGTAGGCAAAGGTTTTCCCTGTTAGCATCCCCATTTTTTGTTAGTAATGTATTCAAGCCCTTTATGTATAAAATCAGGAAAAAGTATTTAAAACAAATACCAAAATACTAGTGGAAATTATCAGTAAGCAGTTAATCTGAGCACATTTGTGAAATTCTAATTTTAGGCCAAAATTGGAAAGCTAAATGAACATTAGACATCAGGGCAGCCAACACAAATCTTGGGGGCCCTCAATGAACTTCTATTCTGGGCCCCTTCCCTTAACTGCCCATTTCAGTAAACTAATTGGAAATAAAACATGTTCCTCTTCTGCTTGCCTTGTTTTATAGAAAGGGGTTAAATCCATGATCCAGCAAGGGGATAAAAAGGTTTCCCTGGTGTGAGAGCTTTCACTCTGCATCGCCCCCTAGGACAGACCATACTAATCACCCCCTCAGTGATGAGTCAGAGTGCTCTTACCAGCCCCAGATGCTGTAGCCCACCGGGAAATGTGTTGGTATTCTGGTGGACCAGTCCTGGGTAGCCTGGAGGGAACCTTACATCTGTGGCAAGCTGCACAGCTTTTCTTTCGCAACCATACCATATCATCTGGGCCCCTGAGCTGGACGTAATAAATTGTTCATACCGAGAAATTATTGCTTAAAATGTGCAATCCTTCTATGAACCTCCTCTAATTCAGTGATAGTGGACGACTCTTTATATTAGCACCTCTGCAGCATTAGAAAGTGCCAGTAATACTAGTTTCAAGTTTTATTGAATATTTTGGAACTTATCAAAACATGAATCAGTAAGGGGATAGCAGTGAAAACCATATTAAGTACCTGTTCATTAAAGCAGTCTGTTTCTGAGTTTAATAATAAAATATCCAACAATGGAAGATAATAAATACCTCATTCGTCAAAAGTGTTTCTGCAATGAAAATGCTTTCTGAAAGGTTTCCCTGCAAGCTACAGACAGCTGTCAAGCTCATGGCCTCATAAGCAGCTAAATGACAAAGTGATCATGAATAGTGCTCATCCGGAGATTACTAACCATATTTTTCTGCACACTAAACAGTTCATTATTTCAAGCTGTAATGTATCTCCGCTTCTGTACAATGTGAAAGAGTCCAATACCATTAATAAATAAGAGACACTCACCTAGTCAATACGATCTCATTATACTGTTCCCTGGGTAAAATAAAAGAACCGCTTTAGGCGGTTTTGTGATCGGTTCATTTTTAATAGACAGATCTAGTGTAAAGAGAGGACACTTTGGAAAGGCTTTCTGAGAGTTTGTGTCACAAACAAATGACGCAGCCAGGAAAAGTGAGCAGTTCAGCGTTAGTCTATTAAGTCCAATTTGTCATTTTGATGTACAGTGCCATCAGTTTCAGTGGTACAATTGTAAGTATAGATGGCTCAAAAGTAACATCCTTGTCTGTATTTTCTGTATGGTCTTAGATTAAATTATCTACAAATATGCACACACACGCACACGCATACACACACATGTCTGTCTATATATAGACATATTTACAATTTTAGGTATTATTATTTTTCTGTTTTTGCATTGACAAAGATAAATAATTTTTGATAGAAATTACCGACCCCCAATAAATACGATACTCACCTCAGAACGCTTCTCCGTTTCTTCCCATTATTATTCTACTCAAAAATATTTTGAGGTAACCACTGCAAGGAACATTTATAAATGCATTAACTGAATCTCTGGTTGGATATGGTGTGTTTATGTCACTAATCATATATCAAACCCAAAAAGGTTATTTACTAAGTAGTTAATTGGAGAATTGCAGGAAATTGCAAATTGTAGACGCACAATATTTGCATTGCAGGAAAACAATGATTTTTTCCCCTTAAAATTAGCGACTCTCCACCAATTCACTGCTAAACCTGCTTCTACAATTTAGTTTTCTTGCAGGTGTACATGAGCAGCACAGGTGCGCATTGTGACCATCCTCTCCCCTATTGGTTCATAATAAACTTTATAGTGAGGGGTTTAAAACCATCTTTTAGCCTTGATGTGCATTAAAGACAAGCGCAATTTGTCTATTTTTGCTAAGTACATTTTACCTGTGATTTTCCATTTTCCACCCTCTCATATAAAATGACATTCTGTGAAGGACAAATATCTTTTTATTTATGTGAGATATATATGTTACAGGTAAAGTCCAAAGTCCAGATCAACCTAGCTTTACCAGAGTAGAACTCATATTACCCAGAAAACGTTGGTTAAGAAATTAAACATTGGGTTTTACCCGGTTAATCTTAGGTTTATCAGTATGTCTATCGGTCTTCATTCGGGTAAACCCAGATCTACTCAAATGCCACTGGATAATGTGTATACTGAGACTTTGGAGTAGCTTACTGCTGACCCAAAACCTGCGATCCCCCATATCCATGGCAAAACCATAAAAACTAACCCTGACCCAATCAAAGGGACCTATGCACATAAACATGATGGGGGACTGTGTTGGATGTTAAGCTGAGTCCTAAGCACAAGTATAAATTCATAACCTGAAGTATGAATAGTACATAATGAGGCATACTAAATACAGTGAGAAGAAACTCAGGTAGCAAAGTTTAGGTAATAAGTTCAAGTGGTAAACTACTGTCAAAATTATACACTATCGCCCCCCCCCTCCCAGGTAGCATAAGCAGTTCCAACAGTTCTTCACCTAGTGGGTAAGAAACATTGTAAGTAGGGATGCACCAAAATGAAAATTTGGGATCGAAACCGATACCGAAAATGCACGATGAGCATGGCCGAAAACCGATACCGAAAATGCACGATGAGCATGGCCGAAAACCGATACCGAAAATGACTTTCTATATATTTATTTTTATTTATTCATAAAAGGATTTTACCAGGAAGGATACATTGAGATTTCTCTCGTTTTCAAGTATGTCCTGGGTTCGAGAACATTGATTGGTTACAGAAATACAAAATAGTAAAATGCAAGAAATTAACACAAGACCAAATCTACAGATTAACAGAAAAATAAATATGGAGGAAATAAAGTCATTATGTTACATGTTTACAGGTGCATTCCGTATTGAGGTATGTTAATAGGGAAGTCTTAAGGGACTTTAGACTGGGGGAAGATTTGTCGGTGTCTGGGAGGTTATTCCATATTTGCGGTGCCCTGTAGGAAAATGAGGATCGAGCCAATTTCTTTTTGTATTGCGGTATTGCAAGTAAGGTGCTGGTCCTGGATCGGAGGTTATAGGATGAGGGAACTGCCGGGGGAAGCAGCATATTTAGGTAGGGTGGTATATATGACTATATATACAAATACTTTGTGTAAAATATATATATATATATATATAATGTGTGATGCTCAGAAATTAAAATTTTGGAACGAAGCCGGAAATTACTTTTTTCCCCTACAAATTTATTTTAACCCCTTAATGCCACAGGACGTACCATTACGTCCTGCATTAGGCGGGCTTCAACGCCGCAGGACGTAATGGTACGTCCGCGGCGTTTGCAGCCCCCCTTGGCAGATACTCACCTCTGGCGGCTCCCTCGCTGATCTGAGTCCCATGGCGTCGGCAGGGTTTACTCCTCCGGTGCACTGACATCATCGTGCCAGGGCGCGATGATATCATTTTCAGGCGTCCCCCCCACAGGGGAAGCGCCTGAAGGGGAGGGGGGATCCTTTGGATAACTCTATCTCCCCATCGCCGGGGACTAGGAGGCTGTGGCCAGCATCGCTGGAAGGGTCACAGCCTGACCTTTCCAGCGATGAAGGGGGTTAACCCCTTAGTTGCCAGGTCACGGCCTGGCACCAATTGGTGCAAGACCGTGGCCTTTTTCCGGTGGGGGCCGCCATCTTGGATGGCAGCCCCCACCTCTCGCGTCAACTGACTCATCGTGCCATGAGTTTCCCTTTTGAAACATTCAAGCGTAATGTTTGTTTTTGTTTTCTCACTCCATACGTCTGCGGTGTCGGGTTTTTCCGGTGGCTGCTCTGCGCTGTGATTGGCTCCTGCTCGGGTTTCTCCAGCATCTTCGGCGGGGTTAATCCAGATGTTTTTTCGGGTTTCGTTGTGCATTCGCCTGGGTTTTGCGGTGAGTGTTCAGCAGGTTTTCGACAGCTTTTCCCTGCACTACGACGGCCCTTTGGTGTTTGCTGAATACACCGCAGGGTCCCCGAAATGGGATCGCCAAATCGGACCGAATTGAAGAGAATGAAAAGTCACCGAACGTGCGGTGACTTTTTGATTCTCTTTGAATAATAACCCTGTTTATATCCAGATGTCCAAAATTTGCTGGCACAGGCACTCACAGTGAAAATTCTAGGTCAAAATAATCAAACCAGAAAAATTCTCCCATTTATCTCACTTTCCAAATTGGCTATTTGGTCTAGATTGTTCTCTTCTCCTGCCAGTTCTCCTGGTTTTCACCTTTCTCTGAATAACCCTGAATGTGCTCTTTGGAGAAGAGCGGATGCCAGCCTCGTTCCCACAGACTATGGGTGATTATGGCAAAGACTATTCAGAGAGCATTCGGGCATTGCCATGCTTTATATAATTGGTGTGTTTTAAACATATTTCTGTGTTACAGTTCCTAGAGTTGTTTGTACTAGTTTGATCTCCGCTCTGGTTGTGCTGGACAGATACTTTTATCACTGGGGTGGAGGGTGCTACTCAGAGACAGAAAAGTGCTACTGAGCTGGTCCCCTCTCGAATAGTAAACATACATTTTGGAAACTGTATTACATTGAGAGATAGAGGTGGTGTGAGGATCCTTCCGGAGGACGAGCAACAGCACTAGTGGCCTGCTCTACGGTGGGTGCCCGCTCAGGTCTCACAAGGTTTTAGCTTGCTTGTGCCATTACAGGGATGAATGTTCCATATGCAAATCAGTCTGCTTTCACCCAATGAGGGTGGCCAGTACTGATTGCCAAGGACGTCATCCCTGAACGAGAGGGGCAGCAATCCCCGTCGATTGTTTCGGCCTTCTTAGGCCTCGTCAGGGGGGTATAGCTGACACCCCTCTAGGCACATCAAGCAAGGGGTCCACGTCTGGATGACCCTGTAAACTTATAGTGAGAGATAGGGGGCTGTGAGGATCCTGAGGACGAGCAACAGCACTAGTGGCCTGCTCTACGGTGGGTGCCCGCTCAGGTCTCACAAGGTTTTAGCTTGCTTGTGCCATTACAGGGATGAATGCTCCATATGCAAATCAGTCTGCTCTCACCCAATGAGGGTGGCCAGTACTGATTGCCAAGGACGTCATCCCTGCACGAGAGGTTCAGCAACTGACGACGATCGTTTCGGCCTTGTTAGGCCTCGTCAAGGCCGAAATGATCGTCGGGGGTTGCTGCACCTCTCGTGCAGGGATGACGTGGAACAGTCCACTAGTGCTGTTGCTCGTTCTCAGGACCCTCACAAACCCCCCTTTCCCAAACTGTATTTCATACTGTCTGTCCGGAAAATAAATTCATTCTATTCCTGCTTTTACTAGAGATCACGTCCCATTGGTGGTGTGAGGAGAAACTTTGCTTCTCTGCAATGTATGTTTTATTTTGCCCTTTTTTACGTATCTAGTTATATTAACCCCTTAGTGACCGGGCGGTTTTACACAAATCTGTCCTTTAGTGAACGCTGCTGTTTTTACGTTTCTACGCTGTTCGTGTTTAGGTCAAATTTTCCTCTTATTCGCAACCCACACATATTTTACACTGTTTTTCTCGTCATTAAATGGACTTTCTAAAGATACCATTTTTTTCATCATTTCATATAATTTACTATAAAAAAATATTGAAATATGACCAAAAAATTTAAAAAACACCACTTTTTCAAACTTTGACCCCCAAAATTTCTTATGTATCAACAACCGTCAAAAAAATGTAATTCCTTAGTAGGTTCTAAATTTTGTCCTGAGTTTAGCAATACCCAATGTTTACATATTCATCGCTTTTTTCATTATCTTATGCGACAATAAGTGCAAGTAGCACTTTGCCATTTCCAAAGGGTTTATTTATTTATCAAAATTAGTGATAGTGACATTGTAACACTGATATCTGTCACTAATTCCTGAATAACCCTCCACATATACATATTTTTTTAAAGTACACAAAACAAGGTATTAAACTTGGGTATTTTGACTCTTTCCATGCAACCATTTTACCACAAATCTATGCCAAATTTTGTGAAAAAAAATCTTTTTTTGGTGATTTTTTTTGAGTGCAATTTAAGAATACATGTAGTGTGAACTTTAAGGTTTACTGCCAAAAAGCACCCAAAAATATGTTCAGCAATATCTTATGAGTAAATTGATACCACCCATGTATAGGTATGTCGGGTCATTTGGGGGCTAATAGGCCTTATTTGCGGGGTACGCATTTCAGTTTTCCAACTTGGAATTTTCACATTTCGTCATCATGCACCCATGTCTTATTTTGGGCATTTTTGAAGCCAGTTAAAGTAATTTACCCCCATCAAACCATATATTTTTAGAAAGGGCACACCCTAGGGTACTTCAAAGAGTTGTATTTTAACACTTTCCATGCACTAGCTCTTTGTCAAACCTTCAGGTAGTCACTTCTTCTGTTATTTTTTCACACACATTGTACTTTAAGCATGAATTGTCAAATCCAGTTATGGGTTACTGCCAAAAAACACCCCAAAATATGTTCAGCAACATCTTCTGAGTAAAGTGATACCACCCATATATAGATTTGTTGGGTTGTTTTTGGGGTGCTACGCCAATCTTCTGACATGTGCTTGTCATTTTTCTAATCTGACATATCTTCTTTGCTTATCTTCTTTTTAGGGGCCTTTTTACATACCCCAATTTTTTTTATTGCCATGAACGTGCATATATTTGGTAAGCTAACACCCCCAAAGTATTGTAAATGGAGTGTTTTTATGCCATGGATGCAACCGTTTGCCCCAAACAAATTGGATACTGTGTGGTGGTCATTTTTCATTTTTACACCCACATTAGTTTTGGACTGTGATTTAGGAGACACTGTTGTCGGTTACTGCATGAAAACTCTCCAGGTTGTTTTCTGCAAGGTCTCCAGAGTACACCCATGCCCCCCATGCATAGGTTTGCCAGGATTTTGGGAAGGTTCAAATACAATTTTTATGACTTTGTCATTGGAGTTGAAATTGAGATTATTTCTTCAGATAGGCCTATCTTTCATTTTGGGTCTACCGCATACCCCAGTTTGAATTATTACCAGAAAAGTGTTTATATTTGGTATGTTGACACCCCAAGGTATTGCATATGGAGTGCTTTGATGCCATGGATGCAACGGTTTTAGCCCAAAACATTTGAGAAGGTGTGTGGCGGTAATTTTTCTATTTTTTTTTATTTTTACGCCCACATTAGATTTGGACTGTGATTTAGGTGACACTGTTGTCGGTTACTGAATGAAAACTCTCCAGGTTGTTTTCTGCAAGGTCTCCTGAGTACACTCATGCCCCCCATGCATAGGTTTGCCAAGATTTTGGCAAAATACAGCACCAGTTGTAGAACATAAAAATGTAGGAATAAAATGTAAAAGTCTGGTGCAGTAAAAGAAAAGAAAAAACTAGACTGTAAGAAAAAATAGAAAGGAAAAAAAATCACAGATCACGCACAGTGTGATACACCTTGAAACAGTCCCCAAGACACAGACTGGGTTGTCCAGGGCATTCTGGGCAGTAAAAGATTGTGTCTCTCCTCTGCCCCCTCTAGATACACACACTGCCTCTTTTTTGGGGGATTTTAAAAATAAAATGTGTAGCCCCAACTCTGTCCCCCATCACCGTCCGGGAAGCAGGTGTATCCTGGTAGAAAAGCCCCGAAATGACCTGGAGCTGAAACTGTAAAAAGGACAGTGTCACTCCGGGGTTTGCCTTTTTGCAGAGCAAAAAGGCATTGCGGGTTGCAATTTGCATCAGGTAAATTGCAACCTTTTTGTACCAGGCCCTTGACTTCCGCATAATCTGGTAGAGCTGGAGCAGCTGATCTGCCAGATCAACCCCACCCATATGCCGGTTAAAGGCTTTGATGCACACTGGCTTCCTGATGCGTTCAGCTCTGCCACGTACAGAGACCTCCACAGACCTCTCAGAGTGGATGGTGGATAGAAGGTATACATCCTTCTTGTCTCTGTACTTGACCGCCAACAGCTCCTCTTGGCGCAGAGCTGAGGTCTCCCCCCTTTTTAACCGAGTGCGGGCAAGCTGTGCTGGGAAACCTATGCGGTTCTTGCGAACAGTACCACATGCTACTGTATCAAAACAATACAGCAGCTCGAACAAAGGGACACTTGTATAAAAATTATCAACATACAAGTGGTACCCTTTGTTCATCAGGGGAAAAAGTAGGTCCCACACAATCTTGCCACTGGTTCCCATGTGTTCTGGGCAACCTGGAGGGTCAAGGCTACTTTCCCTCGTACACCCGGAAGGCCTGAGTATACCCACTCTCGCTATCACAGAGCTTATACACCTTCACTCCATACCTGGAGCGTTTGGAAGGAATATACTGCTTGAATCCCAGCCTTCCCTTGTATTTCATTAGGGATACATCCACGCAGATATTCCTTCCAGGTGTATAAGCCTCTGCAAACCTGGCGTGAAGTGGGTAATCAGGGGGTGGATTTTATACAGCCTGTCAAACTGGGGATGCTCTCTAGGGGGGCACAGGCTGTTGTCACTGAAGTGCATGAAACGCAAAATGTTTTCATACCTTCTACGTGACATTGATTGGGGTAAATGGGGGTAGAGCAGATGGGGCTACTGCTCCAGTAGGAGCGAATTGAGGGCTTCTTTATGATGCCCATCAGCATAGCAAGTGCCCAGAATTTCAGAAATTTGGGCACATCTAGGGGGGTCCATTGCTGCCTTGCCAAGTAGGAGTCTGGCTTCGCAGCACAATGCTGATGGACATACAGATTTGATTGGGCAACAATGTGGCCCAACAAATCATCCCCCAGAAACACCTGCAAAAACTGTGTGGAGGTAAATCCTGCAACATCAATATTGATGCTAGGATTTGCCATGAAAGGAGGGATTTCTGGCCTCTGGCGATGAGGCACTACTCACTCCTCAGTTGGAGCTGTGCGTCTCCTGCTGGCAGGTGGTGGCCCAGGATCTGCATCAGAAACATCACTAGGAAATACATTAGCCAGAGTAGATGATGTATCTAGCGATGTATCTGAGCACCTAGCAGGGTCAAAATCTGGGTCTGAGTCAGACGCAGATGCCTCAGATTCTGACGCCAGGATGGCATATGCCTCCTCGGCGCTGTACACCCTCTCAGACATTATATATAATAGATTTTACTGAGAGGGTGGTGGATACATGGAACAGCCTTCCAGTTGAAGTGGTAGAGGCCAAAACAGTAATTGAATTTAAGCAAGCATGGGATAGGCATAAGGCTATCCTAAACAAAAGATAAATCCAGGTTAAGTATCCATGTAATTGGGCAGACTAGATGGGCCGAAAGGTTCTTATCTGCCGACATTTTTCGATGTTTCTATGTTTCTATTATAAAATTAATTTTTATAATTATTATATATATAAGCGGATTATTGGTTCTCAAACGAACCTTTGGGTTTCACAAGAAAATAAACACCTAAATCTCTCTAAACCTGCCTCAATTGTTCTAAATCTCCCTAAAATCTCTCTAAATCTGGCTCAATTGTTCTAATCTCACTAACAGGGTTATCCAAAGAGATCCGAATTGCTTGTGAAAGGTAACCGAACGCTGAAAATCAGCGTTCGGTTACCTTTCTTGGCCATTCAGCTATCCAGAGAGCATGCAATTCGCCAAATCCTGGCGAATTTCCTGAACATACGGTGCCTGTTCAGTGCCTGTTCGAGGGCAGTGAAAACCCCATGAAAAGCACTGCTTCGGCTATTCAGAGAACACAAACCAGCAGTGAAAGGTTCCCGAAATGCCCTGCCATTCGGTGGTTTAATTCGGCAAGTTTATTCAGGAGAATCCCATAGGCTTCAATGTTAAAAATATTCCCCTTTTATTTCAATATCTAATAAACCGTTCATTATAAAATTCTGCAGTAAAGAGTCTCTTTATTTATAGATTTTTAGGATATTTTAAGCATTTTTTTTTTAAAGTCCGATAATTTTTTTTTAAGTTTACTTATTTTTTCTGTAACAGCCCTCTTTATTATCATTCCCTGGACCTCATATGTAGATTTCAGACATTTTCGCTCAGTAGTTTCTTTGCAAACAGCGTTTCACTTTCAAACATTCATGCAAACTGTTTCCTAATTTATGCACTTCACTCGGCTCCACTTCATTCGGCTCCTGCTCAGGTTTTTCCGTGGTTTTCGGCAGGTTAATCCAGATGTTTTTGTGGGTTTTCGGCATGCATTCGCTGAGTTTTGCGGTTCGTTTTCGTCGGGTTTGCGGTAGCTTTTCCCTGCAATTCGGGGACCCTGTGGTGTTTGCTGAATACACCGCAGGGTCACTGAAATGGGATCGGCAAAAGGAACCGAATTGAAGAGAACGAAAAGTCACCGAACGTGTGGTGACTTTTTGAATCTCTTTGAATTACCCTGATAATCTACCTAAAATCTCTAACCTGTCAAATCTGATCTCTCTCTCTCGCTCACCAAAACCCAAGTGAGGAGAGGGAGGGAAAATCACAGAGGTCGGAGTCAATTTTTACAAAATATTGACCTGACAAATTAGAAATTTTATTTAGAGTTTCTCTAGCTTCTGATTGGATCTTGCTAGCCTGCCTCTCTGATGAAGCAGGCTAGGAACATCCCACACAGCCCCAAGATGACCCTGCCCTTAGAAGGGCAGCGCCATCTTGGCTGTCACTTTTATTTTATTTTTAGACATTTTTATTCCTTTATTTTTAATTTTTTTTCTTTTTTTACACTTTTTTTTGTCTGCTGGGTGCCTTGATCCCTCGTGGCACCCAGCAGAGCACCTGATCACTTATGTGATCTTTTTTGTACTGAGTGTCACGATACCTCGTGGCACTCAGTACTTCCTGCCGCTACCGGAAGTGATCGCTCGGGGGGAGCGATCACGGACGGACCGGCAGCAGGTAACCATATTGCAAGGATGCCTCGATGTCGAGGCATCCTTGCAATATACTCAAAGCAGCTGGAAGCGATACCGATCGCTTCCAGTGCTCTGTAGAAGTGTGGGGCACCTTTCTGGTTAAACCGGATGTTGATCGCTCCCGGGGAGCGATCACAAGGGGCCCCGGCACTTCTAACCACCATTGCACAGATGCCTGGACTCCCAGGCAGCGTGCAATGGCGCTGGAGCTGCTGGAAGCGATCCGATCGCTTCCAGCGCTCTCTAGAAGTGCGGGGCACCTTTCCGGTGAAACCGGATGTTGATCGCTCCCGGGGAGCGATCACAAGGGCCCCCAGCACTTCTGACTGCCATTGCACGGATGCCTGGACTTCCAGGCAGCCTGCAATGGCGTTTGAGCTGCTGGAAGCGATCCGATCGCTTCCAGCACTCAAAAGACCACAGGATGTACCATGTACGTCAGCGGGTCTAAAAGAGACCCGTAGCCGTGACGTACATGGTACGTCCATGGTCACTAAGGGGTTAAGGCTTCTTATAGTTAATACCCATTTTTCCTGTATTTCCTTAATCTCTATATTTACTAGGTAGATTGTTACCTTACGTGCCCCTTCATCCTGGCAATACTTGTGCATGTAGAGGAAGAATAAGAAAGGAGTAGGAGAAATAAAATCATAAGTCTTTGTGAACCAGCAGGCACAATGTTGCAGCTCTATAGTTATTTGCCACTTTACATTCGATTGCGATGTCTGAGCAGCAGTCTCTCTTTTTCACTTCTGTCTTTTCTTATCACATCATTAGTGTTTTCACACATTATTGCTACCACAGGCGCCTCTGTATTCCTCTCTCAGATGTCATGGTATACCTTAGCTGTGGGTGTGATACCTTGCTCTATTCTTGCTACTTGTTTGTTTTTTCCTCTTTCTGTCCTGCAGCTATTTTCCATTCATCTGGTTGATGCAGCTTACTCTCTCCAGGGCTTTACAATGCTGACCTCTCAGTGTGTTTTGTATGCACTCTGTGCAGCCTGGGTGCTCTCTACATCAGTTTCTTTATGTCACACCAATTTTTCTGGCAGTGTTACACTCTCTACATCAGTGTCTTTGTCACACCAATTTTTCTGGCGGTGTTACACTGTATGTTCTACTTATGTTCTGTATCAGTATTGAGTATATTTAATGACTTGTCTCTACTGATTAGGTGCCAGCAAATATTAACCCCTGACCAAGTATTTTTAGTTTTTTTTTCCTAAATATTAAACTTTGCTATCCATTTTCTTTGTATACAATGTTGCTTCCCTCACAGTTTCAAAGACCATAGTATGGGCACTATCACCTGGTGTGAGCTAAAACATCAATGCTACCTGAAAAATCTAGTGTGAGCCGCTAAAGTGTAGTGCCTGACGACCCACCAACAGATCGCCTTGTTCACAGTTGTCAGTGTACAAGATCCATTAGCGCATGCTAGGGAAATGCTAAGACCCGGGCTGAGGCCCAGCGTTAATGCGGTTGTGTACAGGATAGAACAGTTTTTTTCCAATGCAGAGTGCCTGGTCATACCTATCCTCTGCCCTCACAAGCCTGAGTATGAACACATCCAGTGAAGAACCCTCACACCCCTGCATCATTAAAGTCCTCCAAGGTGGCCATATTATCCATGTTTATATGCACACATATATTAATTAAGGCTGATGTGCAATGGATGATAAATGCCACCTAACAGCATGTAGAATCATTACAATGCATTTAATAGATCCAAAAGGAAGGCCAGGTGAGCGACAATAATTTTCCTGCTGCAGCATAGAAATAATACATGTTTCAGGACTAAGGATGGGCCGTACACCCCCGTGTTCGGTTCGAACTCAAACACCCGAACAGCCGAAAAGTTCAAATTCGAACTTGAACGTAATGCAAGTCAATGGAGGTTGAACTTCCAGAAATGAAAGTGCCCTCCAAGAGGGCATATATGCAAGATATTGGCCATAAAAGGTGTATGGGGTCCGGGTACTGCTCTGGGGGACAGGAAACAATGAAATTTAAAATAAAATTTTTTTTTTAAGCCTTTCACTGCTGAGTGCTGAGCCATTTCACCGCTGTGCGCTGAGCTAATTTTTACTGCTTTTGCTCATGTTTAAACGCGATTTTGAAACCATGGGAAATGTTTGACCAACAATGAGTGGGAAATGTTTGACCAACACACAGGACAGGGGTATACCTGAAATAGGCCAGATGGTATACAAGGACGCATTCTTACACAAGCCCAAATCGATCAGTGTTAGAGTGGTCAGGGATAGCCAAAACGGTACACAAGGGGTATCTATCATATAAGCCAAAAATCAATCAGAGTTAGAGTGGTCAAGGAATAGACTAGGACTAGTACACAGGGGTGGTTCTCCTACAAGCCAGGTAACAAAAGAGACTGAAAAATCAACCAAGTAGTGATTCACCAGGAGACACTCAGCACTGATGGAAGCAAAGTCCACGACAGGGCGATGAGCCGAATTGCGCTGTCTGTATTTAAACCCGGCGGGCGCGCTTCATCATGCTGCGCCCCGCCTCCTGACCAGCCCTGCGAGCTCCAGAAGCCGGCACAACTCCTGGCACCTGGCTTGCCGCCAGGTGCAGGGGCCCCCTCTGAGCCCCAGACATGACAGTCTTACTGTGAGTTTTATTGCTGTGGAACTGTGTTATGTCCTTTTATTGTTTTGGAAGGGGGTGAAAAGCTGTTACGGGTTGAGGAAGTTTACAAGGGGCCCCATTGTGAGGTTCAGTAAGGGGCTCCATCATTTCTGATCGCTGCCCTGTATGCATCCAGTACACGGGTCAGTGCACCCAAATATTGGGCCTTTGGTGCCAGCTAGTGCTTTCACACCGTAACCCCTCTGAGGTATTGTGGAAGCGTGCAGGGTTGGACCCTGCGGTCAAATATTGAAATGATATGCACCTGTCATATTCAAGTGCAGAAAAACTGTATCTTAGTCAGTGGTGCACGACACCGAGAATCTAACAGGGTTATTCAAAGAGATCCAAATTGTGGCCGAAAGGTAACCGAACACTGAAATTCAGCATACGGTTACCTTTCCTGGCCATTCGGCTATTCAGAGGGTAGGCAGTTCGCCAAATGTTGGCAAATTGCCTAGACATACGGTGCCCGGTCGGTGCCTGTTCGAGGGCAATGAAATCCCCATAGAGAAGCAATGCTTTGTCTATTCAGAGAACAAAAACCCGCAGTGAAAAGTTGCCGAAATGCCCTGCTGTTCAGTGGTTTCATTCGGCAGGTTTATTCTGGAGAATCCCATCAGCTTCAATGTTAAAAATATTCCCGTTTTAAGCCAATATCTAATAAACCGTTTATTATTATATTCTGCAGTAAAGAGTCTCTTTATTTTTAGATTTTTTAGGATGTTTTAAGCATTTTTTGGAATTGTTTTGCAAAAAAAATTCTTTTTTTTTTTTTAAATCGTTTTTTCATTTTTCTGTAACAGTCCTTTTTTATTATCATTCATTCATTGGATGTTATGTGTAAATTCCAGACATTTTCGTTCAGTAGTTTTTTTGCAAACTTTGTTTCACTAACGGTCAAACTTTTCGCGAACATCGCAAAACGTTCGAAGTTCGCCGAACGTTCGTACGGCCGATGTTCGATTCGAACTCATGTCAAGACTCAGGACAAGACTTATCCATGTGTCCCTTTAAACATGGTCTTAACCCTAATACTCAACCGCTTAAATACTATGACTAACCCCCAGCATAGAATTAGCCAATATATTCGATCTAGGATACATGTCAATAAAGGATATATTATACTATAGCCTACTGGACAGCAGTGACATTGCTGACCAGATCCATTGCTATGGTGTATGGGGCCAAGAGTACAAGAGACTTTCCGTCAGTTAACACCAGGATTGAGCTGTAGGTAAATGTTTCCGATTAGCATATATGTACAAATTAGTGCTGGGACCAAACGATCTTTTGGTTACAGTAGCGCAAGTGATCTCTAGCGCTCCCCATGTTAAGTATAGGACGCGGTAAGTACAGTAAGCTCGCACTACGAATTGCAAATTACCCAGCGTTAAGTGGTTTTCTCCACTTGTAGGGAGAGGCAAATGATCTGTTGGTCAGACGATAGACTGAATTTATCCGGTGCTAAGGCAAAAACATGCTGACACTAGGGATAGCTCACACCAGATGTTAGTGCCCTATATGTTCCAGGTGATTGAAATAAACTATGATCTGCTTGTAGAATTCTTAACGGTTTTGGAACTAGTGGATATTTTTAGCTGAAATGTGTGTTTATGTTTGCAGCTGTACCACAATTTATTCATTGTATACCTGGTATTTTACTGTTTCACATTACCAACTCAGGTCACATGACACTGGGTTGAGCCATGTGCTTGCACAACCTCATTGCCATCCTTATTTGTGTATTTAAACCTTTCACACCTAAAATTGAGTTCTCAATTCTGCAATGTAATGCAATGAAAAACACTCATTATCAAAATACCAATTTCACACTTTTGTAAGCAAGATTAGTGTGCACACAGAGAAACTAAATAATTTGTTTTATGTTTCGCCAAGCACCCTGGAGAGACATAAAACCGTCTGGAAACAGCAGCCCAAGACCTCACTGTAGCAAAAAGTTCAACTAGATTACTGCTGCATTACAGCTGCCAGGGAGAGGGCAGAATACAGGGGGCCACTCACTAATGTACAGGGTTAAGATTCATAGGATTATATTGACTGAACAGTACAGATACAAGGTGTTACTGTAATTTCCATACACAGGGATTATGCCACATCAGATATTATTTTTATATTCTATTGGTATTTTTTGGAAGCTGCATTACTAATAATCTCATTATGATCACTACAAATCCTCATAAGCAGGATATCTGAAATATTAGTTATCTTTTTCACAGTTACTGTATCTACCACAAAGATCCTTTCTGGCTGTATGATAATAATGTAGACCCGTTTTAATTGTGTAAGATAAATGACACCATCTAGAGATAAGATTTTTACATTTCAATATTGTTTCTTTACAGTATAAACGAATACTTGATAAATTAAAAATGAACAAATTAACTTTATTTAAATTTTTTAATTTATTCTTTCTCAGAACAACAATTTCTGTGCAAAACATTTTAACTGATATTTAATTTTTAATATCCCGTAATTGAAATAAACATGATAAAAAAAATTCAACAAAAATCAAACGCTTGGTAGTGAAAGGGTTAAGTCATCCTGTTCACATGTCTGGTATCTTGAAAAAGTCCTCTGGGAGACTGAAACAGGCCGATTTGGTACTGCCACAATAAAAAAAAAACATATAAAGGGTTATTCAATAAGAGTCGAATTTGCCACTTAATTGCATCAAACCGTGAGCTTCTCCATCCGGTGCAATTTTGTAGCAGTGCGGCTATTCACAACATTGGCAATTCGCCAAATATTAGTGAATTGCCAGCGAAATAAGGTGCCTATTGCCGGAAAAGACGACCTTTGGTGGCAGCGAAATGGTGCAATATGCACCGAAATTTTGGCAAAATGCCCAGACTTTTGGTGATTCAGTTCGACAGGTTTAAACAGGCAAATCCCATTGGATCCAATGTTAACAAATATTACCGATTTTATAGTCAGGCAAAATTTTTGATTCCCATTTTTTTAATGGTATTTTTTTAATTCTATAACAGACTGTTTTATTATTTTATAAAGGACTTTTTTTTATTTCCATGCATTTTCATGCATTTTTATTGTTTGAAACTCCATTTTTAAAGTAGCAAAGTTAGATTTTTTTTCTATCAGTTCTGTGGCGTTCGGCAGCTGATTGGCTTTTTTGGCGGTGGTCAATTAGGTCTCATTCGTTGGCTTTCTTCAGCGGCGTTGGAGTAGTAATGAAGCAAGAGAGTAGCAATTCTAGAAGTATTGTTAAAATTTCTTCATTGTGAACATTTGTAATTTAATAGTTTTCATGTTACTTTTAGGAGTTTTATGGAACCTCTCCTCTTGTGATGCCCTTAAAATGCCTATCATACAAGATGCCCTGGCAGTCTTGACCAATGCAGTGATCATCCCTCATTCTGGATGGGAGAATTTACAAGATGACCGAAAATTACAACTGCATTCATCACAGGTGCTTCGTAATTCCACTGGATGCCTACGGTAAGTTAAAAAAAATTATATTGTTAAAAAAAAAGACTATGCTAGTGCTAAAAGTGTTCTGAATCCCACAATTATGTTGGATGGATATATCTGTCAACTGCTTATGCTGCCAGGCCGGCGCCTCTTATCCCTCCTGCGTGGGGTCCAATCTGGCCTCCAACGCCTAGGGCAGTGTTCAGATCCGCCGGCTTCCTGGGGCGCGTTGTGGGTCACAACTGGCAGCACCATGAGTTCCAGCTCCGCTGGCATCTGACATCAGCGGTGGACGTGCCAAGCTTCGGGAGCGGTGGCCCGGGGTCAGTTGGCCAGGGGGAGGTCTGCTGGAGGCCTGGAAACCAATGGGTGGCAGAGGAAGATTGAGGGAAGGCATTGAGGGGCGTGGCTATACCGTGGAACCCTATTTAAACCCCCTGAACCACCTAGTGAGTGCTCAGATGTTCTGTACTTCCGTGGTGAACAAACACTCTCCTTTGTCTAAATACTTTAGTTACTGACCCTTGGATTGTGTATTAGATTTTCCTGCTTGCTACCAGCCCCAACCTTTGGAACGCCTCTTGGATTAAACCCTTCAGTACCTCGCATTCGGACTTCCACCCTCTCAAGTCACTGCCACCACATCTTGGGCTTCTACCTGACCCCGTGACCCCTGACAATATCTCTGTTTCATTACATTATAATAAAAATAACAGCAAGTACTAATGGTAATCCAAGAACATAATACTTGAACACATCTTCATGTATGTTCATGCTCAACACGCATTCTCAGTGCCTAAAAGAAACATACACTTTTTGTTTATTTTAATGACGCATTATATAAAATTCTGAAAGATCAAAATGAAATATTGTTCCATATTGGTAATGCAAAAAGAATATACCTGATTTTTATTATTTATGTTTAGCTATTGTAGTAAATAAGTCTCTGGAAGAAGTTCTAACTTACTAAGAAAATAAAAGACTATAATATATTTATGTCTTTATAAATGTTAGCAAAATATATGTAAGTTCACTTTAGAAAGCTTTGTTCGTGTACAATTACATGTGAGAAGTAAACCACTGGTTATATTACATTTCTGCTACATTAAAGCAACAGTAAACCCGACTGAGTATATTTATAGTATAGTCCACATTCATTAGGTATATGTCACATACATTTGGATGCAGAGGCGAAACGAGAAACCTCAGCGCCCAGGTAAGGGAATCCATGAAGGGCCCCCTACCCCACCAATTTTTTTTTCTTTACCCCTCCAGGTCCACAATGTGGACTCCAGACAACCAGTATCCCATTTTTTCCAGGTCCACTTTGACCACTTCAGTCCATCCCAATTTTAACGTAATATGTACTATGTATATCTCACAAAGTTCTACAACAATAAAACTCACAGAATATCCAATGCATGAGCATTACTGAGCTCTACAGCAATAAAACTCACATTAATGTGCAGTGAGGATTAATGTATCACAGAGGTGTGCAGCAATAAAACACCGTAATGTCCAGTGCCTATGAGCATATCACAGAGCTTGATAGCAATAAAACTCACACTAATATGTCATGTGTATGAGCATATCACAGAGCTCCACAGCAATAAAACTCACACTAATATGCCATGTGTATGAGCATATCACAGACTTACACAGCAATAAAGCTCACAGTAATTAAACCAACAGCAATGTTTGGTGCATATGAGCGTAATTCAAAGAGGCCCAGGTGAGGCCCCAGCCGCTGTGCAGACCAGGCGAGGCCTCGGACCCTAGCCGAGCCACCTAGACAAGGCCCTGTGCAGCCCAGGCTAGGCAGAACCCCCCCAGCGAGGCCCGTGCAGCCCAGACGAGGCCCCAGCCCCCAGGTGAGGCCCCGGCCAGCCAGTTTTGCATTAACAAGCACACATGACGATGTACATAGAGATGTACATGACGATACAGTATATAGAGTAAATAGGCATGCAAAACTAATATTATTTATAGAGCAACCAAATATTCTGCAGATCTGTGCAATGGGTATGATAAAAGAAACAGAAAATGAACAAAAAGGTTGGACATGTGGAGAACAATAGAAAACAGGACCTTGCTCAAGTGAGTTTACAATCTAAAGGAGAGCTGTGACATGTGGGTAAATTGCAGAGAATGAGAAGTAATGGGTTACATGAGGGCTGTAAGAGAGTTAGATCAGGATGGGTGCAATGGGGAAATTATGGAGTAAGCTGATAGGCTCCTCTAAAGTAATACATTTTATAGAAGACTGGAGGCACAGGTGAGAGTCAAATGTCACAAGGGAAGGGATTTTATAGACAGGAGCAAGCTCAGGAAAAGGTCTGAAGGCGACAGTGAGAGAAGCGGGTTTGAGGAAATATTAACAGGTCATTGGCAGGAAGAAGTGACCGTGATGGAACATACCTGCTAATAAGGGAGATATAGGCAGGAGCAGGGTTAAGGAGAACTTTGTATGTGCGGACTAGCATTTAGAATTTCATTTGACAAGAAACAGGGAGCCAGTGTAGAAACTGTCAAATAGTAGAGTCGTGAGAGATATAGGAGTCTGGCAGAGGTGTTCATTATAGACCGTACAGGGATAATCTGGGATTGTTTAAGATCAATGAGAAGAATGTTACAGTAGTCAAGGTGAGAGATAAGTGCTTGGATGAGTTTTTAGTAGAGTCTTGGGTTAGCAAGGGGTGGATGCAGACAATGCTTTTTAGTAGAACCTAACAATATGTACATATGAATAATCAATGATGATGCAGTGACTCAATAAAATCAGTCATATCATATTTTTCTTAAATATGTCCCTGACAAGCATTATTAAAAACATAATTGTGACCTAGGATACATTTATGTCCTACAAACACAGGCATAAATTGCAATTTCATTCATAAACTACTTTTCAGGTTAAATTAATAATTATAAACAATTTTAGTTTTTCATTCTTTTTAGAATCACAGAAAATTAATGAAAAGCTAAATAAAAAATAAATATATCATGAGGCACAATACATATACGACACATGCTTCTCTTACAAAAACATTATTTTGCAAGGTCAAATTACAAGACAATAAAGGATTTCAGTTCTGAAAACAGTTTCACTAATTTAGTTAAACGTTTCAATATTGTATTTTCATGAAACCATCTTTTTTGCTAAACTGAATACATCTCAGGACATTGTCATCTCAATGGTATTTTAATATGCTTTATTGTTTCACAATGACTAATGATTGTGTGACAGATAGCAGGTTAACATTGGATTGACATAACCTTACTGTAATGACAGTTCAGGGAATGCTGCCCTATGAAGTTTTTTTGACCTGGCTGTTTCCTTATGATAGATTGAGTAACAAAATGATTTAGAACCTCTTCTATGAGTACAGTACATTCAATAAACCTCTGCTAGATCTAGAATAGCAGTAAAATATAATTTAAAGACTCAACTTGAAAAATTAGAGATTCAGTACACTGTCTGCATTGCCTGAGAATTGACCGTCTTCATTCTAAGTATGCAGGCGGGATCTCTCTTCTGAGTATGTGGTCTCATCTCGGGGGTAGAAATAGAAGCCACAGTTAACCCCTTCTCTACCAATTGATTTAAAAATAAAAACAGGGACCACTAGTCTTTTGGGGGAAAAAAACATTTAATTCTATAGTAAGCAATATTTGTGAATATTCCCAATGTATTGCTTCCTGAAATAATCTATTTGGAAAGCTGATGTCACCATCTGCTGGCCAAATGGAGTTAGTACAGTTCTGAGCTCTGTCAGTTAGAGACATTCCCCAGCTGGTTTTAAAAAATGTTAGCATTTCAGGCATCATGCCCAGGGTGCTAATACTTTGGGGCTTGTTTTGGAGCCCGAATGCAAATGAAATTGTTTCCAACAAACACATTTTATTTGCAATGATACATCATAGCTCCACGTCATGTTAACATGACCTTGAGCTGCTGATGATGATTTTGTAAACAAAATCATGGTAGTGAAGGAGTTGAATATTAAAAATGGACTAACAATAATCTTAAGATATAGAGTTTAAGAAAAAAATCAAAATAATGCCTAGTTATAGTGTCATCAATTTCTTTAAGCCTGGCAGAAATATATTATTTATAAATATTTTCAGATATCTGTTTTAGATATAACTTCAGTCAAGTTATTATGGAAGCGTTACAGATCTTGATGTGTATTTTATCATATAAGGTTCATGGTATAAAAGCAATTTTCTATGTTTTTTTCTTTCTTTTTTATATGCTGGTAACAATAATAACAGCATTAACCCCTTTACTACTAAGTGATTTTCCAAACAGTCAGAACCTAGTGTTTTGTTGCTGTTTGTTTTTTTGAAAAGTTATTTTAATTAGTTCTATAGTAAAAAATATTTGGAAATGTTCCCAATGTATTTTTTACTGTAATAACCTATTTGGCAGGCAGACCTCACCGTCTACTGTCCAAATGGAGTTACTGCAGATAGAACTGCAGTACAAGGCTCTGTCTTGGGCATTATTCCCACTGGGCTACAACTTTAAGGGCACCTTCTGGAACAAGAAATAGGTGCTCAGGAGTTTGCAAATAGAAGACAGGAGTGCCTGAGCTTAGAGGAAGGAGGGTAACCCTAAAAAATAATCAGAAAGAAAATAAACATACCCAGGTGAATGTGGTATGATGTACCTTTGTGCAGGCAAGAGAAAAATTCTCAACAGGATGGCCGCAATGGCCTATACACAAATTGGTGTGAACAAGGATTAAAAATTAACTTTAATAGAGTACTATAAAAAGGATCCACAGATCCTGGTAGTACAAGACAAGACGTAACTATAAGGAATTGGGTATGGATAAGGCCCCTTGGCTATCAGGCACATACACTTTAGCACAGCACCCCAGTATGTAGAGAGTAGTTAATCTGTCGAGCAGAAAAGGAAACAACGGGCCTTCGAGGGTCCATAATATATAGAAAAGACAGAAAGGAAAACCCAAGGGTGTGCTGTGCTTGGTAAAGCAAAAATAAATAATACAGTAGACAGATATGTTACAAACTGGGAATCAATGTTTCCAGACCGTCCCTTGCTGTATGAGGAAAGGGCAAATGCTAAGCAGGTTATGGCGCCCCTATACCTGCAATAACAATGCAAAGAGTCACAATGTAGAATTCATAGCCAGAGGTCCTGAGTTGCAGCATGCACATGTAAGGATAAGTGCAGAACAGCTACAAAAAATATAAAAACTTTAAAGAAAGATTGCGCATGGTTGACTGCTTTGGAGATACAGTCAGACAAATATTTAAAATTCAACGCGTTTCCCCGTTAAAGTAAAGGATCAGAAACGGCTTCATCAGGAAGCCAAACCTTCATGGTGAAGCCATTTCTGATCCCTTACTATAACGGGGAAACGCGTCGAATTTAAAATATTTGTCTGAATGTATCTCCAAAGCAGTCAACCATGCGCAATCATTCTTTAAAGTTTTTATATTTTTGTAGCTGTTCTGCACTTATTCTCAAATGTGCATGCTGCAACTCAGGACCTCTGGCTATGAATTCTAAATTGTGTCTCTTTGCATTGTTATTGCAGGTAATGCTTTGTGCCATCACCACCACACTTGCCGGCAGTGGGAGAAATGAGAAGGTGAGTTAGTGCAGCATCACTGTTCACTTTATAGTTGTGAAGAGAACAATAGTGCTGCATTATAAAAAGAGAAAAGTATTATTATTTTATTATTTTATTTTTATGTAAACCTGCTCATGTTTGGTAGCATTGGAAAGGCCATAATCTGGCTATTCCAATGATACCTTTTATATGTCCCTCTAGCCTTGAGGATACAGAGATACAGTGGTCTAAATGATGATAAATTGTAATTTATTTTTACTGAGCAAGGTGCTCCCTTGTGGCAGGTGCCTGTAGGCACTTGCATACTCTGCCTAATTATAAATCCGGACCTGCCTGGCATTAACGCTTACTCACCAAACGCTACATTTAGCGTTCACAAGTGAATGGAGCCCTAGATATTTTGGAACTACATACCCCATGAGGCTCAGACAACCAATGTAATGAGTACCTGAGCATCATGGGAGATGTAGCTTCATAACATCTGGCAGCTCTGAGGAGAGATTATTTTTTGTTTCCGATAACTTACATGTGCTTTGTTTTTCTCTTGTATGTCTAGTTAAGAGAATATTTTACTTTGTATGTGTCACTGGGTGTATCCATTTTGTGATCTTTTGTGTTGTGAACTGCCCCTGCCCCCTCAGTATTTTTACCTCACTTGTTCTTCACTATGTAATGTTGGCCATATAATGTCACTTGGTCGATCACTCACTCAAATCTCATTGTATTGTGTGGGATGTATTCAAAGAACATCACCAGGGGGTAGAGTAAAATACTTTTATAATCCCCGTTCTATCTCATTCAGCTGCCATTTTATACCTTGAGTAGCCTAGAGAGCAATAGCCCCTGCAGCCTTTTTTAAATGTTCCCTCCTCCATATCATTAACCTGTTAAATACTGTAGATTAGATGAGCCACAGAAGTAAAGAAAAACCTTTGGTAAATGTTGCCTTATGGGAAAAGTCAACAAAACGGTAGGGAGATAAAAATATATATATATTTTTCTTTTTTAAATGCAATTACTTCAAACATAAACTTTTATAATGTGGTTTTGTTTGTAGTGCACAAGTAATCTAGTTGGAGCTTATGTAAGTAGTATTGTCCCTATAACTGTCGGAATGCTGACTGACAAGTACGTGTGGCAATGTCATTGTTTAGTGCCTGCATAACGACCCTCAATTATCTCCGTCCAAGGAGGGGGAAACATGGCGGCACGTAACACTAGAATAATGTCAGTACTGGCTGCAATATCTCATCAAGGTGATATTATGACCAATGCAATATCCATCCCCTGATGGGACATCTCATCCAAAGTGCACCGGGGTGAAACAGGTACATTTTAAATAGAATAAACAATTTTGGTAGTAGATAATAAGTATGCAATGTAACACTACTAGAATAATCTGGTAACTCAATGCAATGAATGAATAACAATTCAAAGCAAGTGAACTACAACACATAAATGTAAGTATATTGATGTTAGACCAATAAAGGATCTATTCTGCGTAGGGATTTTAGTTTGGAATTTGCAATATCAAATCCAATAATTTTGTTAGAGAATTTTACTAGGTTTTTAATTTGTAGCAATTTTGGAAGATTTTATTCTGCCAATGCTAAATGTTCATCCTTAAACTAGACAATTACATCCTCCCCAAAGGCACAGAATGGTTAGTGAGCCAGTAGATTCTAAATTATATGCAATACTTGTCTTTTTTCATGGCCAAGAACTAATAATAGTCCCTTGGTTCCTTATTCATTTTCATTTTCATTTCAATGCTTCCTTACCTCAAAAGCACAGTTAAGCAATGAATACTTAAGCGCGCTCTGTAACCAGAAGTGCTTCTGGCGCAGCAGAATGCTCGTGTCATGGCATGTCACATAGGACTCATCATCTTGCACCTGGACATTCAGGCAAGGTTGTCATTGGCATGCTTCACCGCATTTGCTAGGGCAGAGGAATTTAGTTACATCATTAAGTGGTAATGTAGATACAAATAACTTACAAATATGTTTTTAAAATGTTCTGACAATTTAGTTTTCACTTCTTCATCATACAATGTTTAAAACAAGTATGTAACAGAAACTACAATGTCAAATGCTAAAACTATTGAATAGTCGAATGTAAAATGTCATGTACAAACAATCATTATAATCAGGTCTGTAGATGTCTATAGAATTATATAAATCGCTGAAAGTGGAATAAGTTAAAATGTGTTCAACTTATGTATACACTAGTAAAAGGATGTTAAGGCTTTTAGGCTAGGGTCAGACGAAAGCAGTTTTAACGTGCGTTTAGCCGCACTAAATCACGGCCGTGCTAGCAGCAAATGACGTCCAATGCCGGGGAACACACGAAGTACGGCCGCACGAAAGTTCGTCCACGCAACGCAAGTGGCAAACGAACGCATTTTGTCGAGAACGTGAAACCACTAGTATGGTAGTACAGAGTGCGCTGCGTCCGCTAGCGGCGTGTGTGCGTGATTTGGAGATGTCAGACACTGCTAATGTCCGGCCAACATAACGTCCAGATGCAAAAGTGTTTTATTGATGATCCGTACAAAAACACGAACGCAAATGCGCATCGTATGACCGCTATCGCGTACTCCGTGAAAAAATGCGTCCATTCGTTCGAACGCACTTTTTCACAGACAACGCGAAAATGCGTTTGTCTGACCCTAGCCTTAAGAGAAGTAATTGTGTGGTAAAAGCAGGGCTCAAGTCCAGAGGGAATGCGTGGGAACACCGTTCCTGCACTATTGATGCAGAGGGAACCGAGTTTCTTTGGTCCCACACACTATAAAGCTTGTATGCATGTGTTCAATCATATATTTCCCTGTTAAATCATAGATTTGTTGTGAGTGATCATACATTTTTGCTAAAATTCATGTATATACATAAATATATCAGATTTGAGTGTGTGTTTGTGCTGTGAGATGGTAATTGCTAATTGGAGGACAGAAATCTTGGTGAGTTCCCTCAATTCTTTTTTTAGGACTTGACCCCTGGGTAAAAGTAATAAGGGATGTAACTGGAGCTTGGTACTAACCATTTAATTCTCTCTCTCTCCCTCCATTACCCATACAGTAAATACTGTATATACAGAGGTGTCCCTCTTACTTCATTTCATAATTACCAGGGGTCAAGTCATAAAGAAAGAAGTGTGGGAACTCAACAAGATTTCTGTACCCTAATTACTCACTGCTGCAGTTAACTCAAAAGTTAACCACAGCTTGGAGCTGGTGCTAACCGATTCCACTTCTGCAGAATCAGTTATCACCAGCTGTAATAGAAAAGAAAATATGGCAGAGTTGGCGCTTCCTCCAATGGTGATAATACTCTCTCTGTCTTTTTTCTCTTCTTAATATCTTTAAATGTGGATATACCCCTTACATAAAACAGAAATATATCATAGCACAGCAACATAGTTTGCACTTATTGGTAAAGAAATGAGAGGGAGAATACTCACATTTTCGGGTGTCTAAATCAGACACTTGATGTAATCAACAGCCGGTGACTTTCAAAGGAGCACCGGATCTCCTGAACTCCCGACAGGATCCTTCGCAAGGCAAATAAAATAAGAAATTCGCAAGTTTTGCAAATAAATTTATTAAAATAAATAGGTAGTACACACCTAAACGCGTTTCGCGATTACAATCGCTTCCTCAGTAGGTGTAGATGTATCACCAGCTGTAAAACCCGCCAAAAATCGGATACTCTCCTCTCATCCCATGGTGATAACGACAGCTCGACCTGCCTTTTCTGGCCACCAGGAGCAGAGGGAGACTGGTTCTTTTGGATACAGCGAGAAACTTACTGGATTCGGACCCCCACACAGTGACCCCCCATGGACTCTATGAATATATTTCCTTTACTTATTTTCTGTAGGATCATTATTATTTCCTTCCCCCTTCACCTTTCACTTTCTACTCATCGGTCTTTTGTTCTCTTTATTTATCATCTCATTTTTTTAAAAATTTATTTCCCCCCCATCATTTTTCATCTTTTAATTGTTCTTTTTTTCCTGCCCCTATTGGCCATATTCCATCAAAGCCGATATTTGTAATTTAAAGTGAGAATTCTGAGCAACCTTAAAATTGTCCATTATTCTCTGTCTGCCTCTCCATTAGTGCTTCCTGTTCAAATTAGAAAAAGCACTGGCCTCGTCTGGGGAGCTGCCTCCGTTTATCTTGCTGTATTCTTCGATTGAGTTCTGGGCTGTGATCCCGCAGAGCTTTCTCGGTGCAGGCCGCACCCTTATCCAGGACTTCCCTGTTTTGTGTGTTTCTTATTTCCTTTTTGTGGGCTTGCTGCCTGTTCTGGCCACGATGCCTTTTTTGATCAACGGCTGAGATGACCCCTTGCTTTTGTGTTTATTTAATTTTTGATGACCACAGAACATTTCTTTGCGGACTTTATGTTGGCCTATGTAACCCTGTTTTTATGTGAGTGCTGGGACATTGCGAACCCCCCTTTTTTCTGCGTGTGGGACGCTGTGTCTTCCTGGGCGAGCCATCTGGATGACAACCATGACTCTTGCCGTTCCTATTGGCCTCAGGTCCCCTGACCCTGTGACCTCTTCTATGGCCCTCGGTTCTCCCTCGGGAAGCCGGGGTGTGCCAGGAATGTCCCCAATATTGGGCAGCCCCCACCTTCCCTTTCCCCCCTTTTTCTTTTCTACTTTCTTTCTTCCTTATTTGTCCTTCCTGATGGCTCACTGCGTCCTTTGCCAACTCCTCTGCGACTGTTACCCTGTCGATTTATTGGCATGTCCTTTCTGCAGATGACTCTGATTACTTTTGTTACTTATTGTATATGTGTATTATTTGCATTCCTATTCCTGCGACTTTATCTGCTGGCCCTGTGTGACCACTTTTTTCATTTGACTCTCTTGAGTTTTTGCAAAATTCATAAATAAAGAATTTAAATAACGAAAAAATAGCATTAGTGTAGAAAGCTCTGTTGAATGAACTGCAACAGGGGTTTGTGACTTGACTAGAATAACAGGAGAGTCTTTAATATTAAAAAGGGGTTATTTAGAGAGATCCGATATGGCCCCGAAATGTCACCGAACAGGGAATTTCCCTGTACAGTGACATTTCGGGGCCATTCGGCTATTCAGAGAGCAGGCAGTTCGACAAATTTCGGCGAACTGCCAGCAAGTATGGTGCCTGTTCGAAGGCAGTGAAATCCCCAATAGAGAAGCAATGGTTAATATATTCAGAGAATACCGAACAGCAGTGAAAAGTTGCTGAAGTGCCCTGCTGGTCCATGGTTTCATTCGGCAGGTTTATTCAGGCGAACCCCATAGGCTTCAATGTTAAAAATATTCCCGTTTTAAACCAGTATCTAATAAACTGTTTATTATTTTATTCTGCAGTAAAATGTATTTTTATTTATTGATTTTTAGGATCTTTCAGGCATTTTTCGGGATTTTTTCAACCAATCTTTTCTTTATTTTTCAAAGCGGTTTTTCTTTTTTCTGTTACAGAACTTTTTATTATCATTCTTAGGACCTTATATGTAAATTCCAGGCATTTTCATTCAGTAGTGCTTTTGCAAACAGTGTTTAAAGTTTTTCACTTTCAATTGCATTGTTTTTTGTTTTTTTTACCCGTTCAGCGGCTTGCTGGCTTTCTCCTGTGACTGGTCGGCACTGTGCTCAGCGGCTGCGTTTGGCAGCTGTCCGATGTGTTTGCGGCGGACGTTCGGCAGGCTGGCAGTGGCGGGCGACAGGTTTGCAGCAGCTTTGCGACGGCAGCCGGCGGCTTTGCGACGTCATTTGGTGGCCGATTCCCTGCACTTTGGGGACCCTGCGATGAATGCTGAATTCACCTCAGGGTGGGGAAATTTGATTCCCTGAAGAGCAGGGAAATGCAGGGAATGAGTGAACACCAAAATGTCGGCGACATTTCGATGTTCTCTGAATAACCCCCTTAATGTCTTCGTTTGACATCTTCTCAAAAAAAAATCAACATTTAACTGGGGTTAACAACATATGATCTGAGGTATCAACTCCAAATCTTCATAGGTTGATAAAGCCTCTTTGTAGTAAAAACAGATTACGTGTTGTAAATGCTGATTATAGGTTGTTTGTTTGTTTGTTTTTTATAAAAAGTCCTTAAGTGTATCCAGACTTTTATCCATAAATTCATAAATTCTATGTAGATTTCAGACTTTGCACATGGCATCAGTTTTTTTTTTTTAAAGACTTTATTTTTCAGTAGCATAGATCGATGTTGCTGAGGATACAGAAAAATAGAAAGGGGAGGGGGAAAACAGTAAAACCAATGCAAAGTATCAAGCCGAAGCATCTCTGCCTAATAGAGTCCCCCGTCCCGATTCGTTGCGGGGTAGCTACCTGTTTTTATGTATAAAAAGAAAGAAAGTAAAGAGAAGAGAAAAAAGGAAGAGCGAGGGAAAGGAAAGAAGGAGAGAGAGGTGGGGGGGGGGCCCGGTCTCAGATGCAGAAGAAAGAGGCAGCATACCGACCACTGGAAATCACCATGAGTGCTGGCCTGTCGGGAAGAGGAAACAAGTTATGAGGTAAGCAGTACATATCAAAACAACTCAAATTCTCAGATAGTGCAGTTAGGATCATATGAGAGCCATGGGGCCCATGTTTTAGAGAAAGAGTCCATAGTGTGATGTACAATCGCCGTCAGTTTTTCCATCAGGAAGGAGTGTCTGATAAGGCTGAGTACCCGTCCTGTTGACGGGGCTTCCATTTTTATCCATCCATCTGCCACTGCCCTGCGCGCCACTCCCAAGAGTTTAATAAGCAACTTGTGTTCCCTCTGTGAAAGGTCAGCCAGTGGGTTTGCCAGCAGGAAGAGGTCCGGTATCAGGGGATTCCGGCAGGACATGACCTCCTCAAATAACGTTTGTATAGTGGACCAGTACTCATGGATAACAGGGCAGCAGCGAATCCAGGGGAGCAGCGGCGATCCAGGGGTACCATTTGATAGCTCGGGTCCCTTAGGGTGTCACAGTCCAAAAAGCGCCCAGATCTGGGGGTAGGGGCACGAATGACAGCATATAGTAGATATCCCCCTTGGATGCCGCATGGTCAGGGCTGCTTAAGCTCCTGGGGTCAAGAAAGGCTCAGCAACGTGGGTTCCCAATGGAGCTCCCTCCTGAAAATCACAACAACGGTAGCTCGCATGAGGATCACCCCACCTTTGAAAAATCAGCCCGCTGGAGCAATTACTTTTCCTGGGCACAGACGTTTAAAGTTTCTGAAGATGGCTCCATTACAGACAATGAGGTGCATTCCAGGAATGGGATTGGTTGGCCCTTCTAGCTCCTTGGATTGTGATTGGCTGGGGTTTCAAACTCAGCTCATGCTTCCAAACCCAGGCTATCCCTGGGGTCGGATAACACAGCGAGCATACGGTTTAAAGGCATTTTGATTACGTGCTGATAGGGGGGGGAGTCACAAAAACACCACTTTAAAACACTAACAGACAAGTAGCTTAACTGAGGGGAATAGCAGAGGAGCGAGGGTTTAATACAGTCCAGTCTCTGAGCAAGGGGTTCCGCGACAACAATACATTTAAAACCACACAATATAAATGAACATAAGGTCTTCCCCAAAGCAACGGTCTATGTCTTTTGGGGTTTTCGCCATGGGAAATAAGTCTTGGGGTTTGACGCGGGGAGCGCCATGTCAGTTCCATGACACTAAGGGAACTATACAACATCAGGAGGCGGGTCAAGGATGAAAGCGAATTTAAAGGCTAATGCACAAAACAGTAGGCCGTCAGCATATGCGGCCACTTTGTACATGTGTTGACTCACCACAACACCATGTATAGAGGGTCGGAGCGTACTGCGTTCAGAAGAGGCTCCAGTGAGAGGGCAAATAGGAGAGGACAAAGCGGACAACTTTGGTGTGTATCGTTCCGGACAGAGAAGGGAGCAGAATCCATCATTCTTTCTATTTGTCCACTTCCCCTTTTTTTGTTTCTCACCTTCCTTTACATTCCTCCCATCTCACCCAGATCTTTCACTCTTGTTATAAGCAGACTATATACCTCATTTACTCACACAAGTCTCTCAGCTCTTCCCCCAGCATTTTTTATAGCTAATTTTCTCACTTTTCACTTTTGCTTCACATATCATAGCTTTCACAATTTTATACTTATTATTTTTCACCTTCTCCACTTACACCCCTATATTAGCTCATTGCATTCACACATGTAACATTTTTTCTACACATTCCTCACCTTAACCCTTTACTCTCCTACACATTACTTATATTTTTTCACGCTCACATCACTCTCATTTTTTTCACCTCTCTTCAATTCACATTTGCATCTACTCACCACTCTCACACACATGTTCATCTTCTTTATGAATCATTTCTTTCACTATTATCTTTTATTTTTACTGTTTCTCTCACGTCTCCCATATACGTCCATCACTTTTATATTATTATCTCTTTTGCGCTTGGGTTTCCTTCCTTTTTTCAGCTTGTCACTTTCTTTAGTTTCACTCCTTAGTCCTTTAGCTACTTCACAGCCACTTCACACTTTTTTTTTCTCCTGCATTATCTTTATTTGGGGGATCATAATTTTTGGATTCAAGATTTTATTTTATTCTTATATTCTCACTGTCATGAAGGTTAATATCTTATACCTGCTCTGGCTGTTTTTCTTTAGCAGCTTACCACCGGATGGGTTGTGCCCCCCCCCCCTCTGGCCTGCCTACGCAGATGACGCACGGCGCGCGTTATTGGCTGCAGGGGGGGCGCTGGGTGCCAACTGGTGGGTGGGCCTGTTGCGGCTCATAAACACCAGCTGGGCGTGCTATGCCCCCATGCAGCATTTAGTCACACCCACCACGGGGACAACATAGTGGGCCACGTGACGTTAAGAGGTTAATTACTCCATGCTAGCCATGCTTTTTAAATGCATCTAGAATTTTTTTGTTTGGAAGCAATACATGTGCTTGCAGAGAATAGAACTTTGATTAATGTATGAGGTTTCCATGGCGGTGCTTCACCTGGCTGCAGGGCATGATGTCTTCATGCTCACGTGACCCATGTGATGTCATTGTGGACGCTCCGTCTTCGTGTTTGGTGTGGCTTGCTCCCCAGTGTCACACAGCAGCATGGGTTGGTGAGTGCTCATTTTCTCTATTTAAATGTCCATGTAATTGTGTCTTTTCTCCCTTGAAAAAGGCTCTGAGGAGCCAAACAAAGTTATATTTTTAATTTATGGTCCTCGAGTGCTCCCTAACGGATATATAAATAAATCTATACATATCTTGTTTTATTAATATTTTTTTTTCTCATTGCTGGCTCGTTTTTAGGTAGTTGAATGTATATAGGGTATACTTTTAACCATTAATTAAATAATGATTCACCAGAAAGAGTGTACCAGCTATATAATAGCTTAAATTACCTCTTAGCCGCTTGTATTTAGCCTTTGAACTATAATAGGCCAACTTGACACATGATAGCATAGACTGTCATTCACATTGCTCGTGCTGTGTCTGGTGCTTTGCTATTAGGGTTTAGAAAGTGTAAATGTAAGGAAAAAATAAAGTAACAATTCATTATCATTAATTGCAAAGCTAAAAAAAATATCCCTACCCAAATATAACAGTACTGGCTGGATTGAGTAAAGGTTATAGAGCTCTATAATCGTGGAGACCCAGGCTCAAATCCCGGCCAGAGCACCTCTCCAGTAAGTGTCCTTGGGCAAGACATCTAATGGTACATACTTGACTACCACACAATATCGCTGTGGGTCCAGTGGTAACATCTCTACCCTTTGACTGTGGAGAAGCAAATCAAAATACCATTCAGCAAATGTCGACTTTACAAGAAATGGGCTCATCCTAACCACCAGGTTGCTACTCTACAAGCATGGAAAGTTGACCCGATTCCACTCAGAAGACACCACCAGCGAGTGTCCTTGGGCAAGACACCTAACGATATAGATGCGCCTACCTTCCAAAATACTTGTACATCTCGTCGATTGTAAGTTCCCTTGGGAACAGGGTCCCCCCTGAATCAGGCCATCATCCATGTGTGGTATTCTAATGTATTAGCTCCCCCTTGTACACTGAACTTGTAAAGCGCTGTGCAATATGTGGCGCTATATAAATAAAGGATAATAATAATAACAGTAAATTGTACAACAAAAATAGAAGAACACAGACTGCCATTCAAGATTGAGCTGTTAAAAAATCCCTTTTGTTACTGTTTTCCATCTTGTGATGCATAACTGCAGGAAAAATTAGTTGATTCCCTCACTTGTTGTTAAGTTTAATTCTGGGTTCAATTGTTAAGATTATGTTGCATTAAAGTGTCTTCATATAATGCAAATCCATGTCTCCAGGCAGCTAGCTGAACTTGTGGCATGATATTATGGAAAACGTATTAGTATGCAGGTGGTTAAAGCTGCCTTTCAGTAGGAACTGCAGGTGAATAAAGAGTAATACTCAATTAGGTGTGAATGCACATGCCATATTATTATTTCACGTCCTGCATGGCACTGGGAAAATGTTTGCTTAGTTCATTTGATTTCAGATATTAAACCAGCACTGTATTGTTAAAGGATTAGTGATTAACCTATGTAAATATAGTTGACTGTCAAGCAAATCAAGTGAAGCACATGTCATCTTGCAGAAATGCGACTGGTTTTCAAATTATTATTATTTTTATCATTTTTATTTTAATTAGCACGTATGAGTTTAAATATCACTGTCATGAGATCCAAGTAACACAGCGAGCTGGATTCAACAGGTGTTTATTTCAGTAGTTAACACAGGGGAGACACTAGACATGTGCACAGCACAAAATTTCATTTTGAACTAATGGATTAGTCCTAAAACGCAATTTATTTAGTTGCTAAAGAAATTCGTTTTCAGTTCTATAGTATGAAACTAATTTCATTCATCCGAAAACCAGTGGATACAATTACTATTGTAGTGGCTCCTCAGAGGGCTGAGATCGCTGCTTGTTACAGTATCTCTCACTCTCAGCACAATGTGCCAGGCAAAGCTGTTACAGTAACTGACTGCTGCTCATCACAGTGCTCAGAGTTTCAGTAAAACTAGTAAATAACATTTTAAGGCTGGGGTCAGACGAACGTAGTGTTCACGTCCGTGATTGCGCCTAAAAGTACGTCCGTGATAGCATGACAGAAAGCCCATCGGAGCCCGTTACACGAAGTACGTCCGCACTGAACTGCGGATGCACAACGGCCGTGGCCCACGGATGCAAGGCAGGCAAGAACGTACAACTCCTAGAACGGCTGCACAAAGTGCGCTGCGTCCGCAACGTCCGCATAGCTTTGTGTGTGAGTGATGGAACGTGGTCAGACGGACTGCATTTATACGTCCAGCATTTTTCACGGACAAAATGGTTTTGCTTTTTATTTTATTTTCTCTCCTACATCCGTCAAAATATAGGTCAGTGATAAACGGACTGTGTGGCCACTACTGCGTCTTCCGTACTGACGTACATCTGTGTACACTACACGGACGTACAGTCCATAGAAATCACCCTCGTCTGACCCTAGCCTTATATATAAGAGGTTAGAACTATATTATTTCCTTGTTTTACTGAAACTCTGAGCGCTGTTACAGTAAGTTACTGTAACAGCTGAGCCTGATACATTGTACTGAGAGATAATGTAACAAGCAGTCGATCTCCGCGCTCACAGCCACTGGATTTAAAGGGCTAAAAAAAAAGGCTCCTCTCTGTATAATGTATAGAACATCCTCCTGCATTAATTAATACCCCTCTCTGTATAATGTAGATAACATCCACCTGCATTAATTAATACCCCTCTCTGTATAATGTATACAACATCCACCTGCATTAATTAATGCCCCTCTCTGTATAGAACATCCTACTGCATTGGCATTTGGAGGGTGCAGAACTTCGGAATGCAATGCTTATCCAGCACAGGAGAGGGAACGTTTACTTAAACTTTGTATCTCTGTGGGGGAGACACAGGCCTGTGCTGGATACATACATTTCTGGGGGGGGGGGGTCTGTGCTGGGTACATATAATTCTTATTTTTGTGTTATTACTAGACTATATAGATATTTGTTTTATACTTGAAACTAGACATGTGCACAGCACAAAATTTCGTTTTGAGCTAATGGATTAGTCCTAAAATGCAATTTATTTAGTTGCTAAAGAAATTCGTTTTCAGTTCTTTAGTATGAAAACTAATTTCATTCATCTGAAAACCAGTGGATACAATTACTATTGTAGTTGCTCCTCAGAGGGCTGAGATCGCTGCTGGTTACGGTATCACTCACTCTCAGCACAATGTGCCAGGCAAAGCTGTTACAGTAACTGACTGCTGCTCATCACAGCGCTCAGAGTTTCAGTAAAACTAGTAAATAATATTTTTATATATGAGGTTAGAACAATATTATTTCCTTGTTTTACTGAAACTCTGAGCGCTGTTACAGTCAGTTACTGTAACAGCTGAGCCTGATACATTGTACTGAGATATAATATAACAAGCAACCGATCTCAGCGCTCACAGCCACTGGATTTAAAGGGCTAAAAAAAAAGGCTCCTCTCTGTATAGAACATCCTCCTGCATTAATACCCCTCTCCGTATAATGTATACAACATCCACTTGCATTAATTAATGCCCCTCTCTGTATAGAACATCTTACTGCATTGGCATGTGGAGGGTGCAGAACTTTGGAATGCAATGCTTATCCAGCACAGGAGAGGGAACTTTTACTTAAACTTTGTATCTCTGTGGGGGAGACACAGGAATATAAAAGCAGGGGGAGAGGGAAAATATTAACGTAAATCGGTCTGAAAGCTCAGAGAAGAGATGACTGGTGCAAATTGATTTTTATAATAAAATAAAGCACTTTACATCTAGGGAAAACATTCCAATAAATAACACTGAAGGCTCATAATGACAGAGTAACTGTGAGAGCTGGATACTAAATGTATCACATTTGCACAAAAATTTGCAACAGGGTTGACGTTCCTGGAGGGATCAGCCAAATGACAAATGATTTAGGTAAACTAAAAAAATGGTCGGAGTTGTGGCAATTGAGTTTTAATGTGGATAAGTGCAAGATAATGCACCTGGGACGTAAAAACCCAAGGGCTGAATATAGAATATTTGATACAGTCCTAACCACAACATCTGAGGAAAGGGATTTAGGGGTCATTATTTCAGAGGATCTAAGGGTAAGTAGTCAATGTAATAGAGCAGCAGGAAATGCTAGCAGAATGCTTGGTTGTGTAGGGAGAGGTATTAGCAGTAGGAAAAGGGAAGTGCTCATGCCACTGTACAGAGCACTGGTGAGACCTCACTTGGAGTACTGTGTGCAGTACTGGAGACCGTATCTCCAGAAGGATATAGACATCTTAGAGAGAGTTCAGAGAAGGGCTACTAAAATGGTGTACGGCTTGAAGGAGAAAAGTTACCAAGAAAGGCTTAATGATCTTAACATGTACAGCTTGGAAAAAAGACGAGACAGAGGAGATATGATAGAAACATTTAAATACGTAAAGGGAATCCACAAGGTAGAGGAAGGGAGTATATTTAAAAGGAAACAAAATAGCAAAACAAGAGGACATAGTCTTAGATTAGAGGGGCAAAGGTTTAAAAGTAACATCAGGAAGCATTATTTTACTGAGCGGGTGGTGGATACATGGAACAGTCTTCCAGTAGAAGTGGTAGAGGCCAAAACAGTAATCGAATTTAAGCAAGCATGGGATAGGCATAAGGCTATCCTAAACAAAAGATAAATCCAGGTCAAGTATCCATGTAATTGGGCAGACTAGATGGGCCGAAAGGTTCTTATCTGCCGGCATTTTTCTATGTTTCTATGTTTCTATGTATCAGACGTAAAAAAAACTTTATAACAAGCAGCACTGGGAGAGGAGATGGACTTTATATAAAACGTGTATAGATGAGGAAAAGGGGATAGTGCTCCTGGATAATATAAAATGTATCAGACCATAGCCCCTATTATGCAGAGCGGGAGGGGAGATAACACACATTTTATATCCCTCTCTTCTCCCAGCGCTGCTTGTTATAAAGGGGTTTTTACTATCCAGCCCTCCTCTGTCATTAGCTTTCAGTGTGATTTATTTGAATGTTTTCCTTCTCCAGCTGCTTTTATCATCTTGTCTGCCTCATAGACATGCAAGGGTTAAGTAAACGTTTCCTCTCCTGTGCTGGCTGTCTGTGCTGCGAGTGAGTATTCTGGAGCTCTATCACTGTCCGATTTTCGGGTAGGGGTCGGGAAGGATTACACATACAAACCTTTTCTGTAGCTTTGCGCTGTTGCGTTCATTACGGGTCTCCTTCACTCATCAATGTAATATCACAAAAAGGACTGAAACTAAAATGTAGTGCATTTTATTTTAGTTTCTTTCGTTTTTGTACTGAGCAGTTTCGTATCTCTTGAGTCATACTAAAACTAAATTATCCCAAAATTTGGACTAAATCGTTTTAGTACTAAAACGAATGCACATGTCTAGGAGACACACGGTTTGCATCCTCTCTCTGAGCTGTCTTCCTGGTACTACCCTTAGAGCCGCCCCATCCTCTGATGTCACTGCTGGCTCTCAACCCATCTCCCCCTTTTTAATAACAATAAATTTTTCTTAAACAGACAATAAAACAAATAAACAGAAGCACACACATAGATACAGATAAAGGTACAATGCTATCTTGGACATCGGGGTAGACTACCCTAGTCCACAGTGACTATGGGATTATTGTGCCCATTTTTCCAGTCACTGTTCTAACTACAGTGCTAATCTCGGTAGCGCACTGGAAGCTTCACAATCCAACCACTCAAAGTCATTTTGCAAGGCCCCTCTCCAGATCCCTGTGAGAGTGGTTGCGACTCCAAGTCAGGCAGTGATGTATTCTCGCCGGAATCCTGTTGCAGAGCGGGTGTACCTCTTAAGGCCAGAGAATCCACCGGCTGTGGTTGCAAATTCTCGACACCTAGCTCCTCAGGAACCACCTGAAGGTGCCGTCTATTGCGGCGGGCAACAGTCCCTGCTTCTGTGTGGACCACATAGGACCTTGGCTCAGCAGCACGCCCTACAACTATGGCCGGTGTCTTCCACCTCTTTTTGTCATCCAGTTTGACTCTGACACTCTGTCCTGGGTACAGTTCAGGCAGATGGTGCGCAGAGTGTCTCCTATCATAATAGTATCTGTAGTTCCACTTCGCCTCTTCATCCCTCCTCCGAACATTCTCAGACAGAACAGGGCAGGAAGGCTGGAATGCACCCACCGAAGGCAGCATGGTACAAATCTGTCTCCCCATTATCAACTGTGCAGGGCTACATCCCGTGGCCTGATTGGGTGTCGCCCTATAAGCCAGGAGGGCCAAATAAGGATCTGGTTGCCTCCAAATGAACTTTGCGGTCTGAACCGCACTCTCAGCCATCCCGTTGGCCTGTGGGTAATGTGGACTGGAAGTAGAATGAAGGAAATTGTAGTCCCCACTGAAGGACCTGAATTCCATAGAAGCGAACTGCATTCCATTGTCGCTCACCAGTTCAGCCGGTACCCCCCACCTGGCAAACATGCTTTTCAGGCATGTGATGACAGCCACGCTGGTCGCCTCAACTAACGGTGCAATCTCAAAATACCTTGAGTAGTAGTCCACAACAACCAGATACTTTTTCCCGTTGAGCTCACATAAATCTGCTGCAATCTTCTGCCAGGGGCCCGCAGGCAGCGGGGTAGAAAGTAGAGGCTCTCTCCTCTGTGTAGGCCGACGTTCAAGGCAAAAGGCACATCTTGATACATATTCTGCAATGTCAGTGCTGATTCCAGGCCACCACACCACAGAGGCAGTTCTCTCTCTACATTTAGAAATTCCCAAGTGGCCATCGTGAATTCGACTCAACATCTCTCGCCGCATACTGGCTGGTATAACAATACGGTCTTGAAACAGCACCAAACCGTCTAGTTCAGTAAGGTGCGCTCCCTCTGCCTGGAAAGCACTCAGCGGCATCCATACTGCCTGGCTCTCGGGCCAGCCATTCTTTATGTAGTTTATGACCTCTTGGAGATCAGTATCTAGATGTGTCTCTCTCTTTATCAACTCCAATCTCCCTGAAGAGATGGACTTAGAAGTCAAAATCGAATCCACATACACCTTCACATCTGATTCTGTAGATGACTCTTCAGCTGCAGCCAGCGGGAGCCTGGAGAGTGCGTCTGCCACTACCAGTTCTTTCCCCAGCACGTGCACAGCCCGAACATTGAATCTGAGCAGCCGCATCAGAAGTCTCTGGCTTCTCAGAGGTGCCTTGTCAATGGCATTGGAGTTTATCAATGGAACCAGCGGCTTGTGGTCAGTCTCCAGACTAAAACCTTCCAAGCCCACCAGATATCGTTGAAAATGCTCACAGGCCCAAACTCCAGCCAGACACTCCTTTTCTATCTGAGCGGATTTTGTTTCTGCCGCAGTTAATGTACGAGAGCAGTAGGCAATGGGCTGCAGCTTGTCGTCATTCAGTTGCAGAAGGGCTGTTCCTAGCCCATAACTGCTAGCGTCCGCACTAACCACAGTCTTTTTAGAAGGGTCATAGAACCCCAGCACAGGGGCAGACCCCGACATGGACTTGACCAGTGCAAAGGTCTCCACCTGTGGAGGTCCCCAGGTCCAATCAACGTCCTTCTTCAACAATTCAGTAATAGGATGCAACACTGAGGACAGTTCCGGCAGAAACTTGCCCACGTAGTTCACAAGGCCCAGTATTTGTCTCAGTTCATGAACATCGGAAGGGCTTTTCAATTGCTCAATAGCGAGAACTTTACTAGCATCTGGCTTAATTCCGTCTCCTCTGATAATATGGCCAAAGTAGCACAGTTCTGTTTTCCCGAAGTGACATTTATCTTTGTTCAGTTTGAATCCTGACTCTCTTACGGTCTGCAGTACACGTTGCAGTCGCTGATCATACTCTTCTAGAGTGGACCCGTACACGAGGTGTCGTCCATAACTACCACCGTGCCCTCGTGGTCCCTCAGGAGGGAACTCATTTCCCTTTGGAAGATCTCTGGTGCGGAAGATATCCTGAAGGGGAGTCTGCGGAAACAAAATCGACCTACCGGCGTAATGAAAGTAGTCAGCTTACGGCTCTCCGGGTCGAGGGGAATCTGCCAGAAACCGCTGGAAGCATCAAGCGTGGAAAAGAATTTAGCCCCAGGCAACTTTGGAGCTATGTCTTCCAATGTCAGCAGTACAAATCTCTCCCTCTTTACAGCCTCGTTCAGGCGTTTCAAGTCCACGCAAATACGAACTTTCCCGTTCTTCTTAGCAACAGGCACAATAGGAGCACACCAGTCAGTAGCTTCAGTGACTTCCTCAATAACACCCATACTCTTCATCCTCAAAAGTTCGGCCTCAACCCGGGGCAAAAGTGGAAATGGAATCCTACGAGGCGCAGCAATACTGTACAGGATAGCATCCGCTTTTAACTCTATGCGGACCGGCTCACAATCCAGCAGCCCAAGTTCTCCAAATATGTCCTCCGTGATCTCATGCACTCATGCAACAAGGCCCAGGCTACAGGCTGCATTCCGGCTCAATAGGTTATTAACGCAGTTTCCTCTGATCACGTACACCCACAGGGTAAATTTTTTCCTTTTGTACTCACTGCTAGCAAGAAATCTCCCGTCACAATCGATGCAACCTCCAGGGCTGTGAACGTTTATCAAAACCTTCTCAAGCTGCAGTCGTCGTGGCAGTTTCATGAACGTTGCAAAGAAATAACTGTAATGTCTGCTCCCGTATCCATTTTAAAAGCAATCCTTGCACCCATCAATGAGAGTGTAACACGCCAATCTTCTTCTGAGCCGGACTGATTAATCACAGACCCTACAAAGGACACCTCTTGAGCCTCCTGGTCACTGTCCAGATGCATCTCTTTAACAGACTCTGATTTGCAAACCAACTCAAAATGGCCGACTCTGTTACACTCTCTGCACCTCCTGTCTTTAGCAGGGCATAACATCTTCATTCCATGAGCGCGGTTACAGCACGTGCAACGAGCCTGTAGCATCCCACCGCTTCTGACCCTGTCTGTCACCTGCGGTCTGCTGTTCACACTCTGTCTGTCACTTGCAGCTCTCCTGAACTGCTGCACCTCCTCCACCATGCTTTCAGATCTCATCTCTGCACTTTACTTCTTTACTAGTTCACTTTGGCGCGCAATCCGTATAGCCTCATCCAGCGTCAACGCAGACTCCAGCTGCAGCTTCAGCGACACTTCTGAGTCTGCAATACCTATGACGATTCTGTCTCTGATCTGCTCCTATTTCGCAGCACCAAACTCACAGAACTCTGCCAATTCATACAGGCTGCATACAAATGATTCCACAGATTCACCCACACGCTAGACTCGCTTGTGGAAACAGGCTCTCTCATGAATCACATTTCTCCTGGGCACAAAATGGGCGCTGAGTTTATCCATGACTATCTCAAAGTCAAATTCTTCCCCCTCACGGAAAGTAAACGTATTGTACACAGGCTCCACATCTTTCCCCATAGAATATAAAAGAGAGTTAACCTGTACTTCACCGCTCTCCTTATCCAGCTTAGAAGCAGTCCTGAAGCGTGCAAACCTCTGCCTCCAGGTAGGCCATGCTGCAGGCTGAGAGAAATCAAAGAGCTCCAGTGGAGTGAACTTGGACATCTTCGCAGATCAAAATGGATTTGCAGGTAAGAGTTTCTGACACCATGTCATGAGATCCAAGTAACACAGCGAGCTGGGTTCAACAAGTGTTTATTTCAGTAGTTAACACAGGGGAGACACACGGTTTGCATCCTCTCTCTGAGCTGTCTTCCTGGTACTACCCTTAGAGCCGCCCCTTCCTCTGATGTCACTGCTGGTTCTCAACACAATCACTACTACAATATCACGTTTCAAATCACAAAATGCATTTAGGAAAAGTTGAAATGTCACTATGTACAAAAGAATGCAAGAATGCCATTGAAGCAGGTTTTAGATACACACCAATCACTGTGACTATACAAAGCCTCTGATAGCCTATCAGGATCACCTACATTTCATTGCTCTCCTGTTACCCACTCTTCGGCTAGTTCGATTTGCCGACCCTGCAGTGAATTGAGCATCCACTGCAGGGTCCTCGAAGTGTGGAAAACAAGCTGCCAAATGCATCCACAAAGCCGACAAATCGATCAGAAAAACTGCCGCAAAACTGCTGAATCAATCGGAAAAATACCCGCAAATCCGTCAAATCGTTCGGAAAAAACGCTGAAAAAAACACTGAATCAATCCATAAACCCAGCGAATGCATCCATCGATCTGCCACAAAACCACCGAATTGATCTGAAAAAAGCTGCCGACATGCCAAACAGAGAGTCGACCAGCCGCTGGAAAAATCTGACAAGCCGAAGAACGGGTTAAAAAAAGAAAATACAACTTTTTAAACGGTGTTTGAAAAAAACTACTGCATGAAAATGCATGGAAATATTAGGTCTGTTAAAGAGAATTTTTTTTAAAAAAAAAATCTGAATAAAAAATTCCACCTAAAAAAATAAATAGATTTTTTGCTACAATGACAAGAAGAAGCGGTGTAATAAATATTTAATGAAAACAGGGATTTTTTTATTTCTTTTTTACATTGAAACCTATGGGATTCGCCTGCTTAAGCCTGTCGATTGAAACCACTGAAAATCAGGGCATTTCACTGACATTTCGGTGTTCTTTGATGTTCTCTGAATAGATTAAACATTACTTCTCTAAGGGGAGTTCACTGCCGTTGAAGATCACCGTATTTCTCTGGCAATTTGCCAATATTTGGTGTGTTCCCAGGTTTTTTAATAGCCGAATGGCCACAAAATTGCACTGTTCGGGGAAAGTCACCATTCGGTGCAATATCGGAGCCGATTCGGGTCTCTTTGAATAACCCAGTTTGTTATCCTTTCCTCATAACTTAATTCTTCCGTTCCCCTTATTATTTTAGTTGGCCACCTCTTCTCTTTTTCTAGTGCCCAAATCTATTTTTTTTAAAACGGGTGCCCAAAATTGTGTGGCAAAATTCAAGGCGTGCGTGGTCTTACCATTGATTTGTAAACCGGCAAAAAGAGTAATTTGAACAGGCGCTTTGAATTTATGTCCTTTGTTCAATGTTAAGAGTTAAAATAACAAGAAGATAAGGTACATAAGTAAATAAATTACATTATCTTGCAAGCGTCCAAATATTCAGTGAGCATCATGATGAGATTACTATTGCAATGATGGGGTGGGGGGGAGAATCACGCCCAAAAAATATGCAAAAAAGAAAAAGCCACTCCATTTCTGACGTGGTTAAAAACAGTTGTTTGGCATCATTTTCAGTCACATTTTTCGAAATAAATCAAAAGTATTTCAGATGGAATCAAAATTTTCCATAAAAATATGGCTCCATACTAAATCGTTTTGATAGTTTCCTGTAAGACTCCAAATCGGAAGCGATCTATTTTTAGGGTCAGGGTTACAGTTATGGTAATTTCACTAATGTTCAACATGAGCCAAAAACAACCTTTATTTTTTTCTTTCTCATTCAAAAAATTTTATTTCGTGAAAACATCAGTAACAAGACAGCGTAGAAGTATAAACAATCAGCAGAGTTACAGCAGAAGGTAAACAATAAACATCCCCAAATAGGGGGGTCTCCTCTAAATGAAAAATAAAAAGGAGATCTTGTCAGCAGGAGACGTTACATCGCCAGAGCAATAATAGCAGTAATAATAAGACTACATCAAGACAATACATCAGTGAAAAGAAAAATAACAAAACTGAGAAAAAGAGAAGCAGGCGACACCGACCGCACACCACAATGGTGCAAGAAGAGGAGAAGAGAGAGAGAAAAAATAAAATAAAAAATGGCAGAGGCCAATATCGTGACGTTCCCGGGAAACTCCCGAAGGAGGCCGTGGAAGGACAGTGTCACAAGGCCCAGGAGCCCGAGGGCCAAGTATGGCAATCAGAGCCATGGTAATTACCATCCTGGCGCACCTCGAGGCAGCCTGAAAAATGAAAACAATCTTTTTTTAATCCCTTTAATATTTTTTCACATTTGTCATGACAGTGGTGTTAATTAGAAGGTGTGGAAGCTGTTGCCTAAATATGGAGCAGGACCCTAACCCTAAAAGTAATCCTCACCCTAAATAAGCACAAATAGTACCCTATCCTTAACCCCTTAGTGACCGGGCGGTTTTACACAAATCCGTCTTTTAGTGACCGCTGCTGTTTTTACGTTTCTGCACTGTTAGTGTTTAGGACAATTTTTCCTCTTACTCGTTTATTCGACCCACACATATTATACACCCTTTTTCCCGGCATTAAATGGACTTTCTAGAAATACCATTATTTCCATCATATCGAATAATTTACTATAAAAAAAAATATGAAATATGAGGAAAAAAATGGTAAAAACACACTTTTTCGTAATTTAATCCCCAAAATCTACAACCACCCAAAAAGACCCCGGCTAAATAGGTTCAAAATTTTGTCCCGAGACTAGAAATACCCAATTTTAACATGCGTTTGCTTTTTAACCCCTTCACTGCTGAGCCAGTTCACCTATGTGCGCTGCTCTCATTCTGACCATTTTGTGCTAATTATTTTTAGATGACAGCCTAGGTCCTATTTAATTAAACTCCCCCAGACAAAAAAAACTTTTAAAAAAAAAACTTTTTTTTTTTATTTAATTTTTTTTTTTTTTTTTTTTATTTAATTTTTTTTTTTTAATTTTTTTTAAAACCAAACCTGGTCATGTTTGGTATCATTTGAAAGGCCTTTTAAATGATGGCAAATATGACCATCCAGCTGCCATGAATCAGGAGATAAAGGGATCCTTAGGATCCCCTTATCTCTACATGGCAGCTAGAGGGTTAACTGGCCCACTGACATCCTCACACATATGGTGAGGTTGTCAGTGGGTGGGGGGGACCTGGAGGCTTGGCTGACATCCAAGATGTCAGCCCCCCTCCAGGTTTGAATCGCGTTTTGGCGCCAATTGGCGAAACTGTTAATGCCATACACCGCTGGAAAGGGGAGGCTCTCCCCTCTCCAGCGGTGCAAACGGCATCTCCCTAGCTTCAATGGTTGGGGAGATAGAAGGCTCCGAAGGAGCCCCCCCCCTCCCCTCCATTGAAACACATGGGGGCACCTTCTGATGACGTCACCACGCAGCGTGGCGACGTCATCAGCCTCGCCTGCCCATGTAAATCACATGGGCAGGCTTCCTCCCTGCCAGATCGCCGTGGGATCCGACGAGGGAGGTGAGTATCGGGCGGGAGGGGGATTTGGTGCCGCTGACGTACCCTGTACGTCCGCGGGTCTAAGGGAGACCCGAGGACAGGACGTACAGGGTACGTCAGGGGTCATTAAGGGGTTAATTTCTACGCCTAGCCCGGACCTTCCTTAGCACTAATTTCTAAACCAAATCCTCATTTCTAATCTTAAGAATAGAAATCAATTTGGGAGCAATGGCAAATTTTTGACTGGAGCCAAAACTGTAGGCATCAAGATCGGGCATGTCTGAATTGGAGCAGTGTGTGCAGTGTATTGTTCAGCTGTGTCTGAATTTGAGATTGATTTTTTTCTATGAGTATTTTGACACGGCGTTGTTTGTCGTGGCTTATTTTCAGGTGATTTCAGCACTATACTGTCAAAATGCAGTATGGTAGCAGATTGAATATATTTGGTATGTAGTTGAACACTTGAAAAATATCCTATTATTATTTTTCTTACAAATTAGTTTACCAGGAAGGATACATTGAGATTTCTCTAGTTTTCAAGTATGTCCTAGGTAGGCAAGTATGTACCGTTAGGTGTCTTGCCCAAGCACACTTACTGGAGAGCTGCTATTTATGGTTACAAATGATGGAGCTCTCCCTCTACAAGTTCAGCCCAGTAACCTGTATTGGGCATGTGCATTACTTTTTTTTTCGTTTAGTTTCATTTTGGGGTTTTTCGGGTCTTTTATTTCATTTCGGGTCATTTCGGATAGTTTTTGTTTAACATGTGGATTCATATGCTGCATTAATTATACTGCAGAGAGGCACTTCATTTCCCAGCAGTGTATCAATTCATATGCTGCATTGAAACCTGTGGGTTAAAAAGCCTTGTTTCTTTAAAAAAAGTTAGGAAACCTAAAATTTCACCCAAAAAATGCTAAACAATCCTAGTAAAATAAATAAGCAAAGAAACTTTCATTTTATTGGTAGTAATCTACTTTCCTTTCATAAATAACCAATAAAAAATGAAATAACTCATACAAAATGAAAAACTAACTGACCCGAATCACCAAATCGATCTGAATAGGGAAGCGATCCGAATCACCAAATCAATCCAAATTACCGATCCGAATTGCGCTGAAATTTCGGATCAATTCGAAATTTTCGGATGGCTGATATTTCGTTTTCGGAAATGCTCCCAAATACGAAAATGGTGATTTTCGTCCGAATTTGGATTCGGAAGGAAATGAATTGTACATCTCTAACCTGTATTCCTTCTAACCCTAAACAGGCATACCCATAATCCTTTCTAAGCCTTAACCACTAAACATTGCTTGCTTTTTTTAATTTAAAAAAAACATCAGTATATTTAGGAAAAGTTCTCAATCTTGGTTAACTTTAAAGCAGTCTAATTTTCATGTTCTAAGTGTCGATTTAAAAGAGACTATTTATTCCTAGCTGCAACTTCAAAGTATTTTTTTATTATTATTTCCATCGTTGCCATTTTAATTTTCAATCTCAGTGATTCATGAAGTTATTTATATCACGATTCATAGTTCAAAAATAAACAGGGAATTATATTATTTTCAGTGTCTGATTTTTTGCACAAGGGTGAGAGCCGATGCAGCAGCCATATCATTTCTACAATTTCCTTATCCTTACTTCAGGCATAATATAGTGACTCTGGGCTGCCTGAATGCCAACAATGATAACCACCTGTGTGTCAATGAGTGATCTGAATACTATAATACTTAAATAAGTAGGATATTTTTAAAAATAAAATATTCAGGGAGACAGTGGAAATGCAGAACCCTGTCTACCGTATGTAATAAAAACAGCACTGATCTCTTTTTCGAAGCAGTGAGAATACTATACACCATAGAGAGTCTGAAATAATGTTAGTCCTAATGGAATAAAAGGCAATATTAATTACAAATGATTGATTACAGTGATATTGGTGGCTGTTTTTTTCACTTGAAAATATGCAATCATGAGAACAAAATGTCCAGTTGGCATTAGCGTTCACGAAAGAAATACAGTCAGGTCCAGAAATATTGGGACATCGACACAATTCTAACATCTTTGGCTCTATACACCACCACAATGGAGTTGGAAACAAACACAATGTGCTTTAACTGCAGACTGTCAGCTTTAATTTGAGGGTATGTACATCCAACTTAGGTGAACGGTGTAGGACTTACAGCAGTTTGCAGATGTGCCTCCCACTTGTTAAGGGACCATAGGTAATGGCACAGAATAATAATCATAAATCAAACTTTCTCTTCTTAATACTTGGTTGCAAATCCTTTTCAGTCAATCACAGCCTGAAGTCTGGAATGCATAGACATCACCAGACACTGGGTTTCATCCCTGGTGATGCTCTGCCAGGTCTCTACTGCAACTGTCTTCAGTTCCTGCTTGTTCTTGGGGCATTTTCCCTCCAGTTTTGTCTTCAGCAAGTGAAATGCATGTTCAATGGGATTCAGGTCAGGTGATTGACTTGGCCATTGCATAACATTCCACTTCTGTCCCTTCAAAAACTCTTTGGTTGCTTTTGCAGTATGCTTTGGGTCATTGTCCATCTACACTGTGAAGCGCCGTCCAATGAGTTCTGCAGCATTTGGCTGAATGTGAGCAGATAATATTGCCCGAAACACTTCAGAATTCATCCTGCTGCTTTTGTCAGCAGTCACATCATCAATAAATACAAGAGAACCAGTTCCATTTGCAGCCATACATGCCCACGCCATGACACTACCATCACCATGCTTCACTGATGAGGTGGTATGCTTAGGATCATGAGCAGTTCCTTTCCTTCTCCATACTCTTATCTTCTCATCACTCTGGCACAAGTTGATCTTGGTCTCATCTGTCCATAGGATCTTGTTCCAGAACTGTGAAGGCTTTGTTAGGTGTTGTTTGGCAAACTCTAATCTGGCCTTCCTGTTTTTGAGGCTCACCAATGGTTTACATCTTGTGGTGAACCCTATGTATTCACTCTGGTGAAGTCTTCTCTTGATTGTTGACTTTGACACACATTCACCTACCTCCTGGAGAATGTTCTTGATCTGGCCAACTGTTGTGAAGGGTGTTTTCTTCACCAGCGAAATAATTCTTCGGTCATCCACCACAGTTGTTTTCCGTGGTCTCCCAGGTCTTTTGGTGTTGCTGAGCTCACCGGTGCGTTCCTTCTTTTTGAGAATGTTCCAAACAGTTGTTTTGGCCACACCTAATGTTCTTGCTATCTCTCTGATTGGTTTGTTTTGTTTCTTCAGCCTAATGATGGCTTGCTTCACTGATAGTGACAGCTCTTTGCATCTCATCTTGAGATTCCAAATGCAAATAGCACACTTGAAATGAACTCTGGGCCTTTTATCTGCACATTGTAATTGGGGTAATGAGGGAATATCACACACCTGGCCATGGAACAGCTGAGAAGCCAATTGTCCCATTACCTTTGGTCCCTTAACAAGTGAGAGGCACATCTGCAAACTGCTGTAAGTCCTACACCGTTCACCTGAGTTGGATGTACATACCCTCAAATTAATGCTGACAGTCAGCAGTTAAAGCACATTGTGTTTGTTTCTTTCCAACTCCATTGTGGTGGTGTATAGAGCCAAAGATGTTAGAATTGTGTCGATGTCCCATTATTTCTGGACCTGACTGTATTTGGGATCTGGATGTTCAATGGAAATAACTCTTATTGGAAGACTTCCATAGTTTGCTTGTAGCGATTCGTCCCTGTTCAGGTCTCACAGCACTATATTAGATCATTTGTGCCATTACAGAAGTCCTGAACATAGTTACATAGGCTAAAATAAAGTACATGCGTCCATCAGGTTGAGCCTTTCACACATCACCTACTGCTGTTGATCCAAGAGAAGGCAAAAAACCCAGTCTGAAGCGCTCGCCAATATGCAACATACTGGGGGAAAAAATCCTTCTTGACCCCAGAATGGCAGTCAGATTTCTCCTTGAATCAAGCAGCTTTTGCCCACTTATTAAATATTATGAATCTTAACCCTTTCACTGCTGAGGCATTTCACCGCTGTGTGCTGAGCTCATTTTTACCGCTTTCGCTCATGTTTAAATGCGGTTTGAAGCCACATTTTATTATACGACCCAGACATATTATATATTGTTCTTTCCGGCAGACTCGGCAAATTTATAATATATCATTTTTATATGTATACGTCATGTCCTGCCTGTATATTATAACAAAAAATGCAATAAAATTTGAATTTTTAATCATCTGCAGCGTGTAAAGTGTTTTTTTCACCTTTTATCACATGAACATTTGCGCTTATATTTTCTATGGGGTGCGCTTGTACAAAAATTTGAAATGGGACTTGTTACAATTTTGGGGGGGGGGGTTACATGATTTTTAGCAAACGCACCCCATAGAAAAAAATCATTAGTGCAGCATCATTGTTCAAATTATAATTGAAATGTGAACAAAATTGCTGCATTAATAAAAACAACACACAAAAAATACATGTATATTTTTATTATTATTTTTATTTTTTATTATTATTATTTTTATTTTTATTTTTTTTACTTTAAACCTGGTCATGTTGGGTATCATCAGAAAGGCCTTTCGAATGACACCATCCATGACCCCCTAGCTGCCATGGTTCTTGAGATATCGGGGTTCAAACGAACCCCTATCTCCACCAGGGGATTTCCTTGGGATTTCCTTGGGAAATCCCTGGGCAGCTAGGGGTTTCCCGGCTATCTGACAGCATCACGCTATGTGTGATGACATCAGGCAGCGAGGGTGCCTGGCTTTTCTTTGTGGGACCTCCCGATCAGGAGGGAGAGGGATCCGAACGGATCACCCCCCCTCCCTTCCAGGCGATCTCCCGGCAATGCGCATGGCGCGATGACGTTATTGACGTCGGGTGGGTCTTAACTTCAGTGTCTGAGGACGCTGAAGTCAGACCGCTGTGGGACCCCGGACAGAGAGGTGAGTATCTCCGCCAGGGATCCCGCAAAGCTGATGACATGTGGGACACGTCCTCAGCATACAGCGGGAGTAACTGAGGACGTGTCCCACACGTCGTCAGCAGTAAAGGGGTTAATATTATGTATTTTCAGGAAGACATCCAGGCGTTGTTTAACCCCTTAAGGACCGCTGAAGTACTATGTACGTCCTGCCCACGGGTCTCCCTTAGGCTAGGGTCAGACTAACGCAGTATCAACGTGCGTTTAGCAGCACTAAATCACGGCCGTGCTAGCAGCAAATGACGTCCAATGCCAGGCAGCATACGAAGAACAGGCCGCACAAAAGTGCGGCTGCGCAACGCAAGTGGCAAACGAACGCATTTTTTCGAGAACGTGAAACCGCTAGTACTGACGTACAGAGTGCGCTGCGTCCACTAGCGGAGTGTGTGTGTGATTAGGAGACGTCTGACGCTGCTAATGTCCGGCCAACATTACGTCCAGACACAAAAAGTGTTTTATTGATGATCCGTACAAAATCACAGACGAAAATGCGCATGGTATGACCGCTATTGCGTATTCCGTGAAAAAATGCGTCCATTCGTTTGAACGCACTTTTTCACTGACAACGCGAAAAATGCGTTAGTCTGACCCTAGCCTTAGACCCGCGGACGTACATAGTACGTCAGCGGTGCCTAACCCCCCTCCCGCCCGATACTTACCTCCCTCGCTGGATCCCTCGCAGATCTGGCAGGGAGGAAGCCTGCCCTTGTGATTTGCATGGGCCGGCGAGGTCGATGACGTCACCACGCTGCGTGGTAACGTCATGAGCAGGCGTCCCCATTGAAATCAATGGAGGGGGGGCTCCTTCAGAGCCCTCTATCTCTCCAACCATTGATGATAGAGAGATACAAGTTGCACCGCTGGAAAGGGGAGAGTCTCTCCTTTTCAGCGGTGTATTGCATTAATGGTTTCGCAGCTGGATCGCCATTCGGCGCAAATTTGCGCCGAATTGTGATTCAAACCTGGATGGGGCTGACATCGTGGATGTCAGCCAAGCCTCCAGGTCACCCCCCACCCACTGACATCCTCACCATATGTGTGAGTATGTCAGTGGGCCAGTTAACCCCCTAGCTGCCATGTGGAGATAGGGGGATCCTTTGGATCCCTTTATCTCCTGCTCCAGGATTGAGAGGCATGGGCGTCCGCAGGCTGGGGCAAGGGGGGGCACTCGCCCACCCCTAGAACCAGGGCTGCCTGTCTCCTCTGCCCAGACAGCTGTGTGTGCAGCCTGTTCGTGTGTTTGTTACTCATAGCAGGCTGCACAGGAGTGCCAGTCAGTGTGTGGGTGGTCTGTGTGGATCTTGTGATGTCACCTCCTCAGTCCGCCTCCAATCCACCACGTGCTCCTACTCACTTTAGATGCTGGGAGAGGCTGCCTGGGCTGAGATGCAGGGGCTGCTGCTGCTGTAGCCATTGGAATGCTGGACACAGCAAAAAAAGGTGATTGTCAAATCTTTATTAAGCTTGATGCCCCCTGGTCTGAGGTCTAGTTTGTCTGCCTGGGGAGGAGGAACACCATGACTAATAGTAATCTGGTGGGGATGAGTTTACAATCTAAGAGGAGAGGGAACCCTGCTCCAGAGCTTACACTCTAAAAGAAGAGGGGTCCCTGCTCCAGAGCTTACAATCTAAGAGGAGAGGGGACCCTGTCCAAAAGCTTACAATCTAAGCAGAGAGGGGACCCTGCTCCAGAGCTTACCATCTAAGCAGAGAGGGGACCCTGCTCCAGAGTTTACAATCTAAGAGGAGAGGGGACCCTGCTCCAGAGCTTACCATCTAAGCAGAGAGGGGACCCTGCCCCAGAGCTTACAATCTAAGCAGAGAGGGGACCCTTCTCCAGAGCTTACCATCTAAGCAGAAAGGGGACCCTGCTCCAGAGCTTACCATCTAAGCAGAGAGGGGACCCTGCTCCAGAGCTTACCATCTAAGCAGAGAGGGGACCCTGCTCCAGAGCTTACAATCTAAGCGGAGAGGGGACCCTGTCCAAGAGCTTACAATCTAAGCAGAGAGGGGGATACAGATTGTATATCTGTATATAGAGCCAGCTCTGTCACTGTGTATACAGAGCTGGCTCTGTGTATACAGAGACAGAGGGAGAGGATATATATATTATATTATATATATTTGGAGGGGGGTCATGGTTTGTGTATACAGAGATGGCCTAGAAAATGCAACACTCAGATCAGACACTTACACCTTTATTCTTCTATTAGTCTTACATCATGTTTCGCAGCCTCCGTATTACTACGCTTTATTTTATGACTGTCCCCTTCATGACGTTGTCAAAAGGGCAGAATATGGATGGCAATAAAATTTTGCCCCCCTTGAAAAAATTTCTGCGGACGCCCATGGTGAGAGGGTCATATTTGAAATCATTGGAAAGGCCTGATCATGGCCTTTCCAATGATACCAATCATGACCAGGTTTGGTGTAAAAATAAAACTTTAAAAATATATATATATATTTTTCAACTCAAGTCCTCGAGTGCGCCCTGCAATTACTGGAAATCTATATATATATATATATATATATATAAAATAAAAAATAATTTTCTTTTTTTTAATTTTTTGTCTGGGGGGGTTTAGTTAATTAGTACCTAGGCTATAATTTAAAAATAATTAGCAAAAAACAGTCAGAATGAGCGCAGCACACATAGGTGAACTGGCTCAGCAGTGAAGGGGTTAAAAAGCAAAAACATGTAAAAATTGGGTATTTCTATTCTCGGGGCAAAATTTTGAAACTATTTAGCCGGGGTCTTTTTTGGTAGGTTGTAGATTTTGGGGATTAAATTACGAAAAAGTGTGTTTCTACCATTTTTTCATCATATTTTTTTTATAGTAAATTATTCGATATGATGGAAATAATGGTATTTTTAGAAAGTCCATTTAATGGCGGAAAAAGTGGTGTATAATATGTGTGGGTTGAATAAACCCATTTGACCTAACCACTAACAGCGCAGAAACGTAAAAACAGCAGCGGTCACGAAAGGACGAATTTGTGTAAAACCGCCCGGTCACTGAGGGGTTAAAAGTCTGTACAGTCTCTGACCCAACCACCTCAACAGGCAGAGAATTCGACAGCTTTATTGTCCTCACCTTACCTTACTCCTATTAGCCTGATCCCACCTTAATGGCACACAGAGCCAAAGTACCTGTCCCCTCTGCAAGAGAGATAGTGGTCGATGATCATTTTGGGCTTCGATAGGTCTCATTGGGTAGAAATTGCTTTTACCTTTCTATGTACATTACAACTATGAACACAATAAGACCATTCAATGGAATACAGAATAAGTGAATAACTTAAAACTTGCGGTTGCTCCTCGATTAAAGGAAAGTTTTAAAATGTTTTGGAATGTTAATATTTATAGGTACGAAAAGTTATAATGATCAAAAATAAATATATTTTCCAAACATTTCCAACTATAGTCACGGATTTTATAAATAATCAGCTTTTGTATTCATTTTCAATGCACTGAATGTATTTCTGCAGCTATTCATTATACTATTCAAACTATTCATTCTCATGGTTGATTTATATTCACAAAATTTCCAATGATGGAAGCAAACATGGAATATATTTTTGTCAAACTAAAATGCACTCTGATTCATGATGTCAACCTGTGTTGCTAAATATACCAAAAACGAAACATGTTTTATACAGCTTCCAAGTGATTAGAATTGCACTTCATTGGTCAAGGACAATGTAAGTGGAATAGTTCCATTTGTTAATAGTAATTATTTTCTGTTATTAATGCACTGAAACATATAATGCAATTATGTAAAGTATCTACAAATGCTATGGAAGAAATGAATATAATTATGAGAAACATTTTATGGTGTACACTTCAGTGAGGATGAAGTACATAAAATGTTCTTTTTTTTGCATCTGCCTTACACATACTGCCACTGAAGTGCACTTTGATGCATATCTGTTATAATGTCTTATTAATAAAAAGCAGGGTTTTACTCTGTTCTTAAGCAAAAGGTTTGGAGTGTACATAAAGAAAATTTATTTCTATCCAGTACAAACTCTGTGAAATTTACCAGGCGCAAGAAAGATGTTAAAATGACATTCCATTGTTTTGCCCCAAGGCACCAATCTTCTATAGTGATAAACTTGGAAGATGTTCTTAGACCTAGATCCTTGGACCTTTCTTTGTCTAATAAAAGGTATCTGTAAGAGTCCCAGTAAACCTCTGCACAAATTGATATTATGGGCCAGGTTTATATACTATTGGCTTACAGATTCTTTCCCATTGATCTTCTGGAAGATTGACAACACTTTGGTAATTGAAAGACTCTAATTCTTTGTCTAGAAACTGGCCCTTTTAAAGTTTAAACACTGTGAACTGACTACTGTAACACGATTTCTTCAATGCCCCCACCCCCCATCATTTTTGTATTCCTTTGCCAGCTCCTATATTATATTATACTTTAGCAGTATTGGCTCAAGTCTAGATTGTAAGCTCCTATGAGCAGTGCCCTCTACACCTCTTTTTTCCATCCCATGTCCATTTATCTGTATCTTGTTCCCTTTGGTTATTGTAAAGCACTGTGGAAACTGTTGGCACTATATAAATGATGACAATAATAATATTAATTAAAGGCACTAGCTCCTCACTACGTGTTAAGGCTTATTGTATAGGAGGCATAATCAAAAGGTCAGTTTGAAAATAACAAGCCCTGTTAGCTTTTCTTCTCAGCTCAAATTGGTATTCAAGAAATGACACAGACTCAGAGACTTTTTTTGCATTCGCAAAATCACTTAACTGTTAAAAATAACTGCACTAAAAATCCCTTAATTACCTCTGATTTCATGGAGCAGAGGGTGGCACGATTCACCAACTTCTTTTGCTGAATGCAGAAGATCAATGAGAACAAATAGTTGGCAGTGTTCTTTGTTTTCCCAATGTGACACTGTGCAGGGAGTTACTTGTCTCCACGGAGTAGAGACTCTAGGATGGACTCTAGGAGTCGATACCAGCAGTGGCACACAGTTCTGCTGCCAGTATCGTGTAGTGGTTCCTTTCTGATATGAGTTGAGCTACTAATACATTGACTCAGTCATAACTGTGCCAAGAGCAGGGAGCCACTAAAGGTTATCATCTCTTGTCTAGATTTCCATCTGTTTAGCGTCTTTTTGTTATTGAATAGTTTGAACTAGGGGCCTTTGATGGCTGCAATTTAATTTTTCTTGGTGATATGGAGTAACATAACCTTCTCTTATGGAAAATGTAAATGTCATGTATTACAGTTTAGTGGGATTTATTTATTTAAATTAAGTATAAGCTGTGCTAGGCAATATGTTATATGCAGCCCAAGTAAAACTATAGATTTCTAATAATGATTACCCTTTTCAGTACTGAGCTATTTCACATCCACAACCAAGGTTATATTAAGTCATCAATTTCAGCCATGTTCCTCAGAAGTGTCAGTATGAATTTTACTATGTATTATTCATCTGTTCATACCCTTTTAGACAGTAATTTTAAATTGCATTATTATTCATATATTCCCTTTAATGTTCCTCACCTACACAACATCTACGCCTCTGCCCCCATATCTTACACTGTATGCACAGGTCGCTCCTTGACTTGAGACTGGTCGTCTATTGAAGAGCCTTACATCCTACTGATAGGGGATATTGGAGATTTTGTTGATCAATATTTGTCTCCACCAGAGCATCACTGAAGTTTGTGCTCAGTTTCTAAATAGGTAGATATATTGCCTATCATAAAAATGAATGATGTGGTACATTCCAAAAGGTAGTATTGTATCTAAATATGTAGTTATTGTACTGCTGTCATTTGTTTAACTATGGTCCTGTCATTGCTCAAATATATATTAGCCAACTTTATCGTTTTGTTTTAAGTTCTAATCCTTTTTTTTTGATAAATATTCTCTTTTGTTCATTTGAGAGAAATGCCAAATAATAAAATTATACCCTGGAATAGAATATCTGTGGCACACCGAAAAAAAAAAACCACACATGTAGGAGCTGCAGCAAAATGCCATTTCAATGACTAAGTGACATTTGGGAAGAACCACAATTATTCACTTCTACTTAGGATGGCTGTCCTTCACTGTCCATTGACAATAAGTCTGAAACTATTTCATTAAGAATTAAAAATATTGAATGTTTTTTTTACTCATAACAAAGGAAGATATTTTTGAATAAAATATGCATTGTCAATTTGCAACTTTAATTCAATTTGTCGACCTTTTTCTAGACACTTAAGTATGCAAAATTGTCTTTATGAAAGTGTTGATTTATTGGTTTTCACTCTGACTTTCCTTCTTGTATGACTTCACATAATCAGTCTTTTTTATTATGTAATATATCTAAACAATTAGTTTCTTAGCAAAAACAAAGTATGATTAGGAAAATTAAACCCATTTTCCATATTTGGAAACTAGACAAGAACATGACATTTTTTGTTCCTTTCTTGGACACTGTGTAAAAGCAGTGAAGGATTTTACAAATAGCTGCATGATGTTAGTGGACAAGTGTTATTACGTTTTAGTTGTTTTGGAAGGATTTTGAATGTTTACAAATGCAGATTTCCCAGATTTCAATTTATGCAATAATCTAAAATCAAGAAACCCTAAGGCTAAACCTTTGAGTTTGATACTGAAAGAAAAAAAAAATCAATAGGGAATCGCATTTTCCCAGACAACAATCCATCTTCAATATGCAGCACCAATTTATCTTTATTTTGCGCAAACAACATCAACAGCATCAAGTAAATGATTCCCTAAACAGAAATCCCTTCAAGAGATAATGTCGTTTCCATCAGATTGCACTACAATTGAGGAGGCGTAGTCTGCTTTGTTGACTTTTTCAGATCATTATGTCTTTTATAATATACTGTTGTACAGTTGGTGCCTTGAAAAAAATATAAAACAGAGAGCAGAGAGCTGGTGAAATATTATCATTTAAAAATAAACAAAACTAATAATTATGAAGTACGTAAAACAAAATAAATCATATGGTACACTTTCCTTACATGCTTTCCCTAACTATGTACATTTGAAAATAAGAATAAAAATATTCAAAATGGCGCTCAGAGTAATATTACAGTAGCAGGGACACTGTATGTGTCACACTCAACAGTTTAAACATATAAACAAATTAACACCAAAATGTGTACATTTCTCAAGATACAGACAGTCCTCGAGTTACGATGGGGTTCCGTTTTGACGGCATGGGGTTCTGTTCTGACGACATGGGGTTCCGTTCTGATGGCATCACCATAACTTGAGTTGGATGTATGTCGAATATCCTCGATATACGACAAGGTCTCATTCTTACGTCACAGAGATATTGTTGTTAGTCCGGAGTCCTGTGTATGTCGAATACCTGATTTTTTTTTTGCAGTTCTGTGGTATTGCTGTGTAACATTAGTGTATTTTAAGGTTTTAAAGGATGTTTTGAGAACAAAACATGAAGCAATAAAGAGGCTGACACCCTTTTACTTTTCAACTTTGTGTGCAATGCCATCGTAAGTGCGGGTCGTCGCAACTTGCATATGTTGTAACTCAAGCACTGTCTGTATTGTATAGTTACAAGTCTGCTAAACATTGATCTCACTTGCATGAAATATGGCGCACAAATGCTTTCTGGGGTCCTCGGATCTCATAGATATATGAAAATAAAATAAACACAATTATGGTGCAGTACAGCTTTACAAATAATTAATAAAGGGAATAAATTCTAATGTTGTTACACTCACAAATAAAGAGCCTATACACAGCCTATACAACAAAAAAATTATTAAAACAAGGTAGAATTAACTCCAGAATACGTTTTGCCGCATGGAAAGGGTGGCTTCATAACAGCTGATGAAGCCGCCCTTTCCATGCGGCGAAACGTGTTCTGGAGTTAATTTTACCTTGTTTTAATACATTTTTTGTTTTTACTATCCAACCTGTTCATTTGTGCCGATCTCTGGATCCTTTGTGTTTTCACTTGAGTTTTCCAACCTCCAAAAACTCATGGGCATTCATCCAAGAGCTATGTGAGCTCCTTAAAATGTAAGTACGTAATCAACATTATACTGGTTTACGAGCTTATTTGATCTGCGCAAGGAGTTTTGTTCTTTTCTCTACTTTCCATTTCATATGTGTGGAGGAGATATTCCTGACTAGGTGGGGGTCACCTGAGAAATTTGAATGCTATCAACCCGCTTGTGTGGATCCACTCAGAGCCAGTGTATAGGCTCTTTATTTGTGAGTGTGACATTAGAATTTATTCCCTTTATTAATTATTTGTAAAGCCATACCGCATCATAATTGTATTTAGTTTATTTTCATATATCTAGGAGATCCGAGGACCCCAGAAAGCATTTGTGCGCCGTATCAGGTTATATATATTTCATATTTGTGTGTTTTTGGTTTAGGGGAAACCACTGAATTGATACTGAGTATCTGGGGTGTCTTGGTGGTGGATACTAGCTGTGTGGCGCTTCACCATCCATTGTGTATTCATTGTTCTCACTTGAAATTACCTTCAAATAAAACCATAGTTGCATACAGATATAACATAAAAGAAAACAAATACTAGTGTAAACTAGTGTAAACTATCAATACTACATGGGCAGTACAGATAATAAATATTAAAGGGCAATTTAAACCATACTCACAAAAAAAATAGCAAATAGTGCTATATTAGGTACTTGCCTTGTACTTGGGAGGATCAGTTCCCTTGTAAGATATGTTGGAAAAAATTAGGATGCTTCTTAATTTATTTCATTAATATCCATTATTGTTACTTATTAGAATTTTCACAATATATATTATGTCAAAGTGCCAATTTGAAAGTGTTGCACATCAAAAATGATGCCTAGACCTTGTCTAAATTTTACAACTATACAAAAATATCAGAATATGATGTGAGCCCCACATAATAATCATGCAGAAATTGCTTCTGTCCAAGGTTTCCAAGAATATAATCAAATAGCAGAAATACCATGTGGAAAAGATGACATGTCGTAGATTTTAAGCAAAATACAAATGTGAAAAATTCAAAATGTTGAATGTGAATTTTTTTTAGCAGAATTTGGTTAACTCTAACATTAATGTCAGATTCTAACCCTAATATTAACTCTTAACCTTATTTATAACATTTTCACTACCAACAGATTTTTCAAAAAGCCATTGTCAGAAACCAATGGTTTTATTTAAAATCATTTTTCTTTACCTATACAGTAAGAAATATTTGAGCATATACCCATTGCATTTCTTACTGTTGATAACCTATTTGGCAGTAGATGACGCCATTTACTGCCAAATTGAGTTACAGCCGTTTGAGCTACAGGGTTTTTTTTTTTCTGCCTCGGCTTCAGAATGCGCGATGTCAGAGCATTCATCAGCTGAGTTTACACAGTTTTAGCTCTTTGAACATTGTGATTTGGCGATCTGTTCAACGGATCGTCGGATGCATTCTGCGGTTTTTCAGTGGTTTTTCGGATCGATTTGGTGGTTTGCAACATTTTTTTGATTCGTTCGCCGGGTCAATTCACTGCAATTCAGCGACCCTGCGGTGAGTGCTGAATTCACTGCAGGGTCAGCGAATTTAACTCGTCAAAGTGCGGCAGACGGGAGAACACGGAAATGTCGGTGACATTTCGGTGCTCTCTGAATAACCCTGTTAGTAAGTTATTAGAAATGTATTTTCCTGAGTTCTCCTATAGGTATGCATTATATATATTGCAATACCAAATACATAACTCTTGCAGTAGAGGATGAATATATTTGATCAATATATTTATAAAGACTTGGCAAGGGTTGAAACATCAATATTTTGGTCAAAGTAAGCATTGTACACATTCAGGGTTATTCAGAGAGAGGTGAAAACCATGAGAATGACTGGAGAAGTGAAAATTCTAGGTCAAAATAGCCAAACTATAAAAATCCTCTCATTTATCTCACTTTCCGATCTGGCTATTTTGACCTAGAATTTTCACTTCTCCAGTCATTCTCCTGGTTTTCACCTCTCTCTGAATAACCCTGATTGTTAATATCAGTTATTCGTATGCCCCTACGCAAATACAAAAGAAGGGGGCAGCTTCATTATTACATGCATACTTCAAAAGGGAGCTTCTGAAACCAGGTAATATAACATCACCAAAACAGTGTACTCTATTTTAATATAGCTTTATTTTTCTTTTATATAATATAGCCCCTTCACTACCCTGATTAAGTGAACTTGATCTTTGATAGCACCTGCTTATGCCCTGATATGGAGTATACTCAATGTGAACTTATACTGGAGCAAAGCAAATGAATTTCAGAAGCACAGAGCTCATGTCAAAATGTAAATTTAGTATCTATTTTTGCCCAGCAGAGGGAGCCCTCTGTCTGTCCAAAAAGGCTGAGCTACAGTGAACATATAAAGAGGCACACCTCTGTACGTATTTACTGCGTGGGTAATGGAAATTACTTTTCCATTAACCACTGGATCCCGCCAGTGGTTTTATGGAAAATCCTACACAGGGTTATTCAGAGAGAGGTGAAAACCAGGAGAAGAGAACAATGTAGACCAGTGTTTCCCAAACCTGTCCTCAGGACTAGGGATGAGCCGAACACCTCCGTGTTCGGTTCGCATTCTAACTCGAACAATTTCAAAAGTTCGAGTTCGAATGCGAACACGAACCGAACTCAATGCAAGACAATGGGACTCAAAAGTTTGTTTTTTAGAGTGCCCTGCAAGAGGGCATATATGCAAGATATTTGACATAACAGGTGTATGGGGGTCCGGGTAGTGCCCTGGGGGACAAGAGACAAGGACAAAAAGTTAAAAAAAATAATTTTTAAGGGGACAGTGAGTTTTCCATGAAATAAGGGTTAAAAATAAAAACAAAAAATTCCTTAAAATATCGTGCCTAGGAGGTCCCCATAACCAGCCCGTGAAGTGGCGGATTTGTAGGATGTATAGAAACATTTAAAATAAAAAAAAAAGCATTTCAAATGACGGTAAACGGTTTTCCTTTAATCTATTCATAAACAACTTCTTGGGCGGCAGTCTGTATTAAAAGAGGAGACCTTTTAGGACACACAGAACAAGTTTAGTGATTTTTTGGCTAAATTATGGTGAAACCTATGCAGGCTCTGGATGAAAGTAACAATAGGTGCTTTAAAATTGGGCCTATAGTATCGGCAACAGTGCCAACACACCGTAACCCCTCTGTGGTACTGTGGAAGAGTGCAGGGTTGGATCCTGCATTCGAAAAAATTAAAATGATATGAATCTGGTACAGGCATCAGTGCACCAAAATATTGTGCCTTTGGTGGCAGCAAGTGCCTTCACACCGTAACACTTTTGTGGTATTGTGGAAGAGTGCAGGGTTGGACCCTGCGGTCCAAAAAATTAAAATGATATAAATCTGGTAATATAGGCGCCAGTGTCAGTGCAGCCAAATATTGTGCCTTTAGTGGCAGCAAGTGCCTTCACACCGTAACCCTTTTGTGGTATTGTGGAAGAGTGCAGGGTTGGACCCTGCGGTTCAAAAAATTTAAATGATATAAATCTGGTATAGGCATCAGTGCAGCCAAATATTGTGCCTTTGGTGGCAGCAAGTGCCTTCAAACCGTAACCCTTTTGTGGCATTGTGGAAGAGTTCAGTGGTGGAGGTTTTGTGAATGCAGAAAACATCCCCGATCTATTCCGTTACGTCAGCATCAGGGGATTGATAGCTGCTGATCCAGCACTGATTAATTTTTATAAATGTCAGCCGGTCTACAGAGTCGGTGGACAGACGCACTGTTTTGTCTGTGACAAAACCTCCAGCGGCACTGAACGTCCTTTCAGAAAGCACGCTGGATGAAGGGCAACCTAGTAGCTGCATAGCATATTGGCTAAGTTATGACCAGTGATCCAATCTCAACACCCAGTAAACCAGTGGATCATCTGCTGGAAAGGTATCTAGGTCTGCCCTTGCCCCTAGGTAGTCCTGCACCATACGGCGAAGACGCTGGCAATGCATGCCTACACTTGACGTCCCTGGGTGTCGTGGACTAAAAAAATTTAAAAAGGCATCAGTCAAGAGGCCCCGGCCTTCACCACTATTCCTCTGATCATCCGCAGCCTCAGAAGCACCTGTGTCATCAGTTGGTAACCTACCAGCGCCTGCAAAGGTGTTACACAAGTGTCGCTTTAGAGCGTCCTCAAGTTTTTTCATCCTGTGCTCCCTCTGTGCGGGCAGGATGAGCTCTGCAACTTTACCCTTGTATCGTGGATCAAGAAGGGTTGTCAACCAGTAATGATCCCTCTCCTTGATAGCACAAATCCTTGGGTCGTTTAAAAAGGCTTTGCAGGATAAGGGAGCTCATGCAGCATAGGTTGGAGGTGGCATTAGCTTCCGAGTCTTCCTGGTCAATGAGGATGACCCCATCGTGCACTTCCTCCTCCCTGCCACCTACTAGTCCTTGGGTTTCTGGGCACACAAAACACTCCCTTGAGGAATCCCCACCTTCAATGCCCCCACAACTTAAATATTCCTCCTCATCATCATCATCCTCCTCCTGTCTGATCTGAGGAGGACCCGCTGGAATGCTGTCTGTGGAAAGATTAGGGCCTTGAGAGCTAGGGAAGGCCTCCTCTTCCTCCTGCTGCTCTGCCTCTAGAGCCACATCTATAATTCCCCACAGAGTCTGCTCCAGCAGGAACACTAAAGGAATTGTGTCACTGATGCATGCACTGTCCCTGCTCCCCATCCTCGTTGCCTCCTCAAATGGTGACAGTGCAGTGCATGCATCCTTGATCATCAGCCACTGCAGGGGGGGGGGAAACAAGTTGACCTGAACCTGTCCTTGTTCCATACTCACACAGGTACTCGTTGATGGCCCTCTGCTGCTTGTGCAGACGCTGCAGCATTGCTAATGTTGAGTTTCACCTGGTGGGCATGTCACAGATCACACGGTTTGTGGGAAGGTGGAATTCTCTTTGAATTTCTGCCAGGCGAACACTTGCTGGGAATGACCGTCTGAAGTGGCTGCAGACTTTTCTGGCCTGGCTGAGAAGCTCTGGCAGCCCTGGGTACCTGGTTAGGAAATGCTGTACCACCAGATTTAGGACGTGTGCTAGGCATGGTACATGCGTCAAGTTACCCAGGTGTAGGGCGGAGAGAAGGTTGCTGCCATTATCACAGACGACCATTCCCAGCTCAAGCTGGTGTGGTGTTAACCATCTCTGCACCTGTCCCTGCAGAGCTGACATAATTTCTGGCCCGGTGTGGCTCCTGTCCCCTAAACAAACCAGCTCAAGCACAGTATGGCATCTTTTTGCTTGAGTTGCATAGCCCCTGTCACGTGTCGGTTTAACGGCCACTACACCAGAGACAGAGAAGGAGGAGGAAGAGGGAGAGGTGGTGCTGGAGCAGACAGACCTCATACAAGCAGCTTTCTGGAGGCATGGTGGATGAAAAAGCTCCAGCACAGAGCCCCGTCTTGGATCCCTCCCAGCTGCATTCAGAGTTACCCAGTGTGCCGTGAAGGAAATGTAATGGCCCTGTCCATGCTTGCTGGACCATGTGTCTAAAGTCACATGCACCTTGCTGCTGACTGCCTTTCCCAATGACTCCATAAAATTGTCTTCCACGTGCTGGTATAGTGCTGGAATGGCCTTGCGTGAAAAGAAATGCTAAACTGGCATTTAGACGCTGTGCTTGGGGATGGATGGAACTATATTTTTTCTTACACTGCAGCAGCTGGGGCAACGTAATCTGACTGCGTAAATCTTCAGCTGATGGGATGCTGTCACATTGTGAGGAAGGACCTGGTACATCCATTACTGTAGCATCATCCCTGTCAGTGGAGGTTGGAGTCCATGACATGGCAGGACATATAGTGGGGGTAGAGACAGGTGAGGAGGACCTACGCAAAGTTTTGCGCCAACGGGATGCGTGGCAGGTGGTCATATGTCGCCTCAAGCACGTGGTACCCAAGCGTCCGGTGTCTTTCCCACGCTTGAGCCTCATCTGACACAGATTACAAATAGCAACGGTGCGGTCTGCTGCACATTTCTTAAAGAACTCCCAGACAGCAGAGTTCCTGGATGTGTGCTTTGAGACAACAGCACTCTGCACTTGAGCAGCTCTAACATCTGATGCCTTGTACTGGCTAGTGCTACGGTTGGTCATAGAGGACTTTGTGCCTCGTGTTTGTTGTGCCTCCTCCTCCTGCTCCTCACTTGACTCCTCTGTTCGATCAGGCACCCAGGTGGAGTCAGTGACCTCATCATCATTGTCATCACCCCCTGTCTCCTCGTCACTGGAGCCAACTTGGCAGTATGCTGCAGCTGCTGGGGCAACATGAGTGCCAGTTATTTGTATGTCACTGGCACCCCCTTCCTCTAGGTTGATTATACTCCCTTGCTCAACCTCAGAGATTGAATCAGAGCACTGTACTTGCTGTGCATCCTCAAGCAGCATGTCACTGTCATTGTAGTCAAACAATTCAGCTGACTCCTCCGTGTGTGATAGCGAGGCTACGGCAGGAGTAGCTGTGGACATGGAGGCTGCATTAGATGCTTTGGCAGCTGAGGTGGACTGTAAAGCACTACAAGCCTGGCTGGCAGAGGACTGGGAGGATGAGGAGGGCCTGGTTAGCCAATCCACCAAATCCTCTGTATGTTGCTGCTGCTTAAGAGGGCCAGCACCAGTTAGAAAGGACAAGCGTGCCCCTGCAGAGGATGCACCACGTCCACGACGACCAGAGGCACAGCCTCCCGACACAGAGGCTGCTTGCCCTCTTATCTGTGCCTGGGAGCATCTGCCTGTCCTTTTTGGTCTTTCTGACATGGTGAGTGATATATAGATTAAAGATATACAGAACTCTGATTCAACTCTGTTATAAAAATTGGAGATATGCTGCAGAACTCTGATTCAACTCTGGTATAAAGATTAAAGATTTCCAGAACTCTGGTATAACTCAGTGAGACACCCTGATAGCTGGCAGCCAGTGACAAGACACAGATTACAATTCCCAGAAACCCCCTATAAATCAGTGAGACCCCCTGATGGGTGGCAGTGACATGACACAAATTACAATTCCCAGAAACCACCTACAAGTCAGTGAGACCCCTGATAGGACCCCCTGATAGCTGGCAACAGTGATAAGACACAGATTACAATTCCCAGAAACCTCCTATAAATCAGTGAGACCCCCTGATGGGTGGCAGTGTCAAGACACAAATTACAATTTCCAGAAACCACCTACAAATCAGTGAGACCCCCTGATGGGTGGCAGTGAGAACACACAGATTAGAACAATTCCCAGATATTTTGTAGAAATGAAACCCTCACAATTGCTGGTGGCAGTGAGAACACAAAGATTAGAACAATTCCCAAATATTTTGTAGAAATGACTGACCCCCAAAATTGCTGGTGGCAGTGAGAACACAAAGATTACAACAATTCCCAGATATTTTGTATAAATGACTGACCCCCAAAATAGTTGGTGGCAGTGCGAACACAAAGATTACAACAATTCCCAGATATTTTGTATAAATGACTGACCCCCAAAATTGCTGGTGGCAGTGAGAACACAAAGATTACAACAATTCCCAGATATTTTGTAGAAATGAGACCCCCCCCCCCCAATAGCTGCTGGCAGACTGGCAGTGAGAACACACACTAACAATCTCCTCTCAAAAAACACGTGCTGAAGGCTGTGTGAAGCCTTATATAGTGTGCTGCGGGACTTAGCTCTGTGAGCCCATGATTGGGCAAAATTTGCCCAATCCGGACTCTGAGCTGTGATTGGCATAGTCTTGAACCTGTCTTGCACCTGACCTGTGGTCAGGTGCAAGGCGGTAGCCAGTTACAAGCTTCAGGCCAGTGGAAAAGTGCATTGTGGTGCATTGTGGGCGAACATGTGGCGAACACGCGGAACTGTTCGTAGTTCTCGAACATGCAAACAGGCTATGTTCGAATGGAACTCCGAACCGATCGAACCGAACAGCTCATCCCTACTCAGGACCCTCAACCAGGACAGATTTTGGAGATCACCTTGGGGAAATGCAGACTGAATCCTGCAATCACTGAGCAGCAAATCATATCACCTGTGCTGTGCTTCAGATATCTGGAAAACCTGGTGAGGCGGAGGGTCCTGAGGACAGGTTTGGGAAACACGGATGTAGACCAAATAGCCAATTTGGAAAGTGAGATAAATGGGAGAATTTTTCTGGTTTGGCTATTCTGACCTAGAATTTTCACTTCTCCAGTCATTCTCCTGGTTTTCATCTCTCTCTGAATAACCCTGTTGTCAGTGTTATTCAGAGAAAGGTGACACTACGGATATCTTTTGAGAGAAGTGAAAATTCAAGCGCAAAATAGCCAAACCAGAAAAATTCTCACTTTACCAAATCAGCTATTTTGACCTAGAATTTTCACTTCACCAAAACTTCTCCAGAGTTTCACCTTTCTCTGAATAACCCTGTTGGTATTGAAGGGATTAGGGAAAACTTACAGGTCTATTCAGAGAAAGGTGAAAACAAGGAGAAGTGGCAGGAGAAGAGAACAATGTAGACCAAATAGCCAATTTGGAAAGTGAGATAAATGGGAGAATTTTTCTGGTTTGGCTATTCTGACCTAGAATTTTCACTTCTCCAGTCATTCTCCTGGTTTTCACCTCTCTCTGAATAACCCTGTTGTCAGTGTTATTCAGAGAAAGGTGACACTATGGAGATCTTTTGAGAGAAGTGAAAATTCAAGCGCAAAATAGCCAAACCAGAAAAATTCTCACTTTACCAAATCAGCTATTTTGACCTAGAATTTTCACTTCTCCAGTCATTCTCCTGGTTTTCACCTTTCTCTGAATAACCCTGAATGGGAATTTAGGTAATATATGATTACAAATTCATTGAACCCCATTCTAGAAAATTCTACTTTTTATATCTATTTGTGAGTATTATTTATAAATGAAACATTAAATAATGAAATGCCTATAGATCCAATAGTACTCTGCATAAATGTATACAGTGTGTGTGTGTGTATATAAATATATATATATATATTACATATTGTAATGTGCAAGCAGCATGCATGTTCAGCAGGCCATCAGTTAAGGATGCACTACCTTTCAGCTTAATAATATCCTCAGAGAGCTGTTGAATGTTAAAGATATGCACATATGCCATTAGTCACAATATGAATATGCTCTCTAATTAAACTTGCTAATTTCATGATCTTGGATTACTTGTGGGAAGACATCTGTTCACTTCATTATCGACTTCACCGTGTTTCTAACTTAGATAGTTCTCAGATAAACGCAGCTTGGAAATTCACTGCTCTTTTCAAAGTTTCCAGCTTTGATGTATATGACCAAATAATGTGATATTCCTCAAAATACTTAATACTCAAAATACAAATGTGTGCCACTACACTAGTATGCATAGAAAGCTTCAACTGATTAATTAGTATCTATAAATCTCTATAATAACACTGTCTAGACATTAATGGAGGAATCATAAGTCTTCCCTGTGTTACATTTTACTGACCTCTTTCCGCAAACAATGCTACTGGTAATTGGGAAAAATGTATGCAGACAAATGCTAAATTTGTAAGGGGGAAAGCTCGTTCTAATGTTCTGTTTGCACTCAATCTGTTTTTGCTGTCATCGTGACCCGTACTCTCGTGCTGAATAACATGGCTCATAAACAAACGTGTGCTGCTCATAACATATTTATTACATTGCGGAAGCATCTCTCTGGTTTATTTCAATGTGTTTTATGATTAAGATTTGGTAGTCTGACAATCACTTCTCAGACTGGCCATAGTTGACAAAGGGCTTGATTTAAAGGAGCACTCTATTACAAAATAGAGTTCTCTTTATTTTCCCCTAAATGATTGGGCAGAGGCTGCTGACACCCTCTGTCCAATATTGTTTCTTTTATTTCAGGTGATTTAACTTTTGTCCCTTGCCGCACACGAGTCCTCATCTTTGGCTCACTGACTCCTGAACCTGAAAGTCCCTGAAATTTTTCCACACAATTTACGCTCCTACCCAACTTGCGTAGTGTAGGATCCAAAAAGTATCACACAGCAACACCAGCAGCCAGGATTTTTTAATTTCTCGATTGACAGTCACCAGATTGGTCACTAGTACCCAGTACATACTTGAAAATGAGAGAAATTGCAATGTATCTTCCTGGTAAAATACTTTGCAAATAAATAAATAGTAACATCAGCATGCAGAGCGTGTCAATGTCACACTCTCTGAGACCATTTGCTGTACTGATCAGTCTCAGACAGGCAGCCTATGGATTAGATCCGATCCATCATTCTATGTAGTTGCTACGGAGCTTGCGTTTGTAAAGTCTTCAAAGTCTGTTGCAATGCACAATCTTAGCAATGAAAAGGGGAATGTTACCCTCCGTGGGCGCTCTTCCTACTAGTCTAGAATTAAATAGGTGAACGTGCTGCTGCCTAATAGAGTGAAATGACAATGCTTTGCTATATTGCCAAAATTTCTTTGTTCAATGGAGTGACTTTATCTGGCGCTGCTCGCTAAAATTGAATCGGGTTGGTTGTATATATCACATACACCAGGGTCTGTCTGGGAGATTATGCCTTTGCAGATAAATGGTACAGATAAATGGTACAGAATGGAGATATGTCATCATGTATCAGTGTCCGTCTGGGCAGATTGTGTGTCCATGCAGACAAAATGAAGACAGGATAAATGGTGATAGTATACAGATAGGAATATAGTAAGCTAAGGTGTATTCTAATTATGATGTTGTGTGCCCGTCTCTGCTGGGTTATTAAAAGACAAATATAAATGACATTGCCTTTAAATGTTCAAAAGTCCATAATGTCTTTATAGCCGCAAGGGTACTGGGTGGAGTTGCTTTGTTGATCCTTATCCCTCCTGGGGTCTTTGTTCCCTTTAACCTCCGAGATATAAGCAGAGACAAACGGCAAAGAAAATAGTGCGAACTGTCATTAAACAATTGTCTGGTGGAAGTAAGAATAGCTGCACTTACATGGTCCAGAGCTACATATAGCTCAATGGTCTCGCGTTGTTAGCCCATAAAGGTGGCCGAACATCCCTTCTTTACACTGCTCCTCTTCCTCTTCCTCCTTTGGTAAAGGACTGCACGGCCTGGGATCGCACTCACATAGATCTCTGGGTTTCCGCTGGCAGGTGAATAAGGATAGTGGGAGACGTAGGGTATATAGGTATGGGATTTATTGGTTTTAGAAAGGTAATTACAGATTAAAACAATCTAAAATATGTCTGGTGAATCGAGGGTTCTACAGGACACGTTTCTCCAGTCACAATGCTGGCTTCATCAGTTGTCCGCTGTCCGTGGTTGCAACAATGCTAATATTCGCCACTGTTTGCAACGGTAAACTACTGTATTTACAGGGTTATTCAAAGAGATCCGAATTGCTTGAGCGTTCGGTTACCTTTCTTGGCCATTCGGCTATCCAGAGAGCAGGCAATTCGCCAAATCCTGGAGAATTGCCCGAACATACGGTGCCTGTTCGGTGCCTGTTCGAGGGCAGTGAAAACCCCATGAAAAAGCAATGCTTTGGCTATTCAGAGAACACAAACCAGCAGTGAAAGGTTCTCGAAATGCCCTGCCATTCGGTGGTTTCATGCGGCAAATTTATTCAGGAGAATCCCATAGGCTTCAATGTTAAAAATATTCCCGTTTTAATTCAATATCTAATAAACTGTTCATTATAAAATTCTGCAGTAAAGAGTCTCTTTATTTATAGATTTTTTAGGATATTTTAAGCATTTTTCTTAATTTTTTTTAAAAGTCCGATTTTCTTTTTTTTTTTAAGTTTACTTATTTTTTCTGTAACAGCCCTCTTTATTATCATTCCCTGGACCTCATATGCAAATTTCAGACATTTTCGCTCAGTAGTTTCTTTGCAAACAGTGTTTCACTTTTCAAACATTCATGCAAACTGTTTTCCTAATTTATTTACTGCCCTCTGTCTGCGGTCTCGGCTTTCTCGGCTTTCTCCGGAGGCTTCGCTGCGGGTGATCGGCTCCTGCTCGGGTTTTTCCGTGGTTTTCGGCAGGTTAGTCCAGATGTTTTTGTGGGTTTTCAGCGTGCATTCGCTGGGTTTTGCGGTGAGTTTTCGTCAGGTTTGCGGTAGCTTTTCCCTGCAATTTGGGGACCCTGTGGTGTTTGCTGAATACACCGCAGGGTCACCGAAATGGGATCGGCAAAAGGAACCGAATTGAAGAGAACGAAAAGTCACCGAACGTGCGGTGACTTTTCAAATCTCTTTGAATAACCCTGTTAGTGACTAACCCCCTAAGTCAGAATGTGTTATGCCCTTACTCAAATTTTTCTTGAAAATCATCATTTCTGTTGGTGGTCGTCAGGACCGAGAGGAGATGTTTAAATTGCTCCATTAGTAAATTAAAATATTTTTCCTTCTGATTTAAAGTGTACATTGTGTAAAAGGCCTTGTCCTGTTTCCTTGTGATTTCCATATATCCATATATAGGGATTTTACATGCTCATTTGTTGGTAATTTTGATGACTTTGGTTTTTATGGTTGAAACATATATGGAAAGTACAAAGCACTTCTCTGTTTATTATTTAATTATGTGCCTATCTGTTGTTGTTTTTTTTTCCATATTCTACATCCTTTACATCTCTTTTCATTAGATCAGCTAATTAAATTTCTAAGATTTATGCTGACAGTTTCAGTATGTAAGCTACAATGTTATGTTATGCAGCTTGATATTTTGCAGAAAAAAATGGTATTATATGTACATGTAGGTGGCTGGTAATTTGGTGTGACAGGGTTAAAATCAATAAACATTTTTATAGCTCCATAGATAAATTCCCACTTTTCACTCTAACATAAACATTATCACTCCACGCGAACACACCCACACAGTACTGTATACTACATTATAACATACATAATGCTTGAAGAGAAATATAAAGTTGAATAAGGTCTTGTTTTTTTTTGTTTTTTTTTATAACATCAGTATATTGGATACCATTCCACAATTTACCTCGTTGAAATATGTTTTTGTGTCATGAATGCACATATGGTGACTATTTTAAAAGTGTTTGATTGCAGGAAGACATATTCAGGTAAACACTGGGTATACTTTATTATAATGTTTGCATATATCATGTGTGTTTGTTTATGCCTTTATGGGCACACGTCGTCACTGTATAAATCAGTTTACTTTTGTACTGTTGGTATCTTCTCATACGCTTAGCTAAATCTTCACTGGATGAGACAGTAGATTGTATAATCAATCATCATCTTTGTGTTCTGTCATATTCTTTAGGAAGCCTACTATGGTTGGTGCATAAACTATCTGTGTCAATTGCTCCTGAGCCATAAATGGGTCACCCTGTCTGTGGTTTGAGATTAAAACAGTTAGTCATTCTGATGGGAAGAATTTTATAGAAGATTGGAAAGATAATGCCTAGGAATCGGGTATTTGGAGTTCTTCTCCAGTGGCTCAGGTGTTAGTTACATATTCATTCCTGTTGGACCTCGGAGTTCAATAGGATTTTGTGGAATTGTTTTTGAAAGCTAAGATAGAAATCATCACAAACTGACATAAAACATTTTAGCATTTCTATTGATTTGTGATAAGAATATATGTATGTATTTCTTAGAGTAGAATTGTATGCATATAATATACGTTTTCCACTTCATATGAAAATATCTGTAGTTGAAAATATAAAAGGTCAAGTGAGAATGGCAAGAAGAATTCATAGTAGCATGAAGGTCACACGGATAATGTAATGAAATCATACAGCAAACATGGTTATCCCTGGATTTACAGCATAGATAACATACCATGCATAGAATACAGCACCAGATTACATGAGGTCCTTCTTTGTTATCAAAGAAAATCATGAGAATACAGTTGCTACATGATCACTAAAACAGATTGAATAAATATCCAATTTTAAGAGCATTAAAAAAAACTATAGGACACTGTCAAATTAAGTCCTACACATATGTGCCATATTTTACTGGTTGCAGTATAGTCATTTTAAATGCACAGTTCCTAAAGGATAATTCACTAAATTAAAAAGGTATGGATCCTCACAAGATTCCCATTGATGTGAATAGTCTATGCCAGGGGTGAACAACCTTAGCTCTTCAGTTGGTTTGGACGTACATGTCCCATATGGCTTAGTTGACCTAATGAGTGGCTGAGCCTCATGGGAGATGTAGTTCCAAAACATCTGGAACAAAAGGTTCCTGACACCCGGTCTATGCAGTGGCTATGTGCTACACCCTATACTTGTATTTCAGAGCTGTAGAAAGAAAATTACACTTTCCAGTCAGCTTGTGCTGAAATTCCCAATCTTTTAAAATACTTTTTTTACATGTGATTCCATCATGTCAATCTAGTATTTCAAGACCATACATGGAAATGCAATGTTCCAATCATTAAATGACTGCTGGGCTGTTCACCATAATCACAGTGACAAATCAAATCAAATCAAATCAAATCAAATCAAATCAAAATAAGCTTTATTGGCAGGACCAAATACATTTTAGCATTGCCAAAGCATATGGGGAGGAGGGGGGTAGTGGGACATATATATGGGGGGGGAATGGGCAAGTCCATGGACATTATCAGGGGTAAGGGATAATGTGAAGGGGGATGGGGGCGAGTCCGTGTTGGGGATTTATAAGTCCAGGATCTCTCATGTTCCTCTCAGTCTGTGACATTATGCGACGTATTGGGCAGATATTTTCACCGCCGGCTCCTCTTCTCCCAATATGATGTGGAGTTTCCTCGTCTCTTCTATAGAGGTGAAGTCCGGGATGAGAGCGGAGAGTCTCTGGAAGTGAGTTTCCCTCAGTGCTGAGTACTTGGGGCACTGTAGGAGGAAGTGGACCTCATCTTCCAGGGCCTCCTGGTCACAATGCTGGCACAGTCTATTCTCCCTGGACTTGTAGGTCTGTCTATGCCGCCCTGATTCAATTTCCAGGCTGTGGGCGCTCAGTCTGTACCGGCTCAGGATCTGTCTGTCCTTGGGGTCTTGTAGTACCTCCAGGTATGGGGCCAGTTTGTATTCCCTCTGTAAGGATTGGTAAATGGTGAGTTTCTTGGAGTTTGCTATATCATGTCTCCATTCTCTGATATAGTTTTCCCTGGAATCGTTAATTAGGGCCTTTATTTGATATTTTGTCAGGTTGCCTTCATGGGGGTTTTGGATGATCAGGGTGGATATGAGTTGTTGCAGCCCACATGGTTTTGGATGGTCCTTGTTGGCCAGTAGGGCTTTATGGTGGTATGAGTTGAGGCTGCTGATGTTTAGATGGTCCCAGTATGATAGCGCCCTCTTCTGTACTGCAAGAAGTAAGGGGAGTCTGCCCAGCTCGGCCCGGCAAGCATTGTTAGAGGTGCTCCGATGGACTTGGAGGAGGTGCTTGCAGAATTCCAGATGGAATATTTCTGTTGGGCTGGTGTCCCATTTGGGTTGGTCAGGGTAGGTGATGGGGCCCCATACTTCACTGCCATAAAGGAGGATTGGAGTGATGACACTATCAAAGATTTTAAGCCAGACTCTTACAGGCGGTTTTAGTTTGTAGAGGTCTCTCCTGATGGCATAGAAGGTTCTACGCGCCTTGTCTCTTAGGGCCTCTATGGCTGGTTTGAAACTTCCTGATCGGTTTGTTTCTAGGCCGAGGTATGTGTAGCTGTTGGCTTCATCAAGAGTGCAGTCATTAAGTGTGAAACAGGAACTCCTGGTTTTTGCGTTCTTCCTTTGGAAAACCATGACCTTTGTGACTATGGAACTGTACAAAACAGTGCTCTTTTGGAGTCCCAGGGTCGTCCATACTGTCAACCATCAAAGTTATGATAGGGATTATGGTAGAAAACGTTACTGGTGATGTTTGGAGAGTGTTTTGCAAAAATTGATTATTTTAATGTAGCTATTTGTAAAGGTAAGTATATAACCCATCATGTAGATTAGTAACCATCAGCAATACAAATAACTGGTTCTAGAGCCCATCCTTAAATGCCCCGGAAACAACAAGGTTGAGGGCTAACAAAAACCATAACAGGGCAAAGGAAAGTAGAAGTCCAACCCTGTCTGGTATCCCTATTGGCTAGTATACGAGAAGTGTGGACTAGGAAGACCATTAGACCATTGGCCAGGGGACGAAAGGGATGGAACCTCTGAGTTCTCTCTATACCAGACAGTATAGCAAGAATATAAACCATAGTGACTAGCAGAACAGTGTACCCACAGCAATGCTCCACCAGAATAGATGAAAACAGGAACTTCTCAGGCCTCTGGACTCTATTAACCACCAGAGGGTGTAACACCATTTATATTTGTCTTTTGTGTAAACAATAGATGTCCAGTGAATTAGGTGCATAATATGAACCATGTTTTTATGTAATTTATGTTACAAAAGACATCCCATACATACATATATGCGTTCTTGAATATGATAGGAAGTATCTTTTAAAATATCTTAAAATTGTTTAAAAATGTCAAATTTCTCTATGATCTGTTCAACTGAACTTGTAGAATGAATCTTATTAGACAACATGTATCTGGGTTTATCATCTAAACCTCAATGCGATTGTGAAAGGCAATATATTGCAGTTACCCGACGGTGCAGGTTTATAGAAATCCAACTGAGCTTTCTTTATTGTGCTGTAAAGTGCTAATGTCGAAGATATTAGTTTTGCTACAATTACAGCGGTGCAAAGATTTGCTAACAGAGCACAAATCTGATTAGCTTTTGTTTTTTCTATTATTTTTTATTTGACATAAAGACTGTTTTGAAATTTTGAATTAAATAGTTAGACTCACTAATTATAAGGCACTGTGTTTTTTGCAAGAATTATCTCTCTGGATAAAACAAAAGTACTCCCACTGCTCATCTGTGTTGCATTCAACATTTATTGTATTAAAAATCGCTTTTAGAAGGATAATTACAATTTCAAAAATTAAAAAAAAGGGAGATAATAAAACGCATATTATTATACATGTATTCTGGTGCCACATGATTCACTTGAGATTGTTCCTGAAAAGACTCCATACCTTCCCTGGAGTGAGTGTAATTTTGTATTATATTATTATTGTCCATAATGTTACATGTACTCCAATTGTACCTGCCTAGTCAGTTACATTTTTTGTATCTGTATTTTATTGCCATTGCTGTTTATAGTAGACAGATGTAGCTATTACTGAGTTTCACCATCTCCTTCTTTCATTGAGTCAGTTTCACATCCAAAATAACTCTTTTCATTAACTGTTATTTTATTTTCGTCATCGTCTCTTAACATAAACATACTTGCCTTGCCTTTGTTATGAAAAGAGATGTTCCGTCTCCCCAAACTACAACAGATCTATATCTCCAACACTGATCTCTCTCCTCCTGTCATTTCGAAAGTCAACAATTGTTAATCAGGCATTTCCTCTGGGAAGACCTCTCACCAACTAAAGATTAATTAACATGTCGAAGTCTGAGCTCCCACCAATTCCTCCCTCTAATGTTTTTCCTCTTCAGACTTCGCTATCACGGTCAATGGCATCACTATCTCCCCATCAAGCCAGGTTCGCCGTCTTGGAGTTACACTTAACTCTGCTCTGTCTTTCATCCCCACATCCAGTCTCTTTGTTCCTCCTGCCGCAAACTAATTACGTAATATTTCCAATATTTGGCAATTTCTTACCACTACCACATCAAACAACTCTTCCACACCCTTATAATCTCCCGATTTGACTACTGTAACAATTTTCTAGCTGGCCTCCCAGGCTTATTCGCCTCACTGGCTGCTGTGTCTCTGCCACTACTCTCTGTGAGTCTCTTCACTGGCTTCCCATCCACTGCAGAATTAAATTCAAAATTCTCACCCTGACCTACAAAGTCCTCATTAACTCTGCTACCTGCTGCCTGTCCTCACTAATCACCAAATACACCCCAGCTTGCTCCCTAAGGTCAAACAGCTACCTGTGCCTAGCATCTCCCAGCATCGCCCCTTCCCATGCTAGACTGCAGGATTTCTCACACGCAGTTCCCATCCTCATGAATAGGGATGAGCCGAACACTCCCCGAGTTCGGTTCGAGCCCGAACCCGAACTTCCCATTTGTTCAGGTCCGAACCCGAACTCGAATCCAATGCAAGTCAATGGGGCTGAAAATTCGGTTTTTAGAGTGCTCTCCAAGAGGGCATATATGCTACATATTTGCCATAAAAGGTGTATGGGGGTCCGTGTAGTGCCCTGGGGGACAGGAAACAAGAACAAAAAGTTAAAAAAAAAAGTTTTTAAAGAGACAGTGAGTTTTCCATGAAATAAGGGTTAAAAATAAAAAACAAAAATTCCTTCAAATATCATGCCTAGGAGGTCCCCATAACCTGCCCGTGAAGTGGCAGATTTCTAGGATGTATAGAAACACTTAAAAAAAAAAATGACGTTTCATATGACGGTAAATGCTTTTCCTTTAATCTATCCATAAACAACTGCTTGGGGCGGCAGTCTGTATGAAAAGAGGAGACATTTTCGTACACGCAGAAAAATTTTACTGATTTTTTGGGCTAAATTATTGTGAAATATATGCAGGCTTTGGATGAATGTAACAAGAGGTGCTTTAAAATTGGTCCTTTAGCGTCCCCAACAGTGCCGTCACACCGTAACCCCTCTGAGGATATGAATCTGATACAGGCGTCAGGGTCAGTGCACCCAAATATTGTGCTTTTGGTGCCAGGCCTGCAAGTACTATCATACAGTAACCCCTCTGTGGTATTGTGGAAGAATGCAGGGGTGAACCATGTGGTCCTATATTGAAAAGATATGATTCTGGTCAAGGTGTCAGTGCACCCAGATATTGTGCCTTTAATGCCAGGCCAGCAAGTATCATCATACAGTAACCCCTCTGTGGTATTGTGGAAGAGTGCAGGGGTGGACCATGTGGTCCTATATTGAAAAGTTTTTTATCTGTTAATGGGCGTCAGTGCACCCAGATATTGTGCCTTTAATGCCAGGCCAGCAAGTATCATCATACAGTAACTAGGGATGAGCTGTTCGGGTTCGGACGGTTCGGGGTTCGACCCGAACTTAGCCTGTTCGAGTAGATCGCGAACACCGAACATTTCCGGGTGTTCTCTGCATGTTCGACCACAATGGACCACAATGCATTTTCCCACTGTCCTGAAGCTCCTAATTGGCTACAGATTTGCACCTGACCACAGGTCTGGTGCAAGACTGGTTCAACACTATGCCAATCACTGCTCAGAGTCCTGATTGGTCAAATTTTGGCCAATCATGGGCTCACAGAGCTAAGTCCCGCAGCACACTATATAATGTTTCCACGCGCCCGATTCTGCATGCATATCAGAGGAGATTTCAAAGGAGATAGTTGTGTCTTGTTACTGCCGGTCTGCCACGCTACTGGGGGGGTCTCATTTCTACCAAATATCAGGGAATTTAGGTGATGTGTGTCTTGTCACTGTGCCAGCAAGTTTTTTTGGGGTTTACAACTTTAAAACATTTGTGAATTGAGGTGATCTTCTGGGTCTTGTCACTGTGCCAGCAAATCTTTTTGGGGCTCACTAATTTCTTTAAAACATTTGTGAATTAAGGTGATCTGTGTCTCGTCACACAGCCAGCAAGTTTTTTTGGGGCTCACTAATTTCTTTAAAACATTTGTGAATTAAGGTGATCTGCGTCTCGTCACACAACCAGTACCACACATTATTTTGGGGCTCACTAATTTCTTTAAAACATTTGTGAATTAAGGTGATCTGTGTCTTGTCACACAAACAGTACCACACATTATTTTGGTGCTCACTAGTTTCTTTAAAACATTTGTGAATTAAGGTGATCTGTGTCTTGTCACACAAACAGTACCACGCATTATTTTGGGGCTCACTAATTTCTTTAAAACATTTGTGAATGAAGGTGATCTGTGTCTCGTCACACAGCCAGCAAGTTTTTTTGGGGCTCACTAATTTCTTTAAAACATTTGTGAATTAAGGTGATCTGTGTCTCGTCACACCACACAGCCAGCAATTTTTTTTGGGGCTCACTAATTTCTTTAAAACATTTGTGAATTAAGGTGATCTGTGTCTCGTCACACAACCAGTACCACACATTATTTCGGGGCTCACTAATTTCTTTAAAACATTTGTGAATTAAGGTGATCTGTGTCTTGTCACACAGCCAGCAAGTTTTTTTGGGGCTCACTAATTTCTTTAAAACATTTGTGAATTGAGGTGATCTGTCTCTTGTCACTGGCTGCCAGCTATCAGTTTGTCTCACTGAGTTAAACCAGAGTTCTGTAAATCTTTATACCAGAGTTGAATCAGAGTTCTGTATATATTAATCTATATATCACTCACCATGTCTGAAAGAACAAAAAGGACAGGCAGACGCTCCCAGACACAGATAAGAGGGCAAGCAGCCCCTGTGTCGGGAGGCTGTGCCTCTGGTCGTGGTGGACGTGGTGCATCCTCTGCAGGGGCACACTTGTCCTTTCTAACTGGTGCTGGCCGTCTTAAGCAGCAGCAACATACAGAGGACTTGGTGGATTGGCTAACCAGGCCATCCTCATCCTCCGAGTCCTCTGCCAGCCAGGCTTCTAGTGCTTTACAGTCCACCTCAGCTGCCAAAGCATCTAATGCAGCCTCCATGTCCACAGCTACTCCTACCGTAGCCTCGCTATCACACACGGAGGAGTCAGCTGAATTATTTGACTACAATGAGAGTGACATGCTGCTTGAGGATGCGCAGCAAGTACAGTGCTCTGATTCAATCTCTGAGGTTGAGCAAGGGAGTATAATCAACCTAGAGGAAGGGGGTGCCAGTGATGACACACAAATAACTGGCACTCATGTTGCCCCAGCAGCTGCAGCATACTGACAAGTTGGCTCCAGTGACGAGGAGATAGGGGGTGAAGATAACATTGATGATGAGGTCACTGACTCCACCTGGGTGCCAGATCGAACTGAGGAATCAAGTGAGGAGGAGGGGGAGGAGGAGGAAGAGGAGGTACAGCAAACACGAGGCACAACATCCTCTGTGACCAACCGTAGCACTAGCCAGTCCAAGCCCTCACATGTCAGAGCTGCTCCGCTGCAGAGCGCTGTTGTCTAAAAGAACACATGCAGGAACTCTGCTTTCTGGGAGTTCTTTAAAAAATGTGCAGCAGACCCCACCGTTGCTATTTGTAATCTATGTCAGATGAGGCTGAAGCGTGGGATAAACACCGGACACTTGGGTACCACGTGCTTGAGGCAACATATGAACAAGTGCCACATATCCCGTTGGTGCAAAACTTTGCGTAGGTCCTCCTCCTCCTCCTCATCTGTCTCTACCCACACTGTATGTCCTGCCATGTCATTGCCTACAACCTCCAGCGACAGGGATGATGCTACAGTAATGGATGTACCAGCAGGTCCTTCCTCACAATGTGACATCATCCCAGTAGTTGAAGATTTATGCAGTCAGATTACGTTGCCGCAGCTGCTGCAGCGAAAGAAAAAATATAGTCCCAACCATCCCCAAGCACAGCGTTTAAATGCCAGCTTAGCAAAATTACTCGCTTTGCAGCTGCTGCCTTTCCAGCTGGTGGACTCTGCTCCCTTCTGTGAATTTGCTGAATGTGCTGTACTACAGTGGCAGGTTCCAAAATGCCATTACTTTTCACGCAAGGCCATTCCAGCACTATACCAGCACGTGGAAGACAATGTTATCCAGTCATTGGGACAGGCAGTTAGCAGCAAGGTGCATGTGACTTTAGACACGTGGTCCAGCAAGCATGGACAGGGTCGTTACGCAGTGTGCCGTGAAGGAAATGTAACTCTGAATGCAGCTGGGAGGGATCCAAGACAGGGCTCTGTGCTGGAGCTTGTTCATCCACCACGCCTCCAGAAAGCTGCTTGTATGAGATCTGTCTGCTCCACCACCACCACCTCTTCCTCCTCCTCCTCCTCCTTCTCTGTCTCTGGCGAAGTGGCAGTTAAACCGACGCCTGACAGGGTCTATGCAATGGCTCAAGCAAAAGATGCCATACTGTGCTTGAGCTGGTTTGTTTAGGGGACAGGAGCCACACCGGGTCAGAAATTTTGTCAGCTCTGCAGGGGCAGGTGCAGAGATAGTTAACACCACGCCAGCTTCAGCTGGGAATGATCGTCTGCGATAATGGCAGCAACCTTCTCTCCGCCCTACGCAAGGGTAAATTGACACATGTACCATGCCTAGCACACGTCCTAAATCTGGTGGTACAGCGTTTCCTAACCAAGTACCCAGGGCTGCCAGAGCTTCTCATCCAGGCCAGAAAGGTCTGCAGCCACTTCAGACGGTCATTCCCAGCAAGCGTTCGCCTGACAGAAATTCAAAGAGAATTCCACCTTCCCACAAACCGTCTGATCTGTGACATGCCCACCAGGTGGAACTCGACATTAGCAATGCTGCAGCATCTGCACAAGCAGCAGAGGGCCATCAACGAGTACCTGTGTGAGTATGGCACAAGGACAGGTTCAGGTCAACTTGGTTTCCCCCCCCCACAGTAGCTGATGATCAAGGATGCATGCACTGTACTGTCACCATTTGAGGAGGCAATGAGGATGGTGAGCAGGGACAGTGCATGCATCAGTGACACAATTCCTTTAGTGTTCCTGCTGGAGCACACTCTGCAGGGAATTATAGATGTGGCTCTAGAGGCAGAGCAGCGGGAGGAAGAGGAGGCCTTCCCTTGCTCTCAAGGCCCCAGTCTTTCCGCAGACAGCAGTCCAGCGGGTCCTACTCAGATCAGGAAGGAGGAGGAGGAGGAGGACTATTTAAGTAGTGGGGGCATTGAAGGTGGGGATTCCTCAAGGGAGGTTTTGTGTGCCCAGAAACAGAAGGGCTTGGGAGCACAGGATGACAAAACTTGAGGACGCTCTAAAGCGACACTTGTGTAACACCTTTCCAGGCACTGGTAGATTACCAAGTGCTGACACACATGCTTCTGAGGCTGCAGGTGATCAGAGGAATAGCGGTGAAGGCCAGGGCCGCTTGACTGATGCTTTTTAAAAAAAAATTTAGTCCACGACGCCCAAGGACGTCAAATGTAGGCACCCATGCCAGCGTCTTCACCATATGGTGCAGGACTACCTAGGGGCAAGGGCAGACCTGGGATACCTTTCCAGCAGATGATCCACTGGCTTACTGGTTTTGAGATTGGATCCACTGGCCAGAACTTAGCCAATATTGCTATGCAGCTACTAGGTTGCCCTTCATCTAGCGTGCTTTCCGAAAGGACGTTCAGTGCCGCTGGAGGTTTTGTCACAGACAAAAGAGTGCGTCTGTCCACCGACTCTGTAGACCGGCTGACATTTATATAAAAATGAATCAGTCCTGGATCAGCAGCTATCAATCCCCTGATGCTGAAGTAATGGAATAGATAGGGGCTGTCCTCTCTGCATTCACAAAACCTCCAGCACTGAACTCTTCCACAATACCACAAAAGGGTTACGGTTGTGAAGGCACTTGCTGCCATGAAAGGCACAATATTTGGCTGCACTGACGCCTGTGCCAGATTTTATATTTTAATTTTTGAACAGCAGGGTCCAACCCTGCACTCTTCCACAATACCACAGAGGTGTTACTGTATGATGATACTTGCTGGCCTGGCATTAAAGGCACAATATCTGGGAGCACTGACGCCCATTAACAGATAAAAAAACACTTTTCAATATAGGACCACATGGTCCACCCCTGCACTCTTCCACAATACCACAGAGGGGTTAGGCTAGGGTCAGATGAGCGCATTTTCTACGGACTGTGCGTCCATGCAGTACAGACTACTACTGACTGACTATCAGGTAGTGGCCACACAGTCGGTTTTTTCACGGACTTATTTTTTGACTGATGTAGCAGGGAAAAATAAATTACAATGAAAGAACATTCTGTCCGTCAAAAATGCTGGACGTATAAATGCAGTCCGTCTGACCTTGTTGCATCACTCACACAACAAAGCTATGCGGACGTTGTGGACGTGGCGCACTCTGCACGTCCGTTCTAGCAGTATTACGTTCTTGCCTAACCTGTGTCCGTTTTGCAGCGTCCGTCAGCCCCCGCACTTCTGTGCGGAACGTACTTCGTGTGTGGGGCTCCATTTAACACAATTGTATGCTATCACGGACGTACTTATGTGCGGGCAACACGGACGTTAACACTGCGTTCGTCTGACCCCAGCCTTACTGTATGATGATACTTGATGGCCTGGCATTAAAAGCAGAATATCTGGGTGCACTGACACCCATTACCAGATCAAAAACTTTTCAATATAGGACCACATGGTCCACCCCTGCACTCTTCCACCATACCACAGAGGGGTTACTGTATGATGATACTTGCTGGCCTGGCAGTCTTGCACCAAAGGCAGAACATCTGGGTGCACTGACGCCCATTCCCAGATTCTTATCTTTTTAATATAGGACCGCATGGTCCACCATTGCATTCTTCCACAATACCACAGAGGGGTTACTGTATGATAGTACTTGCATGCCTGGCACTAAAGGCACAATATCTGGGTGCACTGCCACTGACGCTTGTATCAGATTCATATCCTCAGAGGGGTTACGGTGTGACGGCACTGTTGCCGACGCTAAAAGCCCAATTTTAAAGCACCTATTGTTACTTTCATCCAAAGCCTGCATAAGTTTCACAATAATTTAGCCAAGAAAATCACAAAAATTTTTCTGCGCGTCCTAAAATGTCTTTTCATACAGACTGCCGCCCCAAGCAGTTGTTTATGGATAGATTAAAGGAAAAGCATTTATCGTCATATGAAACTTCATTTTTTTTGTTTTTAAGTGTTTCTATACATCCTAGAAATCCGCCACTTCACGGGCAGGTTATGGGGACCTCCTAGGCACGATATTTGAATAAATTTTTGGTTTTTATTTTTAACCCCTTATTTCATGGAAAAACTCACTGTCCCTTAAAAACATTTTTTTTTTAAAACTTTTTGTCCTTGTTTCCTGTCCCCCAGGGCACTACCCGGATCCCCATACACCTTTTATGGAAAATATGTAGCATATATGCCCTCTTGGAGGGCACTCTAAAAAAACGAATTTTAAGCCCCATTGACTTGCATGGGGTTCGAGTTCGGGTTCGGTCCCGAACAAATGGGAAGTTCTGGTTCAGGCTCGAACCGAACTCGGAGAGTGTTCGGCTCATCCCTAACAGTAACCCCTTTGTGGTATTGTGGAAGAATGCAGGGGTGGACCATGTGGTCCTATATTGAAAAGATATGATTCTGGTCAAGGCGTCAGTGCACCCAGATATTGTGCCTTTAATGCCAGGCCAGCAAGTATCATCATACAGTAACCCCTCTGTGGTATTGTGGAAGAGTGCAGGGTTGGACCCTGCTGTTAAAAAAATTAAAATGATATAAATCTGGCACAGGCGTCAGTGCAGCCAAATATTGTGCCTTTCATGGCAGCAAGTGCATTCACACCGTAACCCTTTGTGTGGTATTGTGGAAGAGTTCAGTGCTGGAGGTTTTGTGCATGCAGAAGACATACCCGATCTATTCCGTTACTTCGGCATAAGGGGATTGATAGCTGCTGATCCAGGACTGATTCATTTTTATAAAGGTCAGCCGGTCTACAGAGTCGGTGGACAGACGCACTCTTTTGTCTGTGACAAAACCTCCAGCGGCACTGAACGTCCTTTCGGAAAGCACGCTAGATGAAGGGCAACCTAGTAGCTGCATATCATATTGGCTAAGTTCTGGCCAGTGATCCAATCTCAACACCCAGTAAGCCAGTGGATCATCTGCTGGAAAGGTATCCAGGTCTGCCCTTGCCCCTAGGTAGTCCTGCACCATATGGTGAAGACACTGGCAATGGGTGCCTACATTTGACGTCACTGGGCGTCGATGTCTAAAAAAATTTAAAAAAGCATCACTCAAGCGACCCTGGCCTTCACCACTATTCCTCTGATCACCCGCAGCCTCAGAAGCACGTGTGTCAGCACTTGGTAATCTACCAATGCCTGGAAAGGTGTTACACAAGTGTCGCTTTAGAGCGTCCTCAAGTTTTTTCATCCTGTGCTCCCTCTGTGCGGGCAGGATGAGCTCTGCAACTTTCCCCTTGTATCGTGGATCAAGAAGGGTTGCCAACCAGTAATGATCCCTCTCCTTGATAGCACGAATCCTGGGGTCCTTTAGCAGGCTTTGCATCATTAGGGAGCCCATGCAGCGTAGGTTGGAGGTGGCATTAGCTTCCGAGTCTTCCTGGTCAATGAGGATGACCGTATCGTGCACTTCCTCCTCCCAGCCACGCACTAGCCCTTCTGTTTCTGGGCACACAAACCCTCCTTGAGGAATCCCCACCTTCAATGCCCCCACTACTTAAATATTCCTCCTCCTCCTCATCCTCTTCCTGTCTGATCTGAGTAGGACCCGCTGGAATGCTGTCTGCAGAAAGACTGGGGCCTTCAGAGCTAGGGAAGGCCTCCTCTTCCTCCCGCTGCTCTGCCTCTAGAGCCACATCTATAATTCCCCGCAGAGTGTGCTCCAGCAGGAACACTAAAGGAATTGTGTCACTGATGCATGCACTGTCCCTGCTCACCATCCTCGTTGCCTCTTCAAATGGTGACAGTACAGTGCATGCATCCTTGATCATCAGCCACTGTGGGGGGGAACAAGTTGGCCTGAACCTGTCCTTGTGCCATACTCACACAGGTACTCGTTGATGGCAATCCGCTGCTTGTGCAGATGCTGCAGCATTGCTAATGTCGAGCTCCACCTGGTGGGCATGTCACAGATCAGACGGTTTGTGGGAAGGTGGAACTTTTTTTGAATTTCTGCCAGGTGAACACTTGCTGGGAAGGACCGTCTGAAGTGGCTGCCTACTTTTCTGGCCTGGATGAGAAGCTCTGGCAGCCCTGGGTACTTGGTTAGGAAACGCTGTACCACAAGATTTAGGACGTGTGCTAGGCATGGTACATGCGTCAATTTAACCTTGCATAGGGCGGAGAGAAGGTTGCTGCCATTATCGCAGACGATCATTCCCAGCTCAAGCTGGCGTGGTGTTAACCATATCTGCACCTGCCCCTGCAGAGCTGACAAAATTTCTAACCCGGTGTGGCTCCTGTCCCCTAAACAAACCAGCTCAAGCACAGTATGGCATCTTTTTGCTTGAGCCATTGCGTAGACCCTGTCAGGCATCGGTTTAACTGCCACTTCACCAGAGACAGAGAAGGAGGAGGAGGAGGAGGAGGAGGAAGAGGTGGTGGTGGTGGAGCAGACAGACCTCATACAAGCAGCTTTCTGGAGGCGTGGTGGATGAACAAGCTCCAGCACAGAGCCCCATCTTGGATCCCTCCCAGCTGCAATCAGAGTTACCCAGTGTGCCGTGAAGGAAATGTAACGACCCTGTCCATGCTTGCTGGACCACGTGTCTAAAGTCACATGCACCTTGCTGCTGACTGCCTTTGCCAATGACTGGATAACATTGTCTTCCACGTGCTGGTATAGTGCTGGAATGGCCTTGCGTGAAAAGTAATGGCATTTTGGAACCTGCCACTGTGGTACAGCACATTCAGCAAATTCACGGAAGGGAGCAGAGTCCACCAGCTGGAAAGGCAGCAGCTGCAATGCGAGTAATTTTGCTAAACTGGCATTTAGACGCTGTGCTTGGGGATGGTTGGGACTATATTTTTTCTTTCGCTGCAGCAGCTGCAGCAACGTAATCTGACTGCGTAAATCTTCAGCTACTGGGATGATGTCACATTGTGAGGAAGGACCTGATACATCATTACTGTAGCATCATCCCTGTCGGTGGAGGTTGTAGGCAATGATATGGCAGGACATACAGTTGGGGTAGAGACAGATGAGGAGGACCTACGCAAAGTTTTGCACCAACGGGATGTGTGGCACTTATGAGGTGGACTTTAAAGCACTACAAGCCTGGCTGGCAGAGGACTCGGAGGATGAGGATGGCCTGGTTAGCCAATCCACCAAGTCCTCTGTATGTTGCTGCTGCTTAAGACGGCCAGCACCAGTTAGAAAGGACAAGCGTGCCCCTGCAGAGGATGCATCACGTCCACCACAACCAGAGGCACAGCCTCCTGATACAGGGGCTGCTTGCCCTCTTATCTGTGTCTGGTAGCGTCTGCCTGTCCTTTTTGTTCTTTCAGACATGGTGAGTGATATATAGATTAATATATACAGAACTCTGATTCAACTCTGGTATAAAGATTTAAAGAACTCTGGTATAACTCAGTGAGACACACTGATAGCTGGCAGCCAGTGACAAGAGACAGATCAACTCAATTCACAAATGTTTTGTAGAAATTAGTGAGCCCCGAAATACAGCGTGGTACTGGATGTGTGACGAGACACAGATCACCTCAATTCCCAAATGTTTTGTAGAAATTAGTGAGCCCCAAAATAATGCGTGGTACTGGTTGTGTGACAAGAGACAGATCACCTCAATTCACAAATGTTTTGTAGAAATTAGTGAGCCCCAAAATACTGCGTGGTACTGGATGTGTGACGAGACACAGATCACCTCAATTCCCAAATGTTTTGTAGAAATTAGTGAGCCCCAAAATAATGCGTGGTACTGGTTGTGTGACAAGAGACAGATCACCTCAATTCACAAATGTTTTGTAGAAATTAGTGAGCCCCAAAATACTGCGTGGTACTGGATGTGTGACGAGACACAGATCACCTCAATTCCCAAATGTTTTGTAGAAATTTGTGACCCCCAAAATACTTGCTGGCAGTGACAAGACACAGATCACCTCAATTCCCAAATGTTTTGTAGAAATTTGTGACCCCCAAAATACTGCGTGGTACTGGCTGTGTGACAAGACACAGATCACCTCAATTCACAAATGTTTTAAAAAAATTAGTGAGCCCCAAAAAGATTTGCTGGCACAGTGACAAGACCCAGAAGATCACCTCAATTCACAAATGTTTTAAAGAAAGTTGTAAACCCCAAAAAAACATGCTGGCACAGTGACAAGAGACACATCACCTAAATTCCCTGATATTTGGTAGAAATGAGACCCCCCCAGACCCCCCCAGTAGCGTGGCAGACCGGCAGTAACAAGTCACAACTATCTCCTTTGAAATCTCCTCTGAAATGCGTGCAGAATCGGCGCGTGGAAACATTATATAGTGTGCTGCGGGACTTAGCTCTGTGAGCCCATGATTGGGCAAAATGTGCCCAATTAGGACTCTAAGCGGTGATTGGCATAGTGTTGAACCAGTCTTGCACCAGACCTGTGGTCAGGTGCAAGGCTGTAGCCAATTACGAGCTTCAGGCCAGTGGGAAAATGCATTGTGGTCCATTGTGGTCAAACATGCGGCGAACACCCGGAAATGTTCGGTGTTCGCGATCTCATCGAACAGGCCAAGTTCGGGTCGAACCCCGAACCGTCCAAACCCGAACCGCTCATCCCTACTCATGAACACGCTCCCTCGTACTGTTCGACTTTCCCCTAATTTCCCTTCCTTCAAATGCCGCATTGAGAGATTCCTATTCAGGGAAACCTATCACCCAGCTAACTAATACACTTCACTGCCCCAACTAGCCCATCACTCTCACCTTGTAGTCCTCTCCTCCTGTTCCTCATCCTCCAACTCTTCTAGATTGTAAATTCCCACTGGAAGAGGGCCCTCATCTCCTCCGGTGTTGGTTTGTCAAATGTTGTTCCTTCTCAATGTATTGTAACACTGTCTATATTGTACCCGTTGTTCAGCACTGTGGAATATGTTGGTGCTATATAATTAAAGAATAATAATAACAGATCACATGATTACATATTTCCTGCCATCCACTTTTTCATCATGTCTCATTCGCTCCTATAAAAAGCCCTCATAGTACACTTATAAGATGCAGCTAATCCATTAATTCCAGTCTTTTGGAAGACATATCTGCTCTGACCATAATAAACTGTTATTTGAAACTTGACAGGAAATAGGCAGAGATGCATTTTATTAATGAATTGGTTCCTACAGATCATGCTATATTGTATAAATGGACCAAATTCTAATCTGATAATGGCTAGCTACTTCATTTCCTTCATCTCTGCATCTTCTTTTATTTTCACTTTGTTTTGACTTTTTACTCCAACATAATGTGCTTTTTACGGTAACCACCCAACAGACTATCCGTGAGTGGTAGATTCTGGTACTTGCATTTATTTCTATGTTTGAAAGTTGAAACTCAATAAAAATCATATTAAACGTAATGAATGGATATACAATATTTGAACTTTACAGACATGACCAGCTTTTCAATATGTACCATATGGATTGTGTAATTACATTACTATAATGCTGAAGTATACACAACAATAAATTTATTCCACAAATCATTTATAATGAAATCATAAAATCATAATCCTAATATTGAAGTGGATGAAAAAGTACTATATTTCAAGCTTCTATATTTACAAGTAGGGTACTGTTAAATAACTCATTTGAACTCATAGGCCAAATAACTCATAACATGGAACCCATAGGCCAAAAGAGCTGAGTTGAAGAAACTACCCAGTATGTCTGTTCTAAATTGTGAAGATTCATGGTTAATTCCCTACATTTTTCAAATCCAGCACTGTTTTGATGGTTTATGGCTCACTGAGTAATCCTGATGCTCTGTGTCCACATATAGAATTCTGCATGTCTGCCATAGGTACGTCTGGTTTTCTAAACTATTAGTTCGGTATAGAGTTTATTCAGAGGTGCTCTTTCATTCAGCGCACTTCGGCAAGAACAATTTGCCGACCCTGCGATGAATTCAGCATTTATGGCAGGGTCCCCGAAGTGTGACGAATCAATCCTAAGAATGGCGTCGATAAACCTTCTGAACGCATTCAATAAACCGAAGACCGCTGCAGAAAAATCACCGAACCGATCTGATAAACTGCCGAACGCAGCCGCAAACCTGCACAACACAGCCGATGATCCATCAAACAGACCACCAAACTACTCTGACCAGCCGTTGACCGCTGCTGAAAAAAGCCGAACAGCCACCTACAGGGGTAGAAACAAACAATAATAAAAATTAATAAAAACGAGGAATTGTTATACATTGAAACCTATGGGATTCGCTGGTTTAAACCTGTCAAACAAAACCACCGAAAATCTGGGCATTTCACCAACTTTTAACAGCTGTTCTCTGAATAGATTAACCATTACTTCTCTATGAGGAATTTCACTGCTGACGAATTGCACTGCACTTTGCTGGCAATTCTCCAATATTTACCGAATTGCCAGCATTTTAAATAGATGAATTGTCACGAAGTTGCACTGTACCGTGTAATTCGGTGGCCAATTCGGCTCTCTTTAAATAACCCCTTAAGTGTTTCATTCTATAGACCCTGCCTAACACATTGCACTTAGATCTTTCTATATCAAGCTAAAGATTTATTTCTACAATCTTTCCTTAGACAGCATTATATCTCAAACTTATATAACATAAATAATTTGTCTCTTTTGTCGCTTTCTGAAATCCATTTAAAGTTTTCAAAGAAAACTATAAAAATATTTCCTTCCACGAGTATACATTGCATTGAATGATTTGTGTAGAATTTAAGAAATGACAGGTCAATTGTTTGTAGTGTGTAATATTGACCATGCATTTCTTTCCAATTCATTTCCAGATCACAGGCAAAATGAATACCAAAGATTAGCAGGGCAGGAGGCCTTCAACCATAGCCACCTGTTGCATGCTTGACTTGATAGGCTAATTGCCTTTCTAGGTAAAAAAAAAATGAGGAATGCGGCTTCATAATAAATTTAAAATAGTCTCATCAGGGAAACTGACAGAAACCCTATAAGTAAACTATAGAAACCTAAGCTAGCAATATAAATGTACTCCTTTCTAATTGAATGCTCCTAGCTCCTAAACCAGTAAAATCATTTAGCATGTTCTATGTTATGTCAATAATGTCATTTTTATATTCTTGTGTTCTTTCAGAAATTGGTTAATTTCCACAGGTAGCTGTTTTATTGTTAATCTAGCTCCTCTTTGGTGTGATGCTGTTCAGTGTGGCTTTAGGGTGCAGATGCAAGAGTATTACTCTATGTGAAAATGTTGCACATAAGAGTAATATTTAAAAAAAACATCACCATATACATATACAATGATACTTAAGAGTTATATGTACATATATTTGTAGTATATTTTGGATATACATAATATAATAAAAGTGTAATCCGACATTTTCATATAATTAATACATTTCATTTTTTTACAGGAATGTGAGTTCTGCTGGAGAGGATGCACGTAGAAGAATGCGGGAGTGTGATGGACTCACAGATGCTTTGCTGTATGTTATCCAGTCTGCCCTAGGAAGCAGTGAAATAGATAGCAAGGTGAGTGTTTGTGTCTTCTGTTGTCTTTTATAACAAAGCTAAGCAGAAAAAGGATCTGATCAAAGATTTAACAAAAGGAGTACAAATTATAAATGACAATATACAGTGTATATTGCCTTTATATTGCCAAATAAATTTGATATGGGTATCAGTGCTGTAAGGCATAGTTTACAATGAGGTTAAATACTTTCAAACACCTTAAAATATTTTCTTATTGAAGCTATGCATTTCATTTCCCATCATATTTATTTCTGATTTGAAATTACATCTTTCTTACAAATTGGTGGTAATGTCATGGGTACCATGTTTGCTCCTGAATATGTTATAATTTTTCCCATTAGATCCTGGTTTATAGATTTAGTCATACATAAGTCGCCTACTGATGACCGAGTCGTACGCAGGGAGACAAGAAATGCACAAAAATACACGAACACTTAACTTTGGAATAATATATATTTATTATATATATACTGGCCACAGCTAAAAACTCCACACAATATACCCACCACCATGACATAAAAATTGCCATAACAAATATAACATAATAACACAGTGCTGAAAGGGGACTCCACACAACCACCACACACCTCCAAAACAACCAACCACAAAATCCTCCCATCTCCCAACCATCTGATCCACAAATAACCTAAATAAAAGGAACCCCTACCCAGCACTGCCTACAAGCCCCCGCCGTGACAAAAAGGGGCCCAACAAAACTAATATCCTAACTAAAAACCAACCTCTCCCGTAACTAAATAGAAAAGGGGTGGGAGGGTGGTGATTTTAACCCGCTCTACCTCATGAGAAAAGGCGCACAGAGCCTCCCTTCACGCGCCTTAAGTACCCTCCTGGAAACTCCACCCCCACATCTCCTGCTCAAACCCCCACACGTGCTATAAACGGTTCTAGAAAAATCCTCCCTGCGTCCTGGCATCAGAGGCAACTTAAGGGCCCTACGCCTTAGGTGCTTCAGGCCTTCATAATATGAAATTAAAATAAATGGCATAAGTATTTTATTTGCCATGAAAACATAGTGTTATGTAAAATACATGCACCATAAATACTCATTGAAACTATTGATCTTCACTGGATTCCTGTACTATATAATATATTTTCATTTGAAGTAGCAAAAAAAGACAATTAATATATTTCCAAGCTCTCATCTGCATATATAATACTCATTAAATCTAGTGTTTCGGCATTATACAAGCAAATTATGTGTTTTTATAACTTACGAATTTATATCTGTCCAAATCAATGGGTATACCAAAGACACTGTGTGACAGTGTTGAACAACAGGTATTGACAGATAATGCATTGGCTAGGGGCAATGATCAAGATACAGAGAATTTATGTAAGTGATAGGTTGTTATTTATATGCATTAAAGGGGTTATAGCAGAAAGGCTAAACTTTTATTTATGTTTTTATATATATATATAGTAAAAATATAGGGAGGCCTATTTAAAGGTGTAAACAGTTCTCAGTTAAAGGGAGTACATTATTCCACATTTACTGTATGTTTACAAGCCATCCTCTCCACTTTTTCCCCTGGTTCTCAAAAATATCTGATAGCAATTTCCATGTGTACCTTTTGATTACGTAATTAATCTGCTGTTTGTTTTATTTATTTGTGTATAGACCGTAGAAAACTGTGTATGTATTTTGAGGAACCTCTCGTACCGGTTAGCTGCAGAAACATCTCAGGGACAGCAGATGGGAACTGATGAACTAGATGGCTTGCTTTGTGGGGACAACAATGGCAAAGACACTGAAAGTTCAGGGTGCTGGGGCAAAAAGAAGAAGAAAAAGAAATCTCAGGATCAGGTAAGCTGATACTTCAAAGGTGTCATGTATAACAATCTTAAAAGGCATTTTATCTTAACTTTCATTTTATTAGCAAGAGCTATTGTAACTAAGTAATATGCATCTTAGATAATGGAATAATCTACCATTAAAATGGGAGGAGGAAATGGAGGGGTTAAACATTTTAAACATTGATGTCTCCTGACCAGGTGTCAAGTCCGAAAAAATGAAGTGTGGGAACTAACCAAGATTTCTGTCCTCCAATTAGCAATTGCCATCTCGCACTTAGCATAAACACACTCTCAAATCTGATATATTTATGTATATACTGTATATGAATTTTAGCAAAACTATGTGATAATTCACAATAGATCTTTTAATTAATAGGGAAACATATGACTGAACACCTGCATGCAAGTTTTTAACATTTAGTATGATTTTAAACTTGCCAGTGTTGTGCTTTCTTGGCACTGGCCAGGACGTGTCATGCTGCTGGCTTCCTGGAAGCTGCGGATGTCATGTAACCATGGGAGGCTGGAACACCTGAGCAAGCGTTCAGGCATTGAAAAGTTTTTTCATTTTCCAAGTGCATTGAGAGCCACCGTTGAGTGCTGAGTCCTAACTGTCCTGAAATACAGGAACCAGACATCATCGCGCAGTTTCTGAGTGGGACTATGCTGAATCAGACTTCAAAGACTCCCTTGGAGGAGGGGTGAGGACACTCAGGTGACTGTGACCACTGAAGTTACTTAGACTGGTCACAGTGCATAGAGTGTTCCTTTAAACTTATAATAGAAATAACTATTTTGTACTTTTTGTGTTTTATCTGCAAAATATTGCCATGTGGAAGCTATACCGATGGGAGAAAATATGGAGGAAAAGAGCATTGAGATGATACAATGTTGATCTGGTTCTATTTTGTCATTTTATCTTGAATGATCAAAGCTGGGTGATTTTGAAAAAATAGCCTCAATACATGAATTCTGAATGCAAGATTTAATAGCTGCTGACTGATAAGGATTTCGAGCCATAAGCAATGTAAAATAATGCACAAAGAGGGTTTATTATGGGTAATATTTTATGTATATAGTGTAACCCAATCAAAATTTAATATTCAAAATAAAGTTGTCCAAAAGTTTAACTTAATGAAAAATTATACCGGACACAAAATTGTATTTATAAGAGGGTTGTTTTGTACATTTCTGCCACTGTTCTAGTACATATTTGGGTACAACAAGTTACACTAGGGGTTGTCACGGTTGTGCGGGGGTTTTAACATTTTAGAGCCCTATATGCAGTGAGACAGTCACAATCACAATGAGGTTTATTGGCAGTAAAATAAACACAGGCAGGTAGCTTGGCTATCTGCAGGAAATGGCAGGTAAATTTAGATATATTGCAGACACAAGCAGGAGCACGCAACTTGGAACATGGTAAGACAAACAGGGTTATTCAGAGAGCGTGAAAAGCAGGAGAATGACTGGAGAATGAAAAATTCTAGGTCAAAATAGCCAAACCAGAAAAATTCTCCCTTTCATCTCACTTTCCAAATCGGCTATTTTGACCTAGAATTTTTCATTCTCCAGTCATTCTCCTGTTTTTCACGCTCTCTGAATAACCCTGTATGTCTGTGGAATGTGGAGCACAGCAGACCTCGGGCAGGTTTGGTTCAACTTGGGCCGGTTAGACACACCTTAGGTAGAGCTGACACACCTTGAGCTGAGTTGGCACACCTGGGGTAGAGCTGGCACATGTTAAGTATGGAAATGCCGGCTTAGCTAATCATCAGCAGAGCTGAAGTTTGCATGAGTCACCATGGCACAGCTGAGGCCTGGCACACAGAGGCAGAGTATGGCACAGATACTCTGAAGCATGGAGATAGCAAGGCAGGTCGGTGAAACACATAGACCTTAGGAGAGTCATGCAGAAGCAAGGAGGCTTGGGTGTGACTCTCTTTAAAGCAGATCCTGGATTAGGCAGAAAGGGCTGCACCTACAGTTACCTCTGCTGGTGGAGCAATGTCATGGGGCACTCGGCATAAACTGAGGTGGGACCCATATACAGGACCCATTGTCTAAATGCAAACAGACAGAATGCAAGGTAGGAGGTGAAGACACAGGAAAACTCTATAGATATACAGGATTAAGACACAGCACCTCCCCGTTGTAAAATCACAGTTTATTGTGCTATAACAGGTGGATACTGAGGAGAGCTGATGGTTATGAGAAATCCCCGAACTGTATGCAGAAATGGCAGGGCAAGAACTAAGAGCCAGCCCAGATCTACTCACCCTATAGGGCTCAGGGCCGGAATCGTGATAAGCGGGGCAAAACTAGGGATGAGCTGTTCGGGTTCGGACGGTTCGGAGTTCGACACGAACTTTGGCAGTTCGAAAGTTCGCGAATTTCGAACTTCTTGGGACCCCCTATCTCCACCATTGGTGGCAGCTAGGGGTTAACTCCAGGACAGGCGTCATCGTGCTATGCATGATGACGCCAGTCCTCAGGGGGAGTTCCTGGAGGCTTGGCCAACATCCAAGATGTCGGCCAGCTCCAGGAGAGGATCACGATCCCTCCCCAGGGGTTAATCACAGCCACCGTTTGGAAGGGCAGGCTGTGCCCTTCCAAACGGTGCCTGGATTAACCCTCTGCCCCCCGGTGATCGGGGGGAGAGAGGTCCGAAGGACCTCCCCCGCTCCCTTTCAGGCGCTTCCTCCGCACATGTGGGGGGGGCGCCTGAATTAGATGTCATCGCGCCGCCGCGATGACATCTAATTGCTCCGCCCGGGGTCCCGGAGTGCTGGGCTGACATCCAAGATGTCAGCCCACACCGGGGGGCGCAGCAATCCGCCGGAATCCGGCGGATTGCTGCCTCCTGTGCATGGACGCGCTCAGCGCATCCATAGCACAGGAGAACCACTTGGCTGGACGCGCTGAGCGCATCCATAGCAGCCAAGTGGTTAACTGGTGTTTGAAAAAAATCTAAAGCAATGTTCTTTTTCACCTCGGGATTAAACATTCACAGGGTTATTCAGAGAGCGGTGAAAAGCAGGAGAATAACTGGAGAAGTGAAAATTCTAGGTCAAAATAGCCAAACCAGAAAAATTCTCCCATTTATCTCACTTTCCAAATCGGCTATTTGGTCTAAATTGTTCTCTTCTCCTTCCAGTTCTCCTGGCTTTCACCTCTCTCTCAGGGTTGTTCAGAGAAAGGTGAAAACCAGGAGAATGGCAGGAAAAGCGAGCAATCTGGACCAAATAACCGATTTGGAAAGTGAGATAAGGCTAGGGTCAGACTAACGCATCGACCGTCAAAAAGTGCGTCCGAACGCATTGCCGTACTTTTTCACGGTTTGCGCGAAAACGGTCATACGATGCGCATTTTTGTGCGTAATATTTTACGGATCCAAACCAGGAAACTTTGGGTGTCTGGACGTTATGTTGGCCAGACATGAGCAGGGTCTGACGTCTCCAAATCACGCACACACGCCGCTAGTGGACGCAGCGCACTCTGTACGTCAGTACTAGCAGTTCTGCGTTCTCGAAAAAATGCGTTCATTTTCCACTTGCGTTGCGCAGCTGGACTTTCGTTCGACCGTACTTCGTATATTGGCCGTCATTACCCGTCATTTGCTGCTAGTGCGGCCGTGATTAAGTGCGCCTAAACGCACGTTAAAAATTCGCTAGTCTGACCCTAGCCTAAATGGGAGAATTTTTCTGGTTTAGCTATTTTGACCTAGAATTTTCCATTCTTCAGTCATTCTCCTGCTCTTCACCGCTCTCTGAATAACGCTGACAGGGTTATTCAGAGAAAGGTGAAACTCAGGAGAATGACTGGAGAATGGAAAATTCTAGGTCAAAATAGCCAAACCAGAAAAATTCTCCCATTTATCTCACTTTCCAAATCGGCTATTTGGTCTAGAATTTTCCATTCTCCAGTCATTCTCCTGCTTTTCACCGCCACAAAATCAGTAAACTTTTTCTGCGTGTCCGAAAATGTCTCCTCTTTTCTTACAGACTGCCGCCCCTAGCAGTTGTTTATGGACAGATTAAAGGAAAAGCATTTACCGTCATTTGAAATGTCATTTTTTGGTTTTTACATATTTCTATACTTCCTAGAAATCCGCCACTTCACGGGCAGGTTATGGGGACCTCCTAGGCACGATATTTGAAGGAATTTTTCGTTTTTATTTTTAACCCTTATTTCATGGAAAACTCACTGTCCCTTTAAAAAGGTTTTTTTTTTAACTTTTTGTCCTTGTTTCCTGTCCCCCAGGGCACTACCCGGACCCCCATACACCTTTTATGACAAATATGTAGCATATATGCCCTCTTGGAGGGCACTCTAAAAAACCGAATTTTCAGCCCCATTGACTTGCATGGGGGTTCGGGTTCGGGTTCGGACCCGAACAAATGGGAAGTTCGGTTTCGGGCCCGAATCGAACTCGGGGGGTGTTCGGTTCATCCCTAGGCAAAACCAGGAATGGCAATGTAAACTCTGGTCTGAATTGTTGTATAAAATAGTGCTGCCCAGTGTTCAGAGTATTACTGTAGATTCTCAGACATATATCATCGTATGGCTCCTCCGTTTCCTTGGCGTGGGACATGACAGGGGTGCACATGAATTCAAATTCTGGCAATGAGATCTCAACAGTGAATTGTGTGAAGTCACTTCTTCTTATTTCTTAGGCTAGGGTCAGACGAAAGCATTTTTCCCCGCGAACGTGAAAAAGTGCGTCCGAACGCATTGACGTATTTTTTCACGGAATGCGCAAAAACAGTCAGACGACGCGCATTTTCGGGCGTGATTTTGTACGGATCGTCAATAAAACTCTTTTTGCGTCTGGACGTTATGTTGGCTGGACATTAGCAGTGTCTGATATCTCCTAATCACGCAAACACGCCGCTATGCCACAGCTGCGCACTCAGTACGTCAGTACTAGCGGTTCAGCGTTCTCAGAAAAATGCGTTCAAATTCCACTTGCGTTGCACGGCCGAACTTTTGTGCGGCCGTACATCGTATAGTGGCCGTCATTGCCCGTCATCTGCTACTAGTGCGGCCGTAATTATGTGCGCCAGAACGCACGTTAAAAGTGCGCTGGTCTGACCCCAGCCTAAGATATATTATTATTGCATTCTGAGAACTTTCCATGTGCAGTTGTTATAAGATCAGAATGACTAACTAATTTATGAAAATCATCCTAACTAGGGATGAGCCGAACGCCCCCGTGTTCGGCTCGCATTCGAACAATTTCAAAAGTTCGAGTTTGAACTCGAACACGATCCGAACTCAATGTAAGTCAATGGGACACGAACATTCGATTTTTAGAGTGCCCTCCAAGAGGGCATATATGCTACATATTTGCCATAAAAGGTGTATGGGGGTCCGGGTAGTGCCCTGGGGGACAGGAAACAAGGACAAAAAGTTTTTTAAAAAATGTTTTTAAAGGACCAGTGAGTTTTCCATGAAATAAAGGTTAAGAATTAAAACGAAAAATTCCTTCAAACATCGTGCCCGTGAAGTGGCGCATTTGTAGGATGTATAGAAACCTTTAAAAACAAAAAAATGACATTTCAAATGACGGTAAATGATTTTACTTTAATCTATTCATAAACAACTGCTTGGGGCGGCAGCCTGTATGAAAAGAGGAGCCGTTTTAGGATACGCAGAACAAGTTTAGTGATTTTTTTGGGCTAAATTATGGTGAAACTTATGCAGGCTTTAGATGAAAGTAACAATAGGTGCTTTAAAATTGGGCCTTTAGGCTAGGGTCAGACGAGCGCAGTGTTAACGTCCATTTTGCCGCACATAAGTACGTCCGTGATAGCATACAATTGTGTTAAATGAAGCCCCACACACGAAGTACGTCCGCACAGAAGTGCGGAGGCATGACGGACGCTGCAAACGGACGCAGGTTAGGCAAGAACGTAATACTGCTAGAACGGACGTGCGGAGTGCGCCACGTCCACAACGTCCGCATAGCTTTGTGTGTGAGTGATGGAGCGTGGTCAGATGGACTGCATTTATACGTCCAGCATTTTTGACGGACAGAATGTTTTTTCATTGTAATTTATTTTCCCTGCTACATCAGTCAAAAAATCCGTCAGTGAAAAAAACGGACTGTGTGGCCACTACCTTGTCGTCAGTCAGAAAGTACGTCCGTACTGCACAGACGCACAGTCCGTACAAAATGTGCTCATCTGACCCTAGCCTTAGTGTCGGCAACAGTGCCGTCACACCGTAACCCCTGTGTGGTATTGTGGAAGAGTGCAGGGTTGGACCCTGCAGTCAAATATTAAAATGATATGAGTCTGGTAAAGGCGTCAGTGCACCCAAATATTTTACATTTGGTGGCAACAAGTGCCTTCACACCGTAACCCTTCTGTGGTATTGTGGAAGAATGCAGTGGTGGACCCTGCAGTACAATATTAAAATGATATGAATCTGGTATAGGCGTCAGTGGCAGTGCACCCAAATATTGTGCCTTTGGTGGCAGAAAGTGCCTTCACACCGTAAGTAACCCCTCTGTGGTATTGTGGAAGAGTTCAGGGTTGGACCCTGCGGCCAAATATTAAAATGATATGAATCTGGTACAGGTGTCAGTGCACCCAAATATTTTTCCTTTGGTGGCAGCAAGTGCCTTCACACCGTAACCCCTCTGTGGTATTGTCGAAGAGTGCAGGGGTGGACCCTGCCGTCAAATATTACAATGATATGAATCTGGTACACGCGTCCGTGGCAGTGTACCCAAATATTACTGCGCTATAGTGTATGACAGGATGGAAGCGCACCAGCAGTAACAAGCAGCGGAATATACCAGACAGGGGCACAGAGTGAGAGTAGTTGTTATAACAAAACCAGCTCAACAACGTTTAGGCACTAATACTGCGCTACTGTATATGGTGAGAATTGGCGCACACCAGTCCCGGCGTCTCTGCGTCATCACGCCGTTCCCTGCCCCTGATCACTCACAGCTGCGCCGGGTGTGGTCAGAGCTCCTGGCATTCGGCCAGCTGGCGGCACCATGCATCCGGGGCCCCCCGATCGCCACCCGGGGCCCTGGATGTCACAATATTACAATCCAAATGCAAACGGGTTAAGTAACCAAATTCGTAAGAAGAATAATTAATGCAGCATATGAATCCTCACAGTGCTGGGCAGCACCTTAAGGCCCGGTTCACACCTAAGCATTTTAGAGCGCGTTCCTGCACGCTGTAAAACGCATAAACAGGGAAATACCATTATCTGCTATGGGACCCGTTCATACCTGAGCATTTTACAGCGCGCAGGAACGCGTTGTAAAACGTCTTACGCCCAAAAAAGTACAGGAGCTTCTTTGGGGCGTATTGCAGCGCGTTCACTCTGCAGCCTATGGCCGTGAACGCGCTGCAATGCATGTTCGCATGTTTTTTACGTTTGCGCGATACGCAACCCAGCCTTGCAGTATAATTAATGCAGCATATGATTCCACACACTGCCGGGCAGCACCTCTACAGTTTGTGGATCCAGGAATCAGGTGAGTATTAGAAAGAAAAAAAAAGTTTTATTTTATGTTGCTGGGGACATTTAAAAATGTCCTTGGATTTTTTTTTTTTTTTAAAAATGGGTAGCCTTACCTTAGCCTGGTGGTCTGTGGTGGCTCCCTGGATCCTGGTTGTGTGGAAGGGGGGGTCTGCCGTGACTCCCTCCCTGGAGTCCCTGCGCCACATGCACCCGGCTGGCCAGCCGCACAGTCGCAGCTCTGTCATCCTGCGGCTGTATGCTCCTCAAGGGGTCCTTGGGAGGGAGGCTCTGGTGGGCTGCCCTCTACAGTGCCTGATTAGAGGGCCTTATCTGCCTGATGTTTTAGCAACAAGAATGTTTTATCCCATAGGCTTCAATGTTAAAAATATTCCCGTTTTAATTCAATATCTAATAAACCATTGCTTATAATATTCTGCAGTAAAGAGTCTCTTTATTTTTAGATTTTTTAAGCATTTTTTTAAAAAAAAATCATATTTTTTTTCGAACTTTTGACGAACATCCCAAAAAGTTCGAAATTTGCGAACTTTCGAACGGCCAATGTTCGAATCGAACTCCGAACCGATCGAACCGAACAGCTCATCCCTAATCCTAACATGAAGAACATTTTGAAAAATAATGTTTAACCGCTTTGCTGAGAAGGACGCTCTAGATGTTTAGCCACTTGTGCTAGATTTTTCTGTTAGAGATGGTGTTTTGGCTCATACCAGGTGATAGGGCCCAACATAAGGGAAATGCAAAAGTGACTGAAAATATAATAACACATAAAGATATGAGTTTGTCATTTGACTGCAATTATTATATTAGACATTCGTACACGTGAGGATCACTTGGTGTAACAATATAAACCAAACAGGATACAGAAATTAGGGGCTACATTACATGAATCGCGCTAAAACGGGGATGCAAAGGAGAAAAACCTGCGCCTGCAGGTTTCTCCTTTGCGCCCCCATTTTAGCGCGAAATCACAATGCAGGCTCTTTAAAAGCTGCCTGCATTGTTATCAGGCATTAAAAGCCCCGGGATGCACGTGGCAGCGCTAAGTGCCGCCACGTGCATCCTCTCCATGGAGTACATAGGACTCCATTGAAGCAGACAGCGCCAGTCACATGACCTGCCGGATCTCGCCTCGCGAGATTCGGCAGGTCGGCATAGTGATCCGCAGGGGGAGACTTGGGGGACTTTTTACCCCAGTCTCTCCCTGCTCCCGCCGGACGGAGGAGGCGAGTATCTGAATATTTTTGGGGGGGCTTCTGCTGGTGCCAACGGATTCTGCAGCAGCAGAATCCATTAGCACCAAGTATTGGCTGTTGTTAACTTTTTGCTAACCGCAGCCGGACGTTAATTAGCGTTAGTATTAGTATAATACTAATGCTGATTAACACCTTGAGCTCCCATATTAAGCATAGGGAGCGCAAAGTACAGTAACCTCGTGCAGTACAGCGCAAGATTCCAAACGGTAACGGGTTTCTTAACCAGTTATCGTTTGGATTGTAATATGGTGCGCCCGTGTTAGGGCCACCAGGGCTGATGTTAACGCTCATGCAAGTGAGTGCTAACGTTAGCATAGCAACAAGTATGTAAAGTAGCGCTAGATTGGTTATTTGATCATTTTTAGCATACACTGATAAAAAAAACTTTTCCTCCAAATTATTGCCTGACATCATGATTAAAGAGGTAATATACCACTGAATATTTGCCTTTTGACAACCATTGGCATTGTAGATCCTGTAGAATCTCAACATGTGGTGGTAAGAATATAGCCCAATCCTTTTCTTTGTTAGAGTTGTGCAACAAAGTTTTGAAGACGCAAGATGTAAATCACAGACAACAATATTATGGATAAATACAATTTTTTTTTACTGAGAAAAGAGGGCAATCTAGATGGGTTTATGAACTCTAAAGTGACCCCATCTCCATTTAGCTAAATTCGTCTTATTAAAAAAAAAATCATCTGTTATTGCCTAAATGTCTTTGGTTACAGCTTGTTTATTTCTGATGGCTGTATTAGAAATCTAATCTTCAAGTTTCATTTTAAAATTTAATCTGTTTCACAAAATAATCGATGACTTGTATCACTGGTCAATCACTTAATCTATCAGGGATCCATTATAAGCTGTTCTATTTTAATTCTATCTAATTTTGTTTACAGAGACAAGAAATCTTTACTTGGCATGTAAGCAGCACTTCTGAAGTCACTTTACCATCACCTTTTCTAAACCAGAAACACTATTTCAGAAAAGCAATATTTTAAGTTAACTGTAGATATGTCAACTTGTAACAGTGTTGATATATCATTATTGCAACCAATTGCTATACATTGGGGCTGATGTGAATTCTTCTAATGCAGTAAATTGTAAAGACAAAATCTATAGACCATAAAGATAAACAAATACACTATTAGTAATTTTATTTTAATTATCTGCACCACTATAATACTATACACAATAAATTGACCTAAACAAAATAAAATATTAGATTCCATCCACAACAATAATAAATTAGCAGGATGCAGTGAAACCCTTTGTATTGTGATACCAATGCATAATAATTGACAAATGCTCATGAATCTCCTTTCTGCATCACAAAAGTAAAACACTGATTAGTCTGATGTAACATAGCATGTATAACAAAACATGCAGCAAATTGGTGAAGTGATATAATGGTGTTATCACTTGGAAGATCAAAAGGGACAGAAGGAGGCATGTGCATTTTGTTTTGGACCAAATTGAAATTTCAGCATTTCAGAATTTTGGGATCATCCGGAATTCTGAATCGCAAAATTGGCAAACCAAAACACATCCTAGATGAATGTAAACAGAATCAGAGTGGCTTTCAATTCGGTTTCATTCAAATGACTGAAAAAATATTGTACTCACTGTGCAATGCAAAATCGCTTAACACTTATATTAACAAATAGCTTTTAAACAAGCATAAATAAAATCCATATCCATAATCCTAATTTCAAACTTGATGCCCTAAACCTAATGTTTAAAGTAACCTTAACTAAAGTTAAATTAAAGTAACTTAATCTTAAACAAGGAGAAATAGTATCCCTAACCTTACTACTAACCCTAATCCTAAAATAAGCATAAATAGTAGTCCTAATCCTAAAATAACCATAAAGAGTAACCCTAACAATACAAACCATAACCTTAATCCTAATACTAATACTTACCGTATTTTTCGCTCCATAACACGCACCTGACCATAAGACGCTCATGCTCATGGATAATGCCCCAGCTCATGGATATGCCCCAGCTCATAGATATGCCCCAGCTCACACATGGATAATGCCCCAGCTCACACATGGATTTGCCCCAGCTCATGGATATGCCCCAGCTCATGGAAATGCCCCAGCTCATGGATATGCCCCAGCTCACACATGGATTTGCCCCAGCTCACACATGGATTTGCCCCAGCTCACACATGGATATGCCCCAGCTCACACATGGATAATGCCCCAGCTCACACATGGATAATGCCCCAGCTCATGGATATGCCCCAGCTCATGGATTTGCCCCAGCTCACACTTGGATATGCCCCAGCTCACACATGGATATGCCCCGGCTCACACATGGATATGCCCCAGCTCATGGATTTGCCCGAGCTCACACATGGATTTACCCCAGCTCACACATGGATATGCCCCAGCTCATGGATATGCCCCAGCTCATGGATATGCCCCAGCTCACACATGGATAATGCCCCAGCTCATGGATATGCCCCAGCTCACACATGGATATGCCCCAGGTCACACATGGATATGCCCCAGCTCACACATGGATATGCCCCAGCTCATGGATATACTGCCCCAGCTCATGGATATGCCCCAGCTCATGGGATTTGCACCAGCTCATGGATAATGCCCCAGCACATGGATAATGCCCCAGCTCACACCTGGATTTGCCCCAGCTCATGGATATACTGCCTCAGCTCATGGATATGCCCCAGCAGCTCATGGATATGCCTCAGCTCACCTGCCGCCGCCGCCACGTTCGTCTCCCTCTGAGCGTGCGTCCGGCGGCAGGAAGATTGGGCACTCGAGTGCCCAAGCGAGTGCCCAAGCTCCTTGCCCGCCGGACGCACGCTCAGAGGGAGCCGAACGCGGCGGCGGCGGGTGAGCTGAGGCATATCATGGGGCATTCGCTCCATAAGACGCACCCACTTTTCCCCCCACTTTTTGGGGGGAGAAAAGTGCGTCTTATGGAGCGAAAAATACGGTAACTTGCAACCTAAACTGTGATGAAAATCTATTGACATTTTCATCAGCTAATAAAAACGAGTTGAAAATTTTAGAGAGGGACTCCTTTTAACCCTTTCACTGCTGGACGATTTCACCTCTGTGTGCTGAGCTAATTTTTACCGTTTTTGCTCATCATGTCTAAATGCAAAGCATGTTTCATTTTACAATCCAGATAAACTATATAAATTATATGCAAATTATATATCAATTTTTTTGGCAGACTCGGCAGATTTATAATATATCATTATTATATGTATACATCATGCCTTGCCAGAATGCTATAACAAATTTTTTTTAAAAAATTGTGAATTTCCAATCCTCTACAACGTGTAAAATATTTTTTGTTCACATTTTATCATCCGAGCCTTTGCGGTTATATATTCTATGGGGTACAATTGTTATAGAAATTACAAATGGGAACCCATTACTGTATTGTTATGAGAAATTATGTGATTTTAGCTAAAACAAAAAAAAATCGTTAGTGCAGCATCATTATTCACATTATAATTGAAAAATACGTTTTTTTTCTTTTATTATTAAAAAGGGACAGCTCCTTGCAGCTTCTTTACAATAATACATAGTGACAGGAGTGGGGGTCTCAATGGGAATTTTGTTTCTCCACTGTATAAAGGTCTGCAAAAGGGCTGTTATTCAAATTTTTGGCATTAATTGTATTGTAATTCAAAATCAACTTTACATATTTTTGGTAATGTGAGGGTTATGTAAATGAAAATCCACATCACATTACACCTTATGTAACCTTATGAAGATACTATTACAGTAGTATTTTGAAATTTAGTTTAAATCCAATTTGATAGGGATTGTGTGAGGCTTTAATGTGAAAATAAATGGTATTCTGTTTCTGTAATTTTCAGTACAATCGATACTTCAGCTTTCAGTTACAGTTACAAGTATTTATAAAGTGCTAACAAATTCCTTAGCGCTATACAATGTTAGAGACAGAATGACGTATATACATACACAATACACACACAGAACATTAGGAGGGAGGACCCTGTTCGAGAGCTTACAATCTAAGAGGAGAGGGGTGACACACTAGGTAAGGGTAACTAGAGTATGTGAAGTAGTGGGGTGCATGTGGGCTGATTGGGAAGATGGAGCAAGAAATGCACAGTGGGGGATCATGGAGGGAGCCGATAGGCTTCTCTAAAGTAATGTGTTTTCAGAGACTTCTTGAAGGACTGGAGAATCTGGGAGAGTCTAATGTTGCAGTGGAGGGAGTTCTATAGAAAGGGGCAGCTCGGGAGAAGTCCTGAAAGCAGGAGTTGGTGGTGCGGGTACGAGGAACTGATAGGATCAGATCATTGGCAAAGTGTTCGGAAAGGCATATACTTGCTAATGAGGGAGGAGATGTAGGCAGGGGCATGGTTATGGAGCACCAGTATTTTTAAATGGATTCTAAAGGAAACATAGAGCCAGTGTAGAGATTGACAAAGGAGTGAGGTGTGAGAGGTGCGGGAGGTGAGGTGTATGAGTATGGCACAGACATTCATAACAGATTGCAGAGGGAGAATCTGGGATCTCTTAAGGCCAGAGAGAAGGATGTTACAGTAGTCAAGGCGGGAGATAATAAGAGCTTGGATGAGCATTTTAGTAGAGTCCTGATTAAGAAAGGGACGGACGCATGCAATGTTTTTTAGGTGGAAGTAGCAAGATTTGGTTAGAGACTGAATGTGGGGAGTAAAGAATAGATTGAAGTCCAAGAGGACCCGAGGCAAAAAGCCTGAGAGGAAGAAGTAATGGTGGCACTATTCACCTGAAGGGAGATGGGCGCAGGAATCAAGATTTTAAAGGGAGGGAAGATGAGAAGTTCACTTTGAGTGGTTGAGCTTGCGGACACATAAAGTCATCCAGTCGGGGACAGCTGATATGCTTTTAACACGGTCTAACACAGGAGGAGAAAGAGATCAGAAGAAAGGTAGATTTGGGTGTCGTCAGCATAGAGATGATAATTGAATCCATAGAAAGAGATGAGGTTGCCCAGAGAGGCAGTATACAGTCAGGTCCAGAAATATTGGGACACCGACACAATTCTAACATCTTTGGCTCTATACACCACCACAATGGAGCTGGAATGAAACAAACACAATGTGCTTTAACTGCAGACTGTCAGCTTTAATTTGAGGGTATGTACATCCAACTCAGGTGAACGGTGTAGGACTTACAGCAGTTTGCAGATGTGCCTCCCACTTGTTAAGGGACCAAAAGTAATGGGACAATTGGCTTCTCAGCTGTTCCATGGCCAGGTGTGTGATATTCCCTCATTACCCCAATTACAATGTGCAGATAAAAGGCCCAGAGTTCATTTCAAATGTGCTATTTGCATTTGGAATCTGTTGCTGTCAACTCTCAAGATGAGATCAAAAGAGCTGTCACTATCAGTGAAGCAAGCCATCATTAGGCTGAAGAAACAAAACAAACCCATCAGAGAGATAGCAAAAACATTAGGCGTGGCCAAAACAACTGTTTGGAACATTCTCAAAAAGAAGGAACGCACCGGTGAGCTCAGCAACACCAAAAGACCCGGGAGACCACAGAAAACAACTGTGGTGGATGACCGAAGAATTCTTTCCCTGGTGAAGAAAACACCCTTCACAACAGTTGGCCAGATCAGGAACACTCTCCAGGAGGTAGGTGTATGTGTGTCAAAGTCAACAATCAAGAGACGACTTCACCAGAGTGAATACAGGGGGTTTAGCACAAGATGTAAACCATTGGTGAGCCTCAAAAACAGGAAGGCTAGATTAGAGTTTGCCAAACACCTAACAAAGCCTTCACAGTTTTGGAACAAGATCCTATGGACAGATGAGACCAAGATCAACTTGTACCAGAGTGATGGGAAGAGAAGAGTATGGAGAAGGAATGGAACTGCTCATGATCCTAAGCATACCACCTCATCAGTGAGGCATGGTGGTGGTAGTGTCATACGTGGGCATGTATGGCTGCCAATGGAACTGGTTCTCTTGTATTTATTGGTGATGTGACTGCTGACAAAAGCAGCAGGATGAATTCTGAAGTGTTTCAGGCAATATTATCTGCTCACATTAAGCCAAATGCTGCAGAACTCATTGGACGGCACTTCGCAGTGCAGATGGACAATGACTCAAAGCATACTGCAAAAGCAACCAAAGAGTTTTTGAAAGGACAGAAGTGGAATGTTATGCAATGGCCAAGTCAATCACCTCAACTGAATCCCATTGAGCATGCATTTCACTTGCTGAAGACAAAATTGAAGGGAAAATGCCCCAAGAACAAGCAGGAACTGAAGACAGTGGCAGTAGAGGCCTGGCAGAGCATCACCAGGGATGAAACCCAGCGTCTGTTGATGTCTATGTGATCCAGACTTCAGGCTGTGATTGACTGCAAAGGATTTGCAACCAAGTATTAAGAAGGGAAAGTTTGATTTATGATTATTATTCTGTCCCATTACTTTTGGTCCCTTAACAAGTGAGAGGCACATCTGCAAATTGCTGTAAGTCCTACACCGTTCACCTGAGTTGGATGTACATACCCTCAAATTAAAGCTGACAGTCTGCAGTTAAATCACATTGTGTTTGTTTCATTCCAACTCCATTGTGGTGGTGTATAGAGCCAAAGATGTTAGAATCGTGTCGATGTCCCAATATTTCTGGACCTGACTGTAGATTGAGAAGAGTAAGGGACCAGAACACATCCTTGAGGTACCCAAAATGAGAGAGGTGCTGGTGGTGAAGAGGCACCGGTAAAGGAGACACTAATGTCAGACGAATGCAGTTATCATGTCCGTGTGGCCGCACAGTTTGACGTCTGTCGTAGCATAGAATCATGATCAATAGAGACCCACACACGAAGTACATGCGCACCGAACTGCGCATGCACAACGCACGTGTCAAACGGACACAAGTTAGGCAAGAACGTAAAACCGCTAGACGGACACGCAGAGTGTGCCACAGCCACGTAGCGTTCTGTGTGAGTGATGAGATGTCAGACACAGTGCATTTGCGACGTCCAGCACCATGACACACAAAATGGCTTTTCATATCATTTTCAAATTTTTATCATTTTTCATATTAATTTTATTTCCCATAGTTCCCTTTTTTTCTACGTCCGTCAACAAAAACGGAACATGTGGTGTCTACAGTATCTTCCATCAGTACGTCCGTCCATTACGCACGCATGCAGAGTGCGCTTAGACTGCGTTCATCTGACATTAGCCTAAAGTAGAGAAAAGAGAAATAGGAAGGGAACCAGGAGAGCGTGGCATCACTGAGGCCAAGCTGACACAGTGTAAAGAGCAGGAGAGGGTGGTCATCAGTGTCGAAAGCAGCAGAGAGTTCAAAAAGAAGGAGGGAGAAGTGACCTTTGGTTTTAGTGGCAATTAAATCTTTAGTTTCCTTGGTGAGAGTGGTTTCAGTAGAGTGTTGAGAGTGAAAGCCGGACTGGTGCAGATTGAGTAAAGAGCTAGCAGCAAGAAAACTGGTGAGCTGGTTATAGACCAAGCGTTCTAAAATCTTGGAGGCAAAGGGGAGCAAAGAGATGGGACGGAAGTTCAAAAGGGAGGTGGGGTCAACAGATGGCTTCTTTAGAATGGGGGTGATCAAAGCATGTATGAATGCAGAGGGGAAGACGCCAGAGAAGAGAGAGAGGTTAAAAATGTGAGTCAAAGCAGGGACAGGGACTGGTAGAACAGACCGAGTAAGGTGCGAGGGGATGGAATCAAGGTGACAGGTGGTCAGGCAGGAGGACATGAGAGCTTCTGAGACAACCTCCTCTGAGACCGGAGAAAAGGAAGACCTAATAGAAGAGGGGGCAGGGAGTGAGGGAGTCAATGGGGTAGGAAGGTTAGCAGAGGAGGGCAGAGAAGAAGTTTCTAATCTAAGTTTAGCAATCTGATCCGTGAAGTAGTTAGCAAAGCTGACAGCAGTGAGGTCTGTGGGAAGGTTGAGTGGAAGCGGGGCACATTAACAGACTGAAAGTATGAAACAGATGTCTGAAATCATGAGAAAAGATGGAGATAAGAGATGAGAAGTAAGTTTGTTTAGTGAAGGATAACGCGAGACCCTAGGAATGGAGGATGAATTTGAAGTGCAGGAAGTCAGCCAAAGTGCAAGACTTCCTCCAACCACGTTCAGTTGCCCTGGAACACTGGTGAAGATAGCGTGTGTATTTAGTGTGCCACGGTTGGCGGTTAGGTCTTTGTGTAGGACGGATAAAGGTAGGAGCGAGTTCATGGAGTGATGCGGAGAGGGCAGGATTGTAGATGTCATTGACTTAATCAGTGCAGTTACATGTTGAGATCGAATGGAGAAGTTGATGGATAGCGGTGGAGAGCAGCTTAGGTTTCAGGGCACCAAGGTGCCTTCGAGGTAAAAGAGGAGTGGAAGTAGAAGTAGGAGGCTGGGTAGGTGGCAGGAGACGTTTCCAGGAAAGGAGGTGGTGATTGGAAAAGGGGAGATGTGTGTTAGAAATGTTGGAAATAGTACCGAGGCTGGAGAAAATAAGGTCCAAGGTGTTTCCAGCTTGGTGGGTAGGAGAGTTGGACCATTGTGTGAGGCCCAGGGAGGAGGTGATAGCAATTTGAAGGAGAGGGGGTTGGTGGGAGTGTCTATGGGAATGTTAAAGTCTCCAATAATGAGAGATGGAATGTCAGGTAAGAGAAAATGTGGGAGCCAGGCAGAAAAATGTTCCATAAAGGGTCCAGGAGAGCCAGGGGGGAGGTAGATTACTGCAATACATAGTGCTGTGGGGTGGAAGAAGCGGGTGGCATGGACTTCGAAGGAGGGGGAATAGGAGGGAGGGTATCGGAGGAATCAGCTGGAAAGTGCAGTTAGGAGAGAGTAGAAATGTCATCTTACTTTATGTAAGGGTTTTACAGTAATGACACATTATGTCTAGGAAATTTTAAGTTTGATATAAATAAGTAAAACACAAGTATAACTAGCATATATAAACCCATAACATTCCTACTCTTATAAGTGATTTTTTTTCTCTCCCTTTTTATTACCAGTGGGATGGAGTAGGGCCTCTTCCTGATTGTGCAGATCCACCTAAAGGAATCCAGATGTTGTGGCATCCTTCAATAGTTAAACCCTACCTCACACTTCTTTCTGAGTGCTCAAACCCTGATACCCTGGAAGGTGCAGCAGGGGCTTTACAGAACTTAGCTGCGGGGAGCTGGAAGGTAAGAGTGTCAGTAAAAGATCTATTTCTTCTTGCTTTTATACTTTACTATTCAAATATTGCTGCGAATTCAAATATGTCTTCAAATATACTGTTATATTCAAATGATCTGCTGGAGTTGGCAAATACTTATTCAAATATACCCCAAAATGCCTGATATATGTATTGGGCTTTCTAGGGTGTTTTTAAACCAATCTTTAATAAATCCTGTCTGGCATAAAGAGTTCCGTCTCCGCTTATCTACTTAACTCTCAGTTATGTAGGTTAAAAAAGTTAATCTTATTTCTTCAGTAGCATTCTATATCACACCATCTACAGCTCCCTGAGTACTTGTGCGTATCTGCGGTGGATGGAGGAGTTTGCTCACTTGTATTCAGTGTTGGGGTGCTCAAATGAGATAATGAGATAAGGGATAGATGAATAAAGATTGAAGTAGCAACTGCTCTTTATTCAACTAAAAAGGTAACAAATACCATTATTTTGCGAACATGTTCAAATGCTTAAAAAGAAACATGTTGCAGTTAGGTAGGAAAAATAATATATTTCATGTACACACAAACAGTACAGTAATAACACGGAATGACTACATGTATATCTGTATTTGTCTAAGACTAAAAATTACTTCAGGTTAATGCATTTTACAGATGTTGCCTTACGTGACCAGATGAAGAAATGACTCACTTAATCAGGATCTTGAATTCTTTTATCCACCAGGGTTTTATAGAATAGGTTGAACAGCATTTGCTTTCATCAGAGTTCTGAAAGCCTCTATCTCAGTCATCTGAACTCATCTGTATGAGTTTATCTCTTGTGGATTGGGAGCAGAGAAGATGAGGGCTTGAACAGCATCTATATAGCGTATGCAGGCCGACTGACTGTTTGAACATACCAAAAATAATTTAAATTGGCACAATAATAATTTAAGTTGGGCTTAATTAAATGTCTTGTTGTAACCATAATACTCATGGTACATTGTTCCAGTTATAAACAATTACGTAGACAAAGACTAAGGACCTCTTTGCGTTGCTAAATATAGTCACTGTATTAGCTCTTGTGGTACTTGAAGTATTGTCTATAGATAAAAGATAGCAAAGTTTAACCCTTTCTGGAGGCAAGGTAAATTTTGAATATTTCACCATCATGAACTTCAAATCACTTTTTCAATAAATTGTCAATAGTTTAACTACATAAAGCAAGTTTTATGTGGACTATTCAGGCGTTCTTTTTGTACCAAACTTGCTTCCGAATCTCAAAGTTTATTATGAAAGCCATATAAAGAATTGTAAAAAATCTTTAAAAAAACCACACACACAATTTTTTTTGAAGACTTTATTTAAGGTGAGCGGAACATACATATACAGAGATTCGAAAAGTCACCGCACGTTCGGTGACTTTTCGTTCTCTTCAATTTGGTTCCTTTTGCCCATCCCATTTCGGTGACCCTGCGGTGTATTCAGCAAACACCACAGGGTCCCCGAATTGCAGGGAAAAGCTACCGCAAACCCGACGAAAACGAACCGCAAAACCCACCGAATGCACGCTGAAAACCGCAAAAACATCTGGATTAACCTGCCGACAACCACAGAAAAACCCGAACAGGAGCCGATCCCAGCCTCCGACACCGCAGAAGAGGCAGTGAATAAATTAGGAAAACAGTTTGCATGAATGATTGAAAAGTGAAACGCTGTTTGCAAAGAAACTACTGAGCGAAAATGTCTGAAATTTACATATAAGGTCCAGGGAATGATAATAAAGAGGGCTGTTACAGAAAAAATAAGTAAACTTAAAAAAAAAATTTAAAAAAAAAAAATCGGACTTTGAAAGAAAAAAAAAATTCAGAAAAATGCTTAAAATATACTAAAAAATCTATAAATAAAGAGACTCTTTACTGCAGAATTTTATAATGAACGGTTTATTAGATATTGAATTAAAATGGGATTTTTAACATTGAAGCCTATGGGATTCTCATGAATAAACTTGCCGAATTAAACCACCGAATGGCAGGGCATTAGGGGAACCTTTCACTGCTGGTTTGTGTTCTCTGAATAGCCGAAGCAGTGCTTTTTTCATGGGGTATTCACTGCCCTAGAACAGGCACCGAACAGGCACCATATGTTCAGGCAATTCGCCAAGATTTGGCGAATTGCCTGCTCTCTGGATAGCCGAATGGCCAAGAAAGGTAACCGAACGCTGAATTTCAGAGTTCGGTTACCTTTCTCAAGCAATTCGGATCTCTTTGAATAACCCTGATAGTAGATCACGCAGAGTCATCAAGACCCCGCAAAACACATTAGAAAACATTCCGTTCATTTTTATAACATAAGCCAAGAGAGACAGGGAAAGGAGAAGAAGAAGAAAAGAGTATGAAAAGAAGAAAACGTGTGGGGGAGGGGGAAGGACACACGGGGCACACAAACAAAACATTACAAAAGAACCTGGCTGAGCATGTGTATACATAACAAAAAACAACAGAGAAAGCAACCAAAAACATCGCCCGTCAAACGGCCCGGAAGAAAACTTGTAGTGCGATGGCCAATGTCCAGGAGCGTCCCAGTCACCCTAGATCTTACGAAAGTAGGCATGGTGTGGTGGACCTTGGCCGACAATTCGTTAGGGATGTGCGTTTCGGGTTTCGGAATTTTCACGAAATTTCCCGATTCGTGCATTCGGATTCGTCTGATTTTCTGAAAATTTTCGGATCCAAAAACAGCAGATCCGAACAAATTTCCGAGCCGAAACGAAAACTTTTCGGAATTTTCGAATGGACTAGAAATGTGTAAAATCGAAATTCATTTTCGTTCCATTCATGATTTCGGCTCCATTCCTGATTTCGGTTCCATTTCAGTAATTTCGGACATCGTATTTTTTGGTTATATTGCTGATTCTGTAATTTTGTATCATTCCCATCTCAATGTATCCTTCTTGTAAAACATGAGAAATCTCAATGTATTCTTCCCGGAAAACATGAGAAATCTCAATGTATCCTTCCCGGGAAACCAGAGAAATCTCAATGTATCCTTCTTGTAAAACCAGAGAAATCTCAATGTATCCTTCTTGTAAAACATGAGAAATCTCAATGTAGCCTTGTAAAATATCGGATCCGAAAAACCATTAGTTTACGTCAAAACGAATAGACACTTTGAAACGAGGAGAACAGATGTTCCGAAAAACACTAAAATTTCCGAAATCAAGAAAAGAAAGTCGATACGAAAAACAAACCGAAACGAACCGAACCGAAATGGAAATCGGCCGAAACGAGCCGAACCGAAAATTTACAAAATCCGAACGAACCGAATCGAACGGAAAAAAAACAAAATCGGTGCACAAGTCTACAATTCGTCCATCAACTGCACATGGTCCATTATCCAAAGTAAATGCTGTTGTGGCGGCAGAGAAGAAGACCTCCACACATACAATTTTTTGTGCCTGTGTTATTTGCATACAATAATTGAAGCAGAAACGGGTCAACAAAATTAATATTCTGCAAAGGAGATACAGTAATATGTTTTGATTTTGGAATTCGCTTTCATTTTGCCAGTTATAGGTTATATAAAAAAAGGAATGTATCATTATTTCAATGCTGACAATTCAAAATTTGGCATGGTGAGATTGATAGCTTATAAACAGCAATAAATACTAAATGGTAAAGCAAAAGTATGTTTTACAACGGTAGACAACCAAAGATGTTCATATAAGCTAGGGAATTTGCACACTTTGGCCGGGCCTTTTTTTCTCTGGGGTATGCAGTTATCTCATACCAACAGGGAAAATTGCATTTATGAAGTGAATTTTCTATATCTTTTCTATTGTCCTGCAGATAAAGTGGATTAAGATATGTTCCGCAAGGAGAGTCATTTTTACTTAATTTAGGGTGGCATTTTAATCTTGGGCTCAATTAATTTGGCTATATCCCCAAAAATCTTCAGAATTATTGATCGCAATTTTGCCATTCTAACCTTAAACCTAACCCTAAACCAGTGGCGTCACTAGGGTTGGTGTCACCCGGTGCGGTAATTTATGGTGCCCCCCCCTGAGTTTTACGGATTTTTTTTTAACTACTCCTACTCCTAAATCAGTACTCCCAAATAACACTGAATGCTCATACACACAGCGCACATTACTGTGAGGTTTATTGCTGCGGAGCTCTCTCATATGCTCACACAACTTTTTGCCAACTGCCAGCAAGTACGATGCCTGTTCGAAGGCAGTGAAAGCACACATGGATATATATTGCCCCCAGCAGCTCATCCATGGATATATATTGCCAGAGCTCACATATGGATATATTGCGCCTCAGCTCACACATGGATATATTGCCCCAGACCAGCTCACACATGGATATTGCCCCAGCTCTCATGGATACTGCCCCCAGCACACATGGATACTGCCCCCAGCACACATGGATACTGCCCCCAGCACACATGGATACTGCCCCCAGCACACATGGATACTGCCCCAAGCACACATGGATACTGCCCCAAGCACACATGGATAATGCCCCAGCTCACATGGATATGCCCCAGCAGCTCTCATGGATATTGCCCCAGCTCCTCTCATGGATATTGCCCCAGCTCCTCTCAAGAATTTTGCCTCATGGATTTTGCCCCAGTTCCTTTCATGGATTTTGCCCCAGCTCCTCTCATGGATATACTGCCCCAGCTGCTCTCATGGATAATGCCCCAGCTCCTCTCATGGATTTTGCCCCAGCTCCTCTCATGGCTATGCCCCCAGCTCCTCTCATGGCTATGCCCCCAGCTCCTCTCATTGATATTGCCCCAGCTCATGGATAATGCCCCAGCTAATGGATAATGCCCCAGCACATGGATAATACCCCAGCACATGGATATGCCCCAACAGCTCATGGATATACCCCAGCAGCTCATGGATATGCCCCAGCTCATGGATAATGCCCCAGCTCATGGATAATGCCCCAGCTCACGAATATGCCCCAGCTCATGGATAATGCCCCAGCTCATGGATACTGCCCCAGCTCATGGATTTGACCCAGCTCTTGGATATGCCCCAGCTCTTGGATATGCCCCAGCTCTTGGATATGCCCCAGCTCATGGATATGCCCCAGCTCAAACATGGATTTGCCCCAGCTCATGGATATGCCCCAGCTCATGGATTTGCCCCCCAGCTCATGGATACTGTCCCAGCTCATGGATATTGCCCCAGCTCATGGAAATGCCCCTGCTCATGGATATGCCCCAGCTCATGGATATGCCCCAGCTCATGGAAATGCCCCAGCTCATGGATATAGTGCCCCAGCTCATGGAAGTGCCCCAGCTCATGGAAATGCCCCAGCTCATGGATATGCCCCAGCTCATGGATAATGGCCCAGCACATGGATACTGTCCCAGCTCATGGATAAAGGCCCAGCACATGGATACTGCCCCCAGCTCACTTCCTCCTCGTGTTCGCAGCCTCTGAGTGTCCGGCGGCGCGCAGCTTGGGCGCTCGCCTGGGGGAGCCACGTGACCAGCCGCGATTGGCTGGTGACGTGTTTCCTCCAGGCGAGCGCCGAAGCTGCATGCTTCGAATGCTCGCAGGGAGCGAATAGGCGGCGGAGGGTGAGACACCCGCCCTTAGGGCGGGTGTCACCTGGTGTGGGCCGCACCCCCCACCCCCACGTTACGACGCCACTGCCCTAAACCTAACCATAAGAATGGCTAAGGTTAGGGCTTGAGTTAGCGTTAGCTTTTTTTCTTAACTTAATCATAAACTGAACTCTAAATATGTAACCATAATCTAACCGTACACCCTAAAAAACCTAACCCTAACACCAACCGTAAACTTAAATTTAAACCTAATCCTAAATCTAACTGCAAGGATGTTTAAGATTAGGGCTGGAGTAGATGATAGAGCCACAGTTAGTGTTAGCTATTTTCTTTAATGCCATGGCAGGGACCACCCACTGAATGTCAGCATTTTGTTAGTGCTGATCTTGCTTGCTGGTTGGGGTGCGGCATTATACAAGCACAGGGCAGGGTGGGTGCTTGGGTAATTCCTGAATATATTGTAGCACATATTGAGCTGTATTTATTAAAGCTCTCTGCTTGAATGAGAAGTGAGCCTTGAGGTCTCATGAGGATTTTGCAACTTGAAAATGTTAAAATTCAGTAGAGGCTCTCGACCTTGCATATACTGTAGATGGCTCAGAAACACTAGTCGGGTTAAAATAAAAATTGGACCTTTGCAACCAAAATTAAAGAAATCTTTGAACTGTAAAAAAAATAATGTCTTTACATAATTGTTACAGATGAGTGGACATTCAAAAAGTAATAGGAAATGTACAAATTCAGCCCTATTCTCCTTGCAAACAGAAGGGAGTTTTTTGCCAAAGGGAAGATTGCGCCAGAGCATCGAAATCTGCCTCCTGGCTATGTACAGTTGTGTTCAAAATTATTCAACCCCCAATGCTGTAAAGGGTTTTAGGGAATTTAGTGTACATTTGTAATTGTATTCAGAATGAAATCCTACAAGGACTTTTTAAAGAACCATATGCAACTAAAATGACATCAATTGGTTTTGTAATACAGTAGTAAATGTTTATTTTGTGAATTCTTCATTGACACAATTATTCAACCCCTTAAAGACTACCACTCTGAAGGACAGAGGTTCATTCAAGTGTTTTCAATCAGGTATTGAAAACACCTGTGGATGTCACGGAGCAGCAATAAAGCATAATAAGCACCAATTAGGCAGCTTTAAAATGACTGTGATACTCAGCTCCTTCTAGACATTTACTGGTGTGGTTACAAACATGGTGAAGTCAAGAGAATGGTCCAGGAAGACAAGAGAAGAGGTGATTGCTCTTCACAGGAAGGGCAATGGCTATAAGAAGATTGTAAAGATGTTAAACATACCAAGAGAGACCATAGGAAGCATCATTCGCAAATTCAAGGCAAAGGGCACTGTTGAAACGCTACCTGGTCGTGGCAGAAAGAAGATGCTGACTTCGACTGCTGTGCGCTACCTGAAGCGTAGAGTGGAGAAAAGTCCCCGTGTGACTGCTGAGGAACTGAGAAAAGATTTGTCAGATGTGGGTACTGAAGTTTCAGCTCAGACAATACGGCGCACACTGCGTAATGAAGGCCTCCATGCTAGAACTCCCAGGCGCACCCCCTTGCTGTCTCCAAAGAATAAGAAGAGTCGACTGCAGTATGCCAAAAGTCATGTGGACAAACCACAGAAGTTTTGGGATAGTGTTCTGTGGACTGATGAAACAAAATTAGAACTGTTTGGGCCCATGGATCAACGCTATGTTTGGAGGAGGAGGAACAAGGCCTATGAAGAAAAGAACACCTTGCCTACTGTGAAGCATGGCGGGGGGGTCAATCATGCTTTGGGGCTGTTTTGCTTCTGCAGGTACAGGGAAGCTTCAGCGTGTGCAAGGTACCATGAATTCTCTTCAGTACCAGGAGATATTGGATGACAATGTGATGCAGTCCGTCACAAACCTTAGGCTTGGGAGACGTTGGACCTTTCAACAGGACAATGATCCCAAGCATACCTCCAAGTCCACTAGAGCATGGTTGCAGATTAAAGGCTGGAACATTTTGGAGTGGCCATCGCAGTCACCAGACTTAAATCCGATTGAGAACCTCTGGTGGGACTTAAAGAAAGCAGTTGCAGTGCGCAAGCCTAAGAATGTGACTGAACTGGAGGCTTTTGCCCATGACGAATGGGCGAAGATACCCGTAGATCGCTGCAAGACACTTGTGTCAAGCTATGCTTCACGTTTAAAAGCTGTTATAACTGTAAAAGGATGTTGTACTAAGTACTAAGATTGAATGTCACTTGGGGGTTGAATAAAACTGATAATGATGTGAGCACAGAAAAGACATTTGTGGTTATTTCATTATAAATGTTATGTTATGTTTGTCTGACCTACACGTGCCTCTTTGATTTAATTGTAAGCAAGATGACTGAATGATCAAAATCAATGTCAAACTGGCCAAAACACTCAATTTCAGTGGGGGTTGAATAATTTTGAACACAACTGTACATTGAGACAATTTTTCACTGTTTTAATGTTATGATATTTATCTATGTATTTGGCAGCAAGCCTGTACTCAAGCTTATTATAGAGCTGTCAATAGCTGTTGAATACACTGTTTAAATTGCAGAAGAAAATGCAAGATTTTCAAGCACTTAAACTTTTGTTGAGCATTAATGATCATCCAGAAATTGTTGGTGCTCTCTTTACATCTCTTTACAAGGTCTTTGGAGAGCAGAGCACTGTGACTGCTTTACTAGTTCCCTTAATGAACCGTGCCCATCATACCATGTTTGACAACATTTAGGTTCCTCAGCACTTTGTTCTGGATTTCTGTGTGTTTAACCTAATAATTGCAAGAGGAGTAAAGAGTATACAATGAGTTGTTCAACCCTCTGGCTGTTGTTTAAGCTCAGATTCAATATGCCAATACTTCTTTGAAAATGGCTTTCAGCAAGATAACTGGTTCATTAAATCCACAGCATGTCAGATGTGTCAGTGGTGCTATATTAAGTTTATGCACATTATTTTCTAGTCGTAATGGCACTTTCTGACAACATTTTGAGTTTTTCTGAGTCTTCCACTGTACAAGATGCAGTCCATAACACTATTAGTCATCTGAAATGTGACGCTTCAGTCGCTATTTATTTTGAGACACTAGCACTAACAAGTGAGCTGTGAAGTGTACTGGCCCCTCCTTGTAATACTAACGGCTCCCCTGTTATTCCATTTGCCTTGTGGCTTGACTGTTAAGGTTACTGTACATTTGTGCTACCTATGATTCCTATAGGAAACTCAAATATATACAAAGCCAGAGCATAACAAGTGTTTTTTATGTTTACTTCATATGCATCCGGTACTATAAAAGTGTCTTTTGTGTAAAAACCTATACACAAAAAATTAGATTACTTCTCATCCAACAATGAAAAGGATGTTTCAATAGGCTGCCTCCTCCTTCTGCTATCAGAAGGGGTACTGAGAACAAAAGGTTCCCAGTGCCCTTCCTCTAGCCCTGCAAGATCACATGCATACAGAAGGCTCATTTTCATCTCAATGGAGAACTGCTTCGTCCTATGGCCTTCTGCAGAGCATACCAGCCTGGCGGTATCAGAAGGGGCACTCCTATCTTAAGAGTCGAGCAGATCGCATAGCAGGTCACTAGAGCAAGTAATAGTGAGACACTGGTACAGTGTTTCCCAAACCTGTCCTCAGGACCCTCTAACAGGCCAGATTTTACAGGTCACCTTGGGGAACTGCAGACTGAATACTGCAATCACTGAGCTGCAAATTATATCACCTGTGCTGTGCTCAGATATCTTGCAAACCTGGCCTGTCAACGGGTCCTGAGGACAGGTTTGGAAAACACTGCACCAGTGTCTCACTATTACTGGCTCTAGTGACCTGCTATGCGATCTGCTCGACTCTTAAGATAGGAGTGCCCCTTCTGATACCGCCAGGCTGGTATGCTCTGCAGAAGGCCATAGGACTGCACAATCTATGACTGGCTCAAGTGAAATTAGTTTTTAGAACTTAACACTTGTACCAGTGATCATTATTTATTGCCTAGAAACTAGAACAGATTTGCGTGCTGTGCAATCATGTCCCTGGTCAGATACTTTTAGGAGGAATACATATTTTTTGTCAGCCTAAAAAGTAAACTTGACATCATTAGGTATAACAAGGACAAACTGTCATACATGCTGGTGGCATTCTGTCAAATGTTCTGTAGCTGTTACAAATGGCATTTCCAAGTGAAATAAGTAGGTTTGAGTAAGAACGTTAGAGTGATCTCTGCTAAGGGCGGAAAGAGTAAATGTTATGAGTTAAAAGTAAATGCAAATATTAACTCACACAGAAATTTAACCCCATTTGAAGCAGTTGTTTCCATTACACATGTCAATCCTTGGATCTTTATTCTTGTGGGATAAATGTGTGAAAAAGAAATGCTTGCAGCATCTCTCTGAGAAAACTGATCCATTTTAATTGGATTTATGCATATATACATTAAGCATACTATTTCAAATCTGTACATTTTAAAGTAGTATTGATTTATCTCTACTCTGCTTTACTAAGGTAATGCTTAAATGATTCCAGTTCCCTAGGTGGAGAAATTAGATCATATTTTGACACTGATCTGAATCTGGATACTGAGCCTTGTCATGTGCCTGAAGTGAACCTGTAACCTGTATCTTCATCTATATATTTTGTTGGCGAAATGGCTAACAAATGTATAGATTTTATATGATTCTCTATTAAACAAGTACCCCTTCTCATCAGACTCTGACATCTATTAACCCCATAGTGACCAGGTGGTTGCACTTTTTGTCTGTCCGAAAGTATCCACTGCTGTTTTTACGTTTCTGCGCTGTTTGTGTTTAGGTCTAATTTTCCTCTTACTCGTTTATGGAACCCACCCATATTATATATGGGTGGGGGGAGACCCGGATGCTTGGCTGACATCCAAGATGTCCCTGTGCAAATCGTGATCCAGCAACTAAGGGGTTAAAGAGAGGAACCACTGAAAAGGGCAGACTCTGCCCTCTCCAGTGGTACCTTTCCTTTTTTTTCTAGCTCCAGCCATTGGGGAGGGAGAGTGGTCCAAAGCACCTCACACCTTCCCCTTTTAGCTACCCCCAGCAGGCACCGGGGGTTCCTGAAAATGACATCACGCACGGCGATGACGTCTTTGCGACTGCTGGGGCCCATAAAAACATCAGGCTGGCTTCAAGGAATTCATTCCGGCGCGGGACCCTGGACAGAGAGGTGAGTATAGGGAGGGAGGGGGGGTTAAAGGACCATGACGTGCATAGTATGTCCGTGGTCCTTAAGGGGAATTTTCCCCAGGATGTATGTAGTTAACTTAAAGGTTTCTGCCAACTAGTGTGTGACAGGTAAAGTCAGGAGAGATGATCTACACATTTTTGCTTTGTTTTTATTCTCTCTGTAGCTATCTGTTGTTTGGAGACAGATAACATTGTGTCATTGAATAATCTAGATTGGTACATATAGTAGAGCCAAAAATCTACATGAGGGATATTAAATGTTTCATTTTGAATCCACATTTTGTCTTTTGTCTAAAGAAAAAAGATGTAATAATGTAACCTTAAGTATATTGAGACAAACCATTTGAAATGGAAACACAAATTATTTGCAAAAAGTGTAGCAGGAAAGACAAAAACCTCCCCAAAAATTGGGAGACAGTGCTTAGAGTTTCAGGTGTATTTTGGATCAGTACTGATGCTGCTCTCGTGATGGATGTGCGGGTGTAGTATATTCCCAAAAAACTACACACATAGGAGGTAAGAGGAAAAAACAAAGTGAAACGCATCCAAGAGCGCAAATTATTTGTAATGTTTAATTCTTTCAATTTATACAGTTCCAGCACAAAGGATTGTCTAGGAATAGTCAATGTCCTGGTATCCTGCATATTCCAACCAACATGTGAAGGAATGCCTGATCAAAAGTTTTTTTCAAGAAGCTTAGCAATAGATGTACATACAAACATCAACCTAGACATGTATATAAATAAACGATTTTCACACGTATTGCATTAAACATATATAAAAATGGAGGGATTGTTTGGAAGCACACTGACTCCCTTCCTCAATATCTCATGGCTAGCAGGTCAGGACTAATATCATATCAGATGTGCTGTTTAACCTGGTCCCTGGTGGAGATGTATAGGGAGGACAGGATCCCCCTATTTGTCAGTTGGCTAGGGTCTAATTAAATAAAAGAAATGTGCGTTTTGTACAGAATCTAAATTCTGACGAAATTGACCCGATTCGAATCAGCTCCGTCTGAATTTACAAATCTGTCCGAAAATACCAATAACAACGAAGAAAACGAAATGAAAATCATCTGAAACGAATAAAGAACAAAAAAATCAATGCAATGCAAAACAAATCAATGGGTTAATGGCATCTCACTGGGCACAGTACATCAGAGTCAGGGGTTAATGGGTAACTCACAGGGCACAGTATTGCCCAGTCAGGGGTAAATGGGCTACTCACAGGGCACAATATAACCCAGTCAGGGGTTAATGGGCAACTCACAGGGCACAGTAAAATGTAAAGAAATTACAGGGACCCTTTCCTTGCAGCTGAAACCTGTTCAGCACCATGGAGAACAGCTGCTCGGGGCTCCGGTGCCCTGAGCAGCTGCTTTTCATGGTGCTGAATAGGTTTCAGCTGCAATGAAAGTGTCCCCCGTATCTTTTTTCTTTTTTTTGTTTTAATCATTATAAAATTAAATAGGTAATAGGTAATAAATAGGTAATAAAAACGAAATATGAATTGATCTGAAAATGCTGATTGTCTGAATTAAAGAATCCGTCCGAAATACAAATTGCAATAACATAACGAACGAACAAACCGAAATGAAAAAACTGGCTGAAATGATCCAAAACAATCTGAAGTGGAAAAAAAAAACGGAACAAAAAGATCCGAAATGAAACAAAAAAAATTTGTCCGTGCACATGTCTATTAAATAATGAATTACTGTGCAGTAAGAAGTCAATGTGAATCATTGGTCATCGAATCCATGACATTTGTACAAGTCAAACCAATACTAATATGCAAACAAGTCTAAAAGTGCAACATTTTTGCCAGTACATGTGTCTACTCTTAAAATGCTGATTTCAGAGACTGTGCTGACTATGTTGTTGCTCTAGTTTGCAATCATCTCAGCTAAGGCACCTTTTTCTTTTTTTAACAAAGGATTGTTCGTTTATAATTAAGAAAATATTGTGATATTTGCAAATTTCTATTTATATACTGTGTCACATTATGAATAATTACTTTATACACTTATTTATATTTTTTAGAGACGTGTAAAGACAACGAAATCTGAACCAGCCGATGCGTATTTTCAGAAGCAGCTATTCAGAATTTTGGATGTGTGATATATTTATCTGTTTCTGATATTCGGGCCGCTATGTAGTTAGGGTTAGGGTTACTGTTTCTGTTTTTTTATCGATAGGGTTTGAGCTAGTGTTAGACATGGATTCCCAACTTCTCTGCCTCTTGGTTCCTAATATAGAGGCTGTTAAACATTTGCATGCATTTTTATTTAAATTGATTTTCTGATATAAAAATCATCATATTTGTGATTCAGGAGTATCCGAAAGCTGCAGTTTCATTAAAGGTCATACTGGGGACCTTTGGTCGTTTGAAACCCTCTATCTCCGGTTCTTTAAATCCTACATAGAGCATTGAGGTGTCATTGGAAAGGCCAGATTCTGACCTTTCCAATGGTGCCAAATGATCAGGCATAATATATAGAGTAAAAGTTAATCGCAAGAGAAATTGGTGTATTTTTTCTCAATTTGTATAAAATTGTGTATTTCCTTAGAAAAATGCAGGATAGGAAGTGAAATGGCTAAGAAACAAAGGGGTTAACTTCTGTGTTTCAAAACTCTGCAGTTCACTTGACAAGGCTATTTCCTGGATACACTCAAGATACAGTATACACACTATAGAGGTTTATGTATGTCCAAGCCTGTGTGTGTATATAGCTGTGTATGTGTCTTTTGAGTGAATGTCAATGAATGTGTGTGTATACAGTTGTGTGTACCTGGATGCATATCTCTCAAATGTCCCCGTTTTTGAGGGACAGTCCCTATTTTGAGCCCAAATCCCCCTTTCCCTCTTTTTTTTCTAATGTTACACCTTTTAGGAACTCCCAAATATATTCAGGGTGTTCAGGTGTATAACAGAGCTGCACAGCAATAAAACTCCCAGCAATAAATCTGTAATCCACAATGAATGTAAATAATAATATTTGCTTTGATTTTAGTTAATATTTTTATTGACATAAATGGGCCAAAATTTTTGATGCCGCCTATAAAGTCTGGGAACAGCCTAGCTTCTGATCTTGCCTTTAGTGGCTTCCCAAAATGGTGTGCATACCTATGTATGTGTTTGTATCTCTGAGTTATATGGCTATGTATGTGTCAGTGGGTGCCAGTACCTGCTTCATGTTATAGCTGGTGGTGCTTGATTCTCAGTGACAGCGCATGTTCCAGAGTGCAGAGCATTGCTATGCAGTGTCTATCCTGTGTCATCTGAGTTGCATGAGGCAATGTTCCGGGGAGAATGAGTGTGACGAGCACAGGCGCAACTCTGCCTGCCACTGTGAACCGAACACCAATTGTTAGCCAAAACTGGTAGAGTGCCCCCCCCAGAAACCTGTGTCTGCCCCTGCATTGGTTTCAGTTTGTTTCTTTTATATTTATTACCCAGTGTTATATATTGTACCGTGTACTTTTCTAGTGTTAGTTTGAAGATATTCTACTTATCCTCTGTATTTTTCCCATGAAAGAGTTTCTGCCAGTCAATGAAATTGAGAGCTTCACTTATCTTAATGAAGTTGACCTTTTTAAAATTAGGGGCTCTATTACAATCCTAGCGTTAAAACGCGGGCACAAGGAAGGAAAAACTGCACCCGCAGTTTTCCACCTTGCACCCACATTTTAACACTGTATTACAATGCAGGCACAAAAAATGCATTGTTACCGTGCGGTAACCCCCACGATGCTTGCGGCCGCCCTGAGCGCAGCTGCGAGCATCCACTCGATGGAGTCCATAGGACTCCATTGAGTTTCCCCCTGCCAGTCACAAGACCAGCTGGATCTCGTCTCGCAAGATCTGACCGGTCAGCGTAGTGATATGCAGGGAGAGACTGGGGGGACTTTTTCCGCAGTCTTTCCCTGCTCCCGCCGGACGGAGGAGGCGGTTGGAGCCGCGGTCCTCACCGCTGGACAGGAGGTGAGTATAGCATTCATTTTTTTATTTTTTCTGGATGGTGTTATCAGATTCTGCAGAAGCGGAATCCGTTAACACCAAGTCCTGGCTGTGGTTAACTTTTTGCTAACCACAGCCGGACGTTAATCAGTGCTAGTCAATTGTAATACTACCGCTGATTAACACTTTGTGCTTCCTATACTTAACATGGGGAGCGCAAAGTAAAGTAACCTTGCACTGAAAAGCGCAAGGTACCAAACGCAAGCGGGTTACTTAACCCATTTGCGTTTGGATTGTAATGTGCGGTAAACACCGCTGCTAACGTTAATGCTCACGCAAGTGAGCGTTTGCGTTAAGTGTGTAATGTGGCCCTAGATGTTTTAGCATTCCCCTTTTGAATTAGATTTTTAAGTTTATTTCAAAAGACACCATATTGTGGTCACTGTTTCCCAACTGCTCTCTTACTTGAATATTTAACAAAAGATCCACATTGCTTGTTATAACCAGATCCAGACAGGTATCCTTTCTAGTTGGTGCTTCTACCAGCTGTGACATGAAGGTATCATTTAATAGGTTCGGAAACCGGACTCCCATAGCTGAATTACTAGACCCATTATCCCAATTAATGTTCGGAAATTAAATTCTCCAATAATTAAAGTGTTACCCAGATGTGCAGCTTTCCTGATTTGTTTTAACAGCTGTTCTTCCTCTCCATTATCCATATTAGTTGGTTTATAGCATATACCAACCAATAGTTGAACTTCCCAGTTTATGGGTAAATATCTGTTTTGGGAATAAAGACAAATCTTTAATTCCTTGGACATCCAAGACGTGTTCTGAACTGAAATAATTAGTAGAAGTACAAAGGTAATAACAGTTATAGCTCTGTGCTAATGCTACTGTAGAGGTTTTTTTATAGTACAATACTTCCCCTAGAGCCTTTCTTTAAGTAAAATAATGTTATAAAAACAAAATCTGAGCAGATCCACCAGGATACAACTCATTAATGTGCCTGCTCTGAGAGATGTGTTTTACCTTCAGGTAACACAGACATCTCTTCAGCAATATTTCAATATCTATGCAAGGATTACCACCAAATAGACTGATTGAACATGTAAATAAATGCTTCACTGATCATATATACATGTTCTGATCTTTATATAAATAACATCCTAAAAGACTGTGATTCCTAAACTCTGGCAGATATGATGATCTTATCATATGTCGCGTTTTCCTCTCCCCCCAGGAATTATCCATATAAACAACCATTAACCATCACTCAAACCAATGGCATGTGTTGAACACAGTTGAATATATCATGAACATCAGAAAATAATGGATAACGTGTATAACTCGCATAGGATTATAGGGAATGCAGTATCCATTCATTGGAAGATAAGCAAAAATACATGATCTAAAATAATTATGAATAAATACATTATTACACCAGGATCACGTTTTCTCCGGATCGTGCCGTGCTGCTGTCTCTTTTTGCTTTTATGTTACACATATTGATCTTTCCCTTTTATATTGTTATTATGACTCTGGGGCATATATAGCATTTGTCTGTAGTACTAAAGTTATGATGTATTTTTGGTCAAATAAAACTTAAAGATTATCCAAAATATTCAACGTTTGTCTTCTTTGCAATACCAGCATTTGAATGAAAATATGCAAGAAAACAACAAAAGAAAAATTAGTAAGAACAAACAGAATATTCAAGGGAAGTATTCTCTAGGCAGCAAGGTTGAAGGTTCCCTGGGAAGCAAGGTTGAAGTTTTCCTGGGAAGCAAGGTCGAGGGTTCCCAGGTCTGCAAAGCCAATGGTTCCCTGGGAAGGAAAGCTGAGGGTTCTCTGTGCAGCTAGGCTTCAGGTTCTCTGGGTAACTAGGTCAAGGGTTCCCTGGACAGCAAGGCACAACATTCCTAGGCAGCAAAGAGGGGGCTTCTCTTGGCACAGTGGTTGAGGGTTCCATGGGCAACAAGTTTGAGAATCCCCAGGGCAGCAAAGCTGGGGTTTTCTGAGCACAAATAAATCACCTACAGCTAAACCAAACAATGTTCTGGCATAGGATAGATGGATTTGGTTTATAAAGAGTTCAAGCACCTGAACATTTGGATCTCTATAGTCTGGAGGCAATAGCCCAACAGCAAGGTAGTATTCCTGGAAAGTACTGCTACAGCTAGTAGAGACCAAGGAGTTTAAATCATGAGAGTACCTGCTATATTTATATAGGAATAGTATAGGAATAGTATAAAAATATAAAAAAAAGGTAACCCCATATCATATATATTATAGAGTATAATTTGTATAGAGTAGGGATGCATTGATACCACACAGACATATACGTATATATCAACACACAGACCTATATATACGTATATATCAACACGCAGATATATATATATACACCCACACACAGACCTCAGACCATATATAAACATACGCACATGGGGGGTGGCATGTGGACAATCTCAACTAAATGCGCCCCCCACATTTGGCTGATCCCTCCAGAAGAAATGTTGAACCCGACAGAGCAGAGAATATACAGTGGCAAGAAAAAGTATGTGAACCCTTTGGGATTACGTGGAGTTTTGCATGAATTGGTCATAAAATGTGCTCTGATCTTCATCTAAGTCACAACAATTTGAAAAACACAGTCTGCTTAAAATAATACAACACAAACCTTATTTGTTTTAAGGTTTTATTGAACAGAACATGTAAACATTCACAGTGCAGGGTGGAAAAGTATGTGAACCTTTGGACTTAATAACTGGTTGACCCTCCTTTGGCAGCAATAACCTCAACCAAACGTTTCCTGTAGTTGCAGATCAGACCTGCACAACGATCTGGAGTAATTTTGGACCACTCCTCTTCACAAAACTGTTTCAGTGCATCAATATTCTTGGGATGTCTGGTGTGAATCGCTCTCTTAAGGTCATGCCACAGCATTTCATTCGTGATGAGGTCAGGACTCTGACTGGGCCTCTCCAGAAGGCGTATTTTCTTTTGTTGAAGCCATTCTTTTGTTGATTTACTTGTATGCTTTGGGTCATTGTCCTGTTGCATCACCCATCCTCTGCGGAGCTTCAGTTGGCGGACAGATGGTCTTACGTTTTCCTGCAAAATGCCTTGATAAACTCTGGAATTCATTTTTCCATCAATGACAACAATCCGTCCAGGCCCTGAGGCAGCAAAGCAGCCCCAAACCATGATGCTCCCTCCGCCATGTTTTACAGTGGGGATGAGGTTTTGATGTTGGTGTGCTGTGCCTTTTTTTCTCCACACATACAGGGTTATTCAAAGAGATTTGAAAAGTCACTGCACGTTCAGTGACTTTTCGTTTTCTTCAATTCGGTTCCTTTTGCCGATCCCATTTCGGTGACCCTGCGGTGTATTCAGCAAAATTCACAGGGTCCCCGAATTGCAGGGAAAAGCTGCCGCAAACCCTCAAAAACGAACCGTAAAACCCAGCGAATGCACACCGAAAACCAAACAACTCAATTTTGGTTTCATCTGTCCACAGAATATTTTGCCAGTAGTGCTGTGGAACATCCAGGTGCTCTTTTGCAAACTTCAAATGTGCTGCAATATTCTTTTTGGACAGCAATGGCTTCCTCCGTGGTGTCCTCCTATGTACTCCATTCTTGTTTAATGTTTTCCTTATTGTAGATGTGTCAACAAAAATGTTAGCATGTGCCAGAGATTTCTGTAAGTCTTTAGCTGACACTCTAGGATTCTTCTTTACCTCATTAAGCATTCTGCGCTGTGCTTTTGCAGTCATCTTTACAGGACGACCATGCCTAGGGAGAGTAGCAACAGTGCTGAACTTTCTCCATTTGTAGACAGTCTGTCTTAGCGTGGACACATGAACATCAAGGCTTTTGGAGATACTTTTGTAACCCTTTCCAGCTTCATGCAAGTCAACAATTCTTGATCGTAGGTCTTCTGAGAGCTCTTTTCTGCGACGCATGGTTCACATCAGGCAGTGCTTCTTGAAACCAGTAAACCCAAACCTGGTGTGTGTTTTTAAAGGGCAGCTTTCAGCAACACATCCAATAATATCACACTGATAGGACTCAAGGTTGGCTCACTACTGGCTCCAATTAGCTCTTGGAGAAGTCATTAGGCTAGGGGTTCACATACTTTTTCCACCCTGCACTGTGAATGTTTACATGTTATGTTCAATAAACAAATGAAAACATATAATGTTTGTGTTGTATTATTTTAAGCGGACTGTGTTTTTCAAATTGTTGTGATTTAGATGAAGATCAGAGCACATTTTATGACCAATTCATGCAAAACTCCACGTAATCCCAAAGGGTTCACATACTTTTTCTTGCAACTGTATTAGAGACAGATATACTGTATGGAAAGTAAGGCAAAAGGAGTATAGATCTGAGGTAATGTTATCAGAATTGGAACTTTATTTTTTTCAATACATCAGTATGAGTAAAAACAGGTGTCAGAGTGAGATTTTAGGATTCAAGGCAAAACTGAAGAAATGGAGACGACAGAACTCTGTATTTTCACATCACTTACACTTTAAGAGCTACAGTGGGCCTCTAAGTCAGCAGTTAGCAACCAATGCCTCTCAGATGTTTTGGAGCTAGATTTCACATGATGTTCAACCACTCATTATGTTGGTTGAGCCACATGGGCAATATAGTTCCCTATTATCTAGTGGGCGACCGTGGCTGCCTTCTGCTGTAAACGTTTGTCTGCGATCAGGGTTTCCATAACATTTCCTTTAGAATGTTTACCTGAGCTGTAGTTATAGTCTGCCTACAACAAAACAGTAAACCAGATAAGGAATAGGGCTGAGCCGAACACCCCCGAGTTTGGTTCGCATTCGAACTTGAACTTTTCGAAAGTTCGAATTCGAACTCGAACTCAATACAAGTCAATGGGACTCAAAATTAGATTTTTAGAGTGCCCTCCAAGAGGGCATATATGCTAGATATTTGCCATAAAAGGTGTATGGGGGTCCGGGTAGTACCTTGGGGGACAGGAAAAAAGGAAAAAAAGTTTTAAAAAAAAGACATTTTTAACCCCTTCACTGCTGACGATGTGTGGGACATGTTTTCCATGAAATAAGGGTTAAAAATAAAAACGAAAAATTCCTTCAAATATCGTGCCTAGGAGGTCCCCATAACCTGCCCATGAAGTGGCGGATTTCTAGGATGTATAGAACCATTTAAAAACAATGTCCGGGTCCGAGTAGTGTCCTGGGGGACAGGAAACCAGGACAAAAAGTTAAAAAAAAAGACTTTAACCCTTTCACTGCTGACGATATGTGGGACATGTCCTCAGTTACTCCCGCTGTATGCTGAGGAGGACGTGTCCTACACGTCATCAGCTTTGCGGACCCCCGGCGGAGATACTCACCTCTCTGTCCAGGGTCCCGCGGCATTCTGACTTCAGCGTCCTCAGACGCTGAAGTTAAGCTCCTCCCGACGTAAATGACGTTATCGCGCCATACGCGATGACGTCATTCCCAGGTGACCCCCCAGCAATGTCGGGAGATCGCCTGGAAGGGAGGGGGGATCCGTTCGGATCCCTCTCCCTCCCGATCGGGAGGTCCCACAAAAAAAGCCAGGCACCGCTTAAAAGGGGAGAGTCTCCCCTTTTAAGTGGTGCATGGCTTTAACCCCTTAGGCACCGGGTCGCACTTCGGCACCTTGCGGCACCGAAGTGCGGCCTAGCTCCGGTGGGGGCCAACCATCTTGGATCGCGGCTCCACCCCCGGGTCCCCCCTCACTGCCTGACATCATCACGCATAGCGTGATGATGTCAGATAGCCGGGGAACCCCTAGCTGCCCGGAATCCCCTGGTGGAGATAGTGGGTTCATTTGAGGGTTCACAGAGATGCTGTGAGGTTGTGTATAGAGATGCTGTGAGGCTGTGTATAGAGATGCTGTGAGGTTGTGTATAGAGATGCTGTGAGGTTGTGTATAGAGATGCTGTGAGGTTGTGTACAGAGATGCTGTGAGGTTGAGTATAGAGATGCTGATGGGGTTGTGTATAAAGATGCTGTGAGGCTGTGTATAGAGATGCTGATGGGGTTGTGTATAGAGATGCTGTGAGGTTGTGTATAGAGATGCTGATGGGGCTGTGTTTAGAGATGCTGATGGGGTTGTGTATAGAGATGCTGTGTATAGAGATGCTGATGGGGCTGTGTATAGAGATGCTGATGGGGCTGTGTATAGAGATGCTGATGGGGTTGTGTATAGAGATGCTGATGGGGTTGTGTATAGAGATGCTGATGGGGTTGTGTATAGAGATGCTGATGGGGTTGTGTATAGAGATGCTGTGAGGTTGTGTATAGAGATGCTGTGAGGCTGTGTTTAGAGATGCTGATGGGGTTGTGTATAGAGATGCTGTGTATAGAGATGCTGATGAGGCTGTCTATAGAGATGCTGTGAGGTTGTGTATAGAGATGCTGTGAGGTTGTTTATAGAGATGCTGTGAGGTTGTGTATAGAGATGCTGTGAGGCTGTGTTTAGAGATGCTGATGGGGTTGTGTATAGAGATGCTGTGTATAGAGATGCTGATGGGGCTGTGTATAGAGATGCTGTGAGGTTGTGTATAGAGATGCTGTGAGGCTGTGTATAGAGATGCTGATGGGGTTGTGTATAGAGATGTTGTGTATAGAGATGCTGATGGGGTTGTGTATAGAGATGCTGTGAGGTTGTGTATAGAGATACTGTGAGGCTGTGTTTAGAGATGCTGATGGGGTCGTGTATAGAGTTGCTGTGTATAGAGATGCTGTGAGGCTGTGTATAGAGATGCTGATGGGGTTGTGTATAGAGATGCTTATGGAGTTGTGTATAGAGATGCTGTGAGGTTGTGTATAGAGATGCTGTGAGGTTGTGTATAGAGATGCTGTGAGGCGGTGTTTAGAGATGCTGATGGGGCTGTGTATAGAGATGCTGTGTATAGAGATGCTGAAGGGGCTGTGTATAGAGATGCTGTGAGGTTGTGTATAGAGATGCTGATGGGGCTGTGTATGGAGATGCCTTGTGGCACCGAAATGTGGCCTAGCTCCAGTGGAGGCCGCCATCTTGGATGGCGGCTCCACCCCGGGTCCCCCCTCACTGCCTGACGTCCTCATGCATAGCGTGATGACATCAGATAGCCGGGAACCCCTAGCTACTCGGAATCCCCTGGTGGAGATAGGGGGTTCATTTGAACCCCGATACCTCCAGAACCGTGGCAGCTAGGGGGTCAGCTTCCTCCCCTTGGTTGGGCTCACAGGGAGGCAGCTGGGGGTGTCCAGCCTTGGGGGGGTTCCAGGGTGAAGGGGCAGGCCTGGTCCCAGGACAGCATGCTCCTTGGCCAGTACCTGCTGCAGCTCCTGGTGCACATGTCCCGCTTCCCACGCCAGGGTGCGGCTCACACACACAGTCCCCGTGATGTCACTGCCGGGTGCAGAGTAGCAGGAGCCAGAGGTCGAACAGGGGGAGGTGAGCATGTGCAGAGCAGACCAGATGTGAGTAGAGCATCATCAGCGCTGGGGAGGGAATCCCTGCGACACTCCTCTCACATCCAATGACTCCATGCTCTGATGTCATCAGAGGGGGCCAGAATTCTTTACTCGACGGAGGCTTTACTCAACAGCAACAATCCCTGCTCCTGGCCAAGAGCGTGGTGCAGCTTACCCACGCGGTCAGAGGGGCCTGACAAACCCGGGGCACCAGGACAGCATTTCTAGTCGCCGTGGCAACCTTTCGCCCAGGTTTTGTTGAGCCCTGCTGTAGTCCAACTTAGGCTGGACCCAACAGCAGTAATGTGATCGCCAGAAATCCAACATCTAGTACAGACTTGTCATTTTAGTGCTTGACTGTCTTGTTGAGTTGTATCAGACTAATATGGACACGTTATACGTTTTTTGTTACGTAACATGGTATAATTTTTCTTCTGTAATGGCATGAAATGAGCAAAAACACTAGTAGTTTAATAAATGTATACTTCTCATATTTGCAATAAAGTTTTCCCTAGGTTTGCTCAATTTTGTTCTTCCAAATACAGCTTTATCTGTTGCAAAGTAGGGTTTTATGTTTTATTTTCTCAATTAAATATCTATATAATTACACCAATTGTAAATTTAAATATGTGTTATAATACACTTTTTTTATGTTCTGCATCAGTTTTTATGTTCTGCATCAGTTGGTTTAGTTTTACAATTTTTATTCCATTTCAGTGGTCCATTTACATCCGTGCTGCGGTCCGTAAGGAGAAAGGTCTGCCCATTCTTGTGGAACTTCTTCGAATAGACAATGACAGAGTGGTATGTGCTGTAGCCACTGCTCTAAGAAACATGGCCTTAGATGTCAGAAATAAAGAACTAATAGGTAAGTGATGGTATTCAGATATTGATCCCATTTGATTTTCTCTTTTGCAATAGTAGGTATAGTTCTAGATATGTTAAAAAAATATTACCAGTGGCAAGTTTAGATATAATCTGGCACCAGGGCCGCCATCAGGGGGGTACAGGTATTACTGGTGTATGGGGGCCGGTGCCTCCAGGGGGCCCGTGAAGGGTCACTGCCAAACTTGGCTATGCCTAGTTGCCATGGGGACCCTGAAGCTGCTGGTCTCCAGTTATAGACTGACTAAAAATATGGGTACTGAGGGCCCAGGCCTGCAGCACAGCATGCCCCCCCAGGTTTGGGGCTCTCCACGATACAAAAGAAACCGAAGTTGAACGAGCAGAAAATTCGAGAGAATGACTTTGATGTCCAAACTGTGCCAAGAGATGCCATTAGGCTGGTTGGATGTGCTGCCGATAGTCCTATTGCACATTAGGTGCAGGCCAACCCCCCAATTGAAGCTAAGTCCGTACGAACTTATGTTTGGACGGCCTACCCCTCTGATTAATGGACTAAGGGGGGACCTTTGGGCATTGGGGAAAACTAAACTAAATGATCAAGTTGTACTGTTAGGTATATCAATGCAGAAATTGCCAGAAATGTTTTTTTTTGTTTTTGAAATTCCGGTGGGGAGAGATTGGGTTTATGTGACTGTGAAAAGAATTGCCCAAGGGATTTTGATATTTGGGGCATTTGTTGTACTGATTTTGTATTTTGCAAAATTGATTTATGGACTGTCACGTGAAACATGCCCCAAGTGCCCAAGCACCACCAAAATTCGGAATGGTACACACCCGGTGATGGAGAACCATACCATGTGGAGCCAAAAGCGAGAGGCGTTATCTGGAACCCAGCTGAAAGGACACTTACTTGTGCAATTTAAATATGACTATGTTAAAAAGTTTGGGCAAACCACGCGTTGGGTGTGTAGTAGATTGCACCCAGAGACAATTCATATACCATTCGCATCTGTCCCAATGAATTTGAGTATGTTTGCATCAGAAAATGTTACAGTACAGACAGTTGATGTGCCCAGAGAGAAACCAGAACCATTCAGTCCTGGGCATCCCATAATAGGACCAGTGTACCAACCGGAGTGGTGTTTTCAATTAGGCCCAGATAAGGAGATAAAAAACGGGGGTGGGTTATGTTATTCAAGTGAGTTCAACTGGACATCATACATTTACACATTTAATACAAAGGAGCAGTCAAATTTTCTATACATACGATGTAGAAAGCTCACAAGCAAACAGGAGGAGGTGATTGCAAATGTGACGAATGGGAGGCAGAGTGCACTGGATATGATGAAACGACTGAGACAACTGATGATAGAAATATTAAAGGGAACACTACATTTGTCACCATTTATAGTGAAAGGAGGGTACCAGGTGTGCTGTGAAAGAGTGTGTTACATATGGGTACCACCTACAGTAATGGGAATGTTATTTGGCTTAATTGATCCCAATCCAGAGGGTGAGGGGAGAAGACACTAATTCAGACACAATATTTCACCCTAGGTATCCACTGGTGTTTGAAAGACAGAAGAGAGAGCTATTCAAGAAAGCGGATTGAATATGGGCATGGCTTCCTGCATGGACTGGATGGGGAAGAGAGTTGATGGCAAGAATGAACAGTTATGCCAGTTTGATGGATGAGATTTTGAATAAGACTAGTTGGGATATTCAGTTGTTGAATCTGGAAGTACGAGACATACGAAAGGTGCAAATGATACACAACATGGCACTGGAACAGATCAGCGCAGTTCTGAATGGATTGTGTGAGATGTATTATGAATGTTGCCACTATGCAAGAAGGCACTGACACCCACACAGACACAAAATATACCACTGATCATCCCACAAGGTATGTTCCCAAAGAAAATAGCCCCCCCCAAAGTATGAGGAACTCGAGAATAAAACTAGTGAGGTGTAATGGCTACAAGTCTCAGGAGAAGAGCCTGAGGCTTGAGCCAAGGGGGGAATGTAGTGTAAATAGGCTGGAAGATGGCCGTCATTATAAGCCAGGCGACCATCTTGTTCAGAATATTGGTTCACTTGAAAATAACTAGGCAAGTTTGTAGCTGAAACTAGAATGAAAAATACGTAGAAACTTAGGAATGTGTTTAGATTAGCAGAAAAAGCAATTAAAGCCCTATGAAAGATCTCTGCTGTTTCCGGCAAGGAGGAGAAAAGCGAAGTAGATACTCCAAGGTCGTTGGGGCCCGCAGAAATACAAAGAAGTATAGAGATCAGACCAGGTGCCATCTGTAACAAATAATTGAGGAAGCTAGGGAACCAAGCACAGCCCGGACCAGTAGGAGTAACTAATCATGATTTACTGTTACTAACACAAGGTTTGCTAATTTACGGCCAATTTAATGGAATGTCTTTGTATTAGCCAAAGGGAGGTATTAACCCACATGGGGTGGGATAGAGTCACCGGGAGGTGGGCTAATTGGGATGTACCTAATTATGTATTTGAGGTATAAAACCTCAGGACACTGTATAATCGATGCTCATTCTTTGCGATTGAATCCTGTTTGAGCATCTGTTGTGATATCACAATAAAGTTTGCCTTTCCTGAAGAGACTAGTGTTCAGACAATCCTTGCTCGTGTCCGGTCCGGCCTCGTCTTGAGTGAACCTGTCTGATTCCGGTTACATTTCCTTTGTAAATAGTTACACGTGGCATCACTAGGCACCGCTAGCAGGAAGCTGGTTGTGGCCCCGCCCCCAAATGCCAGACTCGCAGGGCCCTGCTGGAATCGGTTAGCTGATGCAGAGATGTGAGACTAGTCCCAGCATGGAGCTCTCCTTCCCCCTGTCAAAAGCAGACCCAGAGGCAGCAAAGAGGATTCCACTCACCATTGTAAGTATTTGCTCTCTTGGAAGCTGCCCTGGGTCTCCTCCTGCAGATAGCTGCAGATTATACCGGAGGGGAGGGAGAGAGATATAAAAAATAAAAATAAAACGCCCTGCACTGGCATGCCCCGCCCACAAGAAGCTGATGGATGATGAGAAAACTTCAGGGTAGAGGAGGCCTTCAAAATGTATGTTCAGCATGTGTGTGTGTGTGTGTGCGGGTGTGTGTGCAGCCTGTGTGTGTGGTGTATGTGCGGGTGTGTGTGCAGCCTGTGTGTGTGGTGTATGTGCAGCGTGTGTATGTGCAGCCTGTGTGTGTATGTGTAGCCTGTGTGTATGTGTGTGCAGCCTGTGTGTGTGTATGTGCAGCGTGTGTGTGTGTGTGTGTGTGTGTATGTGCAGCGTGTGTGTGTGTGTCTGTGCAGCGTGTGTGTGTGTGCAGCGCGTGTGTGTGTGTGTGCAGCGCGTGTGTGTGTGTGAGTATGTGCAGCCTTTGTGTGTGTGTGTGGTGTATGTGCAGCCTGTGTGTGTGGTGTATGTGCAGCCTGTGTGTGTGTGGTGTATGTGTATGTGTGTGTGTGTGTGTGCAGCCTGTGTGTGTGTGTGCAGCCTGTGTGTGTGTGTGTGTGCAGCCTGTGTGTGTGTGGTGTGTGTGTGTGCAGCCTGTGTGTTTGTGGTGTGTGTGCAGCCTGTGTGTGTGTGTGTGTGGTGTATGTGCAGCCTGTGTGTGTGGTGTATGTGCAGCCTGTGTGTGTTGTGTGTGAAGCCTGAGTGTGATGTATGTGTATGTGAAGCCTGTGATGTATGTGTAGCCTGCGTGACTGGTGTGATTGTGGGCGGCATATATGGGGTGTGTGTTTGTCTTTACAGCATGTATGGGGTGTGGATCACATGGTCTCCATGTGTTTGTGTGTGAGCAATATTATAGATTTTTTTAAAATACAAAAATAAACCGTTTGCGGTGGGGCCCCGATTAGAGCTTCAGTAAGGGGCCCCAAGATTTCCGATGGCAGCCCTGTCTGGCTCTGATCATACGTAAACCAGTGGCAAAGTGACATACATTTTCACTTTGCAATGCTTATGTAGCATTGCTCCAACTCACATTTATTTATATATGTGATGCTAAGCTTAGTCATCCAACCAGGTCTTCCTCATCTTCCTAACATTTTGTGAGGTGTGAGGAAGCAGATGGTAAGAGAGTGTTGGAGTGGGGTATACTTTAATTTAATATCTGACTTCAGGACCTAATTGTACAATTGGGGATTCCCTGCACTAATTATTAACCAGACGATGTCTTGCATTCGATATTATACTGGCTTATATGAGTAGAGGTTAACATTTAGAGCTTGTTTCCATATATTCACCCTCTTCGTTCAATGTAGTCTGGCATCTGAAGTAAATGATTAGTGATGAATTCCTACTTTGGGAATTATCAGGATGGATAAAATAGACTTCCATAGTAACCCCATAGTGACATGGTGGTTTTCCGCAAATCCGTTGTCATGTCCTCAGCCCCTGCTGCGCTGCCTGGGGGTCTGGGCAAGGTCCTGTGCCAAGAGCTGGCCGGCTGCCAGCACTGGGGAATGGCCGAGCGGCGTTCGAGGGGGCGGGGCCTAGCATGGTCACGAGGAGCCGCCTTGTTTAAAACAGGGCGCGAGGAGTTGCCTCGTCACCCTGTCATGGAGTCTGATTCCTGCATCGCTAACCATTCGTTTACATTGTCTCTCTGTTGCCAACCCGTTTTCTGGATTCGATCCCTGCTCGTGTTATTTGACCCGGCTTGATTTTTACTATTCTCCTGCTGCTTGATTACGATCACCTGTGTGGTGCTTTATGGTTTAACCCCATGCTTGACGCAGGGGTGTTTACACATACTGGGGAAGTGTCCCTTCTCAGCGGTGGGTCTTGTCTGTGGCCTCATTAGGTTCCTATACCCAACCCAGGGCTCATGTTCTCCAGCCACACATATTGATAAGATCTGCGATCGCTGGGTACTGCTTATTTGCAGCTCATGTGTGCGCTCACCAGCAACAATACACGTTACTGTACTTACGACACACCCCGAGGTGTATGTGTTGTCCCTGATTATCTTAAGGTACCGCTGATCTACTCCAGATTCTCAGAAAACGTTAAAGCAGCTTATTTCCTGACTGCCCTGCAGTCCGTGCAATTCACCTACTGTCTGATTTATCTGTGGTATTTCTGCATGTGCTCTATCGGTCTTGAAACCTTTAGTGCTTAGTAGCAACTCAGTGTATTGTTCATCCTTGTTGCCGCAAGTGTATAATTCTGTAGATGGCAATCGGTGTTTAAATGTCCAAAAGATTTATCAGTCCTTAAAGATCTAAACTCCGCTACTCTCTAGGAGGACGCTACTCCCCCCCATTACATCCGTCCTTTAGTGCCCGCTGCTGTTTTTACATTTCCGTGCTGTTAGTGTTTAGGTCAAATTTTCCTCTTACTCGTTTATGCAACCCACACATATTATATACCATTTTCCCCGCCATTAAATGGACTTTCTAAAAATACAATTAGTTCCACCATATCCTATAATTTACTATAAAAAAATATGAAATATGATGAAAAAATGGTAAAAACACAGTTTTTCGTAATCTAATCCCCAAAATTTATAACCACCAAAAAAGACTGAAAAGTTTAAAAATTTTGTCTCGAAAACAGAAATACCCAATTTTTACATGTTTTTGCTTTTTAACCCACTGCTGAGCCAGTTCACCTATGTGCGCTGAGCTCATTATGACCGTTTTATGCTCATAATTTTTAGATGACAGCCTAAATTGTTTTCTAAATAACCCCAATTTTTATTATTTTACAAAAGATTTTATTTATTTATTTTTCTTAATTATTTGTACACCAAACCTGATCATGTCTGGTATCATGTTCGTGATCAGGCCTTTCCAATGATGTCAAAGATGATCCTTTAGCTGCCATGGATCGGGAGATAGGGGGATCCTTTGGATCCACTTATCTCCACTTGACAGATATGGGGTTAACTGGCCCACTGACATCCTCACACATATGATGAGGACGTCAGTGGGTGGGGGGTGACCCAGAGGCTTGGCTAACATCCAAGATGTCAGCCACCTCTAGGTTTGAATCGTAATTTGGCGCCGAATCACAATCCGGCAGCGAAATTGTTAATGTATACAATATATGCTGAAAAGGAGAGACTCTCCTCTTTCCAGCGGCTTAATTTTTTTTTTCTAACATAAATGGTTGGGGAGATAGCGGGCTCCAAAAGGAGCCCCACCCTCCCCTTCCTGAATTTTACTGCAGGCGCCGGTGGGCACCTGCCGATTAAGTCATCACGCAGCGCCATCGTCATCGTGCCTGCGGCCCCCCGGAAATGGCAGGGCAGGCTTCCAGCCTGCCAGACATGCCACGGGAGCTGGTGAGGGAGGTAAGTATCAGCGGTAGGGAGGTTAGGAGACCATTGATGTACATGGTACGTCTGTGGTCGGGAAGGGGTTAAGAAATTAAATGAATCTCTGGATTTGATATGGTACCATCAAGAGGGGATTTGGAAGTACCCAGGCCACGCTCTCCACCGTGTGATGAGAGGTGAGTATGAGATTTATTGAGGGGCTATTTAATTGTGTTCAATGTTTTTGCAAAAGGAAAATCACACCACCAGGTTTTGGAGTTGGTATTTCTTTGGGAAATACAGGCTCCAAGGTAGTAGAAAGAGCTACCTTGTTCTTCTAGCTCCAGACACAAAATAATGCCTCCTATACAAAGTATAGGAAATGGCAATTTACATAAGGGCTAAGCTATTCTCAACCTGGAAGCTCAAGGACATTATGCCAAACATACCCAGTAGTTACCTAGTGAAATAGGGCCCTAAATGGTTTTGGACATTCGTGTACGGTTTCTTTGTTGCCCAGATGTCGTACCATATAGCAGTATACACTACTAGCAAGCAAAGAATTGTAGATCATCCTCAGTGTTCCGATGAAAGATTGGAATTTTGTTAACTACTATTTCAGCATAGCAAAGAAACACTGTTCTGCTTAATATTGTTTTTTTCCTGCTATATTGACCCATTAGGTTTTGTATTTGAAGTACAGGTAATGAATAAAGAATTCCTGCTAATTAACTAGTTAGCCCCTAACCTCCATCTGGAACATAATGTGCTATGTTGTGATTTTCAATTAAACTGGCGTTTTTGTCTAGTTTTTGAAAACGTTCTTTAAAAATATGCTAGGCAGCAAACAAAAACCATTTACTTATGTATGCAACCATATGGAAAGCCAGGTTTGTTGTGTAAAAAAATAGTACCAAGACAGAAACCTCTGTACTGGGCAGATAAAAGAAGAAACAGGCACATGTATTTATAAGCAGTTTCCTTGTGCATTGTGCGAGCAAGGCCAAATATCTAAACATGAGTGCTGTTTAATATTTTTTGTAAGACAGGAATAAAGGTACAATTTGCCATGCATATATATAACTTCATTTACAAATTTCAAACTTATTCGCAAATAATTTTCAACATTGCTTTGTATTGATAGTACCTCACCTCATAAATACTGGATGTACCAAATTATGCAGACAATATAGTTTCCCAGCATATTCTGCATTGTAGGGCTTTATGTTTAGAGAACAATGAATTTTATAAAGTGTGTTCTGTCAGAATTATGCGCCAGAAGCATTAATGACATCACAAGGGCCTTCATTATTATGTTAATATTTCCTTTTGTATGCAGTCTAGTACATAGAACATTTCCCATCCACATTATTATTCCTCAACAACTCTGATCTAAGTTAAGACCCAAGTTTGTCTTTAGCAGATCTGGGTTATAAAAACTTTGAAAAGGCATGTCAGTTTTTGATACATACTTGCAATTGTAGCTGTGTATTTTTGCAGTGACCTTAGGGTGCAGATTCAGACTGGAAACTTTAAAGACATTGGCAAGGAGGCAGCCATAAGTAGCAAATAATAACCAAAAAAATAAGCAGGACTAAGTTACTTAGTAAGAGGCTGTCTTTTATTTGTGTACTCAAAGGTAAGGCAATGACGGCTTGAAAGAAACTATTATTATCAGTATTGTTAACACTGTCCTCAGGGAGTACACAAGTACCACCAAACAGAGATGTGACATGAGAGTATAGCCTTTCTTTATTTTCAGGGTTATTCAAAGAGAATCGTTCGGTGACTTTTCGTTTTCTTCAATTCGGTGCAATTTGGCAATCCCATTTTGGCGACCCTGCGGTGTATTCAGCAAGCACCACAGGGCCGTCGTAGTGCAAGGAAAAGCTGCCGCAAACCTGCCGAACACTCACTGCAAAACCCGGTGAATGCACACCGAAACCCGCAAAAACATCTGGATTAACCCCGCCGAACACGCAGGAGACACCCGAGCAGGAGCCGATCAGAGGGCCGAGCAGTCGCCGGAAAAACCCGAAACCACAGACAAATGGAGTGAAAAAAAAAAACAGTACGCTTGAATGTTTATTTTTAACTACGCTGGGCATGAGGCCCCCTCCCTCTCCCTGGGATACCCTGACGACCATACTGTAGGACCCTATGCTGAGAGAAGAAAAGAAATACAACCTGAATATAAGTATTTCCAAAGCTCCATCTATTTTATGCTTTATTATTTGTTACGCTGTCCCGCTTATAAACAAAATAGTGTAGCATATAAGACTTAATTTTGAAACAAAGGTTCAGTGGTTATTGTTCTATGCATTAAAATGATACACTATATATCTTGCATTATATTACTTTGTATTTCTGTAACTGTAACACTTCAATGTTCTTGAACCCAGGACATACTTGAAAACGAGAGAAATCTCAATGTATCCTTCCTGGTAAAATCCTTTATAAATAAATAAATAAATAAATACACCATATAAGTTGAGACAGTATTATATTAATTAAGGTGCGCCTGGAATTATTTTTCTATTTCCTATTGTCATTGTGATTTTGAGGTTGTGAGCACACACGTTCTGGTTTGCGGCACTGACTTATACAGAGTTTATTAGGACGTACTCAATATATTAAGAAGAGCGCCAGGTTTCCACCATTCCCTTTAATAAAGTATTTTACCAGGAAGGATACATTGAGATTTCTCTCGTTTTCAAGTATGTCCTGGTGCCTCACCTGCCATTGACTACACTGCCCATCCCTGCTTAATAGTATCTCTAGACCTAATCCTAAACCTTACCCTAAAAGTAATCCTAGTAGTACCCCTGATCACAGCATAAATTCTTCCACTTTGCAAGTCCTATGCAAAGTATTTGATGCACAAACAAGCAGTGTAAATGCGAAAAAGTTAAGTGGTAATATAATTTTTAATTCGATCTAGAATAGCAAGCAGTGCGGTAAGGATTGCGCTGGGAACCACTGTGATTACCAAACCTCACCAATTGTCACCTCTCGTAATGGAATAGAGCTCAAGTATTGCTTAAGTATTGTCAACAGTAACTATTTGAGAATGATTTATTAGTAAAAAAAAAAAAATACTTCTGAAAGTTAGATTATTTGAAATTATTATGAACTGCACCATATTTCACCACCAATTCGCCAATATTTGTAGAAATGACAGATTTGTGAATAGATCTGCCCTGAAATTGCAGTGTATGGTGAAATTCACCATTCAGTGCCCTTCGGTGGCAAGTCCGATGCTTTGTGAATAACCCCTGTAGTATGTAAAAGTAGACACTGGTCCATGAAATTAGAAATCATCATTAGGAGTAGGGATGGGCCGAACACCCCCGTGTTCGGTTCACATTCGAACTCTAACATTTGAAAAAGTTCGAATTCGAACTCAATGCAAGTCAATGGGGCTCGAACATTCGAAAATTAAGGTGCCCTCCAAGAGGGCATATATGCAAGATATTGGTCATAAAAGGTGTATGGGGGTCCGGGTACTGCCCTGGGGGACAGGAAACAATAAAAAAACAATTTTTTAAAAAAAAGCGTTTTTAACCATAATGTTTTTTTGAGCCATTACACAGCTGTGCGCTGAGCGAATTTTTACCACTTTTGCTCACGTTTAACCGCGATTTGAAGCCATGGGAAATGTTTGAGCAACAACGAGTTGGAAAAATTACGATCTTAACCCAAACGTTAACGATCACTTGCTGCGGCGTTCACCGCATATTTGTAACGATTCCCCAGGACAGACCTGGTAGGATCCCTGGTAACAGATCTCTAACCCTCCGATCCTTAGGATGGTCGGGACTCGGGACCACTAAACCCAGCGGCGTAGCGTGGGTTGTCAGCGCCCGGGGCAAGGCAAGAATTGTGCGCCCCCCTATCCTGTGGACACAGTAACACACCCGGATTCCCTTCTACCAAAAGAGTATTGACCCCCTTACCCAAAAGGACATGTATTGTATATTAACAAAATACTGATATAATAAAAAATGAAACACGCATGCCCCCCTATGCTACACCACTGTTACCAGTCACCTCTCCCAGTGTACCCTGGCATAGTTCCACTCTCACACTATACCCAGTCACTCTCTCCCAGTACCCCTAGTCACACTCTCTCCAAGTATCCTCAATGACACTTTCCCAGTACCCCCTAGACACTCCTTCTCTCCAAGCACCCCCAGTCATTCTCTCCCTGAACCTCCAGTGACCCTCTCCCCATACCCCCAGTACCACCTCACTGTGTGTTGGTCACGCTGCTCTGGTGTCACACAGTGTCGCATACCCACGTGGAGTTGCTGGTGGCCTGTGGGGGAGCTGTCCAGGGGGCTTAGTGGAGACTGGATTTTAAATGTGCTGCAGGGCAGGTGCCTCTCTCCCTCCTTCTTGTGCAGCGGCTGCAGGGCTGACAGCGGCGCAGGGCTGGACAGGGCTTCAAGGACAAATGTGGTACAGGGTGTTCTGTCAGATAATGCTGCACTGCTTCACATGACTCATGTCAGCGTTAAGGAGGATTCAGGGCAGGACCAGAATTTTTTATCCTGGTCTTCCCTTCCGTACGCTGAGTGCTAAGTCACCACCAGTGCTGCTAAACTGTCGGCCGCCCGTGCAAGGGCCTCTCATGGACACCAGTTTCTGTGAGCGGACACCTTGCTGATACCTGCTGGAAAATATTAGTGGTTCAAATTTCTTTTGAAATATTGCGCCCCTAAGAAGATTGCGCCCGGGGCGACCGCCCCCGAGGCCCCCCCACGCTACGCCACTGACTAAAGCTAACCTCTAGCAGCCACACAGGACAGGGAGACAGCACCAACAATATACACCACAGACTGAGATCAATATATGTTTGTACTGCGCTATAGTATATGGCAGGATGGAAGCGCACCAGCAGTAACAAGCAACGGAATATACCAGACAGGGGCGCAGAGCGAGAGTAGTTGTCATAACAAGACAGTGTGGAGAAGCGCTGCCTTGTACGTATGCTGATGTTTTATGGTAACAAAACCGGGTCAGCAACGTTTAGGCACTTGTACTGCGCTACTGTATATGGTGAGAATCGGCGCACACCAGTAGCAACAGGAGGCAAACAGAACAGGCAGGGAGTACACAGAGAGAATAGTCAAATGGCAGGCAAAGCTGGCAACAGATCGGGTCCTCAGAACAAGCAGGGTAAGTAACAAGTATACAAACTGATTCGGTAAGCTAGCGATGCGGGAATGAAACTCCACGGCAAGGCGAGGTGTAAGAGCGCGCTCCTGATTTAAAGGTCCCGGCGGCTCCGTGTCATCATGCCGCGCCCTGCCCTTTTATCACTCACAGCTGCGCCGGGTGCCACCGGAGCTCCTGGCATTCGACCAGCTGGCGGCATCATGCGTCCGGGGGTCCCCCGATCACCACCCCGGGCCCTGGATGTCACAATATTACAATCCAAACGCAAACTTCTCAGAAGCTGCACACAGCGAGCCGGTGTATGCAGTGTCTAACAGCGAGGGAGACGGGAGGCTGCGCTTGTTGGTGGATTCAGGAATCCGGTAATAGAAAGAAAAAAAAAAGGTTTTATTTTATGTTCCTTGGGACATTTAAAAATGTCCTCGATTTTTTTTTTTTAGAAATGTGTCGCCTTACCTTAGCCTGGTGGTCAGTCAGTGGAGGCTCCCTGGATCCTGGTTGTGGGGGGGGGGGTCTGCCATGGCCGCAGGTGCAGTGGCTCCCTCTCTGGTTGTGGGGGGGTGACACCATAAGTTACCGCACCGGGTGACACCAACCCTAGTGACGCCACTGCATGTTGACAGTAGATGTCTGCTGTGGTATCTAATGATATGTTTTACAAGTAAAGTGTCATATGCCCATCCATATGCAATGTTTAGAATTTCTCCTAAAGCTTGTGGAGAAAGCCATGAAAATGTTAGGCGTGCATGGCTTGCCAGCACAGGTAAAAAAAATGAAAAGAGAGCACAAATTATATCTAAAATAGGTACATACCACCTGAAAGATAATTACAACTGTGATAGGCAAGAGAAAAAAAATCAACACATTTCAGGAAAATATTTGACAAAAAAGTTGTTCACATTTAGTTTGATAAGACCAAACACTTTACATAAATTATAATATAGCACATCTGAAATTTAATTTCATTACTTCATCTAAAGGATCAATATGGTAAAGACCTGGTAAACATTGTTGTTGGCAATAATTGTTTTTAATTTGTTAACTTGAGTGTCAACCAACAGTAACATTCATATAGGGCTGAAACAACTAATCGATTAATCGACAACTAATCAATGATTAAAACAGTTGTCAACTATTTCCATTATCGATTAATCGGTGTTGATTAATCGTCCTGTGCACAGCACACACTGCTTAGAGTCAGACTGCGTTAAACGTAAACAACCTCAGCTTCGGAGCTGATTGGAGAAGACTCGCCGCTGCTTTACTAGGTATGATTTAGTTCTAGGGTTATGTCAGACACAACCAGCTTGTTTTTATTCCGTTTAAAACAGTAGCAGAACTCTAACACAAACAATAGGATACTGCCACTGGGTGAAGGAGCTGTATGCCTGTGTTTAATCCTTACTTGAAGTGGGAGTCTTGTGCCACCACCCCACCCTCCCTAGCACACCCTCTTTGGTCGGGAACTGCCATTCCCTCCCTTTGGTCTGATCCCTTTCCCCAAACTCACTCCCACACTCAGATCCAGTCTTTTGTCCATACCCACACCCTCTCACACTAAGGTCATGTCACTTGAGGTCAAGTCCCTTCCACCTCCAGTCCCTCCTCCCACTCAGTTTGTTCACGAAATTATTTAAAAGGGACACTCTACGCACCTGGACCACTTTAGCTTATTAACCCCAATTTCATGCTGACATCATCATCTATAACCAAGTGCTTGTAGCTGCATTCATTTCAGAAAGCAAACATGGCCTTAAGCTGCGCATGCAGCTTCAACCCATCCCTCTACCCAAGCACTCGCATACCTTGTGTGAAAAGTATGCAAGATACCCAATTTGCGTATGCACGTACGAAAATTACGTACTCTACGCAAATTGTTTATGAAAAAGGGGGAGGGGTCGTGGTTATACATTTAAGTAAACTATTTTTTTATCCGATGAATCGATTAATCAAAATAATAAAATCGGCCGTTGCAGCCCTACATTCATACGCTGTCACGGCAGCACCTGGCGTGAGCTGTGGTGGGGCCCATGTTCAAGGTTTAAAGCCCAAAGTGCAGGATATACCACTCAAACAATAAGTATAAGGACAGAATGTGAGAACATCACAAGGCTTGGCAGAGACTCCTGCACAGCACAACCACAAGGAACCCTATTACTGACAGGCCGTCTTTAGAGTAGGCCGTGCAGAGTATCAGGATACAAGCAGTGTAAGCGATGAATCATAAAGAAGAGAGTCAGTATGTTATGGGTTAATACAAGCTGGTGGTCATATAACAGCCAGGGATCAAAATACCAGAGAGGGATGTCAGAACAAGCCTGGGTCATACACAAAAGATCAGCAGAGAAAATAATAAACCAGAAAACAAAAGCACAGCGAAGAAAAAACACAAAATAAACCACACAGGAGCTAGGATGTGAAAAAGCCATAAAGAAATAACCAGAATAAAAAAGGACACAGCGATAGGGCTAACAAACCGACAAAGGGAAGCAGAGAAACAAAAATACAATAGAACAAAATATACAAACAGATCAGGACCTTGCTTGAAACAGGATCACAGAGCAACAATGTACAGGCAAGACTCAGAGTGATTCAAAATCATGAAGCAATGCATTATGGGAGCAGTGCTCTTAAATAGGGAGTGGATCAGAACATAGAGAGACAGGTGAGTAAGCTGACTGCAAACAAGAAACCCCTGGGCTGGAACCCATGAATGGCTACAGGAACCAAGACCCAAACCGGATCAGCTCATACAGGGGACAGCTGGAAATGAGACATATTCATTTTAAAGCTACCTTATAAATGTTGAATATGATACTTTGTAATATGCTTTGTAAATGTCATGTAAAAGCTTATGGCTCCTATTCCTTACCTGATGCTAAAATGGGAATGCAACAGGGAAAACCTGCACCTGCAGATTTCCCCATAGCGTCCCCAATTTAGTGTTAGCTTACAGCGCAGGCGCTACCTCAGCACCTTGCCCCCTCAGGGAAACTCGCGGTAAGGCTTCCGCGCCACCGTAAGTGGACTACATGGAGGGCTGTGCTTCTGGGCCTCAAGTCCTGCGCAATCTCACTCCCGCAAGATCACGCAGCATTGTTGAGTGATCGCGTAGGAAGACTGCAAACTATTTGTTCCCAGTCTCACTCATCTCCCGGCGACAGGAAGCGGCGGATCGGCCACCGTTTTATGCCACAGGATGAAAGGTGAGTATCTGATTTATTGGGGGTGGTTAGAGGTGCTAAATGATTTTGCAAATGAGAATCAGTTAGCACCAGCTTTTAGGAGTAGCTAAATTTTTGGTTTGTGCATCACTGTGTTAATTAGCGCTAGCACTTTGTAATACCTTACTTATTAGAACGTTAATTAGTGATTGCGCTCCCCATGTTAAGTATAGGATTTGCGAAATACAGTAAGCTCGTGCAAGCTCACGCAATCACCGGTGCACTTATTGATGTGCACAGGTTTAGCGACAGGAATGTAATATGGGGGCATACATTAAAGTCACTTATCCTAATGTTAAAGCTTATGCATCCGAACGCTGATGCGAGCGTTCACTGTGGAATAGAGCCCTATGTGTATTATACTTCTTTGTTTCCACTTTTCCTTTCAAAAGGAATTATTTATACACATCAGAACAAATTGTTAAAATACCATGTTGTACAGTCTGTATTTTACTGTACATAGTTTAATTTTTTTTTTACAGAAATGCAACTACTGTACATATATTTAGGGATATGAAAGTTATAGGGCTAACCCTAAAGATTGCATTTTGAAAAAGCAACAGTTATTGCGATATCACGTGGCTACATATTATACTGAGAATTCCTGCAGGTAGGTTTAAAGTCTACAATATGCACATATAGTAAGATGGTGCACATAACTTATATTCTAAACCCACCATTGAGAATTGACAGTATACTATGGTGAGACAGTTGTGCACGTACTATCTATTATAAATATCCAAGCATGATTTTACTGTAAAATAATTGCACCAGTGTGATTTTGAGCTTATCCACTCTATTGTGCAGTAAAGCTCGCTGGTGCATTTTACTATAGAGCAGGGTTCAGCAACATAGCCCTTCAAATATTTTGGAACTGCATCGCCCATGATGGTCAGCTACTTATTAGGTTTACAACGAGTGGTGTATTTCGGTTTTGTGCTGCCCAGCTCACCTGTCTGGTCTGCTCTGCCAGGCCCCTCCAATTCATTGCCGGTGGCCACGTGCGTTTCCTCCTATGAGCGGCCGCCAGCATAAAGCTCTGCCGCTCGCCTGGGATCTATCCACCAGCCAGCCGCGATCACATAAGATCGTGGAGTTCACGTGAACTCCGCGATCTCGCAAGATCGCAGCTAGCTGTTGGATCCCAGGCAAGCGGCCAAGCTTCATGCCGGCGGCCGCTCGTAGAAGGAAAGTAACGCGGCGGCCGGCAATATTTTTTGTTGTCCCCCCCTGGATCACACTCAGTGGCGGGGCGCCACCCACTGGAAACTGCCACCCTAGGCCTAGGCATTGTCGGCCTAGGCCAAGATACACCACTGTTTACAACAGAAAAATACCAATGTGCAGTGCTAAGCTAATACATTTAAAGGATAGGGACTCTCGTAACATCGCTTAACCACTTTCAATTTGCTGTCCTTATCACCCGACAACCAAAAAACAAGTGTCATAAACAATACATGCAAAAGTGTAGTGTACCCAGTGTTTCAAATAATTACAACATATTACAGCGCTGCGGAATATGCTGGCGCTTTATAGATAAAGAATAACAATAATAAATAATTACCGTATGCTCTAAGATTAAAAATTTCTTGTTCAGTTCCCTCAAAAATGAAGGAGAAAAGAAATCATAGTGTAGCGCTCACTCCCGGAGGAGCCGCTGAAAATGAACCACGGGTCAGTCTCCCCGCACTAGGGAATAAATATACTCCAGCACCGTTGTGGATTTTTATATTATATAGTTTACTTGAATAAAAGGCAAATAAAGAATAACACGGTCTTTGGATATGTCTACAGTATTTCGTAATGCGGTAAACGCGCAGCGGAAAAGAAATACGAGGCTTCGTATTTCGGGAAAATGCGCGACCGAACAGAAAAATACAATGCTTCGTAATTCGGGAAACACGCAGCGGAAACAAAATAAGATGCAAATCTTTTCCCCTTCTTTAGATACTAGGGAGTGAGTCCCGAACAGGTTAAGTCCCGAACTGTGAGTGTATGTGTGTGTTATGGTACCCGGTACTATTCAACTGGCCAGTGAATCTTTTAAACGATGTCTTCGACTAGTCAAGTTGGGGCCCTGTGGGTTTCAGAAATAAACAACAGCGCACTTTCTTGACTTTGTAAAACCGGCCTTGGAGGCCTCTCACCCATCCGCTGGATCACCAAGGTTCCGCTGACCCAGGACGTCCCTCCGCTCGATGCCTGGCTAGGATACTGGCTACTGGATCTGTTGTCGGGTTCTCTTTGCTCCGACCGTGGCTTGTCCAGCTACCGCCTGCTCTCCCATCCAATGGACCTGCGGTACTCCTAACTCAGGGGTCCTCCGCTTCCTTGACAGCAGCTTGGGGAATGCCTGTGGATCACTGGGTCTCCTTCTTACAAGGCTGGGTAACCCCTCTTGGAATCCTGGTAGGCCACACCTGCGCTCCGGCCTAGTCACTGTTCCACTCTGCAACACTGCATCCTCTCTCATGCACTCCCTGGCGCGCTCTGACAGCTATTTCCACGAGGCTCAGGATGTACAGCGTCTGTGTCCCACCCACTTCCTGTGTCTGTTTGCAAAGCATGCCAGGAAACGTAGTCCCAATGTCTTCTGTGTCTGTCCAGCATAATTTTACCATGGTCTCTGTCTCCCTCCGGTGGCCAAAAATAGGTACTGCCACAGTAAGGTTTTAAACACAGCGCTACACTCTCCCCCTCCTAGAACTCTTGGGTCTCTCCAAGGAGGTACAACAGTTACATTTACATTGCAATATTTACATTAAGCGATACATTCAGGTTCAGTAGCAGACATACAACGGGTCAGATATACATCCTCAAACTGACTGGTGTCCCTAACTAGCTCAGCTAGCGTGGCAGACACTTTGGGCAACCTTCGCATAGTCGTAACAGCTTTCTTTGTGCAGGGTTACAATATAGTTCAGGAACACCCGCAGCCATGACTCTCATTCCCTCTGTTCCAACCACTCCTTGGGTTCTTTACAGTTCAATTAGGTCTCTCGATGAAGCTCGCCTTGACCTTTCTCGAGAAGGCTTATCGTCCTGGAGACGAATGCAGCGTTTAGTGCTCTTAGCGCATCCCCCGTCAGACTCATACCTGGAGAACGAATTTTTCCGACTTGAGTATTGGAGACTGAACCCGCTTCTTCCGCTTGAACGAGATAGGAGCATCTTTAGGGTAGAACCGTTCAGCTTGAATCACTTTATTCACTCCCCCCCCCTAGATCGGTAGTGGAGAGGGGCTTAACAGAAGCAACTTGCCCGATCGACATCCGTGCTTTCAAACTTACTGAAGAGTCAGTCACATTGCATACGCTGACGGAAACTCTCTCACTTGTCCGTTTCAGAACTCTTCCAGAGATTATTTCTGGGACTTCTCTGGACTGCATAACCTTCTCTGTTCCTTCTGCTTTCCTCAGCCGCCTCACTTCTGCAGGGGCTCTCTGTTCTTTGACCATCCGTTGACATACCGGCCTTGACATCGGGTGTGCCTTCTTGGGAGCAGGACTCTCTTCATTCCTCAGCGGGGTTAGAAAACATCTCACTAAGTCAGTGTTCGTCCCCACTATCATAGAACTTCGATTAGTTCCCGAGGGACGAGGACACACAATGGCCAACGTGTCACATACTGCCGGTTGTCCAACGGTCGCTGAACTGAATTCCAGCTTCACCTGTAGATATCCATCATAGGGAAACCTCTCAGTCCCCATACCCCAGATTTCAAGATCCTTCAACTTCTTCAAGGGTATATGCTTCAAATGTTTCTGATAGAAATCTTGGTAAATCAGAGTTACTTGAGCACCTGAATCTAGAAGAGCCTTTGTGTAGACCCCTTCCACTTGGACCAGGATGATGGACGAAGGACCGATCAACTTGTCAGGGAACTTCTCCGCTGTAGTACAAGGTGGGGACCCAGTTTGCTCATTCAACCGGGGTCCTCTAAGATTCTCCCCTTGCAAGACAGGCGACTGCTCCTTCAAGGCCTTCAGGAGTTCTTCGACCGATCTCTTTATGGGCCTCATTTTTGGGCACTGAGCCCTGAAATGACCCTTTTTCCTGCAGCCGAAACATCTTTTCCTCGAGCGTGTGGGCACATTTTCTTCTTGCGCCTCATTGGAAAACCCCTTGTTAGGAACCACAGCCGCTCTTGTCATTCGTATATCTGCTAGAAACGTCTGTCCTCTTCGCGGTTTGGGTGGGCTGGGGCAGTCACGTCGATAGTGGCCAACCCCCCCACAGTTGTAGCAGATCAATGACCCAGAGGGTTCTCCAGGAGGAATACTCCGCACTGCCTCTCCCTCCTCAGGTACGGCAATCCTAGAAGACAGCAACGTCATCAACTCTATCATTTTCGACATCAGAGTTTTCAAAGCCATCACTTCAGTCTGTATGTCCGCTACATCGAGAGTTTCTACTTCTGCGGTGAAAACTGCAGGTGAAGCATTAGCAATCCTTTTAGCCTTAATTAAAGCCTCTTCTTCTCGGATAGCTTTGACCAGTTTGGAATAGGTCAGTCTCTTGCTCTGGTATCTAGTCTGAAATTTCAACATTATGGGATCCAGTGGGAGTGCACCTTTGAAAATTTGATCCATCAAAGCTTTGCTTGCACGACTCGGCTCCATGCCTCTTTTTAGAATAACCTGATGGAGGATTTTATCCAGCCGCCAAACATAGGTGGACAATTCTTCTCCTTCCTTTTGATAGGTGTGAGAGAACCTGTGGATAAGTTCAGCACAATCCTCCACTCCTCCAAAAATTTCCTGTAAAGCTTCTAGATACCCAGCAGCAGTGCAGCCTGGCTTGTCTCTTTTCAGATTTCGGACGACATCTGAAGCAGGACCTCTTAAGCTCTCGATCAACCTTTGTCTCTTCACGGTGTCCGTAACTTCCCATTCTTCCACAGCTTGCACTGCCTGGTCTATCCAAGTGTCAAAGTCCTCTTCTCCAGCTGGCACAGGGACCTTACCGGAACAGACCCCCAACTTGCGATATCCATAATTTGCAGACGCGGCTGAGTTTTGGGCCAACGTTTCCACCAGCTTCCCCATAGTGGTAAAGAATGTAGCAGGAGGGAACCCTGTAGTTAGGGTAGCATCGGGAACATTCACGTGATCACCACGTGGCCTACTTGGCTGGACCAGTCGAACTTCCACATCGTCGGTCAGCTTCACACTCGCGCCCTGAAAACACACTGGAACACCCTTTCTCCACTCAAAAAGAACATATGTGTGAGAAGTCTCTGGGTTCACTTTGATGTCCAGGATTAACCCCCGATTATCTGGTGTCAGCGCGGCCACGGCCTGGCGGATCTGTTCTTCTGCCGAGGTGCCTGCAGGAATGTCCATTACTACACTCAACCCTAACTGGCCATTTTGTGCTTTACACCACTCTGCTACTTCTTCTGGATCCATATTTAACCCTTTAAATGCGTTTTTTTTCAGAGACTGAGATCCCGGAAACGAGCCCCCACGTGTAGCGCTCACTCCCGGAGGAGCCGCTGAAAATGAACCACGGGTCAGTCTCCCCGCACTAGGGAATAAATATACTCCAGCACCGTTGTGGATTTTTATATTATATAGTTTACTTGAATAAAAGGCAAATAAAGAATAACACGGTCTTTGGATATGTCTACAGTATTTCGTAATGCGGTAAACGCGCAGCGGAAAAGAAATACGAGGCTTCGTATTTCGGGAAAATGCGCGACCGAACAGAAAAATACAATGCTTCGTAATTCGGGAAACACGCAGCGGAAACAAAATAAGATGCGAATCTTTTCCCCTTCTTTAGATACTAGGGAGTGAGTCCCGAACAGGTTAAGTCCCGAACTGTGAGTGTATGTGTGTGTTATGGTACCCGGGTACTATTCAACTGGCCAGTGAATCTTTTAAACGATGTCTTCGACTAGTCAAGTTGGGGACCTGTGGGTTTCAGAAATAAACAACAGCGCACTTTCTTGACTTTGTAAAACCGGCCTTGGAGGCCTCTCACCCATCCGCTGGATCACCAAGGTTCCGCTGACCCAGGACGTCCCTCCGCTCGATGCCTGGCTAGGATACTGGCTACTGGATCTGTTGTCGGGTTCTCTTTGCTCCGACCGTGGCTTGTCCAGCTACCGCCTGCTCTCCCATCCAATGGACCTGCGGTACTCCTAACTCAGGGGTCCTCCGCTTCCTTGACAGCAGCTTGGGGAATGCCTGTGGATCACTGGGTCTCCTTCTTACAAGGCTGGGTAACCCCTCTTGGAATCCTGGTAGGCCGCACCTGCGCTCCGGCCTAGTCACTGTTCCACTCTGCAACACTGCATCCTCTCTCATGCACTCCCTGGCGCGCTCTGACAGCTATTTCCACGAGGCTCAGGATGTACAGCGTCTGTGTCCCACCCACTTCCTGTGTCTGTTTGCAAAGCATGCCAGGAAACGTAGTCCCAATGTCTTCTGTGTCTGTCCAGCATAATTTTACCATGGTCTCTGTCTCCCTCCGGTGGCCAAAACTAGGTACTGCCACAGTAAGGTTTTAAACACAGCGCTACAATAGCATAACCTATATAGTATAAACACAGCTCAGTTTTTATATATGGTCACACTCACATTTCAGAAGGCAATTTGGGGCTCTGAGATGATGCCTTCTGGGTTATTAAGCGACCACTGAACAGCCCCAAGAGTCTCCAATATTTTCACCAGTCTTTAAATATAAAAAACGAACAGCATGGTGCAGAATGAAAATACGGATGATCTTCAACCTGAGACGAGGAAACACTCACATGGAATGGGACCTTGCCTAGGTCCTAAGATAATTCACCTGGAGGTTGTTTTCTACTTGGTACAACTTCCAAGTAAACCCTATCAGGGTTATTCAGAGAGCTTGAAAAGCAGGAGAATGACTGGAGAATGACTGGAGAATGACAAATTCTAGGTCAAAATAGCCGATTTGGAAAGTGAGATGAAAGGGAGAATTTTTCCGGTTTGGCTATTTTGACCTAGAATTTTTCATTCTCCAGTTATTCTCCTGCTTTTCACACTCTCTGAATAACCCTGTATATCTTAAGTAGATCCACAATAGCAGCAAAAATATATATATAAAGTCGTATTTATTGACCATAATAATAATAAAACCAAAATAAAAGTGGATAAAATCAATACAGATTGCCAAAACACATTTCACCTTTGGAGTAAATATTCCTCTGGCCTCCTCAGTTGGCTTCTAAAACACAATGGTCTGCTCCATCTTTAACCCTTTCACTGCTGAGCCTTTTCACGCCTGTGTGCTGAGCTCATTTTTACCGGTTTCGCTCATCATGTTTAAACGCGTTTTGAAGGCTTATTTTAGTATATGACACAGACATATTATATATCGTTCTTTCCGGCAGACTCGGTAGATTCATAATATATCATTATTATATGGATACGTTATGTCCTGTCTGTATATTATAATAAAAATGCAATAAAATTCGAATTTTCAATAATTTACAACGTGCAAAGTGTTTTTTTCCACATTTTAACATGTGAGCGTTTGCGGTTATATTTTCTATGGGTTGCGGGTTAAAGACATTAGAAACGGGGAATCGTTACTTTTTTGGGGGAAAATTACGTGTTTTTTAGCAAACGCCCCCCATATAAAAAATCGTTAGTGCAGCATTATTGTTCACATTATAATTGAAATGGGAACAATATTGCTGCACTAATAAAACTAGAAAAAAATTCATTTTTTTTTTTATTTTTTTTTTATTTTTAATTATTTTTCTTTTACATGTTACATGGTCATATTTGGTATCACTGGAATGGCCACACTCTGGCCGTTCCAATGATATCAAACATTAACCCCTAGCTGTCACGGATCGGGAGATAGGGGGTTCCAATGAACCCCCTATCTCCACCATAGGTGGCAGCAAGGGGTTAATTGCGAAACTGGCGCCATCGCGCTATGAGGATTAAGGGGATATCCCGGAAGCTTGGCCGACATCCAAGATGTCGGCCAGCTCCGGGAGGGGACCGCAATACAGCGCATGTTAGCACCATATCGCGATCCAGCCCCCTAGGGGTTAAAGACAGCTGCCGCTTGGAAGGTCTTTACCCGATGGCCCGCACGGACAGGGAGGGGGAGAGGTCCAAAGGACCTCCCCCCTCCCCTTCAGGCACCTTCCCCGCAATGGCGGGTGGTGCCTGAAATAGACGTCATCGCGCAGGCGCAATGACGTCTATCGTACCCGCCGTGGCGCTGAGCGCGTCCTCTGCAGCGAAGTGACCATGCGGCAGGACGCGCTGAGCGTGTCCTCCACATGGTAAGGGTTAAATCCTCCATCATAATTGCTGCTACCCAATCAGAGTTTTCAGAAAAGGTGGGAATAATCATCGTCTTAGGTAGGTTCTTTCAATTTCTCAAAACCAGTAAAAATGTCTAAATTGTAGCTGCACAGGTCTAAAGAAATGGCAGGCTTCATAGAGATGTCTTTTTGATTTTTTATTTTGCCTCTCACTTTTAGCTGACACTGTGAGAACTACCAAATAATGTTCAAAATATGCATACACACAGTACTTTACAAGTCTTACATGCAAAACGAACATGTCTTTCCAACAGAAATATGATAAATCATGTTACATCATTACCAAATCACATTGTCCATGTAAAGTGACATAAAACATTATAATATAAACAAATAAAAAACAGAATGGGTGCTCTTTCCCCAGATAGAAAGCAAAAGGTGGTAAGAAAAAATGATAAAAAGACCTTGTAGATCTCAAATTCGTCCCCTCCAATGAACGTGCAAGGAATAACAAGTGTCCAGTCGCCTAAAGGTTTTTATTTTTAAAACCATAAAATATCCGACGCATTTCGTTGGCATTAAACCAACTTCATCAGGGATCCCTGATGAAGTTGGTTTAATGCCAACGAAACGCGTCAGCGTTTAAAAACCTTTTTTATTCTTTTGGCGACTGGACCCTTGTTTTCTGGTGCAGCAGCAGCAAGCGATCCAGGTGGAAGAATTCCCTTCATGGTGATATCCTGGGTCTCTTAACACCCATAGGAGGGGTAACGTTTACATGCACTTATTCACTAGCTATCCTATGAGTGCGTTTTTAACAGGGGCGTGTCATGGTACACCACTGTTTTAACAATATAACGCTATGATTCTTCATTTTTTGTATTGCCCTTTGAAGATCTCCGTACATTTTCATTTAATATAAACAAATACCTGGGTGGAGTAGAGGTAACATCACTGCTCTATAACTGCGGAGAGAGACTGTGGTGACACAGGTTCGATCCCGGCAAGAGCACCTCTCCAGTAAGTGTCCTTGGGCAAGACACCTAACGGTACATACTCGCCACCCAGGACATACTTGAAAACGAGAGAAATCTCAATGTATCCTCCCTGGTAAAATCCTTTCTCAAAAAAATTTTAATAAAAATACAGAGGTAAATAACCATGTGCGTCTCTTAGACCACATGCAGATAAAGTTCTTATGAGGAGTTATGCAAACACTTTGAAATGTTTCCTCAAGCAGCTGCAGCAGCTTTTAAACCAGGAAGTGCTAGTTCCCATACTCTGGAAGACTGCAGCTAGAGTTAGTCCTACCCACTACATAGCCAAGCCCACTTAAAGGAAACTTTACCTTTAAACATGCAAGTGGCAACCATGCCCCTTGACAATTACATAAACAAGAATGAGGAAGAGAACAAATAGATCCCAATGCCCTTCCACCTATTCTGTGCAAGTCTTGCGTAAGTTTCCATGGAGTCCTATGGAAATTTATGGAAACGCAAAACTCATGTGAATTAACATGCTTTTCCTACTATAACAAGGCCACTACTGCACCCCAATAAAAAACACTAACAAATTATTAAATAACAGTAATGAATAAGCTATTGTAAAATGTTGTTTATAAAAATCTGCAGCATTACACAGTCATTGCACTGTACTAATACTCAGAACTGCTATTTTGGCTTAATTGACTTTAATGGAGTGTCATTCTAAATTAGTAGATTAGTTTGTCATAATTGCATTTTTGGTTGAAAATATCCAGGTGTCAATCACATCGGCTCAAGGGTTTTGCAGGTATGGAAATTGTAGACGTGATATGAAAAGGGAACATCTTATTATACTAATGTTTTTGTGTTGATTTGCATTTTACAAATTATTGCATTTTTAACCATCTGGAAAGTAGATTCAAGTTTGCTTAGAAAGCAGAGTTATTCTGGCAGATAATTGCTAACATAGCTAATAATCATTTCAAAAAATAAACATCAAGTAAATACTCCTGGTTAGGCATTAAAGGTTTCTTTTCAGTTTAGTCTTATTGAAATAAAACATTTGACTTGATAAGCTATCTGAAACTCATACAAAAATATGCTTCAGAGTGTTTAAGAGATGGGAATGACTAAACGTTGTGTGACCTCATTCAAGGAACTCCATCAAACAAGTACAAGATTAACGTTTCAGAACACTATATTATAAAAGCAGTGGCTTTTCAGAGGCCATTATTTTAATTAAAATGATATTCCAACTTTGGCATTCAGTCATTGAGGGCAATTTGCTACCGATTATTTTTTTCAACGTATACTAAACATCCTAAGAAAATAAAATCCTTGTGAATCATTGGACACTGCAAATAGAACACTACCATTTTTTTATATATGTGTTTAGATCCCATCAACCTACATGTAAAAACAGAGATTGTCTAGCTCATTAAAAATGGCCATTAAAGCAATAAGCCCACCTGCCCACATCCTAGCAAATCTCTATAAGGTGGGGTGATGCAGAGTGAAACATAAAGCATGATAAGCATAAATATTAGTGATTTGACAAATATGTTGGTGTTCTTTGTATAATTACATAGTTACATACATAGTTACATAGGCTGAAAAATACGTGCGTCCATCGGGTTCAGCCTTTCACACATTACCTACTGCTGTTGATCCAAAAGAAGGCAAAAAACCCAGTCTGAAGCGCTCGCCACTATGTAACATACTGGGAAAAAAAGTCTTCTTGATCCCCGAATGACAGTCGGATTTCTCCCTGGATCAAGCAGCTTTTACCCACATCTTAAATATTATAACCCTTAATATTATGTTTTTGCAGGAAGTCATCCAGTAGTTATTTAAAGTCTGTACAGTCTCAGACCCAACCACCTCAACAGGGAGAGAATTCAACAGCTTTCTTGTTCTCACTGTAAAATAACCATTCCCAGGCACACATTTTGAACCTTTCTTGAATACAGAGACCACATCAGCTTTTCTCCAATCCCCTGGTACGACTCCTGAAACAAAAGAATCTTGAAAGAGTAAAACCAGATGTTTACATATTTCAACACACAGCTCCCTTAGTACTCGTGGGTAAATGCCATCCGGCCCTGGGGTTTGTTCAAATTCACTTTGTTTAGTATCTGCAACACCTTTTCTTGAGTCAATCAATCACATTTTATAAGTACGTTTTTATCAATGATTTGCATGTCTCCTGTTATAGGTTACACTTTGATAAATACTGAAGAAAAATAATCATTCAAAATGTCTGCCTTATCATGATCTTCAGTTAATAACACCCTTGAATCAGATTTCAGTGAACCTACACTTTCACTCTTGTGTTTTTTAGAATTTATGTGCTCTCTTTGGCTATTTCTTTTTCATTCTCTAGTTCAGCCCATCTTATCGTTTTTTTACATTCTTTATTGGCTGCCATATATGCTTTATTATAGGCCTCAGATTTATCAGATTTAAGAGCTTTAAGGCTAGGGTCAGACGAGCGCATTTTGTACGGACTGTGCGTCCGTGCAGTATGGACGTACTTTTTGACTGACAACAAGGTAGTGGCCACACAATCCGTTTTTTCACTGATGTATTTTTTGACTGATGTAGGAGGGAAAATAAATTAAAATGCAAAACCATTTTGTCCATCAAAAATGCTGGACGTATAAATGCAGTCCGTCTGACCACGTTCCATCACTCACACACAAAGCTATGCGGACGTTGCAGATGTGGCGCACTCTGCACGGCCGTTCTAGCAGTATTACGTTCTTGCCTAACCTGCGTCCGTTTGCCACATCCGTCATGTGTCCGCACTTCTGTGCGGACGTACTTCGTGTGTGGGGCTCCATTTAACACAATTCTTTGCTATCACGGACGTACTTTTGTGCACCATCACGGACGTGAACGCTGCGCTTGTCTGACCCCAGCCTAAATGCTTTCTTTATTTTTAATTTCCTTGATTATATTCCTTCCCGAGCCACATTGGTTTTGCATGGTGTTTGCTGCATAAGAATAATAATGCAAGTGGGACGGGGTCATCCCACAAAGGGACCCGATGCTGCATAATTGAGCCTTAAAATTACCAGGCTCCACCCCATGTGAGTGGATCAATTACCTCACACTATACATATATTGTATGATTTACTGTGTTGCACTATTTGTGTTTTATTTATATTTTACATGTATCTGCCATGAAATTGAACCGCACCTCGAGGATATTTCTTAGGTAATATTCGGTATCTGTCTGGTGAGGGTGAAGGATGCACTTTGATCCTTCTTGTGTAACACCTTTTATTGATGCAGAATTTTGGTGACCGTTTGGTCAATTTTCAGTATATGGTTGTATAGTGTACCCATTCACTAATGGTGACCTTTACTATTTTACTAGAGGTTTAGAGACTGCTTGCCTATCGGTTTTTCTGTTGTATTCACCATATATGTTTGTACCGCACCAGAGGGAAGTGCCTATGTGGGCATAGCTGCTATTGACCCTCAGTTATATAGGTTGTAATTTGTCTGTCCCAGCGCCCCTGAATTTGCTTAATAATTGGTTTCAGTCTGTTTCTTTTAAATTTATTACCCAGTGTAATATATTGGAACGTGTACGTTTCTAGTGTTAGTTAGCCAATCAATGAGATGGAAAGCTTCCCTTATTTTAATGAAGTTGGCCTTTTTAAAATTATCAGGATTATTCAAAGAGAATCGAAAAGTCACTGCACGTTCATTGACTTTTCTTTCTCTTCAATTCGGTGTGATTTGGTGATGCCATTTCGGCGACCCTGCGGTGTATTCAGCAAGCACCACAGGGCCGTCGTAATGCAGGGAAAAGCCACCGAAAACCCGACGAACACTCACCGCAAAACCTGGCAAAGGCACACCGAAACCCGCAAAACCATCTGGATTAACCCCGCCGAATACGCCGGAGAAACCCGAGAAGCCGCCGATCACAACGCAGAGCAGCCACCGGAAAAAACCGACACTGCAGACGAATGGAGTGAAAAAAAAGGACGCTTGAATGTTTGAAAAGTGAAACGTTGTTTGCAAAGAAACTACTGAACGAAAATGTCTGAAATTTACATATAAGATCCAATGAATGATGATAAAAATGTCTGTTACAGAAAAAAGAAAATATGGGTTAACCTCCCTGGCCGTCAAATTTTTTAGAAATTTTGTGTCTAAAAGCGTCTCAATTTTTTTGGAAAGGAAACCTGTTTTTTTATATAGTAAGCTTGTAATAATTAGGAAGAAGGCACTGAAATCCATGCAAACAAGAGTCTACCCAGGACATACTTGAAAACGAGAGAAATCTCAATGTATGCTTCCTGGTAAAATACTTTGCAAATAAATAAATAAACAGGTTCTGAAACCGAATTCCCTTTGCTGAATTACTAGTCCCTCTATCCCAATTAATGTCTGGGTAATTAAAATCTCCAATAATTAAAGTGGTACACGGATGTGCAGCCTTCATGATTTGCTCTATCAGCTGTTCCGCATCATTATCTATATTAGGTGGTTTAAAGCATATACCAACCAATAGTTGACTTTCCAGTTTATTCTGCAAACAGATATTTACCCATAAAGATTTCACATTTCCCTCATCACTTACCAGGCGTGTAATATTCGGCTTTAAATCACATACATACTCCTCCCCTGTTCTTATGTTTTCTATCCCTCCTAAACAATGTTTAAGCATTTTAAATATACAGCCCAGTCGTACGTTTCATCCCTCCATGTTTTTGTTATACATATTATGTCTATTGCTTAGTGTATGCTATTGCCTATAGTTCCCCCATCTTGTTATTGAGACTCTTTGCATTAGCAAGCATACATTTAATATTGCCATGATCCACACATGCTGAATGTGACTTTACATTGCATGCTTCCTCTGTTTTGACTTTACCCATCTCCCCCGTCTCCACCCCTTTAATCTGAGCTGAATCCCATCCACTATCTCTTCTGTCTACATCTTGTAGGCTTCTGTATCCCTCCCCTCTTCCACTATTTCAAAGTCTCCTCCAACCTTTTAACCATCCTGTCCCCCAGCACAGCAGACCCTCTTCCATTTAGGTGCAATCCATCACGTCTATATAGACTGTGCCCCAATGCAAAATGAGACCAGTGCTCTAAAAACCCAAAGCCCCCCTTCCTGCACCAAGACTTAAGCCACTCATTGAAGTCCCTAATCTCCCGCTGCTTTACCACTGCAGCTCGTGGCACAGGTACTATTTCCGAAAATACTATCCTGAAGGACCTCTTCTTCAGTTTACTTGCTTTTTCTCTGAACTCATTCTTAAGGTCTCTATATGTTCCGCTTACTACGTATGTCATTGGTGCCAATATGGACCATGACAGCTGGGTCTTCTCCAGCCCCTCCCAATAATCCATTCATCGTTCAGTCACATGCCTAACCGTGCTATGTGGCTAAATACTATAGCAGTACATATATTGCTCTTGATTTATAGGAGCTGTGCATGCAACTGATTGTTGGTTAGTTGCTTTTTTTATTGTATTTCGTCAGGTCATATTAAATGCTTGTCCCATATCATAGTTTCATGTTTCCTCCCAATGGTGTACTTGGTATAGGGTATATATGTGTTATATACATGTTCCAGTGTTGCAAGTGAGAACCTAGGATATATGGGACAAATGGCACAGCAAGCGGAAGGATAGTAGTAGACAGAGGTTTAATGACACTGGACTACAGGATACACAAATATAAACAGAAATACAATGCAGGAGAAAACAGGAAACACAAGTGGAAAGCAAAACAAATATAAACAGGTGAACGAGAGAGTCCTGATAGCACCAAGAAAAAGGCATCTGGTCTTTGGGACTAACCCCATAAACAGCAGGAAGTCCAAGGTAAAAACTGGATGAATCTGGGCCTGAGGCTTCCCACAGGGTGAGGAAAAACTTGAACGGAACAAAACAAAAACATCCTAAGGAGCAAAGCAGGAAAAGGGCTGTCGGGGTACAGAATACAACCGAGCTTGCACAAAGATGCTAGAGGCAAAACATATGAGTATATTATGTTGTTGGCTCCTTTATTTGATTTTGTTGCACTTTACTCTCTTCTTAAATTCCTGAAAAGATAAAAATGATAAACACGCAGTAGAAATTTTAAGGGTCAATTTATAATAATCAGCAAGGAAAGATTTTAGAGACACTTTCTTTTGGGGGGAATTATATACTTAGACAGGCACTTTCTTTCCTCTGTTGTTTCATTAATACATTGTTTTTACTAAAATACTTTTATAATGCTTTATTTTTCACTGTTCAGCACAAACCACCTTATAGAGATTTGCCATGTGGGTACCACTTTAATAAACTAAAAAAAATCTCTGATTTTATATGTCAGTTGATGGGATTTGAGCAAATTTGACACAAATATTGGTGTTCTTCACATGATATGTGGCTGGATAAAATAAGGGTTATTTACTAACCTCCAAATTGCAACGATCGGTGAATTCTACCATTTGGTGCAATTTTGAGACAATTTGTCTATTCACTGAGCTGTCCATTCACCAAATACAGGCAAATTGACAGAGAAATACGGTGCAAATCGCTGAAATTCAGCAACATCAAAATTGTCCCATAGAAGACTATTGTGTTTTCTATTCAGAAATGCCATATTGAACCAAAACTCCAGCAAAATACCCTGATATTTGGTGTTTCAATTCGACCGGTTTAAACAGACGAATCCCATAGCTTTCAATTTAAGAAAGTAATATCTTTTTTAACTTTATTTTTAAAGACTTTACATTACATTCCTGATGTTAACGATAATGCTCACTTGTGTGAGTATTAACGTTAGCTGCGGTGTCTACCGCATATTACGATCCAAACGCAAACGGGTTAAGTAACCCATTTGCGTTTGGTACCTTGCGCTTTTCAGCGCGAGGTTACTGTACTTTGTGCTCCCTGTACATAACATGGGGAGCGCAAAGTGTTAATCAGCGTTAGTATTACAATCTACTAGCATTGATTAACGTCCGGCTGTGGTTAGCAAAAAGTTAACCACAGCCAGGACTTGGTGTTAACGGATTCCGCTTCCGCAGAATCCGTTAACACCAGCCTAAAAAAGACTCAGATACTAACCTCCTGTCCCGCGGCGAGGACCGCGGCTCCAACCGCCTCCTCCGTTCGGCGGGAGCAGGGAGAGACTGGAAAAAGTCCCCCCAGTCTCTCCCTGCGTATCACTACGCCGACTGGCCAGATCTCGCGAGGCGAGATCCGACTGGTCATGTGACCGGCAGGGGGAAACTCAATGGAGTCCTATGGACTCCATCGAGTGGATGCTCGCGGCTGTGCTCAGCGCTGCCGCGAGCATCCCGGGGGTTAAAGCCCACAAACAATGCAGGCAGCATTTTTTACGGCTGCATTGTAATCCAGCGTTAAAACGCATGCGCAAGGGGGAGAACTGCGGGCGCAGTTTTTCCTCCCTTGTGCCCGCGTTTTAACACTAGGATTGTAATACAGCCCTTTATTTTTAAAGACTTATCTTTTTATTTATTGTTTAAAAGACTTTTTTATTTTTTATATTACATTTTTGTTGTATTTTATTTTTTAAATACGTTTTTATTTTCTAACACCTTTTTATTATTTGTAACGGACTTTTTTTAAAAGTGGGGTGAAATTTGGCATTCCCTTGATTTATAAGAGCCTTGCATGTATGGATTCTTTGGGGTTTAATGCGTTGGACACTTTAAGCAGCATAACCACATAAAGAGGTCTTTATCACTGACCTCCTTCATTCTAGGATAGAACACGTTTTCTAGCACATGGATTTAAAAAACAATCTGTTCATTTGAAACAAAATATCTAGTACATAAAACTATAGTTAGAAAGCCTGTTAGTGATTTTATATTATTCGTTTCAAGCCGTTTACATAAATTAAATGTATTTTTTTTCCACATGCAGTAGTATGTACACTGCCAAATATCACTCTATTCCTTTCCAACCCCAAATCATCCCACCACCTATCCCATATCCCAAACCAGCACCACCACCAGCTCCTACTCTTACACCCCAGATCACCTGCTCCCACCTCCCCAAGATCCTAAATCAGATTCTTTTTGCACCCCTATATCACACCCAACCTCTCCCCAGCCCGATTGGATAACATTTGGCTCCTTTCACCAGCCCCACAGTGAATATCAATGTGCCTACCTCTCAATTGATAGCACGTCCAAATGGTTTTCTAAAAAAACTAGCATTTCTCTGCTCCAATAGGCACTACATTTCCCCTGGGGTACACGGGTAGACTCACAGTCATGGCAAATTATACGCCCTTTCCTAAAATTGCGCTGTGTGAGGTATACACTCTGAGTAATTAGACTGTACCTGATGTCCAGTCCTCAGTCTTCCTATAAGACAAAAGCAAATACATATAAATGAATTAATTTGTATTTCATCCACACCAGCATTTTTCTCCTTATCGTTCACTGTAGAATCTCAATACCACTTAATATCTCTTCTGTGTTACTGGAAGTGAGTGATGAGTGATATTGTGATACGGAATTGCTCAAAAATTTCCAATAAATGTGTTCACTAAAACATATATAAGGTGTGATTCCTTATTAATTGAGCCCAACATGTGTTGGGCATAACAGGTTTTATTACATAACATGAGAAAAAAATGTCGTCTGCACTCGTTTCTATACAATTCCATGTACAACAAAACACTATCCGAGGTTTTAGTTTTTAATGGCCATTGAAACGTAAGCTCACTTGCCTCATCAAGGTACCTCTTTGTAGAGTGAGTCCTAACCAATGTACCAAAAGCTGCTCTACTGAACAGCTACATGCCCCTCCTGCTGCTTTTCAACTAAGGAGAGGCAGAAAAATGGTGGGTTTTATTTATACACGCAACAAGCACTTCCCATTCTGGGGTTGAAAACAAAAACATGGAAAAGGAACAGCAGCAAAAATGACTAACTGGTGATACAGCATAATATACAGAAAAAATGGCTTCGCGCCTGTACTCACCATAGCGGCTGCAACACCAGGAGTAACAGCCCAGTTCATGTATAAAACATAACCAGAGAAAAAAGATGTCCTCTGCGCTCATTTCTATACAATTCCATGTACAACAAAACATTATCCAAGGTTTTAGTTTGTTTTAATGGCCATTGAAACCTAAGCTCACTCGCCCCATCAAGGCACCTCTTTGTAGAGTGAGTCCTAACCAATGTACCAAAAGCTGCTCTACTGAAAACAAAAACATGGAGAAAGGAACAGCAGCAAAAATGGCTAACTGGGCTGTTACTCCTGGCTGTTGCAGCTGCTCTGGTGAGTACAGGCGTGACACCATTTTTTCTGTATGTGTGTATATTATGCTGTAACACCAGTTAGTCATTTTTGCTGCTGTTCCTTTTTCCATGTTTTTGTTTAACCCCAAATGGGAAGTGCTTGGTGCGTGTATAATTAAAACCCACCATTTTTCTACTTCTCCTTAGCTGAAAAGCAGCAGGAGGGGCATGTAGCTGCTCAGTAGAGCAGCTTTTGGTACATTGGTTAGGACTCACTCTACAAAGAGGTGCCTTGATGGGGCGAGTGAGCTTACGTTTCAATGGCCATTAAAACAAACTAAAACCTCGGATAGTGTTTTGTTGTACATGGAATTGTATAGAAACGAGCGCAGATGACATCTTTTTTCTCTTGTTATGTTTTATACATGAACTGGGTTGTCACTCCTGGCTGTTGCAGCCGCTCTGGTATGGTTCTGTATGTAGGTTTTATTACATGTAAATGAGGCTTAACTCAATGGAGACCTATTCTTGGAGGCAACTGGAATAGAGACCTACATGTAACTATTGCATATAATAATACTTCTAAAAATCAATTTGCAGTGTTAAGGACTATGAAATTATAACCTGAAGATAATATTATAAAGAAGAGTAAATATTCACCACTGAGATTTCCCCTCACATTGTTAAATAAATTACGAAAAACCTGTAGCAGATTATTTAATGATTTAATAATTATCTTAACTATTAGCAAATGTGAGAATGAATAATTTGTAAAAATGTTAACTTAAAAAAATACTTTGACAAGGCACCATATCTATCCATTTATTTGTCTAGTAATATCATATAAATTTCACCTAAAGTAATATGTTCATAAAATAGTTCACTTTGGAAGGTTTGCCCAAGAAATCGGATGATATCGATGAAAAAGCATATGGCTAATGAGTATTCTATACATATCCATTTAATTACATCCCAAATGAAAATAGATAACTAAATATAGAGCAAAAGTGTCATGCAATCATCAATGTAATTTGATAGACTTTACAATGTGACATTATGTCAGATGCACTATAATTAGGTGTACTTTTACTTTGTTAAAGTCAGGTGTAAACCAGCAGGAGTTATAAATAAACTTCTGCTAATACAATGCTAGTAATAGTATTTTTCTTCCAAAAACAATAACACACACTTCATTATTTAAAAACTTATATGGGGTTATTCAGAAAGTGATAGTGTTTGTCTATTTTACAAACACTGATAAGAATTGCCAACGATGCAAACAAAGAGAGCTATCCAAACAGCAGCAGCAGGGGTAGCTTCAATGTTAAGCACTGTGCTAGAAGTCCTGGTTCCTGCCCTAGTGTCAGGCTCCGTGTCTGCAAACAGCTACGTGTAAAGTGCTGCCCTCAGGTCCCAGAGCCTAAACAGTTAAACACAGTACACACCACACCCCTGTGCTTGAATAAAGGTCCACTTCCCCATCCAACTTGACTCTGCATTGCAAGTCAATCTTTGTTAGTGTTCAGACTTACTGCTGTTTCACTCCTGATTTACCGTGTACCAGACCCCCGCTTCCCTACCGATTTGCCACCCTGTCCCAACCCTTGACCTCGGATCACCCCTTGACTACGCTCTCTGGAAATACTCTCTTGTACTGTGCCTTGGATCTCACAGTGTACCCAAAGCTACCATCTGTGTGTCCCTACACACTGGGCTCATACCCCCTCACCCTGAACGTGGATCCCACCATGGGACACGCCAGGTGCCATCCTGACACCTAGTACTTTTTTCTGCTTTCTTCTTTCCTCATTAATTAGGACTACCTTGTGGCGTCTTTGGAGATGTTGCATCCTGGAGCTTGTCAGTGGACCCCACACTTTCCCCTTTCTGACTACCAACCTGCACAGTTTGTAATTTGTAAAGTGCCCATCTCCCAAGCATTCAAACTAGTCCTAAGCTTTGGGTCTAACATAAAAATATTAGCCTTTTCCCTATGCCCTGCTGCAGCAGCTGCTCGAAGATAGTAGTATCCAGTGCCGAAATCAGCGGGGAGTGATTCGGTGGCTCCAGGCAGCCCTGGCTCTTATGAAACCCTGCATAGCTTGACTAGATGCCACAGATGCATTTATCCCTCCATGCCACCCAAGACTGGCCTGTCAAAACACGAATTACCCAGTGGGCCGTAGCATCTGGGGTTTGTTCATCACTGAGGGAGTGAGTAGTATGGTTGCACCAGGTAGAGATGCAGAGTGAATACTCTTCCATCAAGGAATACCTTTTATCCCTTCATAAGGGGAACACGGGACAATTTTTTTATTTTTAATTAGTTTCCTGAAATGAGCAACTGAGGGAAAGGGGGGGCGACCAGTGATTTGGTAAGGGGAACAAGAGTTTTGATGGCAGCCCTGGTAGTAGCTGCCGCACCCCTAGCCTCTACACTACAACACTAGCACTTGACTGACTGTGCTGCTAGTGGAAGCTGTTGTGGTGGTACTAGCAGTGAAGTTACTTGTGCCACTGGTAGTAGGCATTGTCCCCGTTTCAACCGGTTCACAAGTTTCACTATCAATACCATTTGGACATGAAGTAAGAAGAGAATGTGGAGGTAGAAATGCAGGGGATGAGTGCACACTTGCTGCTAGAAAGAGTGGATTGGCCCTTTTTTAAATATTCCTCTTCCACATCAGCTGGCCCACAGTCTACTTCCTCATGGGCCACACTAAAACCAATCTCTGCTGTGGTGGGAGACAGAGTGTTATCACCACCACAAAATCCAGATATTGGGGACACTAGTTCAGATCAGTATAGAGCAGGATACTATTGCAGGTAGGGATACGTTGACTGAGACTCCTGAATTCTCCCTGCCCTCTCCCTTTGTTCCTTCTTGAGGTGCATAAAAGGACTAGGGGCAAGGGGTAACACAAGCATTTGCAAATAACTCCACGGGTTTTCCTGATGATACCCTGATGCTTCTATAAAAATAGCAAGTACCGCAACACAGCTAGAAGTATTTAAAGAATGTGCTTCAATGCCAGTGGAAGCAAAAGCACTAATTGCAAAACTGGTGGTCTTTATTATTAATATTATTTATTAAGCGCCAACACATTCTGCAGTGCTGTACAAAAGATGCAATGGGTAAAGACAGGACAATTCTACAATACATGAAGGAGGATGGTCAGTATTCCTGCCAGCAGATACAGGAGGACATGATGGCTCTATTCTTGTGGGAATTTACAATCTCAAAGGGTGAGGGGATTAGAAACAGGAGGGGGGGACTGCAGTCAGGGCTGCCATCAGGGCATTACGCCCCATGCTGCTGTAAGGGGCCTGGGGGGCCCGGGCCACCGGGGCCCCGTCGGCAGCGGCGACACCCTTCTACAGCTCTGGTATCGGACTCTGAGTCCGAATCTGTCTCTGCTGCAGGGACCCCAGGGACCAGGCCCCAGACCCCAGGGACCAGGGACCAGGGACCAAGGCCCAGACCCCAGGGACCAGGCCCCAGGGACCAAGGCCCAGACCCTAGGGACCAGGGACCAAGGCCCAGACCCAGGGACCAAGGCCCAGACCCAGGGACCAGACCCCAGGGCCCAGACCCCAAGGCCCAGACCCAGGGACCAGAGCCCAGACCCAGGGACCGGGCCCAGACCCCAGGGACCAGACCCCAGGGACCAGGACCAGCCTAGACCCAGAGCCCAGACCCAAAGACCCAGGGCCCAGACCCCAGGGACCAGGCCCCAGACCCCAAGGCCCAGGGACCAGAGCCCAGACCCAGGGACCAGACTCAGGGCCCAGACCCCAGGGACCAAGGCCCCAGGGACCAAGGCCCAGGGACCAAGGCCCAGACCCCAGGGACCAGGCCCCAGGGACCAAGGCCCAGGCCCAGAGACCAGACCCCAGGGCCCAGACCCCAAGGCCCAGACCCAGGGCCCAGACCCCAGGGACCAGGCCCAGCCTAGACCCAGAGCCCAGACCCCCAAAACCCAGGGCCCAGACCCCAGGGACCAGGCCCCACACCCAAGGCCCAGGGACCAGAGCCCAGACCCAGGGACCAGACCCCAGGGACCAGGGCCCAGACCCCAGGCCAGACTCAGGGCCCAGACCCCAGGGACCAGACCCCAGGGCCCAGACCCCAGGGCCCAGACCCCAGGCCAGACTTAGGGCCCAGACCCCAGGGACCAGACCCCAAGGCCCAGTCACAGGGACCAGAGTCCAGACCCAGGGCCCACCAGACACCAAGGCCCAGGGACCAGGCCCAGCCCAAACCCCAAGGCCCAGAGCACAGACCCCAAAGCCCAGGGCCCAGACCCCAAGACACAGACCCCAAGGCCCAAACCCCAAGGCCCAAACCAGACCCAGGGCCCAGCCCAGGGACCAGGCCCAGACCCCAGACCCAAAGGCCATCATATACAGACCATTACTGTGAGATTTATTGCTGTGGATTCTGTGATATGTTCATACACACCGCACATTACTGTGAGTTTTATGGCTGTGGATTCTGTGATACACTCATACACACTGCACATTACTGTGAGTTTTATTGCTGTGGTGCTATGTTATGTCCTTTTTTTGTTTTTTTTTGGAAGGGAGAGAAAAGCTGTTGGAGGTTGAGGAAGTCCCGGGGGGGGATAGATCATTTCTGATGGCTGCCCTGACTGCAGTGATGAGTTAATGCAGGGAGAGGTGAGGACCATTTTTGGGCTGTCAGATATCTTGTTACGGAGTTATAAGGTAGGCTTCCCTAAACAGAAGGGTCTTTAGGGAGCAATTAATTGAAGCCAGATTTGGGGACAGTCTGATATTGTGTGGAAGAAAAAGTCCTGCAGTCTGGCATGTGAAGAGGTAATGATGGAGGATGCCAAGAGCAGGTCATTGCTGGATCTTAGGGAGCGGGCTGGGTTGTATCTGATGACTAGTGAAGACAGGTAGTGAGGAGCAGCATTAGTGAGGGTTTTGTAGGTCAGGGCGAGTAGTTTGAATTTGATTCTGCTGTGGATGGGGAGCCAGTGTAGGGATTCACGGAGAGGAGCGGCAGAGACAGAGCGACGGGTGAAATGGATAAGCCGGGCTGATGTGTTTAGATATGTTTATGGAAAAGAGATCAGCCCAATGGAATGGGCTTCCTCACAATATCAGACTGTCCCCAAATCTGGCTTCAATTAAAGGCAACCTCCTTGAACATGATTGTTGCTGCAAGACTCTCAATCCCTGCTTGGCTGCCCGGTTTGCCTTCTGTACCTCTTTTTCATGGACAAGTGAAGATGTGGTAGTAGTAGTCGAGGCTGGGGGCAGAAAAAAACTTCTGTGTTTTGGAAATTAGACTAGTACAATTTTTTGTGGTGGTGCTACTTGTACTAATCCTGCTGCTGCTACTGGTTGACAGTATTTGTGTGGGCCCTGCATACTTTCCAAATATGCTGCTGCTACCGCTGGAGTGTTTTCTCTGCTACAATGAAGGATTATTGCCCAGTGCACCAAAAAATGGTCTCGTAAACAACATTCCTTTTTTAGGTAGTGCGAAAGACAGAATGGACAATGTGATAGCGTGCAGGATGATTTGCAGCAGAGGCTGTGTAATCTTGGCTTGCTTTGGGGTACTAGGTACCCAGTTGGGGCAGTTTCCTGATTCCAATGGAGTCTTTTACAAAGGGTTTGCATAATTTTTCTTGCCAGTAAATATATATCATAGTGTGCTTTACTGTATAAATATTTATTTATAAGACACTGTAATTTTCAAAAATATGTCATATTCCCTTTTTTCTATTAAGATATAAAAAGAGCAACAGCTATTTAAGATTTTTCAATTTCCGTATAAAAAGGACAATAATTCCAAACAATATTGCAGGCTGTTTATACCGTATGCTTACCTTAGAAACATTACATATTTGCAAAATAGCAGAAAAGTAAAAGAGCAATTTATATAACCATGCGAGTTAGCAGACTTGTTTTGTTTTATAACTGAAATTTTCCATGTTGATTTCGATTATATTATTTTTAAGTGTGCTTTTTTAATTCTGGCATAATTTAAATATGTGCTTTCTCTTATAAACCTACAGTACATACGTCCAAATGGTTTTATCTGCATTTCTAACTGTGTCTAGTACGTGCCTCGTTGCAGACATTTGTTTCATTCTACTTAATTTAACAAACGTTGTCAATATAGTTTGTTTCAGTCAGAGTCATTAAAAGATTTTATACGTGTAATAGCGACAATGTAAACAATGCCCAGGCATAAAAGTGACTGCTTAAACGAACACTACCACTAAAGGGATTATTCAGAGAGCATCGAAATCTTACCGACATTTTGGTGCCCATTCGTTCCCCATGCTTCCCTGCACTTTGGGGAATCACAGTTTGCCACCCTGTGGTGTATTCAGCATTCACCGCAGGGTCCCCGGAGTGCAGGGGAAACCCGTCGCAAATCCACCGAACACTCACCGAAAACCTGCAAAAAAGCACGCCAAACATGCCAGAAAAAGCAGACGAGCTGCCGATCACAGCGCAGACCAGCCGCCAGAAAAAGCTGACGAACGGGGTAGGAAAAAACAAAAAACAGTACGCGTGAAAGTTTCAAAATTGAAACGCTGTTTGTAAAAAAAACGACTTAATGAAAATGTCTGGAATTTACATATAAGGTCCAATGAATGATAATAAGTCTGTTAGACAAAAAATGATAAAACGATTTAAAAAAACAAACTGAAAAAATACCAAACAATGCCTAAAAGATCCTAAAAAATCTATAAATAAAGAGACTTTTTACTGCAGAATATAATAATAAACGGTTTATTAGATATTGAGTGAAAATGGGAATATTTTTAACATTGCAGCCTATGGGATTTGCCTGAATAAACCGGATCAATGAAACCACCGAACAGCAGGGCATTTTGGCAACTTTTCACTGCTGTTCGGTGTTCTCCGAATAGATTAACCATTGCTTCTCTATGGGGGATTTCACTGCCGTCGAACAGCACCATACGTGCAGGCAATTCGCCAAAATTTGGTGAGCTGTCCACAGCCTGAAGTCTGGAACGCATAGACATCACCAGACGCTGGGTTTCATCCCTGATGATGCTCTGCCAGGCCTCTACTGCAACTGTCTTCAGTTCCTGCTTGTTCTTGGGGCATTTTCCCTACAGTTTTGTCTTCAGCAAGTGAAATGCATGCTCAATGGGATTCAGGTCAGGTGATTGACTTGGTCATTGCATAACATTCCACTTTTGTCCCTTCAAAAACTCTTTGGTTGCTTTTGCAGTATGCTTTGGGTCATTGTCCATCTGCACTGTGAAGCGCCGTCCAATGGGTTCTGCAGCATTTGGCTGAATGTGAGCAGATAATATTTCCCGAAACACTTCAGAATTCATCCTGCTGCTTTTGTCAGCAGTCACATCATCAATAAATACAAGAGAACCAGTTCCATTGGCAGCCATACATGCCCACACCATGACACTACCACCACCATGCTTCACTGATGAGGTGGTATGCTTAGGATCATGAGCAGTTCCTTTCCTTCTCCATACTCTTCTCTTCCCATCACTCTGGTACAAGTTGATCTTGGTCTCATCTGTCCATAGGATCTTGTTCCAGAACTGTGAAGGCTTTGTTAGGTGTTTGGCAACCTCTAATCTGGCCTTCCTGTTTTTGAGGCTCACCAATGGTTTACATCTTGTGGTGAATCCTCTGTATTAACTCTGGTGAAGTCTTCTCTTGATTGTTGTCTTTGACACACATACACCTACCTACTGGAGAGTGTTCTTGATCTGGCCAACTGTTGTGAAAGGTGTTTTCTTCATCAGGGAAGGAATTCTTCGGTAATCCACCACAGTTGTTTTCCGTGGTCTCCCGGGTCTTTTGGTGTTGCTGAGCTCACCGGTGCATTCCTTCATTTTGAGAATGTTCCAAACAGTTGTTTTGGCCACGCCTAATGTTCACGCTATCTCTCTGATGGGTTTGTTTTGTTTCTTCAGTCTAATGATGGCTTGCTTCACTGATAGTGAAAGCTCTTTGGATCTCATCTTGAGAGTTGACAGCAACAGATTCCAAATGCAAATAACAGACATGAAATGAACTCTGGGCCTTTTATCTGCACATTGTAATTGGGGTAATGAGGGAATATCACATACCTGGCCATGGAACAGCTGAGAAGCCAATTGTCCCATTACTTTTGGTCCCTTAACAAGTGGGAGGCACATCTGCAAACTGCTGTAAGTCCTACACCGTTCACCTGAAATGGATGTACATATCCTCAAATTAAAGCTGACAGTCTGCAGTTAAAGCACATTGTGTTTGTTTCGTTCCAACTCCATTGTGGTGGTGTATAGAGCCAAAGATGTTAGAATTGTGTCGATGTCCCAATATTTCTGGACCTGACTGTAGATTCAACCATTTCTTAACTAAACAAACATTAGCAAAAAGTACACGTAAGAAGATATCAGCAACATAAAACATAAAATAAACAAAATAGGAACATTTAATTTCTTGGTGGTAGTGTCCCTTTAACCCTTTCAATACCAAAACCATGTCAACTCAACTTTGCATTGTTATACCACGTAAAAAAAAAAAAAAATTGTCTAAAATACCCCTGTGATGGACTCAGCCATCAATGGGGCAGTTAAAGGAGCCTGGCATCTAGCCTCCTCCCTACTAACTTTGGGCCAAGGTGCTACCTGGTGTTTGCCAACTGGAGGGAATCAATGATTTATGTGGAACTGTGTCTGGACATCCTGGTGGGCACTGGGCACATCCGACTTATTGTGGACATGTTTTCCAGCATGTAGAATGACGAGGCAGTGGGGGGATATCTTAGGCAGTCAGAATATTATGAGGGTTGCCTAGTGACTGTGTAAACTGTCTATTTAATTTCCAAGTTTGAATCTCCTTTCACTTGTCCTGTTATTAATTATCTGTTGATCTTATCTGTGTTTTATTCATGAAGGGGGATTGTTCCTTAACTGTACATAACTGTATGTCTGTTTGAGTAAAGAGTTAGTTCTGTTGTTAATAGGGATGTGCGTTTCGGGTTTCGGAATTTCTGAATTTTCACGAAATTTCCCGATTCGTGCATTCAGATTCCGACGATTTTCCGAAAATTTTCAGATCCGAAAACGGCAGATCCGAATGAATTTTCGTGCCGAAACGAAAACTTTTTGGAATTTTCGAATGGACTAGAAATGTGTAAAATCGAAATTCATTTTCGTTCCATTTGTGATTTTGGCTCCATTCCTGATTTCGGTTCTATTTCAGTAATTTCGGACATCTTATTTATATCGCTGATTCTGTAATTAAATTTTGTATCATTCCCATCTCAATGTTTCCTTCCTGGAAAACCAGATAAATCTCAATGTAGCCTTCTTGTAAAACATGAGAAATCTCAATGTATCCTTCTTGTAAAACATGAGAAATCTCAATGGCAGAATTATCGTATCGGCATAATTATCGTATCGTATAATTATTTTATCCGAAAAACCATTAGTTTACGTCAAAACGAATAGACACTTTGAAACGAGGAGAACAGACGTTCTGAAAAACACGAAAGTTTCCGAAATCACGAAAAAAAAGTCGATACGAAAAACGAAACAAACCAAACTGAAACGAAAATCGGCTGAAACGAGTCGAAACGAAAATTTACAAAATCCGAACGAACCGAATCGAACCAAAAAAAAAAAATCGGTGCACAAGCCTAGTTGTTAATCTGAAGACTGGTCTTGCCTAGTGATTTGGGGTAAATTACATATATTTATTTGGAGCTCGTGGTCCTACCCTAATTGTAACTGGTTCTTCCTGGTAACTGTAGTGAGGTTTGGGCTAAGGTTGCTGGAATTTGGGTTCCAGCTTGGAGAAAGCTATAGTCTGACGGAGGCACTCAGTCGGAGTGCCAGGTGGTCCGTCACTCACGATCCCATTTATCATTTTGCATACTGTTTAATTGCAAGTTTAGTGTCCCCCTTTGGAATTAATTTCCCTTTGAAATCTCACTCATGTCTCCCTCTGTTACTGTAAAGAAACTACAAGCAGCAGCCCTCACCCTCACTGTATTAAAAAACATTAGCACATTTTACTGCTCATTTAAACAGCCTGAAAGAAGGCAGAATGTGGGGAGTGCTCATTTATTACCTACTAATGTACTGTATATAGATAAGATTCAGGTGGCTAAAATTGCTCTAAATCCCCTTACAGTACATATATAAGTTACTGTAATGTTCATATACATGCATTATGCCCACATACGGATATTATTTTAATATTTTGTTGGTATTTTTTAGAAGCTGCACTGCTAAAAATCATATTCCGATCACTATAAATATGCAGAATATCTACCAATTTTAATCATATATCATTATCACATTTACTATATTTGACACAAAGGCTATTTCTTACTCACTAACTCACTCACTTACTCACTAACTCAGCTCCCCACTACCTGTCCTCACTAATCACCAAATACACCCCAGCCCGCTCCCTAAGGTCAAACAGTGACCTGCGCCTAGCTTCTCCCCGTATCACCTCTTCCCATGATAGACTGCAGGATTTCTCACGCGCAGCCCCCACTCTCTGGAACGCTCTCCCTCGTACTGTCAGACTTTCCACTAACTTCTCTCCCTTCAAACGCTCCCTTAAAACGTTACTATTTAGGGAAGCCTACCACCCAACTCACTGACGCAACCATCAATCACTCTCACCTTAACCATCAATCACTCTCACCTTACAGTCCTCTCCTCCTGTTTCCAACCCCAACCCTCCCAGATTGTGAGTTCCTACGGGAATAGGGCCCTCATCTCCTCCTGTACTGTTTGTCAAATGTTGTTCAATGTATTGTAACCCTGTCTATACTGTGCCTATTGTACAGCGCTGCGGAATATGCTGGCGCTTTATAAATAAAGAATAATAATAATAATATTTCTTCCTGTAGGCTAATGCAGACCCTGTGTGAAATTGAGCAAAGTAATGGACACCATGTAGGGCTTAGATTCTTTAATCTCAGCAATATTTCTGTAAAGCATAAATGAATACATATAAATTAAAAACGAGTAATTAAAGATTAATATATAATGTTAATATTAGAATATCTATATCTGTGGCAGATGGCCATTTTACCCTATACTTAATTGTGGTTCATAAGTATTTAGATCCCAGCCGCAAATACATAACCCTATAAACTCAGTAACAGGGTGTGACAAGATGCCTTCTTCCCTGAAGTATGTGTTATGTTATTTTTCCCTGATGTGTTTATTGCAGTGTCAGGTTGTATATACTGTGTACATTCCCTCTGTATTACTATTATCTCTCTGTATAGTATAACCCTCTGTATTATCTGTCCTCCCTCTGTATAGCGTACACTTTCTTTAAGCAATTGATTCCTTTGTTTTCACATGCTTCCATCACCCCCCCCTTCCCCCAGAAACTGACTTTAACCAGATCCCTTACTCAATTCATGTTTCTTTATCTACTAGACCTGGGTGTGTGTTTGGGAGGAGGGAGGCTTTGTCTGGGAAACACTGGGGAATGTTTAACCCCTGTGATTGGATCTCTCCCCTGTGATTGGATCTCTTCCCCTGTGATTGGATCTCATCTGTGTTTTGTTCATGAAGGGGGAATGTCCCTTAAGTTATATATACAGTAGATAGCAAAGGTCTACACACCCCTGATAAAATGTCATGTTTCTGTAATGTAAAAAAAAATCAGACAAAGATAAATCCTTTCAGAACTTTTTTCCAACTTTAATGTGACATATGAACTGTACAACTCAATTGAAGAACAAACTGAAATCTTTTAGGTGGAGGAAGGAAAAATAAAAAATAATATGGTTTCATAAGTGTGCACACCCTTAAACTAATACTTTGTTGAAGGATCTTTTGATTTTATTCCAGCACTCAGTCTCTTTGGGTAGGAGTCTATCAGCATGGCACATCTTGACTTGGCAATATTTGCACACTCTTCCTTGCAAAAACACTCCAAATCTGTAAGATTGAGCACCACCCTCTTCAAATCATCCCACAGATTTTCGTTGGATTCAGGCCTGGGCTTTGGCTGGGCCATTCCAAAACTTTAATCTATTGGTGAAGCCATTTCTTTGTTGATTTGGATGTATGCTTTGAGTCTCTGTCATGCTGAAAGATGAAGTTCCTCTTCATGTTCAGCTTTCTAGCAGAAGCCTGAAGGTTTTGTGCCAATATTGACTGGTATTTGGAACTGTTCATAATTCCCTCTACCTTGACTAACGCCCCAGTTCCAGATGAAGAAGAACAGCCCCAAAGCATGATGCTGCTACCACCATGCTGCACTGTGGGTATGGTGTTATTTTGGTGATGTGCAGTGTTGTTTTTGCGCCAAACATTTCTTTTGGAATTATGGCCATAAAGTTCATGGTTTCATGAGACCATGACACATTTTTCCCACATGCGTTTGGGTGACTTCAGATGTGTTTTTTGCAAAATTTAGCCAGGTTTGGATGTTTTTATTGATAAGAAAAGGTTTCCATCTTGCCACTCTACCCCATAGTTCAGACATATGGAGAATTTGGGAGATTGTTGTCACATGTACCACACAGCCAGTACTTGCCAAATATTCCTGCTGCTCCTTTAGTGTTGCTGTAGGCCTCTTGGCAGCCTCCCTGTTTTCTTCTCGTCTTTTCATCACATTTGGAGCGACATCCAGTTCTTGGTAATATTAAATGTTATACTAGCGCCACCTATTGATGTAGGTAGATGTTGATCGCTAGCACTTAGGAAAACTACACACCATCATGTAGTACCAGATCTAAAATACTAAGAAAAGCAATTAGGTAGAGAACAAGTGCAGCGCTCAGTTGACATAGGTTACCTTATTTTTAAGCAATCAACATTGATCATATTCTCATTTACGTTTTCAATCGGCATTAATCACTTCGCCTCTAGGAAAACACAATAAAAATTATTTTTGGTGCAACACTGTTTTAACAAATATATTGCCTAAAATAAGAAACGTAGCAAACTCACAGATGAAGAGCCGCCCTGGCTCTATTGTGAAGACGGATGGACTCTTAAAGTCCATCCTCAGCCCTGTGATTGTGAGCTTGAAGGAGTATCTCCTTATGCAGCGTGTGGTCGTTTATTGGGTGCCAACCAAAACCCAATAACGGATTCCAGTAGGCAGGCGTTCTTAGGAAAAAGATTTATTAAAAACATGAGACGCGTTTCAGTGGTACACAGACCACCTTTTTCAATCGGCTTAACTCATTCAATTTTTCTTCCCTTTTATTCAAGTCCTCAGCCTGTCATAGCTAGTCCTATTTCTTCATTTTCCACACGTGTTTTCGTGATGTATTGTCAGTCTTTTGGTTAAACTCTTTTCTTAATTGTCTGCAGGTTCTGTAATTAGGCACCTTTCCCAATGTTCCATTTGCAATTCGCCACGTATGATCTTTATTTCTACTACGGGGTAATTCTCAATATTCTCGGTATGATGCTCCATAATAGGGTTCCATAATTGAGAGATAAAAGTGAGCATAACCAGTAAAATTATACAATAAAAAATTTTAATTGTTAAAAACACAAGTTTATATGGGTGTATATTTTTGGAGTCTTTTTAATATCTTGTCTTTTAAGGGCATTCAAAACGTGGGGAGATTTTAGCCTACTGTGAAGAATATTTCTTTAATAAATGGAATATCCTGATTTTTAGCCCATAGACAAGACAAGCATAGTACAGGGTGTTCCGTCGGATAATGCTGCGCTGCTTCACGTGACTCATGTCAGAGTTAAGGAGGAGTCAGGACAGAAGTGTGTTAAGTCACCGCCGGCACCGGAAAACTGGCGGCTGCCCATGCAAAGGCTCCTCACGGACACCAGTGTCCGTGAGCAGACACCTTGCTGATACCTGCTGGAAAATATTAGTGGTTCAAATTTCTTTTGAAATTTTGCAGCACCGAAGAAAATTGCACCTGGGGCAACCGCCCCGATGCCCCCCCACGCTACGCCACTGCCTTGGCGTATTTAAAGGAATTTGCCTGGAACTGTAGTGCTGATGTTAATCTGGCTCGGTTTCCTCAATTATTTTGGCATTCCTCCTAAATCAATCTGAGTTTTAATCATATTGATCAATGGAAACTGTTCACTTAAAAGTGTTAAGTAATCTCCATGTAGCTAAACAAGACGCACTTATTAATTATTAAACTTTGAGAGCTATTTTATGCAATTTATATTGTCTAAAATATCCCTCTAGTTTCTTTGTCTTATTGTGTTATTCACTTCATGTATTACTTAGTTAAATTTTTATATTATGAAAAGTATACAGATGATAATGTGTATCATGACTAAACATATCAGAGGAAAATCCAATTTGAAATATAAAGCGAATTTTAGAAGAAGAAGATTGAGAGAAACCAGGGGCTGAATGGATTACTGGACTAGTTGAACATTGGCTGAGACACTGTTTTTAAATCGATGATGGAAAAGCTTATGCCTGGGAGCGGATAAGGTAATAATTCTTGTAAGGTTTGCTGTAGGTGTGGAGAGCTTTTTGCACAGAATTGGACTGATTGATAAACAAAGTTTAAGGGGAAATACAACTTCTCTGATGTTAGCATTGCATCGGGGTTGAATGATTGAGAATTTTTTAACAGGTTAATGAGTCGTATGGTCTTAATTAACTGGGACTCTAGATAGTGAGGTAAGAAAATACTCTAAAGAAATTGAGAAAGCTGATAAGATTATAAGGAAATCATTGGAGGTATATGTATGATTTTGAGAGTCTTCAGTTTTGCTCACACTGCAGGTTCATGGCCGTAAGGTCTATCTGTCATTGCAGAAGCTTTTGTTTTGCACAGTTGGAAGGTTAATCAGGTCTCTCTATACTTGTGGGAGACTTCCTTGCTCATCACATTCTATCACAAACTCTTCAGTTCAGGGGGTCACCCTTACAGAGGTTACTAAGACTAGGTATGGAGAAGGACAGCATTTTTTTAATTCTTGCTCAGTGTCAAAATGGGCAGTTAGAAGATACGTGTCATTCTCTCCTTTTTTCTTTGTCTTTTAAAGTTGAGTATTAATATACAGTTCTTTCTTTCTGGATTTTGTACTGCAAAATTTATTGTCTATGTAAATAATTAATAACTTCTCTTATTATTAGATACATAATTCTTTGGACTATTTTAATATCATTCAGTGCATATGCCAGAACATTTGTAGCTAAACAAGATATTTTAATTTTTCCACTGGGAAATAAATGTGGATCTGTTTTCATTCTCACTAACTCTGAAATATATTTTCATATCCCAAAGAATATTATACTGATGTAACCTAATTTATTTGTTTTTTTTCTACATTTACAGAGGAAATGTTTTTTTGTTTTGTATTATTCGATTATTTACATTCGCTATCTCAATGTAGTACTCAAAGCAGCTTTATTGTCTGCAACCAAATTGTACAATTGTGCTAGCTCTGCAGACATAATGTCATTGTCAACCATATACATCTACTTTATTTTCCTTTTGTGATACTCAGAACACGAGCAAAAACCATTCATTGGCTCAGATCATGATGTAATAATTACTTTGGAAAATGTAACTTGTCCAAGTTGTAAAAGAAAATATTCATTTAGAATGTAATGAAAAGTGCTTGTGGAAATGTCAGTTCTTCCTTACCTCCCACGGCTCATAATTACTTTTATGGTGTAACACATTTTTTCTTTCAAAGAAGCTAAGTGTTTGTGTAATAAGTTACAAAGGATCGTGGCTGGTAAACAATATTCGATTATGGATGTCAAATATTCCTTTAAAGCTTCCCTAACATACACTCGCAGCTTGTGAAATGTATTTTATATTTAATTGTTATACATATACACTCTGTCTCTCTTGCTCTCTCTCTATGTAAAGTATTTTTTATACGTATGCAAAAAATATGTAGATAATTATATTATTTTTCCATGTCTTTAAATGTTGTTTAAAAATGCAAAATTTGTTGAAAAATTATGATTCATTAAAAAATGCAATTGACTATTTTATTTAAGAGTATTCTTCAATGTTGTCTGTTTGTTCTTATTTTACAGGCAAATATGCCATGCGGGATCTTGTCCACCGTCTTCCTGGAGGAAACAACAGCAACAACTCAGGGAGCAAGGCAATGTCAGATGACACAGTTACTGCTATTTGCTGCACCCTGCATGAAGTGATAACAAAAAACATGGAGAATGCCAAAGCCTTACGGGATGCAGGGGGCATTGAAAAGCTGGTTGGCATTTCAAAGAGTAAAGGAGACAAGTATGTCTTTTTACATTAACACAATATTTCATAAGAGATTTCACAATTGTAGGTTTTAGCTTTGGAACCTTGTGCCCAATTGAGTTGTGGTTGGCTAAATGCAGTCTGCTGGACAATATAACCTATGCTTAAGGCTAGGGTCAGACGAACGCATTTTCATGTTGTCTGTGAAAAAGTGCGTTCGAACGAATGGACGCATTATTTCACGGAGTACGCCATAGCGGTCATACTATGCGCATTTGCGTTCGTGATTTTGTACGGATCATCAATAAAACACTTTGTGCATCTGGACGTTATGTTGGCCGGACATTAGCAGTGTCTGACATCTCCAATTCACGCACACACGCCGCTAGCGGACGCAGCGCACTCTGTACAACCATACTAGCGGTTTTACGTTCTCGACAAAATGCGTTCGTTTGCCACTTGCGTTGCGCAGCCGGACTTTTGTGCGACCGTACTTCGTATATTGGCCGTCATTGCCCGGCATTTGCTGCTAGTGCGGCCGTGATTAAGTGCGCCTGCACGCGCGTTCGCACTGCCTCAGTCTGACCCTAGCCTTAGTCCTGTACCATAGTAATATAATTTTTAATCAAATTTACATATAGACTTCTCATGTTAAAATACTAAAGCAACAAACCCAAGCACAAAACAGGGAAATAGACACCCAAGGGCATGACCCAACAATAGCAAATGGAACAACAATTGCACAAAGTGCAGAGAAGGTGTCTATGAATACAAATTTATTACAATTTAATTAACAAAAGCACTGAAGACATAAAAAGGTGGGACAGTACATATAGAGTAGCGGCACCTCATAGGAGTCCACACAGGTGAAGTCACAGCTAGAGGAGTAAGGTAATGTAAGAGGGATTGCTATCTGATACCTCGGTGGTTCAAGCCACCTACGTACCTCTAAACTAGAATCAAAAAAACACACCAGGGTAGTCCGCACAAATAGCCACCATGAGAGAAAGAAGAATAGATTTAAAAACAAAAGAAACCTAGCATAGCTCGACGCGTTTCGCCCATTGCGGGCTTAATCCAGCTCAGGTTCTTAATTCTGATTGGCTGAATCCCGTGAAACAAACAGCCCGCGCACTGATTTACGTGCGCAACGTTACTGCACGCGTATTGCACTTCGTTTTGCGCGTCTTTTTTACGAGCGTTATTTTTTGACGGATGAGAAAATGCATTGGATCAGAATATCATGTTAATTTTCGCGTGATAACACTGGACGATGCGCGCAAAAAAATTAGCACTGCACGAATAAAATTGCGCAAAGAATGTAATAGGGGCCAAACTGTACTGTTATTAGCCCATGCTATACTTAAGTCATGTGTTTTAAAAATATTTAAAGGGATACGTCTAAATGATTTATAAGGATTAAAATCCTAACTCCTCTTGAACACATAGTCACCCCCCATCCTATACCCGTTTTGACCGTGAGACAATTGGCAGCCTTCCTGGTATGTCCAGCACTGCTGTGCCAAATGTCAAACTCTGGCTCCTAGATATTGATGCCAACAATCCACACAATTCCTTGAATGCAATAGATGGCCAGGAAATCATAGAGTTGTAGTTCATAAACATCCTGGAGATTGAGATCCCTGGGTTAGAGTGTCCTTTTAGTATTGCGCTTGTACCTTTTCAGATAATGCAATATATACACAGTAAATGCACGTTGTATCATGATAGTTTGTTGAGCAACAGATTAAAAAGTACAATGCAAAGAGCTAACTAAAAAAATCATCTTTATGAAAATGTACCCTCTGCCCATTCACATCTGAGAGATGCTGTTAATTCTTAAAAAATCACCATTATAAAGAATACACATCTTATTCATTTGCTTAGTATAGGCTTTATGGCTTTTCACTGGTCATACTGAATATCAATAAGATGTCTGACCGACAAGTCTACATTTAAAATTCCAGAAGCTTCAGTTGCAGAGCATATTACAAAGTGTGCACGATTATGATGTGCCACCAAGCATGAAAAACATTAAGAATCCCAAATGTTGGTTGCCTTTAAAAAAGCATTTATTTTAGATTCTTTTATAATCTCAGTCATGTGGCAATGGAAGTCCATTGAAAGCAAAATCACTTAAAAAGCAAGTTGTCAAAATTTTCTGGAAAGAGATGGTGGTGGACTAAAAAATATTTAAAAAAAACAGAAAAAATAAGAAATTAAATTGCATAGGATATTATATTCAATTTGCATTCTGTTTATAAAAATGTAGGGCAGTATTACAATGTTGGTGCTAACTTAACCAGAGCTGTTGTAACGTAAAACCTCCATAGGCTATAATGGCTCTGGGAAGTTTATAACAGCTCTGGTTAAGTTATCACCAACTATGTAATATGGCCCATAGTAGGTAAAAAAATAGATAAACATAATTTTTGTTTTCTGAAATTAACGATAATATTTCCATTTCTAAACAATGATTTAAATTGTTATATAAAAGCATAAAGCAAAATAATGTATAATTTTTCACTTAAAATGATTGTGAGGAAAGTTTAGGCCAAAATAAGTAAGAACACCTGATTTGGAAACACATTCTAACGGAACTATAATGGCCAAACATGTAGGGCCCTATCACCTCCTTAACACTGGAGCTCACATACATGAGCGTTAGTGCTAGGTTAAATGAGGTAATAGTGAGATGCCCAGATCAAATCCTGAGCGCTAACGGGTTAAAAAATGTGTTAGCACATCGGTAATAGCGCTTTCTAGCGTAAGCTTACTTTACTTTGTGCTCCCTATATTTAACATGGGGAGCGCAAAGAGTAATTAGCGTTAGGATCACAAAGTCCTAATGCTAATCACACACCGTTGCGGCTAACTGAAAAGTTAGCACCAGCTTGGAGCTTTAGCTAACTGATTTCACTTCTGCGGAATGAGTCAGCACCAGCTGGAACTCCCCCTTTCAAAAAAAATCAGATACTCACCTCTCATCCCAAGGGAAGAACAGAGGCCCGATCCGCCGGTTCTGGCCGCCGGGAGCAGAGTGAGGACCAATAGTCTCCAGTCTCCCTCCGTGATCACTCCAAGGACCTGCACGTTCTCGCAAGAGCAAGATGTTGCAGGTCACGTGACCCAGCAGTGCAACCACAAGCCGCCATGAGTATCCTGGAGGGTTAGAGGCAATTACGGGACAGGCTGCTGAATTTAGCGCCTGCCTCCTAATCTGCTTGTAAAACTGGGATGCTAAGGGGAAATTTGTGAGCGCAAGGTTTTTCCCTTAGCATCTCTGTTTTAGCACAATGGAAATGATAGTGCCCATGGTGTCTATTGGAAGTATATACTACATATACTCATTGAATCTAAAATATGTAGTAATACTGCAAATATCCACAAATTTATCTCTTATCTAAAATTGTAACTACATTGGAATAATCCACAAATTCACCACTTACTGAATAAGTACTCAGGGCCACATTACAATCTTGGTGCTAACGTTTGCGCTCACCTAAGTGAGCTTTAACGTTAGACCTGGTGGGCAACGCATATTATTAACGCACTAGGCACACCCTAATGCCGGCCCGCGGCACATTCTGGGTCCCGGCTGGCCGCATCTGATGGATAGCCGCCGGGACCCCTCATCTCCGCAGGCCTGGCGGCAGCCTCCGCTTCCCTGGTGGTCCCTGTGGTTCGTGGGGTGCTGCACTGCGATCTGTACATGGCGCACAGCACATCCCTCACTGACACGAGCGGCCGGTGATCGCTGATGACCTGTCACCTGACCGCCGGCGCTTACTGTCTGTGTCAGAGCGCCGGCGGTCAGGTGACAGGTCATCAGAGATCGCCGGCCGCTCGTGTCAGTGGGGGATGTGCTGTGCGGTCTGTGCGCCATGCACAGATCGCAGTGCAGCACCCCACGAACCACAGGGACCACCAGGGAAGCGGAGGCTGCCGCCAGGCCCGCGGAGATGAGGGGTCCCGGCGGCTATCCATCGGATGCGGCCAGCCGGGACCCAGAATGTGCCGCGGGCCGGCATTAGGGTGTGCCTAGGCACACCCGGCACACCCCGTGCGCACGCCTATGCCTCCAATATATGCTGATGATGGGATAAGGATCTGAAATAACAGTACTGAATATGTATACTATTTAATATAAAATCATCTTTACATTGGAGTGGATCGTTCTCCCTCCTCATAGTTTTTGAGAATAATTTCATAGCATGCATTAACGAATACCAAAAGTTTACAGTGAATGCCCAGCACTTGGTCCCTTAGACATGTGATGTGAATGTGGAATAAACCCTCTACCTCCTTAATCTTTTACAATGTTATTTATCATTTACAAACTCCCTTGTTTCATTACCTTTTTTTTCTCAGTATTCACAAGAAAAAAATAAATATTTTTCAGTTACATTGGTTTTGGATCAGGATTTAAACAGGATATGGAAGTAATGGCTACTTTGGAGAGTGTCCTTCATCTATGGTCACCAACTAGTAATTTTGCATTGTAATTCTGCTAGAATATACTCTCATACTGCTTGATGTTATTTATTATTCTACATAACCTGTCACATACCTCCGACGCCCGGCAGGCTCCTCCACGCTGCTTGCTTGCCGAGTGCCGGATAAAATGCACGCTGGTGCCGTTCACGTGATGGCCGGAGGGGCGGGGCACATTAGGAAAACACATGATCCGGTATAGAAGCCCTTCAATTAGCCCAGACCAGCGCGCTGTCATGTTCTCACACTCCCACAGTGCTCCCAAGTGTTTCCTATTATTGAAGTGAATTTGTGTTTGACCTCTGGCTTTGGAAATCAACTACTCTGGTGTTTTGACCTCTGGTTCTGCGTTATTGTTGATACATATATCTGACTTATATATATATATATATATATATATATTTCATTCTTGCCTATGTTTGCCTATGCAGGACATACTTGAAAGTGGGAGAAGTCTCAATGTATCCTTCCTAGTAAAATCCTTTCTCAAAAAAAATGTTTATGTACTTATTTAGTCTCTATTAACTGACCACACTAAGGATGGGAGGATTAGGGGGAGTCTGCGTACAGGGATCATTCTTCATATATCCGTGAGGAATCCGTGACATAACCTTTATCACAGTCATAGATTGGTCAGTCGAATCAGAAATGTATGCAGTAGGGTATAATGTCGACTCTAAGCAGTTAGGGCAATATTACAAAGTTGGTGCTAACTTAACCAGAGCTTTTGTAAATTTAACAACTCCATAGACTATAATGACTCTGGTAAATTTACAACAGCCCTGGTTAGGTTAGCACCAACTTTGTAATATAGCCCAAAGCTGCTTGTTGGATGTTCTAGATGAGTGAATGTCTACCTTTAACAGCATTATTTGGATCGACTTAGATATTTCAATTGTCCAATCATCAACCAATTAGAAGAGCTTGTGCATATTTTTATACACAATCCTTGAGCTGACAATGCATCATTTATTAGTATTACTATGACTTTTTTGCAATCAAGAAGTCTATTGAGCCAAATTTCACTAAAGTACAGAAACAAGAAAGATTTTTCATTTATGGATAACAAACCGAAAAAAAGAGACTAACATTTACAATAATGAGCCTGTGTTACATCATTTCCAAACGTTTGCATCAAGGTCGACCAGGGCTCGAGTCGAGCGGGAACGCGCAGGAACGGCATTCCCGCACTTCTCCCACAGCGGGAACGCTGTGGGAACGCAGCGTTCCCGCTGTGGCCCGAGCCCGAATGCCGCCGCCGCACATTGCCGGCGGCCGCGTGCTTCTTGTTAGAACGGCTGGTGACAGGAAGTGGAGCCGCTCGCCTGGCTGTTTCATAGATCCCAGGCGAGCGGCTGCACTTCCTGTCAGCGGCCGCTGAAGCAGGAAGCACGCGGCCGCCGGCAGAGGAGCAGCAAAGGTGAGCTGGGCTGGGGGCAGTATCCATGAGACCTGGGGGGGGCATATCCATGAGACCTGGGGGGGCATATCCATGAGACCTGGGGGGGCATATCCATGAGACCTGGGACATATTCATGAGACCTGGGGGGCAATATCCATGAGACCTGGGGGGGGCATATCCATGAGACCTGGGGGGGCATATCCATGAGACCTGGGGGGGCAATATCCATGAGACCTGGGGCATATCCATGAGACCTCGGGGGGGCAATATCCATGAGACCTGGGGGGGCATATCCATGAGACCTGGTGCATATCATGAGACCTGGGGGGCATATCCATGAGACCTGGGGGGGCATATCCATGAGACCTGGGGCATATCCATGAGACCTGGGGGGCAATATCCATGAGACCTGGGGCATATCCATGAGACCTGGGGGAGGCATATCCATGAGACCTGGGGCATATCCATGAGACCTGGGGGGGCAATATCCATGAGACCTGGGGCATATCCATGAGACCTGGGGGGGGGCATATCCATGAGACCTGGGGGGGTATCCATGAGACCTGGGGGGCAATATCCATGAGACCTGGGGCATATCCATGAGACCTGGGGGGGGCATATCCATGAGACCTGTGGCATATCCATGAGACCTGGGGGGCAATATCCATGAGACCTGGGGCATATCCATGAGACCTGGGGGGGCATATCCATGAGACCTGGGGGGGCATATCCATGAGACCTGGGGGGCATATCCATGAGACCTGGGGGGGCAATATCCATGAGACCTGGGGCATATCCATGAGACCTGGGGGGGCAATATCCATGAAACCTGGGGGGCATATCCATGTGACCTGGGGCATATCCATGAGAGCTGGGGGGCAATATCCATGAGACCTGGGGGGGCAATATCCATGACACCTGGGGGGCATATCCATGAGACCTGGAGCATATCCATGAGACCTGGGGGGGCAATATCCATGAGACCTGGGGCATATCCATGAGACCTGGGGGGCATATCCATGAGACCTGGGGGGCATATCCATGAGACCTGGGACATATTCATGAGACCTGGGGGGCATATCCATGAGACCTGGGGGGGCATATCCATGAGACCTGGGGGGGCATATCCATGAGACCTGGGGGGGCAATATCCATGAGACCTGGGGCATATCCATGAGACCTGGGGGGGCAATATCCATGAGACCTGGGGGGGCATATCCATGAGACCTGGTGCATATCATGAGACCTGGGGGCATATCCATGAGACCTGGGGGGGCATATCCATGAGACCTGGGGCATATCCATGAGACCTGGGGGGCATATCCATGAGACCTGGGGGGGCAATATCCATGAGACCTGGGGCATATCCATGAGACCTGGGGGAGGCATATCCATGAGACCTGGGGCATATCCATGAGACCTGGGGGGGCAATATCCATGAGACCTGGGGCATATCCATGAGACCTTGGGGGGGGCATATCCATGAGACCGGGGGGCATATCCATGAGACCTGGGGGGGCATATCCATGAGACCTGGGGGGCAATATCCATGAGACCTGGGTCATATCCATGAGACCTGGGGGGGCATATCCATGAGACCTGGGGCATATCCATGAGACCTGGGGGGGCAATATCCATGAGACCTGGGGCATATCCATGAGACCTGGGGGGGGCATATCCATGAGACCTGGGGGGGCATATCCATGAGACCTGGGGGGGCATATCAATGAGACCTGGGGGGCAATATCCATGAGACCTGGGGCATATCCATGAGACCTGGGGGGGCAATATCCATGAACCTGGGGGGGCATATCCATGTGACCTGGGGCATATCCATGAGAGCTGGGGGGCAATATCCATGAGACCTGGGGGGGCAATATCCATGACACCTGGGGGGGCATATCCATGAGACCTGGGGCATATCCATGAGACCTGGGGGGCAATATCCATGAGACCTGGGGCATATCCATGAGACCTGGGGGGGCATATCCATGAGACCTGGGGGGGCATATCCATGAGACCTGGGGCATATCCATGAGACCTGGGGGGGGCAATATCCATGAAACCTGGGGGGGGCATATCCATGTGACCTGGGGCATATCCATGAGAGCTGGGGGGCAATATCCATGAGACCTGGGGGGGCAATATCCATGACACCTGGGGGGGCATATCCATGAGACCTGGGGCATATCCATGAGACCTGGGGGGCAATATCCATGAGACCTGGGGCATATCCATGAGACCTGGGGGGGCATATCCATGAGACCTGGGGGGGCATATCCATGAGACCTGGGGCATATCCATGAGACCTGGGGGGCAATATCCATGAGACCTGGGGGGCAATATCCATGAGACCTTGGGGGGGGCATATCCATGAGACCTGGGGGGGCATATCCATGAGACCTGGGGCATATCCATGAGACCTGGGGGGCATATCCATGAGACCTGGGGCATATCCATGAGACCTGGGGGGGCAATATCCATGAGACCTGGGGGGCAATATCCATGAGACCTGGGGGGGGGCATATCCATGAGACCTGGGGAGGGCATATCCATGAGACCTGGGGGGCATTATCCATGAGACCTGGGGGCATATCCATGAGACCTGGGGGGGCAATATCCATGAGACCTGGGGGCAATATCCATGAGACCTGGGGGGCATATCCATGAGACCTGGGGCATATCCATGAGACCTGGGGGGCAATATCCATGAGACCTGGGGCATATCCATGAGACCTGGGGCATATCCATGAGACCTGGGGGGGCAATATCCATGAGACCTGGGGGGGCAATATCCATGAGACCTGGGGGGGCATATCCATGAGACCTGGGGGAGGGCATATCCATGAGACCTGGGGGAGGGCATATCCATGAGACCTGGGGGGCATTATCCATGAGACCTGGGGGGGCATATCCATGAGACCTGGGGGGCAATATCCATGAGACCTGGGGGGGGCATTATCCATGAGACCTGGGGGGCATATCCATGAGACCTGGGGGGGCAATATCCATGAGACCTGGGGCATATCCATGAGACCTGGGGAATATCCATGAGACCTGGGGGGCATATCCATGAGACCTGGGGCATATCCATGAGACCTGGGGCATATCCATGAGACCTGGGGGGCAATATCCATGAGATCTGGGGGGGCAATATCCATGAGACCTGGGGGCAGTATCCATGAGACCTGGGGGGCAATATCCATGAGACCTGGGGGGGCAATATCCATGAGACCTGGGGGCAATATACATGAGACCTGGGGGCAGTATCCATGAGACCTGGGGGCAATATCCATGAGACCTGGGGGCAGTATCCATGAGACCTGGGGCATATCCATGAGAGCTGGGGGCATTATCCATGAGACTTGGGGCATATCCATGAGAGCTGGGGGCATTATCCATGAGACCTGGGGGCATATCCATGAGACCTGGGGGCATATCCATGAGACCTGGGGGCATTATCCATGAGAGCTGGGGGGGCATTATCCATGAGAGCTGGGGCAATATATACCCATATGAGCTGGGGCAATATATACCCATATGAGCTGGGGAAATTATATCCATGTGAACTGGGGAAAATATATCCATATAACCAGTGCTGTGTATATTATTCTTGGGGTTCAGTGCTGTGTATGTTATTCTGGGGGCTCACTGCTGTGTATGTTATTCTGGGGGTTCAGTGTTGTGTATATTATTCTGGGGACTCAGTGCTGTGTATGTTATTCTGGGGGTTCAGTGTTGTGTATATTATTCTGGGGGTTCAGTGTCGTGTATATTATTCTGGGGGCTCAGTGCTGGGTATGTTATTCTGGGGGCTCAGCGCTGTGTATATTATTCTGGGGGCTCAGTGCTGTGTATATTATTCTGGGGGCACAGTGTTGTGTATATTATTCTGGGGGTCTGTGCCTGGATATATATATATATACATATATATTATATATAAAATGCGTTAGTCCAGTTGCCACAATCACGAGTATACCTGTACGTAGTGATACCTTTCACTGATCAGTATAGTTTCCAGTTTACACTTTTGAAAGCTTGTCTTTTAAATGTAATGTTAACCCAATAAAAATGGTATCACCGGCACGCACTGCTATACTCGTGATATATATATATATTTTCTTCAGGTAATGGGGGTTGTGGAATTCGTGGGTGAGTTCCCTCACTTTTTTTTCCAGGACTTGACCCCTGAGGTCGACCTGTAACAATGCAAAGAACAAGAGCAAACACTGAACAAAAAGAGAGAGAAAATTTCACAGTGCAAAACTTGCAACTAACGGAGCCACGTTAGGGTAGAGGAAATGCTCCCCATATCCGAACATTATCTTTGTGTCATTAGAATTGGGTGGCATAACAGGAAAGGGTTCGGGAGAAGAAGAGCCTATATGTGGAAGAAAAAGAGAGAAAAGGTTGGGAGACGCTCTGTCCGAGAAATATGGTGGGGAGACAAAGACCAAGTCAAGGCTTGCACAAACCCCATGAGAAGCTCCACCTCTTAAGTTACAATATAGGGCCCTATCAGACACTGGTCTTAATAATAGAAAGGAGGTATCTACACCAGGTCAACAAAAGCCAGGGGGCAAATTTCTCAACCCACATCCTCTCAATGTGCTATGGACATTTGTGTAGTACAGCTGTCAATCTCTCCATAGTCAGCACATAGCAAACTTTTGTGTCTATCTGTATTCTGTATGGGGGAGACCCTTCCAGGTGAGAAAGAGGTATAAGCGGACTGCCGTGAATATATATGAGAGATCAGACTGTTAGCTTTTCATGGTAGTTGGACCAACTGATATGGTCAGTTGAGGAGAGCTGTCCAAGGGTCTGGGCTGAGCTGAACCCTTAGCCAATGATTAGGGTCCTCAAATATGTCCTCCTAAATTTGCCTGATCGGGCACATATCCACCACAAGTAGGGGTAAGTATCCTCCTCCCCACACCCAATGTAGCACTCGGAGGAGGCAACTGGGCACATCGTAGCTAACTGTATCGGTTCTTTATGACATCTGTATAGGACCTTGAAGCAGTTCTTTCTAACCTTAATAAGAATTAACTTTTATTACTGTTATTATCTTAATATGCTGCTTGCGTTATCCTTACTTTATATGTCTCTTTCTGTAGAATGTGTCATTGAATGTTTCATTGGTCTTTTTAGGCATTCGCCGAAAGTAGTGAAGGCTGCCTCCCAGGTCCTAAACAGCATGTGGCAGTACAGAGACCTCAGAAGCCTTTACAAAAAGGTAGGATGTATATACATATATATATATATCTATATCAATTTTCTTAGAGACTATATCAATAATGCTATATGCAAACACCTTGTCTAGTAATTACTCTGTCATCAGGCGAGGGAATATGGCCATAATTCTTCCTCTATATTACCTCCACTAACAAATGTATTACCTTCTATTACTTTGTATACAATTCATAATTTTAGATGAATTCAATCATATCTAAATATTTCTGCAAGATAAGATAAACCCATACCAATCATTACAGGGGAACAGAGGAATGTTGCACCAGCTTCCATCCAAGCTTGTAAGAAGTAGAATATAAATTGAGAATGTGGTGATTTAATATAGTCACTGTAGGCGTTTCAGAAGATGTCACCTCAAGAAGCTTTGATATATGATTATTAATGCGAAGATACTATAGAATGGTGAACGCAACCAATGTGCAATTCATATTCCATTCAATTTTATCTTCATATTTTAATTTGCAACTAAAAGGATAATTCTGCAAGAAATTAACACCTTTAATGAGTACAGGTTAGTATTTCGGTAATATGTAAACAGAAGACAAGCCGATGTGATGGCTAAAGAGTTCAACCTCAAATAAGAATATATACATATATGGCAGTTTACAAAAGATCTTCACACATTAAAAATGTATTCATTTATTTTTAATCAATTATTCCAGAAGAGCTGATTTTATAACCTATAATTATTGTTATTGGTCAGGCTCTTAGATGAAAGTTAGTCATATCAAACAAAAAAGTAATGGGCACACTTGGGGGTTATTAAGAGAGCACCGAAATGTCACCGACATTTTGGTGCGCTCTCGTTCCCCGCACTTCCTTGCACTTCAGGGAATCAAAGTTCCCCACCCTGTGGTGAATTCAGCATTCACCGCAGGGTCCCCGGAGTGCAGGGAAAACCCGCTGCAAACCCGCCGCAATCCCACTGAACACCTGCTGAAAACCCACCAAACACCCGCCGGAACCACTGCAAAAAACAGACCAAACCCGCTGGAAAAAGCCGCCAAGCTGCCGATCACAGCACAGACCAGCTGCCGTAAAAAGTCGACAAGCTGACAAACGGGGTAAAGAAGAAAAAACAATATTGAAAGTGTCAAAATTGAAACGCTGTTTGCAAAAAAACTACCAAACGAAAATGCCTGGAGTTAACATATAAGGTCCTATGAATAATCAGAAAAAAGTCTGTTACAAAAAAAAGCTTTTAAAAAAAATATGCCGAAAAAATCCCAAAAAATGCCTAAAAGATCCTAAAAAAATCAATAAATAAAGAGACTTTTTACTGCAGATTAAAATAATAAATGGTTTATTAGTTATTGGTTAAAGATGGGAATATTTTTAACATTGAAGCCTAGGATTCGCTTGAATAAACCTCCCAAATGAAAACACCGAACAGCAGAGCACTTCAGCAACTTTTCACTGCTGTTCAGTGTTCTTTGAATAGATTAACCATTGCTTCTCTATGGAGGATTTCACTGCCGTTGAACAGGCACTGTACCTGCTGGCAATTTGCCAAAATTTGGCGAACTGCCGGCTCTCTGAGCAGCCTAATGGCCCCGAAATGTCACCGAACGGGGAAATTCCATGTTCGTGACATTTTGGGGCCAGATCGTCTCTCTCTGAAGAACCCCTTTTGTCTTCTTAGCCCAGATTTAATGGAAGCTCATGTACTGGTAACATATTGGCTCTTCTCAAGCCTTTCTCAAGTGTGTTCCTTTTTATATGAACATTGATGGAGGTGGCCACTCCTGGTTTGTATTAGCACCCATCTATCTTGTTTTTCCATTCGTTCTCTAGTTACTATGGGAGTGTGATGCTCTACTTGTGGATTTAGTATATACTGTACTAGTCAGTCACACCACAAAAAACTCATCCACGCCCTTGCAATCTCCCGGCTTGACTATTGTAATAATCTCTTATCTGGCCTCCCTCCCCCGCGTCTCTCCCTACAATCCATTCTGAACGCCTCCGCCAGGCTCATACACCTCACCCGCCGCTCTGTCTCTGCCGCTCCCCTCTGCGAATCCCTTCATTGGCTCCCCATCCACTGACACAACCAGTCCACCACTCTCACCTAACAGTCCACCACCTCACCTAGCAGTCCTCTCCTCCTGTTTCCAACCCCAGCCCTTCTAGATTGTGAGTTTCTACGGGAATAGCGCCCTCATCTCCTCCTGTACTATTTGTCAAATGTTGTTCAATGTATTGTAACCCTGTCTATACTGTGCCCATTGTACAGCACTGTGGAACATGCTGTTGCTTTATAAATAAAGACTAATAATAATAATCATATGAAAGCCTACATTTACATAGTTTAAGAGAAATGCAGGGAAACCTAAAGCAACCAACATCAAGCATACTCTAAGGAGCAGTAGGTAAGATGTTGTGTTGACATGGTAAATTAATCCTAAATGGTATTGATGAGTGATGATGAAGTTGATAAATGAATCCTAATTGATATCAATGTAAATCACTGGCCACGCACATAAAACTCAGAGGATGCTTTGCTTTGATAGATCTTGAAGCATTCAAAGCTTTTATTGACTTTGGTTAGGATTCAAAGCCCATGTATGTAATGTTGATTGATTGCATATTTTATTTGACTCTATTGAATAGGTTGACACATTTCAACCGCTTCTTGGTTGCTGTGCTCGTTGCACTGCAGAAGCTTGGGATGTTCTCTTCAATTAATATAAAGGACACATTTGTTCTTCTGGTGATTAACTTTTACTTGTGAGACATCAAGAAAATGATTAAACATGTGTTCCACCCATTCATTGGTTCCCTTCTTGGGATTCATTGTGCGCCTCCCGTGGCTATCAGGAGCTCTAGTACAGTGACATTATTTATTTTATTTCACCCTGAAGTGATGGCTTAAATTAAGAAACATACCACAGCATTTTGTGATGAATCTCAAGATTCCTAAGTGATAATACCCATTGACTTGTTGATTCAACAATACATTACAATAAGTTTTGTGATATCAAAATGTTCGACTTAATGTAAAATTAAAATGTTTCCTTCATATGTCCCCAATTTGGTATTGTGCCAATACATATATTTAATCCAGATATGATTGCACTCATTTGCAACAGTGAGAGGATTGAAATTGCTCAGAAATCATTTGCAATCAGGTCTAATTTTTCAGCTGTAAATACTCCCATCAGTCAACACTCTAGAATTTCTGTTTTATTGGAAACAAAGCTAAATTGTTCCATTGCTTGTAATTTAATTCCAGAAGAATACGCACATCATTTATTTTCAAATTTTCATCCTTTCATTATTCTTTTTAAATGGGATCACATGTTAAATTAAAATAACTGGGGATATCGGCCATAGTATTTTTAGGTTTGTTTTTTAAATATAGGGGGCCACACTACATACTTGGTGCTAACGTTTGCGCTCACCTGAGTGAGCGTTAACTTTAGTCCAAGTATTTAACGCAAATTACAATCCAAACGCTAAAGGGTTAAGTAACCCGTTTGCGTTTGGTACCTTGCGCTTCTCTGCGCGAGGTTACTGTACTTTGCGCTCCCCATGATAAGTATAGGGAGCACAAAGTGTTAATCAGCGTTAGTATTACAAAGTCCTAACACTGATTAACGTCCGGCCGCGGTTAACAAAAAGTTAACCGGAACCAGGACTTAGTGTTAACGGATTCCACTTCTGCAGAATCCATTAACACCAGTTAAAAAAATAAAAAAAGTGAGCAGATACTTACCTCCTGTCCCGCGGCGAAGACCGCGGCACTGTCCGCCTCCTCAGTCCGGTGGGAGCAGGGAAAGACTGGGGGAAAACTTCCCACCAGTTTCCCCCTGCGTATCACTACGTGACCGGCTGGAACTCGCAAGGCGAGATCCAGCTGGTCATGTGACCGCCGGCATCTGCTTCAATGGAGTCCTATGACTAGACTTTATTGAGAAGATGCGTGCAGCTGCACTTAACGCTGCTGTGCGCACCCCGGGGGTTAACGGGCAAACAATGCAGGCAGCATTTTTGCACCTGCATTGTAATCTAGCGTTAAAACACGGGTGCAAGGGGGAAAACTGCGGGTGCAGTTTTTCCTCCCTAGCGCCCACGTTTTAACGCAAGGAATGTAATGTGGCCTAGAATGTTAATAATCTTAGTAGTGATTTACTGTATCATGGAATTCAAAATTTTGTTATATACTTTTTTGGATAAATAAGGAGCAGAATTTGTTTTACCATGTACCTGACATGGACAATTGCCTTGCTATAAAGGTTGACCACCCGTTATACTGAATTATAAAATCTGGAATACTCTGAAACCTGGAATTTTTGCAATCCAAAATTTTACAGGGTTATTCAAAGAGATTCGAAAAGTCACCGCACGTTCGGTGACTTTTCGTTCTCTTCAATTCGGTTCCTTTTGCCGATCCCATTTCGGTGACCCTGCAGTGTATTCAGCAAGCACCACAGGGTCCCCGAATTGCAGGGAAAAGCTACCGCAAACCCGACGAAAACGAACCGCAAAACCCAGCGAATGCACGCCGAAAACCCTCAAAAACATCTGGATTAACCTGACGAAAATCACGGAAAAACCCGAGCAGGAACCGATCACCCACAGCGAAGCCGCCGGAAAAAGCCGAGAACGCCGACACCGCAGACGAATGGAGTGAATAAATTAGGAAAACAGTTTGCATGAATGTTTGAAAAGTGAAACACTGTTTGCAAAGAAACTACTGAGCGAAAATGTCTGAAATTTACATATGAGGTCCAGGGAATGATAATAAAGAGGGCTGTTACAGAAAAAATAAGTAAACTTTAAAAAAAAAAAAATCGGACTTTTAAAAAAAATAAAAAATTCAGAAAAATGCTTAAAATATCCTATAAAATCTATAAATAAAGAGACTCTATACTGCATTTAATGAACGGTTTATTAGATACTGTATTAAAACGGGAATATTTTTAACATTGAAGCCTATGGGATTCTCCTGAATAAATTTGCCGAATTAAACCACCGAATGGCAGGGCATTTCGGGAACCTTTCACTGCTGGTTTGTGTTCTCTGAATATCTGAAGCAGTGCTTTTTCATGGCGTTTTCATTGCCCTCGAACAGGCACCGAACAGGCACCGTATGTTCAGGCAGTTCGCCAGGATTTGGCGAATTGCCTGCTCTCTGGATAGCCGAATGGCCAAGAAGGGTAACCGAACGCTGATTTTAGGCGTTCGGTTACCTTTCTCAAGCAATTCGGATCTCTTTGAATAATCCTGTTAGTATTTCCAAATAAGAGGATCTCTGGATGTGTGCTGCCAGCTCCTGAGTGCTGAAACAGACCACAGCACATGCTGGAACAGCACCAGTGTGTGACATGCTGCTCAGCATAATGATGACGCTGAGCAGCATTTACATGGAGTAACCCCATACAGTCAGGGCCGGTGCTAGACTATTTTGCGCCCTAGGCAAGACCAGCTACTTGCACCCCCCCAAAAAAGAAAGCTCACATGGGTATATTTGCCCCCAACTCTCACATGGATATATTGCCCCAGCTCTCACATGGGTACATTTGCCCTCCACTCACATGGGTACATTTGCCCCAGCTCACATGGGTATATTTTCCCCCAGCTCTTACATGAGTATATTTGCCTCCAGCTCACACATGGAGATATTGCCTCAGCTAACACATGGCATGGAGATATTGCCCCAGCTAACACATGGCATCGAGATATTGCCCCAGCTCACACATGGAGATATTGCCCCAGCTCACACATGGAGTTATTGCCCCAGCTCACACATGGAGTTATTGCCCCAGCTAACACATGGCATGGAGATATTGCCCCAGCTCACACATGAAGATATTGCCCCAGCTCACACATGTAGATATTGCCCCAGCTAACACATGGCATGGAGATATTGCCCCAGCTCACACATGAAGATATTGCCCCAGCTCACACATGTAGATATTGCCCCAGCTAACACATGGCATGGAGATATTGCCCCAGCTAACACATGGCATGGAGATATTGCCCCAGGTCACACATGGATATCTGCCCCAGCTAACACATGGATATCTGCCCCAGCTCACACATGGATATCTGCCCCAGCTAACACATGGATATCTGCCACAGCTCACACATGGATATATGCCCCAGGCTCACACATGGGTATTTGTCCCAGCTCACACATGGATATCTGCCCCAGGCTCACACATGGATATCTGCCCCCAGGCTCACACATGGATATTTGCCCCAGCTCACATATGGATATTTGCCCCAGGCTAACACATGGATATTTGCCACAGCTCACACATGGATATTTGCTGCTCCAGCTCCGTCTCCTCCTCCCTCCACCTCTTCAAAGCCAGTCCCAATAAGTGCTGGCGTCGCGGCTGGCGCCAAGGAGACGGAGGCGTGGACTTGGTGCAGGAAGCTGGAAGCACCAAGTCCACGCCTCCGTCTCCTTGATGCCGGCGGCGATGCCGGCACGTATTGGGGCTGGCTGCAGCACGCGGCCGCCCCAGGTTGCCCCACGGCCAATTTTAATTGGTCGGGCCGGCTGCGCCCTAGGCGGGCACTGCGCTCTAGGCACCCGCCTAGCTGGCCTAGCGACAGCGCCGGCCCTGCATACAGTGCTCCAATGTGGGGGTTGCAGCAGGAAGTAGATTGCAGCTCACCTGACTCAATCTCCATCTTGTCAAACAACGGATTCTGAAATATGGAAGAATCCAAAATCTGGAATGCTTGGGGTACCTTGCATTCTGAATAATGGGTGCTCCACCTGTATTCTCATTTAGAAATGAAAAATGAGCTTATTTATAAAGAGCAGTTATGAGAGAATGTGCTTAGTGATCACCATTCACCAAGCTTCATCAAGTAAATGAGAAACTATCCAATTTCATACATGAAAACTAAAACAATAGTCATATCTCTTCCCGAGTTTACTCGTTTGATGGGAATGTAGTATAAAAACATGTCTATGAGAACACTGAGAATGGGCAACAGCATTACTGACCTGATCGATGCTGTGTATCCCCTCCAGTTTCATATGAAGGCTTTAGATTGATGGTGCCATTACAGAGGAAACTACACAATATGCAAATCAAACTGCTATCACCTGATCCAAAGTGGAATGCTAAGAGGGTCTCCTGTGCATGAGAAATACAGCAACGCCCAACAATCAATTGATGAACTTAGGCCTCATCAGCAGGGTATAGCTGATAACTCTCTAAGAACCTCAAGCAAGGAGTCCATATCTGGATGACCCTCTGTTATGGTCGTGCAGGGGTATAACCCCTTCGCTGTGGATGATATGTTGAGTGTGTCCTCTGCTTTCACACTAGGATGCAGAGGATGTGCCCAGCACTTCGTCAAAATCCCTTGACTCAGTGTCGATCTGATCGTGATCACGGACCTCTTCCACAGCGGGCTGAGATCTTGAATGTAATTGGATGTTACTCCGCCCAATGACATCAGAAATGTGACTTCCTCCTGCCTGTCAGGGAATTCTCCATAGAGGAGATACAGGGATCCTTTGGAACCCTGTATCTCCGGAACTGTAAATGATACCGGATCATGTGAGATATCATTGGAAATATTCCTTTTTTTTCTTGTTTTTGATCTAAAGCAGTGCTGTTGTTTACTTTTCAATAATAAATACTGCTATAATAACTCACCTTCTCATTTTCCACGTCATGAGCAAGTTTGTAGGTGATGACACAAAGCCTTATTATGCATTGGTGAAACTAAAACACAACTGGCCGCTACAAGGAGAGGCGGTGGTCCTGTATCACAATTCTTTACAACACACATGGTAAAGTGAGAAGTCATTAGAAAGATCAGAGTCTGGACTTTTTAATGACACCAAACATGACCATGTAAAATGTTAAAAAAATATATAAAACCTTTTTGTTTTGTAAAGCTGTGACATTGTCCATTTTTCAGGTATAAAATGAGCAATGCCATTACCCACATTCCCATTTCCCACGCTGGTAGCACGTTCAGTGTTTTATTTATAATCATGTTATTCATAAAATTTAATGCATCAAGATACAAGTGACAATTATTATTTTTTGGAAAAATAAAGTACCAGTTTTAAAATCTTTTCATAAATAGTAACCCATAGAGTATCCACAAAGTTTGAATGATAAAATGTGAAAAAAAAAAATATTTTACATGCTGCAAATGATTGAAAACTGAATAGAAAGTTAAATATAGCATTGTGACGAGAGATGACATAATAATGATATATTTTGAATCTCCTGAGTCCACTGAAAAATAGGATATGTAATTTGTCTGGGTCCTACAATAAAACATTGCTTCAAATCACATTTAAACTTGATGAGCATATAATGGTGGAAAAGAGCTCAGCACACAGGTCAGTGAAGGGGCTAACAGACAAGAACACAAAATGTAGTAGATAAAAGTACAATAGGCAAATAAACAGTGCAATAAGGGAATTTATTCACAGATGACAGCAAGCAGAACAGGTAACATGAATGCAGGTGAATCTATGGAACTAAACAAGGCAGAACCCAAGATGGGGAACTCACAGAAGGAAGGATACAGGGGCCCACAGGAACACAATGGGGAAACACTGAATCGCGATCAGTTGATAAAGACAATGGTGGGGTTTGGCAGGCAGGAGACACTAGGGTTCAGACACTCCATGAAATGGTAATGCATGGCATTGTTAAACTGAGGCTACACCCTTATATAGCAAGTCCATCAAGGAGGAGTGACACTAAAGCCTCGACTGGAGACTTGGTAAACCATACAGGACTCACAAAGGGAACAAAGTCCATCCAGGTTCCTTAAAGGAATGGTTTCGCTTGGCTGTTTGGAGGACCTGGGTGACCTGTGACAGTCTTAAAACTCATAGAGAACAAAAACATGTAGCTCTGTAACAACATGTCCTTCAGATCTAACAATATAAATATAATAGTCTGAATTTACTTCTAATAATACAAATAATGCGCTTGTGGGAAAGATGTACTGCATGCTGTATTCCTTTGTAGTGAGATGGTATCAAAGGCATTGTAGTAAGTCCTTCTACCACTCAACTAATAATAGGGCACCTGGACTTGGAATGATTAAGCAATGACAATAGGAGGAGAAAATTTATAATTTAGTTTTTTTCATGAGTGACTTTGTACTATCCTGCTAATGAAAAAAGGACCCAGAAAGACTTTATTTATCTTTATATATCGTTTTTTGTGTAAAACCTTTCCAATTGAAATGTAAATGAATACAACCCTCGTTTCCTTTTTATTAATAACATTTCCATTTCATTCCTGTTATTAACTTTAAAATCCTAGCTATATACCAACTTAACAGCAGATGTCAACTTATGCTGATTGTTAGTTTAATTTTCCTTATATAAATTGTTCTGCCTGTGATACTTAAAAGACAGAAACGGGTTTTCTGTCATATGCAATTTGATCATATGCTCTCTTTTAAGAGCATCCAGAGTAAGGCATTTAAATAAATCTTGCATACTTTGTGTTCGCATTGGCATTTATCTTACTACATTTAAATCGTATTGACAGTTTTGTGGAAATTAGTTTAAGTAAAAAAAAAATGATATGTGAATGTTGCAGCCGCACTGGCTGCTTTAGTAAAATAACATAGCAAAAATAAATAGCCTTCACATGATATCTGTAGAGCCAAAACATGCAGTATTATTAGCAGTCAGACAGTATCTGCTATTTATGGAAAGCCGGCTTAACTTGCCTAGCATAATAGCATACGTTATTGGTTCACAAGCAAGAGAATAATGGGCAGCTGGTCAAGCTAACTTTGCAGGAAAAATACCCTGAACATTCAATCAAGCACAGTCACGTTCACATGTCAATCATAAAAACTATACACAAGTCTACATAACCTTATTACAATAACATATTGCAAATGTGTTCAATATTTAAAGATACAGGGCATTATTACAATGTTGGTGCTAACTTAACCAGAGCTGTTGTAAACTTAAAACCTCCATAGGCTTTCACTATGACTTTGGTAAGTTAACAACAGCTCTGGTTAAGTTAGCACCAACTTTGTGATATAGCCCACTATTTGTACAAGTTACAAAGCATTCTCCATTAATTAATCAAAGCGTCTTTTTTGGAAATGATAAAATTGGATAATTGATGGAGCTATTGACTTTGATAAATTAGTTGTGGACATGTGTGAGCTCAACATTGCATGACGTCTTCTGACCAGGACACCCAAAAGTTTTTCCTGTATAAATATTTTTTATGTTGATAGAACCTTTTTCATTGTTAGTAAGATGGCAAAACTGGCAAAAATTCTGTGTTTGGAAGTTTTTTGCTCTTCACAAGGAATAGAACAGAGTTCACTATGTAATAGACTACTTGTATTAATTTCTTCACTACCAAGATCGTGTATACCTGATCTTTAAAAGTTCCTGCAGGAGCCCAAGATCGAGTAAACATGATCCAGTCTTCTTCCGGAGCAATGCAATGGACTTTCCTTTATTGCAATGAAATTCCTTTGCATATGGTCTCCAGAACATGTTTCCAAAGTGGCATGCATACTGGACATTGCAGCAAACATGCTGCAACTCACGGAACTGCTCTTTATCTGCAAGTGTTACACAGACACATGCTGTAGTAGGGAAGTTTGACCAGAAAGGAGAGTCCTCTGTCTTTCAAATGAGCTTACAATATTCTTTTGCAGTGTTTCCCAACCTTACCCTCAGGGAGCACTAACAAGGAAAGTATTACAGAATATGGGGCCTATTCCGGCATTAATGCAAAAAGGGGGCCGGTTGTTCAAAAAAATCTGCATCTTAAATAGCACCTAGCCTTGGAATGAAGTGCAACGCAAGCTATTACTTGCAGTGGTGCTGCGCAACACTGCAAGTATCATAGGACTCCATGGAGCCCTGGATGTCCCAGCTGCGACTTCGTACAAGCTTCCTCTTGAGAAATCGAGCAACGCCCTGAAGGAAACTAGGAACTATTTGTTGCAGTTCTCACTCTGCTCCTGGTGAGAGGAAGATATGGATTGCGCTGCCCTCTCCACTGCAGGGTGAGAGGTGAGGGGGTGTGGAGAGGTATGGGATATTTTGCCAAAGCAAAATCACTTAACACTAGCTTTAATGCCGTCCCACAAATGAAAGCATTGGAAGCTGGAAATGTTAATTTACAGTAAGGAAGCACTTCACTCGAGGCTCAAACCCAGCTTGCGCCAATGTAGAATACCAATTCCAGGTCCTGAGATAACTTCTTGAGATCTTATGTATAATGTCTCAAGAAGTTATCTTGTCGTCAACCTTGGAATAGGGCCCTATCTTGGGGAAATGCAGACTGAATCCTGAAATCGCTGAGCAGCAAATCATATCATCTGTTCTGTGCTTCAAATATCTGGCCTGTTAATGCTCCCTGAGGACAGGGTTGGGAAACACATAGGCATCGCCATGGGGGGGAAGTTCCCCGGCTAGGATATTTATTGCCTCCCCCACCAGGGATCGGCAAGGTGTCTGCACATGGACACTGGTGTCCGTGAGTGGCCCAGCCCTTGCACGGTTTGCCGTCGCAGTGACCGGTTAGCAGCAGGATGCAGTGAGTTGGTCTGGAAGGAGGAACAGTACAGAGATGAATTCTGGCCCTGCCTACTACTTGATGCAGCGCATCAACCGGTGCCACGTTTTGCTGGGTTGGGGCCGCGCCTGTGTCGTCACATCATGAAGCCACTGCCACCCACAGGATGGAGACTGTGAAAGACAGAGCCACATACCTGGACCTGCTTACTCTTAAGCAACCTGGTGCCTGGGATTTGTCGGGCCCTGGATTAAACCAAACTAGGGTAACTAGCCAGTTTATAAAGTGTGGCTGAATTAACAGAATGGAATATTTCCTTTTGTATTTTAGAATTTTTCTGGTTTGATTATTTTGACCTAGATTATTCAATCCCCCTGTCAATTCTCCTACCAATTCATTAGTGATATATGTAACATAGGGGATTATTTACACAGCCCTTGTGTTTGCTGAAATTGCATTAAACTATAAAGAAAAGGTTTTGAGAGTTTTCCTCTCTTTCTCAGGTCTGAAGCAATACCAGAGAAAGAAAGGAAAACTCTTGAAAGCTCCTCTCTTAAGTATCAGGTTATCACAACAAAAAGTAATCATTGCACCACATGACTCTGAATTTTGGAATCTTATTTCTATATACTAATTTTGTTTTTTTCAGCGGTATAATTTACTGGCAAAATTATTAGTGCCCCCCCCCAGTTTTGACCGTGGTATCATTTGTGCCCCCTATATATTGTTCCCAGAGTCGCCACTGGGGAAACACTGCCCTATTGTATTGCAAAAATGTATGCATACTTTTTTACAGTTTGTGTAATGAACGGGGGTTTTCCATAAAACCACTGGGTCCTGCCAGTGATTCTATGTAATTTTACTTGGGAGTGAAGGGCTGACAGCAATTAGAATATTAACCTCACAGAATTATTCATTTAAAACCATGGAGGTGCTAGCAGGGAGGCAGTAAATCCCCCATGGACCCTAGCAGATAGCTGTTTTGGGTCAAATCCTCTCAGCACGATTCTTCTTCTGATTTAAAGTAGTGTGAAGTACAATGGAATGGAATTACACAGAGCACTGCAGGAGTAAGTTGTCCTTTTGGTTAATTTGCTAATAGTAATAATAAGTACTATAGACAGGGGTCAAGTCCTGAAAAAAGAAGCCCAGGAACTCACAAATATTTCCCGTATGGGGGCCATATTGTCACGCTAACCCTTTGCTTGGGCCATGCGGCCTTGATTCTTGGAGGGATGTAGCCCTTGAGGCAGGATAGTTGCATACAGCATTTATGACAATACAGATTCCTGGCAGGAAAACAACAAGACTGTAACACAATGGGCAGGAGGGCATAGACGAAATCTAAATGAATCCCTATGCTGGGGAAGATTTCTATCTATGGAAACCTCACAAAGAATACCAGAGTCAGGAGAACAGGAAGGGCGAGGGTTAAACAAGACAGACAAACAGGAGATCCTAAACTGAAGAGAGGTCCTTATACTGGCCTCTGCTATTACTATATTACTCAATAGTACTGGATACATACACAGAACATAAACAAAGCTAGAATGGTCAGGACTGGAGTGAAGGATATAGAACCGGGAAGGAACGTCAGACTAGCAGAAGTTGGCAACAGATATATCATATACAGAGCACAGGGAGCAGACAAATAGAGTAGTCAAGCAAGCCGAGATCAATACCAGGGAAACACAAAAATGCTTTGCAGCAACACAGGAACAGATGTCACAACTAGAACTCACGGGAACAGAACTCCTGCCAGAGCAATGAGCCTCTGTGCTGCTGGCATTTAAATATAGAACAGGTCTGGGTAATTAGGACATGTGATCCCAGACCTGAACAGTACAGCAAAACCCATGAGTGGCAGAGGGCAGAATAGCTAGACCCAGACAGGGAAAAGCTGGCCTGGGTCACTCCCACCACCAGGGGGCGCGGCTGAAACCGGTGGAAACGTGGCACATATTCCAGCTGAGGTGGTAATAGGGAGCAGTTAACCATTAGAGGCTCTCTATTACCAGCTTCATTATCTGTGAGCCATGCATACAGCCAAAGAAGGCAGTGGATAATGCCTCCCTCCGTATCCATCAGTTCATATTATTCCCCCATCCGTCCATTTCATTTCTGCCCCCAGGCAAATTTCTCCCCAGTTAATTTCTCCCCCCAACTCAGTCCACTCCAGCCCCCAGTTAATTTCACCCCAGTTAACTTCATTTCACCCCGCAGCCCATTTCAGCCCCACAGTTAATTTCTCCCCCAGCCCAGTCCATTCCCACCCCACCAGTTAATTTTTCCCCTAGTTCATTTCATTTATCTCCCCAGCCCATTTCAGCCCCCAGTTAATTTCTCCCCAGCCCAGTCCATTTCAGCCCCACCAGTTAATTTCTCTCCCAACCCAGTCCATTCACACCCCAGCAGTTAATTTCTCCACCGTTCATTTAATTTCTCCCCAGTCTATTTCAGTCTTCCCAGTTCAATTCTCCCCCAGCCCAGTCCATTTCAGCCCCCACCAGTTAATTTCTCCCCAGCCCAGTCCATTCCCACCCCACCAGTTATTTACTCAACAGTTCATTTCATTTCTCCCCAGCCTATTTCAGTCCCCCCCAGTTAATCTCTTCCCCCAGCCAGTCCATTTCAGCCCCACCAGTTAATGTCTCCCTCGGTTAATTTCATTTCTCCCCAGTCCATTTCTGCCCCTAGTTAATTTCTTCCCCAGCCCACTCCAATTCAGCCCCCCAGTTAATTTAATTTCAGCCCCCAGGTAATTTATCCCCCAGTCCAGTCCAATTCAGCCCCCCAGTTAACTTAATTTCAGCCCCCCAGGTAATTTCTCCCACAGTCCAGTCCATTTCAGGCCCCCAGTTATTTTTCCCCAGTTTATTTAATTTCTCCCCCCAGTCCAGTCCAGTCCATTTTAGCCCCCAAGTTAATTTCTCTCCAGTTCATTTAATTTCTTCCCCGGTTTATTTCATTTCAGCCCCCAGTTAATTTCTCCAACCAGCCCAGACCATTTCAGCCCCCCAGTTCATTTCCCCCCAGTTTATCTCATTTCAGCCCCCCAGTTAATTTCTCCCCAGCCCAGTCCATTTCAGCCCTCCAGTTAATTTCTCCCCAATCCAGTCATTTTCAGCCCACCAGTTAATTTCTCCCCCTGCCCAGTCCATTTCAGCCCTCCAGTTAATTTCTCCCCCCCAGCCCAGTCCATTTCAGCCCCAGTTAATTTCTCCCTTAGTTCAGTCCATTTCGAGCCCCTAGTTAATTCTCCCCACCCCAGTCCATTTCAGCCCCCCAGTTAATTTCTCACCCAGCCATTCCATTATTACAGCCATCACAACCTAGATTTTTCTTCCAACAATTACAATACAATTACCGTAGTATTACTTAGTACTCATTTGCCACCAACAGATTTCACAGCATCCCGAAGTTGAGGAAATCAAGGAAGGTACTTACTACTACAGACAAAATATAGGACCCTGCCCATGAGCTGTCAGTCTATCAAATAATGCACTATACACAGAGTCTTCTGCAAGACCCAAATAGCCTGGGAGCTTGCAAACAAAAGATCGTGAGACTTGAGACAATCGTGAATAGTGATGTTGATGGCCAGAAAACTAAAGTTCTGTTGGAAAAACGAAACCTTAATTTCCCAATCCGTTAATCACAAAGAAAAATACAAGAACCTGGAAGTAAATTAGGCTGACAGCAGGAGGGAAGGGCAGGAAACAGAAGTAGTGGATGAAGGATTGTGACTATTTTAATACTATCTATCCATTCCCTGGCTTGTGATCTATCTCGTGATATGAATTCATTTAGTTAATCAGAATAGGATATATACAAGCTATACTCCCTTCAGTTAACATAATTTTCAAGGTAATATTTACTATAATGTTATATTTATCGACAGGGATAGTCAAATATTTCAAGGTAAGGAGTTCCATAGAGAGAAGATAGCTCGGGAAAAGTCCTCAAGGTGAGAGGGAGGGGAGAGGGTAGAGGCGGATGATAATAACAGATCATTGGAAGAGCAAAGTGACTGGGATGGGACATACCTGCTAATAATGGAGGAGATATAAGCAGGGGCACGATTATGGAGGGCTTTGTATGTGAGGACCAGTATTTAGAATTGGAAACTAAAAGAAACAGAGAAACAGTGTAGAGATTGACAAAGAGGCGAGGTGTGACAGGTACAGGATGGGAGGTAAAGTCTGGTAGAAGCAATCATTATAGACTGTACAGGACTGTCTTAGAATGTTTAAAGCCAATGAGAAGAGGGTTACAGCTGTTTAAGCGGGAGATAATAGTTTGGATGCACAGTTTGGTCCTCTCTGAGAAAGGGATGAATAAATTCATTGTAGTTATGTTTTATGTTGTTTGATATACCTTTATTTTTTTATTTTAATTCCCTTTTCTTTTCCCTTTCCTTTTGCAATATTTAACATTAATATAGGACTTAATATAAATTTCTGCAATTGACCTAAGTTACACATAATTAGCCAAATTATCAAATTAAAAAAGAATAGGATATGTGAGTTGAATGATTTTGTTTTTTGAAGTCTGGAAAAATTATCAAGCAAGTGGCTAAGAAATATTGTGAAATGTTAGTTTAGCAAATATCTCAGTTTGACTTGAATTGATGAAGCATTACTGAATATTGGTCACAAAACCTTAGTTTACTTTCCAACGATATTGAATTGTTCAATCATTTTGTGTCATTTATTGTTGAAACATAATTTTGTATGAAGCCAAATCTTCGTGGCCCAGTTTAGATTTATTGTGCAGTATTTTTTTTTAAATGACTGACTAAATGACTGATTGATTTGTGGCAGCAGGATGCCCCAGGCTTGAAAGTGAATGAGGAGAGAGGATATTCACCCACCCTTCAGGCTGAGCCAGACAACGGTCTGTATACCCTCACCCAGGGCCAAGCGACCAGAATCAATTCCCAAATCCAGGTATTCTGGCTGTCAGCTGATAACTATTTATTGTTAATATATATGTTTGATTGATGTAAAAGCACAGCTAGTAGACCAAAACTGTTCTACCGAAAACATGCCTTCAACCATTTGAAGGGATTTGAATAAATTGTAAATACATTCCCTTTCAAGATCCTGCTTTTGACGGCCTAGACATATAATTCAGTTATCTCACACATTATACAGAGATGTATGAATGAGTTTTGAAATGTCACTACAGATGAAAATTGAGAATGCTCACATATTTTCCATCAGTAGCTGAGAAACTCAGCAACACTGTTAAATGTTAGATTAGTTTGTTGACATATTTCATTTGTTTGTTTTTAAGTGAACAATTCAAACATCTCTCTATATATGTATTTCTTGATGTAAGGAGTGTGCGGATATATTATGTTGTAATAGTTCTGTTTGTTTACCTCCTATCTTTTTTCTTGCATATCAACCCTAAATTCAAACCACTTAATATCTTCAATGTACAATGCAATGTATTTTTATATTACTAACACGTCAAAACAAAGTGTAACACACATTATAATTTGTAAATGTTGTTTGTTAAATGCCTGCAAAGGTAAACAGCCTAAGCAAGATTTGATTAACTAACTTCAAAGTCTCTTTTAGTGATATAATATGTGTGTGAAGTATTTTGAGAACATAGAAAGGGTACTGTATACTGTACAACATAAATATAAGACTAGAAGAGGATTTCACAGCACATTTAGGTCAATTTCAATCATGCATTACTGCTGTTGTGAGTAACTCACATAAGATGCGCCAACAGAATGCACTTAACTAGCAACGTCGAGGTAGTTATTTAGTACGCATCAAGGATAGCAAAGCTTTAAATGGAGATGATATTACAATAAACTTTAATCGTTTTCATCATTCTGCCGGTATTTTAATTAGGGTTAGTGTTACTGCTGCTAAGGTTAGTTTTACAGTTTCTGCTTGCTTTTAATAATGGTTATGGTTAAGTTACAGCTTGGTTACAGGATCTGCTTGTTTTTTTAAATAGGGTTAGGTTTACTTTTTCTGCTTGTTTTACACTGAGGGTTACGGTTGCCATTTCTTAATTACTTTTAATATTTTGTATAATAAATAATCCCAACATATTTGATTATAATCAGATCTGCCTGATTATAAGTGTATCGTTTCGGATCCGTTGTAATACACTATATTGCCAAAAGTATTCGCTCACCCATCCATATGCGAGTCAAGGCAGGTGAGAGAATACTTTTGGCAATATAGTGTATATTTATTCAGAGTAATCGGATTGGATATTTAGCAATTTAGGATTCGGCTCGATCTAGCCTGTAATTTGGCCAAATATCAATTCAGACCAAACCTAATCACACATGTCTATTATTATTACATTAGTTTTATTCAATTATGTGTTAAAGGGACACTACCACTTACATAAACTGTAACTAGATTACTCGCACATTACAAACAAAGCAACAATATAAAACGCATGCTGCTATCATTTTTTGTTTGACGTAATTGCATGTAAAAAGGAAAAATAGAATTAGGTATTTTTTATCTCCTGTTATCATTTTGTTGATTATTCCCATGAAGCGACGTTTACCAAATGTTTTTCCTCTGTGGCTTATCTAATCTACATTATTTAATAATTAATGAGGCAGTGGAGGGAATGTTTAGAGAAGGCTGCAGGGGACTATTGTTCTCCAGGCTACTCGAGACTCCATTCTATGGCCATTGCTACAGAGTGAGGAGCAAGTAATGTAAAGATACTGTGGGGGAGAAGGGACAGTTTACAACACAAAACATAACAAAATGGATTCACCCACTGACACAAAGTCAAATATTTTCTTATTTAAGGCTGGCGTCAGAAGAGCGCGCTATGTGCGCCTGTACCGACATGCTTACCAGCATATTGATGCTGCAACGGGGCCAGTCACACGCTTGTGCACACTTGTACGTGCTTACGAAATGCGCGCACAACAAGCGACCGTTATCCAAGCCTCTCCATCAAAGCGCTAGGGCGTGCTTTGACGGAGCTGCAAAGCGTGATTCTCCATAGGAGGATCGCGCTTTACAGCGCTGAGCGCACTTGGTGGGCGCTCAGCGAGGTGGCCAGATGGGCGTCGAGAGGAAGGAACGTCCACTCTCATTGACGTTCCTTCCGCTCTCCAAAGACGCTCGTCTGACACTAGCCTAAACGTACAAGAGAAACACAAAGTACATGTAAAATATAAGCAACATACAATAAACACAATAAGGACATTTCGGGTCAAATTAGATTCCTAGCGGTAAAACGGGTGTGCTACGGTGGAAAAACTGCGCTCGCAGTTTGCCCCCTAGTGCGGCTGTTTTACCGCTAGAATACAATGCAGGCGCAAAAAATGCTGCCTGCATTGTTACCACGCGTTAACCCCCGGGATGCGCGTGGCAGTGTTAAGTGCAGCCGCGTGCAACCTCTCAATGGAGTCCATAGGACTCCTTTGAAGCAGACGCCGGTGGTCACATGACCAGCCGGGTCTCGCCTTGCCTTGCGAGATCCGGCCGGTCAGCGTAGTGCCATGCAAGGGGAAACGGGGGGACTTTTTCATGCCCTTTTCATGCAATGCACGTTACAAACTTACAATAAGTATATGAAATATAGAAAAGGGTAGTCCATTCATGTCACCAGTGCTGTATCTTGGCCTAGGCCTAGGGCGGCAGTTTCCAGTGAGGCGGAAAAAAATGCAGCTACTGTGTGTCAGTCTGGCAGGAGCAGAGGAATTCAGCAGTGGATTGTTAACCCTTTAAGGACCTTTAAAGTCAATGCATTTATGACGGAACAGTTCTGTCATTCCTCCTTAAGGGTTAATAGGCAGCAGAGGTCTTGTTATCTTTTGTCTGGCTATCCATCATGAGTATGACATCTCCTGGTGTCTCATTGTAGAGTCTGGTCAGCTTATTAACCTATTCAGTTAAATGGAGAAAGTTTTTTATTCTTACTAAAAACATTTTCTTAACACTCCATTAATGAAAAAACTTCTTTTAAAAAAGGGTTATAAAATAAGGGGGAGAGGGCTATTAAACTAGATCTTAATTAATACTCCACCTTATAACAGTTACAGCCAACAAATTCCTTAGCGCTGTACAATGGGAGAGACAGAATAACAAATATACATACATGTTACACACACTGAACAGAAGGAGGAAGGACCCTGCTCAAGAGCTTACAATCTAAGAGGAGAGGGGTGACACACTAGATGAGGCAACATAACACAAGAGAAATCTATATGAGGATCCATAACCCGTTCTTTAAAAATACTTCCTAGTATTTAATAGTGTCCTAGTATATTAATATTACCATAGCATTAAATTCCACAGCGAATCGATATATAATAGGGATACTAGGCGATAGTGCAGGAGACCCGTATACAGGTATTTTTGGCTTTGCAATACGTTTTTAGTAAATATGCAAAATTCTCTCACACGGAGGGGGGGGTGGGGGCCCTTCATGGATTCTTGCACCGGGGCCCTGAGGTTTCTAGTTACGCCTCTGCTCTAAAAGCAAGCAGCAGCCAGGCCTTCACTGGCTGCTGGCCTACTGCACTACTTGCCCAACGATTGCAAAGCTGCTAGGGGAGAGACAAAGCTTCTCACTGGCCCTGCAGTGGTGCCAGGGCTCAGTGAGAGCAGGCTGGCTTCGATGAGCAGCAATCACTGCCTGACACCATGCCCCTGTCAGCTGACATCAGCCAGGGAGGAGCCGACTGCCTGCGCGCAGCAATGACAGGCTGTGTACTCGGGAAGAAGGGACCCTAGAGATACTGCTGGCCTCCAGCCCTTCCCAGCATACCCAGCCAGCCCCTATGGCCGAACTATTACACTGCCACCAGATGATGCCACCTGACAGACATTCCGCAGCATCCTGATCTGACAAGAGGTGCAACCTTTAATGATTGAGCTGAGGGCATTTCTTTTAAGTGGTGAGTGACTAAAACACATCACACACACCCTCCATATATACTGTCACCATACTGCTTCCCTCCATATATACTGTCACCATACTGCTTCTGTCCTTTTATACTGTCACCATACTGCTTCTGTCCATATATGTCACCATACTGCCTCTCTATATACTGTCACTATACTGCCTCTCTTCATATATACTGTCCACAATACATGTCATGTAGTCCTGATTTAATCATTCCTTTTTATTTTTCAACTAAAAATAAAATATAATGATTTTGGTGATATCAGTGTGGTGCTTGTTATTCAGTTTTAGTTAAACTTTATGTATCCTATATACTAAGGGCAGCCCCAATTTTGGCAGCAAATCTCTCTGTCCTTGTTTTGCCTTAATCTCCCTCTTTTTAGGGGCTCCTCCATATACTGGGTTTGGGTTGTCTTTAAGGAATCCTCTGTAGGTTGTTTCTGGATGTCTTTAGACCCTCCTCCATATTCGGGTGTGTAGATGTTTATAGGGGCTCTTCCATATGTGTGTGCATTTCTTTGCCAATGAGTTATACGATCATATCTTTTACTATTCTAGTTGTTTTTTTGCGGTTTTACTTAATATGTGTAACACAGACGAAAGTATATCTCAGACTCTCTGTATTGTGTAACACAGACATAAGTAAATCCCAGACTCCTTGTATTGTGTCCTCTGTTTGTATAATGTGTGTAATGCAGTAAGTGTCCTTGGGCAAGACACCTAACGGTACATACTCGCCACCCAGGACATACTTGAAAACGAGAGAAATCTCAATGTATCCTTCTTGGTAAAATACTTTCTCAAAAAAAAATATATTGATAAATCCCAGACTCCCTGTATTGTGTCCTCTGTTTGTATAATGTGTGTAATCCAGTAAGTGTCCTTGGGCAAGACACCTAACGGTACATACTCGCCACCCAGGACATACTTGAAAACGAGAGAAATCTCAATGTATCCTTCTTGGTAAAATACTTTCTCAAAAAAAAATATATTGATAAATCCCAGACTCCCTGTATTGTGTCCTCTCTGCGTATTATTATGTATAATACAGAAGTCATCTGTAAATTTGGAGGGGACCCAAAAGTTTCCTAAACTAGTTGTCAGGCCTCTCCATGCATCTGTACTGCACTAAGTAGTTGATGGCCACTGCATTATAGCAACAGCCATCTTTAAAACCAGAAAGTGTCTAGCTGTTTAAACAGGAGGTGCGGCCTTGAAAGGAAGGAGTGTGTCCAATTTAATTTAGGGGGTGCACAAGTTTAGTCAGGCCTAGGGCAGCACAAAACCTAAATACACCACTGCATGTCACGCACAATTTTTTTTAAAATTCAGCAGCACAATATATTGCTAATTTCAGACATCTGAATTGATCCGATTATATTCGGATCCTTCTGAAAATTTCAGATAATAATAAGTTTGCAGTGTGCAATGCGTGATAAGGGCTGCCCTATTGTATGAGTGTAAAGTTTTTCAGCAAACCTCATTTTCATACATTAGCCTCCCTATCTCACTCACATCCCATCTTTAACCTATCATTCATTTTTCCTAACATACTGTCTTGCCTTCCCTTTAGTCCCTCATTACATCAGAATCTGTTGCCCCTCTCATACACCGAGGGCTGCCATCACAAATCTTGGGGCCGCTAACTGCACTACTGGTCAGGGCCCCCTGTAAAACCTCCCCTCCCCCAACCAGTTCTGGCGTACCCACTGGCCCTTCCAAATTACAGGTACATAAATATTTTTCACACAGTACATGTAGGCTGTATATAATGGGTGCAATGAGTCTATGTGATGTGTGCCTGACGTGCACAGTAGGGATGTGCGTTTCGGAAGTTTGGAATTTTCACAAAATTTCCGATTCGTGGATTCGGATTCTGCCGATTTTTTCGAATCGGATCCAAAACCAGCAGACCCGAAAAAAATTCCGAAACCGAAACGAAAACGTTTCGGGATTTTCGAATGGACTAGAAATGTGTAAAATCGAAATTCATTTTCGTTCCATTCGTGATTTTGGCTCCATTCCTGATCTCGGTTCCATTTTCAGTAATTTCGGACATCGTATTTTTCGGTTATATCGCTGATTCTGTAATTTTTTTTTGTTTCAGATAATTTTGATCAACTTTTTTCCGTTTTAAAACCTTTTGTTCTGGTTTTTATTTTTAAAGTCAGACCATTTGGGTTTGGTCAGTTTTGCATTTTTTAAATCGTTTTGTTCATTTTTTTTGTTACTTTCATACCATTTTAATATGATTAAATAAAGTCGTGCAATGCATATTCATAAGAAAAAAAGGATCTTTATTAAATAAAAAAAAACAATAGAATCGGCAGAATTATCAAATCGGCAGAATTATCGAATCGGCAGAATTATCGTATCGGCAGAATTATCGTATCGACAGAAATATCGGATCCGAAAAACAATTAGTTTACGTCGAAACGAATAGCCACTTTGAAAAGAGGAGAACAGACGGTACAAAAAACACGAAAATTTCCGAAATCACGAAAAAAAAGTCGATACGATAAAACGAGCAGACCCGAAAACACGAAAATGGCCGATATTCCGAAAAAAAAGTCGATGTGAAAAACGAGCTGAAACTAACCGAACCGAAACGAAAATTTAAAAAATCCAACCGAACTGAAAAAAAATCGGTGCACAAGTCTAGTGCACAGAGTGTGTGTAAGATTGCTGTGTGTCTGCAAAGTATGCAAAGTGTGTGTGGCTGTCTCTGTCCAGGACACCTCCTCCCTGCTCACACATATATTTAGATGTGCACCCCCCTGTCCTTCACTAACTCACTAGTTTCCTTGAATTAGGAGACCCCTGTATCCTACAGTGACAGTCCCCAATAAACCCCCTTTGGCTCCATTACCACCAAGCTCACCGTTACCCACCCGACTCACATAATCCCCAGTCTCAGAAATCCCCACCCCCATTACTCTCAGGTCTCGATTAATTCCCACACACCCACTACCATAAATCCCCCCAACTTGCATTACCCCTAGGCCTCCATAAATGACCCCAAGTCCCATTACACCCAGGTCCCTATGAATTCCTCCAGCTCCTATTACCCCCATAAATCCCAACCAACTCCCATTACCTCCAGGCCTTCATAAATACCCTCAACACCTATTACCCCCAGGTCTCCATAAATCCCAACCAACTCCCATTACCCACAACCCTCCATAAATCCCCCCAGATGTCCATAAATTGTCTCAACTCTCAATACCCCAGGTCTCTGTAATCCCCCTACCTCCATTCACCAGCAGGTTCCCAAAATGTCCTACCTCTTCCTCCCAGGCAGACTCCCATGCACACAGTGCTGCCTGTAAGGACAGACTGCTGACAGCTCTTATTACCAGAACAGGCATTTTCTTGGAGAGCCAAGGGGTCTTCCACAAGCTGCTGAAAGTCAGCTGTTGAGGAACCCACGGCTGTCCAGGAGAAAGCCTGTTCTGTTTTGCGGTGGGTGTTAATGGAGTCTTTCTGCCAAGTTCTTGACACATGAAGTGTCAGTGTAGGCAGTGTGAGAGAGAATGAAGCTGTCTGCATCCGATACTGGAGAAGAGTGCTCTGCTCTCCCACTGGTTCATCAGGGAAGTAGTTTACGCTAGATGCCAACGCATTGGACCCTCAGAGATTCAGTAAAGGGCAGCCCTGCATACACTTTCCAAACTTATCTTCTCATCCTCTAACCACTCTGACACACAACCTCCCTACCCTTTTTTGACCTAATTAGATAATACAGCTAATTCCTTTCTTTCCTTTTCTTTTTTATTTATAAAACGTTCCTAGCACACCCCCACGGTGCATTTTCCTCCTTCTTGTACACAGAGCATCCTCCCAACTCCCTTATGCCTCTTGATCATACATAACCCATTATACACTCACACCACAAAGTTCAAATTTATTTAACATAATCGATTAAATCAAAACAAACCACAGCTTTAACATAAAAATCTCTCTACAAGCTTGATTTTATCTAAAATAAACAGAATACATTTATAAACTATGCTGTATATACTTTTTATCTATGATTTATGTGATGTGTAGGATGATGTCATTAGTGATTTCATTGAGTACAATGTAATGTGTGATCTGAGATAACATAGCAATAATATTTTATCTAGATTATCTCTGATCTATTGGAAATGTTAAGAGTTGTCTCACTAGTGATGCCTTTGATAATGCCATAGCTGATGTCACTGGTCATGTCATTGATAATGTCATCAACAATGTCATGTATGGTGTAATAAGTAATGTCATAGATCAGTGTTTCTCAATTCCGGTCCTCAAGATCCCCTAACAGGCCAGATTTTAAGGATCACCTTGGGGAAATACAGGCTGAATACTGCAATCGCTCAGCAGCAAATCATTTCACCTGGGCTGTGCTGCAGATATCTGGCAAATCTGGTCTGTTAAGGGTACTTCAGGACCAGAGTTGCGAAACACTTTCATAGATTGACTCACATGATATGGCATGTAAAACAATAGGTTTGCACAATAGATACACTTTCTTCAAAGAGTAAAGAGTAACTGCTGCCACCTAGTGGCCACTTCCAGGATGTGCTGTGATGGAATGCGCTCCACATAAGAGGAGCTACATTTCCTAAACGCTCATAGAATTCCTTTCATTTGTATATGATCTTTAATGAAAACTTTAGGTGCTGGGCTATATGAATCACCCTTATGAAGTCTCGCACTCTGCGTCTCAGGTGTCTTTTGTGTAACCTCAAAAAATTTATTTTGATTTGATGTTAATCCAAGTATAATAACATTAACATCATTATACTAAGAAATCAAAGAAATAGAAAGACTCTATAACTGGGACGTGAAACTCTGGGGCCCCACATGTTGTTGATCTACAACTCCCTTTATCCTCTGGCCATCTTTTCCATTCAAACATTGCAAAGATTACAGGCCATCAACAGCTGAAGGGTCAGAGTTTGAGGTCCCGGCTCAGGAATATAACTATAACCCTAATAACAGATTTTTCACGGCAGAGCTTTAACTCAATATAGTTTATATCTCTGTTTGCCTATTCACAGTTGGCAGGTGGAAATTCATAGAAAGTCTGCAGAGATTCATTATTCGTGTAGATTCATTAAGCCTGGTTTCTCAATAAGGTTTTTTAGCTACAAGGGGCAGTATTACATAATGCCCGCTAATACGGGGACGCTTAGAAGGAAAACCTGAGTCTGCAGGAGAAAACCTGAGCCTGCAGGTTTCTCCTCAGCGTCCTCGTTTTAGCTTGATATTATGGGGCTGTTACAGCAGCCTGCCCCATAATGCAGTACTAAGCCTCAGTATGCTCAAGGCATTGCTAAGCGTGCCACGAGCATCCCCTCCAGTGAGTCCATAAAGCTCCATTGAGGCTTCGACTGCCAGTCACATTATCTGCAGGATCTCGCCTCTCGCAAGATCCTGCAGGTCGGCAGAGTGATCGCGGAGGGAGGGAGACTGCGGGACGTTTTTCCCCAGTCTCTCTCTGCTCCTGACAGTCAGAAGAGGCGGATCGAGACGATGTTCTTGCCACAGGATGAGAGGTGAGTATGTAATTTTTGGGGGAATTTAAGCTGGTGCTGACTGATTCTGCGGAAGCAGAATCAGTTAGCACCAGCTCCTAATTGAGGTTAACTATTCAGTAAACCATAGCAGGACGTAATTCGAGTTAGGACTTTGTAATCCTACTGCTAAATAACTCTTTTGCGCTCCCCATGTAAAGCATAGGGAGCGCAAAGTACAGTAAGCTTGCGCTGAAAAGCGCAAGCTCTGAATCACTAATGGGTTTTTTAACTCGTTAGTGCTCGGAATGTAATATGGTAGGCCTGTGCTAGGGCCACTTAAGCTAACGTTAGCGCTCACACAGCTGAGTTTGCTTTAACTATGTTGTAGAGTCCAAGATCGTTTTAGCAGTTTGTAAACAGTTGGCATTAGCAGGGCCGGATTTAGCTCTCAGGAGCCTGTAGGCAGAGAAATCTGAAGCACGCCCCCCCCCCCCCATACTAAAGATGCTTTTTTATGGCAATTTTTTTTTAGAACAAGAATAAATATTACCTAATTTATTTGATTTAAAATTTGTATCAGAACCACCTAGAAAAGTGTGGTAATACTTTTACATTTGTGTAAAATCAAAGTATGTAAAGTATGTAAATCAGTCTGTTAAACACAATTACAACATAGCTAAATAAATGCAATTCAAGCAAGTGGAAAAGTGCCCCATAAAACATCCACAAAAATCACACTCCTGTCACTGGCTGTCTGAGAGGGGTCACTCTCAGCCAGCCAGTGTCACTCGAACTGGGACTATTAAGACTGAAGAACTTACAGTGATGGAGGAGGAGCTTCTTGCAGGGGTTCATTTGATGGTAGTAGATCCCTTGACGTTGCTTGCTTGACAGATCTAGTTGAAGAGAGAAATTATTATTGTTAATATAAAAAAAAATGCAAACTCTTAGCGGTCATTGGCTTCTTGACACAATATCGGAAAAAAAAACTTGGACAGCAGACGCCCCTCTTGGAAGGGTGCCTGTAGGCACGTGCCTGCAGTGCCTAATGGGAAATCCAGCCCTGGGCATTAGGAGTGGGTTGAGGGAGAGATTGGACTGTGCAGGCCATTGGAGTACAGTAAACTCAGTGATGTTCAAGAAACCAGTTTGAGGAGGTTTGAGCTTTGTGATATGGTGCATTATCCTGCTGAAAGTAGCCATCAGAAGATGGATACACTGTGGTCATAATGGGATGGACATGGCCAGCAACAATAATCAGGTAGGCCGTGGCGTTTAAACAATGCTCAATTGGTACTATGGGGCCCAAAGTGTGCCAAGAAAATATCCCCCACACCATTACACCACCTCCGGCAGCCTGTACCGTTACCGATCACAATATGTGTCAATTTCTGGCAGCTCCTCCCTCCCGCTCCCAGTCACGTGCGGAGTACCCCAAGGCTCAATACTCAGCCCCCTGCTATTCACAATATTCACAAATGATCTGCCCAACGTCTGCAAAGCCTCAACTATACATATGTATGCAGACGACACTGTAATCTATACCAGCAAACCAAATCTCTGGCAGCTGGAAGCCGTGCTGCAAGAACAATTCACAGAGGTAGAAAAGTGGATCAAGCACAACAAACTTTTTTTAAATAATGACAAAATTGTAATGATGCTCTTTGGAACAAAACCTAAACTACACAAATTGCAAAATCCCCACTTATGTGTTGGGACAAAATCAAATGGCCCGCTGACCACAGTCACTTCTCTCAAATATCTAGGTATGTGGTTGGACCCTAATCTATCCTTTGGCCCTCACATCGAAAAACTCTCATCTAAACTTTACCCCAAACTAGGCGCCCTGTACAGAAACAAATCCTGCCTGAGCCCCGCGGTAAGAAAGCAGATTGTACAACAAATGCTTATGCCGGCTATTGATTACAGAGATGTAGTGTACGCAGCCACCCCGCAAACACATCTTCAGAAACTTACTACATTGTATAACGCATTCTGCCGCTTTGCATTACAATGTAACTACATGACCCACCATTGTGACATGTTAAAAGAGCTAAAACTGGCCATCGCTGGAATCTAGACGCACCCTTCACCTTTCCAGCCTGGTGTTTAAGAGCTTTTCTGGGAAGCTGCCACCCTATCTGAATAGACTGCTTCCCCCAGCAGCTCCCTCATCCTATAACCTCCGATCCAGGACCAGCGCCTTACTTGCAATACCACAATACAAAAAGACAGTGGCTCGATCCTCATTTTCCTACAGAGCACCGCAATTATGGAATAACCTCCCAGACACCATCAAATCTTCCACCAGTCTTAAGTCACTCAAGAGCTCCTTACTAACATACCTCAATACAGAATGCACCTGTAAACATGTATCATAATGACTATTTCCTACATATTTATTTTCTGTTAATCTGTATATTTGTGTTGTTAATATCTTACATTGTATTACTTTGTATTTCTGTAACTGTAACACTTCAATGTTCTTGAACCCAGGACATACTTGAAAACTAGAGAAATCTCAATGTATCCTTCCTGGTAAAATCCTTTATAAATAATAAATAAATACAAGGCAGGATGTATCCACGCTTTCATGTTGTTTACACCAAATTCTGACCCTACCATCGGAAAAGCTCATACCAGGCAACAGTTTTCCGATCATCTATTGTCCAATTTTGGTGAGCCTGTGCGAATTGTAGGCTTGGTTTCTTGTTATTAGCAGACAGGAGTCGCTGCCTTGCGATTGACTTATTAGCAATTTGTGTTAACAAGCAATTGAACAGGTGTATCTAATAAAGTGGCCGGTGATTGTATATATCTCCAGTAGCCTATATTTATTTATAAAAAAAAATAATTGAAATACCACATTTCGAATTTTGATTTCCACTCAGTCTTAATTTAGCTTTTGGATGCAGGTCATGTCATATACATTTATCATCTCCCTGCAACATTGTTTAAAAATGTCAGAATAAATTACGTTAACCTTATCTAACCTTTGGCCATGTATAATTTAATAAATTACTGCAATGTAATTCAGGTTTGTGAAGTTCAACTTAATTGGAATGAAATAATGGTGAAACTTTACATGCATAAAATAAAAGAACAGACACAATATATTCTTTATTAATATTTAAACGCAGTGTAAGAGATTCATATTGGATTTTGAATAATCATACATGTTTGGTTGGTGAACTCAACAAGTTTTGGCGGAGTTACCTTGATAAACACATAGGATTTATTCCACTCTTGCCATTAAATTAATGGCTGGACCTGTTATGCAAAGCAACTCTTGTAGTTAACTTAACCCTTTCACTACCAAAATTCAGTTAACTATTCTGTATTGTAATAGATTGAAAAGCTATCATTAGCATATCAAAACCTAATTTCACACCTTTTTACTGTACGATTAATGTGTCCCATGTGGAGAAACAAAATCTACTGTCTTATCTCTCTCCTATCACCATAGAGATAGAACGTGCTTCAAATAGCAGCCCCAATCCTCACTGTAACAAACATTTCAAACACATTACTGTTGCAGTATAACAGTCAGGGAGACAGCAAAATGCAGGGAGAGCTCTGGGGTCCTCTTACTGTTGTACAGGGTTAGGTTTCAAGGGGTTATAATGAATGAAAATTACAGTATAGATAAGGTGTTACTGTGATTTCCATACACAGTCATTATGCCACACACAGATATAATTTTATATTCTATTTGTATTATTTATCTTATGAATATGCATTGCACAACTTTATTTAATCATATTAAAATGGTATGAAAGGAACAAAAATGAACAAAACGATTTAAAAAACCCAAAACTGACCTAAATGGTCTAACTTTAAAAATAAAAACCAGAATAAAAGGTTTTAAAATGGAAAAAAAGCTGAACAAATTTATCAGAAACAAAAAAAAAACAGAAAAAATAAAATGATTTAAAAAGAAAAAAAAATAATTAATGCAGCATATGAATCCGCACACTTCTGGGAAGCGCCTCTCTGCAGTATAATTAAGGCAGCATATGAATCCACACACTGCTGGGAAGTTCCTCTCTGCAGTATAATTAAGGCAGCATATGAATACGCACACTGTGGGGAACAAGCGCCTCTCTGCGCGGTATAATTAATGCAGCTTATGAATACGCACACTGCGGGGAACAAGCGCCTCTCTGCGCGGTATAATTAATGCAACATATGAATACGCACACTGCGGGGAACAAGCACCTCTCTGCGCGGTATAATTAATGCAGCATATGAATACGCACACTGCGGGGAACAAGCGCCTCTCTGCGCGGTATAATTAATGCACCATATGAATCCGCACACTATTGGGAAGCGCCTCTCTGCGGTATAATTAATGCAGCATATGAATACGCACACTATTGGGAAGCGCCTCTCTGCGGTATAATTAATGCAGCTTATGAATAAGCACACTGCGGGGAACAAGCGCCTCTCTGCGCGGTATAATTAATGCAGCATATGAATACGCACACTGCGGGGAACAAGCACCTCTCTGCGCGGTATAATTAATGCAGCATATGAATATGCACACTGCGAGGGAGCGCCTCTCTGCGGTATAATTAATGTATACATCTGTGTTATATGTATATGTATCCTGTCTGTATATTATAACTTAAAATGCAATAACATTTTAATTTTCAATAATTTACAAGGTGTAAAGTGTTTTATTTTTAACATTTTAACATAAGAGCGTTTACGGTCATAGTTTGTATGAGTTGTGCTTGTTAAAAAAATTAGAGATGGGGCACTTGTTACATACATTTTTTTGGGGGGAAAATTACACGATTTTTAACATACGCAACCCATACAAAAATCGTTAGTGTGGCATCATTGTTCACATTATAATTGAAATGGGAGCAATATTGCTGCATTAGCAAAACAAAACAAAAAAAATTATTTTAACTTTTAGGCTAGGGTCAGACTGAGGCAGTGCGAACGCGCGTTCTGGCGCACTTAATCACGGCCGTGCTAGCAGCAGATGCCGGGCAATGACGGCCAATATACGAAGTACGGTCGCACAAAAGTCCGGCTGCGCAACGCAAGTGGAAAATGAACGCATTTTTTCGAGAACGTTAAACCACTAGTACTGACGTACAGAGTGCGCTGCGTCCGCTAGCGGCGTGTGTGCGTGAATTGGAGACATCAGACGCTGCTAATGTCCGGCCAACATAACGTCCAGATGCAAGAAGTGTTTTATTGATGATCCGTACAAAATCACGGATGAAACTGCGCATAGTATGACCGCTATTGCGTATTCCGTGAAAAAATACGTCCATTCTTCGAACGCACATTTTCACGGACAACGTGAAAAATGCGTTAGTCTGACCCTAGCCTTAACATGGTCATGTTTGGTATGGTTGGAAACGCCATGCTCTGGCCGATCCAACAATACCAATCATTAACCCCTAGCTGCCACGGATCGGGAGATAGGGGGTTCATTGGAACCCCCTATCTCCACCATTGGTGGCAACTAGGGGTTAACTCCAGAACTAACTCTATCCGACATCCCGATGTAAAGCATCGGGATTTAGGATAGATTTTGACTATTTTTTTCACTTCGGATAGTCGAAATCTATCCAAAGTCCCGATGTTTCACATCGGAACTTTGGATAGAGTAAGTCCGTCCGTTAAAAACTTAAGAATACTGAGTTTTAAGGATCAGGATGCTGGTTAGCACCATCCTGGTGCTATCCAGCGTGCTGATCCTTAAAACTCAGTATGCTTAGGTGTTAAAGGGACGAAGACTTACTCTGGATATCCAGAGTATGTCTTCCATCTGTTAAAATCTTAAGCATACTGAGTTTTAAGGATCAACACGCTGGGTAGCACCATCCTGGTGCTGTACCAGCGTGCTGGTCCTTAAAACTCAGTATGCTTAAGTTTTTGACGGATGGGCTTACTCTATTCAAAGTCCCGATGTGAAACATCGGGACTTTGGATAGATTTCGACTATTTTTTTTTTCACTTCGGATAGTCGAAATCTATCCAAAGTCCCGATGTAAAACATCGGGACTTTGGATAGATTTCGGCTATTTTTTTTTTCACTTCAGATAGTCGAAATCTATCCAAAGTCCCGATGTTTTACATCGGGACGTTGGATAGAGTTAGTTCTGGAGTTAACCCCTAGTTGCCACCAATGGTGGAGATAGGGGGTTCCAATGAACCCCCTATCTCCCGATCCGTAGCAACTAGGGGTTAATGTTTGCTATCGTTTGATCGACCAGAGCATGGCCTTTCCAACCATACCAAACATGACCATGTTAAAAGTTAAGAAAAAATAAAAAAATAAAACATTTAATATACAAATTTATATGTATATATAACAGGATACATATACATATATCACAGACGTATACATTAATTATACCGCAGAGAGGCGCTTCCCCGCAGCGTGCGTATTCATATGCTGCATTAATTATACCGCGCAGAGAGGTGCTTGTTCCCCGCAGTGTGCGTATTCATATGCTGCATTAATAATACCGCGCAGAGAGGCGCTTGTTCTCCGCAGTGTGTGTAGTCATATGCTGCATTAATTAATTATAATTAATTTTTTTGTTTTAAATCGTTTTATTTTTTTTATTTTTTTTCGTTTCTGATAATTTTGTTCAGCTTTTTTTCCATTTAAAACCTTTTATTCTGTTATTTTCTTTAAAGTTAGACCATTTGGGTTAGTTTTGGTTTTTTAAATTGTTTTGTTCGTTTTAGTTCCTTTCATACCATTTTAATATGATTAAATAAAGTTGTGCAATGCATATTCATAAGAAAAAAAGGATCTTTATTTAATAAAAAAAGATAGAATCGGCAGAATTACCGTATCGACAGAATTACCGTATCGACAGAATTACCATATCGACAGGATTACCGTATCGACAGAATTACCGTATCAACAGAATTATCGTATCGACAGAAATATCGAATCATTGGAAATGATACGGAATTATGGAATCTGCAATGGAACCGAAAAATACAATGTCCGGAATGGAACCGAAATCACAAATGGAACGAAAATGACTTGCGATTTTACACATTTCACGTCCATTCGAAAATACGAAAATCTTTTCGTTACGGATCGAAAATCTTTTCGTATCGGACGTTTTTGGATCCGATCCGATTCGGAAAGTAGGCCGAATCCGAAGCCACGAATCGGACCGATTCATGAAAAATACGAATCGAAACGCACATCCCTAATGAGCATCAAATGCAAAATTTCAGGTATGAAGACCTTTGTCAGTGTAATGTCCAAAATGTTGTATAGAGGAACACAGGGCTGTCCCTTAACAGATCACTTTTACCAGCAACTATGGCATAGGGTGAGAATTTTTCTAAAAGATCTGGCTTTTTTTTGTATTAAAAAGTACAAATCCAGCAAAATTGCTCAGGGTCATGCCAAAATTCTTGGTGTAAATTAGAATTAAGATAGAAATTTATGATAAAAAATTATCTGAATGCAGTAACACTTTTTATTAATTATAATGGACATTCTTAACTATCAATAAAAATGTTAACATTCAATTATGGTAAACCACCACTTTGAAAACCCCAGGGGACTGAATTATTAAACAGAGATGAAGTTAAAATAGAGAGGAAATTTATCAGAGTTTCCTAGAATCCATGGAACCTCATGAGACTTACTTGGCTGCCTCACCATCCAAAATCGAATGTGCGAATGAAAAAATGCCATCTGTTTTGATGAAGACGTCTTAAGAAAATTCATTGACTCTTGACTTGTGACATTTTTCTCCTTGAGAACCCCTCTTTAAGTGGAAGAGAAATGTGATTTGCTTTAGATTTTATCCCAAGGGTGCTGATGATGGGATATATATATTGTGTGAAGGTTCACCAACAACCAACTTCGTTAAACATCATTAATGAATCAGAAGGGATTTGTTGAGCTATGTCAATACCCTGGTAATACTCTAGTATTTCACCCATACCTACAGTAAATGTCCTAATACATCGGTTTTATATATAGAAATAATAATGTATCATCTTATGCAGGATATAGTCATTTCATTCAGTGCTAAGCATAATATGACATACCTGTTACCTGTTCTATAGTAAAAAAAAATTGTCTCTGAAGCACATGAACCTATTTTTGCTTTTACCGAATTTACCAATTTGATGCCAAAAGAATCAAATTAGATTTCCCCTGCAAATAATTTGTGTCATATTGAGTGTTCTCTACCTACGGAAATACTCCTCTGGGGTCATGTTATGCTTTAACCTATTCTAACTGCCTGTAGCGAAATCATGAAGATGAATTGAGCTTTTATATGAAATGTGGCCAATGTGTCTCTCTGGTACACTGCTCGGATATATATTATAAATTATTCTTTCACTTTTGTTCTATTTATATGCCTACCCACAATACCTTTTAACATTGTTACATTCATTTTTTTCTTAGGGTAAGGGATTTCTTATTGTGATTTCTAATATTTACATTTGCCGAATAAATGGAACTAAGAGACAGTATCAATGTCAAAAGCTGGTCTTCTGTATTTAATAATATCTTGGGTTACTTAAACCTGAAAAAATATATGTTGAAGCGGGAGCAGTCATTAAAAATTATAAAAAAAGAACATTTTGTATATTAGCTCAACTAAGCTTTAATTGGTGTTCAGTCTTATTAGTGTCAAATTCCTTGACAACTGTGCTCAGTGGCACATTATCAATGTTATGCATTTAATCTTAATTTGCATAAGCGTGTTCTTTATATTAGACAATGTCACTCTTCTGCATACCAAATCAGATTTTGTAATGGATTTGAATGGAGTGACAGCAAAGGGCAAGCATGCAAATACATAGGCACAGAAGAGAATACAAACCTCTGTAACCTGTCTTTATCTTTAAAATATCACCCAATCTGGCTGCTTAAGCCGTTGCAGAGACTGGTTTGCTTTCTCTATGTAAGTAAACTATTGGGTGTGATTTATTAAGTGATGATAAAAAAATGAAACCTAAGCAAATATGCTTTCTGTATAATACACAGTGCCAGCGGGCAGTTTTACTGTGCTCTTGGAATGCAGTCATCCATAAAAAGTGCCAGTTGAGTTGACTTTTTGCAAGGTTATGAAGAGTTATTATCAAGTACTAAAGTTTCTGCAGCCCAAGGAATAGGCTCTGCAGAATATATTTTGCTCACGGAACATATTTACAGTTTTCTAGATCTTTAATGCAATACGTACCGACTTTTTATTTCGCAGTTCTCAAATATGTCTTGCTTTAGCACTTAGATCCCTCATCAGGAAGCGTATAACTAAAGCTTAAGGGTTCGCATTAGTCAGTGAAGGCATCATAATTAACATTAGTTATTGCTAAGCTCTTAGGAACGCACGCTCCTCTAAATTTTACTGTCTTGTATATAAACTTGTGATGCTACTGGTTTTTATGTTGATCTGTGTGTTCTTCACCACTGCAGGATAATGTTATAATAAGTTTATTAACACCGCAACACAACATAGAGAGAAAATAATCAGTTTTATATAATTAATCTTAAAAATATTTCTCACTCATGAAAGTAAGTACTTTTTAAATTTTTTACTGTAAGAACATTTGTTAGAAGTAAAATCTGTGGTCGATTGTAAGCCCCATAATATTTTATTCTATTCTTCTACACATTGATTGTATCAATAAAATACTTGTATAATTATTAGACATGTGTTATTCGGTTCAGATTGGATTAATTAGAAGGTGAATATTGGTAAATTGGAATATCGGAAGCATCTGAATTTCCAAAACGCTGTACTGAAAGCATCAGATTAAAATATTGCCAAACCAATCCGAGTATAAATGGTGTGATATGAATATAATCAGATGGATTCAGATGACAGAAAAATAACAGCCAATGTCAGCACTCCACTATATATTTGATTGTGAAGCTTCTTAAATGTTTTGTGCAGTGTACATGAGATGAAAAGGGCTGACCTATTGTATATTTCATAGACTGGGGGCAGTTTTGTGCAATGAGATTTAATGAAATCCATAAATATTTGTCTGATTCTTCTAATTGAAATAAAAAAGTCAGTTGAACAGTCTAATCCAATGATATTTTTTTAAATAACTATTAGTTTTTCTTAATTACATTCAGGTTTGTGTACTAAATTTAACTTCAGAATATCAAAATCATTAGACTATGGAACCGATTCCAACCAAGACAGTAACAGGTAGATGGTAAGGGAGAAAATCTGCAGGATCAGATTTCCATTACCATCTCGCTGGTATCGATTTTATTCCAACTCCACTATATTTGCGGCTGGTTTTGAAATAATTGCGATCTGCAGGCAGATACCAGAGACGATCATAGGACATAGGACTCCATGGATCCCTTCTCCAACTCTGCAAGCACTTGATAGTGCTGCAGAAAGAGCTACGGAAGAACACTGGGAGCTATTTTTACCCAATCATCCCCTGCAGGCTGCCAGAGGAAGTGATGGATGAGAATTTTTGGAGGCGTTTAATGCAGAATAAAGGGAGGTATTAAGTTTGCAAATCACTTAACACTAGTGTTTCAGAGATGATATTCATTTTCCGAATGCTGTCTCATTTGGAGGAGAATGGGCTAGGTTGGAATAGCTCGATCTTCTCTAGGTAGGCACAAAATAATGTGTCCTATATAGAGTACAGGAGATGTACATTTGCAGTATACAGCCAGCTGTAGTAGATGTAGAGGATTTTAAGGTAACTCCGGGATCTATTTTTCTAGTGGCAGTGCCCCAGACAGTAACTTAACATCAGACTCTCTATCAGATATTTCCAAATGTTTCCAATTCCAAATTATGAGGGGAGTGTGTCTTCCCTATTGTGGAGTTTTAGATGTTTGTATTCCTAGCACTGGGGTACTGTGCCTTTAGATATGTGCAAGAGGAGTGACTGCCCTGCATGGTGTTGATTTTTTATATATATATATATATAGACACAAAATAACAACAAATAAAGAGCACTCAGGACTCCTCTTTAACTTGAGCTGCCGGGAACCCCTGGCAGGAACAGTCATTAGGTTAGAATGATAGGACCTTGTGACAGACTTATTATGTAATGTATTATCACATTTTATAAACAAATCCCCATATTGTTTTTATAAATTAGACTTTTTTATATATATCTTTAAAACCATATTAAAGAGAAATACTGAATGAATTTGATATGGTATATCCATTGGTCTCAGAAGCACCCTTATGGAAAATGCATGTCTACGTTGAATGCAGCCATATCTGTATATCTACATTTATAGTGGCATTGACTGATGCAAAGATACAATATTTGTAAAAACGGCTGTTACCTAGGGTTACAGTATATACACCTATTTATTGTTTGATAACTTTATGTTCTTTGTGCATTTTATTTTGATGGTTTGTTCACCATAGTGTCTCTAATTGCCTGTAAACAGTAAATAATATCATTTGCTATTTAAAAGGACTTAACTGAATCTTGTCCAATTTACCAAGTGCTTAAAGGGTTCTGTCCACTCTAAGAAGATGGCATTAGATAAATTAGTTTTTGTCATGCACTGGCACGACTTCAGCTTTTTTTTAAAAAAGCCTGAACACTCCACAGGAGACACCGATACACCTTTAAGTATCCAATCTAACTTAATTAAATTTCATTAGAATCACCGGAGCTGAAAAATAGCCTAATGAAAGCAAGTAGCATGTCAGGCAGTATTTATTTAGTGTTGATTTGAAAATACTCCCTTTTGAGTCTTAAACATTTCTTTAAATGCTAATACTAATAGCTTTTGAATATGTTGCCGGTAATTGCTTGAGTTTTGATGTTTTTGCTATAGATCTGTGAAAAGACTTTCAACTATTTCATCTTGAGGGTTCTTTGTGTCCTTTTTTTATTTTAAAGCATGCAGATTTAACACAATAATTGTGGCAAGCAACAACCCACGGTGTTCTGCTCAAGTTAAAAACTGCAATTAGGCAGAGCAGCAACAACTAAAATAAAAGGGAATTATACATTTAAACATTTTCATGCCAATCAAGGACAGTAGAAGATGTGTTAATTTGATTAACTTCTTATCAACAATGGTTGTTTTAGTAATTTCCCCTTGATCAGAAAATAAAAATTGTTAATATACTTGTGTACTTTACCAGCCATCTTATATGCTTGATATATAATAATTGTTATGTGGCAATCTTCCTAAGAAAATTTTCTTCAACCCCTTGAGGTTCAATGATGTGAAAACTCCATCATAAGTAACCAGGGCCCTATTAAAAGCAGTACAAACTGTAGTTACAGTCATGCTGCACACACTTGTTATAATTCCACTGGCTATTGCAAACTGAGTTATAAAATGCTTGATTGATTGGCCTCCCTGTGTTCTTTTTATAGGTTTGAGGATTTTTTTTATGTAGGATAGGTAAAAGTGGCACGAGCATATAATGGACAATTCCAAATCACTTGTTATCGTTGTCAATAGTGTAATGGTCTTCAAAAACAAAGGAACCATAAAACATATAATGTTATTTTCTGAATGTTAAGTCACATGAAGGAAAAAAAAGAATACTTGTGTGAACCCTTAAACCTCTGTTGTAGAGGAGAGGAAATGTCTGTCTGTGTAAGCGATATTGTTCAGCCACAGTGTAACAGAAATCACACAATGCAGCCAAATGGTGCATATAGTGGAGGCTCATCCATTGGGACAATGTCTCACTATGTCATCACGTGGCGGGTGGTACTCAACGCCACTGAGCGCTATAGCATGTGTTGATGGGCAAGAATTGCGGTACACAGTGTATATATATATATATATATATGTAACAGATCGCTGTGCCCGGACAGGGTCAGATCTGCCAAATGCCGCTTCCTCGCATGGACACCCGGGTTCTCCTCATGACTCTCACACCTTTCTCTAGTACCTTAGCCGCAGCTTAAGGCCCAGTGCATGTAGAGAGCCTGGCTAGCACCCCCAGAAATAAGCCGAAGCTGTAGACCTGGAGCCTTTCCTTGGCATAGTGGGAAGAAGATTCCTGGTACCCCAAAACATGAGTCGTCACTTCAAGCTTAGTCAGAATAGGATTGACTGTTTATTACACAGGCACAGAGATACACAGGCAAGAACAACCCCTTCATGCTTACACCGAACAGATAACGTCACAGATACAGTCAACCACATACCCTATTTGCATACAATCAAGCAGAAGATAGCTGCACAGGACCTTCAAACAATGGACAATGGGATTTCCTAGGAGGAGAAGGGGGAGGGAGAAGGCAGGTAAAGCAAAAGGAATTTCTTATAGAGAGAACTTACACAATAGAGAGAGCAGGTACTAATACAAAGATCTACACTATACAGGGAAGGGTTAGATAATTGAGGGAATGTATGCAAAATACACAACAAGAGACTATACAATAAATACACAAGGGAATAACACACAGGCATCAGAAATCTTTAGTTAACTGGCAGATATATAAAACAGTGAAAACCAAATATATTTAAAAGGTCCACCAGTTCCCCCAATAGTCTCTTTCACGGGCCATAGTCTTTGGGCAGGAGGCTAGCGCACAGCCCCTTCCAAGTCGCACAGTGACAGCATGTTCTGTCACAATATACAGTTGCAAGAAAAAGTATGTGAACCCTTTGGGATTACATGGAGTTTTGCATGAATTCGTCATAAAATGTGCTCTGATCGTCATCTAAGTAACAACAATTTGAAAAACACAGTCTGCTTAAAATAATACAACACAAACATTATATGTTTTTATGTTTTTATTAAACAGAACATGTAAACATTCACAGTGCAGGGTGGAAAAAGTATGTGAACCTTTGGACTTAATAACTGGTTGACCCTCCTTTGGCAGCAATAACCTCAACCAAACATTTCCTGTAGTTGCAGATCAGACCTGCACAATGATCTGGAGTAATTTTGGACCACTCCTCTTCACAAAACTGTTTCAGTGTAGCAATATTCTTGGGATGTCTGGTGTGAATTGCTCTCTTAAGGTCATGCCACAGCATTTCAATCGGGTTGAGGTCAGGACGCTGACTGGGCCACTCCAGAAGGCGTATTTTGTTTTGTTGAAGCCATTCTTTTGTTGAATTACTTGTATGCTTTGGGTCATTGTCCTGTTGCATCACCCATCCTCTGCGGAGCTTCAGTTGGCGGACAGATGGTCTTATGTTTTCCTGCAAAATGTCTTGATAAACTCTGGAATTCATTTTTCCATCAATGACAACAAACCGTCCAGGCTCTGAGGCAGCAAAGCAGCCCCAAACCATGATGCTCCCTCCACCATGTTTTACAGTGGGGATGAGGTTTTGATGTTGGTGTGCTGTGCCTTTTTTTCTCCACACATAGTGTTGTGTGTTTTTTCCAAACAACTCAATTTTGGTTTCATCTGTCCACAGAATATTTTGCCAGTAGTGCTGTGGAACATCCAGGTGCTCTTTGTAAACTTCAAACGTGCTTCAATATTCTTTTGGGACAGCAATGGCTTCCTCCGTAGTGTCCTCCCATGTACTCCATTCTTGTTTAATGTTTTCCTTATTGTAGATGTGTCAACAAAAATGTTAGCATGTGCCAGAGGTTTCTGTAAGTCTTTAGCTGACACTCTAGGATTCTTCTTTACCTCATTAAGCATTCTGCGCTGTGCTCTTGCAGTCATCTTTACAGGATGACCACGCCAAGGGAAAGTTGCAAAAGTGCTGAACTTTCTCCATTTGTAGACAGTCTGTCTAACCGTGGACACATGAACATCAAGGCTTTTGGAGATACTTTTGAAACCCTTTCCAGCTTCATGCAGGTCAACAATTCTTGATCGTAGGTCTTCTGAGAGCTCTTTTCTGCGAGGCATGGTTCACATCAGACAGTGCTTCTTGAAACCAGTAAACCCAAAACTGTTGTGTGTTTTTAAAGGGCAGGACAGCTTTCAGCAACACATCCAATAATATCACACTGATTGGACTCAAGGTTGGCTCACTCCTGGCTCCAATTAGCTCTTGGAGAAGTCATTAGGCTAGGGGTTCACATACTTTTCCCACCCTGCACTGTGAATGTTTACATGTTATGTTCAATAAACACATGAAAACATATAATGTTTGTGTTGTATCATTTTAAGCAGACTGTGTTTTTCAAATTGTTGTGACTTAGATGAAGATCAGAGCACATTTTATGACCAATTCATGCAAAACTCCACGAAATCCCAAAGGGTTCACATACTTTTTCTTGCAACTGTATATATTGTGGTAAAAGCTGGTATTATGTACCCATGCATAGAGCTGTTGTTGCAGGTTTTTTAATGTGTTTGTCTGGAGTGCTCTCTCCATGGTTTTGTGTTATATATATATATATATATATATACACACTCTCCGGTCACTTTATTAAGTACACCTTGATGGTACCCAGTCGGACCCCTTTTTGCCTTCAGAACTGCCTTAATTCTTCATGGCATAGATTCAACTGGGTGTTGGAAGCATTCCTCAGAGATTTTAGTCCATGTTGAGATGATAGCATAACGCACTTGAGCAGATTTGTCGGTTTCACATCCATGATGCAAACCTCCCGTTCCACCACATTCCAAAGCTGCTCTATTGGATTGAGATCTGGGAATTGTGGAGGCCATTGGAGTAAAGTGAACTCATTGACATGATCAAGAAACCAGTTTGAGATGATTTTGAGCTTTGTGATATGGTGCATTATCCTGCTGGAAGTAGCCATCACAAGATGGGTAAACGGTGGTCATTAAGGGATGAACATGGTCAGCAACAATACTCAGGCCGTGGAGTTTAAACAATGCTAAATTGGTGCTAAGGGACCCAAAGTGTGCCAAGAAAAAATCCCCCACACTATTACACCACCGCCACCAGCCTGAATTGTTGATACAAGGCAGGATGAATCCATGAATTCATGTTGTTTCTGCCAAATTCTGACCCTACCATCTGAATGTCGGAGCTGAAATCTAGACTCCTCAGACCAAGCAACATTTTTCCAATCATCTATTGTCCAATGTTGGTGGGCCTGCGCGAATTGTAGCCGCAGTTTCCTGTTCTTAGTAGACAGGAGTAGCACCCGGTGTGGTCTTCTGCTGCTGTAGCCCATCTGCTTCACAGTTCCAGGTGTTGTGCGTTAAGAGATGGTATTCTTCATACCTTGGTTGTAATGAGTGGTTATTTGAATTACTGTTGCCTTTCTATTATCTTGAACCAGTCTGCCCATTCTCCTCTGACATCAACAAGGTATTTTCATCCACACAACTGCTGCTCACTGTATATTTTCTCTTTTTCGGACCATTCTCTGAAAACCCTAGGGGTTCCCTGGACTCTGTATTAGTGTATACCTGTGTATGTCTTATGTCCTGGTTTTTGTTATATTCACCCAGTAATGAGGTATGGGTAGTTTTAGAGGCCAACTAGAAAGGACCTCAGTCAGAGCTTAGGGATTCTGTCTGGTTTCTGTGTGTTTGCATACTCTGGTCAGTTATTGTGTTTACCCTCAGCCCTGTCATCTGCTTTAGTTCAGAAATCTTACCCAGTGTGTCAGTCTTCTGCACTATCTCTCTTGTTTCTGATTATAGTTCTATGTGTGCTGGATCTGACATAATGCAACAGACCACAAACCTGCCTCAAGGGCTTAATAATGAACGTTATATAGGGTATTCTCTGGCATCTGCCAGGGGCCCGTGTGACAGTTTCCCTCAGTGATCACTCTGTGTCGCCAAGTGATATCACGAGAGCGAGATCACAGAGGGCTTGCTGTCCAGCAGTGCAACCCCCCACGGACTCCTACGAACTCCAGGAGTTGATACTCACGGCGGCTTGGAAGCATCATTGATGGTAGCGCTGCATTCCGGCGCAAAGTGCTGAATTAGTGCCTGCCCTGCGATATGTGCTAAAATGGGGACGCTGTGGGGAAACCTATAGGTGCAGGTTTTCCCTGTTAGAGTCCCCATTTTAACACCAACAAGGGAATAGATCCCATAGTGTTGTTTAAAAGTCGGACAGTTTGCAAATATGGATTCACTATTTGTGGAATTTCAAGACCAGACAATTGCAAACCTCAACATATTCCCTTTCTGCAAATGAATGTAAACATTTCCATCAGGAATGGATATACTCAAAATATAATTCAGACTCACTGCAAATTTAGCTGCCCTATGTTTAAATTGTATGCTACTGTACTAATATCAATTTTCTATGCAATAATCTTGATATACTACAACCTTTAGCAGTCTTTTACTGACAAAAAATGTCCTATTGTTTCATATTGCCTTCTGACACCATGTAGTGTTTTCAGTGTTCCTACTTAATAGGAACAATCACAGGTTATGTCATGCTCATAGAGCAGTGTTTTATTCAGCTCCAAAGCAAACAAACAGCAAATATCCCCAACAGGAAGTAAGATGGCCTCTGACCATAGAGTTCTGTCACCAGTTCCAGAGTGTCCTTTCTTAAAGCAACAGTACACCATAGTGCCATTATAGCGTTATGTAGTAAATCAACAGTAAACATCAAAAACAATCTATTCCCTGTTCAATTATGTTATTTTTTATTAAAACAAGGGAAAATAGAAACCATAATGAGCAGAAACCTTAAAGCATTTTAACAATTGTAAGGAGTGTGATAAATAGGCATTGAAATGCACAATCACAAGAAGTTAAACATGCATTTTTCCATGAAACTGGAAAAAATATAAAACATTTTAATAATTTTTAAAGTGCGTTATAAATAGGCCTTGAACTGCATAATCACTAATAAGTAGTAAAACATCTAGGGCAGGGGTCAGTAACCTGGGCTATCTGATGTTTTGGAAACTACACCTCCCAAGATGCTCAGTCACCCATTAGGCTGCCAGAGCCAGATGGGAAATGTAGTTCCCAAAACATCAGGGAGCCAAGGTTGCTGACCCCTGATCTAGGGCTATATTACAATCCTAGCATTAAAACGCAGGCGCAAGGGAGAAAAAACTGCACCCGCAGTTTTCCCCCTTGCGCCCATGTTTTAACGCTGAATTACAATGCAGGCGCAAAAAATGCTGCCTGCATTGTTTGCTGGCGTTAACCAACGGGATGCTCGCAGCAGCCCTGAGCACAGCCGCGAGCATCCACTCGATGGAGTCCATAGGACTCCATTGAGTTTCCCCCTGTCGGTCACATGACCAGCCTCGCGAGATCCGTCCGATCGGCGTATGATACGCAGGGAGAGACTGGGGGGACTTTTTCCCCCAGTCTTTCTCTGCTCCTGCCAGACGGAGGAGACGGTTGCAGCCGTGGTCCTCGCTGTGGGACAGGAGGTGAGTATCTGAGTCCATTTTTTGTCTATTTTTTACATCAAGCACCATGATGACCTCTGTTGGCAATCTACAAGTTGTCAAGCATTGATTTACTCAATACAAAATTCATGACAGAAGAATTTTAATGACTGATAATATGAATGATTGCATCTAACCAATTGTTACATGAGAAAAAATTTCAAAGGATTAGCTCAAATGGTCACTTCCCTTTCTTTGCAAAATGCTCAATAAATTTTATATTTCCTTAATGGCATGTCTCGTTGGATGTGTAACAAGCCCAGACCAGTTAACCGGTCCGTGCATGGCTGTAGCCATGTCTTTACATGACGCAAGGTTGAGAAGGACCTCTCAGCTGATGCCACACTGACAGGAAGGGTGGCAAGGATCAGAAGCAGACCTCTAATGGTTGGGAAGATGTCTTCATCACACACATCAGTCACCTCAAGGATAGTTTGTGGAATTTCATTACTCTGATCAATTTCTCTTCTCCATTTAGTAAGCCAGAGTTTAGCTTCTCCCACATATAATGACTCCGCCATCATCTGCTTACCATCAGCTAGATGTGGATAGAAACGACTTGACAGTGGTTTAACTTTAACAGGATCCACAAGTTTAATTTTTGTCTTTAAAATAAAAGATGGCATCAGGACGTTCATATCAAAACATGTCATTGAAGAGCCAGGTGAATGGGCTTTTAGGTCTTGAATTATGTTGCCCATCAATGGAATATATATAGACTTTCTGTAGTACTCCTCAGTTGGTTCAGCATTATAGTTGGCTCTGTGGATCTGTCTTCCTACAAGTCTTGGCATTTTCAGTTCCACTCCAAGATCAGATGCCAAATCTGTTGCCTCAGTGTGTAAATTGGTGAAATTTGTCTCAGAGTTACTTCTTCTGTTCTCCAAGATGTTCATGGTGACAGTGAGTCATTTGATGCTTTTGTCAAGTCAGGAGTTGGTGATTGAAGCAGAGGACTCAAAACAAGGATTATTTTCAGCTCATCAATCAGTGACACTATGGACGAGATAAATTCTGCATTGCACAGAGAGAGAATTAGAGTGGATGCTGCTAAACTGGTACTTGGGCATCTCCAATCAAATATTACTGTTAGAGCTTTACTACTTTTTCAAGTCCATTTTGAAATCTAATAAGTGAGTCATGACATTCTACCCATCTTGATTTACAAAGATTTGGCATCTGAGTGCCTAAGCCTGCTTTAAAACTACATGGCTCTTCAATGATTGGTTAAAAAAAGAAATTGTCGATTTAACAGTTGCCGCTGCATTGCGAGCCGCAGGTACTTTACAGGATTTTGATATTAAGTTATTAAGTGCATGGTTGAAACAAGGGCTTCTGCAACTGTGTGCTGCAGCACGGAGAATTTCAGATACAGCCCCAACCGCTTCAGAGGATATAACTGTAATTGTCTGTTCCTACACCAATGCATTTAGTTATGTCAAGAGATAACCTATCTTAATTATATATTTATAATTATTATATATAATAATATAATAATTATTATATTATTATAATTTATTAGTTGAATCGCTATTTTCCTGTCAGTTTTGGCTCAATACGTGCAGTGATTGCGCACAGACCGCATTCACACTGAGCTCCACTGCCCTGCCTACCCTGTTCAAGTAGTGGTTCAGCCGGACTTCACCGGTCTACATTGAAGGGTCCGAGCAGGGACACAGGACGGTGAGCAGGGAGACAGGACGGTGAGCAGCGGCTGCAAATAGCTTACTTCAATGACAATCTTGCAAGGATTGAAACTTTCTTGGGGGGACAATTGCCTTGTGCGCTCCCTGGCTGAATATGCGCCTGTCTGGGATGCAGACAGATTCACAATATATCATTACTGGGTGTACATGTCGTTTTAAATCAGAATACTGTACCAAGAAATGTAAAAAAAAAAATTCCATTTGGATTTCAGTCATTTACAGAGAGTAAATGGTTTCTTCCATGATTCATCATCTAAACCTTTGTGGTTATAAATTTTATGGGTTATTGTGATTTTTTGTTTGTTTTTATAAATCAGAAATGGAGAACCTGTTACTGCATTTTTCTAAGAAAATACAAAATTTTAAGCAAAAACTGGAAAAACTGCATTTCTCTTATATTTTGGCACATTGCATTTCATAAAAAAACACGACTTTGTATAAAACACTGAACTTGCTCGTTCCATGGGAATTTAGAAAGCGAGTTATGGCAGCGGCATTGTTAGCTTTATATGAGAAAAGTTTGCCTTAGATCAAAAAAAGTATTTTTATTGTAATTTTAGTAGTACACAAAACTGGATTTACTACACAAAAATCGAGCAGACATAAATAATAAACAAGTGTATAAACATTCAGGAATAATGATAGGTTAATTAAATCTTTCAGCATGAAATTGGATTTACCACTACTACATTACAGTTCTCACTATTTCTGTTATATTTTACCATTTCATTTAGCTCTTCCTTGCTACCGAATACACGTGGCCATCTTTCTGCTTAATTACCCGTTCGTACCCCGAAAGTCACGCATGATCTATATTTCAAGGTTACATGTTGATATATTTTAAAACTGTAGTCATTTATACTAAAATTTGGCATGAAAAATAATATGTAGATGTATATTTTTCCATTTAGAATAGTGTGTAAAATATTCATTTATTGCATTTTGAAATCTCCCCAACTTTGTTCATGGGAATTTGTTCTTGGTTAAAAAAAAAACCTTTAAATTTATCTAGACTTTTTTGACAGCAGCTCCTTCAGGTTAATCCGTATGTGGTTACAGTCTTGTTTCAGTTTTAATTTGCTGTTTTCTTCAACATTGCTCAGAAATATTACAATTAATTTGCAACATGTTTTGACATTCTGTTCTTAATTGAGGTAATTTTGCTGTGCTCTGTCATTTTCTTTATTTCACAGCCAGTATGTTCAACTTTTTACTTCAGTAGAGTTCACTAGTTCACTAGTCATGAGCAATCCGTTATATACTCTGTTTGTTCTTAGCTTGTCTTCTTTGGATTATTAACATAAGTGTTATATTGTAAATGTTCAACTTGGATGTTGAACAGCATGTTTCTTTAACATAATTATATATTTTGGCACATACAAAAAGGTCTTAATCCAATTATTTTATAGCATTGGCTTTGGTTTGGATTTTTTTAAACTTGTCTTCTGTGTTATCATCTACACTTTGAGCTTTGTGATGATTACAATTTTTCAGTTTTGAAACGGTTGGTTGAATTAGAATATATAAAGATTTAGCCATACATAGAACTCTCCGATTATAGACTCTTTCCTATAAATCCTATAAAAATGTCAGCTCGGAGAGATAGACTGAAAATCTATATTATTTTCTTTTTTTATGTTCAAAGATTCTTGATTCAATAGTGTCCATGGATAAAACCTCACAAAATAGGAACAACACATATTTGTTTTGGCAAATAACTCTATAATAACCAAGAAAGTCTGTCAACACATACATACCATATTATGATAAACTTTAAGCACTGCATCTGACAAATTTGTCATTACTTTGAAGCAACACCTTTTTAAAAGTCTTTTTACATGCTGTTTGCATTGTATAGACAGCAGAATTTATTATGTGAATGTTTTAGCTAAATACCACAGATTTCTGTATCCGGTTTAGGAAAAAACTGAATACAAGGAAATATATTCGTCATGTTGCTTCTAAAAGTATCAAGTGCAAATTATGTTATGTTGATTGGATTAATAGACCAATTTATCACCTTTTCTGACAACCAGATTTCTATAACGTAAGTCTAATTATCAGCCCCAAGAAGAATAGAATGTGACATTCAACACTTATTTTTCCAAGAAACAACGGTAATATGGGTTTATGTCATTACTTATTAGCTAAAGGAAACTATAGGCAAATATATGTATGCCTTCAAGCTAGTGACATTGCTGAATTCATATATTTATTTTCACAACCTGAAAGAAAAAAATTTAAACGATAACGCTGTTTCGTATTCCATATCATTAGTTGTTAAAATTCGAAACCGACAAATGAGCTAATGTTAAGTATTCATTCAAAAAAATAACTATCTTATAATTTCTATTCACCAAAATGTTCTCAGTGCATCATTAGCTGGTAAAACTCTTGAATAATGCCAACTTCCGCTTGATAATGCTTTTGACATACAGTATATTGAATTCTACACATTTCTCTCTTTCTCCTGGGATTATCACATTATGCACCAATAAGTTATGAGTTATATCTTATACTCTATGGTGTTTTATGTCTTCCAGGATGGGTGGTCACAGTATCATTTTGTAGCCTCTTCATCAACTATTGAACGAGATCGACAAAGACCGTATTCTTCTTCTCGTACGCCCTCCATATCTCCAGTTCGTATGTCTCCTAATAATCGATCAGGTAAGGTAATGTGGCAAAAATCTAAAATATAATATTCATTGTCTGAGAAGGCACTGAATATAGATCTGTATACATAGTAACTTTTGATAGCATCAGTGTGCACAATCTTGACCAGCATCCATCTGGCTACAAATGTAGAGAAAGCAATTGTATGTCTTTTCCATTTCACCATTCGTATTTTATGATTATTGTATTATGCATTATTTCCCTTTTTTGTGATAACTAGCATTCTCTTGATTCTCTATGTCTCCATTATTAGAATAGGACTGGAAAACTACAGGCAATACCTATTCATTGAACAAAGCAACAGCAACAATGAATTGACTATTTTTGAATATGGTGGAAACATTTATTTACAAATAAAAAAAAATAATGACTATCTTACAAGATTCACAGTAAGCTCTGTCAGCTTGCTCTAACACATCTAGTGACAGGGCTGACATCCGGATGCCCCTTAGTCCAGGGGAGTCACTAACCTTAGCCTTCCTGATGTTTTGTATTCACATTTCTCATGGTGCTCAGGCAACCTAATGAGTGGGAGCTGTAGTTCCAAAGCAGCTGGAGGTTAATGTCCTTAGAACAGTTTTTCCCAAACCTGTCCTCGAGACCCTCAACCAGGCCAGATTGTGCAGATCACCTTGGGGAAATGCAGACTGAATCCTGCAATCACTGAGAAGCAAATCATATCAGGTGTGCTGTGCTTCAGAAATCTGGAAAACCTGGTGTGTCAGCGGGTCCTGAGGACAGATTTGGGAAACCCTTCCTTAGAAGTAACCATTGGAATTTGATTGAGTAAAACTCTATTGTTACTTATCTGGGATCTTTAAATTCCAGGTTGACTTGAGTTTATCACATTTGATCCATAGTCATTTAGCTTATATAAAAATATTTTTATAATATAACTTTTTTTCAATTTCAAATCTGAAAGCAAGATTATGAATCCTCGTGTATTTTCTCTAGAGTTGCCTGTTCTAATACCTAGTTATTTTTTTAAATAATTTTTTCCATTATATTGTTTTGCTTATTTGATACAGCAGTAGGAGGAATTCTGTAGTTGTCTTCCTGAATTGGTAGAATTATGGGTTTGAGGACTGGCTATGACTAGTTATTGGTTTTCATTAAATTGTATATTCAATATGGAACATATTAATCTGTAAAAATGAATGATGAACTTTGCATGATGTTCACTTAACCCTTTCGCAACCAGGTACTACCATACAAATAATAATAGTAACAATAATTAGAAATGTGATTATGTATCTGTATATTTATTTTCAGGAACAAGTATTTAATAGTATAAATGGTGAATTTGATTTTGTCTCCCTTTTTTTTTGATTGAGCATTAAAATCAAAATAACTAGCCACACTGACAAGCCTGCCTCAATATCCCTTTGAATTGCTTTCTGGGATAATTTAGAGTTAATGTTGCTATTCTTTTAAGGGTTGTAAAGCCTTTTAATTTAATATAGTACAGCTCCTCATTTGAATCAATTTGTTTTTCATTCTCAATGTAATTTCATTGAGCAAACCAGAAATATTAAACAAATGAGGCCTTTCATAAAATAGAACATCACTCTAATATTCCATCAGCCTGTGTAAGGCACAATGATCTAAAGAAAAAAAAAGCTCAGAGGTTTTATCGTAATAAATGACAATCTCCATCTGATTCTATAATCCCAATAACATAATCTTACGTCAAATGTGTGTATGTACAGAATGACTCATCAAACATGGATTTACCGCAAGAGATTTTACTCACTGTTACATTAATTTTTTGGCAAATGGTGCTCAACAGAACGGAATTGCTAATAAAAACTTTGCAAGTCCCTCGACAATAAAAACGACTAGTAGTGGGTTTTATTCACTTATCACGCAGAGTGTTCGATATTTTGAGACAAAACCTTATTTCAGAGGCAACCTGGCAGAATAAATGCTTAAAATGACAAATAAGAAAAGATAATGGTTTTTCTATGTGACCTCTCACTCAAAATGTTATAGTCTGCAAAACTGTATGATATGCATAATGTGACTGACAAGCTAAGACTAATGTTTGTATGATGGTAGAGCAAATGTACACACATTTTTCAGTAAAAGTCCTCTTTTATTGTTCTTCCCTCTCTATTTCAACCATGTGGTAATAGTGTTGACTTAAAAGCATGTGTGTGTATCATTAATCTGTTCTTGTAGGTGTATGAATGCATGTGGGTGTACTGTGTTAGGCAATTATATACACGGCCTAAAGGCATTTCATGGGAGGTTGACCAGGGAACAGACAATCCTTCTGACTCCAGGTCTTTTTCATTCCAAATGTCAAACCTGCGGCCTTGTGGATTGGGATGTTAGTGTCTGCAAGAATTTACTAATGAGTTGAAACAATTGCAGAATTACCTAGGGGGGGTATAAGACTTAAACCGTTCATGTTGAGCAAATTTTCTCGAACATATGTTTCTTAAGATATGAATAATAATTTAAAAAGGTACTGCTAACTGTAAGGTTTCTACAGTAGATTGCAACATGTTTCCAAGTTGCATAGTATTACCTAGGAGGAGAGAAGAGCAAGAGATACACTCTTGTGAAGCTCTTCCTCCTCAACTTTCCATTTCCATAATTCTAAAACTTGAACATAAACCTTCTTCAACCTGCTCTATAACAATAAACAATAATTTCACTCAGTGGAAAAATTAAGTTGTATGACATGACACATGTGACAGACTTCTAAGGACCGGACAGAAATCTTTATAGCTTATATAGTCATGGCCCATGTATTCCAGATATGTATATTAAATTATTTCTACTGACCCAAATTCTAAATTTTGAAGATTCTCATAGCACACTTTTTAAAATAATCTCTGTCTACTTCAAAAAGAGCAATATGCCTAGTTAGGATCTATGTCCTTCAATAAATTATGTTGATGAACTGGACCCAGTGTTTTCAGATTGCAGATTTGGAATCGAGTTGTCCTGAGGAAATTTCACATTGAAAAACACACCTCCACGAAAATACACAGCTTAAAATAAAACAGAACATGTGTGCAAGTCCTAAAAAAAAATAAAAGTGGGTAAAATTCACCAAAATGTCTGCTTCAATTAACAATTGATATCCCTCACTTAACCCACACTGAACTTTGATAGTAATGTGTTAATGATACATATGTAAGAGATGTCCTGATCCCTAGGTTCAGGATGGGGACCAGGTCTTGTCATTTCACAGCTTTATCAAGCTGATGTGATTCTTGAGTCCTATCCTCCCATCTGGAATTCCAGAGTCTCTGCATTGAGTCACAACATCTTTTCTGCCTCTTTGCGCATCATGGAGGTAGGGAAAGCATTGTTAATAAATGAAGAGGTCTGGGATTCGCTTTTATTAGGGTGCCATGGATCCAGCCAGAGGTCATGTAGGATCAGACCAGATTCAGTATCAACTGATCCCGAATATTGCACGATCCGTATTAGGTGACGGCTACAAGAATCCCAATCAGGACATTCAATTTATATTTTAATCGGAGTTTGACGATTATTTTGATGATTATTATGATTTATTTTGTTGTATACAGCAAGTGCCCCAGCTTCTCCACGAGAAATGATTAGTCTCAAAGAAAGAAAACCAGATTACGAGTCAACTGGATCAAATGCCACATACAAAGGAGAGCACACTTCCAGGAAAGACACTATGACAGGTACAGTGTGTGAATTGCTATTTAATATCGGCAGTTAAAATTATATTATACTGCTACATTTTGCCCTTTGGTATAACAGAAGATAAAGGAACCACGATTTCTTTGTAACCTAGGAGCTACACTAGTCTACTAATCAAAATTGAATCTACAATAAGCCATACACAAGTGCAGCTGACCTATAAAGCAGCCCATTACAAGTATACTGTTAGATTCTACTAATTTAATGAGGCTTTCACCTGGAAGTCTAGTATGCAGGTCCTAGATTCTCCACAAACATTATGTGGTTTCAAGGACTCTAACAGCATTGGTCCTAATATTTAGAAATTTCCAGACAAAAATGGAAAAATGATCAACCAAAAAGTGTATACAATAACAAGAGATTTAGACTCATTTTGATATAAATTAAGCATTTCTTATTTCCTTTCCTTTGAAAATAACACTTTCTCAAATGTGTAAATTCACTGTTCATTGAGAAACAAAACACCACTAGTTCTAAACTGGACTGAAGACTGGCTCTCGCTTCTCTTCCCCTCTCCCCCTGACCATACCACCTGACGACCCGTCAAAGCAGAGGTCTAACCTCTTTTATGAAGACTGCATTTCAACTGACCACTCGTATTGCCTCTGTAGGAGAAGAAATGGTTCTGTATGAGAATCGTTTCGTTGGTCGTGTGTGTGCTAGCCTTTCATGCTCCAATTGTCCTTAATGCTTCTTTTTGAGAAGCATATCATGGAATGAAGGGCATATTACCTATTGTAAGATGATGGGGAACTAAAAGGTAGGTTTTTCTTATCTGTCTTCTCAATTAAAACTTAAATGGAGTGGGGGGGGTTTCTATTTGTAAGCAAAGTAACCATTTAATTTCTTGATTAATAGGGACCAACACACAATCCTGCTATAAAGTATTAAGTGATAAATTTATAATGTGTAAAATAAGGTCGTATTTAAAACGAATGAAACCACTGTCTAGCTGGTTTCAATATTGAATTATTCCTTTCTGGGAAATATCTGTGTATTGATATTATGAGTCTATAAATAAAAGTTACTAACTGTTCAGATACAAAACATTTAGACATTTATTAAGTAAATAGTTGAAGGCCCTCATGTATATTATTCAGATTTTCTCTGTTAGAATTTTATTAATTAAATCCGATTGTAAAAAGGTTGGGAGATATGTAACCATGGCATCTAGACTAAATTAAGTCCTAACACTCCCCTTCCCAGTTAATAATTTTTTTTTATGTTTCACTGTATTTCAGTTTATTGTTGTCTCTATAGTTTAATAAACGTTTTTTCTTTCATTTATATCATGCTTTAGCGCAAAACTCTGGAACCTCAACTTTGTTTAGAAATTCCTACGGCACACCTGCTGATGATATCAAACATAATCAGGTATTTACAATGTCAATGTAATATTGTTTTAGTTGACATTTAATTGTCTTTTTTTTCCAGGTAGGTTATACAGTCTAAAGACTTAATAAAAGATATTTTAATCTAGACAGTCTACTAAAATTTGAATTGCCGCTGAGTAGTGTAATTTGGTTGTTATAGCTGTTTTCTTGCTTAATTGAGAGGAAACATCTGATCAAACTTTAGAATTAGCATTTTCCCCTTGTGATTTCCCAAGCTGAGGTCAACAAATGCAACTCGACCCTGACAGGCAAGTTGCACTAAATAATGGCGATTTGGACACGTTCAACGCATGTAATTAATATATTCATCTATTGAGTAAATATGCGTAGAAGGTACTATTTTGTGATAATATTTTTAAAAAATTGTCTAGAAACTTAATGAAACATAAGATAGGTATTAGTAAAACTCTGATTATTTCATTCAAGAGAATAAAATGCCATTTTAACAGCACGAAAAGGAGAAAGAAAAATCACCATTATAAAGGTTTACTACACAACCATTTCTTTTACAATAAAAATCTCTAAATGTTTAATAGACTGAAAATACAGTGTAAACTGCACAAAACTTTTCTTTTGCCTCTGCAATTAACTTAGCCTATACTTAGTCTATATGGTGATTTAGATAACAGGCCTGGAGGCTATGTTTTTGTTGCTAGATAACCTTCAAATTAGATAACTGTTTTGCAAACCCTATAATAAATGTAGCTTGTCTTTCTTTGTAATCTGAAAACATCTCAAAGTATATTTGTAACCTTAAAGAGCCCTTATCCTATATTTTTTAACAGTAGTATCCTCATATACTGTATATCATATTATAACACTTCTTTTGTCTTGGTAGTTTGCTAGATTTACAGTTTTCCTGCATTTTAAATATACTGTTTATTGTTTAATAAGACAGTGTTTTATTGCCATTCAGAGTGACGATTTTCTTAATCTTATGGAATTTTATGTCCTCAAAGGCAGACAGCATTACATAAAACCAATCTTCCGAACATAAAAGACATGTAGAGTATATACCTTCCAATATAAATAGAGTTTACTTTGCATCTTCTTTAACATCAAAGCTGGAGAAATTGTGTTCTACATGATAGAAGGTTGTAGAAGTAGAACATTTCCCTGAGTGCCCAAGAAAAGCATGACCATTACATCATCCTGTTGTATGACTTCTTAACATTTTACTCTATATTTGCATTGCTTTAATACCATTGCATTTTCCATCATTCTATTCACAGGTAGCAAGTATTCTTATATCTCTACCTGATGATAGAAGCAGTGTAGGTGTTAGCGACCTTGCAACATCTTTAACTGTGAGTTAATAAACATAGTTGTTTATAAGCGAAAATACTGATATATTTTATTTTATGTGAACATACAAGCAACTTGTGAAGTAGATACTATAATAATAAAACATATACTGTATACTATATTTTATACACATTTAAAATTAAGTTGATATACAATATAGTTTGCACAATTTATTTAGTCCCATATTATATACGTGCTCACTAGCTGTATCTCCAAGGCTGTAAACCTATTGGCTCATTTTAAATATGGAACACCTATCTTGCTTTACACTTCGTAATAACCTAGATAGGTTTAAAATAGTTGCCGTTCATGAACCTCCTCGTCTAGAAACAGAAAAGGGGAGTCTCTGGCCAGCATTATATATAGCCTGAGATACATTTAGTTCCAATGAGTCTTTTCACAGAATACAATGTGAATTAATGTCTGGTGGTGTATATGAGTCCTTGTAAACACTGATTCTAACAGGGTTATTCTTTACCCACCATAGTTTACCATTTTTGCAAACAAATCGGTGTTGTTGCAATGGCGATAAAGTTCAAGGATCCAGAGAGGAAAATTCAAACACTGGCAGGAGATGACTAATTAAAGGAACACTACTGAAAGTAGAGTGTCCCTTTTTTTGCCCTTAAATAATTGGGCAGAGGCTTCTGACATCCTCTGTCCAATTATTTGTTTTTTTCTTTATTTTGCCCAGTTTTACTCCCCTCTTCCCCCTCACTGGGTGCAGCTCTTCCTCTTCAGCTCAGGGGCTCCCGAACTCAAAGTTCCTGAGACTTTTCTGCGCAATTTGCGCCCCCTGCGCTACTTGCACACATTGCACAGCACAACGAGACTTGCAAACTTTACATACACAAGTCCTGTAGCGCCTAGCCAGAACGATGGATCGAAGCTGCACGCACGTGCAACTCCAATCCATCGGGGCCTCTCTGAGACCAATCAATAGCACGATTGGTCTCAGAGATAGTGACATTGAAACTCCTCCACTTCACCCAGGCCCCTATTACATACGTAACGCTAACGATAGCGCTCACCTGCGTGAGCACTACCGTTAGCTGTGGTATTAGCTGCCTATTACAATCCAAACGCAAACGGGTTAAAAAACCCGTTTGCGTTTGGTACCTTGCGCTCCTCTGTGCAAGGTTAGTGCACTTGCGCTCCCTATACTTAACATGGGGAGCGCAAAGCGTTAATCAGCACTGGATTAAAATGTCCCAGCGCTGATTAACGCCTGGCTCTGGTCAACGAAAAGTTAACCAGAGCCAGGACCTGGTGTTAATGAATTCCGCTTCTGCAGAATCCGTTAATACCAGCTGTAAAAATATAAAAAACAAGCCACATGCTTACCCTCTGTCCCGCGGCGAGGACCCCGGCTCCGGTCGAATCCTCCGGCCGGCGGAAGCAGGGAAAGACAGGGGGAAAAAGTCCCCCCGTCTTTCCCTGCATATCACTACGCCGACCGGCCGGATCTCGCGACCGGCAGAGAGGAACTCAATGGAGTCCTATGGACTCCATTGAGAGGATGCATGCGGCTGTGCTCAGCGCTGCCGCGCGCATCCCTAACTTTAACGCTCGATAACAATACAGGCAGCATTTTTTGCGCCTGCATTGTAATCTGGTGTTAAAACGTGGGCGCAAGGGGGGAAACTGCGGGTGCAGTTTTTCCTCCCCTGCACCTGCGTTTTAACGCCAAGAGCGTAATAGGGGCCCCAGTGTTTTAGGCAAAATGGGGTGCTGAGGGGGGTTTACATTTTAAAAATGTAAAGTGACCAGGATGTCTAGACTCTAGAGTGTTCCTTAATTAATTCTTCTACTTTATATGGACTAGGATTTTGAATAGAATTATTATGGGGAAATTATAAGGGTGAAATATGAGAAGTGTGAAACATTAGGTAGATATTCTAGTAGTAACATTCATTATATACTATAGAGAAGCAATCTGGGATCAGCTATCGGGAATCTGATAAGGGACTGATCTGGGGTCAGGCCAATGAGATGACTGTTACAGTAAACGAGGTGGAAGTTGGAGCATGATCAAGCATTTTAGTATTGTTTTTAGTTAGAAAGGGAGTGAATGTGAGTAATGTTTTTAAGTTGAAAGTGACACAATTTTCTGACAGATTGACTCTGTTACCATGCAAATACAAAGAGAACACCTAGACTGTGTGTGACCAGATACCTGAGTATATTTGGCACAGGGGTGATGTTGAAAATCAGGAGATAAAGGGCACAGAGAAATATATGCCAGTGGGGGGAGCTAAAATGAGAACCAGGGGGAACCAGTGCAACTGAGACTGAAGATTGCACAGAACAAAGAAGGGAAATGTTTACCATAGCAAGGGAGGAAAAGACAAGAGTATAATAATGAGGGCTAAGAGAGATGAAAACTGGGGATCTCTTTCAACTATTAGAGCTCACCTAAGTAGTCAAGCTGCTAATTATATAAGGGTCGCTCCAAAACCAGCAGCGTAAGAACCAGAGGAATCAAAGATAGATTGTTCATGTGTAGTATAGAAGAAAGTGCAGAGCCCCCAATGTTGTAGGAACTCATTACAATGCACCAGAAAGTGGTTGACTAAGGTCCAACTTAGATCTGGGACATACACTTCTTATCAAATAGTCAAATTGTTATTAGAGTGCAGGAAATCAGTTATTCAAGTTTAATATATTCAAGGAACTTTAAGACAAAGGGAGAGAAAGAAATAGCATAATAGGTAAACAAAGAATGTAGATCGGCTTGTGTGGGATATGGGGTTATCATTGCATTTTTGTAGAACAGGAAGATTTCGGGAGAAGTAAGAAATTACAGGTTGAGAGACAGAGAGTGAAGTGTTGGAGGATAGAGTCAAGAGGACATGTGGTAGGGGAGATAGCAATGAGAAGTGCAGAGATTCACACATCTTCTTTGGAAATTGGGGATGAACCAATTAGGGTAGAAGAAGAATCCATGCAAATGGTTGAGCGCCTAGGAGAAAGAGAGACTTAGGTTATTTCTATGAGTAGAAAACTTAAAAACCAGGTGTAAGCAGTAAAGTTAGTATACGTAGATGTTGAAATTTACATTTTCTAGTGTTTATACATTACTGAAATCCTTCATTTTCCTTATTAATATTCTAGCTTTCCTCTCCACTATTTGCAAATTCCATTTTCCAATTCCATAACACTTTTCTTGAAAGCCACTGACCAAAGTTAAACTTCATATTCATGGCTGAGTCCTATGATTGATTTAAGGAGAAGCAAACTTGTATATTTTCACAAGAATAAATTGTTCCTTTTGTACCCGCTGACTAACAATGCATGTTATTACTCATTTAGGGTATAAGGTCCTTGCTATGTCTCACTACATAGTGAAATTTACCTACGTTGATTTTTGTCTGGTAGTTTTTTACAGATTAGCTTAACTGATCTAAATGTAAAAAGAATTTAAAATTTTATAAATGGTCTTATAATGTACAGAGAAGTGGATAGACCCTTTGCTAAACTATCTACCACTTTTCTCCAACTCAAAAGTCCTCATTTAGAAAGCCCTCAGATCGTATTGAAGTGAGATCAAAGTGACACTTTTTACTGCAAATGAAAAGAATAAGCAGTTGAATAAAAATAGAGTAAAACCAGTAATTTTTTTGTAAATGGAAACCTATGGGATTCGCCTGTTTAAACCTGTCGAACAATAGCAACAAAAATCTGGGCTTTATGCCTACTTTTCGCAGCTGTTCGGCGTTATTATTAATTATTATTAATCTTTGTTTATAAAGCGCCAGCATAAGCTGCAGCGCTGTACAATGGGCACAGTATAGACAGGGTTACAATACATTGAACAACATTTGACAAACCAGTACAGGAGGAGACAAGGGCCCTATTCCCATGGGAACTCACAATCAAGAAGAGTTGGGGCTGGAAACAGGAGGAGAGGACTACTAGGTGAGACTGATAGACTGCTAGGTGATAGTGATGGACTGGTTGCGTCAGTGAGTCGTGTGGTAGGTTTCCCTAAATAGGAATGTCTTAAGGGAGCGTTTGAAGGAAGGGAAACTATGGGAAAGTCTGACCGTACGAGGGAGAGTGTTCCAGAGGATGGGAGCTGTGCATGAGAAATTCTGCAGTATAACATGGGAAGAGGTGGTGCAGGGAGAAGCTAGGCGCAGGTCACTGTTTGATCTTAGGCAGCGGGCTGGGGTGTATTTGGTGATTAGTGAGGACAGATAGTGGGGAGCTGAGTTAGTGAGAGCTTTGTAGGTCAGGGTAAGGATTTTTAATTTAAGTCTGCAGTGGATGGGGAACCAGTGAAGGGATTCGCAGAGACTGAGCGGCGGGTGAGGTGGATGAGCCTGGCAGAGGCATTCAGAATGGATTGTAGGGGGAAGAGAGGGGGAGGCCAGATAAGAGATTATTACAATAGTCAAATCGGGAGATTACAAGGGCGTGGATGAGTTGTTTTGTGGTGTCAGCTGTATGAAATGGCGAGAATTCTGGAAATATTGCGTAGTTGGTAGCGGTAGGAGGAAAGAGACTGGATGTGGGGGATGAAGGAAAGAGCTGAGTCAAGTGTAACTGTCACCTCCGAATAGATTAAACATTACTTCTCTATGGAAAATTTCACTGCTACCGATTTGCACTGTATTTTGCTGGCAATTTGCTAATATTTGGCAAATTGCTAGCTTTCTGAATAGCCGAATTGCCACGAAATTGCACTGTACAGGGAAATTCACCATTTGGTTCAATTCAGCGGCCAATTCGGCTCTCTTTGAAAAACCCCTTCTGAGGTCTTCAGGCTAAATGAGCAGGAAAGTCTTGAAAATATTTAACTATTTAACTCTTTCTATTAGCCTATCAATTCATTTTAACCTATGGGTTAAAAAGCCTTGTTACTTTAAAATAAGGTTAGGAAACCTAAAATTTCATCCAAAAAATGCCTACAAAATCATAAAAATTAAATGATTAAAGACACTTTCATTCTATTGGTAGTAATCTACTTCCCATTCTTAAATAAGCAATAAAAAATGAAATCACCCAAATCGATCCGAATCACCGAATTGATCCGAATCAATCCGCACTGAACCGAAACAAATACTGTCCGAAATGACCCGAAACTAAAAAAAAAGACCCAAAAAAAGCAACGAAACTAAACAAAAAAAAAGTCATGCACATCCCTAATGCTGGAGTCCGAGGCCCTCGGGGGGGGGCAGAAAATGAGAAGAATAACTCCCTCTGTAATGCTGCAAATGCCTGCAGGTCGCGAATGTCATGCAGGGCCTGGAATCAGCTCCCTGAATCAAAATGCAGGGCATCCGGGACCCTGCAGAAGTAAGCCTCATCTCAGTCCGAACCCTAGTGTGTCACTAGGTAGAGGCATGCTGGGAGAGAGGGGGGGCTGAGCTTCACAGCAGTAAGGGAGAATGCAAGGGAAGGGAGGGGACATTAGGCTGACTCAGTCCGACCCCTTTACCATTCCACCTCTGGTATTTAACCCCCTGCATCCCTGCCCCAGCGTCTGCAGGGTTCACCAGCTTTCACATGGACCTGAGCAATCCCTCCTATCATTTAACCCCTGCATCCCTATTGCTGTCTTTAAGGCTCACCAGCAGCCTTCACATGGACCCTGAGCCATCCCTCCTATCATTTAACCCCCTGCATCCCTGCACTAACATCTCTAGGGCTCAGTCATCAAATAGACCCTGAGCCAACCCTTCTGTCATTTAACCCCCTGAATTCCTGGACTACTATCTTCACTCTGTAGGGAATACCACCCTGTACTTGAAAGAGGAGGGATGGCAAAACAGGAAATCTTTTGCGTTTTGGCAGCAGGGCAGGGGTTAAATGAAAGATATGGCTCAGGGTCCATATAAAGGCTAGTGAGCCCAGGCTGCACACAGCAGTACAGGGATGCTAGGCTTTAAATCAAAGTTGAGAGGAGGGCCATTTAACCCTTTGCATCCTTATTCTGCTGTGTATGGCCAGGTCAAAACCTTCACACACACCCTGAACCTTAACCCCTTCACTACTGATATCGAGATATCTCTGGCTTCAAAGGCACCATGTGGTGCGCCGATATTGAGATATCTATATATGCTAATCTGCAGCCCAATAGCAAATGAAATTTGTTTGCTGCAAACACATTTTGTTAACTTTTGGGCTGCAGAAGGTGCCCCCGAAGTTTTAGCCGTGTGGGCATAATACCCAAAGAGCTAAAACTGTAAAATCAGCAGCTGAAAGCTCTGAAATATCGGGCTTTCAGATGTTGTCAGCAGCCGATGCAGGAAGAAATATAAAAAAATAGATCTGCTGTTAAAACCTCTGTAACTCAATTTCGCAGTAGATGGCGCCATCTACTCGCCAAATAGGTTATTTACAGTAATAGTATTATTGTACAATTTATTAAAAATTATTTTTCAAATTTTTGGAAAATCACTTAGTCGTGAAAAAACATATATAACTTTTTATTTTTTTTAATTACACAATTGCAGTAAATGATTTGTTTTTGTTTTTCCCCACAATCAGCTTTTGGAGTTACAAATTCGCCAAACACCAGAAAAAAAAATTAACCCTAGACATTCTGTTTCAAATATGGAAGGAATCTGATACGCTCATACACAGTACACATTACAATGAATTATATTGCTGTGGAGCTCTGTGATACACTCATACACAGTGCACATTACTCTGAGTTTTATTACAGGGGAGCTCTGTGATACATCGTCGCTCATACACAGCGCACAATGCTGTGAGGGCTACATTACAATCTTCCCGCTAAAACGGGAGCGCAAGGGAGAAAAAACTGCGCCCGCGGTTTTCTCCCTAGCGCCCCCGTTTTAACGGGAGATTACAATGCAGGCGCTTAAAAAGCTGCATGCATTGTTAGCAAGTGCTTTGCCCCAGGATGCTCGCGGCAGCACTAAGAGCCTCCGCGACCATACACTTGATGGAGTCCATAGGACTCCATTGAGTTTCACCCTGACGGTCACATGACCTGCCACGAGATACGGCAGGTCAGCGAAGTGATCTGCAGGGAGAGACTGGGGACTTTTTCCCTCAGTCTCTCCCTCGGTTCCCGGCGACAGAGGAGGCGGACGGATTGGAAGTGAGTATCTGACATTTTTTTTTAAATTGGCTGGTGCTAATGGATTCTGCACCACCGGAATCCGTTAGCACCAGGTCCAGGCTGTCGTTAACTTTTTGCTAACCACAGACGTATGTTAATCAACGTTAGGAGCAGAGGGACTCGGGGGGAAAAAAGTCCCTCCGTGATCACTCCACGGACCTGCAGGATCGAAAGACAAGATCCTGCAGGTCAGCTGACCTGGCAGCACAAACCTCCATGGAGTCCTATGCATACCCGGGGCGACATGTTAGCGCTGCCTCGAGTATCCAGGACCTTAGCGCTGCATTATAGGGTAACCTGCCGAATCAGCGCCTGCCCTGTAATATGGAGCTAAAACGGGGACACCTGCAGTCTTAGGTTTTCCACCTTAGCATCCTCATTTGAGCGGTACATATGTAATATGGCCCTATGTGTGCTCACTCTATACAAACCAAAATCATTTATATAAGTGTATAAGACAAAAATAACAAAGTACAGTAAAACCTTGGATTGAGAGTAACTTGGTTTGAGAGCGTTTTGCATAAGAACAACAATTTTTTATAAATTTTGACTTGATATACAAGCGATGTCAAAGTACGTACACTTTGTCTGCCAAGCGTCACGTCACAACTGAGGCCGTGGTCACCTTTCCTCCCTGTGTCCGTGGCAGCATTCTGGCAGCTTGATGGGGAGGGCCACACGGTGTAACATGTGTAATAGTATCACACATGACACCGGATGTGCTGAAACCCTCCCAACAGATATCAGTGATCCCGTTAGTGATAAACGTCACAATAACCCTCCTCTCCCCTCTCTCCCTCCAGCCACAATTCTTCTCAAAGGCAGTGTGCAGGTTTATTTGTTTTATTTTTACTTTATACTGTACAGTATTTTGTATTGCTGTAATCATTGTCATATGAATAAATGGTTGTGGAACCAATCGTTAGAGTTTCCATTATTTCTTATGGAGAAATTTGCTTTGATATAAGAGTGCTTTGGATTACAAGCAAGCTTCCGGAATGAATTATGCTCGCAGTCCAAGGTATTACTGTACAAACTAAATTACAACTGCAAAAGTATCTAGGAATATTTGAAATCTGTGTTTATGTAGTCATTGTTAGTTTTTTTAAATTGTTTTAACTTTTACATTATGAAATACATTTATATGTTTATGCCCTGTATTAGGCATTCATTATAAATTTAATTCCAAGCACATCATTAGGTGCCAGAAGGCATTGTTCTTAAAGATGTTTATAAAAATAATGTATGTGTTTTCCCCCCATAGATTTCAACACAGCCTGTCACTCAAGAATCCAATAGAAAGGACTTTGAAAACTACCAACCATTTCAAAATTCAACACGTAATTATGATGACTCCTTCTTTGAGGATCAGGTGCACCACCGTCCTCCTGCCAGCGAATACAATATGCATCTGGGACTGAAGTCAACTGGCAACTATGTTGACTTTTATTCTGCTGCTCGTCCCTATAGTGAACTGAATTATGAAACAAGCCACTATCCAGCCTCTCCAGACTCCTGGGTTTGAGACTTGATCATAAGAGAAAGATCCAGCCTCTCCAGACTCCTGGATTTGAGACTTGATCATGACAAAATGATCCAGGAAACTGTGCATGTGCATGCATACCACAAGACATTTTCTCCTTGCAAATTTAGTTTGTTAAGCCTGTTCCTTAGAAAGGCCCTAAATACCATTGTGGAAAAATTGATTACGGTGTTTTAGAAGGCTGGTGTTGTGGAAACTAATATTTTATTAAAAAAAAACTAATAAGAGTCTTAAGAAAGACGTTATCATTATTGATTGTAGAGGAGCTTCAAGACTGGACTGAAGCATGGTCATTTAATAAAGCATGGTAGAAATCCCATGTGTTAACTGAATAACCATACACCAATAGCATCTCTGTGCTTTAGTAATTGACCTCAAGGTTTGCAGATAAATAGTCAATAATGCAATGTGTTTGGAGTTGGCAGAAGAGGTCATATCAGATGATAAGTTAAGCACAAGACTTTAGTTTACACTATTTAAGGGGAACGGCATCTCACATTTTGTTTACTATCTTCATCCATTGTGAATCTAGGCTTCAAGTTGCATTTGAGGTTTCCTCTGTACAGCAAGATGTATCTTGCTACTTGTTAATGCTTTGTTGTAAAGTATTTGATGTACATTACAGATAACAAGGAGTGCATTGTGTATATTACACCAATGCCACAGTGTTTCTTCATCATCAGTGGTTCTAAATATTGCTTCAATTTCAAAATTTGAAAAGATGTATCGGATTTCAATATATTTTGTTCTCCCCCACCCAAGTAAGTTTTGACAATGACAACCACAATAACAAAAAAAAAAGAAAGAAAACGACTAAATAATATTTAGCAGTATTGTTCGTTCTGATATGTGAGTTTGTTTGTGGCAACTAAACAAAGCATTGAGCAGTTTCTGAGAATTAACATATACCATTCCACACCTCTTGTCAACAAAGTGCTTTTTCACTGCCTAAAATTTTACATGTAGATATTTGAAATAGATTTTTTTTCATTTTTACCAGTTTTCTTTATGATGATACAGTGTTAACAGAAAATAAATTATGATTGATCTGTCATCCATATTTGCTAAACATGTCTATTTCCAAAAACAAAACCTAAAAAAAAATCTCTCACAACATTCATATTTGTGTTCATGTGTGTGGATGTTTCCATGTATGTATAATAATTATTTCTTGTGTGTGTGTGAAAGTTTTCCCTGTACTTTGAATGATAATTTTATCTGCAAATCTCAGAGATACTGTGTAACTGTATACAGGATTTGCAACAAAAGCCTTCAGTTATGAAGTTCTGACATACTAAGTGTTCTAAAGAAAATGATATGTCAACTTGCTAAGTACAGTACATTATGTATATTGCCGAGTTGACTCAAGACAAAACCCTCTATTCTTGAGCAACGGTTTCTGTACTTATGCTTGTAGTCCACTACCATGTGCCTTAGAGCTGTAGGTATGCCAAACACTCGTTGTCTTCTTTACTTATCTTGAAATTAATTTGCCAAAGTTATCATGTCACTCAACTGGTTATACTTACAACATTTCTCTTGTTCTAATGTTGAAAAGGACTTACTTAATGCACCAAAAGAAGTCATAGCGTATAAAGTCAGCTTTATAAAGCTTTTAATTGAAAGGTCAACATCATCAATCTACTGAACAAACCTCGATAAGTAAGTCCATAATGTTCTGGAAGAAAAAAAGAATACTTAAAACGATTATATAATTAGATTTTGTTCAAAAAGTGCTGTATTCTGTCATATATATACAGTGTGTTTAGTTATAGCAAGTGAAAACTAGTATTTTCTTCATGTTTATAAAAATATTCAAATTGTTTGTTAAATATAAATCATTTTCTGTGTATATTTAAAAATTATGATGAGGTTTGGGGTGCTTTCTCAAGAGTTAAGATTTAAATATTCAAAATACATATAAAAAATTGGGTATTTTACAATTTAGTTTTTCATATTTGAAATCAGAAACGGCAGGCTATCTAACGCATTTTAGAACACAGTGGATACATTGAACTTTGTTTATATACTTTTTTATAGATTGTTTTTTGCACAGAAGCTCATTATTTTCACGGTGGTTCAGTTGTACTTGAAATGTTTTATAACAGTATGCCAGCTCCCAGGTTTTTTTTTCTTATCGCTAAACAGAGGAATGGGATTAAAAATACTATGTGTTTTAAAATAAGCAAGGTGGAGATAAATCTATTTTGGCCTTTCTTTTACTAATTCAGATTTTAAAAGCTGGTCTCAGTTCAGTGATCAAACCTTGAAGTGTGCATCAGTCATCCATAGCTGTCCTGATTACGGCATCTCAAAGAGGTTTATTTGTGAATTTGGAATTAGCTTAAGTTCACTGCCGCGATAATTGTAAAACGTGATATGCAGTCATAATTATATAATTTGAGCTAAGAGGAATCATTCATTACATCTGGTCAATGTAGAGAGATTAACTCTAATTTTGTTCACTTTCATTAATTCTAGAGCAAAATAAATCAGACAAGATTTATTTGCAAAAAGCATTTGTCTAAACAAACCCCTATCATTGTGATCCCATGTAATCAAATTCTAATTGAAGAACATAACATTGAAGTCATTATGGAAATCCATACATCTGATAACTCTGACTTCAGCTATATTCTCTCATTTATTCATTTTGTGGGGTTCATTGCTCGTGGTGTGTGATTATAGGCACTTTTAAACTGATAATACAATTAATTATATTTCCTATTAAAACAAGGATGTTCGTTAAACATATTTTAATGTCCATTTCTAAATACATCTAAGTCATATCATTAATCACCATTATATAGTTTACAGTTCAGTGGTTTTTCATTTATATTTGTATTTCTGTCTTCTAATGAACAAGCACATCTTTGCTGTCTAATCATCATTATACTTATTAATAGGATGAATAATAACATTATTTCATGATTTTTTACTTTTTACTATGCTTGAGCATCATAACAGAAATCCCATGATCTTCCATCTTTGGCTGCCAGAGACATAGATATCTATCTATCTATCTATCTATCAGGATCATTTGAAATATATATACACTACTGAAGGTGCCCATGTTGTGAGACAGACACTACTCACAGTGAACGGGTACTTACGCATTCGCTATTTTCCTTAATTGGCTTTTCTATGGGGATAATTAGTTCTCTCACCAGTGTAAAAACATAAAAGCGTGGCTACCACAGTGGGAGCAAATCTGTCGTTTGGTATTCTTCTGGGTTCTCCATCAAAGGATCCGCTGTCCCATACCAGACTTGCACAAAAACAATCGGTCACATTAAAGTAACCAAAAATAAGAAATCTTCATTCAACGGCAAAGGGGCTAAAATAGCGATGTTTCGGCTCTAGGCCTTAGTCATGCAAATTCCAGCTTCTAGTGAGAAAAAAGAGGTTTGTGAGGGTCCTGAGGACGAGCACTGGCACTAGTGGCCTGCTCTACGGTGCGGCCCGCTCAGGTCTCTCAGGGTTTTTGCTCGATTGTGTCATTACAGGGACGAATGCTCCATATGTAAATCAGCCTGCTCTCATCCATAAAGGGTGGCCAGTACTGATTGCCAAGGACATCATCCCTGTACGAGAGGTGCAGCAACCCCCGATGATTGTTTTGGCCTTGTTAGGCCTTGTCAGGAGGGTATAGCTGACACCCCACTAGGCACCTCGAGCAAGGGGTCCACGTCTGGATTACCCTGTATACTTGTAGTGAGAAAAAAGAGGTTTGTGAGTGTCCTGAGGACGAGCAGCGGCACTAGTGGCCTGCTCTACGGTGGGGCCTTTTATATACAATAAAAACAATCCAATGTCCTAATTGGTAGGTGAGGTTGCAATAGTTAACTCAATGTTCAAACAATTATATACTAAATCTGTCTAATCCATTATAGCAAGTAGATATCTCTTTCAATGCATATAAATACATCTCACTGGAACATGTATAAATCAATACCTCTCATAGAAACATGTCTAGATTGAACTACTTATTAAGGCCTCATGGCCACAAGGTATTCAATTTAAAGATCCATTCTTTTTCTTTCTTTCTTTTTTAACAATACAACCCGATCTCCATTTCGTCTTAAATGTGGCACCCAATCAATCACCTGAAAACGAAGTTGTGAGACTGAATGATTTTCCTTTTGAAAATGTTTGGTACCGGTAAATCCACTTTACCCGTATAGATAGTGGATTTTTGTTGAGTTATTCTGTTATTTTTCTGGTTGTTTCACCCACATATAAAAGTCCACAGGGACACTTAATTTAATAAATGACAAAAATACTGTCACACATAAAAAAAGCAATTCATTTTAAGTTTTAAAGCAGCTACATGCTAAACAAGGATACAGTATGTTCCATTTCTCTTCTCTCCTAAAAAAAGTCTGAGCCCTATCACCTGGTGTGAGCTAACCCTACCGTTGGCATGTTTACGCGTTAGCACCAGGTAAATTCAGTCCAGCGCCTGACCAACAGATCGTTTGCCTCTCACTACAAACGGCACTTAGCGTGCGGTAATTTCTGATTCGTTGCGCAAGTTTACTGTACTTGCCGCATCCTATACTTAACATGGACAGTGCTAGAGATCATTTGTGCTATTGTAACCAACAGTTCATTTGATCCTGTGCTAATTTCTACACGGACACTAATCAAAAAGATTTACCTGTTGCTCAACCCTAGTGCTAACTGACGAAAAAGGGAAAAAAGGGGGGGGGGAAGTGAAAGTGAAAGATCCTTGCCCAAAATTAACAGGCAATTAACAGGCAAGTGAAAAGAATGCAGCACAGGTGTTCTCTTGGCCTCATACACCATAGCAATGGATCTGGCCAGCAATGTCACTGCTGTTGCAGTAGGCTCTATTATGATATATATGTATAATTTATGCACATGTATCCTAATTCTAATATATTGCCTAATTTTAAACATTTTATGCTGGGGGTTATTCATAGTATGTAAGTGGTTGAGTATTAGGGTGACTTTATGGACCATGTTGAAAGGGACACAAGGATACATTTTTCCCTGAAACATGTATTATACAGTCAGGTCCAGAAATATTGGGACATCGACACAATTCTAACATCTTTGGCTCTAAACACCACCACAATGGAGTTGGAATGAAACAAACACAATGTGCTTTAACTGCAGACGGTCAGCTTTAATTTGAGGGTATGTACATCCAACTCAGGTGAACGGTGTAGGACTTACAGCAGTTTGCAGATGTGCCTCCCACTTGTTAAGGGACCAAAAGTAATGGGACAGAATAATAATCATAAATCAAACTTTCCCTTCTTAATACTTGGTTGCAAATCCTTTGCAGTCAATCACAGCCTGAAGTCTGGAACGCATAGACATCACCAGACGCTGGGTTTCATCCCTGGTGATGCTCTACCAGGCCTCTACTGCAACTGTCTTCAGTTCCTGCTTGTTCTTGGGGCACTTTCCCTTCAGTTTTGTCTTAAGCAAGTGAAATGCATGCTCAATGGGATTCAGGTCAGGTGATTGACTTGGCCATTGCATAACATTCCACTTCTGTCCCTTCAAAAACTCTTTGGTTGCTTTTGCAGTATGCTTTGGGTCATTGTCCATCTGCACTGTGAAGCGCCGTCCAATGAGTTCTGCAGCATTTGGCTGAATGTGAGCAGATAATATTGCCCGAAAAACACTTCAGAATTCATCCTGCTGCTTTTGTCAGCAGTCACATCATCAATAAATACAAGAGAACCAGTTCCATTGGCAGCCATACATGCTCACGCCATGACACTACCACCACCATGCTTCACTGACGAGGTGGTATGCTTAGGATCATGAGCAGTTCCTTTTCTTCTCCATACTCTTCTCTTCCCATCACTCTGGTACAAGTTGATCTTGTTCTCTTCTGTCGATAATATCTTGTTTCAGAACTGTGAAGGCTTTGTTAGGTGTTGTTCGGCAAATTCTAATCTGGCCTTCCTGTTTTTTGAGGTTTACCAATGGTTTACATCTTGTGTTGAACCCTCTGTATTTACTCTGGTGAAGTCTTCTCTTGATTGTTGACTTTGACACACATACACCTAACTCCTGGAGAGTGTTCTTGATCTGGCCAACTGTTGTGAAGGGTGTTTTCTTCACCAGGGAAAGAATTCTTCGGTCATCCACCACAGTTGTTTTCCGTGGTCTCCCCAGTCTTTTGGTGTTGCTGAGCTTACTGGTGCGTTCCTTCTTTTTGAGATTGTTCCAAACAGTTGTTTTGGCCACGCCTAATGTTCTTGCTATCTCTCTTATGGGTTTGTTTTGTTTCTTCAGCCTAATGATGGCTTGCTTCACTGGTAGTGATAGCTCTTTGGATCTCATCTTGGAGTTGACAGCAACAGATTCCAAATGCAAATAGCACACTTGAAATGAACTCTGGGCCTTTTATCTGCACATTGTAATTGGGGTAATGAGGGAATATCACACACCTGGCCATGGAACAGCTGAGAAGCCGATTGTCCCATTACTTTTGGTCCCTTAACAAGTGGGAGGCACATCTGCAAACTGCTGTAAGTCCTACACCGTTCACCTGAGTTGGATGTACATACCCTCAAATTAAAGCTGACAGTCTGCAGTTAAATCACATTGTGCTTGTTTCATTCCAACTCCATTGTGGTGGTGTATAGAGCTAAAGATGTTAGAATTGTGTCGATGTCCCAATATTTCTGGACCTGACTGTATATATGCTGTAGCAGCGAAATTATTGTTGCTCACCTGGTCTTCCTTTTGGATTTATTAAATGCATTGTAATGATTCTACATGCTGTTGGGTGGCATTTATCATGCAATGCCCATCAGCCTTAATTAATATATGTGTACATATAAACATGGATGATATGGTCACCTTGGAGGATTTTAATAATGCAGGGTTGTGAGGGCTCTTTGCTGGACGTGTTCATAATTATTCAAGCTTGTGAGGGCAGAGGATAGGTATGGCCAGGCACTCTGCATTGACAAAAAACAGTTCTATCCTACTCAACCACATTAGCGTTGGATCTCAGCCCACGTCTTAGCGTTTTCCTAGTGTGCGCTAATTAATCTTGTATACCGACTACCTCGGACAAGGTGATCTGTTGATGGGTAGTCAGGCGCTACCTTTTAGCTAGTCGAGCTAGATTTTTCCGTTAGTGATAGCGTTTTAGCTCACACCAGGTGATAGGGCACTTTGTTTTTGATTTTTAAGCTAGCCTAGGTCTGCCATAACCAAATAGTATCTAAAGTTCTTATCTCTATTATATGAAAATAGAGGTGGTGTTTTGAATTCCTACACCCCAGGAAATCCCTTATTTAATATTTTACCTGTGAATTATTGCATACCCATACTTGCTCTACTAAAGATCTTTGTAAATGCGATCCTGTCCAATTTGTTGTCATTGAACTGCTCGCTGGGGGCAACTGACTGTGCACGATTTACAGTCAATGCCCTCTCCTTTTCATCATCTAACTATTTAGATACACAGTATCCAAAAATGTCTCCCAGTCTCATCTCGAGGTAATCAGGGTCCGATACATTCCGTACCACCCTAGTATATTGACGCCTTTGCAAAGATTGCAACATTCTTTCGGGTGAAAACTGGAGAAATGTAACAGGCTATTTCCATCTGTGGGTTTGACATACAAGTCACTTATGATCTTATTGACCGCCAGTTCCAATTTAAGGTCCAAAACATGTATGACCTTATCACTGTATACCATTGTAAATTGTATTGAGGGGTGTATCCTGTTCAACTCTTCATGGAATTGTATTCATTCCTCAATCTGGCCCCCCCATATGCCAAAGCTATCATCCGCTCATCAGGCCGCTCGCCTGTGAAACCACCAGAGCCGCGATCTCGCGAGATCGCGGAGTTAACTTCCGGGATCTTGCGAGAGCGTGGCTTGTGTGTGGTTCGCACGCAGGCGAACGGCAGAGCTTGATGCCGGCGGGCGCTCGCACAGTGAGAAGCACTCGGAGGGGCCTGGCCTGGCACTGCAGACGGCAGGAGACTGATTGGGACCACGTGAGTGAGCTGGGGGCAATATATATATAAAATGTGAGCTGGGCCTATATATATCCGTGTGAGCTGGGGGCAATATATATTCATGTGAGCTGGGGCATTATATATCCATGTAAGCTGGGGCAATATATATCCATGTGAGCTGGGGCACTATATATCCATGTGTGAGCTGGGCCTATATATATCCATGTGAGCTGGGTCAGTATATATCCATGTAAGCTGGGGCAATATATATCCATGTGAGCTGGGGCACTATATATACATATGTGAGCTGGGCCTATATATATCCATGTGAGCTGGGGCAGTATATATATCCATGTGAGCTAGGGCAGTGTATGTCCATGTGAGCTGAACCTATATATACCCATATGAGCTGGGGCAGTATATATCCATGTGAGCTGGGTACTATATATCCATGTGAGCTGGGGCAATATATATCCATGTGAGCCGGGCCTATATATATCCATGTGAGCCGGGCCTATATATATCCATGTGAGCTGGGCAATATATATCCATGTGAGCTGGGCCTATATATATCCATGTGAGCTGGGGCACTGTATATCCATGTGAGGAGCTGGGGCACTGTATATCCATGTGAGGAGCTGGGGCACTATATACCCATGTGAGGAGCTGGGGCACTATATACCCATGTGAGGAGCTGGGGTACTATATATCCATGTGAGCTGGGGCAATAATAGATATCCATGTGTGAGCTGGGGCAATATACTGTATATCCATGTGTGAGCTGGGCTGGGGCAATATATATAAAATGTGAGCTGGGGCAACATATCCATGTGAGCTGGGGCAATATATTACATGTGAGCTTGGTGGGGGGTACCCTGCGCCCCTGGTATGAAAAGGGATCACAGGGCTGCTCAGATGGGGTGCTATGTGTGTCCTGCCAGCATGGAAAGGGTGCAAAGGGCAGACCACACCTGGGTTACCCTACACTGCATAGCTTCAAGGGGTATGTTCTGGGAGGGGGGTACCCTGGGCCCCACGTATGGAAAGGGTTCGCAGGGCTCATGAGCCACATGAGGACAGACCCTGTGCAATGTTCTTGGGAGAGTGAGTGTAACGAGCACAGCTTGCGATTAGATGCATCTCTGCCTGTCACTACAAACCCAACACCAGCTCTTAACCAAAACTGGTAGAGTGCCCCCCAAACCTGTGTCTGGATCCGCCCCTGTCTGGGTATAAGGACTCTCTTCCAATGATTCTCTATTCCTCCTTCATTGGGGATGGATGTGTAGAGACTAACCACATCCCATGTGAATAGGATCTCAGAACCCTCCACATGGACATCTTCAATTCTTAAGACATCCGAAGTGTCCAAGATAAACGATCTACTTTGTTTTACGAAAGGCTGGAATACTTGATCTAAAAATATGGAAATAGGTTGCAATATGGATTCCATGCTGGTTACTATTGGTCTCCCTGGGGTATTTTTCAGGTTTTTGTGCACCTTAGGAAGCACATAGAAAAACTGGTAATATTGGGTTATCTTTTTTTAGATATTTCTTTAAAACCTCATCAATAACATCCTCCTCCCATGCTTCTTCCAAAACTCTCACCACCTCCCTTTCAAGTCTCATAACAGGTTCATAATCACTTTTTCGATAGGTATCCTCATCCGCTAGGTGTCTTAATTTCATCAACATATTTGGCCCTATCCATGACCAAGAGCGAGCCCCACTTGTCAGCAGGATTAATTATTATACTCTTATCATTCTGAAGATCTTTTAACAATTGACGCTCTATCTGCGACAGGTTGGCTCGCCTGCAGTCATGGAAACCAGAATTATTTTTTAATGAACTCAATGAATGTGTCAACAATTGGCATAGAGGGAGGAGCACAGAATGTACATCTATAGGATGTATCTGACCCTGATAAGCTCGAGATGAGACTGGGAGAATGCAGAAGACATTTTTGGATAGTGCGTATCCAAATAAATTGCACAATTTACAGTCAATGCCCTCTCCTTTTCATCATCTAAGAGAGGCAATTGCCCCCAGGGATCAGTTCAATGACAACAAATTGGAACTTGTTTAACATGCAGCTGCTGTAATGCAGTGATTAAAGGAGACACTGTTGTCCACCGACATACAGGTCATTGATTTAAAATTAACAATTTTTTTTACTTGTGATAGTATTTTTGTCATTTATTTAATTATTTGTCTTTGTATGTGGGTGAAAATACAGAAAAATAAAAGGAATAATAATTCCACATAAATCCACTATCCATACGGGTAAAGTGGATTTACTGGAACCAGAACATTTTCAAAAGGAAAATCATTCAGTCTCACAACTTCATTTTCAGGTCATTGATTGGGTGCCATATTTATGATGGGGGAGGGGAGAGATCGGGTTGCCTTGTTAAAAGAAAAAGAAAAAGGGATCTTTAAATTGGATACCTTGTGGCAACGAGGCCTTAATCTAGACATGTTTCTATGAGAGGTATTGATTTATACATGTTCCAGTGAGATGCATTTATATGCATTGAAAGAGATATCTACTTGCTATAATGGATTAAATAGATTTAGTATATAATTGTTTAAACATTGAAAGAGTTAACTATTGCAACCCCACCTACCAATTAGAACATTGGATTGTTTTTATTGTATTTAAGAGGAGTAGTGAGAAGGTGGTATATGTATGACTAAGACCTAGAGCCGAAACGTCGCTCTTTTAGCCCCCTTGGGCGGTGAATAAAGATTTCCTTTTTTTGTTTTTGGTTACTTTGGTGTGGCCCACAATTTTTGTGCTAGTTCTCTCACCAGTTATCAGTCCATACTTAGGTCATTTTGATTTGGTTGTGAATGTCTCTTCTTCAGCTCAGGGACTCCCGAACTTGGAAGTCTATGACGCTTTTCTCTACAGTTGAACTCCTATGTAACTTACTGTATATAGCGTAAGAACCAGAAATTGCGCACCTCTATGGGACTTGCACTTTACATACGCAATTTCTGTAGCGCTTGTACAGAACAATGGATCAGCTGCGCATGTGTGCAAATCCAATCCAACAGCTGCCTTAGGCCACTCATTACAGCGGTTGGTCACAGAGAGTGTGACGTCGGCACGGTGTTTGCGACTGATCTAGTGACCAGCAGCTGGAAAATTCAAAAATCCTGGCTGGGTAACGCTGAGTGCGGTGGAGAAAAAAATTGCGCTTCACCCAGCGATATTGCCAGATCAGGGGAGCTGGGAAGGAGGGAGAATAAATCAAGTAAGTGGTCAAGATGAGTAGAGTGTCCTTAAAGTGATATATTTACCATAGCTATAATTGAGTAGACAATTTAAGACAAAGTGCAAAATTGCACATGATGTTAATTGGAAATGTAGGTGTTCTGGTTGAACTACCATTTTTCCTAGGAGTGTTCTGTATACTGATCATAGAACTTGTCGTAAAACAACACTTATTTTAATTACGGATGTCACATTGATTTGTGCCTTTTTTTTACAATCCAACAGTATATGTGTTTTTCAGATTGAATTAGATTAGGAAGTAAAATGTAATAAAATATCCTGTACAGCTCACACATACATTTGTCACTGCATTTCAAAATCTAAGGTACCAAATGATGCAAAGATTTAAATCATAATGATATACTACATTGTGGAATATGTTAACCCAACACGAGTAAACGCATAATATACAATAATAATATTCTTATTTCCATTAATTTCTCAAGGACAATATTTTTCCAGTTTCCGTGTGAGGCAATTTTTGGTATTTTTGTTCTATAGGGTTTACCATGATTGTTTTCTTTTTACTGCACCCATACATATTATATATTGATTTTTAGTACACAGTTACAGTTACACAAAAAGGACTAGCATAATCCCTAATAAAATTTCTACTCAATAAAAATGAGCGAGAAGATGTAACACAATTGTGCATAAAACAAGGCATGACTCCTATAGGAACTGGTCTAGTCATGGCTCACAAGATAATATTAAAACCAAGTGTTAATAGCTGTCTGACCACTGATACAATCTCGCTGAGGGATCTTACAGTGTAACCCAAGCTAGAACTGCCACTTCACCTGCAAAAAGTAGGCAGATTTGTAGATATTCATGAGAAATCCTAATCATGCCAAACCCAGTTTATGGCTTTTTGGAGTGTCACAGCTAACACCTGACCACCAACATGTGTCTTTGGAGTTCATACTTCCTCAGAGACAGTCGTTCTAGACAGTGTGGCCTAAATTCCATTGCTGACGCTAACATGAAGATGGCAAGCAGGAAAATCTGCACTTGCAGATTTTCCCTTGCTGTCTGCATGTTAATGTCGAATTTCAGGGAAGATGTTATCTCAGCACTTCACCCCGGAACGCAGCACTAACTGTGAATAGCGCCACTGCGAATATCAACTCCTGGATTCTATAGGACTCCATGGAGACTTGCGCTTCTGCGACGCAAGCTCTGCATGACCTCGCTCTTGTGAGATCACACAGCACTGTGGAGTGACCGCAGAGGTAGACTAGAAGCTATTTGTTCCCAGTCTCACTCTATCTGCTCCTGGTGAGAAGAAGTGGCGGATGTGAGGTATGTATATATTATTTTTAGGTGGTTTTTCTAGAGCGTGTTAAATGATTTTACATTTGCTGAATCATTTTGCATCAGCTTTTAGAAGTTGTTAAAATTTTGGCTTTTGCGTCTCAAAGGTAAATTGCCCCAGCACTGTAATACCTCACTTATTGAAACACTAAAAATAGATTGCGCTTCCCATGTTAAGATAGGCTATGCTCACACAAGCTGCAAGGCGCAAAACCTTTTCACCTGACTGTAACGTCAAGAACGGAATATCAATGCCAGACGTTAAACTTACTTCGCCTAGCATCAACGATTACATATCGAGATGCAACATTAGCATCAAGTAAGGATTAGAGCCCTGACAGGGGTAGCAAGTTCCCACAGCAAAATGGGGAGAGACAGTTATGTCATTGGAGCACTTTTCTAACTATCATAACGCAGACTTACTGCTAGATTGTAATATCATATTATGCACTATAGCTTCATTCCAGTCCTTGTTTTATGAAGAATACATTGTGTTACGTCTTCTGTTGCGTGCTCATTTTTGGTATGTGGAACTTTGCACTATGTTCATCTTTTTAGGAGCTAAATGCACTTCTGTTCTTTACACATGCTATACTGCATGTATTCAGTAAGCTAAGTGGTCTTTTATTATACGTTTCTATGATTTTAGTAGACAAACAGGGTTTTTGGAGACATCCCAAGTACACTTAATTCCACGTACACATAATTTCACAATAACAATAAAATGTTAAATAATGTGATATACAAATTTAAAATTGCAATTATATTTAGAATCAAAATGTTGCAACAAAAGAGAAATAATTAATGAATGGATCTACAATAGCTCTTTTATTAGGGGTTTATTAGAGGTTATTCACTAACCTCCGAATTGGCCCCAAATTACAATCAATGGTGAATTTCTCCATTCAGTGCAATTTGGGGCCAATTTGTCTATTTACTAAGCTGTCACTTGGCCAAATACAGGAGGACTGACAGCGTAATACTATCGCTGCAATTCGGCAGCTTTCAGCAGCACCGAAATTGTCCAATAGAAGACTTTCAGGTCTTTATTTTACAGAACGCCAAATTGCACCAAAATTGCCCTGGTTTTTGATGTTTCAATTCAATAGGTTTAACCCCTTCACTGCTGAGCCATGTCACTCCTGTGTGCTGAACTCATTTTGACCATTTTGTGCTCATCATGTATAAGCACAATTTGAAGTCATGTTTTATTACAGGACCCAGACATTATATTTCCTTATTTTCATCAGACTCAGCAGATTCTAAATCTATTTCTATGTGTATACATCTCGTCCCGTCCTATTAGAATGCTATAACAAATAATTTTAAAAGAAAAATAAAATTTCCATTCAGATTTCAATCAATTACAGCATGTCATTTTTTTTTCACATTTCGTCATTCAAATTTAAGGTTATATATTTTATGGGGCACTCATGTTTAAAAAAAAAAGTATAAATGATAACCTGGTTCTGCATTTTTCGGAGAAAATACACAATTTTAACTAAAACTGAAAAAAATGAAAATGTCCGCTTGTATTTTGGAGGATTACGTTTTATGAATAATATGACTATTTATAAACACTGAACTTGCTTCCAGCGTGGGAAATGAGAAGGTGAGTAATGGCAGTGGTATTGCTCATGTTATACATGACAAATGGACAATGCCATTGCCTTGGAACAAAAAAATTCAAAATAAAAATAAATAAAAAATTTTTTTGAGGTTTTTTTGTTTTTAGATGGTCATGTTTGGTATCATTAGAAAGGCCAGACTCTGCTCTGTCCAATGACATCTAACGTGGCTTTGTGGGTTGTGAAGAATGGAAATACAGGGGTCCAAAGTACCCCACTCTCCTCTCAGTGGTCCAGAGGCCTGTGTATTAGATGAACCAATCTGTAATAGCGCTTTGCTCTATTTCCTCCACATTTTTTCCTGGCATGGGAAATGAGAAGGTGAGTTAGGGCAGTGATATTGTTTGCTTTAAAAGTAAAAGCACCTAATGCCGCTACGTTAGAAATGAGAAAAAGAAAGGTAAATTTTGCATTTTTTTTTAGTTTTGCTTGTTAAGTAGGTCACATTTGGTATTGTTGGAAAAGCCAGACTCTGACCTTTCCAATGACACTTCGTTTGACCCTGTGTGGTGTAAAAATCAGAGACACACCAAAGAACCCCCGGCAATAACGCATTGTGCCCTTGACTCCACACTTGCTGGCATCATGGGAAATGAGAAGGTGAACTGGAGCAGCATCATTTTTCTTTCTTTCATTGACAAGTGGAAAATAGTGCTGCATTATAAAAAGAGAAAATATTTTATTTTTATTAATTTATTTTTTTAATTTTAACAAATAACCTGGTCATGTTTGGTATCATTGGAAAGGACATGCCCTGTCTTTTATGGTGGCTGAGATACAGGGGTCCAAATCACCCCTCAGTACTGCCGGTCAGTGATGATGTGTGATGGACATCCACCGCATGTTGCAGGGAAACACTAGGATGTCCCCCCCAAGACATCTACAGCCAAGGGTTAAACAATGGAATCCAATAGGTTTCAATGTAAAAAGTAATAACTTATAATTTTTTAAGTTTATTTTTATTATTTGCAAAAACCCTTTCTCTCTTTTTCTTTTTTAAAAGACCTTTTGGTATTTTCTGAATGACAATTTTGACATCCAAAACACTTAGGGCAATTTATATTCGACACATGCCGACACATCAGGCATTTAAGCACAACACAAACAGCCATGTCATGCATTTACACACATCACATGCAGACACAGTGAATACACACAAAGAATAAATACAGGTGGAGCATACTGCAGTATTCCTGATAAGCATACTAAACAATGAACACAAAAATAACAAAAGTATAAAAGAAAAAACCAAACAAATAATCTACCCCTCTCTGAAGAGAAATTTACCAGCTTGATAGTCCAATGGTACCTATTGTGTTCTCACTATAAATGCCTTTATAAAGGTATTATGTATTTGGAGTCAATAGAGTCTCGGATCAGTATATTCCCACTGTGGGCTCTATTCCTTTATTGGGGGTAAAATAGGGATGCTAATGGGGAAAACCTGTGCCTACAGCCTGCTCTGCAATATAGCGCTACCCTGGGGGATATTCGCTATAGTGCTTCCACGCCATAGAGATCACCTCCTGGAGTCCATAGGACTCCATGGAGGGTTGAGCTGCCGGGCCTCAAGCCCTGTGCTATCTTGCAGAATGATCGCGGAGGGAGGCTGGGGGCATTTTGTCCCCAGTCTCACTATGCTCCCGGCAGCCAGAAGCAGCAGATTGGGCTCAGTGGGATGAGAGGTGAGTGTCTGATTAATTGGGGGTTGGGCTTAGCTGGTGTTAACTGATTCTGAAAAAGCAAAGCACAGTAAGCTCACGCAGGGTAGCGCAATCACTGATGTGCAAACTGATTTATCACAGGTTTAGCCTTTTGGAATGTAGTATGGAGGGCATGCGTTAATGTCACTTATCCGGATGTTAATGCTTACTCACCTGAACTCACATGGGAACAGTGCCCTGAATGTTTTGTGTTTGATTATACTATTTGAAGATACGTGATTGGGTATATGCAGTTTTTTTTATATGCTTATCAAGAATACTGCAGTGCTCTCCACCTGTATTCATTTTGTGTGTATGCATATAATGATTCTGCATTTTCTTATAAAATGTTTCTATAAAGCATAAATAATTTTGTTCAGTGTACAATTTTTTATCCTCTTTTTAAGTGTTGCATGTTTACACACACACACTCAAATATGGGTGACTGAGCATATTGGGAGATGTAGTTCCCAAAACATCAGGGAGCCAAGGTTGCTGACCCCTGGTGTAGAGGAAGCCATCACCTGCTACAGACACCTGAGTTCTATGGTGTGCTTCCGTTACCCCTGCAGAATTACTGCCAATAGATCAATTTAGCCATCTTGCTGGGCCCTCTAGCAGCAGCAAACACAGCAAGCTCTATAGGCAGGCTTTTGTATTTGAATATATTTTCACCACTTGCTACAGGGGGAAGTGGTCTCCTGGTGGTAGCCTGGATGCAGTTGTCAGGGGCCCGGCCCCCTACAGCCTCTGAGCCCCATGCAACATTAATGGCTGTACCCCCCCCTGATTGCAGCCCTAGTATCTTAGTATCTGATTGCTGCCACATGCTGACCCAGCAAGCAGATACTAGCTTCAGTTAATGGGACAGGATGCCACACACTTTAGGCAAGCATAGAACATGGTTCAATTCAGACGAATCGTAGTGCGTACCTCAACTGCCAACAAGCACAGCTGAGTGTGATAATAAAACTAGCACCTTAACAAAGTGACTGTGTGCACATTGGATGATTTGCCAAGATTTCTTATTAATGAGGTCTATTTCCATAGACTGGTCGTTCTCATTTAAATAATCTGGGAAGTTGACTTGTAAATCAGCCTCCACAAAGGTGTTAATCAATTATATTCAATTTATACACAGTCTCTGTTTTGATATGCTATAAATTACATCACTGATCTGCATGGAGAGAACCTGTGGAGACATGGGTTCGATCCCAGCGAGCACCTCTCCAGTAAGTGTCCTTGGGCAAGACACCTAACGGTACAGACTCGCCACCCAGGACATACTTGAAAAAGAGAGAAATCTCAATGTATCCTTCCTGGTAAAATCCTTTCTCAAAAAAAAAAAAAAGAATTATTATTTATTATCTATTTTAGTTATGATCAAAAATTAGGATTTTTCATGTTTGAGTTTAAGGAATAAGGACAGGATGGAGCAGAGTGCTAAGGGCTGGAAAGGATCTGGTTGTCGGCAGGTTTGGGTGACTGTGAAAGGGTTTGCGTGGCCATGGACAAGTCTTGGATAGCTATGTATCAGGTTTGGGATGGCTATAGGTGGGGTTTGGCCGAACCATGATGATAGCTGGCAGTCCAGAGCCATAGTGACCCATTAGACCTTTTCCCAGTGTCTAAAATGGCCAGTCCGAGTCTTTTTTGATTGTCATATAACATTTATGCTATTATAACTCACTTACCACGTGCTCCTTCGAGATGACAATGGGCAGATGAGAATGAGAAAGTTGTTTCTGAAACAAGGCAGTTCATATTTCTATGCTAAATTCTGTAAAGGATACCACTTATTAAGGCAAATTAATTAATTGCAAAACAATCAAAAAACATTTATAAATCTGTGTGGATATCCTTGTATGTTCGCTGGTGAACACTGCTATACATCATCCCTTCATTTGGCTCACACAAAGCCTAAATCATCCATAGCCAATATCCTTAAAACCTTAAGAAGATTACTGGAAAATAGTGTTCAACAGGGTTTGATAGATATGATCCCTATAATTAGATTTAATTCCTTTAAAAACACAAATTAACTTCAAAACAAGCATATTTACAGTTAATTTGTCATCAGTATAATTATTATAATTACTTTAAAAATCAAATCTTTATCATTGCATTTCTGTAACAAGAATAAGTGGATTATGTGGGTTAGTTATGCTCTATTTCTGGTGCTCTTACATGTTTCAGAATATTTATCATCGTGCATCACATTTAGTGGATGGATTCTTTCCTTTTCAAGTAGAGACAATTTATATCAGAAATAGTGTTATGTTAGCTAGTGTATTTTGCTTAGATTTTATTATTTTGGTATGCTTTTGGTCAGTCTTAAAAATTGTCATTACATTTACACTGGTGTTATCATTTTGTATAGAAATACTAACCTTAGATCACAAGAATTTTATTTTTTTATACTGCAGTCTTTGTTTTCAGACTGTTAAATAAAATACATTTAGCCCCATATTTTAACATTCATTATAGTGTAACGAAGCAATGAGTGATATATAATCCGGAAAAATAAAAGTTGATGGATGTCTAATATCCACCAAAATTACAATAATTCTTTATTACAGGGCATGTTCTGGCTATGTGTGCCAAAAAATTAGAAACCTAGATACTGAAGCAGACAACTTCAACATTCAGTGAATGTAGCAAATATATGAAGAAAGGGATAGAAAGCAATTCTGCAATGGTGCCGATTCTCAGCCTGGGCAAGGGAATGGGTCATAGGCAAATTGATGGCTTGATTGGAGGCAAATTAATGAGTGGGCCATGGACAGATTTCTGGACTGTGTTCCATTGTATATTGATTTTAAGTGGGCCATGAGTGGGGATTGGGAAGACTGTGTGAAATGATTAACCCCTTCACTACCGAGATATCTTGACTTCAAAGGCACCATCTGGTGCCCGGATATCGAGATATCCTGATCTGCAGATCTGCAGCCCAAAAGCAAATGAAATTCGTGGGCATAATGCCCAAAGAGCTAAAACTGTGTAAAATCGACTAACTGAATGTCCTGACATCGGGCATTCAGCAGCCGATGCAGGGGAAAAAAATCAAGCTGCAGCTGTAACGGCTGTAACTCAGTTTGGCAGTAGATGGTGCCATCTACTAGCCAAATAGTTTTTTTGCAGTAAGAAATACAATGGGAATATTTCTTACTTTATAATGAATTAAAAATGATTTTACAAAAATCCACTGTTTTTTGACAATGTGTTTTTTGGAAAATCACGGTAGTGTAGCGACTAAAAGAGGGCCATGGCCGCAGGAATTAGAGCTCAGATTCATGCAACGACATTTGTCATATACTGTATATAAAGTTGTTTTTCTTTTTTTCTAGACCTGTTCCAATAATGAAGATTTTTTTTTATATTCACCCTCCAGCCTTGCCTTGCAATGTCTTTATTTTGGTTAATTGACAAGTTTGGTCCCATTGTGCATTTTCTTTTTGTGCTCCATGGCCAATCTGATGGTAGATATACAGTAGATTGTCTGTTTTTACCAAATCCTAGTGCCCAATTAGAGCAATAAACAAATAGGAGACAATGGACATTAAACCTGGAAAACACAGATACTGAAAAATTATGATAAAATCCTGGATTAAGGATGTGGAATTGGTTAAAATGTAATTAATGTGGTTTAATTATATGTAACAAAGTGCATGAACAGAGATGATAATGGGCAGAATCAGGCATCGATTTTGTTTCCATAACCACAAAGAGATAAAAGAACAATGTAAAGCTAAAAGAGAAATTATGAGGAAGGACACAACACCAAATCCAAGCAAGTCTGCTTCAAAGTAGCCTGAAGTCACTGCATGTACAGAAGTGCAGCATTCACACATAGTATATGATAGGCCAGTGTTCCTCAAACCTAGCCTCAGGGAGCATTTACAGGCCAGGTTCCCAGGTATCTGAAGTACAGTACAGGATGTGATATGATTTGCTGCTCAGTGATTGCAGTATTAGGGCTGTATTTCCCAATGTAATACTTAAAATCTGGCCTGTTTGTGCTCCCTTAGGACAGATTTGGGAAACTCTGAGAAAGGTGATCCAGTAAACTGGTAATTCATACTTGTCTGGAGAAACAATAAAAAGCCACTGTAATGCAGGCATTAGAAATTGGATCACACCCAATTGACCTGCAAATATGCAGATTTGCTATACAAAATAAGAGGTACTGGTTCCGAAGTATACTTAAATAAATTAAAATTAAACAGGTTTCTTAGCATTATTGGAGATTTTATTTAATCATTCATTTTCAATTATTTTCTGTTGGCAAGTTCTGAAGACTGACAGCATATTTTAAATTAACTTTAATATAATAAAACTATTGTCTTTTATATATATCACTGTTCATTTGGTATTAAAACATTCTAACTAGCTATATTTAGAATGACAGTAATTTCTGCACACTAAATGAATAACAGTTTCACCTATTTTCCTTTCTCAAAGTGAATTGTTTAATTATGCAGAGTACAGAACTCTTAATTGAGCAGAGAAATATTTTAGTGATTTATTTGTGGGCTTTACATAAGAAATTACTTTGACTATTAGTAAAATATATCTTATTTGATATATATGCATGAAAGGCTCATCTTCTCCAGATGGTCTGGGAGTTATTTTAAACACTTGGATTTTACAAATATTGTCTTATAATTTGATTTAAAAAAAAATAAAGTTTTCTAAGTTTCTAAAAGCAAAATTTAAAACTCCAAACGAAACTAGTCCATGACCAAGTATGTGTGAACTGTGATGTTGTTGACCTGTACTAGAGTAAAAGTTACTTCGTGAAGCTCTCTGTACCTTCCACTTGTAACAAGGTATATCAATGGTAGAAATAAAGGATAGTTGATAAAGTAGCAATAACTAAACTCCTCTAGATTACGCAATATCCATACATTCAATGTGAAAATTAAATGGTTTGTAATACAATTCAAGAAATGCGTAATTTATCAAAGGATATGTCTGATCACGCTTACGGTTTACAATACTGTATTAAATGTTAATAAATGGAATTAAAATATGCCACGGACTTATTTGGTGCAAAAAACAATAACAAGTATATATATTCGACCTTTGCGGTTGCTTTCGTTCAGTTCATGAAGTGAAACAGATTCTAAAAACAATAATCATCCTTAACCTCTCTAATAAAGAGCTTTGCATCTTTACTTTTCATGAGTGTTCACCTGAAATAGTTCACCCATTTCTTTTATTTAACAACTCATTAGACAGGTTGACATTCAATTAATAAAGTTATACATTTTTTGCAGAAATTGGCCACATAAATAATATACAAAAAAAGTACTAAATCACAATTACTACTGTAACTATCTAGTTTTAAAACACATATGATTTTTTTAAAATGTTTTAATGTGCTGTCTTGTGAAGGGCAAACAACAAAAAGGAATTATTTTTACAGAGGAGCTTTGTCCCAGTCTGATTTTTAGAGAAGGACTGCCTTTTATCTTTCAGATATGTCTAAATACATAGTCAATTACTCTCTCCCTAAACTAAGCACCACCCCTTCCCTTCCCTCCTCCTTCCACCCTTTTTTTCTCTTCTCTTTCCTATTCCCTACTATCCTCCTCTTTTTTTAGCCTCTTTATTTTCCATATTCTAATTGAGATATGGTTAGTAAATTTTCGTCTTGATTTGATTATGGTTCACTCTCACCTATCTCCCAAGAGAGAGGACCATCTTCTAGGGTTCTCTAGTTACATCTTACACAAAACCACATGGTTCTATTTCAAATATTGGTTCTCGGGTGACCTCCAGGTCTTTCTTTGTTGTACCCTCTTCAGTTTTAAATTACATTGTTTTTTCTCTTTTCTCTTCCATTTTGTCATATTTTAAAATTGAATACATTCTGAATATGTAAAAAAAACATGTCACACATTAACATCCTAAAACCTTTAAAGGGACATGCATGCTTTGCTAGTGAGCTTTTAAAAACGTGCAATGCCTTTTGAATGAGCCTGTAGCCTCATTCAGCAGACATAAAAAGCAAGTAAATATGATATTTTTTCATATTTATCTGATTTTCTTTCTTGGCGTTTTCCACGCCCACCTCAGGAGGAACTTTGAGCTAACCAATCAGTTACTATTCCTAGGAATAGATAAAAAAAAATGCACTGAACATGTGCAACTGAGTTGCTCCACGTCCCTCCTGCACTGTGAGCTGAGGGGAGGGAAGAGCTGAGCACCATTCCAATTTGTAACTCTTTCACACCTAGCTACTGCAGAGACAAGGAAGGAAAGAAATCAATACACAAATGGAGAAAAAGAGACAGCAGAGAGAGACAGCAAAAAAGCACAGAGACACAACAAGAACAGGTTAAAGGAAGAAAGATAAATCAGAGAAAGCGCAAGAAAAAGTGCAGTGAGAGAACACGCATACAAAAGACAGAACAAGAAAGAGTGTGAAAATGAGTGATTGTGTGAAGGAGTTTGAGTGAGACAGTGAGTATGTGAACTGTGAAAGAGCGCAAATGGGCATGACAGTAGGTGAGTGAGTCTGTGTGTGAGAGCGTGAGTGTGTGAGCAAGTCAACGGGTGAGTGTGTGAGTGAGAGTGAGCGAGCGTGAATGAGTATTGATCTCACAGTTGTAGAGCCAGTTCCTCTGTTCCCCAGTCTGAGGTCCTGAACGTGCACAGGGTTTCACGTGCACAGCTTGAGCTGGTTCACGTGAAGCGTTAATGGGTGGAGTAGTGGGCAGGGAATATTCAGGAAGTGGGAGCTGAAGAAACACCCCTAACTGAGGGACGTGGCCAGAGAAGATGGAATGACAGAGTGTTTAAGCAAAAATTATTTTTTTTACATATTATTAAAAATTTTATTGATTTAATTCTAGTTTGTCTATAGGTATAAAAGTGTTTAAATGTCAATTTTAAAAAAAAATTCAAAGATTCAAAGAGTACAACCACTAGGCCACTGCAAAAATAAAATTTTTTAAAAAAAGTGTTATGTACTCATGAAACCCGTGTGTAACAATGTTTTACTTGAAGATGGTTGCTCCAGAATCCAAAAGACTCTGTAGTTTTCCCATGCAGGGAAGCAGGACCCGGCACTCCAATATAGTAGATGACCAGTTTATTGGGTTTCTGCTGTACAAACAAGCATTACAAGCAATGCTTGAGAATGGTTAATTGTAGAACTGAAATTTTGCAGCTTTGCCAGTAAACCGGTCAACTGCTAGATTGGATGGCCAAGTCCTTTCCTGCATGGTACAAGTGCAAAAACAAAAGTAATCAAGTGAATTGGAATCTCTGTATGTAATGTGATGCTTGCAGTAAAAAAATATATACTAACATATATTTCACGTTGTACAGGAAACCCCTGAATAGTCATCCGGTGGGTGTTCTAAGATACAATGGTTGCAATATGTTCTTTTATTTTTTGCTGATTTTATGAATATTTTGTCATATAGGCTCCAAAGTACATCAAATTATTCTGCAGTAGCAGTTGTGTCAGAACACCATTGTCTTATAATACTAATGTACTCCACTATGGAATACATGGCTGAGCAAATAGATATTTCAGCGTTGGAATCAGAATATCCATGATAATGTCAAATACGTTTCATGATCTCAGATTTAAAAAGTATCATTTTTATAAACTCAAAGCCACAAGGCGCATGGTAAATTCTCCTTTATATTCCACTTATATGTCCTTATATAACTAGAACATTATATCTTGACGATTGGTTCCATAGTTAGTTAAATTCATAACTTATGACCACATTTTAAGAAGAACCTAATACAAGCGATAACCCTATTTCCCATTAATTTGAATTTGATGGGTTCCTGTTTTATTCTGTTTTCTTTTTCACACAGTGGTGTTAAAATGTTCTTGCGATAATTAAACAGTCTGGTTCGCTGTACATATACACGTGGCCATACATGGATACGATCTAACATACACATGGGTGAGAACTAAAATATTATTGTAACATTTGTTTTAAAATTGGGATGCCTAGTTAACAATTAAATATACGGGGGTATTCAGAAAAAGGTGAAAACCAGGAGAATGACTGGAGAAGTGAAAAATCTAGGTCAAAATAGATGAACTAGAAAAATTCTCCCATTTATCTCCCTTTCCAAATCGGCTATTTGGTCTAGATTGTTCTCTTCTCCTGCTAGTTCTCCTGGTTTTCACCTTTGTCTGAATAACCCTGATAGATTAAGTTAACGGTTGATGCTCTGAGGGAGAGTGTTGTTCTGAGTTAGGTAAAAGTTGTAAATAATATAAAATTGTTCATTTAAAATTTTTCATGAATTTTTTATCCTGGTCAGAAATATTGTTGGAATGAAAGATTTTAAGCTGTGAATGGTATCCCTTATCGTGCACAATTTCACGCAGGGTCTGCATTATCAACATACAGGCAAAAATTGCATTTGTGTAAAATTCTGTAAATGTTATAATTATAGATAATAAAAATGGTCAGATGTCCTGCTTTTGGGGATTTCTAGTGATCATTATGAGAATTTTGGCAATGCAGTTTCCAAAAAATGCCAACACAATCTAAAAATAATAACTGTAAGGCTGGGTTCACACCTGGGCGTAGCGCTGCGTCGCGCAATGCGCGTGTTTTTTTTACGCGCGAACGCGCGTTGCAGCGCGTTCGCGGCTATGATATGGCCGCGAACGCGCTGCTGTATGCCCGAAAAGAAGCTCCCGAACTTCTTTTTGCGTTGGCCGTTTTAACGCGCGTTCCTGCGCGCTGTAAAACGCTTAGGTCTGAATGGGTCCCATAGCAAAGCATGGGATTTCCCCGTTCCTGCATTTTAAAGCGTGCACGAACGCGCGTTAAAACGGCTAGGTGTGAACCCAGCCTAAGTGGGTAAAATACCTACATGGAAATGACAGTAATACAATGTATCTGTACTCTACAAGGATTTTTAGCAATTATATCCCCCTGAAGCTTATCCATGTACTACTGGGTGACCCCAGAGCTCTCCCTGTATTCTGTCTCTCTCTGGCTGTTGTAAGACAGCAGCCAAGTTTTTGAAAATGTTGTTATAGTGAGGGTGGGGTCTGCTCTTTTTAGCTTCTTTACAGTCATGCAGGGTGAAAGGAGTGCAATCCCACAGAGAATTCTGCTTCTACACAGGGGCACGCCAGTGCTTAATTTGTATATCGGAAGTTGAGTGAACATACTGTGCATGTAAGAGTGAAGGGGTGACTAGGTGGGCACTGGTCGCAGAACACATACACTCCACAGTGCTAAAAACACCATTCTATGTACTGAGATGCCCACTTACTAATAATGTGCATGATATAAATGTTATGAAAATAATTTAAATTTATTTTAGGCTACTTTACACAACACACACACAACTGACCACATGCATAACTGTGGGGTTTACAGCACTTACACTCAACAGGTCTATCATATACACTTATATAAAGCTAAACCAATAAAGAATGTGAAATTTGCTTGAGAATTAGTACGCATAAATATCAAATTTTTATTTTATGTTCTTATTTTTGATTTTATTCCATGTGATGTACTGGATGCACCCAAAAAGGTGCTGGAACACAAAGAGTCAAAAACCGAGAGGTCCTGGATCCTGTTCCCCAGGATCTTCCACAAATAAAAGGCAAAACATTATTTTATATCCTATTTATTGCGTTTCATTGTATTTCAATGAAAAATCGAGTTAATACGCTTTTAGTGAAACGGTTAAGGACACTAAATAAAATTATGTTTCTGATTCTAAAACAATTTCCAATACCTGTGTTTCAGGTCAAAGATGCTGCTCATAGCTACAGAGGCATATCCTTTGAATTACACATAAAACATACCTTTTCTCTGGTGTTTGACTTGATTTAAAAAATAACAGATTATGTCTGCAAATATGATAAGTATTTCTCTGAATGATAAACAAACATTGTAAGACATTGCAATGTTCTTATAAATAGTGTTAAACTTAGCATTAAATTACATCAGAGTAGCAGACAATGCAGTGAGCAGAGAGCTCTGCGAAATTACATTTCAAAAGGAACAACTGTTATTGTTTAAGAAAAAAAATCAGAAGTCGTAACATATGCATAATTGTTTTATTTTCCAAACCAAGAGTGCTGACTTTTAAAACTCGGTGAGCATTTATTATGTCTGGCAGATCTCAACAGTAAGTCTGGAATCATAAAATGTATTACATGTGTCGATCCTAAACTATTCCAATAATTCAGCAATTAAATAGCTTATATACAACTCCCTAAATTTGCATTTAAATATAAAGCCTGTTGTTCCTAAAAGACTATCCCATGCAAAGTTATCCTATTACCATTTCAGCGGGTTTTTAACGTGTAATTTATTCTTGAAATAAAGGAAAATTGCCAGGAAATTGCATGAAGCCATGCAATCACTATACACAGGGACGCCTTTCCAGTTAAAACATAGCCTGTGAGATAAATCATAGGATAGATCTCTAACTGAAGTATTTTTGCCACATCTACATGAGCCAATGGGTCACAGGTTTGATTTCCAGGTGAGTCAACTCAACCTTATATAATTTAGGAATTTGAGATAATAGGAAAAATAACTAAGAAAACAGATGACAACCTAAATCTGCAAATGGGAGATCTAGCTACATTTCTTTCATACAACACTGCAGGATCTCCTACTGACAACTACTTTATAGTCTTTTGAGTACACTTGATATGGGATTGCGTAATAGTGACTGTTGGGTTGTTGATTCTTTTATATGTACTTTGAAGAACAGTGGTCACTTGAGAAACATCACTAATATATTATATATACACATTTTCTTGGTTTTAGAATCCCAAAATGTATATGCCTTTTATTCACAATATGCGCTCTGATCAGTCTCCTTGAATTAACGCTGATGACACTCAGATCTACCTCTCTACCCCTGATCTCTCTCCCCCTGTCCTTTCAAAAGTCAGTGACTGTTTATCTGGCATCTCCTCCTGGATGGCCTCCCACCACCTAAAGATCAACATGTCAAAGACTGAACTCCTACTTATTCCTCCCTCCAATGCCTCCCCACCTCCTGACTTCTCTATCACGGTGGAGGGTATCACCATCTCCCCATCAAACCAAGTTTGCTGTCTTGGAGTTACACTTGACTCTGCTCTTTCCATCATCCCCCACATCAAGTCTCTTTCCTCCTCCTGCCGATACCAACCGCGTAATATTTCCAGAATTCGGCCATTTCTTACCGTTGTCACCACAAAACAACTCATACACGCCCTGGTAATCTCCCGACTCGACTATTGCAATAATCTCTTATCTGGCCTCCCTCTGTCCCGCCTCTCCCCCCTACAATCCATCCTGAATGCCTCCGCCAGGCTAATTCACCTCACCCGCCGCTCTGTCTCTGCCACTCCCCTCTGCGAGTCCCTTCACTGGCTCCCCACCACTGCAGAATTAAGTTCAAAATCAAACAGTGACCTGCGCCTAGCTTCTCCCCGCATCTCCTCTTCCCATGATAGACTACAGGATTTCTCACGCGCAGCCCCCACTCTCTGGAACGCTCTCCCTCGTACTGTCAGACTTTCCCCTAACTTCTCTTCCTTCAAACGCTCCCTTAAAACGTTCCTATTTAGGGAAGCCTACCACCCAACTCACTGACGCAACCATCAATCACTCTCACCTTACAGTCCTCTCCTTCTGTTTCCAACCCCAACCCTCCCAGATTGTGAGTTCCTACGGGAATAGGGCCCTCATCTCCTCCTGTACTGTTTGTCAAATGTTGTTCAATGTATTGTAACCCTGTCTATACTGTGCTTATTGTCCAGCGCTGCGGAATATGCTGGCGCTTTATAAATAAAGAATAATAGTAATAATAATTAATTGCCCCATAACAAGTGTGCATTGCTATGCTTGTTTTGACTTGTGAGTCAACAAAGAAAAAAACAGGAGTGTCACACAGACATAGTTGGTCCACAAATTATGTTGTATAAATTATGAAAGGTAATTATAAAAATCTGCTAAAATGTCTCCATTAATAATTGAAATGAAAATATCATTTTCAAACTACACAGGAACTGCAAAGAACATACCTTATTCTACGAGTCCTTGCACTGCAGCCACATTAGCAAGCCAAAGTTGTTATGGTGCCCACAATAAAATAAATATTAGAGGACTATATAAAGTATCTATTACAAAGGAAATGTAATTTAGAGGGTTATTCAAAGAGCACAGAAATTGCACCGAACAGTGACTCGCCCCAAACAGTTATCGGCTATTCAAAAAGCTGACAATTCGCCAAATACGTTGCTGTTCGACAGTAATGAACTCTCCATAGAGAAGTAGGGGTAAATTACAATCTTCACACAAAAATTCTCGCGCAAAGCGAAAATCTTTGCACCAAGCGTTAAAGCTTTGCGTGCGCAAATCACCGCTGGAATTAAAATCATCGCGCGTCTTTTCATCCGCCGTTCAATATCGCGTGCAAACAGGATGTGGCCAAATGCTCGCGCAGTACCGTCTCGCTCAAAAAACAGTGTGCGAACAGTTTTTTCCCGCGATTCAGCCAATCAGAATTAAGAACCACAATTAAGAAATTGCGCCTGCCACAGTCATTCTGAGCATATATGCTGCAGCGATAATACATGCACACACGACTTCTCCATTTTATTGGTTTGGTATGTGTTGAAGGGGCAACTATACTTTGCTGCATTTTTTAGTGGGCTGGTGTATTTTGGTTCGGCCGGGTCGGTCAGATTTGCCATTAACACCAGCTTTTTGCAGTTGCTAAAATTATGCGTGCAAAGGCTATGCGGTAATTACCACAAATAGATTGTAATACCATCCTCGCACCAGCACACATTCGCATTTACGCTCACAATGTTGAGTATAGGACGCGCGCAGTACAGTAAGCTCGCACAGGGTTCACGCAATAGACGATTGCGCGCAGTTGTTGCGCTGACTATGTAATACGGGATTCGGCGAAAATGGTTTTACCCCTCGCGTTAATGTTTTTTTGCGTCAGCGCAAACGTTTGCGTGAAGCTTGTAATTTAGCCCGTAATGTTTAATCTATTCAGACAACACCGAAATGTCAGTGAAATTCCCTGATTTTCGGTGGTTTCATTCGACAGGTTTAAGCAGGCAAATAGGTTTCAATGTAAAAAACATATCCCCATTTTTATTAAATACTTATTCAACCATTTATTCTTTTAATTTGCAGCAATAAGAGTTTTCATTTACTCAGGATTTTTAGGCATTTTTCTGGATTTTTTCAGCAAAATTTTTTATTTCAAATTTTTTAAAATGTCGTGTTTTTTTCTGTAACAGACCTTTTTATTATTATTCATAGGACCTTATATATTATTCCCAGGCATTCTCATGCAGTAGTCTTTTGGAAAACACCTTTTAAAAGTTTTTTTTTCTCTTTCTCTTTACCTCATTCGGTGGCTTGTTGGCTGTTTCCGGTGGCAGGTCAGCGGTCTGTTTGACGGGTCGTCGGCAATTTTCGGAACAATTCGATGGCTTGTTTGGTGGATGCATTTGGCAGTTTTGCAGCAGTTTTTCGGCAGTTTTTGGATCGATTCGGCGGTTTTGTGGCGATTTTTCGACTTGTTCGGCAGGGTGATTCACTGCACTTTGGGGACCCTGCTGTGAATGCTGACTCCACCGCAGGGTTGGTGAATTGAACTCGCCAAAGAGCGGCAAACAGGAGAGCACTGAAATGTTGGTGACCTTTCGGTGCCCTCTGTTAGACACCACTGGTCCTCAAATGTTGATAATTGTCTGTGCCTGCTTAAAAGTGCATATGTACAGACCAGATGCCCTTTGGCTGCTATGTTCCAACAGGGAGTGAATATATCATTGGTCAGTCTTCTCCTCTTTTTCCTCATGGGTTGGTGGTCTGGGTTGAGTCCTTGTCTTGAGTTGTGTTCTGGGTGAGTCCTCTTTTCTTTCAGTGGGGGAATTGTAAGACTCCATCATTACCTCTTCTTTCTCAGAGTGAAGAAGATAGGCAAACCTATAAAATTAGGCAGAAAGAGGCAAAGCAATTTATAAGAGCTTCCAAAGCACACGCAGAAGAGAAAATAGCTCAGTCAGTAAAAAAGGAGGACAAAACATTTTTTAGATACATAAACGAGAAAAGAAAAGTAAAACAAGGATTAGTTAGATTAAAAACAAAGGAAGGAAGGTATGTAGAAGAGGATAAAAGTCTCGCTGACTGCCTCAATGAATATTTTTGTTCAGTCTTTGCAGAAGAAAAGGAAGGAAAGGGACCTCAGTTAGGAGAGAACACTAAAGAGACATTTACATATCAGTTTACAGAGGAGGAGGTTCTACAGCAGCTGTCTAAAGTAAAGACAAATAAGTCAATGAGGCCTGATGGGATCCACCCTAAATTATTAAAAGAGCTCAGTGATGTAATAGCAAAACCGTTAACAGATTTATTTAACCAATCCTTGTTAACGGGAGTCGTCCCAGAAGACTGGAAATTAGCAAATGTTGTGCCCATTTACAAGAAGGGTAGTAGGGAGGAATCGGGGAACTATAGGCCAGTTAGTCTTACGTCAGTAGTGGGGAAATTAATGGAAACCATGTTAAAGGAAAGGATTGTTGAACATCTAAAAACACATAGATTACAGGATCAGAAACAACATGGGTTTACCTCAGGGAGATCATGCCAAACTAATCTTATTGATTTTTTTGATTGGGTAACAAAAATAATAGACACAGGTGGTGCAGTAGACATTGCTTATTTAGATTTCAGTAAGGCTTTTGATACTGTTCCGCATAGAAGGCTTATCAATAAATTGCAATCTTTGAGCTTGGATTCCAATATTGTTGACTGGATTAGGCAGTGGCTGAGTGACAGACAACAGAGGGTTGTGGTAAATGGAGTTTATTCGGCACAAGGTCTTGTTACCAGTGGGGTACCTCAGGGGTCAGTACTTGGACCCATTCTCTTTAATATTTTTATTAGTGATATTGCAGAAGGTATTAATGGAAAAGTATGTCTTTTTGCTGATGACACAAAGATTTGCAACAGGGTTGACGTTCCTGGAGGGATCAGCCAAATGACAAATGATTTAGGTAAACTAAAAAAATGGTCGGAGTTGTGGCAATTGAGTTTTAATGGATAAGTGCAAGATAATGCACCTGGGACGTAAAAACCCAAGGGCTGAATATAGAATATTTGATACAGTCCTAACCTCAACATCTGAGGAAAGGGATTTAGGGGTCATTATTTCAGAGGATCTAAGGGTAAGTAGTCAATGTAAAAGAGCAGCAGGAAATGCTAGCAGAATGCTTGGTTGTGTAGGGAGAGGTATTAGCAGTAGGAAAAGGGAAGTGCTCATGCCACTGTACAGAGCACTGGTGAGACCTCACTTGGAGTACTGTGTGCAGTACTGGAGACCGTATCTCCAGAAGGATATAGACATCTTAGAGAGAGTTCAGAGAAGGGCTACTAAAATGGTGTACGGCTTGAAGGAGAAAAGTTACCAGGAAAGGCTTAATGATCTTAACATGTACAGCTTGGAAAAAAGACGAGACAGAGGAGATATGATAGAAACATTTAAATACGTAAAGGGAATCCACAAGGTAGAGGAAGGGAGTATATTTAAAAGGAAACAAAATAGCAAAACAAGAGGACATAGTCTTAGATTAGAGGGGCAAAGGTTTAAAAGTAACATCAGGAAGCATTATTTTACTGAGAGGGTGGTGGATACATGGAACAGTCTTCCAGTAGAAGTAGTAGAGGCCAAAACAGTAATTGAATTTAAGCAAGCATGGGATAGGCATAAGGCTATCCTAAACAAAAGATAAATCCAGGTAAAGTATCCATGTAATTGGGCAGACTAGATGGGCCGAAAGGTTCTTATCTGCTGACATTTTTCTATGTTTCTATGTTTCTATGTTTCTTTCACTGTGGCAATGGTCTGGGTCAGCCCCCTCCTCTTCTTCCTCTAGTGATGAATTCTAAGTTACTCCTCTTCTCTTCATTCTCTGGTGGTGCTTGTGGGGGTCTGGGTCAGTCACCCCTTCTTCCTTATCTGCGGGTGGTCTGGATTGGCCTTCTCTTCTTCTTCCTCCTGTGATACAAAATTTAGTGGGTAATAGGAAACCCACTCCCCTGTTACACCCAATGGAAAATGCCTTTTCACACCTTCAGGCAGGTGAAATGATCTACATCGTGTAATTTCAGTTTTGTTGTTTGTGAGCCTAGATAGGAATACAAACATGGACATTTTGTTGCAGTACCAAAACACAGCATATCAGCTATCCCATCCTGACAAGGCACAACAAAGGAAAAAATGATTGTGGGATGCTGTATCTCTTCTGAAAGGGAGACTTCCATGGCATTTCAGTTCAAGCTGCATTTGTGGGTGTAATTGAAACAATGAGGAATCTACTTGCCTACGTGTGGTCTGAACTGAATTTAAAATGTAAATTTAATTACGGTAGTTTGACAAAATAAAAAAATAATGCCAAATATGCACCATACAGAGAAAATAATGGAAAAATATAGGAAACCCCTGATACCAATACTCAAGAATAATGCTGGCGTCAGATGAGCATATTTGAAGAGCGGAAGGAACTTGTTAGGCTAACAAGTTTAAACCTGTTTAGTTTAGAGAGACGGCGCCTAAGGCAGCCGGCAAACGAGCATACTGTACTGCGTCCATTACGGACGCACTTTTTCACGGGAGATATTGTGAGTACTGCATAAAGTGCATCCGTAATGTCTGACGTCTCCACACCCTAGGAAAATACATGACAGCGTTGTTTCTGTGTCCGTTTAGCTTTTTCACGTCGATGTTATTTTTGCATCCGTGGCTTTATTCTTTGCCCGTCCGTGAACAAGTGCGCAGGGGCTTTGTGTGGTGTGTTTAATTGACTCCTTTATAAAGCTACAACGGACAGCAAACAGTACGGTCAGACGGACGCAAAATGTTTGCTAGTGTGCCGCCAGCCTTAGAGGGGATCTGATAACTTTATATAAATATATACGGGGCCATTATAAACATTGTCTGGAAACCTATTCATTAATAGGACTATACATAGGGCACAAGGTCACCCATTTAGACTGACGAAAGGAAATGCAGCCTAAAGCATAGGAATGGTTATTTTACAGTGCAAACAATAAAGCTGTAGAATTCTCTGCCTGTTGAGGTGGTTGGGTCAGAGACTGTACAGACTTTAAAAAAAAACGACTGGATGACTTCCTGCATACAAAGAATATTAAGGGTTATAATATTTAATATGTGGGTAAGCTTCTTGATCCAAGGAGAAATCTGACTGGCATTCTGGGGTCAAGTAGGATTTTTTTCCCATTGTGTCGCATATTGTTGAGTGCTTCAGACTGGGTTTTTTGCCTTCTTTTGGATCAACAGCAGTAGGTGATGTGTGAGAGGCTGAACCCGATGGACGCATGTCTTTTTTCAGCCTATGTAACGTCTGTGAGAGTGGATGTTCCTTCAACTCGACGCCTAAGTGTTGGCGAAATGATCTGATTTTCGGTGATTCAGTTCGACAGGTTTAAACAGGCAGAACCCATAGGCTTAAAGCAAAAGAGTAATATCATTTTTAATTAAAAAAAAACTTATTCTTTTATCCTTTTTATTTTTTTATTTTTAAGAACACCTTTATGTATTTTTTAGACAAAATTTATGCTTCCCAATTTTTATAAAAGTCATTTTTTAAATTCTGTAACAGACTGTTTTATTATTTTTTAAAAGACCTTTATTATTATTTAGACATGTTTTAATGCATATTTATTGGTTTAGACACCTAGTAGGAGAATGGGAGAATTCCATTTCTTTAAAAAATTTTGCAGTTCAGTGGATTTCACCAAGGCCAGTTCGCTGCTCTTTGTTGGCTTTTGGCGACGCTCACCAAATTTTTTATGAGTCTTTGGCGACTCCATCTCGGTGTGCTACGGTAATCTTATGGTGAATAGTGGAATCGCCGAAGTGCTCCGAAGTGAAAAGCATCGAAATTTCATTGAATATTCTTTGTGAATAACCACTTAAGTGCAATCTTGTTTAATGGGTATATGTGTATGTCTCAGATAAGCATCATAGGTAATAATACAGTTATTATTGTGTATACTATGGGCTCGTGTATAGGTCCAATTGTATATGGGACACTGTAAGGAGTCTGACAAAGAGTAAAAACAACTGAGGATGCAACTTTGAAAGCTAATAACTGGTCAATAAATGGCAGTATGGTGCATAAATAAGAGAGAAGACTAATGAATGCAAGCCTTCAAGGGCCGCAGTAATAGGACAGTGGACCCTATCAAGTGTACGTCATAAAAGAGAGACACAAGCATTCAGTCATCTGTGTTTCAGAAAAACTCCCAGGGAACTACAACACCAATTCCAAAAAGGTTGGTACAGTGTGGAAGAAAAAAACAAACAAAAAGAGTCAACTGAAAATTCAGTTCACCCTGTACTATATTGAAAACACATTATTAATACATTATTTGATGTTTTACTTTATGAATTTAATGTATTTTTTTTACAAAATGACACTCATTTCTACCCTGATTACTGCAACACACTCCACAAAAGTTGGGACAGTCGAATGTTTGCCACTGTGTAATATCACCTTTTCTTTTATTAACACTTATTAAGAGCTCTACCACCTCCTTAGCGCTAGCGCTCACATAAATGAGCGACAGCGCTAGGTTAATTGAGGTGATAGTGTTTCGCCTGTATCACCTCCCGATCGCTAACGTGTTAAAAAACCCATTAGCGAATCGGTATTAGTGATTTTTAGCACCAGCTTACTGTACTTTGCGATCCCTATGCTTAACATGGCGAACGCAAAGTGTAAGCAGAGGGTAATTAGCGTTAGGATCACATAGTCCTAACGCTAATTACTAACATCTGTCGCTAACTAAAAAAGTTTGCTACAGCTTAGAGCTGGTGCTAACTGACTCCGCTTCTGCAGAATCAGTTAGCAGCAGCTGTAAACCCCCAAAAATCAAATACTCACCTCTCATCTAGCAGCGAGAACGGCGGCCTGATCCATCACTTCTGCCTACTGAGAGCATGGTGAGACTGGGGAAAAAGAGTCCCGAGTCTCCCACTGCGATCACTCCGCCGACCTGCAGGATTTCATGAGGGGTGAGATCCTGCCAGCCATGTGACCCGGCAGGACACCTCTATGCCTTTTTGCGCGTGATAGACTCCGTGATTTTGAGTCGCACAGTGTTACTCTATCCATGGTGCCGCTATACGATGTTTCAGAAGATCTCCCTCTTGGAATGGACATGGCCACGACAACTTTGACTTTGTATGAGGCCATGCTTGGCCACAACTAAAACTTTTTGCCCCTGATGAAAGGTTCTCGTGGATGGTAACTATGTGTTTCAATCACTTAACCGGAATGGCGGAGGTGAGGGGACTATTGCGGGCAAACTGTTTACTGCTGAATACGAGGCTCCAGTTATAGGGAGGGCTGCCATTTTGCTTCTATGATAGGCCCCATTCATACGTCCCCTGTTGCAATCATGCATTTCACTAGGTTTGCTTTTGCGAATCACAATATACCTTTGTATTCTCTGGTACTGCTATGTCGTGCAATCGTTGAAGTCCCTTTCATTATTTATTTTTTTGCGGGTCCACAGGGCCTTTGACTTTTATTGTTGACGTTCATATATACTTCCTGTCTTTGTGCTTTGCGGCACACATGTGCTTCCCAAGCACGTTCCCCACTGATTACAAGACAACACGACTCCTGGGCGGCAAAGCTGGGTATATGTTAAGATCCTGGTTCTTTCCACTCTTTCTCGTCTACATCTCCTACCCGTTGTCCACAGGGAGACTTCTCTACCCGTACGGGCCTGTTTGACTTTTACAGTTATAGTTTTTATTTGTTGCTACCCTTTCTCCCGCTTTTCATTTTCTCTCTTACCTTCCACCACCCGGTGCTTATTCGAGGTTCCCCCCCTTCTGGGCCCGCAATCTGACCATGATGGCTACTTGACCTGCTTCCCTTACCCTAGTCTCCATTAACACTCGAGGCCTAAACCCTCCTGAGAAACGATCCTACGCCTTATGTGACCTTTGGAAGGCACATGCGTCTGTTGCGTTCTTCCAGGAGACCCATGTTAGAGAGGGAGCCCCACTTAAACTTGCTAATACCTGGTTTCCACTGGGGTTTTTTAACAAAAACGCCGAAGCTAAATCTAAGGGTACTGCCATTCTGTTCCACAAATCAATAATTTTTATCTGTAAAGCAACCCTGACTGATGTGGGGGGTCATTTTGATCGCACATACACTTTTGCCAATCTATATGCCTTGAATAAGAATCAGCATAAATTTATGGCCAAACTCCTGACGACTCTCACTGACTTCACAGATGGCTGCTTGGTTTTAGGCAGAGACGTTAACAACCCTTTAGACCCTCACCTTGATACCTCCTCTGGGAGTTCCGCTGTCCCTCCTCACATCCCCCATCCAGGGGCATACCTAGAAAATTCGGCACCCGGGGCCGATCTTATATTTGCTACCCCCACCCTGACTTTAAAATGTAAAAAAAAAAACTTTTTTTTAATGTTTCCAAAAATATTGCAAAATTGTATGTCAACTGGAAAAAATGAGGCCTGAGCAGGGCCGGATTTGCACCTCAGTAGCCTGTAGGCACAGAAATTTGGAGCGCCCCTACACCCCCCCAAACAAAAAAAAAGGAAACATGCCAAAATTACTATTTAAATTTTTGTTTTGAGGCAAAAAACCTAAAACAAAATACATTTTAAAAATCTGAACAGTTTTTTTCTCTGCGCTCAAATCAAAAGAAGAGGCAGAATATGTCGCCTTAGTTGAGCAAGTTACAGTTACAAGTATTTATAAAGAGCCAACAAATTCCTTAGTGCTGTATTGTAGTGTTCTGGTTAATACGAGACGTCTTGGGTTTTCATTAATAGGTTTATTAACAACTAAGCATACAGGTTTCCTATAACAGCAACTGCGTCACTAGTCAGCCTCAACTGGCAGACAGAATGGACGACCAACTGTCAACAGCCAACCGCCAAAAGAAACACCCCACTCCCCCCCATTGGCAGCCAGCGCAACTACACCACACCTACTCCCTTTTCTTAAAAGAAAAAAAAACAACAAACAAAAACACACAAAAGACACACAAGTCTATGTATCTTCCAGACCCTCCTGACTTCCATTCTGTAATCTGTGCTTTCGGTTCACATAGTATCTGTGGTTCCGCAAGCTTTTACTCCTTTGTTGGAAATCCCTCAATGGGTCTGGAGCTTGCCAGCGTTCTGGAGGATGCCGGACTCTTTGATTCCGAGCTAAACTGACATTTCCAGCCAGATCATGTGAAGTGGAACCTGCTTCACTGAGACGATCACATCTATTTCTTCCCTCGATAGGGCACAATCCTCTTCTTCTTGTGAAAATACATCTCCTTTATCATGCCAGACCCCATCCATATATCCGTGTCTTTCGACTCTTTAGCCTGGTCATTCAGTTGTTTGTCAATAACAGATCTGGGCCGTAACTGGGCTGAATGTCTCTTAGTGTGCAGACCATTGGACGTGCTAACCTCATAGGTGAGGAATCCCAAAACCTTGGAAATAACGGTTTGGCCCTCTATACATCCGCATCCAGACTGTATCCCCTATACTGTATGTGCGTGAACTCTTTCCATGCTTCATCTTTTCCTGCTGTTTCTGTACATGACATTGTTCCTGTGAGATGTCCGTTTGACCCTTCTTGTCCGGTTGCAATAAGTCTAACTTTGTCCTGAGTGGTCTGTCAAACATCAGAACTGCTGGTAGCTGGCCAGTGGTTGGGTGAGTTGTATTCCTGTACTGCAACAAGAATTGCTGGAGTTGTTGAGGTAAGCTTTTGCGGTCTGTCACAGTACTCCTTAAAAATCCTTTCAGAGTCTGGAAAAATCTTTCAGCTAGGCCATTGGTTGCTGGATGATACAGAGCTGTACGGAGATGTTGAATACCATGATCCTTAATGAAACTTTGAAATTTCTGAGCTAATAACTGTGGCCCATTATCAGATACTAGTATCTTAGGCAATCCGAATGTGGCAAACAGCTTCTTCAGGGCATCAATGGTGGCATGGTGGCATCAGTTGAAGTCTGAGGCAGTAATATCACTTCAGGCCATTTGGAATGTGCATCCACCACCACTAAGAACATCTGTCCATTCACTGGTCCTGCAAAGTCAATATGAATTCTCTCCCATGGGTTAAGAGGCCAAAGCCAGGGCTGAACTGTACCTCTAGGATAGCATATCTGAGCCTGGGCTCATCCTGAACAGGCTGCAACGTAGTTGCTTATATCCTCATCCAAAGTTGGCCACCACACATGACCCCTGGCTTTTTGTTTCATCCGGACTATTCCTGGATGCCCTTCATGCAAAATTTGTAATGTGGATTTCTGCAAGGCTGGAGGAACAATTACCCGCTCTCCCCATAGCAAGCATCCCTCTCTGACTGACAGGTCAAGATTCCTGGAGTGAAAAGTTCGGAGACGTGGAGAGGTTTGAAATGGCCAACCACGTTGTACATAAGACAAAACTTCTTGAAGATCAGCATCCTTACTGGTCTCTTGGGCTATTTCAACAGCAGTAAGTGTTTTGCTAAAGTAAATGGAAGGTGGTGAATCCGGAACATAATTGGTGGAGAGTGGAAGAGGAAGGCGTGAAAATGCATCTGCATTTGTATGTTTATCATGAGGCCTGTATCGGATTTCATACTGATAAGCACCCAACAGTAAGGCATACCTTTGGAGACGAGCGGCGGTGGTCTCAGAAATACTCTATGTAGGATTGAATATTGCCAATAGCGGTCATGATCGGTCAGCATCGTAAAAGAACGGCCATAAATATAAAAGTGAAACTTCTTCAGTGCCCAGATTATCGCTAAAGCCTCCTTGTCAATTTGTGAATAATTGCTCTTAGCTGGGGTGAGGGAGCGAGAAGCAAAAGCTACAGGTCAATCTGTACCATCAGGCATGGAATGGGACAGCACAGCCCCCAGCCCATAAGGAGAAGCATCACAGTCAATACTCAATGGTTTAGACAAATCATAGTGAACCAAGACTCTGGAGCTGCGTATTAGTTCCTTTGAAGCTTTAAAAGCAGCCGAGCAGGACTCTGTCCATTTCCATTTTTGTTGTTTTTCCAAAAGCCTATGCAGCGGAAACAAGGTATGGGCTAAATTGGGCAAAAATTTATTGTAATAGTTCAAGAGCCCTAAATATGAGCGCAGCTGCGTTACATTCCTTGGTATGGGCGCCTCTATCAATGTTTTCACTTTCTCATCAGTAGTGTGAAGTCCAGTTTTATCAATAACGTGACCACAAAATTCCAGGTGATCTTTCAAGAACTCACATTTGTTTATATTAACTTTGAGTCCATTATCCATTAGTATCTGGAGCACGTCTTGTACATTCTGCCGGTGCTCCCTCTCTGTTCGGCCAGTGATCAGCATGTCATCCAGCAGACATTGTGTCCCCGGCACTCCAGCAAGCACTTCATCCATTGTACGCTGCCAAATTGCTGGTGCTATCCCAAATACCATTCTGTTATACTGGAACAGCCCCTTATGAGTATTGATGGTGAGGTAAGGCCTGGATTCTGGATGCACTGGTAACTGCAGGTATGCATGTTTGAGATCCAGCTTGGTGAACTGCTTTCCCCCGGCCAAAGTTACAAAAATATCCTCAATCTTTGGAAGTGGATATTTATCCACAGCAAGTTGAGAATTGACGGCCATACGGAAATCCCCACATATCCGAATGTCTCCATTCTTTTTACGCACAGGCACAATCGGGGAGGCCCATTCACTGCAGCGCACTCTGGAAATGATCCCAAGGTTCTCTAGACGCATCAATTCCGCTTCAACACCAGTTTTAAGTGCAAAAGGTACAGTCCGTGCACTAAAAAATTTTGGAACCGCTTTTTCCCTCATATTTAGGGACATTTGCTGTCCCTTAACAGTCCCCAAAGTATCATCAAAAACATGGGCAAACTTCCTCCGCAAGTCCTGTAATCAAGCTGAAACCGCAGGTAATGTTTGTAAGGAGTGGCAAGCATTATACTTTATGTCCGGCATTCCCAATTTATGAATCCATTCTCTTCCAAATAGTGGAGGACCCCCAGACTTCATAATATATAACGTCAGCTTCTCCGAGCATCCATTTAACTGCACTCTCACATGTACACTGCCCATAGGGGTCAATACTTCCTTTGAATAAGTCTGTAGACGAACAGCTGTCTTAATCACTGGAACATTTACTTTTAATCTCCGCCAGCCGCCCCTGTGTCCAGGTCCATGAACAAATATTTCCCTTCAATTTTCACTGGAACAGAAATGGCTGAATAAGCTGAATCCATCTTATAAAATTTTACTGTTTGAATGGGAATGTGGCCGTCTGAGTCATCCGAGGAGTCTTGGAGCTGCATTTGATATGCTCTCTTCTGAAGCAATTTATGCGGCTTCCCTTCATGCACCGTCCCTTTCTTACAGACAAAACACAGAGAAAGAAAAGCTTCCTCAGACAGACATCAGGATGCTGAATAAAACATAACTTTTATTGGTTATAATAATAGGGACGAACAAACATATAAAAACATATACACAAAAGAGAACTGAGGTAGGACGTATTGGAACTGGTGGCTGTAGCAGCAAGATACAATCTAATTTGGCACACTTGGCTTAAATATCAATTCCAACCCATGCATAGGTATTAGAAAGAATAGCTACATTAGTGCATGCACATTGGACTCACATCAGCAATGAAAAATTCGACTGAATATGACTTTATACAGTTCTATAAGAGGAAAGCATAGCAGTACAGCGGCTAACTATATGGCAATGCCAAAAATGATTGAGAAAGGCTGACTCATACACCTAGATGAGCTAAATAGCCCATATAATAGATTACTGAGATACAGAAGGTGTCTGCTGTACAAAAATTATCAGAAATCGTTGTCTACACAACTGCTGCTAGATAGCCCCAATCGACATTGCTTGTCTCATAACCCAGATACGAAAGGGCTGAGATAGGATATATTAAGCTTGGCAACTGTAGCAACAGGATGCAGTCTGAATTTGCACACTTGGCTAAATATCAATTACGGCCCGTCAATGAGTATTTAGAAAAATTAGCCATATTAGTGTATATATATAATTATGCATCACCAGTAAAAAGCAAGACTGAATGTGATGTACAACAATTCAAAACAAGCAGAACCACAGCAATCTAATATGGTAATACCACCAAATTAATTAAGAAGTGCTAGCTCATACACTCCTGCAAAGACTGAATAGTCAATCACTTATTTGCTGAAATACACCACTGGAAACATGCATGCGATAGGTAGCCATAGAACTGCTAAATAGCCACAATCAACGTTAGTAATCTCCTAGCTCAGACTCAAGGACATGTTTAAAAACAGACTCAACACAGACATGTGTTTCGCCGATCACCACATCGGCTTCATCGGGAGTAAAAATGAATCTTTTAATATGCCCTTTATTACCACAGGAGTGACAGACGGCATTGCGGAAATGACATGAGCGAGATTCATGTGAAGTCACCCCACATTGATAACATCCATTTTGGGGCTCTCCATGCACCGTCCTTTGACGTAAGGAATTGTACTGTTTATTCCACTTGTACCGCTCCCTGGTATCTGTATGGAATATTTCCACCTCTTACTCAGTCCTTTGCTTCCTATGCAAAACAGCTTCTTTGGTGACTTGTTCCATGATGCTAGCAATATCCATAGCTTTGTGTAAGGTCAGCTCTTTCTCGTTAAGAAGTCTCTTAATCATAGCTTCACACTGTAACCCCATCACAAACTGGTCTCTGAGGGCTGTGAATAAATACTCCCCAAACTGACAGGTACTTGCCAACTTCCTGAGAGTGGAGACAAAGGAGGAGACGCTTTCTCCAGGTTCCTGATGTCTTTTATAAAACTTCCATCTTTCAGCAATTTCAATTGGCTGTGGCTGATAGTGGGCCCGCAGTAAAGCAACTAACACAGCTAACGGCTTGCTTGCAGGTTTCTCTGGATACAAGATATCTCTGAGTGTATCGTACACCTTCGCTCCAATCGCTGTGAGGAACACAGCTACCTGTTTTTTCTTCAAAATGCCATTAGCAGTGAGATACTGCTCAAACCTTTCCACCCAAGATATCCAAGAGTCAGTGTCTGGATTAAAATCATGCAGAGTGCCAATCAGTGCCATCATGCAGAAAGGAGGAGACGCTTTCTCCAGGTTCCTGATGTCTTTTATAAAACTTCCATCTTTCAGCAATTTCAATTGGCTGTGGCTGATAGTGGGCCCGCAGTAAAGCAACTAACACAGCTAACGGCTTGCTTGCAGGTTTCTCTGGATACAAGATATCTCTGAGTGTATCGTACACCTTCGCTCCAATCGCTGTGAGGAACACAGCTACCTGTTTTTTCTTCAAAATGCCATTAGCAGTGAGATACTGCTCAAACCTTTCCACCCAAGATATCCAAGAGTCAGTGTCTGGATTAAAATCATGCAGAGTGCCAATCAGTGCCATCATGCAGATCCCATCCTCGTCACCACTGTATTGTTCTGGATAATACGAGACGTCTTGGGTTTTCATTAATAGGTTTATTAACAACAAAGCATACAGGTTTCCTATAACAGCAACTGGCTGCGTCACTAGTCAGCCTCAACTGGCAGACGAAATGGACGACCAACTGTCAACAGCCAACCGCCAAAAGAAACACCCAACTCCCCCCCATTGGCAGCCAGCGCAACTACACCACATGTATAATCGGAGAAACAGAATAAAAAATATACATACATGGTACACAACCAGAACAGATGGAGTGAGGACCCTGCTCGAGAGCTTACAATCTAAGAGGAGAGGGGTGACACACTAGGAGAGGGTGAATATGGTATTTGAAGTAGCGGGTTGCATGAGGGCTGGGTGGGAAGATGGAGCAAGAAATATGCAGTGGGGGATCATGGAGTGAGCTGATAGTAATGCATTTTCAGAGACTTCTTGAAGGACTGGAGAGACGGGGAAAATCTGATGTTGCGGGGGAGGGAGTTCCATAGAAAGGGGGCAGCTCGAGAGAAGTCCTGAAGGCGAAAGTTGGGGGTGCTGGAATGAGGAACTGATAGCATCAGATTATTGGCAGAGCAAAGTGGTCGGGACGGGATGTACCTCCTAGTAAAGGAGGAGATGTAGGCAGCGGAGCGGTTATGGAGAGCTTTGTACGTGAGCCCCAATATAATGAATTGGTTTTAAAAGGAAACAGGGAGCCAGTGTAAAGATTGACAGAGAGGTGAGGTGTGAGAGGTGCAGGAGGTGAGGTGTATGAGTCTAGCACAGGCGTTCATTACAGACTACAGAGGCAGAATCTGTGATCTCTTAAGTCCAGTGAGAAGGAGGTTACAGTAGTCAAGGCGGTAGAGAATAAGAGCTTGGATGAGCATTTTATCAAAGTCTGGATTAAGAAAGGGACGGACGCGTGCAATGTTTTTTAGGTGGAAGTAGGATAGATTGGAGTCCAAGAGGAGCCTGAGAGGTAGAAGTAATGGTGGCACCATTCACCTGAAGAGAAATGGGTGCAGGAATGGAGGTTTTAGAGGGAGGGAAGATGAGAAGTTCAATTTTCGAGAGCTTGCGATTTAGGAAATGGGAAGTTATCCAGTCGGAGACAGCAGACAGGCAGGCTGTAACACAGTACAACACCGGAGGAGAGAGATCGGGAGAGGTAAGGTAGATTTGGGTTTCATCAGCATAGAGGTGATATTGGAATCCATAGGAAGAGATGAGAAGAGATTGCCCAAAAAGGCCGTATAGATCGAGAAAAGTAGGGGACCCAGAACAGAGCCTTGAGGTACCCCAACTGAAAGAGGAACTGATGGTGAGGAGACACCAGCGAAGGAGACACTGAAGGACCAAAGCGAGATAGGAAGAGAACCAGGAGAGAGCGATGTCACTGAAGCCAAGTTGACACAGCGTGAGGAGCATGAGAGGGTGATCACCAGTGTCGAATGCAGCAGAAAGAAGAATAAGGAGGGAGAAGTGACCTTTGCTTTTAGCGGCAGCTAAATCATTTGTCACCTTGGTCAGAGCAGTCTCAGTAGATTGTTGGGAACAAAAGCTAGACTGGTGCGGACCGAGTAGAGAGTTAGCAGCAAGAAAACTGGTGAGCTGTTTATAGACCAGATGTTCTAGGACTTTGGAGGCAAAGGGAAGCAGAGAGATGGGACAGTAGAGGGATGGAGGTGGGATCAAGGTATGGCTTTTTTAGAATGGGGGTGATCAAAGCACATTTGAATACAGAGGGGAAGACTCCAGAGGAGAGGGAGAGGTTAAAAATATGAGTCAAAGCATGGACAGTAACTGGTAGGACAGGCCGAATAAGGTGTGAGGGGATTGGATCAAGTGGACAGGTGGTCGGACAGAAGGACATGAGAAGTTCTGAGACCTCCTCCTCCAAGACCAGAGAAAAGGAAGACATAGTAGAAGAGGGGGGCAGGGAGTGAGAGAGTCAGTGGGGTAGAATGGTTAAAGGAGGAGGGCAGTGAATGCAGCGGCATTGTTTGTTTTATATGTAAATGCATATATTGCCTCTTCTGTAGAACAGAAAAAAAAAACTTTTTTCAATTTTTAATTTTTATACATTACATGGTCATGTTTGGTATCATTGTAAAGAACAGACTCTGACCTTTCCAATGACACCTCACTTAACATTGTGCAGTGTACAATTCAGGTATGCAGGTTCCAAAGTCCCCCTGTCTCTCACTGCAGCACCACGGTCTAGGTTATGAATGAAACCATGCACTGCTTCACCAGATACACACCTGCTGGCAGTGTGGGAAATGAGGTGAGTTAGTGCAGCATCACTGTGCACTTTATAATTGTAAACTGAATAATAGTGCCGGATTAGAAAAAAAAATAAGAAAATATTATTTTAATATATATTTTATTTTTACTTAAATCTAACCTGGTTATATTTGGTATCACTGACTGGAAAGGCTACAAGCTGACCTTTCTAACGATACCTCATATGTCCCTCTAGCCGTTAGGGCTACAGAGATACAACGCTCTTAAGTGTTGCAAACTGTAAAAAAAAATAAAAAATTCTACACACAGAGCAAGGCACCCCCTTGTGGCAGGTGCCTGTAGGCACTTGCCTACCCTTCCTAATTGTAAATCTGGCCCTGGGTGGGTATATTGATGAGGTCTGAGTGAGCATATTGATGAGGTCTGAGTGGGCATATTTTTTTTTTTGAGAAAGGATTTTACCAGGAAGGATACGTTGAGTGGTGAGTATGTACTGTTGGGTGTCTTGCCCAAGGACACTTACTAGAGAGATATTTTAAACATTTTTCTGATTTTTTTTTCTAAAAAAGTCTGATTTTTTTTATTTATTTCTTTAAGTTTACTTATTTTTTCTGTAACAGCCCTTTTTATTATCATTCCTTGGACCTCATATGCAAATTTCAGACATTTTCTCTCAGTAGTTTCTTTGCAAACAGCGTTTCACTTTTCAATCATTCATGCAAACTGTTTCCTAATTTATTCACTTCGCTCTGTCTGCGGTCTCGGCTTTTTCCGGCGTCTTCGACGGGTTAATCCAGATGTTTTTGCAGGTTGTCGGCGTGCATTCGCTGAGTTTTACGGTTAGTTTTCGTCGGGTTTGCGGTAGCTTTCCCTGCAATTCGGGGACACTGTGGTGCTTGCTGAATACACAGCAGGGTCACCGAAATGGGATCGGCAAAAGGAACCGAATTGAAGAGAACGAAAAGTCACCGAACGTGCGGTGTCTTTTTGAATCTCTTTGAATTACCCTGTTAGTCTTTTTTTTTCCAGATGATCCGCCCCTCAGAGTTTTTGACCAGAGGCTAAGAGACAGGCTCACCTAGCTTAGCTACACACTGCACAGCAGCTCAGCCCTGCCTCTTGTGTCCCAGGAGACTAGGCGCCACGTGCTGGAGCATTCCAGCATGAGTGGGAAGGAGGGAAGGTGTCGCAGGAGGCCGGCAGATGATCCCGAGGAGGAGCAGGGGGGAAACTGATGTCATCACAGACACACCCCTCTCTCCCACATGACACCCTGGCAGCCCGGAACATCTAAGTTAGTCTTGCAGGCAGCCTGCTGCGTGCTAGCAAGCACTCGAGCAGGCGCACGAGCGGCTGCCTGCAAGGATTGGTGGATCTCAGGATAATAAAAATATCGCTGATATTCAGCCCAGCGGCACTTCAAGTAACATCCCCCTTTCAGCTGTCACCCGGGGCGCCCCGCCCCTGCCCTGCCTTGGTACGCCACTGCCCCGTCACATTAATTCTCTCCTTCATTTACACCAGCTGGTGGATTGTTGGTGGGCGACCCATTCCGATGATAAAAACTACACGTTTTTCTTGCAACCTGCCCAAGTTTACTCCAGACCAGATTACTTTTTTATGACCCACCTTTTATCATTTGCAAGACCTCCACTCGGTGTGTTTCAGCACCATGACTTGCTTTGACCATGCCCCTGTGACATTGCAACTCGCCTCCCCTTTTTACCACCCCACTGCACCTGCTTGGAGGCTTAAAGATTATTTGCTATCTGACCCGAAAAACCTTTGAGGAGTGTTACCAAACCCTGTGAGTATACTTTAGTGAAAACGTTACCCCTGACCTTGCTCTGTTGACTATTTGGGAAGGTCATAAATATGTGGGGCCACATTACATTCTCCACGCTAAAATGCCCGTTTTAGCGTGGAATTACAATGCAGGCCCTTAAAAAGCTGTCTCCATTTGTAGCGTGCCATGAGCAGCCACTCGATGGAGTCCATAGGACTCCATTGAGCCAGACGCTGGTGGTCACATGACCTGCTGGATCTCACCGGTCGGCGTAGTGATACGCAGGGGGAGACTGGGGGGACTTTTTTCCCCAGTCTTTCCCTGCTCCCACTGGACGGAGGAGGCGGGCAGAGCCGCGGTCCTCGCCGCAGGACAGGAGGTGAGTATAAGAATATTTTTATTATTTTTTGGCTGGTGTTAACGGATTCTGTAGAATCCGTTAACACCAAGTCCTGGCTTTGGTTAACTTTCCGCTAACCAGAGCCCGACGGTAATCAGCGTTAGGACTTTGTAATCCTAACGCTGATTAACACTTTGTGCTCCCCATGTTAAGTATAGGGAGCGCAAAGTACAGTAACCTCGCACTGAAAAGCGCAAGGTACCAAACGCAAACGGGTTACTTAACCGGTTAGCGTTTGGATTGTAATATGCGGTAGCCACTGCGGCTAACGTTAATGCTCATGCAGGTGAGCGCTAACGTTAGCAACAAGATGTAATGTGGCCCGTGGTGCGCGTCTTTTACATCCAGAAGGCTGCTGAGGTTAAACGCCACACAGTGGCGTAGCCTGGGGGGGCCTCGGGGCGGTCGCCCCGGGCGCAATTTTCTTAGGGGACGCAAAATTTCTAAAGAAATTTGAACCACTAATATTTTCCAGCAGCGATCAGCAAGATGTCCGCACATGGACACTGGTGTCTGTAAGAGGCCCTTGCACGGGCAGCCACCAGTTTTGCGGCACTGGCGGTGACTTCGCACGCAGCGTCTGGAAGAGAGGACCAGGACAGAAAATTCTGATCCTGTTCTGACTCTTCCTTAACGCTGACATGAGTCACGCGAAGCAGCGCAGCATTATCTGACGGAACACCCTGTACCGCGCTTGTCAGCCCAATTGAAGCCCTGTGCCCCCCCCCGCCACTGGCAGCTCTGCAGCAACTGAACATGAAGGAGGGAGGGAGGCGCCTGCCCTGCAGCACATTTAAAATCCGATCTCCACTAAGCCCCTGGACAGTTTCCCCCCTGGGGGTACTGGGAGAAAGTGGGGGTACTGAGGGAGAGAAGGAGAGAGTGGGGATAACGGGAGAGAGTTACTGGGGGTACTTGGTGAGAGTGAGTGACGGGGGGTACTGGGAAAAAGTGGGGGTACTTGGAGAGAGAAAGAGTGACTGGGGGTACTGGGAGAGAAAGAGTGCTGGCTGGGTGGAGTAGAGGTAACATCACTGCTCTGCGTGGAGAGAGCCTGTGGAGTCATGGGTTCGATTCCGATGAGTACCTCTCCAGTAAGTGTCCTAATGGTACATACTCACCACCAAGGACATACTTGAAAACAAGAGAAATCTCAATGTATCCTTCCTGGTAAAATCCTTTCTCAAAAAAAAAGGGACTGGGGTACTGGGAGAAAGTGGGGGCGCTGAGAGAGAGAAGGAGAGAGTGACTGGGTGTACTGGGAGAGAGCCACTGGGGGCACCTGGAGAGAGAGAGCGACTGGTGGCACTGGGAGAAAGTGGAGGTACTGGGAGAGAGTGACTGGGGGTAGTGGGAGAGGGTGACTGGGGGTACTGGGAGAGAATGACTGGGCATAGTGTGAGATTGGAACTATGCTAGGGTATACTGGGACAGGGTGACTGGTGGCATAGTGTGGGGGGCATGTGTGTTTCATTTTTTATTATTTCAGTATTTTATTAATATACAATACATGTGCTTGTGGGGTAAGAGGGTCAATACTCTATTGGTAGAAGGGAATCACGGTGTGTTACCGTGTCCACAGTAGGGATGAGCTGTTCGGGTTCGGACGGTTCGGAGTTCGACCCGAACTTTGGCAGTTTGAAAGTTTGCGAATTTCGAACTTTTTGGGCGTGTTCGGTTCGGGTTCGAAAAAAAAAAGAAATTTTGAAAAAAGTATAGAAAATGCTTAAAAAAATACTAAAAAATCTAGAAATAAAGAGACTCTTTACTGCAGAATATTATAAGCAACGGTTTATTAGATATTGAATTAAAAACTAATGTGTACGTGGAAAGATTATCAACTCTAAATGACCTCTGTTCACAAACGGGCATACCACCAGGTGTTTTTAGTCTGGTAATCAATTTGATACATTGTACAATATAGTAAGGGTTGGTGTGTGTCTGCTTCTGATTGAGATTTGAGAATTAATTTCCCTAAAACATCCTAATATGCTGCATTTAACTGGTGTTTGAAAAAAATCTAAAGCAATTATTTTTTCACCTCGGGATTAAACATACACAGGGTTATTCAGAGAGCAGTGAAAAGCAGGAGAATAACTGGAGAAGTGAAAATTCTAGGTCAAAATAGCCAAACCAGAAAAATTCTCCCATTTATCTCACTTTCCAAATCGGCTATTTGGTCTAGATTGTTCTCTTCTCTTGCCAGTTCTCCTGGCTTTCACCTCTCTCTCAGGGTTGTTCAGAGAAAGGTGAAAACCAGGAGAATGGCAGGAAAAGAGAACAATCTGGACCAAATAGCCGATTTGGAAAGTGAGATAAGGCTAGGGTCAGACTAACGCATTTTTCGCAGCGACCGTCAAAAAGTGCGTCCGAACGCATTGCCGTATTTTTTCACGGATTGCGCGAAAACGGTCATACGATGCGCATTTTTGTGCGTGATTTTTTACGGATCCAAACCAGGAAACTTTGGGTGTCTGGACGTTATGTTGGCCGGACATGAGCAGGGTCTGATGTCTCCAAATCACGCACACACGCCGCTAGTTGACGCAGCGCACTCTGTACGTCCGTACTAGCGGTTCTGCGTTCTTGAAAAAATGCCATAATTTTCCACTTGCGTTGCGCAGCCGGACTTTCGTGCGACCGTATTTCGTATATTGGCCGTCATTGCCCGTCATTTGCTGCTAGTGCGGCCGTGATTAAGTGCGCCTAAACGCACGTTAAAAATTCGCTAGTCTGACCCTAGCCTAAATGGGAGAATTTTTCTGGTTTGGCTATTTTGACCTAGAATTTTCCATTCTCCAGTCATTCTCCTGCTCTTCACCGCTCTCTGAATAACCCTGACAGGGTTATTCAGAGAAAGGTGAAACTCAGGAGAATGACTGGAGAATGGAAAATTCTAGGTCAAAATAGCCGAACCAGAAAAATTCTCCCATTTATCTCACTTTCCAAATCGGCTTTTTGGTCTAGAAGTTTCCATTCTCCTGCTTTTCATCGCCAAAAAATCAGTAAACTTTTTCTGCGTGTCCGAAAATGTCTCCTCTTTTCAAACAGACATGTCATTTTTTGGTTTTTACATATTTCTATACTTCCTAGAAATCCGCCACTTCACGGGCAGGTTATGGGGACCTCCTAGGCACGATATTTGAAGGATTTTTTTGTTTTTATTTTTAACCCTTATTTTATGGAAAACTCACTGTCCCTTTAAAAACGTTTTTTTAAAACTTTTTTTCCTTGTTTCCTGTCCCCCAGGGCACTACCCGGACCCCCATACACCTTTTATGGCAAATATGTAGCATATATGCCCTCTTGGAGGGCACTCCAAAAAACCGAATTTTCAGCCCCATTGACTTGCATGGGGGTTTGGGTTCGGGTTCGGGTTCAGTCCCCAACAAATGGGAAGTTCGGGTTCGGGCTCGAACCGAACTCGGGGAGTGTTCGGCTCATCCCTAGTCCACAGGGTGTGGGGCGCACGATTCTTGCTTTGCCCCTGGCGCTGACCACCCACGCTACGCCGCTGACGCCACAGAATGTAGCGGCCAGTAACCACAAACTGGAAACTTTGCATAAGGTGTCTCTTAATCCGGAACACTTGTCCGAACTGACCTCCAAACGTAGGGAACTCTCGACTCTTCTTAACTCGACATAACACAGGCACTGCCTTCGCTCCAAAGTGTTCTTTTCCATACATGGGGATAAAAGTGGATGTGTATTAGCCCGTATGCTGCATAAACGTCAGGCCATCTCCTATATACGTACATAATAACTAAAGTTGTCAGATACTATCAGGGTTATTCAGAGTGCGGTGAAAAGCAGAAGAATGGCTGGAGAATGGAAAATTCTAGGTCAAAATAGCCAAACAAGAAAGATTCTCCCATTCATCTCACTTTCCAAATCGGCTATTTTGACCTAGAATTTTCCATTCTCCAGCCATTCTCCTACATTTCACCTCTCTCTGAATAACCCCATATATGTCACGGGGTTGAATAATTTTGAACACAACTGTAGCTAATATTAGGGACTCTAAGCAGCAGATACACCGTCTCCCTGACCGAATTCAATCGACGATTTTCTCTTATTACAAATCGCTCTATAATTTACCTAATCCTGAGACAGAGCGTGGCAGAGCCACACTCCATCGGGATATTCAGGCTTACCTGTTGGTCAATCTACAGTGTAGGCTCCCACTGTCCGCCTCTGAACTCTTGGAGTCCCCACATACGATAGAGGAATTGAGTGGGGCACTAAAATTGCCCAAATCTGGTAAATGGCCTGGCCATTCCATTCCCGGACGGGTCACTTCATCCCATCCCAGACGTTGGCCACAAATATTACTGTGATACCCAAAGGTTGGCAAAGATGAGGAGCGGTGTGAGAACTACCGGCCTATTTCTTTACTAAATTGCATCTTAAAACTGTTCACTACGATTCTAGCCACCTGTCTACTACCCCGCTTCCCAGGGTTTACGCATACAGATCAGGTGTGTTTTGTGCCGGGTGAGAGACTCGAGACAACACCATATGGACTCTGACGCTGATGAATAGAGCTAAGCAGCAGGGGGAGCTGATTCTACTGCCAACAGATGCCAAAAAGGCTTTCGACAAGGTCAATTGTGACTTCCTTTTCATGACCCTTTTGCACCTGGGCCTCAGCCCCCATTTATGCACCTGGATCTGTGCCCTGTACATGAATCCCTCGGATCTGTGTTAATGGGCTGTACACTCACCTTGTCAAAATTCGGTATGGGACCTGCCAGCGGTGCCCCCTCTCCCCCTTGCTCTTCACCTTTGCTTTGGAGCCGTTCCCATGCTCTATTCGATCAAATCCAGATGTGTGGGGACTGAGGATGGGTCCCTCTTAACATAAATGCAGACAACCGATTATTTTTCATAACCCAGCCGGAAACTTCCTTACCAAATGTATTGAAAGCAATACACCTCTACAGCTCCCTTTCTCACCTCAAAATAAACCTATCCAAGTCCAACATTCTCAATGTTTCCCTACCCCCTTCTAGGGTCTGTAGCCTCAGACCAAGCTTCCCTTTCAAGTGGGCAGATGTCTGCATTAGGTACTTGGGCATTTGGCTGACCTCCACTAGGCTTGTGCACCGATTTTTTTTTTGGTTCGATTCGGTTCGATTTGTTCGGATGTTTAAAATTTTCGATTCGGCTCGTTTCGACCGATTTCTGTTTCGATTCGGTTCGGCTCGTTTTTCGTGTACATTTTTTTTCGGAATATCGACCATTTTTCGTGTTTTCGGGTCACTTTGCTCGTTTTTTGTATCGACTCTTCGTGATTTTGGAAATTTTTGTTTTTTCGGAACGTCTGTTCTCCTCGTTTCAAAGTGTCTACGATAATTCTGGCGATTCTATCGTGGTTTTTTTTATTAAATAAAGATCCTTTTTTTCTTATGAATATACATTTCACAACTTTATTTAATCATATTAAAATGGTATGAAAGCCAAGGAACAAAAAAAATGAACAAAACGATTTAAAAAACGCTAAACTGACCCGAATGCCACAAGAAACAAGTGATACCCATTTACAAATACAAAATTTACAGAATCAGCGATATAACCGATAATAGTTAAATATACGATGTCCAGAATTACCGAAATGGAACCGAAATCACGAATGGAACTGAAATCATGAATAGAGCAAAAATAAATTTCGATTTGACACATTTCAAGTCCATTCGAAAAATCAAAAAAAAATTCGTTTCGGCTCGGAAAACTTTTCGGATCTGTCGGTTTTCGGGTCCGACCCGATTCGGAAATTCGGCCGAATCTGAAGACACGAATAGGGAAATTTTGTGAAAATTCCGAAATTCCGAACCCCGAAACGCACATCCCTAACCTCCACTCACACTCATGTTTCGTGACAACTTTTAGCCCATTCTGGGTACTTTTGCTCCTAGTCCTGGGATTATCCCCACATCTCATGGATGGGCCAAGTGCAGGTACTGAAAATAAATCTACTCCCTCACCTATTATTATTCTTATTTCAGATGATCCCCGATGCATATTTCCATTCCCTCCTCTCCCTACTTATTACCTTTATTTGGAGAGGTATCCGACCCAGAGAAAGATTTATGCATTTGACCTCTCCAAAACTGGAGGGAGAGCTGGCGGTCCCTGACTTTGCCCTGTATCACAAGAAATGTCACCTCTTGCGTATTCTAGATTGGGCAAGGCAGGGGTCCACTAAAGCCTGGGGGGAAGTGGAGGAGACCGAGGTGGGAGTCCTGATTTAATATTCTTCCCTGTTACCTAGACTACGGGGTCTGCGTTTGGTGCGTTCTCTCTTTTAAACCCGCCTCCTTACGGATCTGGTGCAGCCCTTGGGTCTGTAATCTGACCCCTCCCCCCTTGCCCCGCTAATGCATCAGCATCTTCCCCCTAGACCTAGATCCCTTAGCCTTTAGGGATGTTTTGCAGATCGCTGTACCACACATTTATAATGTTTTCATGAATGGGCGCTGGAGAACCTGATGGGAGACTCAAATATCTCCTTCATACATTATTTTAAGTGTATGAAGATCCTTAGCTTTATCCGGTCTATTTCCCAACAACTGCAACTGGTTCACTCCTTCACTGAATTTGAAGCCCTGTGCCACACCCTGGGGCCCATATCCCATGGTTTTTCACACCTGTATTCCACACCTGTATTCCAATGTGCCTCAAGGGTCCCTCCACCTGGGTTATGGGGAGGTGGGAGATGGTGCTGGGAATCACTATTTCTGAGATTCAGTGGCAACGTATTTGTGACCTAAAGCACCACTGTTCTATTTCCTCCAAGATACAATAGCTGGCTTACAAACTGTTGTCGATGTGATACAGAACCCCCCCCGGCTTTGCATCAGATGTACCCAGATTTGAAAGACATCTGTTGTCGCTAGTGATGAGCCGAACCCCCCCCGTGTTCAGTTCGCATTCGAACTCGAACAATTTCAAAAGTTAGATTTCGAACACGAACCGAACTCAATGCAAGTCAATGGGACTCAAAAGTTCGATTTTTAGAGTGCCCTCCAAGAGGGCATATATGCAAGATATTTGCCATAAAAGGTGTATGGGGGTCCGGGTAGTGCCCTGGGGGACAGGAAACAAGGACAAAAAGCTTTAAAAAAAGTTTTTCAAGGAACAGTGAGTTTTCCATGAAATAAAGGTTAAGAATAAAAACGAAAAATTCCTTCAAATATCGTGCCTAGGAGGTCCCCATAACCTGCCCGTGAAGTGGCGCATTTGTAGGATGTATAGAAACATTTAAAAACAAAAAAATGACATTTCAAATGACGGTAAATGTTTTCCTTTAATCTATTCATAAACAACTGCTTGGGGCGGCAGCCTGTATGAAAAGAGGAGACGTTTTAGGACACGCAGAACAAGTTTAGTGATTTTTTGGGCTAAATTATGGTGAAACTTATGCAGGCTTTGGATGAAAGTAACAATAGGTGCTTTAAAATTGGGCCGTTAGTGTCGGTAACAGTGCCGTCACACCGTAACCCCTCTGTGGTATTGTGGAAGAGTGCAGGGTTGGACCCTGCGGTCAAATATTAAAATGATATGAATCTGGTACAGGCGTCAGTGCACCCAAATATTTTGCCTTTGGTGGCAGCAAGTGCCTTCACACCGTAACCCCTCTGAGGTGTTGTGGAAGAGTGCAGTGGTGGAGGTTTTGGTAATGCAGAAGAGATCACCGATCTTTTCAGTTACGTCAGCAGCTATAACAAAACCGGGTCAGCAATGTTTAGGCACTTGTACTGCGCTACTGTATATGGTGAGAATTGGCGCACACCAGTAGCAACAGGAAGCAAACAGAACAGGCAGGGAATACATAGAGGGAATAGTCAAATGGCAGGCAAAGTCGGCAACAGATCGGGTCCTCAGAACAAGCAGGGTCAGTAACAAGTATACAAACTGATTCGGTAAGCTAGCGATGCGGGAATAAAGCATGAGACACACTGAGCGTGTAGTGACGCACAGCGTAGCAAAGCGAAGCAAACATTTTGCAGGCTTGACTTCACTCCGCTCCGCCTCGCAGCGTGTCTAGACTGCATTACGTTTGCTTCTCACCGCACTGGACAGGAATCCACTAACTAAATTAAAATGTACACACAAAACCGTTTTATTTTCACAAAGCAGATGTTATATAGGCAAATAAAAGTTTCTACTGAATAAAATACATCAAAAATTACTGTTAAGTTAATAGGAATAGTATAAAAATATAAAAAAAAGGTAACCCCTGATCATATATATTATAGGGACACAGAACTCTGTGTATAGAGTTGGGATGCATTGATACCAGCAGGGCCGGCGCTAGTGTAAGGCTAAGGTCAGACGAACGCAGTTTTAACGTGCGTTTAGCCGCACGAAATCACGGCCGTGCTAGCAGCAAATGACGTCCAATGCCGGGGAACATACGACGAATGGCCGCACGAAAGTTCGTCCGTGCAACGCAAGTGGCAAATGAACGCATTTTTTCGAGAACGTCAAACCGCTACTACTGACGTACAGAGTGCGCTGCGGCCGCATAGCGGCATGTTTGCGTGATTGGGAGACGTCAGACGCTGCACACGTCCGGCCAACATAACGTCCAGACGCAAAAAGTGTTTTATTGATGATCTGTACAAAATCACGGACGAAAATGCGCATCGTATGACCGCTATCGCGTATTCCGTGAAAAATACGTCCATTCATTCGACCGCACTTTTTCACGGACGACGCGAAAAATGCGTTTGTCTGACCCTAGCCTAAGGCGGCACAGGTGGCCACCTTACTGTCCTGACTTTCTGTCAGTGTGAGGGGCGGAAAAATTATGTTTTTAAAATACCGGAAGTGGAGCTATGAATGATCTTCAGACATCAACCAGGGGCCCAGCCGCGCACTCTCAAACCGATGCAGTGTGCCTGCCTCAGTCACACATTCTAAACATGAGCAGGCAATCTGCATAATTTGGCACCGCCCCCCTCACGTGACACGCATAGCCAGGGCACGTAGCAGCAGAAAAGCCCGGAGGACAAACCCCAAAACTTAGGGTGCGGCCCTGCAGCATAGTCAGCCTGCATGCTTCCACTGTAGTGTGAAGGAGTACTGGGCAGAGAGGCCGAGAGAAGATTTTTAAAAGGTTTGAATAAAATGAGGGAGGAGAGGGGGTGTGTGTGTCTAATGTTCTGCTTGGGGGGTGTAATGTTCTGTTGGGGGGAGTAATGTTCTGCTAGGGGGTGTAATGTTCTGCTCGGGGGTGTAATGTTCTGCTGGGGGGTGTAATGTTTTGCTGGGAGGGGTAATGTTCTGCTCGGGGGTGTATAATGTTTTGCTGGGGGTATAATGTTTTGCTGGGGGGTGTAATGTTTTGCTGGGAGGTAATGTTTTGCTGGGGGGGTAATGTTTTGCTGGGGGGTGTAATGTTCTGCTGGGGGGGTGTAATGTTCTGCTGGGGAGGTGTGTGTGTAATGTTCTGCTGGGGTGTGTGTGTGTAATGTTCTGCTGGGGGTGTGTGTGTGTAAAGTTCTGCTGGGTGTTTGTGTAATGTGCTGCTGTGTGTGTGTGTGTGTGTGTGTAATGTTCTGCTTGGGGGGGTTTGAGTAAACTGATATTGGTACATTACTGTGAGGTTTATTGCTGTGGAGCTCTGTGATACGCTCATACACACTGCACATTACTGTGAGTTTTATTGTTGTGGAGCTCTGTGATACGCTCATACACACCACACATTGCTTTGAGTTTTATTGCTGTGGAGCTCTGTGATACAGTAATGGGCAGTGTATGAGTGTGAGTTTTATTGCTGTGGAGCTCTGTGATACACGCATACACACCATACATTACTGTGAGTTTTATTGCTGTGGAGCTCTGTGATACAGTAATGGGCAGTGTGTATGAGTGTGAGTTTTATTGCTGTGGAGCTCAGTGATACTTTCATACACACAAACTGAACATTACTGTGAGGTTTATTGCTGTGGAGCTCTGTCATATGCTCATACACAGCGCACATTACTGCGAGTTTTATTGCTGTGGAGCTCTGTCATATGCTCATACACCCCGCACATTACTGTGAGTTTTATTGCTGTGGAGCTCTGTCATACGCTATATGAAATTAATTTAAGGGGGTGAAAGTAATTAAAGGGGAAAAATGAATTAAGGGGGAGTGAATTGAATTAGAGGACGAGGACCCTGCTGCCAGTCTGCTTCTGGAGAGCTGGAGTCAGACAGTGGACCACAGCAACAGAGTGAGAGTGGTAGGTAACATGATCACAGGGAAACACTGGGAGTGGCAGGCAGTTTGAAATATGTGGGTATATTGACACAGCAAGACCAGGGGGCACCACCAGGCCACATTGCAAATTTGTGCAGTGCCTGGTGCCCCTCCTATGCCACATTGCCAAAGGAGGGGACCGCACACTCTGTAGATTGGCCCAGTGGCACAGGAGGGGCACCAGGCACAGCATAGATTGGTAATGCGTGAGGACACCAAACACTCCCGATTGGCATGGCACGGATTGGGTGGAGGGGGCACCAAAACGCAACTTCTCCTGAGTAAACAAAAATGCTTGCACCGGCCCTGGATACCACACACAGACATATATGTATATATCAACACGCAGACCTATATATACGTATATATCAACACGCAGATATATATACACTCACCCACCCACAGACTTCAGACCATATATACACATACGCACATGGGGGTGGCATGTGGAAAATCTCAACTAAATGCGCCCCCCCTCATTTGGCTGATCCATCCAGAAGAAATGTTGAACCCGACAGAGCAGAGAATATATATATTATTCTTTACCCTATCGGGTTCAACATTTCTTCTGGAGGGATCAGCCAAATGGGGGGGGGGGCAATTAGTTGCCAAAATGTGTGTGTAATACAAGTCTGGATATATATATTTATAAGACTATAAATATGTATCTTATCTATATATATATATATATCATACCTGCCCTTACATTCCCCTATAAATTTGCTAAAGATATACACACAAAAAAAACAAACCACTGCCTGAGACTTCGCGCAGCCCACATACTACCCCCCTCTACCTGGCTGAATGTATCTAATATATATAATTAAATACATTCAGCCAGGTAGAGAAAGAAAAAAGGTTTTATTTTATGTTCCCGGGGACATTTAAAAATGTCCTCGGATTTTATTTTTTTTAGAAATGTGTCGCCTTACCTTAGCCTGCTGGTCAGTTGGGGCTCCCTGGATCCTGGTTGTGGGGGGGGCCTGCCGTGGCCGCAGGTGCAGTGGCTCCCTCCCTGCGCCGCCTGTCTCTGCCACATGCATCCGGTTGGCTAGCCCACACAGTCGCAGCTCTGTCATCCGGTGACCGCATGCTCCTCAAGGGGATCCTTGGGAGGCCCCGGCAGGCTGCCCTCTACAGTGCCTGATTAGAGGGCCGTGTCTGCCTGATGTTTTAGTAACAAGATTGTTTTATCCCATAGGCTTCAATGTTAAAAATATTCCCATTTTAATTCAATATCTAATAAACCGTTGCTTATAATATTCTGCAGTAAAGAGTCTCTTTATTTCTAGATTTTTTTAGTATTTTTTAAGCATTTTTTATACTTTCTTCAAAATTTTTTTTTTTTTAGAACTTTCGGCGAACGTCCCAAAAAGTTTGATGTTCGCGAACTTTCGAACGGCCAATGTTCGAATTGAACTCCGAACCGATCGAACCGAACAGCTCATCCCTAGTTGTCGCTTTAACTCAGCGCTGGGTTCTCTCCTCCCCTCCACATTTGGTCGGATTGCCCACTTATCCAACCATATTGAGAGTGAATACACCAGGTCCTTAGCCTTTTGTAGATCCCCCACCTCACTTCTTGTCTGCCCCATGCTGTTACATCACGTACCTGATTTGATCGCAGCATACAAGAAATCTAATGGGCCTCAAATTCTTAATACTGCTAAGAACCTCATTCCCCTTTTTTTGCGGTGACCTGAAAACTCCCCCACCTTCTCTAAAATGGAGAACCTTCATGATGTTGAACAATTGCATTTTTCCATTAACCACATGCTCCCATGATACGCAGAGGTCTGCTCCAGATGACTTTTAATTTCTACGAGGTCTGATTTTCGGGCCTTACTCGTGGTTACTTAGAAGGGTGTGTTCAAGATGATGGGACCTACGTGTCCGGTATCGCCAGATGCGGACCTCTGAGCCCATTTTCCTCCCCAGGTCCTCAGTGCATTTTCGGTATTGTTGATGTCATGCCCTCAATTACTGCCCCTTCCCTTTTCCTTCCCCCTCCCTCCGTTACCCGTCTCTTCATACCATGGTATTTTTCACCCTTGCCCTTGAATGTTTCAGTACTCATGGTTTTATATTTCAGTTGGACCCTTGTCATTATTATGCAGTACTGTGTTTCTGTATCTGGATGGTGCGGCCTGCATGCAGTGCCCATCCAAAGGTTTTTCTTGCTTCTTCTCTTTGCAAATCCAATAAACATGTATTTACAAAAAAAACACACACTTACTTTGGACAGTGGCTGGTGGACAGTGCAATAACTCCTTGCAGGCAGTCAGATTATGAGCCACACAATCTTCTTGCCATCCCAGAAGCCAAAAGGATCAGAATCAGGAGCAAAGAAAGTTCAGAGAGATACAGTTTGACCTTCTCAGTTGAACCACTCTACTTCCTGGTGATTGGTGCTTCATTTGGCTCCAGCAAAGTGCCAATAGCCTCTGTCCAAAATGAAGTGACACTACTTAGCTCTGTTGTTCTGATGCTACAGTTGCTGTGAGTTTAGTAGACATCTGGATATCACGGACCCTGACAGTTTCTCCTTTCAGTACACCAGGCTATTGGATAAGAGTGGCAGTTTCCCCTTAATCCTAGGATCACACATGGAAGCTAGCATCAATTCAAGACAATTATCAACTCATTTGCACTGTCAAACCTTGAACTGGTTTCCTGTCCAGTGCTACTGCATCAGTCTAGAGTGGTTTTCAAGAAAGGCATTCTTCTTGTTCAGTCAGTATGTGGACAAGGGGAGGACCTCTCTCAGACTGGAAAATACTCAAGCTCAAGTATTCAGCGATATACCTACATGGCGTAAGGACTGCCAATGGCTGTACAATTTCCTCAAACCAGTTGTGATCTAACCCCAAAGTGCTGGCCAGAGAACAGACTGTGGATGGCCCTCTGCAACTCCTAAACTCTTGCCTGCATCTCTAAAGAGGAGTTCCACTGTGTACTGACATCATTTCATAGAAAGAATCCTGAATTTCGGGCTGATTCCTGGTTTATCCAAAATGAACTGAATTACCAAGACCAAAAACCAATAAATAAAAACCTGACTTGTATGTATGTAAATTGGGATTGAGTCGATATTTGATATTGATTCGAATTTCGGATAACTAAATAAATCCACAATATATCAAATTTTGCTGTTAAAAGGCACGCTAGGGTTAAATATTGAGCTGTCCACTGACCTCTGGTGCAGACAACAGATTCAGCACCACAGGCCAATTTACAGGACAGGGTCCTTTGTGAAACAGTCAAACGAATCTGATTTGTTTCATAATGTCGTTGGCTTTAGTACTGACTTGTATATAATGTAGGTTGGGAACGAGTCAATATTTGATATTGATTCGAATTTCGGATCACTAAATAAAACCCCAATGGATCAAATCCTGCTCAGCACTCATTTAGTCAATGGTTCTTTTGTGAAATAGTATAACGAATCAATTTCATTATGTACTGTTTCGTTTTTGTTTAAATTCAGATGAAATCAATTTGCTATTTTGGAAGTACAAATTAATACAAATTAATGAATTTCAAAATGAATTTAGATTCATTAAGAAACGAATGCACATCTCTACAATCTTTATTATCAATGAATTCACATTTTTTTGACTGCCAAATACACAATATTCTCTGTAAATCTTAATTTCACATAACATCTACTACTTCTAGTCATTCACATTTTTGTATATGCTTTCAATATTAATGTCTTGGATTCTGTATTTTTAGTGACTTTTCATTTCAATTGCTTCATTCTGGGAAAGAGAAATGTTGATTCTGATGTGAAGTTTCTTGACATGACATATGGTTAATTATAATCCATAGTCCACAATTTGCAGTTAATATCCAAAATATTAGCACCTGTTCTAGCATTACTTACTTTGTTTAATTTTTCAATTTTGACTAGAAAATATTTCCGACAGGAAAAAATATGTTCTAGAATATTTATTCAGGATTTACATATGCTTTGCAGCAAATAGCAGCTGACTTTATGCAGGATTTTGAAAAATAATCCTTTGAAAATATTGGTATCTCTAAGTGGCTTATTTCACTTTAAAAAAATATTTACTGTGACAGTTAAGTATGAGATTAATGCATTTCGAAATTGAAATGATTTCACTTGCCTGATCATGATGCCACTTGCTATTCAATACATCTCTAAAGTACTATAAATTATTATTATCATTATTATTAATTTATGTAAGTTTTCTGTTTAAGTTATTAATAAGTCTTTATTCCTCATTAAGAACACAAAAATGTTCTAGCTTTCACTAGGTTAACACTTTCACTTCTCAAGCAGAGAACAACAAAATGGAAAACTGTTCTGCAAAAGAAAATTAACATTAGATAGTTTAAATAGAGATTCAATGTTAAAACACTGGTGACTGTAAAGTGAAAGGTGTGACTTCTGTTACATTCAGGAAACGCCTGATACACTTTGCTGCTCTCAGGGCTCCCCAGGATCTGGCTGCTCTAGGTGTTCCCCAGGATCTTGTTGCTCTCAGGGCTCCCCAGGATCTGGCTCCTCTCAGTGCTCCCTAGGATCTGGCTGCTCTCAGTGCTCCCCAGGATCTGGCTGCTCTCAGGGCTCCCCAGGATCTGGCTACTCTCAGGGCTCCCAAAGATCTTGCTGCTCTCAGGGCTTCCCAGGAACTGGCTGTTCAGTGCTCCCCAGGAACTGGCTGCTCTCAGTGCTCCACAGGATATTGTTGCTCTCAGGGCTTGCCAGGATCTTGCAGCTCTCAGTGCTCCCCATGATCAGGCTGCTCTCAGTGCTCACCATGATCTGCCTGCTGTCAGGGCTCCCCAGAATCTTGCTGCTCTCAGCGCTCCCCAGGATCTCTTGCTGCTCTCAGTGCTCTCCAGGATCTGGCTGCTCTCATTGCTTACCATGATCTGGCTGCTCTCAGGGCTCCCCTGCCTCTTTTAGGCTCTCAGCGCTCCCCTGGATCTCGTGCTGCTCTCAGTGCTCTCCAGGATCTGGCTGCTCTCATTGCTTACCATGATGTGTCTGCTCTCAGGGCTCCCCAAGATGAATGGTGCTTTCCCATTGGTCTAAGCAATTCAATTGCTCTCAGTGCCTGAGGCACTAAAGAGTGTAGATTCAGACACGTGCTGCAGAGTTCTGAATCTATTGGCCAGCTTGAGTTTACGCGATTAGCGTAGCATTCAGCTACGTAAATTGCGTAGGCTAGGCTCAGAGCAGGCTGCCGTTGCTGTGTGATGATTCAGACAGCCTCACCTGCCGCCCCTGACAGCACGTCCCTGAATGCGTTGAACCATTACACAATAAGCAAGTATATTAACCCTTTACACACCTGATCTTTAAAAGATATCTATACCAGGTCTAGAGACATTTAGGGCTCTATTAACTGCTTTGCGCAAAAGCGCACGCGCAGCGCTATTTTTTTTGCGCACAGCGTTAATCGTTAACGTGAGCAAATTAACGCTGGTATTACAATCCAAGCGCATTTTTTCTTCCGTCAAAAGAAATTGCGTGGAAAAAAGGCACGCAAAGACGCATGCACATTAACCCTGCGAGCAGAAATCAGTGGGCGGACTGTTTTTTCACACGATTCAGCCAATCTGAATTAAGAACCACAATTGTCTCACGTTAAGTTTTTGCTCCTGTCAAAATCAATCTGAGTATATATGCTGCAGCACTAATAAAAACATGCACAACCTCTCAATTTTATTGTTTGGGTATGTGTAGAATGGCCATTGATAAGAAACCAAACCTCTAATTGTGTTCAGTTTCACACGGTATAATTGGAGTAAGCGCAGATGAAATTTTTTTCTTTGTTATGTTCTACACATGTTGTTGGGCTGGATGCATTTGGTGGTTGCAGCCAACCCTTCGGGGAATAGGCGCGACCCCACCCCTCCTGCACTATGTGTAGAATGTGTAACTATACTGTGCTGTATTTTTTTTTTTCGTACTGGTGTATTTTGTTTAGGCCAGGATGTTCAGATTTGCCATTAACACCAGCTTTTAAAAGACGTTAAAATTATGCGCGCAAACGTTGCCCGTTAAAATTTGCGCATGGATTGTAATACCATCCGCATACCAGCGTACAAACGCATTTGCGCTCACAATGTTAAGTATAGGACGGGCAATGTACATTTTGCTTGCAAAGGGTTTGCGCAGGTTCACCAGCGGTAGACGTTAACGCGCATTTTTTGTGCGGACATTGTAATACGACGTTCCGCGTTAAGGGTTTTACCCCTCGCGTTAATGCGTTTTTGCGCACGCGTTAACATTTGCGCGAAGATGTAATAGGGCACTTAGGGTGTTATACAGAGAGCACTAAAATGTCGCTGACATTTCATTGCTCTCTTCTTCCCCACACTTCCCTGCACTTCGGGGAATCAAATTCACCACAGGGTCCCCGGAGTGAAATAAATTACAAGCATAACAAAAAATACACTCGCTTCAATAGGAGGAGCAAAGGTTTAGCGTTCATGATAGAATTGTAGAGAAGATTACATTGAAAAATTTAGCAGAATCTATTCTTTATGGTTAGGGGCAGGGCCACCATCAGGGCAATACACCCCTTGCTGGAGTAAGTGGCCCAGGGCCCCCGCCGTCGGCAGCGACCTTACTTATTATCAGCTCCGGTATCGGACTCTAGGGCCTCATTCACACTGATGCGCACTAAGAGCATTCCACTAGCATTCCCCTCCGGCTGGTCGCGTGTTCTTCTAAGCGCCGGCTGACTACGTGGTCCTCTGAGCAGCTGCTGGCTAGTGACGTGCTCTCGCAAGATTTTGCAAACCTCATGAGATGACAGCTAGAGGCCACCTCACAGCCCGCGAGGACCACGTGACACAGCCAGCCGGCGCTCGGGCCACGCGGACAGCCGAAGAGAAATGCTAGCAGAACGCTCTTAATGTATTCCTCTAGCAGCCCCAGCTCCTCGGATACAGGCAAGCTGACCCAGCTCTGGCTTCTGGTATCAGGGGTGGTATTGGGGCATTTGCACGAGTATCAAATAATTGTGCAAATGCCGGTATCACCACTGATGGTGCATTGATGGTGTATTGGTGCATCTCTAATTGTTAGTATTATAAATAGTATTATTTTGAAAGATTAGTAGCGGGTAGTAGCTCCAGCTGCCTATGTGGACAAGTCACCCATGAGAAATGATTAATGCTTGTTTTCTAGAATTGCTAAGTAATCAAACTATAATAAAGCAGCATGGTAGTGAAATGTGATGTGTAAACTAAAACTGGAATAAAAATATTTTCAGATATTAGAGAATAGGTCAACATGTCTATGAAAATGAATTTCCCACATAAACATTTCACACATGAAAATCATGTTTTACAGGATTTAATTTGTCATCTTTTCAGATGTTTGAGAAAAAAAGTCTATCATCGGTAAAAAGATAGATACATAACATTGAAATTGTTGTTATTCTATACACAGGTGCTATAGAGCAGCAGGTGGATTTCTCTGTAATCCCCAATGAAAGCAGATTAGTCCAAAACAAAAAGAAATAACTTGACACACTGTCAAATCCTTAAAGCCTTCAGAGCAACAGGCTATTACTGATCATCATTAAAATGAAAAAAGAAACACACAATGGGACAAGAACATAATGTTTCAGGGAAAATGTTTCCCTTCATCTGGTGCACTGCTGTGCTTCTGTCCTGTCTTTTGTATATCTTTTTTACTTTAATGATGATCACTAAATGGAGGTGTATTGCTTTGAACACTTTGCAGTTGTTGCAATGTGTCTCAGGAGTTGCTCATCTTTTCCTGGGCACTGTTTTCCCATGCTGACTGGTTTTCAAACCCTAACATCTTTAAATACTTAAAAAGGAACTTAACTTTCTGTGGTTTTCCATGTTCTTTCAATATATTTTGGAGCAACGTACAAAGTTAGTAATCAGTGTAGTGTGAGATGCTTTAGCGGGTTATTCACATAGCTGTTGTTCCCCGCACTTCAGGGAATCAAAAAGCCGCCGCAAACCTGTTAACCGCCGCCGCCAACCTGTCGGACATCCGCCACCAACCCGGACATCCGCTGCAAACACGCCGAACAGCCACCACATGCAGCCGACGAACCACCAAACACAGCGCTGACCAGCTGCAAAAAAAAAGCCAACAAGCCGCCATACAGGTAAATAAAAAAAAACAATACGCTTGAAAGTATCAAAATTGAAACGCTGTTTGGAAAAAAACTACTGAACAAAAATGTCTGGAGTTAACATAAAAGGTCCTATGAATAAGAGTAAAAAGGTCTGTTACAGAAAAAAGAAAAAACGCTTTAAAAAAAAAATTGCCGAAACAAATACCCGAAAAATGTCTAAAAGATTCTAAAAAAATCAATAGAGACTTTTTACTGCAGATTAAAATGATAGACATTCAGAACTGGTTTCTAGAATCTTTCTTCCAGGATACAGTGTATTTCGTCCGCTTGTTCTGTATCCACCAGAAGTGGAGGAAGTGACGTGGTTGTCTATGACGGAACGGAAGGTGCTGTCCAATTCTTCAATTAGGAAACATGGAACACTGGATGAACACCCTGTTCCAAATTATTATGCAAATGATATTTTTCTCATTTACCTAATTGATGTAAACAACAGTCAGCATAATTCTCATGTTATCAACTATTAAGAGTACAATTCAAATTTTATTGAACAAACCTCCTAATGATAAGTATTTTTTTTCAAAGTAAAAAACTTGCAATGCACTGTTCCAAATTATTATGCACAGTAGGTTTCAAAACACTATGGGCCATATTACATAGTTGGTGCTAACTTAACCAGAGCTGTTGTAAACTTCCCAGAGCCATTATAGCCTATGGAGGTTTTAAGTTTACAATAGCTCTGGTTAAGTTAGCACCAACTATGTAATATGGTTTTAAGTTTACAACTGCTCTGGTTAAGTTAGCACCAAGTATGTAATATGGCCCTTTATAGGTTGTAAAGTACTGAAAATTGTCATTTGTTGTGCTTGCAGCATATTTACTGAAATCAAAAGCTATTTCAATCAAACTTTGAACAACATTTTAACTTTTTAAACATTTTAACAGGTCACGTTACATTTTAACCCCTTAGTGACCGGGCGGTTTTACACAAATCCGTCTTTTAGTGACCGCTGCTGTTTTTACGTTTCTGCGCTGTTAGTGTTTAGGACAATTTTTCCTCTTACTCGTTTATTCGACCCACACATATTATACACCCTTTTTCCCGCCATTAAATGGACTTTCTAGAAATACCATTATTTCCATCATATCGAATAATTTACTATAAAAAAAAATATGAAATATGAGGAAAAAAATGGTAAAAACACACTTTTTCGTAATTTAATCCCCAAAATCTACAACCACCCAAAAAGACCCCGGCTAAATAGGTTCAAAATTTTGTCCCGAGACTAGAAATACCCAATTTTTACATGCGTTTGCTTTTTAACCCCTTCACTGCTGAGACAGTTCACCTATGTGCGCTGCGCTCATTCTGACCATTTTGTACTAATTATTTTTAGATGACAGCCTAGGTCCTATTTAATTAAACTCCCCCCAGACAAAAAAACTTTTAAAAACAAAAACATTTTTTTATTTTATTTAATTTTTTTATTTTTTTTTTATTTAATTTTTTTTTTAATTTTTTTTTTAAAACCAAACCTGGTCATGTTTGGTATCATTTGAAAGGCCATAATCAGGCCTTTTAAATGATGGCAAATATGACCATCCAGCTGCCATGGATCGGGAGACAAAGGGATCCTTAGGATCCCCTTATCTCTACATGGCAGCTAGAGGGTTAACTGGCCCACTGACATCCTCACACATATGGTGAGGTTGTCAGTGGGTGGGGGGGGACCTGGAGGCTTGGCTGACATCCAAGATGTCAGCCCCCCTCCAGGTTTGAATCGCGTTTTGGCGCCAATTGGCGCCGAAAAGCGATCCGGCGGCGAAACTGTTAATGCCATACACCTCTGGAAAGGGGAGGCTCTCCCCTCTCCAGTGGTGTAAACGGCATCTCCCTAGCTTCAATGGTTGGGGAGATAGAGGGCTCCGAAGGAGCCCCCCCTCCCCTCCATTGAAACACATGGGGGCACCTTCTGATGACGTCACCACGCAGCGTGGCGACGTCATCAGCCTCGCCTGCCCATGTAAATCACATGGGCAGGCTTCCTCCCTGCCAGATCGCCGTGGGATCCGACGAGGGAGGTGAGTATCGGGCGGGAGGGGGATTTGGCGCCGCTGACGTACCCTGTACGTCCGCGGGTCTAAGGGAGACCCGAGTACAGGACGTACAGGGTACGTCAGAGGTCCTTAAGGGGTTAACATTGGCCCCCTTATTTGAAAGCAGCTTCACAAGTCTTGCATCCATTGAATTTGTGAGTTTTTGGACAGTTTCTGCTTGAATTTGTTTGCAAGATGTCAGAATAGCCTCCCAGAGCTGCTGTTTGGTTGTAAACTGCCTCCCACCCTCATAGATCTTTTGCTTGAGGATGCTCCAAAGGTTCTCAATAGGATTGAGGCCAGGGGAGGATGGAGGCCACACCATGACTTTCTCTCCTTTTATCCCCATAGCAGCCATTGATGCAGAGGTATTCTTTGCAGCATGAGATGGTGCATTATCATGCATGTAGATGATTTTATTACGGAAAGCATAGTTCTTCCTTCTGTACCAGGGAAGGAAGTGGTCAGTCTGGAACTCCACATACTTTGCAGAGGTCATCTTTACACCTTCGGGGACCCTAAAGGGGCCGACCAGCTCTCTTCCCATGATTCAGGCCCAAAACATGATTCCACCACCGCCTTGCTGGCGTCGCAGCCTTGTTGGAACAGGGTGGCCGTCCACCAATCATCCACTACTCCATCCATCTGGACCATCCAGGGTTGCACGGCACTCATCAATGAACAGGACTGTTTGAAAATTAGTCTTAGTGTATTTTTCTGCTCAATGCAGTCGTTTCTACTTCTGAGCATTGGTTAGTGGCGGCCGAATGGAAGGTTTATGCACAGTTGCAAGACTCTGGAGGACTCTACACCTTGTTGTCCGTGGGACTCCAGAGGCACCAGCAGCTTCAAACATCTGTTTGCTGCTATGTAATGGTATTTTAGCAGCTGCTCTCTTGATTCGATGCATGGATCTGGCAGAAATCTTCCTTAATGTGCCTTTATCTGCACGAACCCGTCTGTGCTCTGAATCAGCCACAAATCTCTTAATAGTGCGATGATCATGCTTAAGTTTTCGTGAAATATCTAATGTTTTCATACCTCGTCCAAGGCATTGAACTATTTCACTCTTTTCGGCAGCAGAGAGATCCTTTTTCTTCCCCATATTCATTGATAAATGGTGCTCTGCTTAATAATGTGGAACATCCTCCTTTAGTAGTTTTTCCTTTAATTGGGCTCACCTGGAAATCTAATTATCCCAGGTGTCGGAGATTTTTTCAGTGATCAAAAGAGCCCTGAGACACAATGCCATCCATGAGTTAAACTGAAAAACAAAATATTTAATCTTTGTGACACTGAAATAGAATTTGCATAATAATTTGGAAATGGGGTAGATGTAGATCAGTGGGTATCTGAAGAGGGACTGCAGTTGGAGATATAATGGCTTAGACAGGGAAGAGCTGACAACTGAGCACCGTCACTCTGGGAGTCTGGATTTAAATAGGAAAAAAAAAATATTAGACAAATGCCTAAAAGAGCCTAAAATAATCAATAAATAAAGAGACTTTTTTACTGCAGATTAAAATAATAAACGGTTTATTTGATATTGGATAAAAACGGGAATATTTTTAACATTGAAGCCTATGGAGTTTGCCTGAATAACCGTGCCGAATTAAACCACCAAACAGCAGGCAAGTTTTCACTGCTGTTCGGTGTTCTCTGAATAGATTAACCATTGCTTCTCTATGGGGATTTCACTGGTTCCTGAAGTGAGAAATCAGTCTTTTTGTGTGTCTCCATCTGCAAAATAAAAGTGTGTTGAGTGAGATGACGGGAATCAATAATACTGTGACAAATGTCATCACTTGTTACTGTGCTAATGCTGACCAGGGGTGGACTAGGCCGGGGAGCAGGGAGGCAAATGCCCCCCAGGCTGGTGTTCAGCCTCGGCTGTTTTTCTCTTTATAATGAGACTGGCTGGCTGCTACACACCGCAGCCAGATGTTCTCATTCATAGCCGGCGCTTATGTAAGGCCTTACCATTCCAGACAAGGAGGGGGCCAGACCAGGAGCAGGCACAAAAATTAGAATCTCCTGCCGGGGATTTGAGCTTCCGGACTCTCTGATATGTACGTGACACAGGGCTCCGGAAGAGGGCCAGAGAGCCGCGCCAAGTGGACCAGGGCAAGGCTTCCTGAGTGCAGCATGCTACTGCTGCTGGACAGGAGAAGAGCGCTAATCAGGGGCCGCTCAGATCCCAACTATGAGGAGAGGTGAGACAGAGGTGAGACACCTTGTTGTTCCTGCCCCAATCTGGATCCCTCCCCTGCAAATGGTTTCTCTTCTGCAGCTGAGCTGGCAGGAGATCCCGGGTGAATGACCCCCTCCCCCTCCACATTCAGCAAGGAGCTGCAGTATGTGATGGGGGTGAGGGGTCTGCTGTGTCCAAACACAGACAAGTCATAGCCCCCTGCTGTGAAGGAGAAAGAATTTCTTCTCCAATTTTAACCCTTGCAAGCCCAGGGATCCAAACAGCATTCTGGATTTAGCCATTCCTGCTGCTGCACTGAGAAATGTCCCAGTGTGATTTATGTAAGTGTGGTACATAATATATAGATGTATTATATATATATATATATGTGTTTTTTTATTGTTTGTGCATATACACACCATATATATATATACTGTGCACAGTAAAACATATATATATATATATATATAACACATTACTGAGTTTTATTGCTGTGAAGCTCTGGAATACGCTCATACACACCGCACATTACTGCGAGTTTTATTGTGTGGAGCTCTGTGAGATAGTAATATGCGGTGTGTATGAGAATATCACAGAGCTCCACAGCAATAAAAGTCACAGTAATGTAGTAATGGGTGTAGGGGATATATGGTTATGTATGTGAACAAATGGCTGTGTGTATGTAAATGCATGTATTTGTCTTTAAACAGGCTGCTGTGCATAAAATTCTGAAATTCTGCACCTGTGTCCTTGTTGCAGCCCGGCTTGGCCCCTTGCCCTGCATCCAAAAGGCTGGTATTGCTTGTAGAATCGCCACATTATCTGCTGCCTGCACTCCACAAAGTAAGAATGACAGCGGGCATCTTGGCAGCATCGTGAGGTACAGGTATGAAACTAAATATTTGTGCAGGGCAGCAAGAGGTTAAAGGGGCACTCAAATTGTACCCCCTTTTTCCCCCTTTAACCTATTTGCTGCTGATGTCATGCTGAGTAGACATGTGCATTCGTTTTAGTACTAAAACGATTTAGTCTGAATTTTTGGGATAATTTAGTTTTAGTATGACTCAAGAGATACGAAACTGCTCAGTATAAAAAACGAAAGAAACTAAAATAAAATGCACTACATTTTAGTTTCAGTCCTTTTTGTGATATTACATTGATGAGTGAAGGAGACCAGTAATGAAGCGCAACATCGCAAAGCTATAGAAAAGGTTTGTATGCGTAATCCTTCCCGACCCCTACCCGAAAATCTGACAGTGATAGAGCTCCAGAATACTCACTCGCAGCACAGACAACCAGCACAGGAGAAGAAACCTTTACTTAACCCTTGCATGTCTATGAGGCAGACAAGATGATAAAAGCAGCTGGAGAAGGAAAACATTCAAATAAATCACACTGAAAGCTAATGACAGAGGAGGACTGGATAGTAAAAACCCCTTTATAACAAGCAGCGCTGGGAGAAGAGAGGGACTTTAAAATGTGTGTTATCTCCCCACCCGCTCTGCATAATAGGGTATTAGGTCGGATACATTTTATATTATCCAGGAGCACTATCCCCCTTACCTCATCTATAATATACGTTTTATATAAAATCCCTCTCCTCTCCCAGTGCTGCTTGTTATAAAGTTTTTTTTTACGTCTGATACATTTAGTATCCAGCTCTCACAGTTACTCTGTCATTATGAGCCTTCAGTGTGATTTATTTGAATGTTTTCCCTAGTTTTAAAGTGCTTTATTTTATTATAAAAATCAATTTGCACCAGTCATCTCTTCTCTGAGCTTTCAGACCGATTTATGTTAATATTTTCCCTCTCCCCTGCTTTTATATTCCTGTGTCTCCCCCACAGAGATACAAAGTTTAAGTAAAAGTTCCCTCTCCTGTGCTGGATAAGCATTGCATTCTGAAGTTCTGCACCCTCCACATGCCAATGTAGTAGGATGTTCTATACAGAGAGGGGCATTAATTAATTAATGCAGGTGCATGTTGTATACATTATACAGAGAGGGGTATTAATTAATGCAGGAGGATGCTATCTACATTATACAGAGAGGGGTATTAATTAGTGCAGGAGGATGCTATCTACATTATACAGAGAGGGGTATTAATTAATGCAGGAGGATGTTCTATACATTACAGTTGTGTTCAAAATTATTCAACCCCCAATGCTGTAAAGGGTTTTAGGGAATTTAGTGTACATTTGTAATTGTATTCAGAATGAAATCCTACAAGGACTTTTTAAAGAACCATATGCAACTAAAATGACATCAATTGGTTTTGTAATACAGTAGTAAATGTTTCTTTTGTGAATTCTTCATTGACACAATTATTCAACCCCTTAAAGACTACCACTCTGAAGAACAGAGGTTCATTCAAGTGTTTTCAATCAGGTATTGAAAACACCTGTGGATGTCACGGAGCAGCAATAAAGCATAATAAGCACCAATTAGGCAGCTTTAAAATGACTATGATAGTACTCAGCTCCTTCTAGACATTTACTGGTGTGGTTACAAACATGGTGAAGTCAAGAGAATGGTCCAGGAAGACAAGAGAAGAGGTGATTACTCTTCACAGGAAGGGCAATGGCTACAAGAAGATTGCAAAGATGTTAAACATACCAAGAGAGACCATAGGAAGCATCATTCGCAAATTCAAGGCAAAGGGCACTGTTGAAACACTACCTGGTTGTGGCAGAAAGGAGATGCTGACTTCGACTGCTGTGCGCTACCTGAAGCGTAGAGTGGAGAAAAGTCCCCGTGTGACTGCTGAGGAACTGAGAAAAGATTTGTCAGATGTGGGTACTGAAGTTTCAGCTCAGACAATACGGCGCACACTGCGTAATGAAGGCCTCCATGCCAGAACTCCCAGGCGCACCCCCTTGCTGTCTCCAAACAATAAGAAGAGTCGACTGCAGTATGCCAAAAGTCATGTGGACAAACCACAGAAATTTTGGGATAGTGTTCTGTGGACTGATGAAACAAAATTAGAACTGTTTGGGCCCATGGATCAACGCTATGTTTGGAGGAGGAAGAACAAGGCCTATGAAGAAAAGAACACCTTGCCTACTGTGAAGCATGGCGGGGGGTCAATCATGCTTTGGGGCTGTTTTGCTTCTGCAGGTACAGGGAAGCTTCAGCGTGTGCAAAGTACCATGAATTCTCTTCAGTACCAGGAGATATTGGATGACAATGTGATGCAGTCCATCACAAACCTGAGGCTTGGGAGACGTTGGACCTTTCAACAGGACAATAATCCCAAGCATATCTCCAAGTCCACTAGAGCATGGTTGCAGATTAAAGGTTGGAACATTTTGGAGTGGCCATCGCAGTCACCTGACTTAAATCCGATTGAGAACCTCTGGTGGGATTTAAAGAAAGCAGTTGCAGTGCGCAAGCCTAAGAATGTGACTGAACTGGAGGCTTTTGCCCATGACGAATGGGCGAAGATACCCGTTGATCGGTGCAAGACACTTGTGTCAAGCTATGCTTCACATTTATAACTGTAAAAGGATGTTGTACTAAGTACTAAGATTGAATGTCACTTGGGGGTTGAATAAAACTGATATATAATATATATTTATAATAACTGATTATAAATGTTATGTTATATTTGTCTGACCTACACGTGCCTCTTTGATTTAATTGTAAGCAAGATGACTGAATGATCAAAATCTATGTCAAACTGGCCAAAACACTCAATTTCAGTGGGGGTTGAACAATTTTGAACACAACTGTATACAGAGAGGAGCCTTTTTTTTTTTTTAGCCCTTTAAATCCAGTGGCTGTGAGCGCTGAGATTGGCTGCTTGGTATTTTATCTCTCAGTACAATTTATCAGGCTCAGCTGTTACAGTGAAGGAGAGTGTCATCTGCGCTCATTCCTATGTGTTCCATGTACAACAAAAATGAGGTTTTGTTTTTTTCAATGGCCATTGAAACAAACAAAACCTCATTTTTGTTGTACATGGAACACATAGGAATGAGCGCAGATGACACTCTCCTTCCTTGTTATGTTTTATACATTTACTGGCTGTTACTCCTGGCAGTTGCCGCCGCTCCAAAAATAAGTGAGTATGGGCGCGACGCCATTTTTTCTGTATATCAGCTGTTACAGTAACTGACTGTAACAGCGCTCAGAGTTTCAGTAAAATAAGGAAATAATATTGTTCTAACCTCTTATATATAAAAATATTATTTACTAGTTTTACTGAAACTCTGAGCACTGTGATAAGCAGCAGTCAGTTACTGTAACAGCTTTGCCTGGCACATTGTGCTGAGAGTGAGTGATACTGTAACAAGGAGCAATCTCAGCCCTCTGAGGAACCACTACAATAGAAATTGTATCCACTGGTTTTCGGATGAATGAAATTAGTTTTCATACTAAAGAACTGAAAACTAATTTCTTTAGCAACTAAATAAATTGCATTTTAGGACTAATCCATTAGTTAAAAACGAAATTTTGTGCTGTGCACATGTCTAGTGCTGAGCGTATCCTCTGGTTTCATGTTTGTGTGCAGAGGATGTACTTGGCACGTCGTTGAAGTGATGTGATACATTCATACACACTGCACATTATTCTATCACAGAGCCACACAGAAGCAAGAAGTATATGAGTGCATAACAACTTACCAGAATAATAAAATCCACTTTAATGTTTTTGTAGCACTGGGGGGCCTTTTACCGCATGTCCTGGTCACCATGCAGGGATGTCACAAAAGCTCACAATCAAGCAAGCACCTGCTTTACCCTCGGGAGGGGGGGAGTAGCACAGAGGGTGCAGGGCCCCTCTCCCCCATAGGATTGCTTAACCACGGGCCTATGGCTTGTGCTTGCTCCCTGGGCCAAAAATTGCCAGTCAGCCCCCGATGCTGACTATTCCCAGTTTTTGCATGCTATTCTAATTATATGTCATGTTGACATGTGTAACATAATCCTTTTTCTTCCTGCAACATTTACATCCTGTAAGCAATAAAATATTGATCTACCTCTTTAATAAAATAGTGTTGTATTAGAATTTTTTTTCTGTAATTTGTCACTGTCACATTATAGGTACAGTTTTACAGGGACATACCTCGTGATGGTGAACATTTTCCTAGCACTCATTGTTAGAGCATCGCGCAAGTGTACTCAAATGGTTAATAGCGAGATGGATCTCAGCGGAGGGAGATTTGATTCAACGGATATGTATACTCATTGTGAAGCCATCCTTTTGGGAACATCCTGTCCTCGAAGTCAAGTGGCACCAAGGAGTTTTGCAGGATATACAGTGGCAAGAAAAAGTATGTGAACCCTTTGGGTTTACGTGGAGTTTTGCATGAATTGGTCATAAAATGTGCTCTGATCTTCATCTAAGTCACAACAATTTGAAAAACACAGTCTGCTTAAAATAATACAACACAAACATTATATGTTTTCATGTTTTTATTGAACAGAACATGTAAACATTCACAGTGCAGGGTGGAAAAAGTATGTGAACCTTTGGACTTAATAACTGGTTGACCCTCCTTTGGCAGCAATAACCTCAAACAAACATTTCCTGTAGTTGCAGATCAGACCTGCACAACGATTTGGAGTAATTTTGGACCACTCCTCTTCACAAAACTGTTTCAGTTTAGCAATATTCTTGGGATGTCAGGTGTGAATCGCTCTCTTAAGGTCATGCCACAGCATTTCAATCGGGTTGAGGTCAGGACTCTGACTGGGCCACTCCAGAAGGCGTATTTTGTTTTGTTGAAGCCATTCTTTTGTTGAATTACTTGTATGCTTTGGGTCATTGTCCTGTTGCATCACCCATCCTCTGCGGAGCTTCAGTTGGAGGACAGATGGTCTTACGTTTTCCTGCAAAATGTCTTGATAAACTCTGTAATTCATTTTTCCATCAATGACAACAATCCGTCCAGGCCCTGAGGCAGCAAAGCAGTCCCAAACCATGATGCTCTCTCCGCCATGTTTTACATTGGGGATGAGGTTTTGATGTTGGTGTGCTGTGCCTTTTTTTCTCCACACATAGTGTTATGTGTTTTTTCCAAGCAACTAAATTTTGGTTTCATCTGTCCACAGAATATTTTGCCAGTAGTGCTGTTTAACATCCAGGTGCTCTTTTGCAAGCTTCAAACATGCTGCAATATTCTTTTTGGACAGCAATGGCTTCCTCCGTGGTGTCCTCCCATGTCCTCCATTCTTGTTTAATGTTTTCCTTATTGTAGATGTGTCAACAAAAATATTAGCATGTGTCAGAGATTTCTGTAAGTCTTTAGGTGACACTCTAGGATTCTTCTTTACCTCATTAAGCATTCTGCGCTGTGCTCTTGCAGTCATCTTTACAGGACGACCACGCCTAGGGAGAGTAGCAACAGTGCTGAACTTTCTCCATTTGTAGACAGTCTGTCTTACCGTGGACACATGAACATCAAGGCTTTTGGAGATACTTTTGTAACCCTTTCCAGCATCATGCAAGTCAACACTTCTTTATCGTAGGTCTTCTGAGAGCTCTTTTCATGCGAGGCATGGTTCACATTAGGCATTGCTTCTTGAAACCAGTAAACCCGAAACTGGTGTGTGTTTTTAAAGGGCAGGACAGCTTTCAGCAACACATCCAATAATATCACACTGACTGGACTCAAGGTTGTCTCACTCCTGGCTCCAATTAGCTCATAGAGAAGGCATTAGGCTAGGGGTTCATATACTTTTTCCACCCTGCACTGTGAATGTTTACATGTTATGTTCAATAAACACATCAAAACATATAATGTCTGTGTTGTATTATTTTAAGCAGACTGTGTTTTTCAAATTGTTGTGACTTAGATGAAGATCAGAGCACATTTTATGACAAGTTCATGCAAAACTTCACGTAATCCCAAAGGGTTCACATACTTTTTCTTGCCACTGTATGCATCATGGGCACTACCAGGAATTGCTGCAAACAGATACGTGATGCCAATATGTGCCATTTGCACGTTAATAGAATGGAAGTGCTTGCAATTGATATAAACCGCAGGATCCTTACACGGCGTACGGATCTCTATGTGTGTACAATCTATTGCCCCACGGCATTGGGGGAAACCCTCCAAATGCAATAAAAAAAACTTGTTTCACACGACACCAGCCCTCAGGGGTGATAGGATATCCAATATAGTGGTGGCTATTGTCCTGCTGTCAGGCTCCCCCCCGATGACTGCACGTGCCTGCAATATGTGTTCCTGGGCAGCACATGAAGAGTGCTGCTCAGCCTCAACCCTGGCTATCCAGCACTGAAAGGGGTTAACAGTGAATCGCAGTGCATACACACACCACACTCCTGCTGGGAATAAAAGTACATTTCCTCCCTTCCAGCAGGGCCTTTGCATTAAGTGCCCTTTCCTGCTAAAGTTCAGTCATACTTTGTATTGCTCCAGACTCTCCTGTGTAACAGACCTGGCTTACTCATATGACCACGGCTTTCTGGATATACCTCTGTACTGAGATAAGGATCCCTCCTTTGTACAGCACCCTTGTGTTCTCCTCCTCAAGGTACCTCCAAAGTTCCCAGTGTCTCCAAAGTTCTCGAAGTGTCCTGGTACCTGTTGTCCTATCGTGTCCCCCCTCAATCATTCTCAAGACCCCCTGCTGTATACAGACTTCTGGTATCCCTTCATCCACCCTGGTCATCCCTCTGCAACCCCAGCATCACACCAGTGCTGGCTCTCCTGCTTCTGCCTCCACCCGTGTACCCTCAAGTGTTATTGTTCACTGCATACCAGGCTTGATTATAGAAAGGCAACAATAACTCAAATAACCACTCGTTACAAACAAGGTATACAGAATACCATCTCTGAATGCGCAACACATTGAATCTTGAAGCAGAGGGGCTACAGCAGCAGCAGACTATACCGAGTGCCACTCCTGTTAACTAAGAACAGGAAACTAAGGCTACAATTCGCACATGTTCAACAAAATTGGACAGTAGAAGATTGGAAAAACATTGCCTGGTCTGATGAGTCTTTATTTCAACTGCGACATTCAGATGGAAGGGACAGAATTTGGCATAAACAACATCAAGCATGGAATATAAATGTATTCCAACAGGCGCATACGTGGGATGAAGTGACTAAGGTGCAGAGTAGGGATGTGCGTTTCGGCTTTCGGAATTTCGGAATTTTCACGAAATTTCCCAATTCGTGTTTTCGGATGCGGCCGATTTTCCGAAAAAAATTTTAGATCCGAAAATGGCAGATCCGAAAAGTTTTCCGAGTCGAAACGAAATATTTTCGGAATTTTCGAATGGACTTAAAATGTGTCAAATCGAAATTTATTTTTGCTCTATTCATGATTTCGGTTCCATTCGTGATTTCGGTTCCATTTCGGTAATTCTGGACATCGTATATTTAACTATTATCGGTTATATCGCTGATTCTGTAAATTTTGTATTTGTAAATGCGTATTTTTGATCAACTATTTTTCCGTTTTAAAACCTTTTGTTCTGGTTTTTATTTTTAAAGTCAGACCATTTGGGTCAGTTTAGCGTTTTTTAAATCGTTTTGTTCATTTTTTTTTTGTTCCTTGGCTTTCATAACATTTTAATATGATTAAATAAAGTTGTGAAATGGAAAAACAAACCAAAAATTTATTATAAAAAAATATATAAAGTATAAAAAAAGTAAACCATAGCAGTTTCCGTCAAAACGAATAGAGTTAGACACTTTGAAACGAGGAGAACAGAGGTTCCGAAAAAAATGAAAATTTCCGAAATCTCGAAAAGTCGATACAAACAACGAGCAAAGTGACCCAAAAATACGAAAAATGGTCGATATTCCGAAAAAAAATGTACACGAAAAACGAGTCGAACCGAACCGAATCGAAACAGAAATCAGTCGAAACGAGCCGAATCGAAAAGTTTAAACATCCGAACGAGCCGAACCGAATCGAACTGAAAAAAAAATCGGTGCACAAGCCTAGTGCAGAGATTATAAAAGAATATCTAGATCAAGATGTATATAAAATACTAATGTGAAAACACAAGCTTATAGCAATATGTGTGATGCAATGCAAGTGGAAAAAAAAAGTGTAAATAAAACAGTCAGAAATGTACTCATTTCAGGAAGAAAAATCCAAGCTGGTCCTGCAAGGTCCTAGGTTCCTATCAGGAGTCCAAATATGGGGGGCGTGGCCGGAACACAGAGAGAGCTGGATGTGTGAGCGCTGAGCTCCCAGGCCCGAGTGCACAAATTGTCATTTCGGGGCAGAAATAACAGCAATGGCACAGCGGATAAAGACACTTGCTACCCCAGGACTCTCGGGGACTGCGGGGACCCAACGCCGATCCTCCATTTTACCGTTCTTGGGAGATACATCTCAGCCGCGGACCTCCGGTAAGGGATCCAAAATGGCGCCCGGTGACTCAGATCAGGAGGCCTCCCCGCCACGATTAGATTCAGCAACAAAAGGGAGCGATATGGAACACGAACTGCGGGCCTTATTACAGAGTTTGCCGACCAAAACGGATTTGGCTGCTCAGTTTACTCAAATGGAGCGCAATTTTAATACTAAATTTGATGAACTGGGGTCTGATTTCAAGCAGTTGGGAGGCCGCGTGGTGGACTTGGAAGAGGACAGAGATGCGTTATTTTCTCATGTGGAACGTTTAAATGGTCAAATGCTAACGCAAGCTAAACAGCTGGCCACGCTGCTTAGACACCTGGATGATGTTGATAATAGAGGCAGACGAAACAATCTTCGCATAAAGGGTTACCCGGAAGCAGACTCTGGCAAGGAAGATGTTAAAGAGCTACTCCGTGGTCTGTTTAACCCCTTAGTGACCGGGCGGTTTTACACGAATCCGTCCGTTCGTGACCGCTGCTGTTTTTACGTTTCTGCGCTCTTAGTGTTTACGTCAAATTTTCCTCTTACTCGTTTATGTAACCCACACATATTTTACACTGTTTTTCTCGTCACTAAATGGACTTTATAAAGATACCATTTTTTCATCATTTCATATAATTTACTATAAAAAATATTGTGAAATATGAACACAAAAATGAAAAAACACCACTTTTTCGAACTTTGACCCCCAAATTTTCTTATGTATCAACAACCGTCAAAAAAAATTATTCTTTAGTAGTTTCTAAATTTAGTACTGAGTTTAGCAATACCCAGTGTTTACATATTCCTCGCTTTTTTCCTTATTTTATGCAACAATAAGTGCAAGTACACTTTGCCATTTCCAAAAGAGTTTATTTTCAAAACTAGTGATAGTGACATTGTAACACTGATATCTGTCACTAATTCCTGAATAACCCTCCACATATACATATTTTTTTAAAGTACACAAATCAAGGTATTAAACTTGGGGTATTTTGACTCTTTCCATGCAAACCATTTTACCACAAATCTATGCCAAAGTTTGAGAAAAAAAAAAAAATTGGTGATTTTTTTTTTTGAACGCAATTTAAGAATACATGTACTGTGAACTTTAAGGTTTACTGCCAAAAAGCACCCCAAAATATGTTCAGCAACATCTTCTGAGTAAATTGATACCACCAAGTATAGGTATGTCGGGTCATTGGGGGCTAATAGGCCTTATTTGGGGGGTGCGCATTTCAGTTTTCCAACTTGGAATTTTCACATTTCGTCATCATGCACCCATGTCCTATTTGGACATTTTTGAAGCCGGCCAAAGTAATTTACCCCCATCAAACCATATATTTTTAGAAAGGGCACACCCTGGGTGCTTCAAAGAGTTGTATTTTAACACTTTCCATGCACTAGCTCTATGTCAAACTTTCAGGTAGTCACTTTTTGTGTTATTTTTTCACACACATTGTACTTTAGGCATGAATTGTCAAATCCAGTTATGGGTTACGCCAAAAAACACCCCAATATGTTCAGCAACATCGTCTGAGTAAATTAATACCACCCATGTATAGGTATGTCGGGTCATTTGGGGGCTAATAGGCCTTATTTGGGGGGTGCGCATTTCAGTTTTCCAACTTGGAATTTTCACATTTCGTCATCATGCACCCATGTCCTATTTGGGACATTTTTGAAGCCGCCAAAGTAATTTACCCCCATCAAACCATATATTTTTAGAAAGGGCACACCCTAGGGTGCTTCAAAGAGTTGTATTTTAACACTTTCCATGCACTAGCTCTATGTCAAACTTTCAGGTAGTCACTTTTTGTGTTATTTTTTCACACACATTGTACTTTAGGCATGAATTGTCAAATCCAGTTATGGGTTACTGCCAAAAAACACCCCAAAATATGTTCAGCAACATCTTCTGAGTAAATTGATACCACCCATGTATAGGTATGTCGGGTCATTTGGGGGCTAATAGGCCTTATTTGGGGGGTGCGCATTTCAGTTTTCCAAATTGGAATTTTCACATTTCGTCATCATGCACCATGTCCTATTTGGGACATTTTTGAAGCCGGCCAAAGTAATTTACCCCCATCAAACCATATATTTTTAGAAAGGGCACACCCTAGGGTGCTTCAAAGAGTTGTATTTTAACACTTTCCATGCACTAGCTCTATGTCAAACTTTCAGGTAGTCACTTTTTGTGTTATTTTTTCACACACATTGTACTTTAGGCATGAATTGTCAAATCCAGTTATGGGTTACTGCCAAAAAACACCAAAAATGTTCAGCAACATCTTCTGAGTAAATTGATACCACCCATGTATAGGTATGTCGGGTCATTTGGGGGCTAATAGGCCTTATTTGGGGGGTGCGCATTTCAGTTTTCCAACTTGGAATTTTCACATTTCGTCATCATGCACCCATGTCCTATTTGGGAATTTTTTGAAGCCGGCCAAAGTAATTTACCCCCATCAAACCATATATTTTTAGAAAGGCACACCCTAGGGTGCTTCAAAGAGTTGTATTTTAACACTTTCCATGCACTAGCTCTATGTCAAACTTTCAGGTAGTCACTTTTTGTGTTATTTTTTCACACACATTGTACTTTAGGCATGAATTGTCCAATCCAGTTATGGGTTACTGCCAAAAAAACCCCAAAATATGTTCAGCAACATCTTCTGAGTAAATTGATACCACCCATGTATAGGTATGTCGGGTCATTTGGGGGCTAATAGGCCTTATTTGGGGGTGCGCATTTCAGTTTTACAAATTGGAATTTTCACATTTCGTCATCATGCACCCATGTCCTATTTGGGACATTTTTGAAGCCGGCCAAAGTAATTTACCCCCATCAAACAATATATTTTTAGAAAGGGCACACCCTAGGGTGCTTCAAAGAGTTGTATTTTAAACACTTTCCATGCACTAGCTCTATGTCAAACTTTCAGGTAGTCACTTTTTGTGTTATTTTTTCACACACATTGTACTTTAGGCATGAATTGTCAAATCCAGTTATGGGTTACTGCCAAAAAACACCCCAAAATATGTTCAGCAACATCTTCTGAGTAAATTGATACCACCCATGTATAGGTATGTCGGGTCATTTGGGGGCTAATAGGCCTTATTTGGGGGGTGCGCATTTCAGTTTTCCAACTTGGAATTTTCACATTTCGTCATCATGCACCCATGTCCTATTTGGGAAATTTTTGAAGCCGGCCAAAGTAATTTACCCCCATCAAACCATATATTTTTAGAAAGGGCACACCCTGGGGTGCTTCAAAGAGTTGTATTTTAACACTTTCCATGCACTAGCTCTATGTCAAACTTTCAGGTAGTCACTTTTTGTGTTATTTTTTACACACATTGTACTTTAGGCATGAATTGTCAAATCCAGTTATGGGTTACTGCCAAAAAACACCCCAAAATATGTTCAGCAACATCTTCTGAGTAAATTGATACCACCCATGTATAGGTATGTCGGGTCATTTGGGGGCTAATAGGCCTTATTTGGGGGGTGCGCATTTCAGTTTTCCAACTTGGAATTTTCACATTTCGTCATCATGCACCCATGTCCTATTTGGGACATTTTTGAAGCCGGCCAAAGTAATTTACCCCCATCAAACCAATATTTTTAGAAAGGGCACACCCTGGGGTGCTTCAAAGAGTTGTATTTTAACACTTTCCATGCACTAGCTCTATGTCAAACTTTCAGGTAGTCACTTTTTGTGTTATTTTTTCACACACATTGTACTTTAGGCATGAATTTCAAATCCAGTTATGGGTTACTGCCAAAAACACCCCAAAATATGTTCAGCAACATCTTCTGAGTAAATTGATACCACCCATGTATAGGTATGTCGGGTCATTTGGGGGCTAATAGGCCTTATTTGGGGGGTGCGCATTTCAGTTTTCCAACTTGGAATTTTCACATTTCGTCATCATGCACCCATGTCCTATTTGGGACATTTTTGAAGCCGGCCAAAGTAATTTACCCCCATCAAACCATATATTTTTAGAAAGGGCACACCCTAGGGTGCTTCAAAGAGTTGTATTTTAACACTTTCCATGCACTAGCTCTATGTCAAACTTTCAGGTAGTCACTTTTTGTGTTATTTTTTCACACACATTGTACTTTAGGCATGAATTGTCAAATCCAGTTATGGGTTACTGCCAAAAACACCCCAAAATATGTTCAGCAACATCTTCTGAGTAAATTGATACCACCCAGTATAGGTATGTCGGGTCATTTGGGGGCTAATAGGCCTTATTTGGGGGGTGCGCATTTCAGTTTTCCAACTTGGAATTTTCACATTTCGTCATCATGCACCCATGTCCTATTTGGGACATTTTTGAAGCCGGCCAAAGTAATTTACCCCCATCAAACCATATATTTTTAGAAAGGGCACACCCTAGGGTGCTTCAAAGAGTTGTATTTTACACTTTCCATGCACTAGCTCTATGTCAAACTTTCAGGTAGTTCACTTTTTGTGTTATTTTTTCACACACATTGTACTTTAGGCATGAATTGTCAAATCCAGTTATGGGTTACTGCCAAAAACACCCCAAAATATGTTCAGCAACATCTTCTGAGTAAATTGATACCACCCATGTATAGGTATGTCGGGTCATTTGGGGGCTAATAGGCCTTATTTGGGGGGTGCGCATTTCAGTTTTCCAACTTGGAATTTTCACATTTCGTCATCATGCACCCATGTCCTATTTGGGACATTTTTGAAGCCGGCCAAAGTAATTTACCCCCATCAAACCATATATTTTTAGAAAGGGCACACCCTAGGGTGCTTCAAAGAGTTGTATTTTAACACTTTCCATGCACTAGCTCTATGTCAAATTTCAGGTAGTCACTTTTTTGTGTATTTTTTCACACACATTGTACTTTAGGCATGAATTGTCAAATCCAGTTATGGGTTACTGCCAAAAAACACCCCAAAATATGTTCAGCAACATCTTCTGAGTAAATTGATACCACCCATATATAGATTTGTTCTGTTGTTTTTGGGGTGCTACGCCAATCTTTGACATGTGCTTGTCAATTTTCTAATTTGACATACAGTATCTTCTTTGCTTATCTTCTTTTTAGGGGCCTTTTTACATACCCCAGTTTTATGAACGTGCATATATTTGGTAAGCTAACACCCCAAAGTATTGTAAATGGAGTGTTTTTATGCTATGGATGCATCCGTTTGCTCCAAACAAATTGGATACAGTTTGGTGGTCATTTTTCATTTTCACACCCACATCAGTTTTGGACTGTGATTTAGGAGACACTGTTGTTTGTTACTGCATGAAAACTCTCCAGGTTGTTTTCTGCACGATCTCCTGAGTACACCATGCCCCCCATGCATAGGTTTGCCAGGATTTTGGGAAGGTTCAAATACAATTTTTATGACTTTGTCATTGGAGTTGAAATTGAGATTATTTCTTCACTAGGCCTATCTTTGGTTTTGGGTCTACCGCATACCCCAGTTTGAATTATTGCCAGAAAATTGTTTATATTTTTATGTTGGCACCCTAAGGTATTGCATATGGAGTGCTTTGATGCCATGGATGCAACGGTTTTAGCCCAAAACATTTGAGAAGGTGTGTGGTGTAATTTTTCAATTTTCAGATTTTTACGCCCACAGTAGTTTTGGACTGTGATTTAGGAGACACTGTTGTTTGTTACTGCATGAAAACTCTCCAGGTTGTTTTCTGCAAGATCTCCTGAGTACACCCATGCCCCCCATGCATAGGTTTGCCAGGATTTTGGGAAGGTTCAAATACAATTTTTATGACTTTGTCATTGGAGTTGAAATTGAGATTATTCTTCAGCTAGGCCTATCTTTGGTTTTGGGTCTACCGCATACCCCAGTTTGAATTATTGCCAGAAAATTGTTTATATTTGTTATGTTGACACCCCAAGGTATTGCATATGGAGTGCTTTGATGCCATGGATGCAACGGTTTTAGCCCCAAAACATTTGAGAAGGTGTGTGGTGTAATTTTTCAATTTTCAGATTTTTACGCCCACAGTAGTTTTGGACTGTGATTTAGGAGACACTGTTGTTTGTTACTGCATGAAAACTCTCCAGGTTGTTTTCTGCAAGATCTCCTGAGTACACCCATGCCCCCCATGCATAGGTGTGCAAAGATTTTGGCAAAATACAGCACAATTGTAGAACATAAAAATGTACGAATAAAATGTAAAAGTCTGGTGCCTGTCAAACTGGGGATGCTCTCTAGGGGGGCACAGGCTGTTGTCACTGAAGTGCATGAAACGCAAAATGTTTTCATACCTTCTACGTGACATTGATTGGGGGTAAATGGGGGTAGAGCAGATGGGGCTACTGCTCCAGTAGGAGCGAATTGAGGGCTTCTTTATGATGCCCTCAGCATAGTAAGTGCCCAGAATTTCAGAAATTCTGGCACATCTAGCGGGGTCCATTGCTGCCTTGCCAAGTAGGAGTCTGGCTTCGCAGCACAATGCTGATGGCATACAGATTTGATTGGGCCACGATGTGGCCCAACAAATCATCCCCATAAACACCTGCAAAAACTGTGTGGCGGTAAATCCTGCAACATCAATATTGATGCCAGGATTTGCCGTGAAAGGAGGGATATCTGGCCTCTGGCGATGAGGCACTACCCACTCCTCAGCTGGAGCTGTGCGTCTCCTGCTGGCAGGTGGTGACCCAGGATCTGCATCAGAAACATCACTAGATACATCAGCCAGCGTAGATAATGTATCTAGCGACGTCTCTGAGCAGTTAGCGGGGTCGAAATGAGGGTCTGAGTCTGACGCAGATGCCTCAGATTCTGACGCCAGGATGGCATATGCCTCCTCGGCGCTGTACACCCTCTCAGACATTATATATAATAGATTATAAAATTTTATAATTATTATATATATATAAGCGGATTGTTGGTTCTTAGAAGAACCGTTGGGTTTCACAAGAAAATACAAATAAACACCTAAATCTCTCTAAATCCCTCTAAACCTGCCTCAATTCTTCTAAATCTCCCTAAAATCTCTCTAAATCTGCCTCAATTTTTCTAATCTCACTAATCTCACTAAAATCTCTAACCTGTCAAATCTGATCTCTCTCTCTCGCTCACCAAAACACAAGTGAGGAGAGGGAGGGAGAATCACAGAGGTCAGAGCCAATATTTACAAAATATTGACCTGACCTGACAAATTAGAAATTTTATTTTGATTTTTTCTAACTTCTGATTGGATGTTGCTAGCCTGCCTCTCTGATGAGGCAGGCTAGGAACATCCCACTCAGCCCCAAGATGACCCTGCCCTTAGAACCCTAACCCTAGCCTAACCCTACCCCTAACCCTAACCCTAACCCTACCCCTAACCCTACCTAACCCTACCCCTAACCCTAACCCTAACCCTAACCCTAACCCTAACCCTAACCCTACCCCTAACCCTACCCCTAACCCTAACCCTAACCCTAACCCTAACCCTAACCCTACCCCTAACCGTCAGTTTATTTTATTTATTTATTTTTACTTTTTATTTTACTTTTTTTTTCAACTTTTTTTTTACACTTTTTTTTACTCTGCTGGGTGCCTTGATCCCTCGAGGCACCCAGCAGAGCACCTGATCACTGATGTGATCGTTTTTGTACTGAGTGCCACGATACCTCGTGGCACTCAGTACTTCCTGCCGCTACCGGAAGTGATCGCTGGGGGGAGCGATCACGGACGGACCGGCGGCAGGTAAGCATATTGCAAGGATGCCTCGATGTCGAGGCATCCTTGTAATATACTCAGAGCAGCTGGAAGCGATACCGATCGCTTCCAGCGCTCTCTAGAAGTGCCGGGCACCTCTCCGGTGAAACCGGATGTTGATCGCTCCGGGGAGCGATCACATGGTGCCCCGGCACTTCTAAACGCCATTGCACGGCTGCCTGGACTCCCCAGGCAGCCTGCAATGGCGTTTGAGCTGCTGGAAGCGATCCGATCGCTTCCAGCGCTCAAAAAACGGCAGGACGTACCATGTACATCAGCGGGTCTAAGAGAGACCCGCTGCAATGACGTACATGGTACGTCCTCGGTCCTTAAGGGGTTAATGATATACTGGGTTGATCTCGAGAGGAATTATTAGTTCTGGATAGAGCTCACCTTGCACTGCGGCCGAGGGGATCACAAAATGACGCACCTCGTGATATTATCTGTCGCTTGCAAGATTTTACACTGAAAGAAGAAATTCTCAGAGCAGCACGCAAAACTTCGGAAATTAAAGTGGACGGTCAAGTGATACTTTTCTTCCAAGATGTTTCCTGGACCACTTTACAGGCACGGAGGGCTCTGAAACCATTAACTGAAGCGCTCCAGGAACGTGATTATTCGTTACCGGTGGGGATTCCCACTATCTTTACAGGTGACCCATAACAACCAAGTTCATTCTGTTGCATGTCCTGAGGACATTCCGGACTTTGTGCATGTTTTTGGACTCCCAGAAGTTGACATCCCAGACTGGTATGGTTCGCAGTCACCATCTGACACTCTACCCTTCCCACAGCGACCCCGCTGGACTCAACAGGCGAAAAAAAAACGTAAAGGCAAGCCCTCTACGGTGGCCCCTTCTGAGCCTGATCCAGAACCGTGAGGGAAGCCCTTGCTTTTTCTGCCATTGTCATTTGAAAGTTTATACGCTTTTTTGATATTTTTTGCCCCCCTTGCAAATTTTTTTGATTGAATGTGCTCGGGTCCGGCAAACGAGACAGTCGGAGGAGACTCTTGCTCGGCACCCAGAATTTTTGGAAAATTCTGAGACTTTCTCGGCTGCCTCCTGAGTGGTGTTTTTTTTTAATGTCCTCTGATGGGTTTTCCCACTATCAGAGGTCTACACTACCTCACTTTTTTTCAAGTTTTGTGTTGTTATTGTTGTTTGTTTTTAGATTTTTCTTTATGGTGATCATTCGTACTATTTGCTATGCTACTAGGGGGTATGGGTGGGTCCCAGGCTCTGACGCCCTCCTCTCTCACTAGTTTAAATGGCTAATTTAAATTTGATTTCTATGAATGTCCGAGGTCTTAATATGCCTGCCAACGCTCGAAGGCTCTTGCAGAATTCCAGAGGTTGAAAGGTGATGTTTATTTTGTTCAGGAACACATTTTAGAGAGGGTTCCGCACCAAGGTTTCGCAATGCTCGTTATCAAACGGGCTATTTTAGCAATTTTGGGGAGACAAAATCTAGGGGGGTTGCCATTCTTTTTGCGCGACATGTGCCTTTTCTCTGCAAGATGTGGTAACTGACCCGCAAGGTCGATTTTTGATGGTTAAAGGGATGTTGGGCAATACTAAGTTAACTTTTGTAAATGTTTACCTGCCGAACCGCTTGCAAACCAAATGTCTCCGAAAAGTGTTACGACGTTTGTCCGAGTTTCAGGAAGGTTTTGTGGTCTTAGGGGGTGATTGCAATGTTTCGTTAGATATGCCGGCAGATTGTGTCCAGGGTGGGGGATCATCTGTTCCCTCTCTACGGGTCCAATTTCATAAACTCTTGTCAGCGGTCCGTCTGATGGATTGTTGGCGTCTCAGTAATCCAGCAGTAAAGGACTACACGTTTTATTCACATGCCTTTAAGAAGTATTCTAGAATAGACTATTTTTTTATGGAACATAGGGCTTTGGAAATGGTACGCAGTTGCAAAATAGGACCCATCACATGGTCGGACCATGCACCCCTTCTGTTATCTTTAGCCCTACCTAATTTAGTGAGAACGGAGAATGCCTGGCGTTTGAATGAGTCATTGCTATCTGATCCCATGACGCGAGCGGAGGTGACTGCCTCCTTTGAGAATTACTTTCTTGAAAATGACACGGATGATGTAACACCCGCGACGGTTTGGGAGGCTCACAAGTGTGTGTTAAGAGGTGCTTTTATCCAGTTGGGCTCCAGGCGCAAGAAGGAAAGGACTGCCAGAACGGAGGAATTACTGAGGGAGATCACGGCCTTAGAACTGACGCATAAATCTGACCTAGATCCTGAATCATTCCGACGATTAGTTCTCTTAAGAGCTGACTTAGCTAAATTAACAAATGAGCAGGTGGCGCGGGCCCTTACACTGACGAAATATGCTTACTACACCCAAGGGAATAAATGTGGAAGGCTACTTGCACGTGCTTTGAAGAAACGATATCAAGCTACTTTTATCCCGAAACTGCGTACTAGCACGGGATCCGAGGTCAATACGACCCGAGACATTGCGGAAGCCTTTCATGCTTATTACCAAACTTTATATAATATCGATAAGAGTAGGGTCTCTGAGCATATAGTGGACTCGTTTTTGGCTAAGACGATTAAAACTACTTTACTGCGTAATGTTAGCCGACAATTAGATAACCCGCTTACATTAGAGGAATTTACGGAGGCTTTAAAATTAACGCCCTTAGTAAGAGCCCGGGCCCTGACGGGTTTACGGTGCTATATTATAGGACTTTCAGGTCTATTCTGGGCCCTAGATTTGTTAAAGCTTTTAACTCTATTTCGGATACCTTTCCTATTCTACCTGCGACGCTCCTCGCCTCTATCTCTGTGATACCGAAACCGGATAGAGACCCGTTAGATTGCGCTAATTATAGACCCATATCTTTAATAAACGTTGACTTAAAATTGTTTACGAAAATACTGGCTTTACGACTTAAGCCTCTCCTGACTTCTGTGATTCACCGAGACCAGACGGGCTTTGTACCGGGCAGGGAAGTCCGTGATAATACTATTCGTACCGTCTCCCTCATCCATCATGCTTCCAGGATGGATCAGCCTTTGTTAGTCCTCTCGGTTGACGCTGAAAAAGCGTTTGACCGAGTGGACTGGTCTTATCTTTTTCGGATGTTGGAGAGGATGGGTTTTGGTGATCGATGGTGTTCGTGGTTGCGGGCGCTGTATGACTGCCCTCAGGCACGAGTGCGGGTTAATGGCAGACAATCGACTCCATTGACGATACATAATGGGACTCAACAGGGGTGCCCTCTGTCCCCTCTCCTGTTCCTGCTGTATCTGGAACCCCTATTGCAGGCGATTAGAGATAATCCGGCGATTCGAGGAGTAACTGTTCCGGGACAGGAACTCAAGGTGGCCGCATTTGCGGATGACCTGTTGTTCACCTTGACACCCTTTCATCGGTGTCGGCTTTGATGACAGAATTAGATGCATTCGCAGCTTTCTCGGGATACAAAATTAACGTGCTGAAGAGTGAGTTTCTAGGGGTAAACCTTTCATGAGTCGTGACTGAGAGTATTCGTCATACCTATGGAATGCGGTGGGTTCCGGAGGGACTTAAATATTTAGGAATACGCTTATCGTCGGAACTAGACAAATTATTTCAGTTGAATTACGTTTCTCTGTTGCAACAGATCAAGGGGGACTTACGTAACTGGAACTTACCCCATATTTCATGGTTGGGAAGGATCAATGTCTTACGGATGAATGTATTACCTCGACTGTTGTATTTGTTCCAAACCCTTCCTATTACTGTACCTCAGACATTTTTTTCTGATTTGCGACAGACATTTACAGGCTATGTTTGGAGGGGGAAGAAGGCTTAGATGCCTTCCTCAGTCAGTACCATGTTCAAGTATAGTCCAGTAAAATGTCTATCTGGGCAGCAGTGAAAAAAGAAAGTTAAAGATACTCAATTCCAGGTTCCTCATTTATGGTCCGACTCCAATTGGCATCTCCATGCGATATCCAGTGACTTCTGGGGTCGAGGACCCACACTCTGAGTAAGACCATTGGATCCCCCCAAAAGGATCAAATACTTACCTCTCATCCCACTGTGCGAATGGCGCTCCAATCTGACCGCTGGGAGCAGAGTGAGACTGAGGACAAATAGTCCCCAGTCTCCCTCCCATGATCACTCCGTGGTCCTGCATGATCTCAAGAGAGCGAGATCTTGCAGGTTACATGGCCCGGAAGCACAACCTTCCATGAAGTCTTATGGACTCCAGAAGGGGATACTCGCGAGTATCCTCTAGGATAGCACTCGTAACAGGACAGGCTGCTGAATTTGGCGCCTGTCTCGTAATCTAGTCTGGGTGCTAATGGGAAATTTGCGAGCACAGGTTTTTCCCATTAGCATCCCCGTTTTAGCTGAAACCAGATGATAGGGCCCATAATGTGTAGTCCTTGAATTGTTGTTGTGTTGCCTGACAATCCTGGTGACAGCAAGCGATGTCCTTCAAAGTTTGTGGACTACTTTACACACCAGCCAGTATGTATTAGCAGTGTATATTTTTGATGAACCTTTGAATTTAACCCACGTCCTAGCCCAAACCCTACCTCAACCATTACGTGAGAGCTTATATCAAATCATCTTCCTCTGAGTTAACCCCTCAATCACAGCCATGGAAGATGGAGAATTGGGGAGGACATATCCCTCCCCATATCTTTCGGTTCGGGAGTGGATCAGCTTCTCAGCAGTCCATATGCTCTCCGGGTTACCTCTTCACTCACTGCAAACAAAGGAGAGTTTAATTATTTAAATACTTATTTAGTTGTGCAGTAACACCTCTGTGCATATGCAAACTGGGTCATTTTTAGCAACAAACTTATTTTAACAGAAAAGTTTGAATTTCTGGTCAGGTCCTGCCATAATGCAAATCTAAAAACTCAAGGAAAAAACCCAATAAACAGAGAAATTACCACAGGGTGCATAGTAAGGTAAATTATATATATACAGTCAGGTCCAGAAATATTGGGACATCGACACAATTCTAACATCTTTGGCTCTATACACCACCACAATGGAGTTGGAATGAAACAGACTCAATGTGCTTTAACTGCAGACTGTCAGCTTTAATTTGAGGGTATGTACATCCAACTCAGGTGAACAGTGTAGGACTTACAGCAGTTTGCAGATGTGCCTCCCACTTGTTAAGGAATCAAAGGTAATGGGACAATTGGCTTCTCAGCTGTTCCATGGCCAGGTATGTGATATTCCCTCATTACCCCACTTACAATGTGCAGATAAAAGGCCCTGAGTTCATTTCAAGTGTGCTATTTGCATTTGGAATCTGTTGCTGTCAACTCTCAAGATGAGATCCAAAGAGCTGTCACTATCAGCGAAGCAAGCCATCATTAGGCTGAAGAAACAAAACAAACCCATCAGAGAGATAGCAAGAACATTAGGCGTGGCCAAAACAACTGTTTGGAACATTCTCAAAAAGAAGGAACTCAGCAACACCAAAAGACCCGGGAGTCCACGGAAAACAACTGGTGGTTGACCGAAGAATTCTTTCCCTGGTGAAGAAAACACCCTTCACAACAGTTGGCCAGACCAAGAACACTCTCCAAGAGGTAGGTGTATGTGTGTCAAAGTCAACAATCAAGAGAAGACTTCACCAGAGTGAATACAGAGGGTTCACCACAAGATGTAAACCATTGGTGAGCCTCAAAAACAGGAAGGCCAGATTAGAGTTTGCCAAACAACACCTAACAAAGCCTTCACAGTTCTGGAAGAAGATCGTATGGACAGATGAGACCAAGATCAACTTGTACCAGAGTGATGGGAAGAGAAGAGTATGGAGAAGGAAAGGAACTGCTCATGATCCTAAGCATACCACCTCATCAGTGAAGCATGGTGGTGGTAGTGTCATGGTGTGGGCATGTATGGCTGCCAATGGAACTAGTTCTCTTGTATTTATTGATGATGTGACTGCTGACAAAAGCAGCAGGATTAATTCTGAAGTGTTTCGGGCAATATTATCTGCTCACATTCAGCCAAATGCTGCAGAAGTCATTGGACGGCGCTTCACAGTGCAGATGGACAATGACCCAAAGCATACTGCAAAAGCAACCAAAGAGTTTTTGAAGAGACAGAAGTGGAATGTTATGCAATGGCCAAGTCAATCACCTGACCTGAATCCCATTGAGCATGCATTTCACTTGCTGAAGACAAAACTGAAGGGAAAATGCCCCAAGAACAAGCAGGAACTGAAGACAGTTGCAGTAGAGGCCTGGCAGAGCATCACCAGGGATGAAACCCAGCGTCTGGTGATGTCTATGCGTTCCAGACTTCAGGCTGTGATTGACTGCAAAGGATTTGCAACAAAGTATTAAGAAGGGAAAGTTTGATTTATGATTATTATTCTGTCCCATTACCTTTGGTCCCTTAACAAGTGGGAGGCACATTTGCAAACTGCTATAAGTTCTACACCGTTCAGTTGGATGTACATACCCTCAAATTAAAGCTGACAGTCTGCAGTTAAAGCACATTGGGTTTGTTTCATTCCAACTCCATTGTGGTGATGTATAGAGCCAAAGATGTTAGAATTGTGTCGATGTCCCAATATTTCTGGACCTGACTGTATATTGCACAGATATCTAAATACAATGGACATAACAGACATTCCAAGGATATTTGAGAAAACAGACCTGAAGGGCTAGGATAACATGGACACAAGTATACAATTTGTAGTGCCTGATTGAACACAGGGTCTCTGGAAACAAGACAGACAGCAGATGTCTCTGGAATATGGTTGTCAGTGAGGGTCTCTTGAAAAAGGAGGACAGTGGGGGACCACTGAAACAAGGCAGGATGGGTAAACAAACAGGAGGAGAGAGGAGTCAGCACAGATGTGGGAAACAATAAACTGGCCAAGTGGAAGGGGTGAGAGACCAAGTGTCACGGGCTGCCGGAGATAATAACCTGGTGAGAGTCATCAGATATTGCCACAAAAGGGTAAATGTTGTAAATAGGTATTTCCCCTTGGACCAAAGGTGTGAGGGGGACAAGCTGAATCAAAAGACCAATAATATATGGATGAATTTAAGTGAGTGTAATGTGAAAACAAATCGAAAATTATAAACCTAATTTTTTGCTCAAGCACAGGTCTACAGTAGTATCACCTTTACATTAGCGTAATGGGAGAAAGATTAAAAACAGGTAAACATCAATGTGGACCTGGAGATGTAATTTAAAGGTTGAGTGCAGATGATGAACAATAGCACAATTTATTATTTCAAAGCAGACAATCCACAGAGAGTAGTATAGTAGAATATGCTGTCGTGGTGGAATTGTTGTTTTGCACGACCAAAACTGTCGAATTAATATAGTTGACCCATAATATAGTGCTTTTCCTCTCAAAATATACATACAACATTATTGTAAAAGAGACACAGTTTTTTTGTAAGACCATATACCTAAATGAGTGGATTAAATAGCAATTTAAATAGCCAATAACATGTTCTCAATCAGTAGTTAATGAATATCATTTGTACAGCCATTAATGAGTAGCTCCAGGGATCTCCTTTACTAATGGATGGGAGTTAATTATCCTAATGCAGATACAGCATACATACTCTCAAATGAGGTCTCTAGTGAGCCTCAAAATATGAATAGTCAACAGCTGTTTCATGCTGATTTGACGCTTTGTTAAGATTTTGTTCAGATAATAAATGTAGAACAAATTACAATTAGCATATACTGTAGGTAACCCTATTAGATCTCACACCTATTAATAATCTTATTGTCATAATATTAATTTTCTGTTTTACTGAATGGGAATGTACCGCTGTTTGAAGACTAAAGAAATATTATCTACTGGAACTGTTTCAATGTATACAGTATTAGTAGAAACATATTATATATAAATATCATACAAAATTCAGTGCACTGAAACATACATCTAAAATATGAAAACCTAACTTTGGTTTGATTACAATCCATCTGTTATTGAATATCAGCAGTTTTTCAGCTTCCTATAAACTGTATTTGTCCCAGGTTTGATCACAATAGTCGATTAAGGTTTATATTGCAGGAATAAATATTGCTTTATAGAGTAAAAAACCAATACATAAATAAAACACACTAGTTGGAGATTATGTAGTATAGCTGTCTGATAAGAAGTAAACAGATAAATGATTAAAATTGAAGTGGAAACATTGGATTCAACAGTACTGGGCTCATATTTCAGATGATGCATTGTGTAATTGTGCATTTCGTCATCTCCTCTACACTTCCTACCAGTGAAAGAAATTAGTATTAGTTTTGGCAGAGGTATTGTTAGATTTGTAAGGAAAAAGCAGGCAAGGGTGCTGTGTTAGAATAAAAATAAGGGATCAGGGGTTATTCACTTTTACATTTTTACAGAGTCAAGTCGAGCAGCATTTGTAAGGCAAGACAAAGACCTGACCTTGTAGGGCATAGAGAAGTGTTGACACAGCTGTCCAAATGACCCCCTGTTTGATTTATAACATGATGTCAGTGCCCTCTGAGGGTTCCCACAGCCTGATCTGATCTATTTCTGGCCAGATCAGCTAGAGGAGAAGAGGCAGATCAGCATGGGAGCAATGAGGGGGTGAGTAGTAGTGTGGACATCAGAGACATGTCCACAGCAGCCACGTGGTTAACTCCTTCACCTCCATGATCAAGTATAGTCAATTTTCAAAAGGTACTTGCCAGGGTTTGGTACCGGGTGGGTGCCGGGGTGTGGAATATGAGTCCAATGTGCAGTGTTGTACTGCAATACAAAAGGTAAGGACCCAGGACATACTTAAAAACAAGAGAAATCTCAATGTATCCTTCCTGGTAAAATACTTTGCAAATAAATAAATAAATAAGTGTAGAGGACCAGTGGGCTGGAGGTTTTTGGAGCAGGACATAGAAGATTGATTTGAATACTTGTAGGGATAGTGGGAAACGTGATTATACACTGACCGAAAACAGGAATCTGGAGATATGTGGATCTTGAAAGGTACAGGAGTCCAGATGAGAAGACAGTGGGATTCACTGGAGTAACAAATAGGTTTTTACACCTTCAGATCATGAGCTTCAGTGATCAGGCATCTGCTGAATGTGGGCGTTATGCTTTATTGGATTCAACCAGTTCTAGATGGCCATGTGGTCATTGTCTTTTTGTGTAACTTGGTATACCTGGGCTAATGAGCTGCGCACTTGATCACCTGATCTGGAGATAAGCAGCACAGGAATAAAGCTGTCAGGGGGTAAGAGCGTAGGTCATGACAGTACTAAAGGAACCCAAGATCAAGAAAGCTCGATCTGTTTTTATTCTGGAGCAATGATAAAACCTCCAAAATGTGCCTCTAGAGTTTCAACACATTAGGTATGAGAGCTAATGTGCTGAATTATTTTTAAAAGCTTTGATTTCCACTTTTCCTTCAAGGGATTGCAGAACACAAGCTCAAATGTAGTAGTGATTTGTGGGCAACAGAAGGAGTACTTTGCCTGTCAAATAGGGCATATCTATATTTAAAGACTCTTCTGTACATTTTTCTGTGTGGATAACGGAAAATGATTTTCCATAAAACCGCTGGGTCCTGCCAGTGGATTTATGTAAAATCACTTGGTAGTGAAGGTGTGACTGGGTAAAACTTGTGAGTTGTTCCTAGGTTCTTTTCTTGGTCAATTCATGTATTTATTAATGATTTTTACCTCTATGAAACAATATCTTCAATGCAGAAAAATATGTCCAGCACATAATATCGTAGTCACATATCAATGTGGATTGACAAATGAGTCTATTAAACAAATGACATTGTGAGGACTCTGAAGCTGTGTTAATTAAATATTTTTTTTTATGAGCAACATCAGTAGAGGGCTGGCAAGGTTTGGCCTGGGACAATTAGACAGGAATAGCCCTTTTCCAAGTGAACCAACCATAAAAAAATAATGGGGAGGGGGCATGACTGACTGCCATGCCGGTCGGCCTCGTGTGAACCATGCTCCATGCTACTGCCAGGCCCATCTCAGACCAAGAATCTCAGGTGCCCCACTGCCTCCAGTGATCCCCCAGAATTCAGAGACGATCTCCTGCCTGCAATGTCTCCTCCAAAGGGCCCCTGAAGCCACTCGTTCAGCCAAAAAAGACAGGCGTCTACAAAGTGGTGGCTTCCCTGGTTCCCACTCACCTCGCTCCTTCTAAAGCATTGAGGTAAGCCTGCTACACCTCTCTGAATCAGCCACTGCTACAGAGCGGCAGCAGTGCCTCATGCTAAGAGAAATTAGTGCCAAAGGGCAGGCTGATTTTAGAACAATTACAGCCAGGGCCGCCATCAGGGCATTATAGCCCATGATGGATTCAGGCACCCCAGTGCTCCAGCAGTAATGCTGGTGCCTCCCAGCTGTCACTCATACAACGGATTTCCCAGCCAGGAATCCCTGCTCCCATACTCCACTCAGCCCCACCCTGATGCACTGCCTGGCTCACCCACTAATGATCCGCTTGGTCCCGCCCCCTGATGACCTGCCTGGTCCCGCCCCTGACGTTCTGCCTGATTTGCCTCCACAATACTTCACTGTGAGTGTGGACTTGGAAGTAATTCAGCAGGAAAGCTCCAAACCCCTTGGAACTCTCAAGACTGAGTCAGGATCACCTGGGATCAGGCCAGACCTCAAGACTGAGATCCCCCAGCACAGAAAGCAGGTTGGGTCAGTGTATCTGTGAGTGCAGTGTGTTTGAGTGCAGTGTATGGGAGGTGTGTGTGAGTGCTGTGTACGTGAGAGGTGTGAGTGCAGTGCAGTATATCTGAGTGCTGTGTATGTGAGTGCAGTATATGTGAGTGCTAGGTGTGTGAGTGCAGTATATGAGAGGTGTTTGAGTGCAGTGCTTTTTTTTCTGGAAAAATAGATGGGGTACTCTCACGCCCAGGGAAAAACTGATTATTATGACTATTTTTGTGTCCTAATAAACAATAGTTGTAGCTCACTTAAAAGAAGACACTATAAAAGGGAACCATATTTTTTAATACTGTGTTCCTTTAAAGCAGGCCTCAAAATTTCAAGTTCCAAGCTACTAGCCAGGCCTTAAGAGTTACTCGCCACTAGTTGCCCCACCTAACTCCTATACAGCCATACCTCTGCATTCCCACTCACCCTCATGTAACTTCCACTCGCCAAATGCGAGCAGGCGAGTGGAAATTTTGAGGCCTGCTTTAAAGGAACTACAGCTATTGTACTAACCCTATGGGGGTTATCCACTAAGTGCCTCTGTTGCAAGAAAAATCTGTATTGCAGTGAAGTTAGTTATTTGTTTGTTTTTTGCAACGTTGGCACTGCGTGGATAATCCCCTAGCATTTGTGAGCACCACGGCAATGAAACTCACAGTAATGTGCAGTGTGTATGAGCTTCACAGCAATGAAATAGTAATGCGCAGTGTGTATGAGCTCCACAACAATGAAACTCACAATAATGCGCAATGTGTATGAGCTCCACAGCAATTGTCAAGCCTCACCCGCCGACCGCTCGTCTTGGGGACTCACTGGGGGTCAATGCCAAGCTCCGGTCCATCGGGCCGCAGGGTCCCTGGAGGCCGGTGGGCAGGAACAAGGTTGATGGATGGCCGTGGTGTCCTAGATCCCGAATTCCGGTCTGCGGCAATGACGCGCCCGGTGTCAGCTCTACCTCTGGTGGTCCCCCGGCATTCCATCGTGGCTTCCCTCAAAGCTGGGCCCACTTGAAGGAGAATGGAGCAGACTGGATCTACAACCTTGGCACCAGAAAAGGGAGACAGACCCAGTGTGGTGCTCCCGGCTTAGCGGCTGGTCCTTGCCCCGCCTCTGTTTGGGGAGTTCCCTCGTAGGGATTGGGCGAGGAGATGGTGACAGCGGTCGGGGGGCTGAGCCAGGGTACTGCATCCCCAGACTGACTGACCAGGGTTCCCTGGCTCCAGGGCTGCACACACCTGAGGGTGAAGCGATTAATCACTGGGCTGAACCTTCAACATAAAAACCTGGTCCACCCCTACCTGGTTGTCCAGTAGTTGTCTGATACTCCAAAGAGACACTTCATAGCCTTTGCCTGATACCTTGGAATTGAACCTTCTTGATATGTTTAAACCGTTTATGAACCATTGCTGCCTGCATCGACCCCTAGCCTGATATAGACTACGAGATTGCCTTACGATATATCTGTTGCTTCGCCTGGATCTCCTCCTGCGTACTGAGGTCCAACCTTGAGATCTCTTGACAGCAATAATACTCCACTATCCACCAAGTACTGTTTGAATAATATAGGTGGACTCGAATGAGAGGGTGTTTGACCTTGAACACCCCCACATGGTGGTAACAGCAGGACCAGGTGAACATACAGTACCTGTGTTGAGAGCTGATATTTTTAAAAGCTGTTTTGAAGTGTATTTGGAAGCAGCAGCAGGTTTTTCTTTGTTCTGTGGCCTGCCTGTCACTGAGTCCTTGCAGAGCAATGCAGCCACAACTTAAATTTCCACCTACTCACCTTCCAGGGTGCACCACACACTGTCTGGAACCGCTGGGCAGGCTGGGGGTAGGGCGGAAGTGTAGATGTCTTTTGGCACGCCCTCCTTTTGATATCATCAGAGGGGGCCAGGCACCAGTAAGGAGGAAGGGGCCAGGAGGAGAGAGAGTGCGCAGGCTTCTATATCCAGCACCGTGGGGATGTCTGCTCTCTGACCTGGCAGATACAATGCAGCTCGCTCGGCACCGGCTGCATCTTAGAGGAGGAGCAGCAGGGACACAACACCAGGCAGATAGTTTAAAAATTTGGATCCCTATCAAGGCAAGTGACCAGGGATTAAAAAAAAAATTGCACCCCCTCTTGGTTTTAGGCTGCAACCTGTACCGCCTTACAGTGCCAGCTCCTCTGATCACACTGCTTGGCTGACAATCCGCAGCTCTGGAAGATGTTTTGTAAACATGCCGTGCCCCCCCTCCCCATGCTGTTCAAAGTTTTAGCGGCTAAAGAGAGGGGGGTGCAGCAGGTTTACGCACATCTGCCAGAGCTGGGGCACTGAAGAAACAGAGGGGAGATTTTATTTAACCAGCCCTCCCTTGTCACTTACTGGATGAAAAGGTGGGTTATCGGTCCCTACTAGGGATGAGCCGAACACTCCCCGATTTCGGTTCGAGCCCAAACCCGAACTTCCCATTTGTTCGGGACCGAACCCGAACCCGAACCCCCATGCAAGTCAATGGGGCTGAAAATTCTTTTTTTTGGAGTGCCCTCCAAGAGGAGGAAACAAGGACAAAAAGTAAAAAAAAAACGTTTTTAAAGGGACAGTGAGTTTTCCATGAAATAAGGGTTAAAAATAAAAATGAAAAATTCCTTCAAATATCGTGCCTAGGAGGTCCCCATAACCTGCCCGTGAAGTGGCGGATTTCTAGGATGTATAGAAATATGTAAAAAACAAAAAATGACATTTCAAATGACGGTAAATGTTTTTCCTTTAATCTATCCATAAACAACTGCTTGGGGCGGCAGTCTGTATGAAAAGAGGAGACGTTTTAGGACACACAGAACAAGTTTAGTGATTTTTTTGGCTAAATTATGGTGAAACTTATGCAGACTTTGGATGAAAGTAACAATAGGTGCTTTAAAATTGGGCCTTTAGTGTCGGCAGCAGTGCCGTCACACCGTAACCCCTCTGTGGTATTGTGGAAAAGTGCAGGGTTGGACCCTGCGGTCAAATATTAAAATGATATGAATCTGGTACAGGCGTCAGTGGACCCAAATATTTTGCCTTTGGTGGCAGCAAGTGCCTTCACACCGTAACCCCTCTGTGGTATTGTGGAAGAATGCTGTGGTGGACCCTGCGGTCCAATATTAAAATGATATGAATCTGGTATAGGCGTCAGTGGCAGTACACCCAAATATTGTGCCTTTGGTGGCAACAATTGCCGTCACACCGTAACTCCTCTGAGGTATTGTGGAAGAGTTCAGTGGTGGAGGTTTTGGTAATGCAGAAGAGATCCCCGATCTATTCAGTTACATCAGCAGCTATAACAAAACCGGGTCAGCAATGATTAGGCACTTGTACTGCACTACTGTATATGGTGAGAATCGGCGCACACCAGTAGCAACAGGAAGCAAACAGAACAGGCAGGGAATACACAGAGAGAATAGTCAAATGGCAGGCAAAGTCGGCAACAGATCGAGTCCTCAGAACAAGCAGGGCCAGTAACAAGTATACAAACTGTTCTGTAAGCTAGCGATGCGGAAATAAAGGCTGAGACACACTGAGTATGTAGCGACACACAGCGTAGTGAAGCAAAGAGAAGCAAATATTTTGCAGGCTTGACTTCACTCCGCTCCGCCTCGCAGCGTGTCTACACTGCATTACGTCTGCTTCTCAACGCACTGGACAGGAATCCACTAACTAAATTAAAATGTACACACAAAACCGTTTTATTTTCACAAAGCACATGTTATATAGGCAAAAAAAGTTTCTACTGAATAAAATACATCAAAAATTACTGTTAATATAATAGTTATAGTATAAAAATATAAAAAAAGGGTAACCCCTGATCATATATATTATAGGGACACGGAGCGCTGTGTATAGAGTAGGGATGCATTGATACCACACACAGACATATATGTATATATCAACACGCAGACCTATATATACGTATATATCAACACGCAGATATATATATATATACACCCACCCACAGACCTCAGACGATATATACACATACGCACATGGGGGGTGGCATGTGGGCAATCTCAACTAAGTGCGCCCCCCCCGTTTGGCTGATCCCTCCAGAAGAAATGTTGAACCCGACAGAGCAGAGAATATATATATTATTCTCTACCCTATCGGGTTCAACATTTCTTCTGGAGGGTTCAGCCAAATTGGGGGGGGCAATTAGTTGCCAAAATGTGTGTGTAATACAAGTCTGGATATATATATATATATATATATATATATATCATATCTGCCCTTACCTTCCCCTATAAATTTGCTAAAAATGTACACACAAAAAAGGAAACAACTGCCTGAGACCCCGCGCAGCCCACATGCCACCCCCTCTACCTGGCTGAATGTATCTAATATATATAATTAAATACATTCAGCCAGGTAGAGAAAGAAAAAAAAGTTTTATTTTATGTTCCCGGGGACATTTAAAAATGTCCTCGGATTTTATTTTTTTTAGAAATGTGTCGCCTTACCTTAGCCTGGTGTTCAGTGGGGGCTCCCTGGATCCTTGTTGTGGGGGGGGTCTGCTGTGGCCGCAGGTGCAGTGGCTCCCTCCCTGTGCCGCCTGTCTCTGCCACATGCACCCAGCGGCTAGCCCACAAAGGTGGCAGCTCTGTCATCCGGGGGCCGCATGCTCCTAAAGGGGATCCTTGGGAGGCCCCAGCAGGCTGCCCTCTACAGTGCCTGATTAGAGGGCCGTGTCTGCCTGATGTTTTAGTAACAAGAATGTTTTATCCCATAGGCTTCAATGTTAAAAATATTCCCGTTTTAATTCAATATCTAATAAACCATTGGTTATATTCTGCAGTAAAGAGTCTCTTTATTTCTAGATTTTTTAGTATTTTCTAAGCATTTTTTATACTTTTTAAAAAAAAAAATTCTAACTTTTGGTGAACGTCCCTGGTATTGTGCATGTCAGACTGGTAATATGGCTGGCAGACTAATATGGCTGGCAGACTGGTATTGTGCATGGCAGACTGGTAATATGGCTGTCAGCCTGGTAATATGGCTGGCACACTGGTATTATGCATGGCAGACAGGTAATATGGCTGGAAGACTGGTATTGTGCATGGCAGACTGGTAATATGGCTGGCAGACTGGTAATATGGCTGGCACACTGGTATTATGCATGGCAGACAGGTAATATGGCTGGCAGACTGGTATTGTGCATGGCAGACTGGTAATATGGCTGGCAGAGTGGTAATATGGCTGGCAGACTGGTAATGTGGCTGGCAGACTGGTATTATGCATGGCATACTGGTAATATGGTTGGCACACTGTATTATGGCTGGCAGACTGCTATTGTGCATGGCAGACTGGTATTGTGCATGGCACACTGGTAATATGGCTGGCAGACTGCTAATATGGCTGGCAGACTGGTATTATGCATGGCACACTGGTAATATGGCTGGCAGACTGGTATTGTGCATGGTAGACTGGTAATTTGGCTGGCAAACTGGTAATATGACTGGCAGACTGGTATTGGCTGATGCCGCACTCGCTTACACTTACAGTTACAGAGAGTTGCTTGTCATGGAGTCGGTGGGAGTGGAGAGGTGAGTGCAGATCTGGACAGCGCCACTCCACTGACGGAGAGGTACGCAGTCTTGTTCTCTGGAGTCTCGGGAGCACCGGCCCAGGATCGCCGCATGCACGCATGCCAGGGCACGCGCAAGCACGTGAACATCACGTGAGCCGTTGCACCTGCGTGTGACTGACAGTGGGCGGGGCGGTCCTTCCTTGTCTCCAATGAATGGTGAAACAGGCGGAGCGAGGACCACAGCGACGGGGGCACTCATTGAAATGTAAGTATGGGGAGATGTCCCGGTCCCGGCTCAGCGTCATGTGTCCGGGTGGCAGAGGGTGTCAAATCCGGACACATGACTCCAAACCTGGACAGTTCGGGTCAAAACCGGACGGGTGGGAACCCTAGTCCTGCGTTCAAATCTCAGGGTGTTTTTTTTCTTTACGCATCTACCTCTGCCTTAATTATTATTATTATTATTATTATTATACAATGATAATGCAGCTATTATTATAGTATTATATTGTGAATGATAGTAGTATTATCATAATATCATTAATATTAATAATTATGATAATGCTACTATTAATCACAATACTATAATAATAATAATAATAATAATAATAATAATAATACCTGCATTATCATTGTATAATAATAATTAAGGCAGAGGTAGATGGAAATCAAGCAGAAACCAGTGTTCAGCATTATTGTGTTTATTGTTGTTCGTTACATTAAAGTTGATTTCAAACAAGAAAAAAAACCTTTGAGTGAGCGGAGGTCACATGGGTGAGTGGACGTCACATGTTTCCTGTGGAGCTCCACTCTGCACTTCCTGTGGAGCTTCACTCTCCACAGTCTGCAACCAGTCCCTCTTGAACAGCAGTGCACTTCAGCAACTTTTCACTGCTGTTCGGCATTTTCTGAATAGATTAACCATTGTTTCTCTATTGGGGATTTCACTGACTTCAAACTGACTACCGTACTTGCTGGCAGTTCACCAAAATTTGGCTAACTGCCTGCTTTCTGAATAGACGAATGGTGCCGAAATGTCACCGTACGTGGAAATTCCCTGTTCGGTGCCATTTCAGGGCCGGATCCGCTCTCTCTGATCAACCCCTTAAATATTGTATCGCTTTAATATAAATATGTATTAATTAAACCTGCACTGTTGGAGCTGTCATTACAAACAATGTATGATCTCTCAAAGATAGACGGCCGATGCTAACACAGGCAATATTTATATATAGAAGACATGACCTTTGGTGATTCTTCATAATTTTTCCTAACCTGGACATCTGTTTGAACAGATTGTTCCTGAACTTTGTCTAGGTGTGACAATTACTTATGAACTCAGACAGCTGGCAGTTTATCCATTTGATTATTTTAATGCAGCAATATTTTGACCAATATATTTCTGTAGCTTTTTGTTTTAAAGAATGCGTATGTTTTTGCAACTAAATAATGGTGCCTGCTTGGTTTATACGCTTCTCTTTGAATATGTGATATTTTGTTTCTGACTCATATCTAAGTTTGTTGTACTAAGGCTAGGGTCAGACTAACGCATTTTTCGCGTTGTCCGTGAAAAAGTGCGTTTGAACGAATGGACGTATTTTTTCACGGAATACGCGATAGCGGTCATACGATGCGCATTTTCGTCCGTGATTTTGTACGGATCATCAATGAAACCCTTTTTGCGTCTGGACGTTATGTTGGCCGGACATTAGCAGCGTCTGACCTCTCCTAATTACGCACACACGCCGCTATGCGGACGCAGCGCACTCTGTACGTCGGTACTAGCGGTTTGACGTTCTCGATAAAATGCGTTCGTTTGCCACTTGCGTTGCGCGGCCGCACTTTCGTGCGGCCGTTCTTCGTATGCTGCCCGGCATTGGACGTCATTTGCTGCTAGCACGGCCGTGATTAAGTGCTGCTAAACGCACGTTAATACTGCGCTCGTCTGACCCTAGCCTAAAATGCATAAAAAATGTGTTTTTATTTTAATAAAAAATGGTGTATATGAGTCCTAACACTATCAAAAATATGTGATTATAGAGTAATGTAATGTAATTGCTCTTTCACAAACCAAAATAAACAGGGTTATTCAGAGAGAGAGGTGAAAACCAGGAGAATGACTGGAGAAGTGAAAATTCTAGGTCAAAATAGCTGATTTGAAGAGTGAGGTAAATGGGAGAATTTTTCTGGTTTGGCTATTTTGACCTAGAATTTTAACTTCTCCAGTCATTCTCCTGGTTTTCACCTCTCTCTGAATAACCCTGAAACTTTTTTTACTGTACTCAAATTCAAAAGTTTTCATTATATTTCTCTTCTTTTCATTTCATGCATACAAATGAGAACGCATAAAATCTATTAATGCCATTTATTTTTAAAAGTATTAAAACGTTTTTGCCGTTGGAAGGTGAGCTTACATTTTAAATGGCCAATCGAAGTTCTACCTCTTTACTTAAAAAAGTAGAATATGAGACGTTGTTATTTCTGTTTTTGATACAATAATAATAAATATTAGGTTTGTTTGCACCCAGTTGGCCTAAACTTTTTGGATTCAGGCCAGCTAAATGTTTCCAGAACACTGTAAGCATTGTTCACTAACCACGAGAGTTTACCATTTTTGCAAACAACAGGGAATATTTCCGTTTCTTTACAAATCTGTCCGTCATTTCCAGAGTCCAATTTAAACGCACTTTCCTCAAAATCCATTGCCTGCCAGGGAACTCCATATTTTCTTTTTTTAATCCATAAAGTCCCTACCATGTTCTATTCTTATGTGGTACTGGGTATAGATAAATCACCATTTTGTTTCTGAGGTGAAAGTGGCTGAATGCAATGCGTTGGCATTAGTTTCCCAGCTAAAGGAAAGTTTCCCTTGGCATTGACAGGTAGGGGTTAAACTTTAATGGTGATTTAGGGAAACTAAAAACTTCATTGTTTTTGTTTAGCATGACATGGGATTTAAAGTGCATATGACAATTGTTTGGGACTGTCCCTCCACATGGCTTCATTTGATGATCAAGGACACTCTCCTGCCCTCCCTTGCACCTTTGTATAAACCTCACTGGTACAAATTTAATGATGTACTAGACTAAAAATTTGATAGATCTTCAGTCTGAGCTACTTCCCACCATGATAGAAATACAGTATTGCAACAGTTGATAGAACTGTTAATTCCTCATGTCCATTTATCCTTACATGCATTTGAAATAGATTATTCATTGTGCTCTGTTGCACGTAATTCGCATTCCTATATTGACTTGTATCCCAAACCTCTATGCACCCTCCATGTGTCACATGGCAGACCAGGAGCTGAAGGAACCAGACGTGCAGAGAAAGATGCTAGCTCAGTACAACTTCTGTCAGAGAGGCCGAGTAGGAGGAACACTCTCTCTCTTTACACAGTAGAAGTGATATCAGGCTTAGAGATCCCCTATAACAGTGGTAACAGCAATCTTTGATAGAGCAGAAATATAGTATACGACAATAGGCTGTTAATATTGTAGAGGAAGCAAAATATCCATAAAACAGAAAAAAGTTGCAAGGGCAGGCAGTTCATGGTAGGTCAGTGACCCATATGGAGGGTGCATAGAGGTTTGGGAGAAATAGGTCATACACAGGCAGGCAGCGTTCAAGCAAGACAAGGAGACAAAGCAATTTAAGGGAGCAGGTTGGGTCCTTAATTGGTAGGTGGTGTTTTGCTGGTAGACACTGGCTTTCGTCTACTGGGTCGCTTCATCGCTGGGGACCACGGGCTACTGATGTCACTCATGACATGTTTAGGGAGAGTGTCTACTCGTGTACGCATGTGATTCATTTTTCAACCCAGCCAGCCGAGTAGAGGATCCATCCAGCGATTGCTCCACCGGCGGTGGGCCAGGCGGTGCCTTCGGCCTGCGAACTCTGGCTAGCCTAGGAAATGGAGGAGGTAGCGGTGGAGGTCTGCTGAGTACATGCCAGGGCCCCCAGCAATGTGACCACTCCAAGGTAAATCGGGATGTAAATGTGAAATCTGTGTACAAGAATCGGGGCACTGACCTCTTATATTGCAGTCCAAGAATCCTCTTCTGGGTAGTATCCTTTTCATCTAATAACATATTTGGTGCAATTTTTTCTCACACAAGAGTCCAGCACTTCTTTGACCTCAGAAATTTCTTCGTCTTTGGCAGAGACTGGACCTGGTCTGGAGGCTATGCTTCCTGGAAACGGATCTTCTGATGCTGCCTATAGAAAGGAAACATGAAACACTGAATGTTATATGATTCAGGCAAAGACAACCTAACTGCCACTGAGAGATTTTATTAATTGGAAATGGACCAATGTATTTTATGCCAAGTATTCTTGATTGGCATTTCATTTTTATATGTCTTGTGCATAAACGTGCCTTGTTTTCTAGTTTTGTATACTGGGGTAGGACTACGGCATCTATCCGCATAGGTTTTATATTTATATTGCAGACAATGCATTACGTAATCTGTTATATCCTTCTCCGTACAAGGCCACTAGAAAGATCATTTTATCAGCTCCATGGTTTTCTGCACTCCCTATGAGTGAATTCCCCTTTTTGTGCCAATACCTTGCTGGCCTTGATGGCTGCTGTTTGACATTGGACAGTATTGCTGAGTTTGGAGTCTATGATTATTCCCAAATCCTTCTCCTGCTTTGATTTCCCTTACGTAGTACCATTTAGGATATGGCTTGTGTGTTCTTCACTCCAAAGTGCATTACTTTGCATTTATCTAAAATTCATATGCCATTTAAGTGCCCAGTCCCTCAGTCTATCTAAATCTCTCTGCGGCAAAGTAACATCCTGCTCACATTGTATTACTTTTCCTATCTTTGTGTCATCTGCAAACACCGACACATGACTTTCAATGCTTATTTCAAGGTCATGTATATAATAAATTGAATAGAATTGGTCCTATAACAGACCCCCCAGGGACACCACTTACCACTGGTGTCCATCTTTAAAATTTACCATTTAGGACCACTCTCTGTACCGTCCGATCCTGTGCCAAGCTGCATGGGATGAAGTTGATAGGTGGCTGCTAACAACCTGCAAGCAGGATATCCTGAGCCTGGAGGATAAATGGACCATCAGAAGGAATTGCAGTAACACAGGCGATCCAGAGGACCTTTCCAGCTTGGCACAGGATCGGACGGTCCTGAGGGGATCCCCATTTTTCCCAGCAACATCAAGGAGAGGAAGGTGCCATCCCTATAATCGGCACACGACACAAATACATATGGTTACATTTTATGGTTTAAATAGATCTGCACAAATACTTTGTCTCTATTTCTCTTCTGTTAACCTTGATGCAGGGCCTGAAGAGAGTGCGGACGTAGCTAAATTTTAGTATTGTTTACAAAAATACACAGTATCACTGGTTTAGCACTTTAATCACAATTTGTGCTGAGGAGAAAATAGCAGTAGACTGAACAATTACACATTGTGAAATTATATGCAGATTTATAAAGGATTTTACCAGGAAGGATACATTGAGATTCCTCTTGTTTTCAAGTATGTCCTGGGTTCAAGAACATTAAAATGTTACAGTTGTTACAGAAATACAAAGTAATACAATGCAAGATATTAAAAAAAACAACACAAATATACCGATTAACAGAAAATAAATATGTAGGAAATAGTCATTATGTTACAGGTGCATTCCACATTGAGGTATGTTAATAGGGAGCTCTTGAATGACTTTAGACTGGGGGAAGATTTGACGGCATCTGGGAGGTTATTCCATAACTGTGGTGCTCTGTAGGAAAATGAGGATCGAGCCACTCTCTTTTTGTATTGTGGTATTGCAAGTAAGGTGCTGGTCCTGGATCGGAGGCTACAGGATGAGGGAGCTGCTGGGGGAAGCAGTCTATTCAGGTAGGGTGGCAGCTTCCCAGAAAAGCTCTTAAACACCAGGTTGGAATGGTGAAGGGTGCGTTTAGACTCCAGCGATGGCCAATTTAGCTCTTTTAACATGTCACAATGGTGGGTCATTTAGTTACATTGTAGCGCAAAGCGGCAGAATGAGTTATATAATGTAGTAAGTTTCTAAAGGTGTGTTTGCGGGATACACTACATCTCCATAATCAATAGCCGGCATAAGCATTTGTTGTACAATTTGCTTTCTTACCGTGGGGCTCAGGCAGGATTTGTTTCTGTACAGGGCACCTAGTTTGGGGTAAAGTTTAGAGGAAAGTTTTTTCGATGTGGGGGCCAAAGGATAGATTTGGGTCCAACCACATACCTAGATATTTGAGAGAAGTGACTGTGGTCAGTGTGCCATTTGATTTCGTCCCAACACATGGATGGGGATTTTGCAATTTATGTAGTTTAGGTGCTGTTCCAAAGAGCATTGTTACAGTTTTGTCAGTATTTAAAAAAAATTTGTTGTGTTTGATCCACTTTTCTACCCCTGTGAACTGTTCTTGCATCACGGCCTCCAGCTCTGGGAGATTTGGTTTGCTGGTATAGATTACGGTTTCATCTGCGTACATGTGTACAGTTGAGGCTTTGCAGATGTTAGGCAGATCATTTATGAATATTGTAAATAGCAGGGGGAGAGTATTGAGCCTTGGGGTACACCACAAGTGACTGGGAGGGGGAGGGAGGAGCTGCCAGAAATGGACACATATTGCGATCGATCAGATACATATGATTGAAACCAGGTTAGTGTGTGATCACCAATACCAGAGTTTTTAAGTTTTTTTAACAAGATGCCATGATCTACTTTGTCAAAGGCCTTGGCAAAATCAAGGAAGATGGCTCCAGTTAGGCTTCCTTGTTCCCTCCCAGCTTGGATATCATTGCAGACTTTTAAAAGGGCGGTTGTAGTTGAGTGATTTGGACGAAAGCCTGATTGATCTGGGGTTAAGTAGTTCCAATATTAATAATAATCACGTAATTGTGTGTAGACGCATTTTTCCCAAATTTTTGACATTACAGGGAGCAATGATATTGGACGGTAGTTGGATACCAAAGTACTGTCACCACTTTTATGGATAGGTACCACTCTCGCAGTCTTCCAGAGTTTGGGTATGTATCCAGTTGCCAGTGATTCATTGATTAGGGTTGCAACAGGATTTGCAATTGCCGGCGCACTGATTTTCAGCAGCATTGCTGGTATTTGATCAGGTCCAGACTGGTATTTCACTTTTTTGTTACAGAGGAGTTTAGTAACGACACTGACAGGCACTGGTCTAAAACTGAATTCCTGTCTGATACAGGGACTTTTCACCGTTGTAAGGGCCTGACCTGCATGCGGCTTTTCTGATTGCATGTCATTTCCTAGCTTGGCAATCAAAGTGGTGGCACATCCAACAAAATAATCATTAAAGGCATTTGCTACATCTAGGGGGTGTTGCAGGGTTCGGTTGTTTACTTTGACAGCAGCTGGCTGAGAGTGGACGGGGGGCGTGCTTGTATGTTACTTATGGTTTTCCAAAAGTTTCTAGGGTTTGATATGTTATTGTTTAGATTTTCATTGAAGTAACGGGCTTTAGCCATTTTTGTTTGTTTTGTGCATGCATTCCGGCATTGTCGGTATTCATAGTGATCGTTCATGGAACCAGTACTCTTGAAATTTGACCACAGTGAATCTCTAAGCTGGTACATTAGTGTAAGATCAGCTGTAACCCAGGGGAGATGGGTCCCTTTTACTCACACTTTACGCAGCGGGGCATGGGAATGCCAGACTTGCAGGAGCTCAGACTGAAAGTATTCAATTGCACAGTCTAGGTCTGGGATTAGGTTTAGTCTTTACCAGGGGAGTTGTTTGAGATCACTTAGGAAGGATTCAAGAATAAATTTCTTGAAAGACCTGGTGGTTATTACCTTTGGGGGAGATTTCATGGCCTTTATTTTGCGCACGCAGTACACTAGACAATGGTCACTAAAGCTATTAGCGAGAACGCCTGCCTCCTGTATTCTATCAGGAGATGAGGAGAGAATCCAGTCCAGTAAGGTATGGTTAGGGCTTTTCATAGTAATGCGAGTGGGGGAGGAGATTAATTGAGTTAGTTGCAAAGTTTTAAACAGCGAGCAGTGTTTATTGTTTTTAGGATTTAGCCAATCTGTATTAAAATCGCCGAGGACCAGCAATTCACTTTTTTGGTTTTGTGCAAGTAGGTTATTAAGGATTTGAGTTATGTCAGAGAGGGAGTGCACTGGAGAGCTCGGTGGGCGATAGAATCCAGCAACAATGATTGATTTACTGAATGGGATCTCAATTAAACCAGAGAGGAAATCAAGAGTGGCAGATCAGCAAACATACCTGTGTATCTGCTCCTACCTCATATTTACTTTTACCCCTGAATTTTCAATTCTGGGTCATTTCGTTCCTCCTCCCAGGTCTCACAAATTATTCCTATTAATAGTAGGCGTTGGCAAGGTAATCCTTTGAGTCTGGATCCAACAAGACCACTAACAGGGTTATTCAGAGAGAGGGGAAAACCAGGAGAATGACTCGAAAGATAACAAATAGGGATGTGCGTTTCGGGTTTCGGAATTTCGGAATTTTCACGAAATTTCCCGATTCGGGTCTTTCGATGCGGCCGAAATTCCGAAATTTTTTAGATCCGAAAAAGTCGAATCCGAACAGTTTTCTGAGCCGAATCGAACAATTTTCGGAATTTTAGAATGGACTTGAAATGTGTCAAATCGAAATCTATTGCTTTGAAATGAGAACAGACTTTCCGAAAAAACGAAAAATTTGCCAAATCGAAAAATTTTCGGAATTTTCAAATGGACTTGAAATGTGTCAAATCGAAATCTATTGCTTTGAAACGAGAACAGACTTTCCGAAAAAAATGAAAAATTTGCCAAATCGAAAATTTTTCAGAATTTTCGAATGGACTTGAAATGTGTCAAATCGAAATTTATTTTCCCTCTATTCATGATTTCAGTTCCATTCGGGATTTCGGTTCCATTTCGGTAAGTCTGGACATCGTATATTTAACTAGTATCGGTTATATCGCTGATTCTGTAAATTTTTTTATTGTTTCTAATGATCCGATAAGAATTTTCGTATTTGGGTCAGATCCGATTCGTCCGCGGGTCGCGCATGCGCGCGCGCGCAGATGTCGTAACTTTATTGAGCCAGTTTTATTGACAACTTTTTGAACAAAATATTGTTTTTATTATTCATCATAATGGCCGCTGCAAGAGATGAGTGCCGTTCAAGCACCTCATCATCTCTCCATGATGAACCACCACCACCCAGGAAGAAACGGGCCACCAATATGGCGTTTGAAGAGATGTTGGAGCTGGTACGGATCTTTGATAGTAAGGATTATGATTGCAGTAAGGGCCCTTACTGCAGGAAGTCTAACGCCAGGAAGGATCGTATCTTAGACAAGCTACGCACCACCATTTTGGAGTTGTTTGGGAAGGACAGGACGAAGGACCAGCTCAGGAAACGCTGGTCTGATCTGAAGGTACGCGAGCAGGAGCAGCTGAGACACATCCGCCGCGTCATAGCGAAACGTAAGTGTCATGTTATATTGTAAAGCGCTGTGCAAACTGTTGGTGCTATATAAATCCTGTATAATAATAATAATGTGCTTGCATGTGCTAATGTGCACAGAAATACGTTGATTTATCTAGTCCTTTTTTCATGCAATGTGATTGTGTATAGCTTTGCGTTTTCACGACTCGTCATACATGCATTTTTGCCATAGCTCTTCTTTTTTGTGATTTTACGTATTCGTGAAAATTGTGACATTTGATGTATGTAGATGAAGTTACAATGCTGGATTTCTTTTGGCAAGGTGTGTATTGTAATGTGCTGGGGGGGGTTGTTGTGACTGAGTGATGCATACGAGATGACCCGCAGCTTGCCCAATATTGGCTCCCACCTGCGCATCAATAAAAATCTCTGCGTCTCTGCTAAGTGATAGGATGGGACATGTAGTTCTTCTGAAAGTGCATCCAAACAGAGCCGCCTTCAATACAGCCTCAGCAGCTGCTGAATTGTTGCAGCGCAGCGATTCAGTTTGCTGCAGCAGTGTGTTTATTGAACGCTTTAGATGCAAATTTCAAAACAAAATGGTGGATTTCTGTTGTTGTTTCTGCAATATCCAGTTTTATTCACAGAAACTGAAAGTGAAACTGAGGCTGAGGCCTTCTATAAAATAACTAAAAGCAGTCAGCACAATGCGCTTTGTACGCACACAACACAAATAATAGTTTTTATTGAATAAACGTAATGTTTACTTCTGAAAAAAATATATAAATGAACGGTAATATATGTCTATGTGCAGAGGAAATTAATAAATATTTTGTGACTTTAGAACAATGAGATGGGAGTAGTGGTGGGTCAAGCTGGTAGTGGGGTAGTGGAGGGGTGTCGCAATACTTTCGGCAATATAGTGTATAGATATACCATTTTTTCCAGTCTTCATTATTTACGTGTTATTTTTTGAATTTGGCAGAAGACAGGAAGAAGAAGGCCGCAGAATCTGCCCCGGCGGGGACCAGTGCCCCAGTGGAGGAGGAGGAGGAGCCACGGGCGTCCACCAGCGCTGGTATATACTGTTTTATTTTGCAACGACTTTTGGTCAAAAACAGAAACATTTTTTGTTTACTGTATTTTAATTTAATTTTTTTATGTATAGCACAAGAGGAGCAGGAGGAGGAAGAGGAGGACCAGGAGGAGGGTGAAGGAGAGAGGCAGCCGGAGCAGCAGGAGGCCGCCAGTCCAGGTTTTTTTTTTTACTGTTGTATTTTGCATCGACTTTTGTTCAAAAATAAATCAGTTTTGTTGTTTACTGTATTTTTTATTTCTTTAATTTCTTACATATAGCACTGGATATGCTGACGGTGGTGGTGGGGGAGGAGTCAGAGGAGTCGGAGCCTCAGGAGGCCGCCAGCTCTGGTATATACTACTGTTATATTTTTTCAAGTCTTTCAGTCAAAAATAGAAACCTGCTTTACTTACTGTATTTTCCTTCTTTCATTTATTGGATATATAGAAGGAGAAGCCAGACGCCGACGGGAGGCGATCGGTGAGCTTCGCCTGGCAGCTACCTCCATCAACGCCCTACAGGAACTGCTCCAGGAACTGCGGGAGCACATAAACAATGCCGCAGACCTCCTGGAGCAGCAGTGAGACCAGTGGCAGCCTCCTCCAGAATGTGCCTCAGCTGCTCCTGCTCGCGTGCCTTGAGGTCGGACCAGCGTTTTCGGAGATGGTCCTTCGTCCAGTCCTTCCCGAACAGCTCCAGGATGGTGGTGCGTAGCTTTTCAAGGATACGATCCTTGCGGGTGTTATTCTTTCTGCCGTAAGGGCCCTTACAGCAATCGTAATCTTTGCAATCCAAGATGCGGACCAGCTCCAACATCTCCTCAAATGCCAGTAACTGTTGGGCAGTTTGCCATCCTTGGCATGTTCCGTTCCCTATTCATATTATATATTCTCGTTTATATGTTGTAAATAAATTTTCTATTTTTTCACTATTTTCCTGTTTGTGTGTGTTGCTTTTCCTTACTTAATAAGTTAATATGTATTGCTTGGTTTCCACACTGTTAAAATTATATGTACATAAATGTATTGACATTTCTATGGACCCTTTGTCATAAATTTGTCAACATATTTGTGGCCATGAATGTGACTGCACATTCTACACTTCCTGCCTGGCCAAAAAATGTCACACACTAACACAACCTTCTTGTACGGCCTTGAGATTTGATTACCGACGTGGCCTGGTTTTTTGTTAAGCTTAGGCGATGTCACAACAACACGGATTTTTGTCCACAGTCACATTCATTGTATAACCAAGAATTTATCAAAAAATATTGATGGCAGCACTGCGTGAAGTCTTCTCCGACACAACCCAAAGATCCTTAGTGCGGCTCAGGTCTAGTTTATTTGTCCCTGTTTGCAGCTTCACACAACACCTCCTCCCAGCTATGAGCTCTCTCTCTCCCACCGCTGCCCGCTAAGACGCTGCCCGCCAACATGGTCACGTCTTTGCAGGAAGACAACAGCGTGGGGGAACAGCAGCTGCTGACAGTCCCAAGACCTCGTCACAATGACGTCAGTTTTGGAGTTAACCCCTAACTGTGACCAATGGTGGAGATAGGGGGTTCATTGGAACCCCTATCTCCCGATCCGCGGCAGCTATCGGTTGGTTAATGTTTGGTATCTTTGGATCGACCAGAGCATGGCCTTTCCAACAATACCAAACATGACAATGTTAAAAATTTAAAAAAATTTAAATAAAAAAAAAAAAAAATACAGGTTTTTTGTTTTGTTTTGTTAATGCAGCAATATTGTTGCCATTTCAATTATAATGTGAACAATGATGCTGCACTAAGGATTTTTGTATGGGGTGCGTTTGTTAAAAATAGTGTAATTGTCACCCAAAAAAATATAACAAGTCCCCTTTTCAATTTTTTTTAACAAACGCAACTCATAAAATATAACCGCAAACACTCGCATGTTAAAATGTGAAAAAAACACTTTACACCATGTAAAACAAACATTGAAAATTCTAATTTTATTGCATTTTTTGTTATAATATACAGACAGGACATGACGCATACATATGATAATGATATATTATGAATCATCTGCCGAGTCTGCCGGAAAGAACGATATATAACATGTCTGGGTCATATTATAAAAGAAGGCTTCAAAACGCGTTTAAACAAGAGGAGCGAAACTGTTAAAAATTAGCTCAGCAGCAGACCGCTGTGCCGCACACAGGCGTGAAGGGAAGCCGTGAAATGCCTCAGCAGCGAAAGGGTTAATTTATATTTTTGTCTGTTTTAAATCATTTTATTTTATTATTTTTTTTCATTTCAGATCATTTTGATCAACTATTTTTCCGTTTTAAAACATTTTTGTTCTGGTTTTTATTTTTAAAGTCAGACCATTCGGGTCAGTTTACCGTTTTTTAAATCGTTTTGTTCTTTTTTTTTTGTTCCTTGGCTTTCATACCATTTTTTTTATGTGATTAAATAAATAAAGTTGTGAAATGTATATTCATAAGAAAAAAAGGATCTTTATTTAATAAAAAAAAAAAACACGATAGAATCGCCAGAATTATCGTATCGACAGAATGAATTATCGGATCCGAAAAACAAACCAAAAATTTATTATAAAAAAATATATAAAGTATAAAAAAGTAAGCCATAGTACATCAAAACGAATAGAGTTAGACACTTTGAAACGAGGAGAACAGACGTTCCGAAAAAAAAGAAAATTTCCGAAATCACGAAAAGTCGATACAAAAAACGAACAAAGTGACCCGAAAATACGAAAAATGGTCGATATTCCAAAAAAATGTACACAATCGAAAATTTTAAACATCAGAACAAATCGAACCGAATCGAACCGAAAAAAAAATCGGTGCACAAGCCTATTAATATCTGACATCCCGATGTGAAACATCAGGACTTTTGCATTAGATTTCGACCATTTTTATTTTTTTAACTTCTGGATAGTCGAAAATCGAAATCTATCCAAAAAGTCCCAATGTTTCACATCATTCTGAACTTTGTTTGGATAGAGTAAGTCCGTTTGCGTGCGGCCGTTAAGTGTATATACCAGTGGCGTCGCTACATGGGGCGGGGGGTGCGGCCCGCACCAGGTGACACCCGCCTTTAGGGTGACACCGTCACCCTAAGGGCGGGTGTCTCACCCTCCGCCGCGTTTTTCGCTCCCTGCGAGCGTCCGAAGCATGCAGCTTCGGCGCTCGCCTGGAGGAAACACGTCACCAGCCAATCGCAGCTGGTCACGTGGCTCCCCCTGGCGAGCGCCAAGCTGCGCGCCGCCGGATGCTCTGAGGGAGCGAAAAAGGCAGCGGAGGTGAGCTGGGGCCATTATCATGAGGTGCTAGGGCATTCCATGTGCTGGGGCAAATCCATGAGGAGCTGGGGCATATCCATGAGGAGCTGGGGCATTCCATGTGCTGGGGCATATCCAGGAGGAGCTGGGGCATATCCATGAGGAGCTGGGGCATTCCATGTGCTGGGGCATATCCAGGAGGAGCTGGGGCATATCCACGAGGAGCTGGGGCAAATCCATGTGTGAGCTGGGGCATATCCACGAGGAGCTGGGGCATATACACGAGGAGCTGGGGCATGTCCACGAGGAGCTGGGGCATGTCCACGAGGAGCTGGGGCATGTCCACGAGGAGCTGGGGCATGTCCACGAGGAGCTGGGGCATGTCCACGAGGTGCTGGGGCATATCCACGAGGTGCTGGGACAATATCCATGAGGAGCTGGGGCATATCCATGAGGATGTCGGATGTCGGCCAAGCTTCCGGGAACTCCCCCTGAGGACTGGCGTCATCGTGCATAGCACGATGACGCCAGTCCTGGAGTTAACCCCTAGATGCCACCAATGGTGGAGATAGGGGGTTCCAAAATGAACCCCCTATCTCCCGATCCGTGGCAGCTAGGGGTTAAAAGTTTGGTATTGTTGGATCGGCCAGAGCATGGCCGTTCCAACGATACCAAACACGAATGTGAAAAACGTTTGTAAAAAAAATTAAAATAAAAAAATATTTTAAAAAATTTATAAAAAATAAACAATTTTTTTTCTTTTTTTTGGTTTGTTAATGCAGCAATATTGTTCTCATTTCAATTATAATGTGAACAATGATGCTGCACTAACGATTTTTGTATGCGGTGCGTTTGTTAAAAATTTTGTAATTTTCCCCAAAAAAAAATGTAACGAGACCCCATCTCTAATTTTTTTAACAAGCACACCCCATACAAAATATAAGCGCAATTGCTCGCATCTTAAAGTGTGAAAAAAAAAGCACTTTACACATTGTAAATTATTGAAAAATCATATTTTATTGCATTTTTTGTTATAATATACAGACAGGTCATGACGTATACATATAATAATGACATATTATGAATCTGCCGAGTCTGACGGAAAGAACGATATATAACATGTCTGGGTCATATACTAAAATAAGCTTCAAAACACGTTTAAACATGATGAGCAAAACCGGTAAAAAATGACCTCAGCACAGGGGCGGGAAAAGCCTCAGCAGCGAAAGGGTTAATTAAAAAAACACGATAGAATCGCCAGAATTATCGTATCGACAGAATGAATTATCGGATCCGAAAAACAAACCAAAAATTTATTATAAAAAATATATAAAGTAGTATTAAAAAAGTAAACCATAGTAGTTTTCATCAAAACGAATAGAGTTAGACAGCTTTGAAACGAGAACAGACGTTCCGAAAAAACGAAAAGTTCCGAAAAACGAAAAATGGGCGATATGCCGAAAACCATGTACAATTCCGAAAAACGAAAAGTTCAGAAAAACGAAAAATGGGCGATATGCCGAAAACCATGTACAATTCCGAAAAACGAAAATTTCCGAAATAACGAAAAGTCGATACAGAAACCTAGTAAAGTGACCCGAAAATACGAAAAATGGTCGATATTCCGAAAAATAAATGTACCCGAAAACCGAATCGAGCCGAATCGAATCGAAACAGAAAGCAGTCGAAACGAGCCGAATCGAAAAGTTTAAAAATTCGAAGAATCGAATTGAATCGAAAAAAAATCGGTGCACATCCCTAATAACAATCTAGACCCAATAACCGATTTGGAAGGTGAGAGAAATGGGAAAAAATTTCTGGTTTGGCTATATTGACCTAGAATTTTCCCTTCTCCAGTCATTCTCCTGGTTTTCACCTCTCTCTGAATAATCCTGTAAATGTTATCTATTACTATTTGTAGCGCTTAGTGGATAACCTCCTAAAGCTAAATGTGTTCTTCTTTTTCATAATGCATAAATCGTAGATTCACTATACACAAATGTCAAAAGAGTTTGAGACTATGAATCTATGAATTAAGTGCTATCATGATAACATGAAGCTTAGATTGTGCTCCATCCAATAAAATCAGAATCCAATTGGTAAAGTGCAGAAACAGATTTTCAAGCATGATATATTTCCTCAAATTTCAAAAACAAGAACAGTAATAATATCATCTGTTCTGTTGTTATTTGTTCAGAAGTAGCTGCAGTTTGAAATTTACTCTGCCACAGCAATCATCAGCATAACACTAATAGCTAAATATCGCTGGAGTTACTCAGCAACAAATGAAAAATTAAGAGACTTTTAACATTGTTGAGATATATCTTAATGCCAAGTTCAAAGTAGAAAAGATAAAAGGAGTTACAAATGCAAAATGAAAAAAAAAATCTGTTTATTGTTATAGATGGTAAAATTGATATGGCATATTGTTGCCTAGCTGCAAAACCAAATACATTTTCAAGTCCTATGTATTAGATGTCAAGAGGTAGAAATTCTTGCTCAGCATTAAGGATCTGTGTCATGCAAAAAGATTAAAGGAATATGGTACAATATTGGCATAATCTATACGGTTTCTATAACCCTTGTGTTTGATATTGTTAAAGAATGATGGAATTATGGCATAGAATTAGTATTAAATTTGAAATGTGGTTACATTAGAAAAGTTCTAGAACACAACTTCAATACTGTGAAAGACAAAATGTTGCAATATATTACTATTTTGTGAATATAAAGTGGAAGAGAAGTACGCAAATTGAATGGTCTATAAATTAGAGCTGTCAAAGGGATCAAAAGCTGTGTGAGCAGATGTTGAGGTTTTGACAGATAGGTTAAAGTTGTTCAAGGCTATGGATCTGTTGGTACCACAATACTTCCAAAGTACATTCATATAAAGTAATTTTTAACAGTAGTGGAACATTAAATTTGTAATTTTTATATTTTTATGGACAACTTAATTATTTAATACACCATTTAGAATCCCAATACATGTTATCCTCTTTATTGCTCTGTTGTGTTGCAACTGTGCAGTTTCCAGGCTAGTCACCACATGAGATAACTGCTCGACCTGTCATAAGTCAACATGTGTCATTTCAATGTCTCCCATATGATAAATAAGGCATTGGGTTAGGGCAGGGGTCAGCAACCTTGGCTCCCTGATGTTTTGGGAACTACATCTCCCATGATGCTCAGTCACCCATTAGGCTAACTGAGCAACATGGGAAATGTAGTTCCAAAAACATCAGAGAGCCAAGGTTGCTGACCCCTGGGTTAGGGTACAGTGTCTTGTTAGGGTCTCTATGAGGTCACCATTGAGTCCTGAGATGCATAGATAGGTTGGTTTGAGCAACAGCTTAGGTATTCCTCTCCTAAGGACAAATGCCCTTCTTATTTTGATTACCCCTTGCACTTTGAGGTAACCCAGTAGTTTAAGAGGTTTTATATTCCAAAGAATATGCTGACTGATAGCAGATCTAGAAGTTACAACTCCAGATCCTTAGCCTGTCTAGAGGTTACAACTCTAGAACCTGAATGAGAAATGGAGAAATAAGGCTTTTCCCTAAATAAGGGGAAGGGCTGCATCCAACAACTACCAAATCCACCTACCAAAGATGACACATACCTGTTGTTTTGTGGGTTTTTTGGTAAATTAAGACCAATATGGAGAACTCCAACTTTATGGAGTTTTATCATCTGAAAAAAATGTTTAAAAACATAATAGGGGTTATTCACCATTCCCCACAGGGTCCCTGGAGTGCAGGGAAAACCCACCGCAAACCTGCCACAATCCTGCTGAAAACGCACTGGGAAAATCAAGCCGAACACGCCCGATGAGCCGCCGATCACAGCGCAGAGCAGCCTCCAGAATAATCCTACAAGCTGACAAACGGGATAAAAAAAAAAAAACCAGTACCCTTGAAAGTTTCAAAATTGAAACGCTGTTTGGAAAAAAACTACAGACCCAAAATGCCTTGAATTTACATATAAGGTCCTATGAATGATAATAAATGGTCTGTTAAAGAAAAATTAAAAAATGATTAAAAAAAATACGGGGAAAAATGCCTAAATGATCCTATAAAATCTATAGATAAAGAGACTTTTTACTGCAGAATAAAATAATAAATTGTTTATTAGATATTGGGTTAAAACAGGAATATTTTTAACATTGAAGCCTATGGGATTCGCCTGAATAAACCTGACAATTGAAAACACCAAACAGCAGGGCATTTCGGCAACTTTTCACTGCTGTTCGGTGTTCTCCGAATAGATGAACAATTGCTTCTCTATGGGGGATTTCACTGCCCTCGAACAGGCACCGTACGTGCAGACAATTCGCCAAAATTTGGCGAACTGCCTGCTCTCTGAATAGCCGAATGGCCCCGAAATGTCACCGTACGCTGAATTTCAGTGTCCAGTTACATTTCGGCGGCATATTGGACATCGCTGAATAACCCCTTTAGTGTCCCAAGTTGGAACAACAGTGCTTTTTCGATACATTTTAAGAAAAAGTAAAACTGGGCAAGTCACTTTAAAATTAAGTATATAAAAACAACAAAAACTTTAAGCAATCATGCGAAGAACAAATAAATCAAAAAGGCCACACATCGTGGAAGTAATCCACAGCTTTCAAAAAAGACAATTACAAAAGATAAACTGTGCCTGCTAGAAGCAAGTTAATAGATACAATTAGATCATATTACACCTGCTGCTGTTTAAACAAAGTTACCACGAGTTATAGTTCACGATATTAGAACATATTTCATTTTCTGAGAAGTAATGGGCACTGTTAATTGTAAACAGTATACTTGGCTGTTATTAAATTTATTTTCATTGCTGTATTTTCAAATTATCATCACGTTACGTTTCACTGACCTCAAACCACATACTGAAAGAAATGATACGAGGTACAAGAAAAATGTAATTCATGACCAAAACAATGAACTCGCAGCATGATGATATTAGCACCTCTGTAGCATCTCTGGCCTAAATCGACCTTTCCCAACTCTATTAATTACTCGTAACCCTCCCCTCCCCCTATGACCTCCAAGTCTGCTTGGTTATTGAGTTAAAATTTTTATGTACTTAAAATTACTTCAATAAGAAATTAACTTAAAAACATTACTTTGTCACTGAATTTTTTTATTTTTTCTTACCGTGTCAGCCACACTTTAAGAGTCATTTGTGCCACTTGTAAATGCTCTTTACTTGAATAAAATCCAGATTAATTATTACTGAAGGGCTTTGTACCTGCATTTATGAACATCTTGGGAAAAAAAATACTACAAAATCTGTGATTAAGATCATAACAGTGAAATAAGGGAAAAACAAAGTAATGTACTTTGTAATTTTAATTTTAAATGTGAGGTTTGTAATGTGTTTTTTCTTAATTTATACAGCATGATGGCTGGAAAGTGAGCATGATATATGTGAAGCATTAAAGATTCTCTTACTGAAGGGCACGCTTCTGGCCCTCTCTCTCCTTAAACATCTAGACACTAGGAGCAGCTACAGATGTCAGATTTAATGATGATAAATATAATTATGTTGTAAGTGTTCAGTGGTTTTGATGGTTAGCTGTGACACGAATCATTTCTCAACTGTAGCCTCAAGAAAGGCATTTCTTCGAAAAGCTTGGCATGTTTATCTTAAACCAATGACTTACAAACTGACTTTGTCGCAAAAACCTTTTGGGAAGGAAGGCTTGTTATAATTGGCTCTGTTAAATTCAGTGATGAATGAGATAAATAAGGGTAATTTACTGTTTGATACATATAATTTATAATTTTCAGTAGATAAATAACTCTGCAATTTGTATTTTAGCGTACTGATCGGTAATCATTGAGTTTATTATCTTCAGCTATAAATAAAATGGACTATTTGTGTATACAAAAGTGTGCTGGTAATAAAATACTAATTTGTGTTGGCTTCCTCAAAGGGATAGTTTAAATGTGTAAGTATCTTACTTAAAGGATTTATCTGAGCATGCAACTTGTATTTATGATTCACAATTGACTGGGCTGTATTAACGAGGTCGCTTTTAGAGCTGTAGCTCCATGGCCATGAACCAAAAATTGGTGCTATCAATGTCATTGAGAGGGACAGGATGGTAGAAAAATGGGAAGGGAGGTAAAAGGAGAGGGACGTAACAGAGTGAGAGGGATTGGATAGCAGCACAATAGGGGTAAGAAGAATGAGACATAAGTACAGTGTAAGGGTGGGAAGGATGAGACCCAATGGCATGGAATGGACGGGGCAAAATACAATGTGTGGTGTGGAGGGAGTCAAAATCACAATGGAGCAGGTTCAAGCGATAGCACAGAAATACAATGCAGTGGGGGTGAGGCAAAGGCGCATGGGAGGGGTAAGAGCTATGGAAAAGAGACACACCAAAATCTTCAAAAACATTTAATCCAACACTAGCAGTTCCTACAACTATGCAAACAATTGAATACTAACCAAGGTAATAAAAGCTTTATGTATTGTAGGTATGTACAACCTGAAGTAAAAATAATAGTGTCACGGAACGGACATGAGAGCTCTTTTCAGCGAGCCACAGGACTAAAGACCATTTTTTCCTGTTTTCGTTTTGGTTTTGCATGTGAGCCTATGGACCTCTTATTTTATTGCTAGATGTGGTTTTATTGGTGTAATGTAATGAAAATGTACCCTGTATGATGTGACTGTAAAAGTATGAAAGAAACCGTCGCCATTTTGCTCATCCCAGCATGGTTTCACAGAACAAAGGATCTCATGCCCCAAGATGGAGGGTGCAGCGGGCCAGAGGATTGGAGGCTTTTCCAAGACCTCATCTGCCTAATCCCCTGGACAATGGGGGAGCCTGAAAGGGCAAAATAGAGGATACAGCAAGCCATCTGATTGGAGGTTTATCCAAGACTTTATCTGCCTAATCCCTGGACAATGGGAAGGCTGAAAGGGACCTGATAGGGAACAGGAGGCTGGGAAAGGAGCCAATCAGTGCTGGTTGTGTGGGTGGGGGAGTTGGTAATCTGTTTGTGTGAAGTTGTATAAATGACCCTGTTGAAACCCATAAAATTCAGTTCACTGTTTTAAAGCATACAGCCACGTCTGGTGTCTTCATTTCAGAGCTACAATCACTATTGCAGGAGACACTCAGCGGTCTCCTGCATCACCACTCAACCCAGGAACGGGATCCCCAAGGCAAAACCGCACCATCTCTCCAGACGCCGGACCAATGCCATTTCATCCTCCAGGCCGCTCGAGACACCGAGTGCCATGCCACTCGATAGTCGGGCCGGACGCCATCAAAGGGAGGGGGGCAGATAGAGCAGGACCGCAGGCGGACTTCCATCCCGCCACATTGGTGGCAGGGGTGTGATAGCTCTTTGAACCCCCAGAAAAAGCACTCAGCATGGCACGGGTTTTTTTTCGGTGCGATTCGGTTCGATTTGTTTGGATGTTTAAAATTTTCGATTCGGCTCGTTTCGACCAATTTCTGTTTCGATTCGGTTTGGTTCGACTCGTTTTTCGTGTACATTTTTTTTTCGGAATATCGACCATTTTTCGTATTTTCGGGTCACTCTGCTCGTTTTTTTTTTCGATTTTTCGTGATTTCGGAAATTTTTGTTTTTTTCGGAACGTCTGTTCTCCTCGTTTCAAAGTGTCTAACTCTATTCGTTTTGACGTAAGCTACTATAGTTTACTTTTTATACTTTATATATTTTTTTATAATAAATTTTTGGTTTGTTTTTCGGATCCGATAATTCATTCTGTCGATACGATAATTCTGGTGATTCTATCATGTTTTTTTTTTATTAAATAAAGATCCTTTTTTTCTTATGAATATACATTTCACAACTTTATTTAATCACATTAAAAAAATGGTATGAAAGCCAAGGAACAAAAAAAAAAGAACAAAAAGGTTTTAAAACGGAAAAATAGTTGATCAAAATGATCTGAAACGAAATAAAAAACCAAATAAAATGATTTAAAACAGACAAAAAAAATTAACCCTTTCGCTGCTGAGGCATTTCACGGCTTCCCTTCACGCCTGTGTGCGGCACAGCGGTCTGCTGCTGAGCTAATTTTTAACAGTTTTTCTCCTCTTGTTTAAACGCATTTTTTGAAGCCTTATTTTATAATATGACCCAGACATGTTATATATCATTCTTTCCGGCAGACTCGGCAGATGATTCATAATATATCATTATCATATGTATGCGTCATGTCCTGTCTGTATATTATAACAAAAAATGCAATAAAATTAGAATTTTCAATGTTTGTTTTACAAGGTGTAAAGTGTTTTTTCACATTTTAACATGCGAGTGTTTGCGGTTATATTTTATGAGTTGCGTTTGTTAAAAAAAATTGAGATGGGGACTTGTTATATTTTTTTAGGTGAAAATTACACTATTTTTAACAAACGCACCCCATACAAAAATCCTTAGTGCAGCATCATTGTTCACATTATAATTGAAATGGGAACAATATTGCTGCATTAACAAAACAAAGCAAAAAACCTGTTTTTTTTTTTTATATTTTAATTTTTTATGGTCGATCCAAAGATACCAAACATTAACCAACCGATAGCTGCCGCGGATCGGGAGATAGGGGGTTCCAATGAACCCCCTATCTCCACCATTGGTCGCAGTTAGGGGTTAACTCCAGAACTGACGTCATTGTGACGAGGTCTTGGGGACTGTCGGCAGCTGCCATTCCCCCACGCTGTTGTCTTCCTGCAAAGATGTGACCATGTTGGCGGGCAGCGTCTTAGCGGGCAGCGGTCGGAGAGAGAGAGCTCATAGCTGGGAGGAGGTGTTGCGTGAAGCTGCAAACAGGGACAAATAAACTAGACCTGAGTCGCACTGAGGAACTGAGGATCTTTGGGTTGTGTTGGAGAAGACTTCACGCAGTGCTGCCATCAATATTTTTGGATAAATTCTTGGTTATACGATGAATGTGACTGTGGACAAAAATCCATGTTGTTGTGACATCGCCTAAGCTTAACAAAACCATGCCACGTCGGTAATCAAATCTCAAGGCAGTACAACAAGGTTGTGTTAGTGTGTGACATTTTTTGGCCAGGCAGGAAGTGTAGAATGTGCACAGTCACATTGATGGCCACAAATATGTTGACAAATTTATGACAAAGGGTCCATAGAAATGTCAATAAATTTATGTACATATAATTTTAACAGTGTGGAAAAGAAACCAAGCAATACATATTAACTTATTAAGTAAGGAAAAGCAACGCACACAAACAGGAAAATATAGAAAAAATATAAAATTTATTTACAACATGGGGAACATGCCAAGGATGGCAAACTGCCCAACAGGGGCACAAACAAACATAGGGGAGGAGGCGGGTCTCACTGCCGCTCCAGGATGTCAGCGGCACTGCTAATATGCTCCCGCAACACCTGGAGCAATTCCTGGATGGAATCTATGGTGGTGACAGCCAGGCGTAGCTCTCCGATCGCCATCCTATTTATCATCCTAATGCTGGACGTGTCCGGTCTGGCTTCTCCTTCTATGATATCCAATAAATGAAAGAAGGAAAATACAGTAAGTAAAGCAGGTTTCTATTTTTGACTGAAAGTCTTGAAAAAATATAACAGTAGTATATACCAGTGCTGGCGGCCTCCTGAGGCTCTGACTCCTCCTCCGACTCCTCCTCCTCCACCACCACCGTCAGCATCTCTTCCGGTGCTATATCTAAGAAATTAAAGAAATAAAAAATACAGTAAACAACAAAACTGATTTATTTTTGAACAAAAGTCGATGCAAAATAAAACAGTATATACCAGCGCTGGTGGTCGCCCGTGGCTCCTCCTCCTCCTCCACTGGGGCACTGGTGCCCGCCGGGGCAGATGCTGCCTTCTTCCTGTCTTCTGCCAAATCCAAAAAATAACACGTAAATAATGCAGACTGGAAAAAATGGTATATCTATACAATACATTGCCGAACGTATTGCGACACCCCTCCACTACCCACTAGCACTACCAGCTTGACCCACCACTACTCCCATCTCATAGTTCTAAAGTCACAAAATATTTATTATTTCCCCTGCACATAGACATATATTACAGTTCAATTATATATTTTTTCAGAAGTAAACATTACGTTTATTCAATAAAAACTATTATTTGTGTTGTGTGCATACAAAACGCATTGTGCTGACTGCTTTTAGTTATTTTATAGATGGCCTCAGCCTCAGTTTCACTTTCAGTTTCTGCTAATAAAACTGGATATTGCAGAAACAGAAATCCGCCATTTTGTTTTGAAATTTGCATCTAAAGCGTTCAATAATGACACTGCTGCAGCAAACTGAATTGCTGCACTGCAACAATTCAGCAGCTGCTGAGGATGTATTGAACGCGGCTCTGTTTGGATGCACTTTCAGAAGAACTACATGTCCCATCCTACCACTTAGCAGAGACGCAGAGATTTTTGTTGATGCGCAGGTGGGAACCAATATTGGCCAAGCTGCGGGTCTTCTCGTATGCATCACTCAATCACAACAACCTCCCCCCCCCAGCACACTACAGTACACACAGTGCCAAAAGAACTCCAGCATTGTAACTTCATCTACATACATCAAATGTCACAATTTTCACGAATACGTAAAATCACAAAAAAGAAGAGCTATGGCAAAAATGCATGTATGACTAGTCGTGAAAACGCAAAGCTATACACAATCACATTGCATGAAAAAAGGACTAGATAAATCAAGGTATTTCTGTGCACATTAGCACATGCAAGCACATTATTATTATTATACAGGATTTATATAGCGCCAACAGTTTGCGCAGCGCTTTACAATATAACATGACACTTACATTTGGCTATGACACGCCGGATGTGCCTCAGCTGCTCCTCCTCGCGCGTCTTGAGGTCGGACCAGCGTTTTCGAAGCTGGTCCTTTGTCCGGTCTTTGCCAAACAATTCCACGATGGTGGTGCGAACCTTATCGAGGATACGGTCCTTGCGGACGTTGTTCTTCCTGCCGTAAGGGCCCTTACGGCAGTCGTAATCTTTGCGATCAAAGATGCGGACCAGCTCCAACATCTCCTCAAATGCCATGTTGCTGGCCCGCTTCTTCCTGGGTGGTGTCTCATGGGTGGAAGAAGATGAGGAGGTGTCCGAATGGCACTCGTCTCTTTCAGCCATGATAGGATAAATAATAAAATCAATATTTTTTGGCCTGTCAAAAAAGTTGTCAAAAAACTGGCTCAATAAAGTTACGACATCCGCGCGCACGCGCGCATGCGCGACCCGCGGACGAATCGGATCCGACCCGATTACGAAGGAATTATCGTATTGACAGAATTATCGGATCATTGGAAACAAAAACAAGTGATACGCATTTACAATTACAAAATACAAAATTTACAGAATCAGCGATATAACCGATAATAGTTAAATATACGATGTCCAGAATTACCGAAATGGAACCGAAATCACGAATGGAACTGAAATCATGAATAGAGCGAAAATAAATTTCGATTTGACACATTTCACATCATCCTCTGCCACCGCGTGTTCCTGGACTCTGAATCTGAAGCCCGGCCACACACACTCACATCACCCTCTGCCACCGCGTGCTCCTGGACTCTGAATCTGAAGCCCGGCCACACACACTCACATCACCCTCTTCCACCGCGTGCTCTTGGACTCTGAATCTGAAGCCGGCCACACACACACTCACATCACCCTCTGCCACCGCGTGCTCCTGGACTCTGAATCTGAAGCCCGGCCACACACACTCACATCACCCTCTGCCACCGCGTGCTCCTGGACTCTGAATCTGAAGCCCGGCCACACACACTCACATCACCCTCTGCCACCGCGTGCTCCTGGACTCTGAATCTGAAGGTACCGGCGATTCAACATGTCTTCTGCAATTCTACGCCATAATTTTGACTTTAATTGTACTGTTAATATTTTATGCTTGCATCTATCTATTAATATTTTGGCTGTTCGTTTTTTCTTGCTAAATGTATGTCCTGCTTTGTTAAAGCCATGCTGCCATATGGCTGCTCCTCCCCCTTTCCCCCTCCCCGGTCGTCAACAAATTTACTCTATACAGCCCACACGATCTGACTCTGCAAATTCTTTCTTCCACAGCCCGGCCACACACACTCACATCACCCTTTGCCACCGCGTGCTCCTGGACTCTGCACTGTGCCAGTGTCCTTTTACCCAGCAGAAGAGCTGGCAACGGGGCAGAGTGCTGCTGGCCTCTGCCCATCCTCCACCATCTGCCCCGAGGAGCAGAAGGGGGATACCCTCGAGCTGCTTATCCCGCAGCCGCTTACCCCATCCAACCCCCTGGACTTTGTTCCTGTACCCACCTCCCCAGCAGAAGAGCTGGCAACAGGGCAGAGTGCCGATGGCCTCTGCCCACCCTCCATCATCTGCCCTGAGGAGCAGAAGGAGGATTTACCCAAACTGCTTATCCCGCAGCTGTTGACCCCATCCGACCCCCTGGACTTTGTTCCCACACCCGCTTACCCAGCAGAAGAGCTGGCAATGGGGCAGAGTGTCGCTGGCCTCTGCCCACCCTCCCTCGTCTGTCCCGAGGAGCAGAAGGAGGATTTCCCCGAGCTGCTTACCCTGCAGCCGTTGACCCCATCCAACCACATGGACATCGTTCCTGCGCCCACTTCCCCAGCAGAAGAGCTGGCAACCGGACAGAGTGCCGCCAGTCTCTGCCCAACCTTCACCGCCTGCCTCGGGGTCAGAAAGAGGATACACTCGGGCTGCTTATTCCGCAGCCACTGACCCCACCGGAGATGGAAGATGCCATTCTCCTGCCCGGGGACCCTTCCTCGGCTTTGAACCCCCCCAGCCGATGCGCTGGCAATGGGGCAGAGCCTGTTTCAACTCTGCCCATCTCCACACCCCTTTGGCCCAGAGGCCCCATGCAGCCACTGTTTTTTCCATTTGCTGACCAGGGCACTCGGGGCGCATGCATTTAGCACCCGTTTTTCCCAGGTGCGCGATACCTCTGGAGGTGGTACAGGTGGTACCCCTCCTCGACCACAGGACCCTTATTCCGGAGGGGGTACCCACAAAGACTTGTACCCCCAACATGCCAGGCACTGCCGCAAGGACAAATGGAGAAGCCTGGTGGCTCGCCTCCTTCCCACAGACTATGGGCCACAAAGACTGCTCCAACTTCCCCGAGTCGACCCGTGTGGATCCAACCGTGTCCGTCGGACTCTAGAAGGGGGGAGAAATGTCACGGAACGGACATGAGAGCTCTTTTCAGCAAGCCACAGGACTAAAGACTGAACCCTTTTTAAAGACCATTTTTTCCTGTTTTCGTTTTGGTTTTGCGTGTGAGCCTATGGACCTCTTATTTTATTGCTAGATGTGGTTTTATTGGTGTAATGTAATGAAAATGTACCCTGTATGATGTGACTGTAAAAGTATGAAAGAAACCGTTTGTATGTGTTTTTCCCCGTCGCCATTTTGCTCATCCCAGCATGGTTTCACAGAACAAAGGATCTCATGCCCCAAGATGGAGGATGCAGCGGGCCAGAGGATTGGAGGTTTTTCCAAGACCTCATCTGCCTAATCCCCTGGAAAATGGGGGAGCCTGAAAGGGCAAGATAGAGGATACAGCAAGCTAGCTGATTGGAGGTTTATCCAAGACCTCATCTGCCTAATCCCTGGACAATGGGAAGGCTGAAAGGGACCTGATAGGGAACAGGAGGCTGGGAAAGGAGCCTAAATCAATGTTTTACTAGCATCCTTTTACCAGTTGGTGGATTTGCGACTGGAAAACTGAAGGTGATCTGGAGGTCGTACCACTAGGGCACATGCTTTTATGCACGATTTATGTGTGTAATTGTTTTGTGTGTTTATTTTTGGCTCATAATAATTTTATCTACTATTGTATTGAAATGATATATTATACTTCTTTCTACCTTATTTTGTGTTATATACATATGGAATAAGAATAACTGTTTAAATCGTCCACCAAATTTGTATTTGAGGGTTTCTGTTGTATTTATTTCTTCATTTACATACTTACTTGCACCATTGCACTCTACCTGTTATAACCATCCACTGGACCTGTGATTGCAACCTACTGTAGATCTTTAAACCTTACTGGAAAATCAACATAGTGACCAGATACATCAGGACGCTGAATATTTAATAACCAGTAAGGGATAACAAGGGGTTAACCCTATGCAGATAGCAATCAACTATTAGCTGCAACCCCTGAAACAAGCCAGAGGGAGCTGCCAGCATCTCCCTAAGAATGATCATAAAACATAACCATTATCAAGCAGAAAGTAAAATAAAACCAGGCCCTGTAACAGCAACAATAAATATATATCATCAAGATAACAATATCCTTGCCAAAAAACAAGGGGAAAAAGAAAGCAAAAAAAATAATAACTTAATAAAACTGGCAGTGTGTAAACAATCACTAATTCATCATAAATGTATACACCCTGGTTCACATAAACCATATTTTACATCTTATGAAGGATATATACTAAGCACTGCTGCAGCTATAAAACTGATATATGCAGGAGCATATAATATTTCTCAATCACTTCACATCATAGGGAAACCAGGTTCAGTGCAAGCAGACACATTATATATTGTGTAGGAACCAAGTGCGTTGTAATATACTTGCATCACACGACATACTGCTTGCATCACACGACATACATACTGAAAATATATTGTTCAAAATATACATACTCCCAAAATAAGAAATTATCCAAGACCATGCAGTGTTTGGCTAGATATACATACGATTTCAACAACTTTGGCCCTAAGCTAACCAAACTCGACACGCATTTCACCTGTTACGGCTCGCCAGGAGTGCCAAAGGTCGGTCTCCCCATCCCCATTACTAAACCCAATCTGACTAACCAATCATCCAATCTGCCATCAGGGGTTGTTAATTATTATTCATAATATGCATGAACCAGGCATAATCAGCTACTCCAAGAGTAGTGTGACCGGGAGAACGGATGATAAAAGAGGGTGGGGTTTAGATGAAGGGACAAAACAAAATGTTAACGGACTACAGTCTCCTACACTTACTTCAGAGACTTGTCCTCCAGTCTTCCAATCCGCCATCATCTCCCTGATCGGAACTTGGATGTGCTTAACCTCCACATGTATCACAGTCACATGGGTAAACAAACCCATGTGACGATCTTAACCCATAGGGATAATTATATGATACAAGTCTAATAAACAACACCATGTACAGTATGTCCATAGCCTTCAATAACCCCTCTACTGAATACATACCCCATAAAATACAATATCTGCGACCCAAACATTAGCTGATAAAGCCATACATACGAACAATAATAATAGATGCAGTCCCATTCACCAGTATTCTGCAAGAACATTATATATATATATATATACACAGTATATATATACACACATATGTACTTATCCACATTCTCTGCACTCAATTTTCAAAAACATTCATGCTCCGGTGCTGGGAAGCGGTCTCCACTATACACTCAAAATGATAACCCGCCACACAGAGAATTTTTTTACTTTTTATTGATTCAACGTTTCAGTCCGCACAGGAACTTTCATCATCCTGATGAAAGTCCCTGTGCGGACTGAAACGTCGAATCAATACAAAAGGAATTTTTTTCTTATTACTCAGTCTCCGTGTGGCGGGTTATCGTTTTGAGTAATATATATATATAACCCCAACACACCCCTTCACAACAAATGGGTCGAAAACCTCTCTCAACTATATACTCTGAACACGAGTGAACCCTGCATTAGCCAACTCCTAGTACACTGAAAAGATCATATCAAAAACAAAACAAATACCCAAAATATAAGTAGGGACCATCCATAAATCATAATATAATAATCGGTCTGACTATGTATTATAGGTCTATCCAGCTGTGATCATAGGTATAAATTGAGGGTATTAGGAATGTCCTAGTGTATAATAAGTGCTGTAATCATAGCCAAGTTCAGGAGTGACAGTTAGGCTCCCAATCTTTTAAAATCGTAATGTGGTTTTGTTTACCCATGTGACCGCGATACATGCAAAGCTTGAGCATGCCCACGTTCCGATCCAGGAGATCATGGCGGATTTGAAGACTGGAGGACATGTCTCTGAAATAAGTGTAGAAGACTGTAGTTCGTTCATCTTTTGTTTTGTCCCTTCATATAAACCTCCCTCTCTTTTATCATCCTTTCTCCCGGTGACGCTACACCTAGAGTAGCTGATTATGCATGTGTCATGCATTTTATGAATAATAATTAAAAATCCTGATAGCAGATTGGATTATTGGGTTAGTCAGTTTGGGTTTATTAATGGGGATGGGACCGACCTTTACCACTCCTGACAGCTCGTAACAGGTGAAACGCGCGTTCCAAGTGCAGTTGTGGTCCAAGTTGTAGAAATCTAGCCTTATCCAGCGTGATCCTGGATAATTTCTTATTTTGGGAGTATTTATTTTGAGGACGTAAGCTGTGTGATGCTTTTGTCTATATTACAACTATACTTGATTCCTGTACAATTTATAATTTGTTTGCTTGCACTGATCCTGGTTTCCCTATGATGTGAAGTGATAGAGAAATATTATATGCTCCTGTGTATATCAGTTTTATAGTTGCAGCAGTGAATAGTATATATATTGTCTATAAGATTTTATATGGTTTATTTTAATCAGGATGCATGCACTTCTGATGTATTAGTGATTGTTTACACACTGTCAGTTTTATTGTGTGATTTTTTTGTCTTACCTTTTTTTCTATTATTATCTGTTATCTTGGTGCTAAATATGTTTATTGTTGCTATTACATGGCCCAATTTTGTTTCACTTTTAGCTTTATAAAGTTTACGTTTTATGATCTTACGTTTGGGGATGCTAGCAGCTCCATCTGGCTTCTTTCAGGGTGGTGCAGCTAATTGTTGAGAACTAATATCTTTGTTCTGGAGCATATTACAGAATAATCTTAACTTTAGAATATTGTGTTATCAGTTTGGTAACCATGGCAATTTCAGTTAGGGCCTCATTTAGGGCAAAACCTATTACAGAATAACATTTCTTAAGTGTATTATCTTATCTTAAATAGAGATAGCAAAAGGTTATTACAGAAGCATTCTAACTTGACAAAACATCCTAAAAAACTGTCTATACTTTAGAATATAACCCCATTGGTGTCCAAACTTTAAAGTTTAAACTTATTTAAAAGCTGAAGTTATAAATTAATACAATAGCCCAGCCTAAGCATGGCATTACAGTTATTGATAATTCAATATGAATAGCAGCAATGTTTCATACTGGTAAAAATTTTCCAACACGAGAAGATGATTAAAGGGAAATGCAGGTCTAGAAAAAAGTTTTTTTAACTTGACATTTAAACACTTTTATACCTATAGACAAACTAGAACAAATCAATAAAAGTTTTAAAAATGTGTAAAAAAAAATTATTTTCTTGCTTTAAACACTGTCATTTCATCTTCTCTGGCAACGCCCCTCAGTTAGGGGTGTTTCTTCAGCTCATACTTCCTGAATATTCTCCGCCTCCTCCCCACCCAACACTCCACCCACTACTGCACCTATCAAAGATTCACATGAACTACATTTCTTGCTCCTTCTTGCCCACAGCCCCCATGCACCCCACTACTTCACATTCTCAGCTATTACCCTCACCTAGTGTGTCACCCCTCTCCTCTTAGATTGTAAGCTCTTTGGCAGGGTCCTCTCTCCTATTGTTCTGTGTGTTTAACTTGTATGGGCATTTGTTATTCTGCCTCTCCCATTGTACAGAGCTACGGAATTTACTGGCGCATTTTAATTACCTGTGACTGCATGAACAAACACAAGCTGTGCAGCTCAGGAACTCAGACTGGGAAAACCGAGGAACTGAATATTAGCATCTCTGTGACTGTGAAAGCAAAACACACTCAATTGCTAACTCGCTAACACACTCACCCACTGACTCGTTCACACACTCATCCACTGCCCCATTGACACACTCGCTTGTGCTCTTTTAAGGTTTACATACTCACTGTCTCACTCAAACTCCCTCACGCAGTCACTCCCTCTCACACTCTTTCTTGTGCTGTTTGTCTCTTGTGCGTGCTCTCTCACTGCACCTTTTCTTGTGTTCTCTCTGCTTTATCTTGCCGTCTTTCTCTCTTTACCGTTTATTGCTGTGTTGCTGTGCTTTTCTTTGCTGTCTCTGCTGGCTCTTTTTCTCTCTGTGTATGGATTTCTTTCCATCCCTGTCTCTGCAGTAGCTGAGGGTGAAAGGTCAGCCCTGCCCTCCCATTAGCTCACAGTGCTAGAGGGAGGGGGAACAACTCAGACGCACATGCTCAGTGCATTTTTTAGCTATACCTAGGTATAGGCACTGATTGGTTTACTTAAAATGCCTCCTGAGGTGGGCGTGGAAAACACCAAGAAAGAAAAGCAGGTAAATATGAAAAACTATCATACTGTATTTACTTGCTTTTTATGTCTGCTGAATGAAACTACTGACTCATTCAAAAGGCATAGCAGGTTTTTAAAAGCACACTAGCAACGCATGCATGTCCCTTTAAACACTTGTAATTACAGACTCCCTTGAAACGTGATGTTGCAGTTAGCACACTAACTGCGCCCAACATTAGAGGCCAACAATATATGTTTTGCAAGGGGAGAGGAGCTTTCAGCCACCAAAACTGAGTTTTTCCAAGCAAGTATGATGTCATTAATTGGTAATCAACTCTCAGGTCTGTTATCAAGCAGACTCCATGGAGCAGTCTGGTAATCAACTCTCCCTCTGCCATCCCACCCATCCAGGCCTGGTCCCCAATTTTAGCTCTCCTTTCCAGTTGTCTCCACTTCTCTCACTAATTACTCTTACTGAGGCAAAGCTTCTGGTCCTTCCCATGCAATCCCTACTATATTCTTTCTGGCCACCAGCTTCGCCTTCCCTCTGCTCCCATTTGTTTCACTTACACCTATCGCTCAGATAGTAAGCTCAGGCTGAGCATTTGGTTTAAAGTGCTGTATTATCTGGTCAGTTATCCTACGGCAGGGTTGCCTTTCCTCTTGTATCATGTACGTCTCCTATTTGTGTTCCCCCTTTGTAAAGTGCTTCGGAAAATGCAACCACTGTATAAATGCCTGTAACTGTGTATAAATGTAGGCACCATGCAATTTCTTTGTACTCCTCACCTTTGTGATGCCATACAGTTTTGAAGCCATCAATTCCAAAAACATTTATATTGGTCTCATCAGTCTACTTATTTTTCAGCATGGGCCTTGGCAAATTCTAGGCGGGCCTTTTGTGCATGGGCTTTAGGAGACACTTGCTTTGTGGGTGACATCCATGCATGGCATTCCTCTGCAGTGTACGTTGTATTGTGTCACAGGAAACAATCACCCTAGTTTGGCTTTCTACTTCTTTAGCTAACTGCAGTGAATTGTATGGTGATTATCTTCAACCCTTCTCATCAGGAGACACTCCTGTCGAGGTGTTAACTTCCATGGGCGGCCTGGACGTCTCTGTGCAATGGTTGCAGTTCCATCCTTGTTACATTTTTGTATCACTTTTGCTACAGTATTCTATTAGTAAAGCTTTGCCGATCTTCTTGTAGCCTTCACTTTCTTGTGTAAAGAAATTATCTTCTTTCTCAGGCCTTGTGCCATTTCTCTTCCATGTGGTGCCATTGCTGACAGCAAGAAATGGAAAGGGGTTTTCTTTGTTAAGTAACACCCTTTTATAATCAACTGTCTGCTGGACACCTGTTTAATGAATAATTAGACTCACCTGTAGTTGAATTCTTGTTAAGTAAGATTTTGGTGTCTAAAATTTAGCTTTGCTCCTACCACCTTCATTGGGGTGTACTGATTTTTGCAACATGGTCTTGAATGAATTTGTTAGTAAAAATTCCTTTTTGGGTGTGCAAATCAACAAATCTTAATTGGAATAAATGGCTTGCATTTGTGGGCGTATTTTGCAGTATAGTGTCCCACAGAGAATGTTGATTCTGAAATTAAAGTAAAGGTTTTCTGACAAATCTGTTGGAGTGTACTTATTTACGCTGAGCAGTGTAAATATATATATATACAGTCATGGCCGAAATTGTTGGCACCCCAGACATTTTTCCAGAAAATCAAGTATTTCTCACAGAAAAGTATTGCAGTAAGACATGTTTTGCTATACACATGTTTATTCCCTGTGTGTGTATTGGAACAAAACAAAAAAAGGGAGGAAAAAAAGCAAATTGGACATAATGTCACACAAAACTCCAAAAATGGGCTGGACAAAATTATTGGCACCCTTAACTTAATATTTGGTTGCACACCCTTTGGAAAAAATAACTGAAATCAGTCGCTTCCTATAACCATCAATAAGCTTCTTACACCTCTCACCCAGAATTTTGGACCACTCTTTCTTTGCAAACTGCTCCAGGTCTCTCTTATTGGAAGGGCGCCTTTTCCCAACAGCAATTTTAAGATCTCTCCACAGATGTTCAATGGGATTTAGATCTAGACTCATTGCTGGCCACTTCAGAACTCTCCAGCGCTTTGTTGTCATCCATTTCTGGGTGCGTTTTGATGTATGTTTGTGGTCATTGTCCTGCTGGAAGACCCAAGATCTTGGATGCAAACCCAGCTTTCTGACACTGGGCTCTACAGTGAGACCTTTGGTAATCCTCAGATTTCATGATGCCTTGCACACATTCAAGGCACCCAGTGTCAGAGGCAGCAAAACAACCCCATAACATCATTGAACCTCCACCATATTTCACTGTAGGTACTGTGTTCTTTTCTTTGTAGGCCTCATTCCATTTTCGGTAAACAGTAGAATGATGTGCTTTGCCAAAAAGCTCTATCTCGGTCTCATCTGTCCACAAGACGTTTTCCCAGAAGGATTTTGGCTTACTCAAGTACATTTTGGCAAACTGTAGTCTTGCTTTTTTAGGTCTCTGTGTCAGTAGTGGGGTCCTCCTGGGTCTCCTGCCATAGCGTTTCATTTCATTTAAATGTCGACGGATAGTTCGCGCTGACACTGATGCTCCCTGAGCCTGCAGGACAGCTTGAATTTCTTTGGAACTTGTTTGGGGGCGCTTATCCACCATCCGGACTATCCTGCGTTGCAACCTTTCATCAATTTTTCTCTTCCGTCCACCCACAGAGAGATTAGCTTCAGTGCCATGGGTTGCAAACTTCTTGATAATGTTGCGCACTGTGGACAAAGGAAAATCTAGATCTCTGGAGATGGACTTGTAACCTTGAGATTGTTGATATTTTTCCACAATTTTGGTTCTCAAGTCCTCAGACAGTTCTCTTCACCTCTTTCTGTTGTCCATGCTTAGTGTGGCACACACAGACACACAATGCAAAGACTAAGTGAACTTCTCTCCTTTTTATCTGCTTTCAGGTGTGATTTTTATATTGCCCACACCTGTTACTTGCCCCAGGTGAGTTTACAGGAGCATCACATGCTTGAAACAATCTTATTTATCCACAATTTTGAAAGGGTGCCAATAATTTTGTCCAGACCATCTTTGGAGTTTTGTGTGACATTATGATCAATTTGCTTTTTTTCCTCCCTTTTTTGTTTTGTTCCAATACACACAAAGGGAATAAACATGTGTATAGCAAAACATGTGTTACTGCATTACTTTTCTGTGAGAAATACTTGATTTTCTGGAAAAATGTCTGGGGTGCCAACAATTTCGGCCATGACTGTATATATATATACAGTATATATGTGTTGCTGTATCTTTCTATGTGTGTCAGCATCTTCTATATGCTTGTGCATGTATATTTCATATGCGTGTCTAATTATATATGCATGTATGTGTATATTTACATGTGCATGTAATGTATGTGTATATTAATATTTGTATTTTTATTTGTAAGTGTGTGTAAATTCATTCATGCGTGCCGTGTATATTTATGCATGACTGTATATATTTTTGTGTATATTTATGTTTCTGTGTTTATATATGCTTCTGAGCATCTTTATATCTAAATACATATATAGTCACTACACATGTATGTAAATAATGTGTATATTTGTGTGCACATATAATCAATATATGCAGTGTGAAAAAATACATTTTAGCATATCTTCACGTTACAGTGGTACAGACATACACTCTCTCTGTTTTCTTTCTTCTCTCTCCATCTTTTTTATTATGTGCATTCCCGCTTCTCTTCCTCACTCTGCTCTGCTATTTGGGATCAGTGAGAACGCAGCACCAATTCTTCAGAAAAGCGGGTGCCTGCCTTCACTGGAAATGCTGACTATACACACAGCCATTCACTCGCACACAAACAAACACACGTCCATATACCTATATATATACATGCCTATAAACACAAACACACACACACACACATGCCCATATTCCCACATGCACACCCATCTATGTTATCACATGCAAAAAAAAACATTTAGCCCAGGCCTAGAGTCCTTAGCCCAGGTCCGAAGGCCCACAGAAGTTAAAGCCCAGGTATGGAAGCCCCAGCCCAGGTCGAAAAGGCTTCAGACTGGGTCTGAATCACCAAACCCAGGCCTAGAGGCCCACGCCCAGAGGCCGGGCCCTGAGACCCCAAACTGGGCCCAGGAGGCCCAGATAGGCCACTCCTCAGGTCAAGAGGCTTCAGCCAGGCACAAAGACCCAAACCCACGCCAAGAAGACTTAGCCCAAGCCTGAAAGCCCAAACCAGGTCCAGAGTCTTTAGCCCAGGCCCAAAGACCCACAGAAGTTATGGCCAAAGCCTGGAGGCTCCAGCCCAGAGAGGCCACAGGAAGGGGAGGTACACACACAGACCCCATCCCGAAAGCCACTGAGGGGGCCACAAGAAGGATCTGTGGAACCAGCCAGCATGTTTCCTCCTAGGCAGCTGGACAGTTGCTCCAAACCAACAGCCGCCAATTCTCCTGCGCATGGCCTCCTAGCATGGGGCTTCAGCCTGCATGTGCACCAAAACGTTATGGGCCATATTACATAGTTGGTGCTAACTTAACCAGAGTAGTTGTAATCTTAAAACCTCCGGGCCATATTACATAGTTTAAAAAAAAAAAAAAACACTGAGACAAATAGTGGTAACACCACATCTTCAAAATATAAGATGGAATTATAGAGACATTGAGAAGACTGTGATTGTTCACACAATACACGTAGGTACTGAAACCTGGGATATATAGAAAGAAAGCTGGTCTACTTGAACTAGTCAAGCTTACCACAAGGTATTGGTGACAAAAATTTAAAAACAGTAGGAACTTTAATTAAGGCATAAAGCCAGAAAGGATAAACAATGCATACACCATGCATACAACGTAGTCACTTGGACAAACACATAACAAAAATGCTAATAGGTGTCTACTTAGTTAGGCATCTTCATACATGTAATATGCCCAGGAACTCTAAATTCTCATTTCAATCAGTTGATATTGTGAGATGTATAAAGGAGATGGAGTTCAAAATGGCAAAAGAAAGCCTAAACAGACACATAAAAGAAAATGGGACCGAAACCCTTAACGTAGTTCTATACACACACAGTGTATGTGTGTATATAGCCCCCGGCAAGTCCTGCAGAGTTGAGAAGAGTATACATGTGTGTACATAGATATGTGTATGTGTTTATAGCCCACCGGGTAACCTTATGATGTATTTCGCGAATTGCTGTTCAATACAGAATATATGCTGGCTGTGGGAGGGTACTTCAAAACATATTGCCTCAATTTTCATATCAAAGATTTTGCACACACACAGTCCAGTCGAGTTTGGAAAGAACTGTATAATAGAGATTGATTGCCCACACTCAGAGGTATATATATATGTGCGATGGCATATATAAATTTGCAAAAACGTTTGAATCGCTACACAGATATTTAACAATATAATACCACCGCCGATGTTCATATAAAGAAGTTATTCATAAATGTTTGGACATACATCGTCCACATAAAGATTTAGTGCCAATTGCGGCGCCAGTTGTAATTGCGAAATTATTGACCAGTTATGGGAATTTGGGGGCAAGGGTTTAAATATCCACCATACAAGATATGTATATATATGTATGTACATCAACAAATGCAGTCCTGCACAGTTTATATACCATTACATACCCTTGTAAGACAATGCCACAGCCGTGGTATATCAATACAGATAAAGTATCAGTTTGAATGCTGCAAACAGACAGATCACGAAAACGTGCTATATAGAGAAGATTGAAAGATAGGGGTTAAACAACCCACAAGGGAGGTGCACCGGTACACCGCCACAAATAGATCCTCAATTGTAATGCTGCAAGCAAAAATCACAAAACCATACTATGTAAGGGAGATTTGGGGGTAAGGGTTTAAACTGCCCATCAAAAAATTGCACCCGACGCGTGTTTCGCCTTGCACAGGCTTGCACTCCTGACGAGCCTGTGCAAGGTGAAACGCGCGTCGGTTGCAATTTTTTGATGGGCAGTTTAAACCCTTACCCCTAAATCTCCCTTACATAGTATGGTTTATACATCGTTTATCCTTTCTGGCTTTATGCCTTAATAAAAGTTCCTACTGTTTTTAAATTTTTGTCACCAATACCTTGTGGTAAGCTTGACTAGTTCAAGTAGACCAGCTTTCTTTCTATATTACATAGTTGGTGCTAACTTAACCAGAGCTGTTGTAAACTTAAAACCTCCATAGGCTATAATGGCTCTGGTAAGTTTACAACAGCTCTGGTTAAGTTAGCACCAACTGTGTAATATGGCCCTATGGCGGCTATCTTGGTGTTCCCTTTTATAATTAAAAATAACTAAAAAACTACAAATCCTACAAATTTACATCCATTAAAAGGGCACTAGCTCTCCATAAGATCTATCAATGTTTTCACAGCCGTATTATTATTGTAGCTGTAGTACATAGATAATTTCACGCAAAAGAATATTGTGTCCATGGAACATGGACAATGATGATGATGTTAATTTGCTTGGGGGTATGTAATCATCTAAACATTGATCCATTCTCCTTTTTTATTTTATTCCTAATATCATGACATATGCTGTTCTTGCCTTACAGCTGTGATTCTTTTTTTTAATAAGATACTCTGTTTCCAAATTCCTTTTTAATTGTTGGCTACCCATAGTCTCATGCTGGTGTTCTTGTTACCTGCTTTCCTTAACCTGGGGTTGTTTTGTTTTCTTTCTTTTGCCTACTGTGTTTGCAATTTAAATTGGACAGTTTCTTTCATAGAACCTGGTTGCTGATGACCCCAGGCTACTTCATGACAGTTCCAGTATAATGTATCTGCTACTAGAGTCCTTGAACAGAATTGATTTATTTATAATGTACTTTACCAAGGAGAATATTTAGAGATGTATATACAGGGTTCTTCAAAGAGCACCGAAATTCCACCAGAAAAAAATAGTGGACGAAAATGCCTGGAAATAATATACAAGGTCCTAAGAATAATAATAAAAAGGTTTGTTACAGAAAAAAAAACGCCATTTAAAAAAAAAAAAAATCGGAATAAAGATTTTGCCGAAGAAATCCTGAAAAATGTCTAAAATAAATAAATAAAGAGACTTTTTGCTGCAAGTCAAAAGAATAAACGGTTGAATAAATATTTAATAAAAACGGGAATATTTGTAACATTGAAAGCTATGTTGATTCGCCTAATGAAACCACCAAACAGCAGGGCATTTCGGCTCTCTTTGAATAACCCTGATAGTTTCCAAGCATGTGTCCCAGTGAATATTGCACCATGTCTTTTGTAGAGCAGTGTTTTTAGTTATATAATTGCAGTCGACAGCATACATTAATTAAAACCAATACACTGAAAGAATAACTGGAGTAAAAATCAGAGACAGTGTTACACATATTACAGTTGATATAGAATGCTCAGTAAAGTTTATTTTTAGTCTACCTATTCTAATAACAGTTGAAAGCCAAGAAATTTGAGTTACAGTAAACAAAGTCTGACTTTAGGGGAACAGTAAGGTGAGGGGGCATGTTGGGGGAACAGTGAAAAAAATACTGATTCATATTCTATACTCAACATATTGGCTTAACTGAATGCTATAGGATCATTACTTCTTTGTATATACTGTACATAATAACTAAAGTTGTCGGATACTATCAGGGTTATTCAGAGAGCGGTGAAAAGCAGAAGAATGGCTGGAGAATGGCTATTTTGACCTAGAATTTTCCAAACAAGAAAGATTCTCCCATTCATCTCACTTTCCAAATCGGCTATTTTGACCTAGAATTTTCCATTCTCCAGCAATTCTACTACATTTCACCTCTCTCTGAATAACCCCATATATGTCACGTACTTGGTTCACCCCAGAAGGGCATGTGACTTGGAGAAGTGGGTGAAGAGCTAAAAATCACTATTCGTCTGCGCTAGACCCAAAATAATGACTGAGTAACCCACTCTGCTGCAGCCACTTCCCTTACTCAATTACTGCCACCACAGGTCATCTGCTAATATATATATATAATATATGAAACGGAAGTGACCTGAAAAGCCCTTCAGTTATACACACCAAGAACATTTTAATAGTCCAGTCCTACCAAACCAAAGAGATCTTTTCAGTTCGTGCCTGTCCTGTAATAAATGTATTCTCTGCATAGATGAAGAAAACACAGTAAATAAAAACAGATATTCCAAAAATGCAGCCAGCTGATCGGAGGGCCCCAGATACTGATCACATTGTTATTCCAAGTAACCCTAAGTGTCTCATAAATATGCAAATATGCAAAAGGATGTATCGGATATGGAATTTAAAACATAACTTTTAATGAACAATTTAAAAATAATATATGTAGAGCAAGACAACAAGAACTCCACACGTAAAGGAGACCAACAGCTCCTAACAAAGACAAACAGACACAATCGTAGTTGGGTCCCAGACCAAAAGACCAACCCAGCTACCTGGGAACTAACAAGACACAACATACACAAATCACATATATTAACATGGCACAAATAAAAGCATATAACTATATGACTCTACAAGCTGGTCCAAATTGAGGGCACAGGGTATAATGGTGGTAAGACAAGACGTCTCAGGGTCCAGAGTCAGCTCGAGGAAATCCCCATGTCCCTAACTAAAGAACCAGTCCAGAAACAGGCCTTTGGTGGTCTATGAGGTGGGGCATTCAATAGGCCCAGTGCAGTGGTGGATCCAGATACTGGTTTCGGAGAGGGGAACTCTACCAATTTTGACTAAGACCTGATGTTCACAGCAGGGCCGGCGCTAGCATAAGGCGGCACAGGCGGCTGCCTTGTGCTGGCCTTTTGCCAAACTGGGGTGCACGAAAATCCTGTACGCCGGTCACTGCTGGCTGGGGATTTCATGCTAGTGTCGCCCATTTTGTAAATTATCCTCCCCCTTGTGGCTGGAGCAGCTGCTTCACTTCCGAGCTGGTGAGAGGGAGGGCACTCCAGAAGAGGCAGCAGAGCCTGGGCCATGTGGTGCCATGTGGTGCCTCGTTCTGCTCCTCTTACAACAACTGACAGAGTGAGGAGGTTAACCAGCCCCTGCCCTGCAGCAGAAATCCCACCGGGCCGGGAGGTGAGTGACCACTCTGCCTGGCCTCCATCTGCCTCTCTCCCTTTCATGAGCTGTTCCCTCTCTGAGATGCTGAGATAGTGACACCCCCTCTACACACACACACACACAAACACATACACACACACATAGCAAAAGTGTGAGAGATCTCCCCTGCTGTGAAGGAGAAGTTTCTGTTTTTAACTCCTGCTGGACCAGGTATCTGAGCACCACATTACAATGTGCTTCAGCTGTGCTTTTATGCCATCCTTCCTGCTGCTAAAGGCACAACAGATCATACGGGAGCAGCAGTAAGGATGGCATAAAAGCACAGCTGAAACACTTTGTAATGTGGTGCTAGATACCTGGTCCAGCAGGAGTTAAAACCAGAAGCTTCTACTTCACAGCAGGGGAGATCTCTCACACTTATATCACTGTTACTGCTCCCACTGGGAGTCTAGTCCATGTATCTACTACCCTTTCTATATCACTGTTACTGCTCCCACTGGGAGGCTATGCCATGTCAAATTGTATGTCAACTCACAGTAATGTGAGGTGTGTATGAGCATATCACAGAATCCACAGCAATAAAACTCACAGTAACTTGCCCTGTGTATAAGGGAATAACAGAGCTCCACATCTATTGAACACGTTGAAATGTAAATTGAAGTGTGACTGTCACTGAGCTCCAACATATTAAATTGTGGTGGCTGAGTTTTATGTGTGTCTGTGTCAGTTTGATGGCTGTGTGAGATTTGTGTTTATGTATGTAAAAGTGAGAGGCTCACAGTGAGGGCCCCAAATGATCACCCAGTACTCCAAGTGAGGACCCCATATGTCACACCCATCTTCCTAGTGAGTACTCCAACTGACCAACCACTCGGAGAGAGCCCCAAATTAACCCCCATCCTCCCGGTAAGTTCTGGAAATGACCCCCACCCCAGAGAGTGCCCTAAATCAGTGGTTTTCAACCTGTGGACCCTCAGGACCCACAATTGTCCTTAGTCATTAAGTTGTGACCAAACAAAAAAATAATTGAATTTCTGAAACATTATAATTTATTCCACAAAACAACGTGTGCAATATTCTACAATGCATGCACTTTTTAAACAATTTTGTAAACAAATAGGGATTCTTTCCAAAATGGATAGTGCAGTAATCTCAGCACTAGTGAAAACGAAAAGTGCTTTTGAGGCAAAAACCCAATAAAAAAACGTGATTGAAACATATGAAATTAATTAGAACTTGAGGGAAAACCGGGGATGCTTCTTGCTCTTAATAAGTGTCTCAAAGTGTGGGGTGATGGTAGACAACGCAACTCTTATTTATATCACTACTGAATGAATAATCAAATATTATAAAAAACTTAACAAACTCATCTGCTCTGCTCTCCCCCGCCGTCTGTCTCTGCCGCTGCGCACATTATTTTTTCGCAGCAGCCTGCCCTCCCTGAGCCTACGCAATTTGCATAGCTGAACGCTACGTTAATCTCATAAACTCAAGCTGGCCAAGAGATTGAAAAGTCTGCAGTGTGCGTCTGGGGCTGCCTACTTCCTGAACCTACGCTCTTCCGTGTCTCAGAGAGCTTGGACCAATGTGAAAGAACCATTGGTCCAAGCCATTCAAAAAACGCCTCCATGTGAGGCTGGCCTATAGAAATATATTTTGTTTCACTGAGATGTGCATAGTGCACAGTGGCTCCTGGTGTTTCGGAGTACAAAGCATGCCACCAGTCACGGAGTCCCACCCCACACCTTCCCATTACAGATCCCCACCCACCTTGGCATTTCAGAGTATCTTACCTGATGCAGCGGGTCCCAAATGGCACCAGGGAACATTCAGAGGTAGCCGCGCTGCCTGCGAAAAACGCTGCCGCAGGTAAGATGCATCAGTGGGTCCCAGGCATTAGAGAAGCCTGGGGGCACTTGCTCTGCGACCCAGTCCACCCCTGGTCGCGACCCACTTTTGGGTCGGACCCACTTGAGAAACACTGCCCAAAATGACTTCCACATTTTCCCAGTAAGTGTCTCAAATTACCCCCTCATCCTGCCTGTGAATACCCATTATGACACCCAGACGGAGTGCCCCAAATGATCCCACACCTCCCAGTAAGGACAGCAAACATCTCTCCACCCTCCCAATGTGTTCTACAAACAACTTCCCATCCCCTCCCAGTAAGGGCCCAGATGACTTCCCCCTCCAATTCTAGTTTGGGCCCCAAACATCCCCATCCTCCCATTGAGGGCCCCAAATGACCCCTCTTCCTCTCCAAGAAGGGCTGCCCGCAACACGCACCAAAAAGTTCCCCTCCTGACTTTTCTCATGTGCTTTCACATAGAGGCAGCATGCTGCTCCTGCTGGTCCTGGAGGCTGCAGAAGACGAAGGCAGGTAGTTCTTCAAAGCACTGGATTCAGATTTAAAGAACTCAATACCGCAGCTTTGTGCAGAGGACCAGTGAGTAGCCATGGTCACCCTGCAGGCACGGGGCTCCTGAACAAATCATGGGTCTTCACCCCTTGTGGCGGCCCTGCATGCGGCTCCCACTCTATGCCAGGGTCAGCACTTGCATAAGGCGGCACAAGCGGCCGCCTTACTGTGCTGGCCTGGTGCCAAATTGGGGGGAACGAAAACCCTGTTCGCCGGACACTGCTGGCTGGGCATTTCGTGGTAGGTCCGCCCCTTATGTAAATTATCCTTCCCCTTGTGACTGGAGCAGCTGCTTCACTCCGGGCTGGTGAGAGGGAGGGTGCTTTGGAGCTCTGGAAGAGGCAGCAGAGCCTTGGCCATGTGGTGCCTCGTGCTGCTCCTCTTACAACAACTGACAGAGTGAGGAGATTAATCAGCCCTTGCCCTGCAGCAGAGATTCCACCGGGCCAGAAGGTGAGTGACCACACTGCCTGCCCTCCATCTGCCTCTCTCCCTTTCATGACCTGTTTCCTCTTGAGATGCCGAGATAGTGACGCCCCCTCTACACACACACACACACACAGCAAAAGTGTGCGAGATCATCCATGCTGTGGTATCTGAGCACCACATTACAATGTGCTTCAGCTGTGCTATAATGCCATCCTTCCTGCTGCTATAAAGGTCCTCTATATTATTTACAGCACAGTGACAGGTCACTCAGGAGCAGCAGGATGGATGGCATAAAAGCACAGCTGAAGCACATTGTAATGTGGTGCTCAGATACCACAGCAGGGATGATCTCTCATATTTATATTACTGTTATATAGAATAGCCTCCCAGTGGGGGCAGTAACAGTGCTATGGCAAGGGGAGTAGATAAATGGAATAGGCTCCCAGTGGGGGCAGTAACAGTGATATTGAAAGGGTAGTAGGTACACAGAATAGCCTCCCAGTTGGGGCAGTAACCGTGAAATAGAAAGGGTAGTAGATACATGGAATAGCCTCCCAGTGGGGGCAGTAACCGTGAAATAGAAAGGGTAGTAGATACATGGAATAGCCTCCCAGTGGGGGCAGTAACAGTGATATAGAATTGGTAGTAGAGACAATGAATAGCCTCCCAGTGGGAGCAGTAACAGTGATATAGAAAGGGTAGGAGATACATGGAATAGCCTCCCAGTCGCAGCAGTAACAGTGATATGGAACTGGTAGTAGATACATGGAATAGCCTCCCAGTGGGGGCAGTTACAGTGATATAGAAAGGTATATACAGACACCCACACAGCAATATTCCGCCGACTGCATTCTAGCACATGCTCTGCTGTCACTGAGGATCGGGTACCACCAGCAAAGACATCCACTGATACATAGCCATATAACTCAGAGATACAAACCCACATAGAACTATATAACTCACACACAAACATATACATAGCTATAAACACATACACCATTTAGGCAGGCTCAGAAACTAGACTAATCCCAGACATCTTAGTCGGCATCACAAAGAATGGGGCCATTTATTTTAAATAAATAATTTCTCTTGGAATTTTTTTCTATCTGCTTTTACTTGTACAATGTGCTCAGACTTCGACCTTTCAAATGACACCTCACCTGACCAGGTAGGGTGTGCAAAACCAGAGATACAGTGGTTCAAACTTTCAAAGGTCCCTTGTATCACCTACAATGGGTTTCCACTGGGTGGGGGGAGGGAAATGCCCACTGTCCCCTTCTCTGGATCCGCAAGTGGCCCAGTGTTACTTTAACTCTTTTACTCCTAAATTCGAGTTAACTCAATCTTGCTTTGTGATACATTGAAAAGCAATCATTCGCTTATTGAAACCTAATCTGCATACATTTTTGAAGCAAGAACAAATCTCGTTACCCATCTGCGTCTGACGTTAACCCCTTAGTGACCGGGCGGTTTTACACAAATCCGTCCTTTAGTGACCGCTGCTGTTTTTACGTTTCTGCACTGTTAGTGTTTACGTCAAATTTTCCTCTTACTCGTTTATGTAACCCACACATATTTTACACTGTTTTTCTCGTCATTAAATGGACTTCATAAAGATACCATTTTTTTCATCATTTCATATAATTTACTATAAAAAATATTGTGAAATATTACAAAAAAATTTAAAAAACACCACTTTTTAAAACTTTGACCCCCAAAATTTCTTATGTATCAACAACCGTCAAATTTTTTTAATTCCTTAGTAGTTTCTAAATTTAGTTCTGAGTTTAGCAATATCCAATGTTTACATATTCCTCGCTTTTTTCCTTATTTTATGCAACAATAAGTGCAAGTAGCACTTTGCCATTTCCAAAGAGTTTATTTTCAAAACTAGTGATAGTGACATTGTAACACTGATATCTGTCACTAATTCCTGAATAACCCTCCACATATACATATTTTTTTAAAGTAAACAAATCAAGGTATTAAACTTGGGGTATTTTGACTCTTTCCATGCAAATCATTTTACCACAAATGTATGCCAAAGTTTAAGAAAAAAAAATGTTTTGGTGATTTTTTTTTTTTGAACGCAATTTAAGAATACATGTACTGTGAACTTTAAGGTTTACTGCCAAAAAACACCCCAAAATATGTTCAGCAACATCTTCTGAGTAAATTGATACCACCCATGTATAGGTATGTCGGGTCATTTGGGGGCTAATAGGCCTTATTTGGGGGGTGCGCATTTCAGTTTTCCAACTTGGAATTTTCACATTTCGTCATCATGCACCCATGTCCTATTTGGGACATTTTTGAAGCCGGCCAAAGTAATTTACCCCCATCAAACCATATATTTTTAGAAAGGGCACACCCTAGGGTGCTTCAAAGAGTTGTATTTTAACACTTTCCATGCACTAGCTCTATGTCAAACTTTCAGGTAGTCACTTTTTGTGTTATTTTTTCACACACATTGTACTTTAGGCATGAATTGTCAAATCCAGTTATGGGTTACTGCCAAAAAACACCCCAAAATATGTTCAGCAATATCTTCTGAGTAAAGTGATACCACCCATATATAGATTTGTTCTGTTGTGTTTGGGGTGCTACGCCAATCTTTTGACATGTGCTTGTCAATTTTCTAATTTGACATACAGTATCTTCTTTGCTTATCTTCTTGTTAGGGGCCTTTTTACATACCCCAGTTTTATGAACGTGCATATATTTGGTAAGCTAACACCCCAAAGTATTGTAAATGGAGTGTTTTTATGCCATGGATGCAACCGTTTGCTCCAAACAAATTGGATACTGTTTGGTGGTCATTTTTCATTTTCACACCCACATCAGTTTTGGACTGTGATTTAGGAGACACTGTTGTTTGTTACTGCATGAAAACTCTCCAGGTTGTTTTCTGCAAGGTCTCCTGAGTACACCCATGCCCCCCCATGCATAGGTTTGCCAGGATTTTGGGAAGGTTCAAATACAATTTTTATGACTTTGTCATTGGAGTTGAAATTGAGATTATTTCTTCAGCTAGGCCTATCTTTGGTTTTGGGTCTACCGCATACCCCAGTTTGAATTATTGCCAGAAAATTGTTTATATTTGTTATGTTGACACCCCAAGGTATTGCATATGGAGTGCTTTGATGCCATGGATGCAACGGTTTTAGCCCAAAACATTTGAGAAGGTGTGTGGCGGTAATTTTTCAATTTTCAGATTTTTACGCCCACATTAGATTTGGACTGTGATTTAGGAGACACTGTTGTTTGTTACTGCATGAAAACTCTCCAGGTTGTTTTCTGCAAGGTCTCCTGAGTACACCCATGCCCCCCATGCATAGGTGTGCCAAGATTTTGGCAAAATACAGCACCAATTGTAGAACATAAAAATGTAGGAATAAAATGTAAAAGTCTGGTGCAGTAAAAGAAAAATAAACTAAACTGAACTAACTAACTAGAGTGTAAGAAAAATAAGAAAGTAAAAAAAATCACAGATCACGCACAGTGTGATATATCTTGAAACAGTCCCCAAGACACAGACCGGGTTGTCCAGGGCATTCTGGGCAGTAAAAGATTGTGTCTCTCCTCTGCCCCCTCTTGAAACACACCCTGCATCTTTTTTGGGGTTTCTGTTTGCCCTCAGTAGGGGGGATTTTATAAATAAAATGTGCAGCCCCAACTCTGTCCCCATCACCGCCGGGGAGCATGTGCATCCTGGTACAAAAACCCCGAAATGACCTGGAGCTGAAAACTGTAAAAAGGACAGCGTCATCACTCGGGTTTGCCTTTTTGCTGCAAAAAGGCATTGTGGGTTGCAATTTGCATCAGGTAAATTGCAACCTTTTTGTACCAGGCCCTTGACTTCCGCATAATCTGGTAGGGCTGGAGCAGCTGATCTGCCAGATCAACCCCACCCATATGCCGGTTATAGTCTTTGATGCACACTGGCTTCCTGATGCGCTCAGCTCTGCCACGTACAGAGACCTCCACAGACCTCTCAGTGTGGATGGTGGATAGAAGGTACACATCCTTCTTGTCTCTGTACTTGACCGCCAACAGCTCCTCTTGGCGCAGAGCTGAGGTCTCCCCCCTTTTTAGCCGGGTGCGGACAAGCTGTGCTGGGAAACCTACGCGGTTCTTGCGAACAGTACCGCATGCTGCTGTATCAAAACAATACAGCAGCTTGAACAAATGGACACTCGTATAAAAATTATCAACATACAAGTGGTACTTGTTCATCAGGGGAAAAAGTAGGTCCCACACAATCTTGCCACTGGTTCCCATGTGTTCTGGGCAACCTGGAGGGTCAAGGCTACTATCCTTTCCCTCGTACACACGGAAGGCCTGAGTATACCCACTCTCGCTGTCACAGAGCTTATACACCTTCACTCCATACCTGGAGCGTTTGGAAGGAATATACTGCTTGAATCCCAGCCTTCCCTTGTATTTCATTAGGGATTCATCCACGCAGATATTCCTTCCAGGTGTATAAGCCTCTGCAAACCTGGCGGCGAAGTGGGTAATCAGGGGGCGGATTTTATACAGCCTGTCAAACTGGGGATGCTCTCTAGGAGGGCACAGGCTGTTGTCACTGAAGTGCATGAAACGCAAAATGTTTTCATACCTTCTATGTGACATTGATTGGGGGTAAATGGGGGTAGAGCAGATGGGGCTACTGCTCCAGTAGGAGCGAATTGAGGGCTTCTTTATGATGCCCATCAGCATAGTAAGTGCCCAGAATTTCAGAAATTCTTGCACATCTTGCGGGGTCCATTGCTGCCTTGCCAAGTAGGAGTCTGGCTTCGCAGCACAATGCTGATGGGCATACAGATTTGATTGGGCCACGATGTGGCCCAACAAATCATCCCCCATAAACACCTGCAAAAACTGTGTGGCGGTAAATCCTGCAACATCAATATTGATGCCAGGATTTGCCGTGAAAGGAGGGATATCTGGCCTCTGGCGATGAGGCACTACCCACTCCTCAGCTGGAGCTGTGCGTCTCCTGCTGGCAGGTGGTGGCCCAGGATCTACATCAGAAACATCACTAGATACATCATCCAGCGTAGATAATGTATCTAGCGACGTCTCTGAGCAGTTAGCGGGTCAAAATCAGGGTCTGAGTCTGACGCAGATGCCTCAGACTCTGACGCCAGGATGGCATATGCCTCCTCGGCGCTGTACACCCTCTCAGACATTATATAAAATAGATATATAAATTTTATAATTATTATATATATAAGCGGATTATTGGTTCTTAGAAGAACCGTTGGGTTTCACAAGAAAATACAAATAAACACCTAAATCTCTCTAAACCTGCCTCAATTCTTCTAAATCTCCCTAAAATCTCTCTAAATCTGCCTCAATTTTTCTAATCTCACTAAATCTACCTAAAATCTCTAACCTGTCAAATCTGATCTCTCTCTCTCGCTCACCAAAACACAAGTGAGGAGAGGAGGGAGAATCACAGAGGTCAGAGCCAATATTTACAAAATATTGACCTGACCTGACAAATTAGAGAAATTTTATTTTGATTTTTTCTTACTTCTGATTGGATGTTGCTAGCCTGCCTCTCTGATGAGGCAGGCTAGGAACATCCCACACAGCCCCAAGATGACCCTGCCCTTAGAAGGGCAGTGCCATCTTGGCTGTCACTTTTATTTTATTCATTTTTATTTATTTATTTATTTATTTTTACACTTTTTTTACACTTTTTTTAGTGCTGGGTGCCTGATCCCTCGAGGCACCCAGCAGAGCACCTGATCACTTATGTGATCTTTTTTGTACTGAGTGCCACGATACCTCGTGGCACTCAGTACTTCCTGTCGCTACCGGAAGTGATCGCTCGGGGGGAGCGATCACAGACGGAGCGGCGGCAGGTAACCCTATTGCAAGGATGCCTCGATGTCGAGGCATCCCTGCAATATACTCAGAGCAGCTGGAAGCGATACCGATCGCTTCCAGCGCTCTGTAAGAAGTGCGGGGCACCTGTCCGGCAAAAGGATGTTGATCGCTCCCGGGGAGCGATCACAGGGGCCCGGCACTCCTGTCTGCCATTGCACGGATGCCTGGACTCCCAGGCAGCGTGCAATGGCCCTGGAGCTGCTGGAAGCGATCCGATCGCTTCCAGCGCTCTCTAGAAGTGCCGGGCACCTCTCCGGTGAAACCGGATGTTGACGCTCCGGGGAGCGATCACAAAGTGCCCCGGCACTTCTAACCGCCATTGCATGGATGCCTGGACTCCCTGCAATGGCGTTTGAGCTGCTGGAAGCGATCCGATCGCTTCCAGCACTCAAAAGACCGCAGGACGTACCATGTACGTCAGCGGGTCTAAAAGAGACCCGCGGCCATGACGTACATGGTACGTCCGCGGTCACTAAGGGGTTAATCAGGTTGGAATAATGTTTTTCAGACTCTGGTTTTAAGTGATTGTGCTCCTGCATAATCTCAAATTACTCTAACCCCATCAAAAATCCCAAACTTACCTCAGATCCCTTGGTGGCGAGAGCAGTGTGACCCGCCACTTCCTCGCTCTGCAGGAAGAGGAACATTGGGAGCAGACAATTCCTCCCTTGCCGGATCTCACTCGCACAAGCTCATCTCATCTGTCCTATAGACTCCGAGAGATTACAACACTGCAGCGCTTAGAGCATCTGTTGTTATTAAGCTGTGGCACAAAAGTAGTAGGACTTGCGCTGCTGGAAAAATGACTCGGTCATAATGCAGATGTTAAAGTGCCGGCTGGGTGGAGTAGAGGTAACATAACTGCTCTATAACTGTGGAGAGAGACTGTGCAGACACAGGTTCGATCCCGGCAAGGCACCTCTTCAGTAAGTGTCCTTGGGCAAGACACCTAATGGTACATACTCGCTAGACTTGTGCACCAATTTTTTTTTTGGCTCGGTTCGTTCGTATTTTAAATTTTCGTTTCGGCTCATTTCGACCGATTTCCGTTTCGGTTTGTTTCGTATCGACTTTTTTTCGTAATTTCGGAAATTTTCGTGTTTTTCGGAACGTCTGTTCTCCTCGTTTCAAAGTGTCTATTCGTTTTGACGTAAACTAATGGTTTTTCAGATCCGATATTTCTGTCGATACCATAATTCTGTCGATACGATAATTTTGCTATTGAGATTTCTCATGTTTTACAAGAAGGATACATTGAGATTTCTCTGGTTTTACAAGAAGGATACATTGAGATTTCTCTGGTTTCACAAGAAGCATACATTGAGATTTCTCTGGTTTTACAAGAAGGATACATTGAGATTTCTCTGGTTTTACAAGAAGGATACATTGAGATTTCTCTGGTTTCACAAGAAGGATACATTGAGATTTCTCTGGTTTCACAAGAAGGATACATTGAGATTTCTCTGGTTTTACAAGAAGGATACATTGAGATGGGAATAATACAAAATTACAGAATCAGCGATATAACCAAAAAATACGTTGTCCAAAATTACTGAAATGGAACCGAAATCAGGAACGGAGCCGAAATTATGAATGGAACGAAAATGATTTTCGATTTTACACATTTCTAGTCCATTCGAAAATCCCGAACAAATTTTCGTTTCGTTTCGTAAATTTTTTCGGATCTGCCGTTTTCGGATCTGAAAATTTTCGGAAAATCGGCCAAATCCGAATGCACGAATCGGGAAATTTCGTGAAAATTCTGAAATTCCGAAACCCGAATCGCACATCCCTAATACTCGCCACCCAGGACATACTTGAAAGCAAGAGAAATCTCAATGTATCCTTCCTGGTAAAATCCTTTCTCAAAAAAACAGTGAGCCGCAAATGGAAACAGACAAAAATGTTTCCATTTAGTCTTTCCTTTAATGTCCTAGTTATGATCAGGCCCCTAGTTTCCATATGAACAGTGGGTATAGGAAAAAAAAATTAGCCCCCTTAAAAATAATCACATTTTGTTGCTTTGCAGCCTGAAATAAAGACAGACACAGTTTTCGGTTATCCATTTGTTTTTACTCAGTGCAATTTATAACATCCAAGTGAAAAATATAACACCAACACGTCAGACAAAAATAAAGACAATACAAAAACAGAATCACGGAGTTGGAAAAAGGATCACCCCCTCCTGAAAATGACTTGTAAACTCAATCTGGTGTAGCTAATCGCCTTCTCAAAGGAACACACAGCGATTTGACTTTCAACTATGATCAGCTGTGGTCATATTGATTAGCTCAACATGAAAAGAGCTTTCCTGGAGCATCCCAGTCCCAGCAACAGAAGCAAACAATCAACTAAATTGTTAGGCTGGTAAATTAGGTTAGGCTGGTGACTCATTCCTCTTACTGGTTAGCATACAATTGGAATCAATTGGGTGTTATTTGCTAGGTGGTTAAACTTGTCCACGCCTTGCTGGGGGAGGTGTTCTTAGGTGACTATATAAAGCTTGTGGAATATTAGCTTGGTCTAATTGAGCTTGGGAAGCCTTCAAAGTGAGCACTTAGAGATATCTTGGAGATACTCTGGAGGTAGTCTGAGGTTAGACAGGAGGTAGAAAACCTACAAAAAGGTAAGATTTGTTGGCTTAAATCCATTCTTTTTATAATGGCAGGCTTGGTCCAGTGTAAGAGCTGTCATGCATTTGTTTTTAGATCCAATTTTTGGAGGTTTGGAGTGTGCCTGATATGTAGGCAGCTCTCTTTATTGCAGCAGGAAATTGCCTGTTTGAAGTCTGAGATTTGTAAATTAGCTGTTAGACAAACTCAGGCTATGGCTATGACTGTTACAAAGCCACTGCCACAGAGGCCTCCTAGGAGCGGCAGATGGACTACTGTAGGATCTGGTAGACTTAGAGTTGTGGATAGAAAACATGTCCCACAGTCTGTGGCTCTTCTTAATTCTTTTGAGGCACTTTCAGAGTGTAGTGGTGAGACAGAAGTAGGCTCAGACACCATAGTTGAGGAAACCACTCCCCTATGCCTAAGGTATGCAGGACTGCAACCAAGAACAATAAGGAAAAGGGTGGGACATGATAGAAGGCAATTGTTGCTGGTGATTCTATAATAAGAGGTGTTGAGCTGGAGAGTAGTGGTTTGGTGAGATGTCTTCCTGGGGCTACTGCTCGTAGAGACAAGAGACGTATTCTCAATATTGTCAAACAAGCAAAGCAGCAAGGGGAAGTGGATGTTCTATCTCCATCTAGGGACAAATGACTTGGCTAGCAATGAGGTTTCTGAGATTAAGGAAGATTTTTGTGTTTTTGGAGGTGAAATACAGCAGATTGCGTCCACTGTGTCATTCTCTGAAGTTTTGCCTGTGCATAACATTCAGGATAGGCAGATACGCAATAGGGAATTAAATTTTTGGCTTCGGGAATGGTGTCGAGAGCAAGGATTTGGCTTTGTGTCCCATGATAGCTCTAATTGGAGCAGAAAGGAACTGTATAAAAAAGATGGTTTGCATCTTACTCATAGGGGAACATATGTTCTCAGTGAGAAGTTCAAAGGTTCGCAAAGAAATATTTAAACTAGGAGGGGGGACAAAAGGGTAAAAAACAATCTGCCTGATTGTCCCCAAAACTAAATCGGAAGGTGCAAGCAACATGCGGGGAAAAAAATGACAAGCTCAGAGTCGTGTCTATAAATGCTCGCAGTTTAGTCAATAAAATCAATGAACTGGAGGCAATGATGGCAGCTGAAAAGTAGATTTAGTTGCGGTTACTGAGACATGGTTCAGTGAGAAAAATAACTGGGACATAACAATACCGGGGTACTCTTTATATAGAAAAGACAGAGAAGGTAGGAAAGGAGGAGGAGTGGCCCTGTATGTGAAAAACAACATAAAAATGAACCAAATAAAAGTGAGCGAGGTGAACATAGAGTCAGTTTGGGTGACGCTAACATTTGGCAATCATACAGTAGCTTGTGTAGGTGTGATCTATAGACCCCCTGGACAAGTAGAAGAGCTAGATAATCTGCTGCTTGAGGAAATAGCCAAAATGGCAATGAAGGGGAAGTTATTATCATGGGGGACTTTAATCTTCCTGATGTGAACTGGAAAACCAAAACAGCTGGGTGCACCAGGAGTACAAATATTCTAAACTCCCTACTGGGATTATCTCTAACACAAGTAGTTGAGGAGCCGACCCGTAAAGAGGCCATATTGGATTTAATACTCACAAATGGAGGTTTGGTATCGGACATTGTTGTAGGTGAAAATTTGGGATCTAGTGATCACCAGTCAGTGTGGTTTAATATAAGAACAGGGATGGAGCCGCACCACACAAAAACAAAAGTTTTAGACTTTAAAAAAACGGATTTTTCTAAAATTAGATTTTGTGTGAAGGAGTCATTAAGAGACTGGAGGAGTTTAAAGGGAGTCCAGGAGAAATGGGATTATTTAAAGGAAGCATTATTGAATGCCACAGGCAATTGCATTCGACTTGTTAGCAAAAACAAAAAAGGGAAGAAACCACTGTGGTACTCTGCAGAAGTGGCCAAAATAGTGAAGAACAAAAAGACAGCATTCAATAATTAAAAAACACTCAGAGTGAAGAAGATAGGCAACCTATAAGATTAGGCAGAAAGAGGCAAAGCACTTTATAAGGCTTCCAAAGCACACGCAGAAGAGAAAATAGCTCAGTCAGTAAAAAGGGGGACAAAATTTTTTTTAGATACATAATGAGAAAAGAAAAGTAAAACAAGGATTGGTTAGATTAAAAACAAAGGAAGGAAGGTATGTAGAAGAAGATAAAAGTCTCGCTGACTGCCTCAATGAATATTTTTGTTCAGTCTTTGCAGAAGAAAAGGAAGGAAAGGGAGTTAGGAGGAAACACTAACGAGACAATTACATATCAGTTTACAGAGGAGGAGGTTCTACAGCAGCTGTCTAAAGTAAAGACAAATAAATCAATGGGGCCTGATGGGATCCACCCTAAATTATTAAAAGAGCTCAGTGATGTAATAGCAAAACCGTTAACAGATTTATTTAACCAATCCTTGCTAACGGAGTCGTCCCAGAAGACTGGAAATTAGCAAATGTTGTGCCCATTCACAAGAAGGGTAGTAGGGAGGAATCTGGGAACTATAGGCCAGTTAGTCTTACGTCAGTAGTGGGGAAATTAATGGAAACCATGTTAAAGGAAAGGATTGTTGAACATCTAAAAACACATAGATTACAGGATCAGAAACAACATGGGTTTACCTCAGGGAGATCATGCCAAACTAATCTTATTGATTTTTTTGATTGGGTAACAAAAATAGACACAGGTGGTGCAGTAGACATTGCTTATTTAGATTTCAGTAAGGCTTTTGATACTGTTCCGCATAGAAGGCTTATCAATAAATTGCAATCTTTGAGCTTGGATTCCATATTGTTGAATGGATTAGGCAGTGGCTGAGTGACAGGCAACAGAGGGTTGTGGTAAATGGAGTTTATTCGGCGCAAGGTCTTGTTACCAGTGGGGTACCTCAGGGGTCAGTACTTGGACCCATTCTATTTAATATTTTTATTAGTGATATTGCAGAAGGTATTAATGGAAAAGTATGATGACACAAAGATTTGCAACAGGGTTGACGTTCCTGGAGGGATCAGCCAAATGACAAATGATTTAGGTAAACTAAAAAAATGGTCGGAGCTGTGGCAATTGAGTTTTAATGTGGATAAGTGCAAGATAATGCACCTGGGACGTAAAAACCCAAGGGCTGAATATAGAATATTTGATACAGTCCTAACTCAACATCTGAGGAAAGGGATTTAGGGGTTATTATTTCAGAGGATCTAAGGTAAGTAGTCAATGTAATAGAGCAGCAGGAAATGCTAGCAGAATGCTTGGTTGTGTAGGGAGAGGTATTAGCAGTAGGAAAAGGGAAGTGCTCATGCCACTGTACAGAGCACTGGTGAGACCTCACTTGGAGTACTGTGTGCAGTACTGGAGACCGTATCTCCAGAAGGATATAGACATCTTAGAGAGAGTTCAGAGAAGGGCTACTAAAATGGTGTACGGCTTGAAGGAGAAAAGTTACCAGAAAAGGCTTAATGATCTTAACATGTACAGCTTGGAAAAAAGACGAGACAGAGGAGATATGATAGAAACATTTAAATACGTAAAGGGAATCCACAAGGTAGAGGAAGGGAGTATATTTAAAAGGAAACAAAGTAGCAAAACAAGAGGACATAGTCTTAGATTAGAGGGGAAAGGTTTAAAAGTAACATCAGGAAGCATTATTTTACTGAGAGGGTGGTGGATACATGGAACAGTCTTCCAGTTGAAGTGGTAGAGGCCAAAACAGTAATTGAATTTAAGCAAGCATGGGATAGGCATAAGGCCTAAACAAAAGATAAATCCAGGTCAAGTATCCATGTAATTGGGCAGACTAGATGGGCCGAAAGGTTCTTATCTGCCGACATTTTTCTATGTTTCTATGTAACTATGGGTGGTACGGCACTGTCAAAAGTTCTCTGGGATTTCTATATGAACCCTTTTCTGCATGGAGCGCAAGGCTTTCCATTTTTTTTTGTGATCTCTTTGAGGATATAAAAATAGAAAAGAAAATATGGCCGAGTCAGCGCTTCCTCCAATGGTGATAATACGGTCTTTTTTTCTTCTTAATATCTTTAAATGTAGATATACCCCTTAAATAAAACAGAAATAAATCATAGCGCAGCAATGTGGTTTGCACTTATTGATAAAGAAATGAGAGGGAGTAAACTCACATTTTTGGGTGTCTAAATCAGACACTTGATGTAATCAACAGCCGGTGACTTTCAAAGGAGCACCGGATCTCCTAATGTCCCGGCAGGATCCTTCACAAGGCAAATAGAATGAGAATTTTGCAAATTTATTAAAACGGATAGGTAGTACACACCTAAACGCGTTTCGCGATTACAATCGCTTCCTCAGTAGGTCCATCGCTAGGTGGCGCCATATGATTCAGTATTTTCTCTTTATGGATATGGCGGTTTCATTACTTTGAAAAATGGAAAAAAACATTTTACACAAAAAAGTCAAGATTCATGTATTTTAAAGTACATTTCTCCAAGTGCACTTGTTGTGTAGAAATAAATACATGTAAAATTGAAAAACAAAATATATACAGGGTTATTCAAAGAGCTCCGAATTGTGTCCGAAAGGTAACTGAACGCTGAAATTCAGCGTACGCTTACCTTTCCTGGCCATTCGGCTAACCAAAGAGCAGGCAGTTCGCCAAATGTTGGCGAATTGCCTGCACATACGGTGCCTGTTCGTTGCCTGTTCGAGGGCAGTGAAATCCCCATAGAGAAGCAATGCTTCATCTATTCAGAGAACAAAACCCAGCAGTGAAAAGTTGCCGAATTGCCCTGCTGTTTGGTGGTTACATTCGGCAGGCTTATTCAGGCGCATCCCATAGGCTTTAATGTTAAAAATATTCCTGTTTTAATCCAATATCTAATAAACCGTTTATTATATTCTGCAGTAAAAAGTTTCTACTTTTGATTTGTTTTTTTAGGATCTTTTCGGCATTTTTCGCAAATTTGTTTTTGTTTTTTTTTTAAATAGTTTTTTCTTTTTTTCATTCTGTAGTTTCTTTGCAAACAGCGTTTTACTTTTCAAACATTCAAGCGTACTGTTTTTTTTTACTCCATTCGTTTGCGGTGTCGGGTTTTCCAGCGGCTGCTCTGCGCTGTGATCGGCGGTTGCTCGGGTTTCTCCGGCGTGTTCGGCTGGGTTATTCCAGATGTTTTTGCGGGTTTCGGTGTGCCTTCGCCGAGTTTTGTGGTGAGTGTTCATTGGGTTTGCAGCGACTTTTCCCTGCACTACGACGGCACTGTGGTGCTTGCAGAATACACTGCAGGGTCGCCGAAATGGGATCGCCGAATCGCACCGAATGAAGAGAACGAAAAGTCACCAAACGTCCAGTGACTTTTCGATTCTCTTTGAATAACCCTGATAGTTTTTTTCACTCCATAATTTAACAGTTCGTATTATATGGTTACATGTAATAAGGGAGCAGATAATTAAGGTGAAATCAATAGAATGTGTGTGAAGAAAATCTTTGGTCATTAATGCACAGAGATTGTTAAAAATTGGGTTAAAGGTTTAAAAGTAACATCAGGAAGCATTATTTTACTGAGAGGGTGGTGGATACATGGAACAGCCTTCCAGTTGAAGTGGTAGAGGCCAAAACAGTAATTGAATTTAAGCAAGCATGGGATAGGTATAAGGCTATCTTAAACAAAAGATAAATCCAGGTAAAGTATCCATGTAATTGGGCAGACTAGATGGGCTGAAAGGTTCTTATCTGCCGACATTTTCTATGTTTCTATGTTTCTAAAGATAGAGAAAAGTATTTTTACACAGTCTATCAGAAAAATGTGCTCTCAGGTGGTATTGATTGATCCCATATTAACCACCTCGCTGCGGAGGACGCGCTGAGCGCGTCCTGCCGCAGGAAGGGTTGGCTGCGGAAGACACGCTGAGCGTGTCCTCCCGAAGCAGCCTGCGATCGGTCGGATTCCGGCCGATCGCTGTGCCCCCCTGGTGCGGGCTGACATCTTGGATGTCAGCCCGTCAATCCGGGACCGCCGCAGGCACAATAGATGTCATCGCGGTGGCGCGATGACATCTATTTCAGGCGCCCCCTCTCTCCCTCCCGATCGCGGGGGTCCTGAGCTTAATGCCAGGCACCGTTTGGAAGGGCACAGCCTGCCCTTCCAAACGGTGGCTGTCATTAACCCCTGGGGAGCCGGATCACGAATCGGCGCTGAAAAGCGCCGGTTCGTGATCCTTTCCCGGAGCTGGCCGACATCTTGGATGTCGGCCAAGCCTCCGGGAACTCCCCCTGAGGACTGGCGTCATTGTGCATAGTACGATGACGCCAGTCCTGGAGTTAACCCCTAGCTGCCACCAACGGTGGAGATAGGGGGTTCCAATGAACCCGCTATCTCCCGATCCGTGGCAGCTAGGGGTTAAAGTTTGGTACTGTTGGATCGGCCAGAGCATGGCCGTTCCAACGATACCAAACATGACTATGAAAAAAGTTTTAAAAAATAAATAAAAATTAAAAATAATAAAAAAATATTTTAAAAATAAATTCTAAAAAAAAATAAATTTTTTTTTCTTTTTTGGTTTGTTAATGCAGCAATATTGTTCCCATTTCAATTATAATGTGAACAATGATGCTGCACTAACGATTTTTGTATGTGGTGCGTTTGTTAAAAATCGCGTAATTTTCCCCCAAAACAAAAATGTAACGAGACCCCATTTCTAATTTTTTTAACAAGCGCACCCCATACAAAATATAACCGCAATTGCTCGCATGTTAAAATGTGAAAAAAAACACTTTACAAGTTGTAAATTATTGAAAATTCATATTTTATTGCATTTTTTGTTATAATATACAGACAGGTCATGACGTATACATATAATAATGATATATTATGAATCTGACGAGTCTGACGGAAAGAACGATATATAATATGTCTGGGTCATATACTAAAATAAGCCTTCAAAACACGTTTAAACATGATGAGCAAAACCGGTAAAAATTACCTCAGCACAGAGGCGGATAATGCCTCAGCAGCGAAAGGGTTAAAAAAAAATATATTTTTCCATGAAAGAGCTCCAAAGAGTGAGGGTGTTATTTGCAATTATGACAAGATCAAACTAATACGTATATTTATAAAAGATTTGTTAGACGTTAAAAATTATTAGAGTGATAGCTTGTTGGATATGAAGGCAAGAGTCAGATGTATATTTCTGCAGCTTTCTTTTTAGGGTAGAATCTCAGCATTGTTCAGCAATCAATATAATCAGAGACGTGGCTAGTGCAGCTTGAGGAATCCTATATCTTCTGGGTGAGTCGATTTTCTAACTCTTTGAGAACATTCTATACTTTTTTTGTACATACAGTTTGTCCTGCAGCTAGGTAAAGTAAATAAGGTTATCTATGGCTTTCAATTTTTCTCTTTGGCTATAATTATTTGTTTTGTGTGTTTGCTTTTTTTGGGGGGGGGGGTAGATGACAGGGAAAATCTCTTAGAGATACAAGAATCTAGCTTTGTGTTCCACTGAATTTGGGGATCTAATGAATGGCAAAATAGAGTAAGAATGACTACAAAACCACTCACATGTCAAAAGATGCAAGAATTTTTCTATTCTAAGAAAGTACACCTCACATCCGAATTAGAAGTTTTGATCAAAGAATTCAAAGGCTGTTAAGATAGTGAAAAACGAATAGCGAAATAACGCAAAAACATAACACATACAAAGGGCCCTATTCCACTTTTATATTACACATCGGCTCCAGACAATATCTACTAAATATGTGTATTTTGTTTTGTTCAAATTTATGCCGATTTGTATTTCGGAAGCACTTCCGAAACAACGAAGTGATTTAGTCCGAAACGTTACAAAAATTCAACAAAATGGTATATAATGAATTGATTTCAGTTTTGCGAATTGATTCATTACACAGCTTCACTCAAAATCAGGTTTCAGCACCAAGCAGAGCAGCACCACGGGCTCCTGAGGAACAAATCCCCCTGTTTTTGGTGCTAAAATAGGTTTCAGCACCAAGGACAGCATCCGCCGAACACAGCCAGACAAAAAGGAAAAAAAAAAACGCTGCCTTCGGCAAAGGAAAAAGCATCGTCTTTTTTAAAAATTGGGAATCCATGACTTTCACCTAAAAAAATACAAAAATATACTAAATAAATTCCTGAAAAAAATCTATAAATAAAAAGGGAAATATTATTTTACATTGAAACCTATGGGATTCGCCTGTCGAACTGAATCATTCACTACGCTGCCACTACGCTGCCTGGCGACGTTCAGCGGCTGATCGGCTTTTCTCGGCAGCGTGCAGCGGTCAGTTCGGCGGATCATTGGCTGCCTTCAGCAGCATGCTGCAGTCAGTTCGGCGGCATTCGGCAGAACGGTGGCTATTTTTGGCGGCGTACGGCAGTCTGTTCAGTGCTGCCGTGCTGTTTTGCAGTCATTGGCGGATCCCATTCGGCACACTTCAGGGACCCTGCGGTGAATAGTGAATTTGTGAATAGTGAACTGAAATCTTTGAAGGAAACCAAAGTGCGCCGAACGAGAGATTAAGTGTAGATGCCAAAATCACCAGAGTATAGCAATGTGTACTATAATGTGTTTGAATTCGTACATAATGTGGAACTTTTTGAAGTCTTAAATTAACTTGGATAGAAACTTCAAATCAGTGGGATTGTCAGGGTGGCACCTGGCATACACCGTGGTGGGACCCAATTGCTGGAGTTTTGAGCCCTTTAGGCAGGAATGTACAGACTGTACCTTAGAATAGGCTGGTTGGTAGCAGTCCACAGCGCGGTACAAATGGGATTACGAGGTAGAATGGTCTGGACGGTCCGAGGGTCGAATAGGCGGGCAGCAAGAATTCAAGGTCGAGGGTAAATCAGGGTCTGGTACACAATTATCAACTGGAACATACAACAGGTCTCTCTAGCACAAGGTTTTGACTTGCAATGAGAAGTCAAGTTGCAGGAGTGGGAGTTTCGCTTTTATTAGACAGGGGCGTGTGGTGTGTGTTTGTGCTTTTACGTTTCACTTGGAATTAACCCATATAGGTGCTGGACAGGACTGAGACAGCACTTTTCCTGTATGCGTACATGCAGGGCAGGTTCTTGCGCACATACCGGTACAGATCCCTGACAGAATCCCCTCCCTAAGGAGCGGCCACTGGACGATCCAAACTGGACTCGATGCTGGGCACCTGCGGGCAAGAGAAAAGGAATCAGTTCTTATAAAACAGATGTCTGGATCCAGCAGTACGGGGTGTCTTGGGTCTTGCGCCTCCTCTGGTGGTGACTGTAGTCTGCAGGGGATGAGGCCACATAGGTCCACTGTACTGAGGTTTAGTTTGGTGTACATCTCTCCTGGAGGATAGCACTCCCGGGGCCACAACATTAAACATGTATTCAGACTCGGAGTCAGAGGATGAGTCAGTGAGTGGGTAGAACTCCGTAGCTGGATCGTACTGGGAAACCGCAGCATGATGAGCCCCTCCAGTGTGGGACGCTGCTTGCAAGGTGGTGCCAACGTACCCTGGATTCCGACCTGGGGGTCCTTTTGATCGCCAAGCAATCTGCCGCTGAGGTTCCTCATCAGAGGACAATGTGTCCCATTCCTCAACTCCAGAATCGGGTGGAGAGCAGCATGGTCACTCTTGCTGGCTGGGAGCGATGGGAGTAACTGTCAGTGCCACCTGGGCAGTCCTGGGCAATGTTGCGGCTTGCCTGATGTTCAGAGCTTCCTCAAATCGTGCCAGATCTTCTCTACGCACCACTGTGCCTGTGGATGCGTAGACACAGTCAGGTGATATAGGGTCTGGGGAACAGATGGTGGAAGCAACAGTTTGTTCATCGCATACAGGTTCCGGGGTTGTATGAACTGTACTAGGTCTCGGGCATAAGAAGGTTCCCTGTACACAGAAAGGAGCCTCTGCCTTGGGTGCGATGTGCTTTCTGGGTGCAGGTTTCGGGGTTCCAGCAGCACCAGTCATGAGGTGCTGCCTGGGAGTGATGGGTGTCGTACCTGGGGTCTCTAAAGGCATAATGTCCTGGGTGGTATCCCTTGGTACCTGGTCTGGATCCCAATACTCTGAGGGGAGGCGGCCAAATGACAAGAAATCATCCAGAGAGTCATAGCCAGCACCGTCCACTTCACAGATCGCCGGGTCTTGCTGGCTGAGAGTGGTTGTACCTGGAGTCTGGACACACATGACCTCCATAGGGACGAGAGGGTTAGACTCCTCGGACACTGGGTACCCTTGCTCCATATACTCAGACTCCAGGACTTCTGTAGGTTCTGTCTCCATGGGCAGTACTTTGTCCTCATCCTCCTTACCAGGTTTATTCATTGCAGCAGACTTTGGAATTGCTGCAGGCTTAGGTCCTGGTCTCTTCACGCGGGGGCAGCGTGATCTTGACGCGAGGCGTATTTTTTGGCATAGGTGGTTTGTCAAGTCTTTGCCCAGGGTCTTCTTTCTTGGGTGGTCTTATGGGGCAGTCTATCAAAAAATGATTGGAACCCCCACAGTACAGGCATAGCTTCTGGTCTATTCTTCTGGTACGCTCCTCTGGGGTCAGTGGGCCTCTCGGTCTCTTCCCTGGGGGAACATACACCTTGGGAAGGGTGCTCCTTAGAGTGACCGTCACGTCCCATATATCATCCAGCATCACACACAACCTGTAGGCCAGATCTTCCAGGACTGGGAGTATTCCTGCAGGCTCAGTTTGTGGACTTCTCATAATGTCAGGGTGGCACCTGGCATACGCCGTGGTGGGACCCAATTGCTGGGGATTTGAGCCCTTTAGGCAGTAATATTGTGACTGTACCTTAGAATAGGCTGGTTGGTAGCAGTCCATAGCGCGGTACAAATGGGATTACGAGGTAGAATGGTCTGGACGGTCCGAGGGTCGAATAGGCGGGCAGCAAGGATTCAAGGTCGAGGGTAAATCAGGGTCTGGTACACAATTATCAACTGGAACATACAACAGGTCTCTCTAGCACAAGGTTTTGACTTGCAATGAGAAGTCAAGTTGCAGGAGTGGGAGTTTCTCTTTTATTAGACAGGGGGGTGTGGTGTGTGTTTGTGCTTTTACGTTTCACTTGGAATTAACCCATATAGGTGCTGGACAGGACTGAGACAGCACTTTTCCTGTATGCGTACATGCAGGGCAGGTTCTTGCGCACATACAGGTACAGATCCCTGACAGGGATCTTTTTCACGTTGGACAGCTTTAAGTCAAGTAAATTGTTTGCCTTATAGATATCAATTACAGTTGTTGCAAATTCCTGCTGTGTGAACTTTAATGTTAAATTATGCTTATTTCTCACTTTTGATTTGACTAGAGGATTGATTTTATTTTAGGAATCCATAGAGGCGAATGGGCACAAAATCCTAATGTTCATCTGACAGTTTCATTATCTCCTCAGTAATTAGACTGCTTTCACAGTAATTCCTAATCAGACCCCCTTGCTTTTAGATCTGTCTAATTTGACCTATGCTGCTCAAACATGAACGAAAGAGTGCAGACGATTTATTAAGACATCGGCTATGGTATTCTGACATTGCTAATGATTTCACTTTAATTTATTCTCTGGTCCATTTCATTCGTCATCCATATTTAAGAATGTGTAGTCTATTTTAGGAAATCATATTTTTTTCCTGCAGACATTATTATATGAGCTTCATTGTATGTCATCTTTCAACCGTCTCACAACAGCTTAACTAAGCCAATGCACGTCAACATAATTCAGCATACTAATACCTAATCCGTCTAAATAATGTGTTTCAGTAAACATAATACATAAATTTAATGAACCCCCTGGCGCAATGGGTTTTGTTTTATATGCAGGTATAGGTAGATAGATTACTTTATTCAAAAACCTTAAGTAATTCTGTGGAAAATGTTATATGCAAGGTTCAACAATTTTCCAATTATAGGACAGTACTATTCAATATAGAATTGATTACATTTTTTTTATTCTGCAAATAAGCATTCCATACGCGATACTGCATCCCTATGGATTCCTTTACAACTTAACTTATTTAATATTACTCTACAGTATAATATCATTGTCCTTATTGTTAATTAGCATTGTCTAATAACATAACCCTTTAACCCCTTTACTACCATGATCGTGTATACACAAATCAGTGGTTGCAGACACAGTAGCCCGAGACCATATTAACACAATCTGGAGCAATGCAGTATCAGTGCAAATAAAATTTATTTGTTGCAAATGAATTTTGTTTGCATTTGGGCTCTAGAAGGTGCCGCCAATGTTTTAGCACTGTGGTCATGATGCCTGCCTGCTAACACTGTTTAAAACCAGCAGGGGCATGTCTTGAGGGTCTTTTTCTCAGCTGATCCTGCAAGCTCTGTACTTGTGTTTAACTGCAGTAACTCCATTTGGACTGCAGATAGGAAATCTGCCTGCTAAACAGGGGCGGATCCAGACACAAGATTCGGGAGGGGCACTCTACCAATTTTGGCTAAGAGCTTGTGTTCGGTTCGCAGTGACATGTAGAGCTGGAGCTGGATCGCAGATGCACAGCATGTTCTGCAGTATGCATTCTGGCACATGCTCTGCCTGTCACTGAGAATCAAGCAGCACCATCAGCAATAAAACACTGCAGTTCTAGACACCAACTGATACTATACAGTATAATACATGCCCATATAACTCCAAGATAAAAACACAAATGCGACTTTATACACATACACACATACCATTCAGGGAAGTCACTGGTGGCAGGCTCAGAAACTAGTTATGCCCAGACTTAGTCGGCATCACAAACTAGTGGGTCTTTTATATCAATAAACAACTTTTTATCTTTTTTTTTAACCTATTTTGTCTATATTTTTATCTTTCCATGATGTACCTGGTCATGTTTGATATCATTGGAAAAGCAAGATACTGACCTTTCCAATGGCACCTCATTCACCATGTAGAACAGTGACGTGCGGTGAGGTCAGTGGCTGGTGAGGCACTGGCTAGTATCAGAGCCAGAAAACCTTCTAGCTCCCAAAGAGGAAGCATCAGGCATTTAGTACATCAGAAGGACAGACACTGCGAGTAAGGACTGACTGGAAGCCGATTCTGTTCCCACAGACCTCTCGCTCCTTTATACAGAACAATTATTTAACAATATGCCTTCTAAATTGCATTGGCAAAGACATATTAACCCTTTCACTGCTGAGGACGTGTGGGGAACGTCCTCATTGACTCCTAAGGAAAGATAGGGGGTTCCTTTGAACCCTGTTATCTCCTGACTTTTAGCTAGCAGGGTCATCTTTGGTATCATTAGAAAGGCCAGAGCATGGCCTTTCCAATGATACCAAACATGACCATGTTTAATGTAAAGAACAAAAATAAAAATAATAAAAGAAAAACGTGTTTTTTTTAAGGCGTGAAATGGCTCAGCACTGAAGGGGTTAAATGAAGAATCTACAGTCCCGGGTCCTTGTACCTAGACTTGGTTTTCATACAGGGTTATTCAGAGAGAGGTAAAAAAGCAGGAGAATGACTGGAGAATGGAAAATTCTTGGTCAAAATAGCCAAACCAGAAAAATTTCATCTTCAATCTCACTTTCCAAATCTGCTATTTTGACCTAGAATTTTCCATTCTCCAGTCATTCTCCTGCGCTCTGAATAACCCTGATACAGGGCTATTCAGAAAGAGGTGAAAACCTTGAGAATGAGTGGAGAATTGAATTCTAGGTCAAAATAGTCAAACCAGAAAAATTCTCCCATTTATCTTACTTTCCAATTCGGCTATTTGTTCATTCTCCTGCCAATGCAAGGTTTTCACCTCTCTCAGTATTATTGACTCATTGTGCTGGCTCACTGTAGCTTAACCTTTTATGAGCCTGAACTACTGAAGAGAGTGTAAACTATAATGAGCCAGCACAATGATTCAATAATACGATCAGGATTATTCAGAGAGTGGTGAAAACCTTGAGAATTGGCAGGAGAATGAACAATCTAGACCAGGGTTTCTCAACTCCAGTCCTCAGGACTAGGGATGAGATGTTCAGTTCGATGTGTTCGGAGTTTGATTGGAACATCGCCAGTTCGTAAACTTCGAACATTTCCACGTGTTCGTCACATGTTCGCCCACAATGGACCACAATGCACTTTTCCAGTGGCCTGAAGCTTGTAATTGGCTACAGCCTGCACCTGACCACAGTTTAGGTGCAAGACAGGTGCAAGACTATGCCAATCACGGCTCAGAGTCCTGATTGGGTAAATTTTGCCCAATCATGGGCTCACAGAGCTAAGTCCGGCAGCACTGGCTGTCATGCCCCACCTTTGATAGACTGCTTATGTACCTGTAATTCACAGCCTGGCTCTAAGAACTTTTCCCTGGATCTCTTTCTCGGATTTCATTTCCAGGTTTTGCCCAGGCTCAGCACCTTGTCCAGGTTCCTGGAGATCCAGCCTGGGTTTTCCTGTCCAGCTTGGGAGTTACAGCTGAAACCCATCTGCTATTAAGCCTCCATAAATAGCAGAGAGACCCAGCAAGGTTGGTTCTGCATTAAGGTTCCTGACTGAAGTCACTTGGCCGTATGCATACCTGCAAGCTGAACCAGTGTTTCCTGTTGCTGTACAGTGTCTCCAAGTCCATCCAGTGCCTTCCAGCGTTTCAAGTGTCTCCAGTATCCATCATCTCAGTTCCAGTCTTTATCCTGATTCCTGCCATTACTCTGCCCTGCTGTTCCTGGATACATCACCGTACACCCTCCTTCATTGCCTGGAACTTGCTGCAATCTCCACCTGCTCTGTATCCAAGATCCTTGGTCAAGACCTTTGGTTGCTGCACAAGTGTACCCTGTGCCTACAAAGGTATCCTGTGCCTACAAGTGTACCCAGTGCCTACAAGTGTATCCTGCTTCTATCTCTGTTCAGACCTTGGCCAAAACTTCCTGGTTGCTGCACAAGTGGGATCTCTCTACTACGTAGCTCATTATCCTGTGTCTGGATATCTACCGGTGGCTCATACTGCTCTCACCACCTTCAATCAAGGTACCATTGCCAGCCGTCCAGATTCATTCTTTGTGGACCCTGTCTGCAGTCTGGGACTACATTGCTCACCATCCTATGCTATTAGACTTTTACCTGTGCTGTCCAGAAGGGGCATCATCTGTTTATTCCAGTGCCTGCTGCCAAGTTCCATTTGTGTTCATTAAACCTATATTATTTGCTTGCTTTCCTGTCTGGCCTCCCCACTGTGTCGTCGCCTGCTGGGCTCACACCCGAATCGCACACGCCACCTGACACTGGCAAGAAAAAGTATGTGAATCCTTTGGGATTACGTGGAGTTTTGCATCAATTGGTCATAAAATGTGCTCTGATCTTCATCTAAGTCACAACAATTTGAAAAACACAGTCTGCTTAAAATAATACAACACAAACATTATGTTTTCATGCTTTTATTGAACAGAACATGTAAACTGTCACGAGGCGTGTGCGGTTCTGGTATGAGCCCAGCAGGCGGCGACACAGAGGGGAGGCCAGACAGGAGTCACGCAATGCAGATTCTTTAATAAAACATAAATGGTCCTAAACTGCAGGCAAAAGAACAAAGGGAATAGCAATAAAGTCCAGGGAGAGTCTGTGGATTGTGGGTAGTGCAGTCCTAGACTGCAGACAGGGCCCACAAAGAGGAAGTCTGGACAGTGGCACCTGGATCAAAGAGGTCAGAGGGTGATCAACAACTGTAATCCACGGGTAGACAGATGGGTCCTGGATATGTAGGATAAACTGGTTAGCACATCACCAAGGGACCTCAGTCAAGGATAACAATAATGCAGACCCACTGTTGGCTGGGTTTCTCTGCCTTTTAAGGAGGCTTAAACATGGATAGGCCTCAGCTGGAAGTCCAGGGCTACACAGGAAAACCCAGGCTGGATCTCCAGGAGCCTGGACATGGTGCTTAGCCTGGGCAAAACCTGGACTGGAATCCAAGAATGAAGAAATCCAGGGCAAAGTTCTTAGATCCAGGTTTGCTAGACAGGTACATGGGGTGGACCGTGACATAAACATTCACAGTGCAGGGTGGAAAAAGTATGTGAACCCTTAGCCTAATGACTTCTCCAAGAGCTAATTGGATCCAGGAGTGAGCCAACCTTGAGTCCAATCAGTGTGATATTATTGTATGTGTTTCTGAAAGCTGTCCTGCCCTTTAAAAACACACACCAGTTTTGGGTTTACTGGTTTCAAGAAGCACTGCCTGATGTGAACCATGCCTCGCAGAAAAGAGCTCTCAGAAGACCTACGATCAAGAATTGTTGACTTGCATGAAGCTGGAAAGGGTTACAAAAGTATCTCCAAAAGCCTTGATGTTCATGTGTCCACGGTAAGACAGACTGTCTACAAATGGAGAAAGTTCAGCACTGTTGCTACTCTCCCTAGGCATGGTCGTCCTGTAAAGATGACTGCAAGAGCACAGCGCAGAATGCTTAATGAGGTAAAGAAGAATCCTAGAGTGTCAGCTAAAGACTTACAGAAATCTCTGGAACATGCTAACATTTTTGTTGACACCTCTACAATCAGGAAAACATTAAACAAGAATGGAGTACATGAGAGGACACCACGGAGAAAGCCATTGCTGTCCAAAAAGAAAATTGCAGCACATTTGAAGTTTGCAAAAGAGCACCTGGGTGTTCCACAGCACTACTGGCAAAATATTCTGTGGACAGATGAAACCAAAAGTGAGATGTTTGGAAAAAACACACAACTCTATGCGTGGAGAAAAAAAAGGCACAGCACACCAACATCAAAACCTCATCCCCACTGTAAAACATGGCGGAGGGAGCATCATGGTTTGGGGCTGCTTTGCTGCCTCAGGGCCTGGACGGATTGTTGTCATTGATGGAATAATGAATTCCAGAGTTTATCAAGACATTTTGCAGGAAAACGTAAGACCATCTGTCCACCAACTGAAGCTCTGCAGAGGATGGTTGATGCAACAGGACAATGACCCAAAGCATACAAGTAATTCAACAAAAGAATGGCTTCAACAAAACAAAATACGCCTTCTGGAGTGGCCCAGTCAGAGTCCTGACCTCAACCCGATCGAAATGCTGTGGCATGACCTTAAGAGAGCAATTCAATCCAGACATCCCAAGAATATTGCTAAACTGAAAAAGTTTTTTGAAGAGGAGTGGTCCAAAATTACTCCATATCGTTGTGCAGGTCTGATCTGCAACTACAGGAAACGTTTGGTTGAGGTTATTGCTGCCAAAGGAGGGTCAACCAGTTATTAAGTCCAAAGGCTCACATACTTTTTCCACCCTGCACTGTGAATGTTTACATGTTCTGTTCAATAAAAACATGAAAACATATAATGTTTGTGTTGTATTATTTTGAGCAGACTGTGTTTTTCAAATTGTTGTGACTTAGATGAAGATCAGAGCACATTTTATGACCAATTCATGCAAAACTCCACGTAATCCCAAAGGGTTCACATACTTTTTCTTGCCACTGTATTTAAAGGCTCCACACAGCCTTCAGCACGTGTTTTTTGAGAGGAGATTGTTGTCTTAGTGTGTGTTCTCACTGCCAGTCTGCCACCAGCTATTGGGGGGGGGGGGTCTCACTTCTACAAAATATCTGTGAATTGTTGTAATCTGTGTGTTCTCACTGCCACCAACTATTTTGGGGATCAGTCATTTATACAAAAAATATCAGTGAATTGTTGTAATCTTGTTGATCTCACTGCCACCAGCAATTGTGGGTGTCTCATTTCTACAAAATATATGGGAATTGTTGTAATCTGTGTGTTCTCACTGCCACCCATCAGGGGGTCCCACATACTTCTAGCAGATTTCTGCGAATTGTAATCTGTGTCTTGTCACTGTTGCCAGCTATCAGGGGGTCCTATCAGGGGGTCTCACTGATTTATAGGTGGTTTCTGGGAATTTTAATCTGTGTCTTCTCACTGGCTGCCAGCTATCAGGGTGTCTCACTGAGTTATACCAGAGTTCTGGAAATCTTTAATCTTTATACCAGAGTTGAATCAGAGTTCTGCAGCATATCTCCAATTTTTATAACAGAGTTGAATCAGAGTTCTGTATATCTTTAATCTATATATCACTCACCATGTCAGAAAGACCAAAAAGGACAGGCAGATGCTCCCAGGCACAGATAAGAGGGCAAGCAGCCTCTGTGTCAGGAGGCTGTGCCTCTGGTCGTCGTGGACGTGGTGCATCCTCTGCAGGGGCATGCTTGTCCTTTCTAACTGGTGCTGGCCGTCTTAAGCAGCAGCAACATACAGAGGATTTGGTGGATTGGCTAACCAGGCCATCCTCATCCTCCGAGTCCTTTGCCAGCCAGGGTTGTAGTGCTTTACAGTCCACCTCAGCTGCCAAAGCATTTAATGCAGCCTCCATGTCAACAGCTACTCCTGCCGTAGCCTCACTATCACACACGGAGGAGTCAGCTGAATTGTTTGACTACAATGACAGTGACATGCTGCTTGAGGATGCGCAGCAACTACAGTGCTCTGATTCAATCTCTGAGGTTGAGGAATGGAGTATAATCAACCTAGAGGAAGGGGGTGCCAGTGATGACACACAAATAACTGGCACTCATGTTGCCCCAGCATCTGCAGCATACTGCCAAGTTGGCTCCAGTGACGAGGAGATAGGGGGTGATGACAATGATGATGAGGTCACTGACTCCACCTGGGTGCCTGATCGAACAGAGGAGTCAAGTGAGGAGGAGGAGGCACAACAAACACGAGGAACAACGTCCTCTATGACCAACCGTAGCACTAGCCAGTCCAAGGCATCAGATGTCAGAGCTGCTCAGGTGCAGAGCGCTGTTGTCTCAAAGCACACATCCAGGAACTCTGCTGACTGGGAGTTCTTTAAGAAATGTGCAGCAGACTGCACCGTTCCTATTTGTAATCTATGTCAGATGAGGATCAAGCATGGGAAAGACACCGGATGCTTGGGTACCATGTGCTTGAGGCAACATATGACCACCTGCCACACATCCCGTTGGCGCAACACTTTGCGTAGGTCCTCCTCCTCACCTGTCTCTACCCCCACTATATGTCCTGCCATGTCATTGACTCAAACCTCCACTGACAGGGATGATGCTACAGTAATGGATGTACCATGTCCTTCCTCACAATATGACAGCATCCCATCAACTGAAGAATAACGCAATCAGATTACGTTGCCCCAGCTGCTGCAGCGTAAAAATTTTTAGTCCCAACCATCCCCAAGCACAGCGTCTAAATGCCAGATTAGCAAAATTACTCGCATTGCAGCTGCTGCCTTTCCAGCTGGTGGACTCTGCTTCCTTCCGTGAATTTGCTGAATGTGCTGTACCACAGTGGCAGGTTCCAAAATGCCATTTCTTTTCACAGAAGGCCATTCCAGCACTATACCAGCACGTGGAAGACAATTGTGATGAAATCCGCTACTCAGCAGGAGTAGATTCGCCATTAACTCCGTCCTTGCCTTGGAGCACTGGGAGGTAGCATGCCAGCCGAGGTGCCTGACCTGGATGCAGTGAAGGCGGCTGCTCAGAATCAGCCAATCTGCTGAATGGAGCCTGTAATGCCGCTGTTAAGAGGGCATCAATCCGCTGCTTTTCTCTGCCTAGACCCAAGAATACCGAGGCTCTGTGAGAATAGCCCTGTATTCCTCCCCAATCACTTAGTCGAGACAAAAGTGTAGGTTGAAGGTAAATCAGAGTGTATTTAGAATGGTAACAGACTGTGCTTATATACATTGACAAGATCTTGTTAACCCGGCTGGCCATTGTTCCCAGCTGGCCGAATCCCTTTGTATATCCAACATGGGCTCTTCTTAGCATTGCGGGTCTGTAGGGGTTAATTCCGCTGGAGCAGCAACACTTTCTGGGTTCTGCTGGCTAGCTCTGGTCCCCTTGTTACTCTTGCCAAAAGAGCGCCCTGATACAGGAACGGGGACCGAGCAGCAGTGATTACAAACAGCCCAGCAGCGGGTGAGGTGTATTCGCCTTAGAGCTCCATAGCTGTAGCCGCTGTGGTTTGAGACCGTCGGATGGAGGGGTTCGCGATGGTGCTTCCTCTTCAAACTCACCCACACCATGCAACCCTCCCTGGGGACCCAATGTCCAAAAAGCACCCTGGTGGGGGCAAAGGGGGCTCCAGGGCAGGCGGTTGAACAGGAGTAGGGTTTTGGCAGCTTGCCAGTGGTATTCGCGATTAGACATGTGCATTAGTTTTAGTACTAAAACTATTTAGTCAGAATTTTGGGATAATTTAGTTTTCGTATGACTCAAGAGATACAAAACTGCTCAGTACAAAAAATGAAAGAAACTAAAATAAAATGCACTACATTTTAGTTTCAGTCCTTTTTGTGATATTACATTGATGAGTGAAGGAGACCAACAATGAAGAGTGCAACATCGCAAAGCTACAGAAAAGGTTTGTATGCGTAATCCTTCCCGACCCCTACCCGAAAATCTGACAGTGATAGAGCTCCAGAATACTCACTCGCAGCACAGCCAGCCAGCACAGGAGAAGAAACCTTTACTTAACCCTTGCATGTCTATGAGGCAGACAAGATGATAAAAGCAGCTGGAGAAGGAAAACATTTAAATAAATCACACTGAAAGCTAATGACAGAGGAGGGCTGGATAGTAAAAACCCCTTTATAGCAAGCAGCGCTGGGAGAAGAGAGGGACTTCATAAAACGTGTGTTATCTCCCCTCCCGCTCTGCATAATAGGGGCTATGGTCTGATACATTTTATATTATCCAGGAGCACTATCCCCTTTTCCTCATCTATAATACACGTTTTATATAAATTCCCTCTTCTCTCCCAGTGCTGCTTGTTATAAAGGGTTTTTATGTCTGATACATTTAGTATCCAGCTCTCACAGTTACTCTGTCACTATGAGCCTTCAGTGTGATTTATTTGAATGTTTTCCCTGGATTTAAAGTGCTTTATTTTATTATAAAAATAAATTTGCACCAGTCATCTCTTCTCTGAGCTTTCAGACTGATTTACGTTAATATTTTCCCTCTCCCCTGCTTTTATATTCCAGTGTCTCCCCCACAGAGATACAAAGTTTAAGTAAAACTTCCCTCTCTTGTGCTGGATAAGCATTGCATTCCGAAGTTCTGCACCTCCACATGCCAATGCAGTAGGATGTTCTATACAGAGAGGGGCATTTTTAATTCAGGAGGATGTTCTATACAGTTAACAGAGAGGAGTATTAATTAATTCAGGAGGATGTTATCTACATTATACAGAGAGCGGTATTAATTAATGCAGAAGGATGTTCTATACATTATACAGAGAGGAGCCTTTTTTTTTTAGCCCTTTAAATCCAGTGGCTGTGAGCGCTGATATCGGCAGCTTGTTATATTATCTCTCAGTACAATGTATCAGGCTCAACTGTTACAGTAACTGACTGCTGCTTATCACAGTGCTCCGAGTTTCAGTAAAACAAGGAAATAATATTGTTCCAACCTCTTATATATAAAAATATTATTTACTAGTTTTACGGAAACTCTGAGCGCTGTGATGAGCAGCAGTCAGTTACTGTAACAGCTTTGCCTGACACATTGTGCTGAGAGTGAGAAATACTGTAACAAGCAGCAATCTCAGCAGTCTGATGAGCCGCTACAATAGTAATTCTATCCACTGGTTTTCGGATGAATGAAATTCGTTTTCATACTAAAGAACTGAAAACGAATTTCTTTAGCAACTACAGTCAGGTCCAGAAATATTGGGACATCATCACAATTCTAACATCTTTGGCTCTATACACCACCACAATGGAGTTGCACTGAAACAAACACAATGTGCTTTAACTGCAGACTGTCAGCTTTAATTTGAGGGTATGTACATCCAACTCAGGTAAACAATGTAGGACTTACAGCAGTTTGCAGATGTGCCTCCCACTTGTTAAGGGACCAAAAGTAATGGGACAATTGGCTTCTCAGCTGTTCCATGGCCAGGTGTGTGATATTCCCTCATTACCCCAATTACAATGTGCAGATAAAAGGCCCAGAGTTCATTTCAAGTGTGCTATTTGCATTTGGAATCTGTTGCTGTCAACTCTCAAGATGAGATCAAAAGAGCTGTCACTGTCAGTGAAGCAAGCCATCATTAGGCTGAAAGAACAAAACAAACCCATCAGAGAGATAGCAAGAACATTAGGCGTGGCCAAAACAACTGTTTGGAACATTCTCAAAAAGAAGGAACGCACCGGTGAGCTCAGCAACACCAGAGAGTTATTAATCAGCACAGGAGATATACAGACAAATTGCAGCGGGCTGTTTCAGTGACTGATATATTGTAGCAAGCGTGTACTCCGTGGTTACTAGCAGGATCGGTGCAGGTGAAAAACATGATTAATTAGAAGTCTAGCAACAGTTTTACACTAAATCTAACAAGGGAATTAGTTCCTATAAAAAAATGGGTAAATGAAATATAACAAAATAAGAATGAAATTAAACTAAATAAATCCTGTGGCGGCCGATCCGTCACAACAATGTTATGGAGTCATTGGGAAAGGCAGTCAGCAGCAAGGTGCATGTGACTTTAGATACGTGGTCCAGCAAGCATGGACAGGGCCATTACATTTCCTTCACGGCACACTGGGTAACTCTGATTGCAGCTGGAAGGGATCCAAGACGGGGCTCTGTGCTGGAGCTTGTTCATCCACCACGCCTCCAGAAAGCTGATTGTATGAGGTCTGTCTGCTCCACCACCACCTCTCCCTCTTCCTCCTCCTTCTCTGTCTCTGGCGAAGTGGCAGTTAAACCGACGCGTGGCAGGGGCTACGCAATGGCTCAAGCAAAAAGATGCCATACTGTGCTTGAGCTGGTTTGTTTAGGGGACAGGAGCCACACCGGGCCAGAAATTCTGTCAGCTCTGCAGGGGCAGGTTCAGAGATGGTTAACACCATGCCAGCTTGAGCTGGGAATGGTCGTCTGTGATAATGGCAGCAACCTTCTCTCTGCCCTACGCCAGGGTAAGTTGACTCATGTACCATGCCTAGCACACGTCCTAAATCTGGTGCTACAGCGTTTCCTAACCAGGTACCCAGGGCTGGCAAAGCTTCTCAGCCAGGCCAGAAAAGTCTGCAGCCAATTCAGACGGTCATTCCCAGCAAGTGTTCGCCTGCCAGAAATTCAAAGAGAATTCCACCTTCCCACAAACCGTCTGATCTGTGACATGCCCACCAGGTGGAACTCGACATTAGCTAATGCCACCTCCAACCTATGCTGCATGGGCTCCCTTATCCTGCAAAGCCTGCTAAAGGACCCCAGGATTCGTGCTATCAAGGAGAGGGATCATTACTGGTTGGCTAGCCTTCTTGATCCACGATACAAGGGTAAAGTTGCAGAGCTCATCCTGCCCGCACAGAGGGAGCACATGATGTTTACAGCCGGACGCTCTAAAGCGACACTTGTGTAACACCTTTCCAGGCACTGGTAGGTTACCAAGTGATGACACAGGTGCTTCTGAGGCTGCGGATGATCAGATTAAGAGTGGTTTAGGCCGGGGGCCGCTTGACTGATGCCTTTTTAAATTTTTTTAGTCCAGGACGCCAAGGGACGTCAAATGTAGGCGCCTATTGCCAGCGTCTTCACCGTATGTGCAGGACTACCTAGGGGCAAGGGCAGACCTGGATAACTTTCCAGCAGATGATCCACTGGCTTACTGGGTGTTGAGATTGGATCACTGGCCAGAATTTAGCCAATATGCTATGCAGCTACTAGGTTGCCCTTCATCCAGCGTGCTTTCTGAAAAGACGTTCAGTGCCCCTGGAGGTTTTGTCACAGACAAAAGAGTACGTCTGTCTACCGACTCTGTAGACCGGCTGACATTTATAAAAATGAATCAGTCCTGGATCAACAGCTATCATCCCCTGATGCTGACGTAACGGAATAGATCGGGGATCTCTTCTGCATTCCCAAAACCTCCACCACTGCACTCTTCCACAATACCACAAAAGGGTTACGGTGTGAAGGCACTTGCTGCCACCAAAGGCACAATATTTGGCTGCACTGATGACTATTTTACCAGATTCATATCATTTTAATATTGGACCGCATGGTCCAACCCTGCACTCTTCCTGTCACGATTCGCGCCGCAGACGCAGTAAAAAAGGCAAATGAAGTGCAATTCCAGTCCTGATTTTGCCATTGCCTGGACTGGTGTCCAAGTACTCAGGGATCTGGTCCTGATTTTCCTTCACTTCTCCAGCCTCAGGTGTGGGCTGGGCCTGCATTGCCAATTTAATCCAGCCTCACCTCTGAATCAGAGCTTCTGCATCGTCTATTCTAACCATAGAATGACTCATTGCAAGCCTGACCTGTGTGCTATGCACTGACCTGCCTGATGCTCATCTGGCATTCTGAGAACCCCTTCATCTGGCATTCTGAGAAACCCCTTCATCTGGCTTTCTGAGAACCCCTTCGTCTGGCTTTCTGAGAACCCCTTCGTCTGGCTTTCTGAGAACCCCTCCGTCTGGTATCCTGAGTACCCCTCCGTCTGGTATCCTGAGTACCCCTCCATCTGGTATCCTGAGTACCCCTCCATCTGGTATCCTGAGTACCCCTCCATCTGGTATCCTGAGTACCCCTCCATCTGGTATCCTGAGTACCCCTCCATCTGGTATCCTGAGTACCCCTCCATCTGGTATCCTGAGTACCCCTCCATCTGGTATCCTGAGGACTCCCTTAGCTCTGCTACCCTCCTTCCTGGACATTTCTTGCATTCCCCATTTTCTGGATCCCTTTGCAACTCCCATCATCCTATCTATTGATCAACCCGTGTATGACATTGGATTCTGGACTCTGACTACTTCTATGCCAGCGACCTAAGCCTGATTTAACCACTCTCCAGTCATAACCCTTCTGATACCGCGCCTGATCTTATGTTGTCTTTTTGCCTTCTGTATCTTTTGATCCTCTACCCTCTGTACCAGTAAGTGTGTTCTTTTGTATCTGTTTTCCACTTTTTCAGTCAGCCCTGATTTGTATTTCCTTCTTTATTTTGTGTTCAGTTCCTGTCCACTTATGTTTATTCTTTATTCAGAGTCCAGTATCTGTTCTGTTAGCCCTATTGTGCTATTCAGTGTCCAGTCCTGACTACCCCTTCTGCTAAGTATATCCTGTCCCCTGTATACATTATCCTGCCCATCCAGCTCCTATCTATTGTTATTAGTTATTCAGATTCCCCTCCTTGGTTTACTTCTGTTTATTTAATAAACCTATGTTCTGGATTACAACCTTCCCTTTCTGCCTCTTCATCTGAGTAACCGCATATTGGGCTCGAATCCTTAACCCCTGCAGTGAGCCGTGACACTTCCACAATACCACAGAGGGGTTACGGTGTGTCGGCACTGTTGCCGACACTAAAGGCCCAATTTTAAAGCACCTATTGTTACTTTCATCCAAAGCCTGCATAAGTTTCACCATAATTTAGCCCAAAAAATCACTAAACTTATTCTGCGTGTCCTAAAATGTCTCCTCTATTCATACAGGCTGCTGCCCCAAGCAGTTGTTTATGAATAGATTAAAGGAAAACCGTTTACCGTCATTTGAAATGTCATTTTTTTTTTTTTTTTTTTTTTTAAATGTTTCTATACATCCTACAAATCCGCCACTTCACGGGCACGTTATGGGGACCTCCTAGGCACGATATTTGGAGGAATTTTTTATTTTTATATTTAACCCTTATTTCATGGAAAACTCACTGTTTCTTTAAAAAAAAAATTTCTTTAACTTTTTGTCCTTGTTTCCTGTCCCCCAGGGCACTACCCAGACCCCCATACACCTTTAATGGCAAATCTCTTGCATATATGCCCTCTTGCAGGGCACTCTAAAAATCGAACTTTTGAGTCCCATTAACTTGCATTGAGTTTGGTTCGTGTTCGCGTTCGAACTCGAACTTTTGAAATTGTTCTAATGCGAACCGAACACGGGGGTGTTCGGCTCATCCCTACTCAGGACCCACTACAGGCCAGATTTTAAGAATCACCTTGGGGAAATGCAGATCTGCAATCACTGAGCAGCAAATCATATCACCTGTGCTGTGCTTAAGATATCCTGCAAACCTGGCCCGTTAGTGGCTCCAGAGGATACGAGTTGAGAAACACTGATTCTAGACCAAATAGTCAATTTGTAAAGTGAGATAAATGGGAGAATATTTCTGGTTTGACTATTTTGACCTAGAATTTTCATTTCTCCAGTCATTCTTAAGGTTTTCACCTCTTTCTGAATAGCCCTGTATCAGGGTTATTTAGAGAGAGGTGAAAAGCAGAAGAATGACTGGAGAATGGAAAATTCGAGGTCAAAATAGTCAAACCAGAAAAATTCTCCCATTTATCTCACTTTCCAAATTGGCTGTTCATTCTCCTGCCAATTCTCAAGGTTTTCACCTCTCTCTGAATAACCATGATCGTATTATTGAATCATTGTGCTGGCTCACTATAGCTTACACTCTCTTCAGTATTTCAGGCTCATAAAAGGTTAACCCAACGTTTGCCCCTGGCAAAACACACACACACACACAGATTGGAGATATAAATATAGATACACACAACATGTGAAAGAAAGGGTGTGAGTAAAGAGACTGGCACTGTAAGAACACATACACACACACACTCTCTATATGTTGCCCCTATAACAAAGTATTATTAAGAGGAGCCTGGCCACATCCATTAGGTTTCTTTAAAGCACCTATACATTTTGCGTCATTCTTATTATACTGAAGGGAAAGCAAGCCACTGACCCAACTGGAAAACTGACCCAACCTGACTTCTGCACATTGCAGGGCAGCACTTTCAGGCACTGACCAGGGAGCAAAATGGAGATCTGACACCCCAGCCCCAAGCCAGTGACCCATGAAGCACACGCTGTGATCTGACAGCCCTGGTAGAAAATGAGTTGTGATGTTTGTCTGAGATAGATTTGAAATATTTTATGGTTTTAAATAATGCAGCCCAGAGCACAACATGGAAGCTGCAACTGTCCCTCTGGTTTATGAATGGCAAATGCACAATTTGTATTTAACAATGACATAAATAGGCAAATTACAAGATTTCCAGTATTTTAGTTGATGATATGACTTGTACACATTATATCACATATTTGTTTTAGCATATCCTCTTTGTACCACCCACTTCCTGTCCTCACGCAAAGGGTGCTGGGAGATGGAGTCTGCTCTGTCCAGCACAGTCCACAATGTCTCCACTCTGTCTCCCTCTAGTGGCAGAAATAATTCAATGCACCAGAATACAGTCTTTAAAGCCGCGCTACACTTGTAATATATCACCATAGCGATAAATGGATTGTTCTTGTCCCTATGTGCTTTCACATCTGTCTTTATCTATATATAATACTCTTCAAATGTGTTTTAAAATGCATGGTTTTCCCTTTTATGAATAACATAATAATGACGTGGGGCTGGTATAATAATGCTATGGGGCTGGTATGAAATTATTTCCAGGGCTGGTTTTTATCCCCAGTCCGGCCCTGACAATACATCATACAGATTGGCAGCTAAGCACTATCTGAACATCAGGAAATCAGCACAGAGGAAAGCTCTCTCCCCCCGTGAGGTCATTTACCTTGCAGCTGGGCAAAGAGGGCTTCCTGCTGCTGCTTGAATTTCAAAGCTTGCCTTGCACCTCTGACTCTGGCTTTCTGGACCATGTAAGAGGAAAGCTCCACTTGCCAGCACCATCATTGCTATGAGACCGGAGATAGTCTGGAGCAGACCCTTCTGCCTCCCGCTGCAGATGCAGAACCCTGTGCCCATGCAAAGTCAAACCTATGCCCTCCTTCTCAGTGTCAGCTCTTATTCCAGCATGGGCACCTGGCAGAGGGGGAGGCTGCTGCACCCCCTCAGATCCCTTATAGGGGGCAGATGTGCTGTGCATTCTTCCCGCCCCAGTTAGCAGACAATAACCAGCCTGGGGTATAAATGGGCATCCCCAGCTGATGCAGATCTGAGTGGCAGAGCAGGGCACCTCTGTGCCAGGCTCCTGGACTGCAGCTCCCCATGCAGCCAGTCAGGGGTTGTCCATCATGCAATCTTTTCACAGCCTGCATTGGAGGGCTGCCTGGCCTATCATTGACAGGAAGGGGTATGTCTAAATGCTAGATGTGCTCCTTCCTGTCAATGAGAGGCAGTCCTCTAATGCAGGCATTTTTTGGGAATGGCTTGGACCAATGGTGCTTTCCCATTGGTCCAAGCTTTTCCAATGCTCTATCAGTGCCTGACAGTCTCTGTGGCACTAATGAGCAGTGACCAGGAAATAGGCAGCACTTGTTTCTGACATGTGCTGCACACATCTTGAGCAGTTTACGCAATTAGTGCAGCGGGGAAACGTCCTGCTATGCAAATTGCGTAGGCTGGGAAAACTAATGCCTGCAGAGGCAGAGGACGAAGCTGACAGTGGGGGAGCAGGTGAGTTTGTTTTTAGTTTATTAACTTATCACTTAATGGCAGGTGCGGCCCTGCCTCCACTGACTGCACGTCCCTGATGTAGAATGTATGAAACTGGAAATACAAGTATTCAAATTTTTCATTTATGTCATAAACATCATTTTATCTTGGAATTGTTTTTCTATTTGCTTTTCTATGTACACTTTATGTGATCATGTTTGGTATCATTGCAAAGGCCAGACTCTGGTCATTCCAATGATACCTCAAGTGAACTGGTAGGGGTGAAGAAAAAGAAATTCAGAGGTTTAAACTTTCTAAGTGATAAATTAGAATTTTAAGCAAATATAAACAAATTAGGAAAAAAGGTGTCATCTGCGCTCGTTTCTATGTGTTCCATGTACAACAAAACTGAGGTTTTTGTTTGTTTCAATGGCCATTGCAACGTAAGCTCACTCGCCACTTCACGGCACCTCTTTACAGAGTGAGTACCTAACAATTGTAACCAAAAGGCCGCTCTACTGAGCAGCTCCAAGCCCCTCCTGCTGCTTTTCAGCCAAGGAGAGGCAGAGATGGTGGGTTTTATTTATACACGCACCAAACACTTCCCATTTGGGATTAAAAACAAAAACATGGAAAGAGGAACAGCTGCAGAACGACGGACTGGTGTTATAAGCATGATATACATAAATACAGAAAAAATGGCGTCGCGCCCATACTCACCGGAGCGGCAGCAACTGCCAGGAGTAACAGCCCAGTTAATGTATAAAGCATAACAAGGAAAACATGGGAAGTGTTTGGTGCGTGTATAAATAAAACACACCATCTCTGCCTCTCCTTGGCTGAAAAGCAGCAGGAGGGGCTCAGAGCTGCTCAGTAGAGCGGCCTTTTGGTTACAATTGTTAGGTACTCACTCTGTAAAGAGGTGCCGTGAAGTGGCGAGTGAGCTTACGTTGCAATGGCCATTGAAACAAACAAAAACCTCAGTTTTGTTGTACATGGAACACATAGAAATGAGCGCAGATGACACCTTTTTTCCTTGTTATGTTTTATACATTAACTGGGCTGTTACTCCTGGCAGTTGCTGCGGTGAGTATGGGCGCGACGCCATTTTTTCTGTAAATATAAAAAAATTCCCTATTATATAATTACCATTTATGAAATTTCAATAAACCTTTTTCAAGTTTCTTCTCATATATCAAAATTGAAAACAGACGCTGCGCTACACCATGGCGAGAGACACCAAAATCAGCCACAAAGCAATGTAGCGTCAGTCATGTCTAAATATAATTTCCTAGACAGACTATTTTATTAGATTTCAAAGAACTTATAGCCAATCAGCATACAGATACATTTCTACGTCAGAGTTTAACCAACAGTGAGACAAAAATTACTACATATGATTCAGAGATGGCTTTTCTTTAGCTTACACTGTTCACACACCCTTTCCTGCACAGACAGGAAATCAGCTAAATTCCACAGGCTAACATCCTGTGCAAGAAAAAGACTTGCAGGGTTTGACACTGGAAATGTGAGGGGGGAATTTCACACTAATGCAAGAATTAAAAACTACCTATCATATTAAAATACCTTTCACAAAGGTCCCTATCACCTACAATGACTTTTGCAACTCGGGGGGGGGGATCAAATGCCACCATGCCCCTTCTCTGGATCCGCCAGTGCTGCTGAATAGGTTATTACAGTAAGAAATACATTGGGAATATTCCCAGATATTTCTTACTGTGTAATTAAAAATTACAAAGTTGAACAAATAAACCTTTTTAAAAACTTTAATTTGATATTTAAATGAAAATGTAAGTTTAAGTTCCCTTTACCATATAAAATAAACATAAAGGCTCCTATGCTGGCCAAGCTATAATAGAGAGCAGAGCTACCCCTAGCATTTATGGGGCCCTAGGTGAGAAATATTTTGTTGGGCCCCTAGACAAACTTTCCACAACATATCTCCCTATACTACACTTTTTTAAAAACAGACACACACACTGACCCCACATTGATCTTCACAAATAGATACCCACCCCCCCAGACAGACACCTCTGAACCCTATTGTCCACCTCCATGTTATTGCTCACATGGAGGTGGGGAGTCAGAGTCAGGCAGTACAGGAGGCAAGTGGAATTCCATGCTGGGCATTGGCTCTGTGCATTTACATGCAGACGTCCCCGAAGCGCAGGCAGAGCTGGTGCAAGCATTTATGTCTACTCAGGCAGAGGTGTGTTTTGGTGCACCTCCCTATTCATGCCATGCCTATCAGCATAGAGATGTATAATAATAATAATCTCTATCGGGAGTATTTGTCTTCTCACCGAGAATAAAGGACACTGAATATTGTTGTTGCAAGGACAACCTCTAGCTGTGGTCTGAGTCACTGATTGATTGGCACTGTGGCACAGGAGTATCTATGCTGTGCCTGGTGGTGCCCCTGCTGTGCCACAGTGCCAATACCCACAATATACAGTATTACCAGTACCACAGCTTCCCCACTTTACCATTCTGTCATGTTTTTGATGTGGTGGACCTGTGGCTGCCTTTCTCATTCGGGCCGTCAGTGTCCAGTCCACTGTCCGGCACTCTTCAGGATGTCAGGGTGCAGTTGGCGCCTGCTACAATTACTGCTAGGGAGTCAGGATGCAGGGCGGTGGAGGTCACGCTCTGCTGATATCATTGGCAGGGCCGCCCAGCTCATTGACATCTTGGTGGAGATAGTCTGTAGATACTGGACCCACTGGGAGGCTATTCTTTGTAACAGTTATATAGAAAGGGTAGTAGGTACATGGAATAGACTCCCAGTGGGAGCAGTAACAGTGATATAGAGAGGGTAGTAGATACATGAAATAGCCTCTCAGTGGCAGCAGTAACAGTGTTATGGAAAGTGTAGTAGATAAAAGGAATAGCCACCCACAGGAGGCACAAATAGTGATATAGAAAGGGTAGTGGATACATGGAATAACCTCCCAGTGGGGGCAGTAACAGTGATATAGAAAGGATAGTAAATACACTGAAAAGCCTCCCAGTGGGGCAGTAACAGTGAAATAGAAAGGGTAGTAGATACATGGAATAGCCTCCCAGTGGGGCAGTAACAGTGATATAGAAAGGGTAGTAGATACTAGGGATGAGCCAAACAGCCCCGTGTTCAGTTCGCATTCGAACTCGAACAATTTCAAAAGTTCGAGTTCAAACGCGAACTCGAACCGAACTCAATGCAAGTCAATGGGACTCAAAAGTTAGATTTTTAGAGTGCCCTCCAAGAGGGCATATAGTCATGGCCGAAATTGTTGGCACCCCAGACATTTTTCCAGAAAATCAAGTATTTCTCACAGAAAAGTAATGCAGTAACACATGTTTTGCTATACACATGTTTATTCCCTTTGTGTGTATTGGAACAAAACAAAGAAGGGAGGAAAAAAAGCAAATTGGACATAATGTCACACAAAACTCCAAAAATGGTCTGGACAAAATTATTGGCACCCTTTCAAAATTGTGGATAAATAAGATTTTTTCAAGCATGTGATGCTCCTGTAAACTCACCTGGGGCAAGTAACAGGTGTGGGCAATATAAAAATCACACCTGAAAGCAGATAAAAAGGAGAGAAGTTCACTTAGTCTTTGCATTGTGTGTCTGTGTGTGCCACACTAAGCATGGACAACAGAAAGAGGTGAAGAGAACTGTCTGAGGACTTGAGAACCAAAATTGTGGGAAAATATCAACAATCTCAAGGTTACAAGTCCATCTCCAGAGATCTAGATTTTCCTTTGTCCACAGCGCGCAACATTATCAAGAAGTTTGCAACCCATGGCACTGTAGCTAATCTCTCTGTGGGTGGACAGAAGAGAAAAATTGATGAAAGGTTGCAACGCAGGATAGTCCGGATGGTGGATAAGCGCCCCAAACAAGTTCCAAAGAAATTCAAGCTGTCCTGCAGGCTCAGGGAGCATCTGTGTCAGCGCGAACTATCCGTCGACATGTAAATGAAATGAAACGCTGTGGCAGGAGACCCAGGAGGACCCCACTGCTGACACAGAGACCTAAAAAAGCAAGACGACAGTTTGCCAAAATGTACTTGAGTAAGCCAAAATCCTTCTGGGAAAACGTCTTGTGGACAGATGAGACCGAGATAGAGCTTTTTGGCAAAGTACATCATTCTACTGTTTACCGAAAATGGAATGAGGCCTACAAAGAAAAGAGCACAGTACCTACAGTGAAATATGGTGGAGGTTCAATGATGTTATGGGGTTGTTTTGCTGCCTCTGACACTGAGTGCCTTGAATGTGTGCAAGGCATTATGAAATCTGAGGATTACCAAAGGATTTTGGGTCGCACTGTAGAGCCCAGTGTCAGAAAGCTGGGTTTGCATCCAAGATCTTGGGTCTTCCAGCAGGACAATGACCACAAACATACGTCAAAAAGCACCCAGAAATGGATGACCACAAAGCGCTGGAGAGTTCTGAAGTGGCCAGCAATGAGTCTAGATCTAAATCCCATTGAACACCTGTGGAGAGATCTTAAAATTGCTGTTAGGAAAAGGCGCCCTTCCAATAAGAGAGACCTGGAGCAGTTTGCAAAGAAAGAGTGGTCCAAAATTCCAGGTGAGAGGTGTAAGAAGCTTATTGATGGTTATAGGAAGCGACTGATTTCAGTTATTTTTTCCAAAGGGTGTGCAACCAAATATTAAGTTAAGGGTGCCAATAATTTTGTCCAGCCCATTTTTGGAGTTTTGTGTGACATTATGTCCAATTTGCTTTTTTTCCTCCCTTTTTTTGTTTTGTTCCAATACACACAAAGGGAATAAACATGTGTATAGCAAAACATGTCTTACTGCAATACTTTTCTGTGAGAAATACTTGATTTTCTGGAAAAATGTCTGGGTGCCAACAATTTCGGCCATGACTGTATATGCAAGATATTTGCCATAAAAGGTGTATGGGGGTCCAGGTAGTGCCCTGGGGGACAGGAAACAAGGACAAAAAGTTTAAAAAAATACGTTTTTAAAGGAACAATGAGTTTTCCATAAAATAAGGGTTAAAAATAAAAATGAAAAATTCCTTCAAATATCGTGCCTAGGAGGTCCCCATAACCTGCCCGTGAAGTGGCGGATTTGTAGGATGTATAGAAATATCGCCATCAGAGACCCACACACGACACCTAGCCACCCTTAAGGGGTTAAAATGCACAGGGACTGGCTACTATCCTGTTAGATGAGGGAATGTTTTATATGTATAAAGCAAGGTATATATGACAATGGATTGTCAGAGACTCTAGGGACTCAGCTTGTACGCTTTATGATAGACATTTTCACGTTGTGTTGTGTTACTAATGCAGAAGCAGCAAGCCCTTCCACCACGCTTGCACCAAAACTATAGATCTAACACAATAATAATTGTATGCTTACATAGGCCCTTCGAGAGAGGTACATGACATACAAATACTGGAATATTACGTTTGAATCTAAGGAGTGTGATAAAGATTTTATTAAGCCCTTGATAACAAATGACGTAATATCTACATCATTAATGATTGGCTTTACAGAGCCCTGGTCCTTAAGGGGTTAAACAGCATATCAGAGGAACATGTAGTAGAAATGAACAGAACTTCTTAGAATTCAGAAGCACAGTGTTCATACATGTGCAGGAGCCACACCCAGTCTGCAGGCAATGTATCAAATTCATGAGACCAGACTAATTAGAAGCACATGTTATTTCCAAACACTAATTAACACCTGTTGTTTACGCCGTTTGAGAGCCCTGCTGTAAGCACATGTCATTTAGAGGTGAGAATCTTTGCACCTAGACATTAGGCAGACTGTAAAGCATGCTCTCCTTGTAAGCTAGAAAATCCACATCACCCATTGCAGCACTTTAAAGATGAAACACACAGGCGGCGCAAAAAATCCTATGCAAGCCTCATGCACAGTATGCCAGGGGTCTCAAACTCACGGCCCCCCAACATGGTTTGGACTACAAGTCCCAGGATGATTTCAATGCAATACATGGCAAGGGAATCCTGGGAGTTGTAGTTCAAAAACATCAGGGGCACCAGAGTTTGAGAGCCTTGCTGCGAGCACATGTCATTTAGTGGTGAAAATCTTTGCACCTAGACATTAGGCAGACTGTAAAGCATGCTTTCCTTGTAAGCTGGAAAATCCACATCACCCATTGCAGCATTTTAAAGATGGAACACACAGGCGGCGCAAAAAATCCTATGCAAGCCTCATGCACTCTAAGCACATGTAATTTTGAGGTGTGAAAGTTTCAGAAAAATGTACACGTGTGAAAATATTTTAAATAAAGCCAGAATAATTTTATGACAGTCACATTTGTCTGACAAACAGATAATACATTACGCTGCAGCATGTATTGACATATGTTGGTAGATGTATGTAACATGTTTATGCTATTATACATACTGCTTCTTGACGACGTACACAGTCCGTCCATTGCTAATCATCGCCCACATGCATGCCTTCTTGCCCTGGGTAATTTTTTAATTCAATATCTAATAAACCTTTGTTTATAATATTCTGCAGTAAAGAGTCTCTTTATTTCTAGATTTTTTTGTATTTTTTATACTTTTTTGAAAAAAAAATTCCAACTCGAACCAAACACGCCAAAAAATTTGAAGTTCGCGAACTTTCGAACTGCCAATGTTCGAGTCGAACTCCGAACTGATCGAACCAAACAGCTAATCCCTAGTAGATAAATGGAATAGCCTCCCAGTGGGAGCAGTAACAGTGATATAAGTGTGAGAGATCATCCCTGATCTGGTATCTGAGCACCACATTACAATGTGCTTCAGCTGTGCTTTTATGCCATCCTTCCTTCTTCTCCTGTATGATCTGTCAGTGTGCTGTAAATAATATAGAGGACCTTTATTGCAGCAGGAAGGATGGCATTAAAGCACAGCTGAAGCACATTGTAATGTGGTGCTCAGATACCTGGTCCAGCAGGAGTTAAATACAGAAGCTTCTCCTTCACAGAAGGGGAGATCTCTCACACTTTTTCTGTGTGTGTAGAGGGGGGTCACTATCTCAGCATCTCACAGAGGGAACAGCTCATGAAAGGTAGAGGGGCAGGCAGTGTGGTCACTCACCTCCTGGCCCGGTGGGATCTATACTGCAGGGCAGGAACTGGTTAATGTTGTCTCTCTGTCAGTTGCTGTAAGAGGAGCAGCACGAGGCACCACTTGGCCCAGGCTCTGCTGCCACTTCCGGAGTGCCCTCCCTCTCACCAGCCCAGAAGTGAAGCAGCTGCTCCAGCCACAATGGAGAGGATAATTTACATAATGGGTGGCACTAGTATGAAATCCCCGGCCAACAGTGACAGACGAACAGGATTTTCGGACCCCCCAATTTGGCACCAGGCCAGCACAGTAAGGTGGCCGTCAGTGCCACCTTATGCTAGCGCCGACCCTGGCATAGAGTGAGAGCCGCACGCAGGGCCGCCACCAAGGGGTGAAGAGCCATGATTTGTCCAGGAGCCACGTGCCTGCAGGGCGCCCATGGCTGCTCACTGGTGCTCTGCACAAAGCTGCATTATTGAGTTCTTTAAATCTGAATCCAGAGCTTTGAAGAACTAGCTGCCTTCGTCTTCTGCAGCCTCCAGGACCAGCAGGAGCAGCATGCTGCCTCTATGTGAAAACACATGAGAAACGTCAGGAGGTGAACTTTTTGGTGCGTGTTGCGGGCAGCCCTTCTTGGAGAGAAAGAGGGGTCATTTGGGGCCCTCAATGGGAGAATGGGGACGTTTGGGGCCCGAACTAGAATTGGAAGGGGGAGTAATTTGGGCCCTTACTGGGAGGTAGTGGGAGGTTGTTTGGAGAACACATTGGGAGGGTGGAGGGATGTTTGCTGCCCTTACAGGGAGGTGTGGGATCATTTGGGGCACTCCGTCTGGGTGTCGTAAGGGGTACTCACAGGCAGGATGAGGGGGTAATTTGAGGCACTTACTGGGAAGATGGAGATGTCATTTAGAGCACTCTCTGGGGGTGGGGGTCATTTTGACACTTACCAGGAAGATGGGGTTTCATTTGGGGCTCTCACCGAGTGGTTGGGGTCAGTTGGGGTACTCACTAGTAGGGATGAGCTGTTCGGTTCGATCAGTTCGGAGTTCAATTCGAACTTTGGCCGTTCGCAAGTTCGCGAACTACAAACTTTTTGGCGTGTTCGGTTCGAGTTCGGAAAAAAATGTTTTTGAAAAAAAAAGTATAAAAAATGCTTAAAGAATACTAAAAAATCTAGAAATAAAGAGACTCTTTACTGCAGAATATTATAAGCAACGGTTTATTAGATATTGAATTAAAAACTAATGTGTATGTGCAAAGATTCTCACCTCTAAATGACTTGTGTTCACAAACGGGCATAAACAACAGGTGTTTTTAGTCTGGTCTAATGAATTTGATACATTGTATGTATGTAGAGTATACTGAGGGTGTGGTGTCTGCGTCTGAGAAGTGTTAATTTCTCTGCTAAATCTTCCTCTAATATGCTGCATTTCACTGCTGTGTGCTCAGCTCATTTTTACCGCTTTCGCTCATCATGTTTAAACGCGATTTGAAGCCACATTTTATTAAATAACCCAGACATATTAGATATCGTTCTTTCTGGCAGACCCCGCAGATTCATAATATATCATTTTTATATGTATACGTCATGTCCTGCCTGTATATTATGACAAAAAAATGCAATAAAAATTGCATTTTTAATCATCTGCAGTGTGTAAAGTGTTTTTTTTAAACATTTTAGCACATGAGCGTTTGCGGTTATGTTTTCTATAGGGTGCGCTTGTACAAAAATTAGGAATGTAATATGGGGGCCCTGCGCTAGGGCCACTTAACCGTGCGTTAACGCTAACATAGCTGAGCGCTAATGCTAGTGTTAAGTTTGTAATAAGGCCCAATATATCTTCAGGTAGTATAAAACAGAAAAAAACCTTTTGTATGTTCTTGTTGAGTGTTGGGTATTTCGGATTATACTGCTTGAAGATATACATATAGGGCTGTGTTACAAAGTTGGTGCTAATTTACCCAGAGCTGTTGTAAACTTTACAACCCCACAGACTATGGGCCAAATTACATTTTGCCGGCGCAAAAAACAATAACGCGAGGGGTAAAACCCTTTGCGCTGAACGTCGTATTACATTGTCAGCGCAACAAACGCACGTAATCCTCTACCGCGGGTGAACCTGCGCAAACCCTGCGCGAGTGTACTTTACTGCACGCGTCCTATACTTAACAATGTGAGTGCAAACACGAATGTGTGCTGGTACGTGGATGGTATTACAATCTATGGGCAGAATTTAATGCATAGCCTTTGCACGCATTATTTTAGCAACTCCTAAAAGCTGGTGTTAATGGCAAATTCTATCAACCTGGCTGAATCCAAATACACCAGCACGAAAAAAAAAAATGCAGCAAAGTATAGTTACACATTCAACTCATACCAAACCAATAAAATGGAGAAGTTGTGTCTGCATTTATTGTTTCTGCAGAATATATGCTCAGATTGACTTTGACAGGCGCAAAAACTTAACAGGAGATAAGATTGCGGTTCTTAATTCTGATTGGCTGAATCGCATGAAAAAACAGTCCGCATACTGATTTCTGCGCGCAACGTTACTGCGCGAGCATTTGTGCGTGTCCATTTTACGCACCTTATTGCTTGACGGATGAAAAAATGCACAAGGATTGTAATACCAGCGGTGATTTACGTGCGGTAACTTTTAACGCTTGGCGCACAAATTCACCCGTTTTGTGGGCATTTTTGCATGAAGAATGTAATTTGTCCCTATAATGGCTCTGGTAAGTTTACAACAGCTCTGGTTAAGATAGCACCAACTTTGTAATACTGCCCATAATTGGGTGAATATGCTCTTGACTTTTGCTTATACTCTTACCAGGAACACTGCAGTATGCTCAACCAGTATTTACATGCATTTAATTTATTAAAGAATATATAGATTTACTTCTATTTATGATGTATTTACACACACACACACAATTCTTTCACACAAGACACACATTTACACACACAGCATGCAATCACACAAACCACACATATTAAACACTTAGGGCCCTATTGCATTCTTAATGCAAAAACGCACGCTAAACGCGTGTTTTTTTGCACGAAGTGTTAAATGCTAACGTACGAAAATCACCGCTGGAATTACATTCCTCGCGCATTTTTTCATCCGTCGGGAAATTGCGCTCGTAAAACCAACATGCAAAAATGCGCGCAAAGTACCATTGTGCGCAGAAATCAGTGAGTGCAATGTAATTTTTAACCCGAGTCCGTCATTTTGTGCAGACTGCGCACAACAGACATACGTTCTGACGGAAGACAAGGTAGTGGCCATCATTTTTGACGGATCTAGTAAAAAAAAAGTGCACATCGACGTTCTCCTTTGTGAATCCGCATTTTGGTAGGGTCAGGTTGTTACAATTTGCCATTACCACCAGCTTTTTAAAGACATTAAAATTATGCGCGCAAACGTTGTCCGTTTAAATTTTGCGCTAAGATTGTAATACCATGCGCGTACCAGCGCACAAACGCATTTGCGCTCACAATGTTAAGTATAGGATGCGCGCACTAAATTGCGCTCGCAAAGGGTTCGTGCAGGGTCACTCGCGTTAGACGTTAAAGCACATTTTGTACATGAACATCGTAATACGACGTTCAGCGCAAAGGATTTTGCCCCTCGCGTTAATGCATTTTTGCACGCGCGCAATTGTGCGTGAAGAATACATATTCCCTTAATACATATTTACCATGGAGTATCAGAGCTATGTTTATCTGTAGTTCTCCAGACTCCCAGGTTATTCTCCATGATCTTGGGCTCCACAGTTAATTTCATGCCCCTTGCATCTGCATCCCTGCCTGCACTGCCCCCTCCCTCTTGTACTTTCATTAGTTACCTTAAAATTTTCCCTCCAGTGTTGGCAACCCCTGATTCACCTGAATCCTGTCCCACACAGGAAGCAGAGAACAGGGAGAGCAGCAGGCAGTTTGGAGGAGGCCATGACATGCTAGAATCCAATATCAATGGATCCAGTATGGTTGGAACAGTGTGTGCTCTTCCTGTCTGATGCCAGTGGTGCTGCATGGTGATTTACACACTGTCATGAGCAGCCAGTCCTCAGCAGAATGCCTACTGAAACCCACTGCCAGGTGAGTGTGTCTGAATCACGCTAGCACCACCACATTACAGCTCTCCGCCTATCTAGCCCCGCAGTCGCTCCTGCTATCAGAGCAGCGAACACCCCCTGGAGCACCTGGCCCCTGACAGCTGCAATACCTGCACCCCTCTGATGGAGGCCCTGCACACCGCACATTACTGTGAGTTGACATACAATTTGTGCAATAAATATTTTTGAAAACATTAAAAAAGTGTTCATTTTTTTTTTTGTATTTTAAAGTTGGGGGATGCCATATATAGGATCCGCCCCAGGTGCCAAATGTTCTAGGTACGCCCCTGCTTATAGTTGTCCTCTTATAGTTTCACCCCCTCTTCTTCATTTCTTGCTTGTGCAGATCACATGATGTTAATATGTGGTCGGAGTGGCTCAGAAATTAGCCGCCATCTTGTATGCTGGCAGCCATCTTGGATAGAACTATGGTCCACGTAATTGTAAATAGCGAATATTAACTGACTTTAGAAGAAGTTTGCTTAGATTTCAACATTCCAGAGACTTTCTGGTGTAGCAATTAAATAGAGAATCTGGCCTGAATAAACAGAGGTGCCAAAGAACTGATTTAGCTACACCAAGGCCAGAGAAGTCACAGGCTCTCACAACAAAGGCGCCCCTTAGGCTAGCTGCACTCTTATCAGCTTTTGGGAGAAGCAGGCTCTCTGGGGGATGATAGTGACAGGATCTAACGAGTTTCTAAATCATCTAACTGTCCTAATTGTATATTTATGGAAAATTGTGGAATGTCTTTGTGTCCGAACTTGTCACATTTCTATGTTCCAGCCCTGTCCCCCTGCCCTCTGTATTTCTTATGTCTAAGGTTCCCATGTGTTTCCCTGTGCGTTGCCTTCCCTGGGATGCAGCTCAGGGGTTAAGTGTGGATGCTCGTTAAGCTTTCCTGCTGATCTGTGCCGATCACCACCCTATATTAAGCAATGGGCCCATATCCCATTGCTCTTGCATTGGTTCATTTTCAGTTCCTGTTTTCCTGCTGTATGATGTTCCTGAGAGCTCCCTGCTATTCATTCTGGTCTAGTTTATGTTTTCATGTTTTCCCTTATTTCTTTGGTCTGTCTGTTGTTTCTTTAGTCAGTTCAGTTTCTAGTTCATGTCAAGTGTTTCTCCTCTGTCTGATTATATGTTCTGACTGATTTCATGGTATTGACCCTCTGGCCTGGCTGACTGAGATTCTGGTTGTATATCCCCACATTCTGTATAAGGAAAAAGTTTTGGTTTCTGGCTTTCTCTCTGACTCCTATCTGGATTATCCTTGACTGTACCGTTTATGTTGCTCTGTTGAGGTCTGCCCTCCTGTTTGTATAACTCACCTACTACCCCTAGGTCTCTTGACTTCAATCTATTTGAGTCCTGCCCTGCTGGTTGCTGAGTATAATTACCCTTCAAGCATCTGTGTTCATCATAGGACTCTGCACGGCTACTAAGGTAACTTTTCTATTAGAGCAGATTCGGCCACTCTAAGGACCAATCTATCCGTGCAGGGCTGCTATGGTATAGCCGTGCAGAGGTTTCCAGTTTCTCCTGTGTTGTTTATATTTTTGCATATATCGTTGTTGCGTCGTATCTCTGCATATAGGGGCTTTTACTAGTACTAGGGCCTTACTCGGCGCAAGCCTGGTACTGCCACCGTGACGGACTGTGACAGAACTAGGGGAAGGCACCTTTGCCCAGGGGAGGGCAAGTTTGCCTTGGGGAGGGCACCTGGGATGTACCTTTTTTTTACTAATCGATGTATAAAGAATTGTGTCCCAAATTGGGGAGCTCACTCAAACTTTGCGATTCAGTCCAGTTTGAGTCTGACGTCAATAAAGAATGCTTTTTCCTGCCATTGACTCATGTCCGACCTGTCATTGACCACACCGTGCCGACCTTTCTCCCGACAGAACTGAGTGCATTCCGGTAACAAATACACCTTGATAGAGATTCCTCATTGTGTCGGTCACTCTGGTTTGTGTCCAAGACCTGAACTGATTAAAGAAACGTCTTGAATTACACGCTATAGAAATGTTTCCCCCGGTGACCCTCATAGTGACCCCCTATGATATATGCAATAAAGAAACCACCTCCGATGGTATATACAGCCAGCAGTACAGCGAACACCCAGATATTAACCTTCTGAATTTTGCTGTGTGTGCATTTCTAAAACCTATAACCTTCAGATTTATTTATGGAAAATAATGCCAAAGAAACAAACAAATCTAAAATTAATTATTATTTATTTTAAAAAATTCACAATGCCATGAAAAAAACCATGTCCAGACGATGCTTTCCTAATCGATTCCAGAGGAAGGCAAAACGACTCAGACATCCTTCTAGCAAGGTGTCACAAGCAAAAAAATATTTTCTGACCCCTTCTTAAGGCAGTCGACTAGACAGATCTGTCTGACCCTGGAGCCGTATTTAAAATGAAAATAATCTTTTGGACAAGAAAAAAAAAATCTTCCAGATCCTCTTCAGCCGATGTGCTGCTCCTAATTCTTCGATCCCACGGGGGACGAATACTTTACTGTCTCATGTCAGTTGTGTCACATCTGCCGGTGATACTGTCACGGAACTCCCTTGGGTCTGAGATGTTGGTCCCTGTACACAGAATCCGATCTACCCTTCCGATCCTTGAATGGTCGGCACAGCTAGCTATCTTCAGGGAACCAAACGATATAAAACCAGCAAGGGGGTGCCGCTTCTAATTCTTCAATCTACGGGCAACGAATACTTTACCGTGTCATGTCTGTTGCGAGTTGCGACACATCAGTCGGTGATACTGTCACGGATCCCCCTTGGGTCTGAGATGTTGGTCCCTGTACACAGAATCCTATCTACCCTTCCGATCCTTGAATGGTCATCACAGCTAGCTATCTTCAGGGAACAACAAAATAAAACCAGCAAGGGGGTGCCGGTCAAACTGTTACGGAATCCACTCAGCTCTGTCGAGTGAAAGGTCGGCACGGCGCGGTCAATGACTATCAGGACACGAGTCTCTTCAGGAAAGGCGTACTTTATTGTGACGTCACCACTCAACCAGGATTGAATCGCAAAGACTGAGTGATGTGAATTTATGAACATACCATTTTATACATGAATAGACAATCAGGTACATCCTAATGACCCTCCCATGGATGACACTTGCCCACCCCACGTGGGTCTGTACCTTCCCCTTACTGAATACAAAGACATTCCACAAATTGGCAGCTTTCACATACGGTTATGACAATTGGATAATTTACCATCCTGCCAGATTCTGTCCCTATCTGGCTCCATAAACTTGTTTGTTGTACATACTGATAAGAGTACAGATGGTTTTTAATGAAGGCTTTGTTCTTCCCTCCAGCTCTCTGACCTTGATGTGTCTAAATCAGTATTCTGCCACTCTGCTTGTTGTGTTACCCTGTATCTCATTTATTTAATTGCTCTGCTTGTTGGTTTTAGGAATTCCAGAAAGTCTATGCAAACTCATCTAATTGTAATTCAACCAATATTCACTATATACATTCACGTGAACCAAAGTCTTGCTCAAGATGGCTGTGGAGAACAAGATGGTGGCTGATTTCCAGCCTGATTCTATTACATTCCCCCCTTGGCTAGGGTCTCAGGTTCTCCTTCCTTGAGACCCTTAGCCACTACACTCTGTATCCTCTATTCTCAAACCCCTGGTATCTTGTGGTGGCTCTTTCATTGGGAACTGGTCAGGGGTTATTATCAATGGTACCTTCTTTGTGGGAGTTAGAGTCTTCTTGCATAAGGGCCATAGACACAACCCTATGACTACAGAGTATAGTTCCCATCACTAGGAGTACAACGATCATCATGATCATGGATCCGACCCGAGAAATAAACCCCAAAACGGATCCAAACCAAACTACCCGAATCCTTGAAAAGGATTCCAGCCTTCTGCAGCTATCTTTCTAGCCTTGTTTTGTAGTTGTGACACCTTCTCCTGGTGGTCCTGGATTACCTGGTAGTAGTCGGGAACTTCTTCAGTTGAATTTCGGATAAAAGTACAACATTCATAATGCATTGTCATTTCACATAATGCCATATCATGCACCATCTGCAGCTTTCGGATCTCACGCAGCTCTAGATTCAACAATTGGATATCTTTACTTGTGATATTCAGAATTTCATCCGTCAATACAGAATAGTTGTTCAATCTTTTCATTAACTCAATTCCCCAGCCAGTCCATGCCGAGAACCACATCCATACTTGATCTCTTTTTGAAAACAGTTCCCGTTTCTCAATTTTATCAAAAAACAGTGGATATCTAGGATGTAATGTAGTGCCAGGTGTCGTGTTATCTCTCTGTACCAGGTATCAGTTTTGCTATATAACACATACCAGTAAGAGTTGGTGGTACCCAAGTGTAGCATGCATTCCCACAACACACATGATATCCCCCTGTTAGCAAAAATGGGGACATGCAGTGTACTCCTTTATGGACTTCAATCATCATCTTTATTAACTGGTGTAGTAGGTACTTGGCATTCTGTCGAGTGGTTGTGACATTGGATATGATTAATCTCTGTCCCATGGTCAAGTTTACTGGCCTGACTATAAATCTCCTGTCCCTGACAAAGATGTGTTTACTGTCAAATTAAAACTTCTGGACTGGCATGGGTAATTTTCAATATACACATCATCATATCCCATCTGGAAACACCAATCGGGTGGGTAAATAGGACCAGTTATAGGGTACACTGGCAGTGTTCCCGCATGTTTCATTTCAGTACTATTCAAAGGCTGAATTGTAATATTCCCAAAAGTGAATGTGCTCAAGTTCATAGGGACAGCAGCAAATGGAATGTAGATTGTCTCTGGGTGCAATCTGCTGCACACCCAGCATGATGTTCGTCCAGACTTCTGCGCATAGGCATACTTGAACCTTATCAACAGATGGTCTCTTGGGGAGGACACGGGCCCCAAATCCCGTTTGTTCCTCTGCATCGTTTGATTCAAAAATCTTGGACTTGTCTCGTTACACCTGTGAGAAATGTTTAATTCCACCCTTGTCTCTTGCACTTCCCATCATCAAGAAGAGCAGTAATGTACGTGGCTATGAATAGGGTCAGCATCAGAACTGCTCCCATGGCAAAAGTCACTTGAAAAGGTCACCTAATAACTTTGTTGACCACATCCCTCGTCTACAACAACAAAAGTAAGAGGAGCTTCAGCTTGAGGTACTGAAAGAGGTATTTCCTCAAAGGTTTCCCTTGGGTTTTCCTCATTTTCCATCGTTGGCAGGTGGCCAGGCATTATTATGGCCATCAAGACACCTACTTGCTGATCTCTTAAACGGATGCAACTGCAGCTCTCGTCAACCTCAGCTTGAGTGGACTGGACTTGTCTGGAACGACTTTCCACTCTGGCTCAGGAACAGCTGCAGCTATCTTTATTCTCGTGTGATGAATCCACTGAACCACCTCGGCAACCTTCACTGCTATAGGAGTGGATAATAGAACAGAATAAGGACCTCTCCACTTTGGCCCCAGAGGGTCAGTTTTCCACTCCTTTACCCACACTGAATCACCTGGGCAATACTTATGCAAAGGGGGATACAAGAAATTAGGTAGATTATCTCCCACCCAAGTATTCAGTTTCTGCATTGACTGACCCAACAACAACAACACCTTTTTAGTTAGTTTAGTTTCACCTAATGCCCGAAGGTCCCTTTCAATCCAGAAATTAGAGGGGTAGGCCACCCGAACAGGAGTTCGTACGGACTTAGTTTCAATTGTGGGGTTGGCTTGCATCTAATATGCAACAAAACTATCGGCAGCACTTCTAACCATCCCAATGTTGTTTCTTGGCACATCTTTGCCATCAAAGTCTTTAGAGTTCTGTTCATTCTTTCAATTTTTCTGGAACTCTGGGGTCTTGTAACGGTAGCTGTATCGCTTACCCAAGAGCAGCGGAGTTGGGATCCTTGAGGGCAGAAGTATCTGCTTGAATAATACAGTCTGTAAGTTATAAACCTTTTGTAACAAGGAGACACAAGGACTAATTGAATTGCCTCTAGGCTCTGAAGGTTTCAAGACCAACAGGTTACCTAGGACACGCTAAGAAACAGCAGACGTGGAATGACAGTCCGTGAAGTATTCAAGGTGCAGGGCAGTCAATTGCAGAAACCAATCGTTTTGGTACATACAAGGACTAACTGAACTATCTCTAAGCTCTGAAGGTTTCGAGGCCAACAGATTACCTAGGACACATTCATAAACAGCAGACGTGAAATGACAGTCCGTGAAGTATTCAATGTGCAGGGCAGTCAGAGATGCAGAAATAACATGAAACAGAAATAAACAATAGTTTGTAATCGTGGTCTTAGCAAAACCATAAACCTAAGTAGTAACCTGGATAAAGGGACCCCGAAGGGTTGCAAACAATACCCCTAAACGTGAGGGGTTAGAATCCAAAACAGCTAGTGATCAAACCAGAAACCAGCAGGGGGTTAAATCACTAAAACAAGTGATACAACATAAAATGCACAATAGAGAGAGAAAAGTCAAAAGCCAAGCCGGGTCAATAACAGGAGAAGGGATCGCGTACAAAGCAAGGTCGTCAACAGTAAAGTCACATATATAATCAGGAAGTAGCGGTGTGTGAAATGAACTCCACAACAGGGCAATGAGGCCATTCCTAGAGCCCTGTTTTAAAGCCTGTGACTCCTGGTAACCATACCTGACCCCGCCCCCTCAGATGCTGATCTGCCAGCAGAAAGTGCTGGCATCCGACCAGCCAGCGGTCTCCCTTCTTGCCCAGACCCCCCAGGGGGCACAGCGGGGGCTGAGAATGTAACAGGTCTGTAGTAGCGATGAGCCGAACACCCCCGTGTTCGGTTCGCATTCGAACAATTTCAAAAGTCCGAGTTCAAACACGAACCGAACTCAGTGCAAGTCAATGGGACTCGAAAGTTCGATTTTTTTTTAGAGTGCCCTCCAAGAGGGCATATATGCAAGATATTTGCCATAACAGGTGTAAGGGGGTCCGGGTAGTGTCATGGGGGACAGAAAACAAGGACAAAAAGTTTTAAAAAAAGTTTTTAAAGGAACAGTGAATTTTCCATGAGATAAAGGTTAAGAATAAAAACGTAAAATTCCTTCAAATATCATGCCTGGGAGGTCCCCATAACCTGCCCGTGAAGTGGCGGATTTGTAGGATGTATAGAAACATTTAAAAACAAAAAAATGACATTTCAAATGATGGTAAATGGTTTTCCTTTAATCTATTCATAAACAACTGCTTGGGGCGGCAGCCTGTATGAAAAGAGGAGACATTTTAGGACATGCAGAACAAGTTTAGTGATTTCTTGGCTAAATTATGGTGAAACTTATGCAGGCCTGGATGAAAGTAACAATAGGTGCTTTAAAATTGGGCCTTTAGTGTCGGCAACAGTGCCGTCACACCGTAACCCCTCTGTGGTATTGTGGAAGAGTGCAGGGTTGGACCCTGCGGTCCAATATTAAAATGATATGAATCTGGTACAGGCATCAGTGCACCCAAATATTATGCCTTTGGTGGCAGCAAGTGCCTTCACACCGTAAGTAACCCCTCTGTGGTATTGTGAAAGAGTGCAGTGATGGAGGCTTTGGGAATGCAGAAGAGATCCCCGATCTATTCAGTTACGTCAGCATCAGGGGATTGATAGCTGCTGATCCAGGACTGATTCATTTTTATAAATGTCAGCCGGTCTACAGAGTCGGTGGACAGACGCACTCTTTTGTCTGTGACAAAACCTCCAGCGGCACTGAACGTCCTTTCAGAAAGCTGTATGAAGGGCAACCTAGTAGCTGCATAGCATATTGGCTAAATTCTGGCCAGTGATCCAATCTCAACTCCCAGTAAGCCAGTGGATCATTTGCTTTAAAGGTATCCAGGTCTGCCCTTGCCCCTAGGTAGTTCTGCACCATATGGTGAAGACGCTGGCAATGGGTGCCTACATTTGACATCCCTGGGCGTCGTGGACTAAAAAAAATTAAAAAGGCATCAGTCAAGCGGCCCCGGCCTTCACCGCTCTTCCTCTGATCATCCGCAGCCTCAGAAGCACCTGTGTCATCACTTGGTAACCTACCAGTGCCTGGAAAGGTGTTACACAAGTGTCGCTTTAGAGCATCCTCAAGTTGTTTCATCCTGTGCTTCCTCTGTGCGGGCAGGATGAGCTCTGCAACTTTACCCTTGTATCGTGGATCAAGAAGGCTTGCCAACCAGTAATGATCCCTCTCCTTGATAGCACGAATCCTGGGGTCCTTTTCTTACATGTATGTTTATGACACAAGAAGAACGACACCCGCTTTCTTCTTTGCGAGCGATGGGAATCGCTCACATCCCCCCCCCCCGTCAAGGGGGGGAGATAGAGCATTGGAACTCTTGAAACGAGAATCCTTCTGGATTTTCACCTTGGACACTTTAAACCCAAAGGGTTTAAATGAAAAAAATAATTTGTACTGCTACCTGGACCCTCGTTGATTTTTCCTCTAGCCTTGTTTTTAACATATGGTTTACTGTTTAATTTTTCTCTTCACAGGTCCTGTTACATCAATGATTGATAACTATTTTGATAAGTATTGCACAAAGTGTGTATTATTCATACAGCCCCTGTTGTTGAGTAAATATGTATGTCCCATACACCTGTTGGTAGCACTGGAGTCTGCAGGCTTCGATGCTCCTCCTGGTTTCACCTGTACGTTGATGTGAATCAACTCAGTGAGTATATAGAACAGGGGCGGATCCAGACACAGGTGTCGGGGGGGGCATTCTACCAGTTTTGGCAAAGAGCTGGTGTTGGGTTCGCAGTGACGGGCAAAGTCACGCCTAATCGCAGGCTGTGCTCGTCACACTCACTCTCCACAGAACATTGCACTGGGTCTGTCCTCATGTGGCTCAGGTAACACCTGACTGACACCGCACAGCAATATCCTGCGCTCTGGCACATGCTCTGTCACTTGGAATCAAGAACCGCCAGCAATAACAGGCTGCAGGTACAGACACCCAATGATGCCCATACACAGCCATATAACCAGTGGCTACTCTAGGAACAATATATAGGGGGCACATAAGATACCACACTTATAACTGGGGGGCACTATATTTTCACCACAAAATGATATCACTGAAAAAAATGAAATAAGCATATATAAATAGGATTCCAAAATCCAAGAGTTATGAGGTAATGTGGTGTAATGAGGTGCAATGAGTAATGTAATCAGTCCTACTATACAGAGTGTCAGCTCTGCAGCTGATTGTCAGCTCTGCAGCCATCAGACCTGTTAGTCCTGCTATACCCAGAGTGTCAGCTCTGCAGCTACCAGGTCTGATGGCTGCAGAGCTGACAATCTGCCCTGCTATACAGAGTGTCAGCTCTGCAGCTGATTCTCAGCTCTGCAGCCATCAGACCTAGTAGCTGCAGAGCTGACACTCTGGGTATAGCAGGACTAACAGGTTTGATGTCTGCAGAGCTGACAGAGTGTCAGCTCTGCAGCTGATTCCCAGCTCTGCAGCTACCAGGTCTGATGGCTGCAGAGCTGAGAATCAGTTGCAGAGCTGACAGTCTGTATAGCTGGACTGATTGTCAGCTCTGCAGACATCAAACCTGTTAGTCCTGCTATACAGAGTGTCAGCTCTGCAACTGATTCTCAGCTCTGCAGCCATCAGACCTGGTAGCTGCAGAGCTGACAATCAGTCCTGCTATACAGAGTGGCAGCTCTGCAGCTGATTTAAACACCTTTTGAAGAATAGCAGAGTGCAGAGTATATTTTCTTTCTTACCAGTTCGGCAGCGTTCAGCTCCCTTTCGACGGATTGTCGGCTGTGTTCGACGGCTCGAAGATTTTTGTTGGCTGATGGACTTCGGCAGGTCATCATTCGGCGGCTCAGCTTTCGGCAGCTGAGATTTTTGTCGGCTGATGGACTTCGGCGGTTCAGCGTTTGGGGTTCAGCGTTCGGGGTTCAGCGTACGGCTGTGGCAGCTCAGCATTCAGTGGCTCAGCGTTCGGTGCACTTTGTGGACCCTGCGGTGAATGCTGAATTCACCACAGGTCAAGATCGTTGCATTGAAATCACTGAAGTGCACCGAACGACCGGGAAAAAGCAGGGGTGAAGAGCACACAGCCAGGAGCAGGTATAGGCAGAGGGGGGTTATTCACAGAGCACCAAAAACCATACCTGCTCCTGGCTGTGTGCTCTTCACTCCTGCTTTTTCCCGGCCACTGACAGACAGCAAGGAGGGGGGAGGGGAGGGGGAGCTGCTGAAGCAATGGATGGTTCGTCCCTGGAGATGAAGGAAATCCCAGGGATGCTAAATTACATTGTGCCAGGCTCTAGAGGGGCCATAAATCCCTGCAGCCCGACACAGGGAAAATTGAAAAGAAAAAAAAAGGGCATTGTAAACGTTCCTGGGGCTCTGCCTGTTCGAGAATCCCTCCAGGGTCCCCTTGCAGGCTGAGAGCAGGAGAGAGACCCACCCCCACATGCAATCCAGGCGCCCTGTGGAGGCCACGTGACGAGCGGTCACGTGTTCGCCTCTGCGCAGTGTGTGCCTCTGCCTCTGTAAATCGCGATGTTTGCATTCACTGCACTCATCGCGATTTTAATTATTTTGGACGTCAACCTGGCAACTGCACTGCTCGGGGGGGGGGGCAATTGCCCGGTTGCCCCCCCCCTGGATCCTCCCCTGATATAGAATGGATCTTTTTCTTTCTGGTTTATTGTCCTGAGGAAAGTCCAGTGGGACTGAAACGTTGACGACCTTAATAAAAGCTCTTTGTATAATCTATTGAAGAGACTCTGAATAGCGGAATTATCAAGAATTTATTATTTTTTATACTTGAGTCCAGCACCGGAGCTATTTGCACTACAGGGTGTGCAAGGATCGTGATATATATATATATATATATATATATTGTAATCCTTGTACCCGCCTTGGGTGTTATATCCTTGAGAAAGCACGGTCCTCTTGGGATTTCATAAACAAGTCCTTTATTGAATTAACTGCTGTTTAGCAGACAGCAGTGTCAGCATTCAAAAACAAAACAAACACATCCCTAAAAAACAACTCTAGCTCCTTTGAGCACTGACTCACTTAAAGGTCCCTTACTATCAGGGCTTCTTTTCTAAACTAAACAAAACATAGGTTTCACCAACCTTAGAACTGTTATGGTAGCAATCAAACTTCAGCCAGGAACCAAAACACTTTGCTCCTCTCCACCACGGGCACCTCCCTCAGAGTGAAAAAGCAGGCAGTGAATTCTTTTCACTGCTACTAAATTACTTCCAGCTGAACCGTGTGTGGAGAGTAAAAGAACCTCTTGGGCTTCCATATATATTACAAACGCTCCCCCTGGAGCTAAATATCATATCCCTCGCTATACAGTTTAGAGGGAATATACACCCCGTCACAGACCATACCGTGTACTTTATCACAATATATATATATATATATATATATATATCCCTATATATTCCTATATATATTTTTAAAATATACTTTATTACTACTAATACTAATATTACTTTAGTGATGTCTTTTTTCTAGGGATGTGCGTTTCGGGTTTCGGAATTTCGGAATTTTCACAAAATTTCCCGATTCGTGTTTTCGGATGCGGCCGAATTTCCGAAAAATTTTAGATCCGAAAACTTCAGATCCGAAATGGTTTCCGAGCCGAAACGAAATATTTTCGGATTTTTCGAATGGACTTGAAATGTGTCAAACGAGGAGAACAGATGTTCCGAAAAACGAAAATTTTCCGAAAAACGAAAATTTTCCGAAAAACAAAAATTTTGTAAAAACGAAAATTTTCTGAAAAACGAAAATTTTTAGAAAAAACGAAAAGTCGATACAAAAAACGGGCAAAATGACACGGAATATACGAAAAATGGTCGATATTCCAAAAAATGAGCAATTCCGAAAAATGAAAATTTCCGAAATTACGAAAAGTCGATACAAAAACCGAGCACAGTGACACGAAAATATGAAAAATGGTTGATTTTCTGAAAAAAAATGTACCCGAAAAACGGGCCGAACCGAATCGAATCGAAACCGAAATCGGTCGAAACGAGCCGAATCGAAAAGTTTAAAAATCCGAAAAATCGAACCGAATCGAACCGAAAAAAAAATCGGTGCACAAGCCTACTTTTTTCTAAATGAATTTTCCAGCCCCTCTATAGTAAACATTTATTCCTCTTGATTTTGGAGGCTGCCTCCGGACCTTCCTGTAACAGATATTATTAAAACTGATGGCCAAAAATGCACTGCATGAGTGACAGTACTATGCAACTGATGAGTGACATTTCACATTGTTACCTAGATCAGTGTCTAGTGGTATTCCCAAATCCTTTTCATTTACTATTCTTTTTACCAAATTAGGATATAGGTAGTTTGTTTAGTTCTCATACCATAGCACATTTTTCATTTGTTGCGTGTCTGTCAGGTGCCCCAATTTATCTAAATCCCTCAGTAGAGAAGAAATCTCTCTCAAAAGAAGTAAATATAAATTCATAAATATAGATTATTTGGAGTAGTTATGTAGATGAAATCAGTAAAAAAAAATCTTTCCCAGATCATTTAACAGGTAGTCATGGTACACAGATATCTTATGGAAATCATTCCTACTAATGGATTTTAAATAAATGTTCACATACGTCTTGTTTGATGAATGTGAATTGCATAAAATGCATTTTATTTTAACGTATGTGGTTTTATGATTCATTTGATACCCCTTATTTTGTCGGTAAAATGTCATACACCTGTCATTGGGAGACTTAAACGTTATATATGTAAAAATCGTTCATCATAATAAAACTAGATTCTTTCTAAGATTAAAAGCTATACTTAAGCAAAGTGAATATCAATCACCTGCCAATGTGCTGGTCTTTAGCAATAATGGATAGGTGATTACAAGGGTGTGAAGGTACTTGAAGTGATAAAACAAAAAACTAATTTAGGAAAACAAAATAACAAACCAAAATATTAAAACACCATATGTAGTCTAATTTTTTTGGTCTGCTTGCACTAATTTTAATCACAGATATAACACCTAGAAACTAATAGTAAGAAATACGTGTTCTGAATGCATGTGCTCTGCCAGTGTATGTGTGCACTCCGCCAGTGTATGTGTGCTTTGCCTGTGTATGCTCTGTGTGTGTTCTGCCTGTGTGCTCTGTGTGCATTATGCCTGTTTGTGTGTGCTCTGTGTGTGGTCTGTGTGTGCTCTACCTGTGTATATGTTGTATGTTTGTTCTGCCTGTGTGTTGTGTTCTGCCGGTGTGTGCACTGCCTGTTTGTGTGCACTCTGCCTGTGTATATGTGGTCTGCCTGTGTGTGCTCTTACAGTGTGTGTGTGTGTGTTCTGCCTGTGTGTGTGTGTGTGTGCTCTGTCTGGGTTTGTGTGCTCAATGTACTCTGTATCTGTGCTCTGACTGTGTGCAGTGCTGTATCTTGGCCTAGGCCTAGGGCGGCAGTTTCCAGTGAGGCGGCAAAAACGGCAGTTACCGTGTGTCAGTCTGGCCGGAGCAGAGGAATTCAGCGGTGGATTGTTAACCCTTTAAGGACCTAGGGTCTTTAAAGTCAATTCATTTATGAGGGAACAGTTCTGTCATTCCTCCTTAAGGGTTAATAGGCAGCAGAGGCCTTGTTATCTTTTGTCTGGCTAAAGGGAAGTGCTCATGCCACTGTACAGAGCACTGGTGAGACCTCACTTGGAGTACTGTGTGCAGTACTGGAGACCGTATCTCCAGAAGGATATAGACATCTTAGAGAGAGTTCAGAGAAGAGCTACTAAAATGGTGTACGGCTTGAAGGAGAAAAGTTACCAGGAAAAGGCTTAATGATCTTAACATGTACAGCTTGGAAAAAAGACGAGACAGAGGAGATATGATAGAAACATTTAAATACGTAAAGAGAATCCACAAGGTAGAGGAAGGGAGTATGTTTAAAAGGAAACAAAGTAGCAAAACAAGAGGACATAGTCTTAGATTAGAGGGGCAAATGTTTAAAGGTAACATCAGGAAGCATTATTTTACTGAGAGGGTGGTGGATACATGCAATAGGCTTCCAGTTGAAGTGGTAGAGGCCAAAACAGTAATTGAATTTAAGCAGGCATGGGATAGGCATAAGGCTATCCTAAACAAAAGATAAATCCAGGTAAAGTATTCATGTAATTGGGCAGACTAGATGGGCCGAAAGGTTCTTATCTGCCAACATTTTTCTATGTTTCTATGTTTCTATCCATCATGAGTCTGACACTTCCTGGTGTTTCATTGCAGTGTCTTGTCAGCTTATTAACCCATTCAGTTAAATGGAGAGAGTTTTTCATTCTTACTAAAAACATTTTCTTAAAACTCCATTAAAGAAAAAACTTCTGTAAAAAAGGGTTATAAAAGAAAGGGGAGAGGGCTAATAAACTAGATCTTAATTAATACTGCACCTTATAACAGTTACAAGCATTTATAAAGCGCCAACAAATTCCTTAGCGGTGTACAATGGGAGAGACAGAATAACAAATTTACATACATGTTACACACACTGAACAGAAAGAGGAAGGACCCTGCTCAAGAATTTACAATCTAAGAGGACAGGGGAGACACACTAGATGAGGCAACATAACACAAGAGACATCTATATGAGAATCCATAACCCTTTAAAAATACTTCCAAATTGTACGGCCATTTTAAGAGTGCAAAAAAAAGCTGTATACATGTCTCCTGCACTATCCAAAAAATTGCTGGTTTCAAAACTTAATAATACTATAACCTATTGCCTAGTATCCTAGCATATTAATATTACCATAGCATTATATTCCACAGCTAATAGAAATACAGTCAGGTCCAAAAATATTGGGACATTGACACAATTCTAACATCTTTGGCTCTATACACCACCACAATGGAGTTGGAATGGAACAAACACAATGTGCTTTAACTGCAGACTGTCAGCTTTAATTTGAGGGTATGTACATCCAACTCAGGTGAACGGTGCAGGACGTACAGCAGTTTGCAGATGTGCCTCCCACTTGTTAAGGGACCAAAGGTAATGGGACAGAATAATAATCATAAATCAAACTTTCCCTTCTTAATACTTGGTTGCAAATCCTTTGCAGTCAATCACAGCCTGAAGTCTGGAATGCATAGACATGACCAGATGCTGGGTTTCATCCCTGGTGATGCTCTGCCAGGCTTCTACTGCAACTGTCTTCAGTTCCTGCTTGTTCTTGGGGCATTTTCCCTTCAGTTTTGTCTTCAGCAAGTGAAATGCATGCTCAATGGGATTCAGGTCAGGTGATTGACTTGGCCATTGCATAACATTCCACTTCTGTCCCTTCAAAAACTCTTTGGTTGCTTTTGCAGTATGCTTTGGGTCATTGTCCATCTGCACTGTGAAGCGCCGTCCAATGAGTTCTGCAGCATTTGGCTGAATGTGAGCAGATAATATTGCCCGAAACACTTCAGAATTCATCCTGCTGCTTTTGTCAGCAGTCACATCATCAATAAATACAAAAGAACCAGTTCCATTGACAGCCATACATGCCCACCCTATGACACTACCACCCATGATCCACCTTCATCTGCTCCAGCAACTTTCCATGAGGGACCACTCCTGAATCCCTCAGCTGCTGCAGATCCGCTCTCATCTGCTCCAGCAGCTTTCCATGAGGGACCACTCCCAAATCCCTCAGCTGCCGCAGATCTGCCTTCATCTGCTCCAGCAGTGTTCCATGAGGGACCACTCCCAAATCCCTCAGCTGCCGCAGATCTGCCTTCATCTGCTCCAGCAACTTTCCATGAGGGACCACTCCCAAATCCCTCGGCTGCCGCAGATCCGCCTTCATCTGCTCCAGCAGCATTCCATGAGGGACCACTCCCAAATCATTCCCCCCACGTGCACTACTAACACATGAGGGACCTCACCGTGCCCAAGGGCACCAACACCGCCTGCCTCCACACCCTCCTCGGCAACATCTCCCACCACACCACCACCGTTCATGGCGACCTCTCCCTCAGCTGACGCAGATCCACCTGCATCTGCTCCAGCAGCCTTCCATGAGGGACCACTCCCAAATCATTCTCCCCATGTGCACTACCAACACATGGGGGACCTCACCGTGCCCAAGGGCACCCAACACCGCCTGCCTCCACACCATCCTCGGCAACACCTCCGACCACACCACCACCATCCACGATGACCACTCCCTCAGCTGCCGCAGATCTGCCTGCATCTGCTCCAGCAGCATATCAAGAGGGACCACACCCAAATCATTCCCCCCATGCGCACCACCAACACATGGGGGACTACACTGTGCCTAAGGGCACCCAAAACCGTTAGCTTAAACTCCTCCCACAGGAGCCCACGGATTCCGAACCACCGTACCCGTGTTGCCGACCTATGCAGACCGATCTGCACTCCAGATGCTCGCACCAACTCCCTTCTCCGAGCCCAGAACACCAGTGAATCTCCAATGAACCACACCACTCTCAAAGGACCTACAAAACAAAACAAATTACCACCATTTCCCCCACACAAAACAACTCCAAAACAAAAAACTCCACACCACCCCACCACACACCCACATAAAAATAAACGATGTCCATCCCTGTAAATAAAAACATAACATAACCAATGAACATTCCAATTGCACAGAAATACGCCAACCCCCACGCTCCTCCAACATACAAACATATACAAAGTACAAAAATAAGAATAAATATATACAGTTGTGTTCAAAATTATTCAACCCCCACTGAAATTGAGTGTTTTGGCCAGTTTGACATTGATTTTGATCATTCAGTCATCTTGCTTACAATTAAATCAAAGAGGCACGTTGTAGGTCAGACAAATATAACATAACATTTATAATGAAATAACCACAAATGTCTTTTCTGTGCTCACATCATTATCGGTTTTATTCAACCCCCAAGTGACATTCAATCTTAGTACTTAGTACAACATCCTTTTACAGTTATAACAGCTTTTAAACGTGAAGCATAGCTTGACACAAGTGTCTTGCAGCGATCTACGGGTATCATCGCCCATTCGTCATGGGCAAAAGCCTCCAGTTCAGTCACATTCTTAGGCTTGCGCACTGCAACTGCTTTCTTTAAGTCCCACCAGAGGTTCTCAATCGGATTTAAGTCAGGTGACTGCGATGGGCACTCCAAAATGTTCCAGCCTTTAATCTGCAACCATGCTCTAGTGGACTTGGAGGTATGCTTTGGATCATTGTCCTGTTGAAAGGTCCAACGTCTCCCAAGCCTCAGGTTTGTGACGGACTGCATCACATTGTCATCCAATATCTCCTGGTACTGAAGAGAATTCATGGTACCTTGCACACGCTGAAGCTTCCCTGTACCTGCAGAAGCAAAACAGCCCAAAGCATGATTGACCCCCCGCCATGCTTCACAGTAGGCAAGGTGTTCTTTTCTTCATAGGCCTTGTTCTTCCTCCTCCAAACATAGCGTTGATCCATTGGCCCAAACAGTTCTAATTTTGTTTCATCAGTACACAGAACACTTCTGTGGTTTGTCCACATGACTTTTGGCATACTGCAGTCGACTCTTCTTATTCTTTGGAGACAGCAAGGGGGTGCGCCTGGGAGTTCTGGCATGGAGGCCTTCATTACGCAGTGTGCGCCGTATTGTCTGAGCTGAAACTTCAGTACCCACATCTGACAAATCTTTTCTCAGTTCCTCAGGAGTCACACGGGACTTTTCTCCACTCTACGCGTCAGGTAACGCACAGCAGTCGAAGTCAGCATCTTCTTTCTGCCACGACCAGGTAGCGTTTCAACAGTGCTCTTTGCCTTGAATTTGCGAATGATGCTTCCTATGGTCTCTCTTGGTATGTTTAACATATTTGCAATCTTCTTATAGCCATTGCCCTTCCTGTGAAGAGTAATCACCTCTTCTCTTGTCTTCCTGGACCATTTTCTTGACTTCACCATGTTTGTAACCACACCAGTAAATGTCTAGAAGGAGCTGAGTATCACAGTCATTTTAAAGCTGCCTAATTGGTGCTTATTATGCTTTATTGCTGCTCCGTGACATCCACAGGTGTTTTCAATACCTGATTGAAAACACTTGAATGAACCTCTGTTCTTCAGAGTGGTAGTCTTTAAGGGGTTGAATAATTGTGTCAATGAAGAATTCACAAAAGAAACATTTACTACTGTATTACAAAAACCAATGATGTCATTTTAGTTGCATATGGTTCTTTAAAAAGTCCTTGTAGGATTTCATTCTGAATACAATTACAAATGTACACTAAATTCCCAAAACCTTTACAGCATTGGGGGTTGAATAATTTTGAACACAACTGTATATTCCATATAAAATAATAATTTGTATTCCATTTTATAAATTTCCATATTTTTTTAAAAAAAAATTATATTGAAAATGTAAACATAAACAATGCCAACAATATAATAATACAACATAATACCACCACATATCCTCCCAGCATTATACAAAAGTGTTTAAAAATTTATACCACCACACCAGGCCGAACGTAATACCGAAAAGCCCTAGAGATCCACCTTCCCAATTCTTGAATCTCCATTCCACACAAACCAAGCAGAAGCTTCGGTTGCAGCACCAATCTGGAAGGAGTGCGATCCAAATTCGTCTGAATTCCTCCCCAAATCCTTTTTAAAAATAGCTACAAACCATTCTGGATAAACCAACCCTACGCCCCTTACCCAATTGATTCGTCTAGGATGTAGAAACCCAAACAACGACCTACTCATCTCCTAACCACACCGCATAAGCTCCCAAACCACCACCACCTTCTAGAATTACAAACCAACTCACCTACTTGAAATGCTCCAAAACTCCCAAACAGAAAGCTGCCCTCATAAGCAAAAACCTCATAAGTTGAGGCACAATATCCCCCCCAAAATCCCATAAACCTTCCAATAATTAGAAATCTGAAAAAGGAAAAAAAAAAAACAAGGAAGCCAGCGACTGCCGCACCACTCCAGGTGATACCCCCGCTTCGATCAACCGAATGAGGTATGCTCTGAGCAGGCTCTCCTTATCCCAGCCCCAACCGCAATGTACCTAAAGCAGCCGCCACTGAGTTAAGGCGACCCGGAACATGCCACGCCCTGCAGAAAATATGAAATTTCAAACAAAGCAGCACAAACCTCTTCAGCAACCTCATGACTGGCAACGATGAAACTAACAGGGAATTGACCACCGACGCCACCGCCATGTGGTCCAGCGATAGAAGCTCTCGCAACCGCAACCTCCTGACCGACAAGGCCTCTTCCACCTGCCTGCCCCTTCCACTTGCCTTAAAGCTTCCAAGACTTACACTGAAGGTAAACGACATTCACCCTTAACCGAATCAATCTCAATCCCCAGGAAAGTGATGACTGATGCCGAACCTTCCGTTATATCAGAAGCCAAAGGAACAACAGATCGGTGCACTACCCATTGAAAAGACCGAAGAATGTGAAGACATCTTCCTGTCCCTTCCCTACTCACGCAAAGAAAATCATTCAAATAATATGTCAATTTATCCGACCCTGCCACCTAACCATTCCAAAAAATGTGCTAAAGCACTCAAAAAAGCAACAGGGAATGGAACAACCAATAGGCAAACATAGATCTACATAATAATCACCTTCAAACCAAAACCCCAGAAGGTGATGACATGAAGGATAAATAGGTAGGAGTCGAAACACTGACTCAAAATCCACCTTAGCCATCAAAGCCCCCTTTCCTACATCCCGAACCAAACCAACCGCTGAATCAAATGACACGTACGACACCGAGACCAACTCCTCACCAATACCATCATTCACCGATCCTCCCCACGGATAGGATAAAGGATGAATCAACCAAAAGTCCCCAGCCTTCCACTTAGGCACCACCCCCAAAGGGGATATCCTCAAATCCCCACCGGCGGTGACGAGAATGGACCCGCCATCCGACCGGCCCTGATCTCCTTGAAAACCTTCTATCGAACTACCTCTGGATATTCCCTAGCCGACTTCAAATTCTTCAACTTGCCACCCCCTGGCCTTGCCACTAAAGGAATACGGAAACCATCTCCAAAACCGTCCCGCAGAAACTCCGCAACCCTACATTTTCCGTAAAGCCTTAACCATGGTAACATCGCGTCAAGTTTCAGACAAAGACAAACCGCCCTGTCTCGCCCTCTTAAAACATCTGGACAACGAATGCAATCCTCCAATTTGACCATTTGTGCTTAAATTTGCACCCATAACCAAACTTGCACTGACCCTCGTTAAACTGCCAACAAGACCCCTTCCTAACATCTGCCGGTGGAGAACTGGCCCCTCCCCTACCGGCGACCCCCAGAAAGGGCAAAGCCTTCTGAGCCCCCATCAAACATAACCACAACATTATATCCATCTGGACCCACCCCATACCTGGGTGGGCCGCCAAACACTGCCTAAACTGCTCATCGTATTTCCACCACGCCCAACCACCAGAAATCCGATAAGCTTCCCTGTTATGGACAAGAATATGTATCTGCTTTAATAATATTCAAAGGCCTAGAAAAATCCTCATTTAAGTTTGATATACCTTTTAAGAGATGATTAACATAACTGTCATTTTAGAGAGAATCAAAATGTATCTTGCGTAACTCCGCTTTTTGACAGAATAAGCTAACCACAAAGTCATGAGGAGTCTTATTCCGGTATCAAGCCCATCCTGCATCCTAGAACAGAATAGGGATGTGCGTTTCGGAATTTCAGAATTTTCACGAAATTTCCCGATTCGTGCATTCGGATTCAGCCGATTTTACAAAAATTTTCAGATCCGAATTTTCCGAAAACGAAAACTTTACGAGACGAAACGAAAATTTGTTCGGAATTTTCGAATGGACTAGAAATGTGTAAAGTCGAAAATCATTTTCGTTCCATTCGTAATTTCGGCTCCATTCCTGATTTCGGTTCCATTTCAGTAATTTCGCACAACATATTTTTTGGTTATATCGTTGATTCTGTAATTTTGTATCATTCCCATCTCAATGTATCCTTCTTGTAAAACATGAGAAATCTCAATGGCAGAATTATCGTATCGACAGAATTATCGTATCGACAGAAATATCGGATCCGAAAAACCATTAGTTTACGTCAAAACGAATAGACACGTTGAAACGAGGGGAACAGACGTTCCGAAAAACACGAAAATTTCCGAAATTAGGAAAGCAAGTCGATACGAAAAACGAAACGAACCGAAACGGAAATCGGCCAAAACGAGCAGAAACGAAAATTTCCGAAATACGAACGAACCGAACCGAATCGAACCGAAAAAAAAATCGGTGCACAAGTCTAGAACAGAACAGAACATCCACACACCCATGATGTAGAAAAACGTCTGACTACGCCGATGACGCATGATACTTTGGAAATAGCTGATGTTTGATTCTCATTTATTTAATAAAATAATCTGTATGTACACAATTTTATGCTGAAGTTGACTAAAATGTTAAGTTGACTCCCACTCGCTTACGCAGCAAACTACTATAAAACATGTATCGAAACCTATCATTAAACAGAGAGATCATTGGCTTTGACCAGAGAGGCCGCATAGACCCCTTCGTTGTCTGTGTGATTTCTTTCTTTAAGCGTGCACCTTAACTTACCTGGTTTCTCCACCGATTAGAACAGAGACTGGCATCCGAGGAAGGACTTTATTGTCCACTTCAATTTGGCGCCTGCACCGTGGGGCCCTGGGTTACACGCCTTAGCCAGCGTGCCACCAACGAGGATTTCCTGGCGGGACCACACCAGAACCGGAGCCTGATCAACTTCGTAACCTCACAGGTAAGATACCTTTTGATATCTTACCGGTGACGTGTTCTGGTTTGTGATCCTACCCCGGGAAACCCCAGTGTGACACTTGGGAAAGGCATCAAAAGTGGGGTTTTATTTAACTTTGCCCAGGTGCCCGTTATACTGACCCACGAATCGCATGCCAGTTGTCTGCTTGTTTGTACGTCTGTTTACGATTATTTGTATTGATAGCATATTTTCTGATAAGATATTGTGATTTGGTTGTTAGAGAGATTATCACGATCCTGTGGTAACAAGTGGGGTGTACCTGGTTAGCTATCTCCAGACAGTAACAGGTGATGTGATGTAATAGACGTATACCTGGTAGTAGGACTTTCCTAACAGTAACAGGTGAACACAAGCTTGGTAGTAGGACGCAATATATCTCTGATTTGAAGTATAGTTTGATTGACAGTCAGAGGAATTTTTGTGGGTACCGGTATATAGATGATGCATAAGGCGTATCTAGTAGTAACTCACAAGAATATATATATCTAGTAGGAACAGGTGACGCGGTAAAGGAAGCACCTGTAGGATATATATGCTGCAGTAAAACAGGTATTAATTACACCTGCTAACAGGTTTCCTATATTTGGAATATAGGAGAGGACGAGACGCTTTATTGTCGTGGTTAAAATAGGACACGATAGATATAGGTCTATCCTCATTTCTGACTGTTAATAAACTACGTGAATGTGAAATTGATCAGGAAAAGAGCTAACAATCGAGAATGGGAAAATGAGCAGAGTAGCCATACTGGTTGGTTGTCGCCATGCAAGTTAGTTGAGGAAAGGACAGGCAAAAGAAATGTGACAAAACTAAAGCTTTTAGGCAGGATTTGCGGACTAGACAGTCCCAGACTACAGATAGAGGAATGGAGAAATGCATTGAAAAATAAAAAAGGAATTTTGATAGATAATGGATTATGGAATGTAGCACAGGCATGGTATAGGGTTGCAAAAGAAATTGAGAACAAAGGCTGCTCCAGAGTTTATGATCTAAGAGGAGAGGGGACCCTGCTCCAGAGCTTACAATCTAAGAGGAGAGGGGCCCTGCCCCAGAGCTTAAATCTAAGAGGAGAGGGGTGACACATTAGGTGAGGGCAAATAGGGTATTTGATGAGAAGTTCAGTTTTAGAGAGGTTGAGCTTTAGGAAATGGCAAGTCATCCAGTCGGAGACAACTGATAGGCCGGCAGTAACATGGTCCAACATGGGAGGGGAGAGATCGGGGGAGGAAAGGTAGATTTGGGTGTCATCAGCATAGAGGGGATATTGGAATCCATAGGAAGAGATGAGGTTGCCCAAAGAGGCGGTAGAGAGCAGGAAGAGTAGGGGACCCAGAACAGAGCCTTGAGGTACCCCGAATGAAAGAGGAAGTGGTGGTGAAGAGGCACCAGTGAAGGAGACACTGAAGGAGTGAAACGATAAATAAGAAGATAACCAGGAGAGAGCGGTGTCACTGAGGCCACATTGACGCAGCGTGAGGAGCAGGAGAGGGTGATCAACAGTGTTGAATGCAGCGGAAAGGTCAAGAAGAATAAGGAGGAAGAAATGACCTTTGGTTTCAGCGGCAACGAAATCATTAGTCACCTTGGTCAGAGCAGCTGGTAGATTGTTGGGAACGAAAGCCAGACAAGTGCGGATTGAGTAGAGAGTTAGCAGCAATAAAACTAGTGAGCAGGTTATAGACCAGATGTTCTAGGATTTTAGAGGCAAAGCGGAGCAGAGAGATGGGTTCAAGAGGGAGGTAGAATGGGGGTGATCAAAGCACGTTTGAATACAGAGGGGAAGATTCCAGAGGAGAGGATGAGGTTAAGAACATGAGCCAAAGCAGGGACAGTAACTGGTAGGAGAAGCCGAATAAGGTGTGAGGGAATGGGATCAGGTGGTCGGGCAGGAGGACATGAGAAGTTCTGAGACCTCCTCCTCTGAGATCAGAGAAAAGAAATACGTAGAAGAGGGGGCAGGGAGTGAGTGAGTCAGTGGGGTAAAACTGTTAAAGGAGGAGGACAGTGAATGCAGCAGCATCGTTTGTTTAATATGTAAAAGCATATATTGCCTCTTCTGTACAACAGAAAAAAAAATTTGCATTTACTTTTTTATTTTTCACATTACATGGTCATGTGTGGTATCATTGTAAAGACCAGACTTTGACCTTTCCAATGACACCTCACTGAACCTTGTGTGGTGTACAATTCAAGGATGCAGGTTCCAAAGTCCCCCTGTCTGTCCTCACTGCAGCGCCACGGTCTAGGTTGTGAATTAAACAATGCATTTGTAAGGTATGTCAAAATCAGGTACCCCATAAATAAACCGGGTACCCCATAAACATACACTAATAAATGTTACATTATAAAGTAAACAAATGGCATTTCTATTAAAATACCAGTAGATGGCAGCAGAGTGAAAAGCCTGAATGATGAGCACGTGTTTATCTAAGATGCTTCCTGAGCAGGTGGGAACCAAAGAGCAGGGCTTTCGTTCCTGGTAGGAACCAAAGTATTCAAGTACAATCCTACAGAACTGAAGTCATGCTTTGTGTGTTGCAGGTAAGAGGGAGCATATCCAGGGTTATAAACAGTGCAAAAGTGATTTAATTCACATTCCTGTGATTAGAAAAGGCTGCTGAGTAATTAGATAAGACAGTATACAGATGTCAGTGGGTTGTGCTGATGTTGTTAGATTTTAATTTCCTGTATAAAATATAAAATGGGCTGTGAAATTCCCCCCTCATTATGTTTCTTTTAATTCTGCATAGACAGTCCTTCTGTAGGATAAGAGGATGTGACGACTTCCTGTTATGTTTAGTGCAGGAAAATGTGCGCAGAAGCAGGGAGATAGGAAAAAGATTTCTTGTAAACCATATAAGGTAATAAGTGTTTGTTAAACCGTGTGGTTAAACTCTGACGTAGAAATGTATCTGTATGCTGATGGCTATAAGTTGTTTGAAATCTAATAAAATAGTCTGTCTAGGAAATTATATTTAGACATGACTGACGCTACATTGCTTTGTGGCTGATTTTGGTGTCTCTCGCCATGGCGTAGCGCAGCGTCTGTTTTCAGTTTTGATATATGAGAAGAAACTTGGAAAAGGTTTATTGAAATTTCATAAATGGTAATTATGATAGGGAATTTGTTTTTGTTTGCTTAAAGTTCTAATTTTTCAGATGTGTCATAGCTCACCAGCATACAGGGAATGTGATGACTATAGGATCTCATGTTATACTGTATTGATTGTATTGTATTGCACCATTAGCCTACTATAATGTAGATTGAGTAATCATATACCTGTACATGTTTAATTGTTTATTATTTTCTATAAGGATGTTATTCCTACATAGGTGAATGTTACTGTATCTATCTAAATGTGTATTAATGTATAAGGAACAAAATATCCAAGTACAATCCTATCAGATCTGAAGTCATACTTTGCATCATTGCAGAAAAACGTTTAAATAAAAACACTTCTGGTTTCACCCAGCCCGCTCCCTTCGCACATTGGAATTATTGACCATACTTTCAGCATATGTGCAACACATTGCTTCACCAGATACACACTTGCTGGCAGTATGGTAAATGAGGTGAGTTAGTGCAGCATCACTGGTCACTTTATAATTGTAAACTGATAATAGTGCTGTGTTAGAAAAAGAAAAAAAAGATACAAATATTATTTTAATAGATATATTATAGTTCCATAAGTCTAACATAGTTTTATTTGGTATCACTGGAAATGTTATAAGATGACCTTCCCAATGATAGCCCACTTGTCCCTCTAGCCCTTAGGGCTCCAGAGATACAGGGGTATAAACTATTGCAAATTCTAAAAAAAAATTAGTCGCAGGTAGGCACATGCCTACTCTGCCTAATTATAAATCCGGCACTGCGTTTGGTTAGTCCTAAAATTACCTAGGTAAAGTCCAAATTTTTCATTTTTTTGCAGCTTTACCCGGTGGTTTTGGGTAATGTCAGAATTACCTGGGTAATCTTAAAATTAACCGCACTTTGGACATTAACCGTAACATATACACATAGGGCACTATCAGCTGGTGTGAGCTAACCCTAGCGTCAGCCTGTTTTCGCGTTAGCGCCAGGTAAATTCAGTCTAGCGCCAGACCAACAGATCGTTTGTCTTTTGTTACACACGGCGAAAACCACTTAGTGCGCGGTAGTTAACGATTCGTAGCGCAAGCTTACCGTACTTACCGCGTCTTAGACTTAACATGGGCAGCGTGACAGAGCACTTTCACTATTCTAACCAAACAGATTGTTTGGTCCCAGCACTAATTTTAACGCCGACGCTAATCGCAAAAATTTCCCTACTGCTCAATCCTGGGCTAGAGGGACATATAAGATATCATTGGGAAGGTCAGAGTATGGTCTTTCCAATGATATCAAACATGAGCACTGCAGGTTTAAATAAAAATAAAATAACAAATAAATATATTTACACTTATGAAGGGAACAATAATGCTGCACTAAATCACCTTTTCATTTTGCACACCACCAGCAAATGTGGAGGTGATGGCACAACGCAGTGAGGCGAGGCGGGGAGAATTTGGGACCCTACGTTTTTAATGTTTTTACACCAGACATAGTCAAGTAAGGTGTGATTGGAAAGGTCAGATTCAGGCTTTTCCAAGGATATCAAACATGACCATGCAATTTGTAAAAATAAAAATTTAAAGATAAATTAAATGCAAAATGTACTTTTTTCTATTCTAGGGTAGAGGCTTTATGCGCTTTTACAAATAAAGCAAACACTGCCACTGAACAAACTCACTTTCTCATCCCAGGACCAAATGTGGAGGCAATGGTGCAATGCATTATTATGCATTGATTCATCTAAAACACAAGTTCTCCTACAAGGAAAGCAAGGTTCTTTGGACATCTGTTTATCCATTGTTTACACCCCAAGTTCAAATTAAGTGTGATTGGACAGGTCAGAATCTGGACTTTCCAATGATACCAAACATAACCATGTAAAATGTAAAAAAAAACAAGAAAAAAACACCCCAACCCCTGTTTTTGTTCTGAAGCAAAGCAAATGTTGATATCTTATTGAAAAATTGCCGAAAATAAAGCAGCATAAAAAAAATGAAGTGGTAAAAAAGTCACATCTGGTAAAAGACCCTCAGCTGCGGCCATATTTTGATGCTCAGAATTTTAGTTGGTCATGGCCAAAATAGAGCATAATTTTCGATAACTAAGGTTAGAAAATAGGGTTAGATTTAGAAACTAGGATTAGGGTTAGATTGCTACTTGTGATTGTTTTAGGGTTAACCATAGCTCTAACATTTTGCTCCATTTTAAGGCAACAGATTCTTTCAATGTGAGCACAGCAAGAAACCGTCTTTACAATTTTTTTAAATGTTAATTGTTTTATTGTTTCCCCCAAAACAAAAATTTAAGTATTTTTGGCACTTGGGGGGCTCCTGATTTTTGTGCCTACAGTCTCCTGAGATGTAAATCTAGCCCTGCACCTCAGGAAGGGTGACAGCGGTCACTTGATTTGCCATGCGTGATACAGTGAAAGACAATTCTCGTCAGTAGTATGACAACGGATCTATGTGTCCTCTGCTTCAGGATCTGCTGACTTCAGTCGTCTGGAGGTTTGGTGTTCTGTTGGTTGAAATCAGCCTCTATATTGACAATTGTGGGAAAAGAGAACAAATGCATGCTACCATTGTAGATATAGAATAAAATAAAAATTTATTTGCAAAAAATAAAATAAAAAGAGCTCTTCAAGTAATATAAAAATTTCTAAAATGAGGGATATGCGTTTCGCTGAGAACGATTTCAGCTTCATCAGTCCCAATGTACAGTAAATCTCAAACGGATAAATTTGTATCCGGTATTTAACTTGTTCTTTAATTGGCTCTTGGGCGTCTTAGTTCCGGGTATTTTCTTCTGGATTAAAATTTCCTTCTTCAGGGTTTCAAGATGGCGTCCATGAGTCTTCCGGTGTCCCAAGATGGCGCCCGTGAATCTTCCTGTCTGCCGTCTTCCGGTATTGCGTCTTTTCTGTTGATCTCCTTGGCATAGAAACAGCTTTCTCTCTTCAATCTTTCTGTGCCTCGGTTCTCAAACCTTGCGGTTGTTTTTATCCTTAGATGGCCTTGAGAACTTTGACCAATATGGAGTACTCCAAACTTATGGAGTTTTTTATCGTCTGAAAAAATGTTTGAAAACATAATAGGGGTTCTATAGAGAGCACCGAAATGTTGCTGACATTTCGGTGCTCTCTCGTTCCCTGCAGCGTCCCCGGTGTGCAGGGAAAACCCATCGCAAACCCGCCACAATCCCACTGAAAACCCACTGGGAAAATCACGCCGAACACGCCCGATGAACCGCCGATCACAGCGCAGAGCAGCCGCAGGAATAATCCTACAAGCTGACAAACGGGGTAAAGACAAAACAGTACACTTGAAAGTTTCAATTTTGAAACACTGTTTGCAAAAAACACTACTCAATGAAAATGTCTGGAATTTACATATAAGGTCTTATGAATGAAAATAAAAAGGTCTGTTAAAGAAAAATTAAAAACAATTTAAAAAAACAGATTTTTTTTGCCTAAAAAAAGCCTAAATGATCCTAAATAAAATCTATAAATGAAGAGACTTTTTACTGCAGAATAAAATAATCGGTTTATTAGATATTGAATTAGAATGTGAATATTTTTAACATTGAAGCCTATAGGATTCACCTGAATAAACCTGACAAATAAAAACACCGAACAGCAGGGCATTTCGGCAACTTTTCACTGCTGTTCGGTGTTCTCTGAATAGATTAACCATTGCTTCTCTATTGGGGATTTCACTGCCCTCAAACAGCACTGTACGTGCAGGCAATTCGCCAAAATTTAGCGAACTACCTGCTCTCTGAATAGCCGAATGGCCCCGAAATGTCACCATACGCTGAAATTCAGTGTCCGATTACATTTCCTGGCCTGATCGGCTCTCTCTGAATAACCCCTCTGAGACAATATTATCAAAATACCATTAGGTTGCTATGGTGATGGGTTGGTCACAGGGCATCAGGGCATTTGCTGGTACTCTGACGTCACTCGCATGAGACGGCGTCCGCTCGGCGTGGAAGTGGGGTAGGATGGCACGCTTTTTGGTGGTGAGTATTTTCTATGTTATTTAAATGTTCTTAAACATTTGGGGCTATATTGAAATCCCCGTGTTACAACGGGGGCGGTAGGGAGAAAAAACTGCGCCCGCAGTTTTCCCCCTACCGCCCCCGTTTTAACGGGGGATTGCAATGCAGGCGCAAAAAATGCTGCCTGCATTTGTAGAGGGCGCTACGCCCCAGGATGCTCGCGGCAGCGCTGAGCACAGCAGCGAGCATCCACTCGATGGAGTCCATAGGACTCCAATGAGCCAGACGCCGCACATGACGAGTAGTGATACGCAGGGTGAGACTGAGGAACTGTTTTCCCCAGTCTCTCCCTGCTCCCACCGGATGGAGGAGGCGGTTCTAGCCGTGGTCCTCGCTGCGGGACAGAAGGTGAGTATACGATTTTTTTTTATTTTTTTGGCTGGTGTTAACGGATTCTGCAGAAGCGGAATCCGTTAACACCAAGTCCTGGCCCTGGTTAACTTTCCGCTATCCACAGCCGGACGTTAATCAGCGTTCGGACTTTGTAATCCTAACGCTGATTAACACTTTTTGCTCCCCATGTTAAGCATAGGGAGCGCAAAGTACAGTAACCTCACGCTGAAAAGCGCAAGGTACCAAACGCAAACGGGTCACTTAACCCTTTCCGTTTGGATTGTAATATGCAGCAGACACCGCGGCTAACGTTAATGCTCACACAGGTGAGCGTTAACGTTAGCACATAGATTGTAATGTGGCCCATGATTCTTTGTATCCCGATGAAAGTCTGGGGATAGCGTACTGAAACATCAATTACCCCATTAACGCCGCAGGACGTTCCATGACGTCCTGGCGGCGGGTGGGCTTTGAAGATGCGGGGCGTACCTGTACGCCCCGCTGTCTTCAATGGGACTTCCTCGGCCCCTCCCCGAAGCCTGTGCGCGCTGGCTCGTGGCGCGCGTCATTGGCTGCAGAGGAACGGCCTGAAATCAAGCCGTCCCCTGCAGCCAATGACGTGCACTGCACGCCGGCTGCGGGGAGGGCTCAAAATTAGTGCCGTGCGACAGCACCTGTCGGCGAGGCGTACCTGTACGCCTCGCTGGCAAAATCAACCGCTTAAGGGCACCACCCCTGCGTCATTAAGGGGTTAAACATTAAAGAAAAAACTTTTGCAGAGACCCAGAGTGCCACCAGCATTTATTGTGCTTGGAAGGAGATATACAGTATATTTATATAGAGTGTTGTCATTGATATGGAGTGCTCTTTCCTGGTATTTTGTACTACATGTCTTAGATGCACCCTCTGTTGTTGCTAGTTTAGAGTGCAACCTTTCTGCTGTTGTATTACATAAATATATATATATATATATATATATATATATATATATATTGAAGCCATTATATCATGTGTCACTGATTGTTTCTCATACTTACTACTTTCTTTCCTAAATAATTCTTTGATATTGGATCTAATGGAATTTTTTTCTAATAGGGAATTGACTCCTTGAGGAATTCAAGAGACAATATCCCTCAGCATGTAGACTGGTTTGAAATCAATAACAGTGTTCAGCAATGTTATATCCTAGGTAACTAGCAGCCAATTATCTTTGACAGACCGCATCTTTTGTGGTTTTGAAAGAAAGTGATCAGTGTCTTTTGTGAGAGCTGCTTTTTTTTTTTCGGCAAATGTCTGTCGCATTGCTTTTTCAAAATAGACCCCAGTTAATATAATGGATACTGGATGAACATGTGTCAGTCTCTGGAAGCTGAAGGTGACATCATGTCTGTAGCTGTTCCAGTTAGGCCTTAAGTGGAACTAAAGTGCATCTATTATTAAGATATTTGATATAAATGGAGGTCATTTAATTGTAATGGTAAGTCTGTTCGATAATTGCTATAATTTATTAATATGATCTCATCATTCTGAGATCACCTAAAATTGTGGTATGATTCTAAAGTGACCACAGCTATATAAGAAATACTTTGCTCTGTAGATTGATTTTTGTTTTTTAAATAAATGGCTGTGTAGTAACACCCGCTGAAATATTTATCAATGTGGAACAAATGGCAAAAATAATTAAGTGAGTCACTAAACAAGCAATTCATTGTCAGAAGCCAGCACAACACTGCATATAATAGTTATTTATTGAATATAATTAACCCTCAGAGAGCCAAGAATATCTTGAATTATGTGCCAGCTGGAGACCAAACTTATTTTTCACTCTTTCTTGCATAGATACTCGAGTATACCGCTAGATTTTGGTGACAAAAATTTACCTTAAAATTGGAGGGGTCACATTATATCCAAGACCTCTGCATCGCGTGTAAAAAAAACTTGAGTTGCTCAGGAATTCCAAGTCTCCCGGAAATTTCAGTAGTCTCCCCGAAGTGAATGCGGGCTCCCTGACACCCGCAAACACATCAGGAACTCCTGGGAGAGGTGGGATTCATCACGGCCAGAGGGCATGCACAGTTTAAGCCAATCATCCAAGATTGGCTTGAAACCGAGCATGCACCCTCACTACGCGCAGCACGCCGGGAGGTGTCGTTTTCTGACCCCTAGCTCCAGCAAACAGGGTCATCCACGCATTGTCTGACAATAGCAAGCCCCACCCAGTTATTGCCCCATCCTGATGCGCTGTGCAATTCTCTTCGCATTCTGAAAGTGCGGAAAATCTTGCGGTGCCTCTGCAGTGATGTCAGGAACTCGTCCGGGGGAAGGGGGTGGGTATGTCTATCGCGGACGATACGGTGCATGAACCTGCCTACTGGAGCCGGAGGTCAGAAAACAACACCTTGCGGCGTGCTGTCTATCTGAATAATTCACTGTGTTGGTCACCTCGCTCCACCAGCCATCTTATTGCAAGTAAAGACAGGTGGCCAGCAACTTCATACTTGGTAACAACTACAATCATCCTAGAGCAGAGCACTCTGGCCTGAGGGAGAGCCTGACTGTGTTAAGAGAACCTCAAAGGATTTTAATAATTTACCGGTACAGGATACTTTCATAATTTTGCTCCTCACATTATATTCGAGTCTTAAGTATTCACTCATTTCCATAATAAATCTCTATCCATTGCGTTATATTCGGGTCGTGCTATACTCGAGTATCTACGATATACACTTTAAACTGTAAACAGCTTACCTGCATAAACCAGGAATGTATTCAGGCTAGCTGTTTGTGCTGCTACAGGCACTAATAATTCTGCTTCCCCTTCCCAAAATCTAATTAATTAATTTTTTTTGTAAAAATTTATTGGATGTCAAAGAGCACAAGGGTGCATCACCAATGTAACGGCGTTGCAACGCTGGGATAGCACAAGGGAGGCAAACAACCACCAATGAGCACAAGAGAAAAAGAGGCAGAAAGTGTTGAAATGAAACAACAACAATATGTACAAGTGACCTCAATAATCACCCATTCCCAGCAACCCTACAAGCCACGGTCCCCAGGGTTTTATTATAGGACGGTAAAGTGAAATGGACCAGTGCATTCAACTCGTCCATGACTTGTGTGTCCCTGATCTTAGTCATCCGTGGCAATTGAGGCTGCTGCCAAGATTCCGCCACCACCCATCTGGTGGTTAAAGTGATTTTGGCCATTAATTTATTCTAGTGGAAGGTAAGATCAGGGAGCAGCCTGGATAGCAGAAACCCCCAGGGGTCCACAGGGACATGTTTGGGAAAAACTAGAATCAGCAGCTCCTGTATTTCCAACAAAGGGACAATGCCTCCAGGTCTGCCCATCTGCGGGAGCCTTTCGGTGAGTGCCAGGCAATAATTTGGGCCAACTGGGCAGCATAATAATATGAAAAAAAAGTGATGGGAGACCAAGGCCGCCCAGTGACTTCAGGCAGTAAAGTGTGTGTCTCGACAACTGGCGGCGCTTTCCAGCCCATATAAATTGGCCTATTGAGCACCTAAAGGAAACAACATCAGCAGAAACCAATGGGGTAGGCAAAGATTGGAAATAATATAACAATTTGGGTAACATATTCATTTTTATGCAACTGATTCGGCCTATCCATGAAATGACATACATATCCAAGCATTCAAAATCCCCCTTGATAGTCAAGAAGAGGCGAGGGTAATTCGCTGAGTAATGGTGGTTAGGGAAGGATTGGTGCAGTCAGACCTTCAGATACCTAAGGTCTGACTGCACCAATTTTATAGAGTGAGAGGAGGAAAGGGTAGATAACTTGGATGCCAGCAGCACCACGGGAAGGGCCTCTGACTTGCTAACATTAACTTTAAACCCCGAGACCTTTGAGAAGTCTTGGAGCTTATTCAGTACCTGGGGGAGGGAAGTTTAAGGGTTCGTCAGGGAGAGAGGACGTCATCCGCGAAAGCTGACAGTTTAAACTGTATGTCTCCCACCTGAAAGCCAGAAATCCCACATCCGTCTTAATCGCTAGCTTTAGGGGTTCAAGAAAGAGGGCGAATAGGGCCGGGGAATGTAATATTTGCATATGTAATTATTAACCAATCATATGCTAGAGTTAAAGGGCAGCCCTGCCGAGTCAAGTTTCACACTCTAAAAGGGACCTTGTCCGCCCCTGGGATCAAAATTTGGGCTCCAGGGGAGTTTTACAGTACTGATATTAGCCTGAGAAAGGTGGCAGGAAGCCCCATGCATGCCAGCAGTGTGAATAAGAAAGGCCACTGTGCCCTATCAAAGGCCTTTTTGGTGTTAAATGACAAAAATAGGGAGGGAATGTGGTGTTTGTTAGCGAACCAAATGAGATCCGCCGCTCGAAGGGTAGTATCATATGTCTGACGCCCGGGATAAAGCCCACCTGATCAGGGGACATCGTAGAAGAGAGAAAGGAGTCCAGGCATAAGGCCGCTCCAGGCAGCACTTTGTCAGGGGCAGCATTTTGCTCCTCTTTCAAAGGCCGCCAGCCCGGACCTGACTGCAGGACAGTGTTCCGTTGAAAACCAAGCCGTGACTGCCCCTTTTAGCAGGCCGGCACCCACCCTTTCAGCAGGCAAGGAAGCCATCAGCTTAAGTTTTACCAGCGATGTAGCCTGGCTGTGATCTCTCCTGCAGCGCCTGTGAGACAGAATGCGGTGTTTAGAGCCTGTCACATGACACGCGCAGCAGGGCTCTGATGGTGTAGGCAAGTGCATGCCTTTAAATGAATCCGGGGAACCATGAGGCTACTGAAGAGTTAGGCCTGGCTTGATTTCATACAGGAGACTCTGTGCCCCCCAGTGTGTTTTATGGAGGTTCCCCTCCCTCCCTCCCATCCCTCCTCACAGGGACATGTTGCTGCCCCCATAAAGCACTGCCAGCTCCTCTGTCCTGGTTGAGGGAAGGCCTGTCCCAGAGTCCTGAGGGAGCTGCCGATTGAGGGCTGCACGGGCCCAGATTGAAGACAATCCGAACAACCCGAACAGCATGATGGGAGCTGTTGTTAGTTGTTAATAGCTGGGGGATCTGCTTTTCACTGGCCTGGCAAGGCCTGGGTGACTTTGATAAAATAAATAAATCTAATGTTTACCTTTCTAAACTTAGGGGGGGGGTTAGTATGAAGCTGCCAGGGTTTGATGGAGGAATTAAAGAAATGACTGGGACGCCGCATGTTTTAATGCCGCTTTATGGCTTTTACCCCCCCCCGGTATTCCCTGAATTACTAAATCATGGTGAAAAAACAAGCATTTTCCTAATTTCTTTCATACCTTCGGTGAGGCGCTTCCTATTTAAAGGAACACCCTGTGAAATATAATCAACAGTAACTCTGTGCCCTCCGGAGTCATTAATCCTCTGCGTTTCCCCGTTACCGGCTGTGTGTGTGACTGCAAGTATGTGACTGTGGAAGTTTGTAAGTGTGTATGAGGAAGTGTGTGTGTCTGTATGAGGAAGTGTGTGTGTTTGTCTGTATGTATGTGGAAGTGTGTGTGTGTGATGGTATATGGATGTGTGGGACAGTCGGCCGTGATATGTGGTGCTCTATGATATGCTCATACACACCATGTTTTTTTTGGGGGTGGGGGCAGCAATTCATCCTTCGCTCCAGGCAGCACAGTGGCTTGGGCCGGCCCTGACTCCAGTCCACCTTTTCTCTCTTCATACTCCTACTCCTTGTCTACCTTCCCTGTGTTTCCCTTGGCTGGCTGTATTCTGATGGTCCACCTGTGCAGCCAGGTATATCTACTGGTCACTCCCTTCCTTCTTTGCTCTCTCATTTTGTTTCCTTTCCTGTTGATGTTCTGAGGTCTTGTGAGCTCCCTCTCCTTGTTGCGGTGCTTATCCTTTATTCTTCCTAGTCTTGTTTTATCCAGTAATCTTGTCTTGTATTTTCTTCTTTAGTTCAGTCTTGTACCTTTTTGTATTCCTTCAGTTCTGTCTATCATGGTTTTGTTATGGACAAGAATATGTACCTGCTTTAATACAAATAGAAAAATGCGCATTTAAGTATATGTTAGTACGGCTTTAGGAACTGAAATTAATTAATGTCTTTTAAACTGTCTTTTACTGAGAGAATGAAATTGTATTTTGTTTACTTCACTATTCCGGCAGATTGCTAAACCGCAAGTCATGTGGTTCCTCTTTTTGACGCAAGGAGATGGGTGCGGGACATCCTGAACTAAATTTGAACATGGCTAACACCCTTGATGATCAAAAAAGGCTGACTTTGATAAAGACGCAAAATAGTTTGACATTTGGAAAAAGCTGATATTTGATTTTCATTTTGTTATGATTAATCCGTATGTGGGCAATTTTTATGCTGACGTTAATTAACTTTTTCGCTGCGGAGGACGCGCTGAGCGCGTCCTCCCTTTGGGGCCAGCGATCGGCTGGGTTCTGGCCGATCGCTGTGCCCCCCGGTGCGGGCTGACATTCTCGAAGTCAGCCCAGCACCTGGAACCACTGCCGGGCTAATTAGATGTCATCAGCGGCGGCGCGATGACATCTAATTCAGGCGCCCCCCCTGGGTGCGGAGGAGGCGCCTGAAAGGGAGGGGGAGGTCCTTCGGACCACTCTCCCTCCCGATCGGCAGCGTGCAGGGGGTTAACCCAGGCACCATTTGGAAGGGCACAGCCTGCCCTTCCTAACGGTACCTGGAATTAACCCCATGGGGGCCGGATCACGAATCGGCGCCGAAAAGCGCCGGTTCGTGATCCTTTCCCGGAGCTGGCCGACATCTTGGATGTCGGCCAAGCCTCCGGGAACTCTCCCTGAGGACTGGCGTCATCGTGCATAGCACGATGACGCCAGTCCTGGAGTTAACCCCTAACTGCCACCAATGGTGGAGATAGGGGGTTCATTGAACCCCCTATCTCCCGATCCGTGGCAGTTAGGGGTTAATGTTTGATATTGTTGGATCGGCCAGAGCATGGCCGTTCCAACGATACCAAACATGAGTATGAAAAAAGTTTTTTAAAAAAATAAATATTTAAAAAATTATAAAAAAAAAAAGTTTTTTTTCTTTTTTTTGGTTCGTTAATGCAACAATATTGTTCCCATTTCAATTATAATGTGAACAATGATGCTGCACTAACGATTTTTGTATGCGTTGTGTTTGTTAAAAATCGCGTAATTTTCCCCAAAAAAAAATGTAACGAGACTCCATTTATAATTTTTTTAACAAGCGCACCCCATACAAAATATAACCGCAATTGCTCGCATGTTAAAATGTGGAAAAAAAACACTTTACACGTTGTAAATAATTGAAAATTCATATTTTATTGCATTTTTTGTTATAATATACAGACAGGACATGACGTATACATATAATAATGACATATTATGAATCTGCCGAGTCTGACGGAAAGAACGATATATAATATGTCTGAGTCATATACTAAAATAAGCCTTCAAAACACGTTTAAACATGATGAGCGAAACAGGTAAAAATGAGCTCAGCACAGAGGCGTGAAACGTCTCAGCAGCGAAAGGGTTAAAATATTAGCTAACACCCTGTTTCCGCTTACGCACTAAACTCGTATAAAACATGTATCATTTTTCTGATTAAAGAAAGAGAAGTCACTTGGCTTGTCCAAGAAAGGCTACATAGACCTATTCGTTGTCTGTGTCATTTCTTTCAGTGCGCACTATAATTGATTGACCTCTTCCAACATTTGGGCAGACGCAGGCATCCGAGAAAAGACTGGTTAAAGTCTTCCCTAACAATTGGCGCCCAAATGTGGGGGCCAGAGCTCTGCTCTCTGGAACAGCACCAAGAACGATTTCCTGGCAGACGGACCGTACCAGAACGAAGCCTGATCACCTTCGTGCCTCGCAGGTAAGATACCTTTGTTAGCTACTTGTGACTTGTCCTGGTCTTCAGTCTCCTTCCTGGGAATCTACGTGTGGCATTCGGGAAAACACCAAAAGTGTTTTTTTTTAACTTTGCTCTGAGCCCCATTACTGACCCACGAATCGCATGCCTGTTGTCTGATTGTCTGTGATTGTTTGTTCACGGTCATTTGTGTTGACGGCATATTTCCTGATGGGAGATTGGGTTGATTGATAATCAGGGAGATTGTCGTGGTCTATGGGTAAACAAGTGATGCATTGAGGCATATCTGGTAGTAACTCACATTATCCATATATATATACCGTATTTTTCGCTCCATAAGACGCACTTTTTCCCCGAAAAAAGTGGGGGGAAAGTGTGTGTGCGTCTTATGGAGCGAATACTGCACGTTGCAGTGTTCGCTCCCTGCGAGCGTCCGAAGCTATGGAGCTTCGGCGCTTGCCTGGGGGAACCACGTCACCAGCCAAGTTCTCGCGAGATCGCGGCTGGTCACATGGCTCCCCCAGGCGAGTGCACAAGCTCCATGCCGCCGGACACTCAGAGGGAACCGAACACGCAGCGGCAGCAGGAGGTGAGTTGGGGCCTGGGGCAGTATCCATGAGAGTTGCTGGGGCAGTATATCCATGAGAGTTGCTGGGGCAGTATATCCATGAGAGGAGCTGGGGCAGTATATCCATGAGAGTTGCTGGGGCAGTATATCCATGAGAGTTGCTGGGGCAGTATATCCATGAGAGGAGCTGGGGCAATATATCCAAGAGAGGAGCTGGGGCAGTATATCCATGAGAGGAGCTGGGGCAGTATATCCATGAGAGGAGCTGGGGCAGTATATCCATGAGAGGAGCTGGGGCAGTATATACATGAGAGGAGCTGGGGCAGTATTTCCATGAGAGGAGCTGGGGCATTATCCATTATTACACTATTTGATTCAGAATATTTTTTTCCTGTTTTCCTCCTCTAAAAACTAGGTGCGTCTTATGGTCAGGTGCGTCTTATGGAGCGAAAAATATGGTATATCTAGCGGTAACAGGTGACGCGGTAACGCAAGCACCTAGTAGTAGGATATATATATGCTGCGGTAAACAGGTGATGCAGGGAAAGTACACCTGCTAGCAGAGTACTATATTCGGAATATAGGGGAAGACGAGACGCTTATCGTCGTGATCTGGCAGATAAGACACGATAGGTATAGGTCTATTCTCATTTCTGACTATTGATAAACTACGTGAATTGCTTGAATTGATGAGGAAAAGAGCTAACAATCAGAGATGGGTAACGAACAGAGTAACCATGCAGGATGGAAGACTCCATGCAAGTTGGTTGAAGAAAGAGCAGGGGAAAAGAATGTTATGAAATTGAAACTTCTCGGTAGAGTCTGCGGCTTACATAGCCCCAGACTACAAGCAGAGGAATGGAGAAGTTTGTTGAAGAATAAAAAAGGAATGTTGACCGACAATGGAATATGGAATGTAGCAGAAGCTTGGTATAGAGTTGCAAGGGTGATTGAGAAAGAAGGGTGGATAGAAACAGAGGAAAATAGGGAGGGAAAGACTAATTATTACTATTACCTCACCCCAAAATCCGAGCCCCCTTCTTATGGTGAAATATCAAAAAGGAAACTATTAAACCCAGCGACAACTGACCAAAAACAGCCAACAGGTCTCTACCCTGTCTTACGTATCGATGGGTCGTACTACACCCCTGGTCCTGTCGTGTCCTCATCAACAGCCACAAGTCATGTACCGACCATATCCCCTATTATGCCTAATCTGGATGCCACCCTACAGACGGTAGACATGACCGGTAATTTAGGTCAATTATCAGTGTCCAGCCATTCATATGACTCTGTAAATCATACAGATGAGTCCTTGACATCCCATATACGGTTGCCCACGCCCACGCCCCAAGTTGCCCGTACTCGACCCACGACTAGGGATGTGCGTTTCGGGTTTCGGAATTTCGTAATTTTCACGAAATGTCCCGATTCGTGTCTTCGGATTCAGCCGACTTTCCAAATCGGATCAGATCCGAAAACGGCAGATCCGAAAAGTTTTCTGAGCCGAAACGAACATTTTTTGGTATTTTCGAATGGACTTGAACTGTGTCAAATCGAAATTCATTTTTGCTCCATTCGGGATTTCAGTTCCATTTCGGTAATTTCGGACATCGTATTTATCGGTTATATCGCTGATTCTGAAAATTGTGTATCATTTCCAATGTTCCGATAATTCTGTCGATACGGCAATTCTGTTGATTCTATCTTTTTTTTATTAAATAAAGATCCTTTTTTTCTTATGAATATCATTGCACAACTTTATTTAATCATATTAAAATGGTATGAAAGGAACAAAAACGAACAAAACGATTTAAAAAAAACAAAACTGACCCAAATGATCTGACTTTAAAAATAAAAACCAGAATAAAAGGTTTTAAAATGGAAAAAAAGCTGAACAAAATTATCAGAAACGAAAAAAAAGAACAGAAAAAGTAAAATGATTTAAAACTAAAAAAATAAATAAAAATAATGCAGCATATGAATACGCACACTGCAGGGAACAAGCGCCTCTCTGCGCGGTATAATTAATAGACATGTGCATTCGTTTTAGTACTAAAACGATTTAGTCCGAATTTTGGGATAATTTAGTTTTCGTATCACTCAAGAGAAACGAAACTGCTCAGTACAAAAAACGAAAGAAACTAAAATAAAATGAACTACATTTTAGTTTCAGTCCTTTTTGTGATATTACATTGATGAGTGAAGGAGACCAGCAATGAAGAGCGCAACATCGCAACATCCGAAGTTCTGCACCCTCCACATGCCAATGCAGTAGGATCTTCTATACAGAGAGGGGCATTAATTAATGCAGGAGGATGTTCTATACATTATACAGAGAGGGGTATTAATGCAGGAGGATGTTATATACATTATACAGAGAAAGGTATAAATTGAGGAGGATGTTCTATACAGAGAGGGACATTAATTAATTCAGGAGGATGTTCTATACATTATACAGAGAGGGGTATTAATTAATGCAGGAGGATGTTCTAAACATTATACAGAGAGGAGCCTTTTTTTTTTAGCCCTTTAAATCCAGTGGCTGTGAGCGCTGAGATCGGCTGCTTGTTAAATTATCTCTCAGTGCAATCAGGGTTATTCAGAGAGCGTGAAAAGCAGGAGACTGACTGGAGAATGAAAAATTCTAGGTCAAAATAGCCAAACCAGAAAAATTCTCCCTTTCATCTCACTTTCCAAATCGGCTATTTTGACCTAGAATTTTTCATTCTCCAGTCATTCTCCAGTCATTCTCCTGCTTTTCACGCTCTCTGAATAACCGTGAATGTATCAGGCTCAGCTGTTACAGTAACTGACTGTAACAGCGCTCAGAGTTTCAGTAAAACAAGGAAATAATATTGTTCTAACCTCTTATATATAAAAATATTATTTACTAGTTTTACTGAAACTATGAGCGCTGTGATGAGCAGCAGTCAGTTACTGTAACAGCTTTGCCTGACACGGCTCAGTATTACAATGTTGGTGCTAACTTACCCAGAGCTGTTGTAAACTGAAAACCTCCATAGGCTATAATGACTCAGGGAAGTTTACAACAGCTCTGGTTAAGTTGGCACCAACTATATAATATGGCCCACATTGTGCTGAGAGTGAGAGATACTGTAACAAGTAGCGATCTCAGCCCTCTGAGGAGCCACTACAATAGTAATTGTATCCACTGGTTTTCGGATGAATGAAATTAGTTTTCAGACTAAAGAACTGAAAACGAATTTCTTTAGCAACTAAATAAATTGTATTTTAGTACTAACCCATTAGTTCAAAACGAAATTTTGTGCTGTGCACATGTCTAATAATTAATGCAGCATATGAATCCACATACTGCTGGGAAGCGCCTCTCTGCGGTATAATTAATGCAGCATATGAATCCACACACTGCCGGGAGCAAGCGCCTCTTTCTAGGAATAATTAATGCAGCATATGAATCCACACACTGCTGGGAACCGTCTCTCTGCAGTATAATTAATGCAGCATATGAATCCGCACACTGCTGGGAAGCACCTCTCTGCGGTATAATTAATGCGGATTCATATGCTGCATTAATTTTTTTTTTTTTCATTTTAAATCATTTTATTTGTTCGGTTTTTTTTGTTTCTGATAATTTTGTTCAGCTTTTATTCCGTTTTAAAACCTTTTTTGTTCTGTTTTTTTTTTAAAGTCAGACCACTTAGGTCAGTATTTTTGAGTTTTTTAAATCGTTTTGTTCCTTTCGTACCATTTTAATATGATTAAATAAAGTTGTGCAATGCATATTCATAAGAAAAAAAGGATCTTTATTTAATAAAAAATGATAGAATCGGAAAAATTCCCATTTCGACAGAATTAATTATCATATCGACAGAGTTACCGTTTTGACAGAATTAATTATCGTATCGACAGAATTAATTATCGTATCGACAGAAATATCGGATCTGAAAAAAATTAGTTTAAGTCAAAACGAATAGTCACTTTGAAACGAGGATAATAGACGTAAGGACCGGGGATTTTTACTTCTACAGCACACATCACATGTGGCTATGTAGTCTTTAATATCCCTTCGCATACCACTCCACCAGAACTGTTTCTCAATCTTGGCCACTGTTTTATTTATTCCCATATGCCCATAGGGTTTGGAATCATGATAAGTCCTCATCATCTGTGTTCGCTCCTCCTCAGGTACAAACATTTTCCCAGGAGGTTTTTGAAGAGGAGCAACACCCAGACCAGCCTGAATTCTCTCCAGCAAAGGAGAAGACCCTGTCAAGACCGTGGTACCCAAGATCCTCTTGTGAGGAATAATTGGACTATGGTCGAACGTGTGCTGTTAATATGACTCGAACTGTCTAGATAAAGCGTCAGCTTTTGTGTTTTTAGAACCAGGATGATAAGTTAACAAAAAGTTGAAACTTGAGAAGAACAGTGACCACCTGGCTTGCCTTGAATTCAAGTGTTTGGCATCTCCCATATACACTAGATTCTTATGGTCTGTGATAATTATCACGGGATCTTTAGTACCTTCTAATAAATAGCGCCATTCCTTGAGGGCCGCTATAACTGCTAGTAATTCTCTGTTCCCTATGTCATAGTTTTTCTCAGCAGGTGTCATCTTTCTAGAGAAAAAAACCACAAGGATGTACAGGTCCCTCAGGACTTTCTCTTGGAGACAAAATTGCACCAATCCCTATTTCAGATGCATCAACCTCAAGCTGAAATGGAAGGCCTGGTACTGGATGCCTTAGGATAGGTGCGGAGACCAGGGGTGGATCCAGGGGGAGGCAACAGGGCAATTCCCCCCCCCGAGCAGTGCAGATGCCAGGCTGACCTCCAGAACTCAAATCACGATGTGTGCAGTGAATGCAGACATGGTGATTTGCAGAGGTACACACTGCGCAGAAGCACTGTGGATTACCCCTCCCAGTCATGTGTCAGGGGCGTGTCACGTGGTGATCCTTTTCCCAGTGACCATGTGGCTGAGCCTGTCTCCTTCCATGCCTGCCTGACAGCCACAGGAAAGGGCTGGATCTGAGGCTGCACTGAGCAACAGGGTCAGAGGAGAGAGGGGCTGGAGCCTCCATGCAGGGACACCAGGGAGGTAAGTAATGAGTCCCTGAGAGTTTGATCCTTCCTCCAGGGTGTATAAGAAAGCTAGAGCTGCACAGTAATAAACCTCTCAGATATGAGTCTGTAAACTGCTCCTCTAGATTGTAAACTCCTGGGTGTCCTCTGCTCCTATAGATTGTAAGCTCCTGAGTGTCCTCTGCTCCTCTAGATTGTACGCTCCTGGGTGTCCTCTGCTCCTCTAGATTATAAAATCCTGGGTGTCCTCTGCTCCTCTAGATTGTAACCTCCTGGGTGCTCTCTGCTCCTCTAGATTGTAAACTCCTGGGTGTCCTCTGCTCCTCTAGATTGTAAGCTCCTGGGTGCTCTCTGCTCCTCTAGATTGTAAACTCCTGGGTGTCCTCTGCTCCTCTAGATTGTAAGCTCCTGGGTGCTCTCTGCTCCTCTAGATTGTAAACTCCTGGGTGTCCTCTGCTCCTCCAGATTGTAAGCTCCTGGGTGCTCTCTGCTCCTCTAGATTGTAAACTCCTGGGTGTCCTCTGCTCCTCCAGATTGTAAGCTCCTGGGTGCTCTCTGCTCCTTTAGATTGTAAGCTCCTGGGTGTCCACTGCTCCTCTAGATTGTAAACTCCTGGGTGCTCTCTGCTCCTCTAGATTGTAAGATCCTGGGTGTCCTCTGCTCCTCCATATTGTAAACTCCTGGGTGCTCTCTGCTCCTCTAGATTGTAAGCTCCTGTGAGCCGGGCCCTCTGCTCCTCTAGATTGTAAACTCCTGGGTGCTCTCTGCTCCTCTAGATTGTAAGCTCCTGGGTGTCCTCTGCTCCTCTAGATTGTAAGCTCCTGTAAGCCGGGCCCTCTGCTCCTCTAGATTGTAAACTCCTGGGTGTCCTCTGCTCCTCTAGATTGTAAGCTCCTGGGTGTCCACTGCTCCTCTAGATTGTAAACTCCTGGGTGCTCTCTGCTCCTCTAGATTGTAAGATCCTGGGTGTCCTCTGCTCCTCCAGATTGTAAACTCCTGGGTGCTCTCTGCTCCTCTAGATTGTAAGCTCCTGTGAGCCGGGCCCTCTGCTCCTCTAGATTGTAAACTCCTGGGTGCTCTCTGCTCCTCTAGATTGTAAGCTCCTGGGTGTCCTCTGCTCCTCTAGATTGTAAACTCCTGGGTGCTCTCTGCTCCTCTAGATTGTAAACTCCTGGGTGTCCTCTGCTCCTCCAGATTGTAAGCTCCTGGGTGCTCTCTGCTCCTCTAGATTGTAAGATCCTGGGTGCCCTCTGCTCCTCTAGATTGTAAACTCCTGGGTGCCTTCTGGTCCTCTAGATTGTAAACTCCTGGGTGCCCTCTGCTCCTCTAGATTGTAAGCTCCTGGGTGCCCTCTGCTCCTCTAGATTGTAAACTCCTGGGTGTCCTCTGCTCCTCTAGATTGTAAGCTCCTGTGAGCCGGGCCCTCTGTAAATTCTCGTGAGTCGGGCTCTCTGCTAAAACACCTTATTTTCTGTCAGTGCCCCTCCCGAGACTAGTCTCTGGATCCGCCCCTGGCGGAGACAAATGCTTCTTTAAGTGACTGGAATGCCTGCTTGGCCTGGTCACTCCAAACCTGATTCTGAGTAGGGATGAGCTGTTTGGTTCGATCGGTTCAGAGTTCGCATCGAACATAGCCTGTTCGCATGTTCGCGAACTACGAACATTTCCGCCTGGTCGTCGCGTGTTCGCCCACAATGCACCACATTGGACCACAATGGACCACAATGCACTTTTCCACTGGCCTGAAGCTTGTAATTGGCTACAGCCTTGTACCTAACCACAGGTCAGGTGCAAGACAGGTTCAACACTATGCCAATCGCGGCTTAGAGTCCTGACTGGGCAAATTTTGCCCAATCATGGGCTCACAGAGCTAAGTCCCGGAGCACACTATATAAGGCTTCACACAGCGCTTCTGCACGTGTTTGAGAGGAGATTTCAGAGGAGATTGATCTTGTGTTAGTGTGTGTTCTTACTGCCAGGCTGCCACCAGCTACTGGGGGGGGTCTCATCTACTGGGGGGGTCTCATTTCTACCAAATATCTGGGAATTGTTGTAATCTTTGTGTTCTCACTCCCAGCAACTATTTTGGGCGCTCAGTAATTTCTACAAAATATTTGGGAATTGAGGTAATCTGAGGTAATCTTTGTGTTCTCACTCCCAGCAACTATTTTGGGGGCTCAGTAATTTCTACAAAATATTTGGGAATTGAGGTGATCTGTGTCTTGTCACTGCCAGTGCCATGCAGTATTTTGGGGGTCAGTAATTTCTACAAAATATTTGGGAATTGAAGTGATCTGTGTCTTGTCACTGCCAGTGTCACGCAGTATTTTGGGGGTCAGTAATTTCTACAAAATATTTGGGAATTGAGGTGATCTGTGTCTTGTGACTCACTGCCAGTGCCATGCAGTATTTTGGGCGTCAGTAATTTCTACAAAATATTTGGGAATTGAGGTGATCTGTGTCTTGTCACTGCCAGTGCCATGCAGTATTTTGGGGGTCAGTAATTTCTACAAAATATTTGGGAATTGAAGTGATCTGTGTCTTGTCACTGCCAGTGTCACGCAGTATTTTGGGGGTCAGTAATTTCTACAAAATATTTGGGAATTGAGGTGATCTGTGTCTTGTGACTCACTGCCAGTGCCATGCAGTATTTTGGGCGTCAGTAATTTCTACAAAATATTTGGGAATTGAGGTGATCTGTGTCTTCTGTCACAGCCAGTGCCACGCAGTATTTTGGGCGTCAGTAATTTCTACAAAATATTTGGGAATTGAGGTGATCTGTGTCTTGTCACAGCCAGTGCCAAGCAGTATTTTGGGCGTCAGTAATTTCTACAAAATATTTGGGAATTCGGGTGATCTGTGTCTTGTCACAGCCAGTGCCTCGCAGTATTTTGGGCGTCAGTAATTTCTACAAAATATTTGGGAATTGAGGTGATCTGTGTCTTGTCACAGCCAGTGCCACGCAGTATTTTGGGCGTCAGTAATTTCTACAAAATATTTGGGAATTGAGGTGATCTGTGTCTTGTCACAGCCAGTGCCACGCAGTATTTTGGGCGTCAGTAATTTCTACAAAATATTTGGGAATTGAGGTGATCTGTGTCTTCTGTCACAGCCAGTGCCACGCAGTATTTTGGGCGTCAGTAATTTCTACAAAATATTTGGGAATTGAGGTGATCTGTGTCTTGTCACAGCCAGTGCCACGCAGTATTTTGGGCGTCTGTAATTTCTACAAAATATCTGGGAATTGAGGTGATCTGTGTCTTGTCACTGCCAGCAAGTATTTTGGGCGTCAGTAATTGCTACAATATATTTGGGAATTGTTCTAATCTATGATTAAAAAGTGTGTATACGAGTATACACTATACAGTGTGGGCGCTTGTTAATTTAAGTTAATTAAAGTGCTATGTGAATAAATAATTAATTGCAGCCTAAGTATGGTAAAAAGCACATAAAAAACAACCAAAATACGTGCCAAGATTAAGACAAAAAGGATAAACAAAACCATACGGCGCATAAAACAGTGAACAGTTGGTTAAATGAACAACTGGTTAATAGAAGTAAAATGTGAAGGTGTCCTTTAAGGTATAAAAAGTGTCCTTTAAAATGCAAGAAATGTCCTTTAAAATACCAAACAGATGAGGTAAAAGAGTACAAAAAAATCTTTTTAAAAAAAAAAAAAAAAAAAAAAAAAAATTATTAAGTCAATTTGTGCAAAAAAAGTGCAATGGTTTAATACTCAAAGAGTGTTGTTGATTGAAGTCAAATGCAACAATCTTCTCTGTGGTGTAGATATCAAATCTTCTCTTTAAAGGTGTCCCTCAGAGAGAAATAAAGGCAATAATAGTGCAGATGGTCATACTGGGATGAAGTAATTTAATAAAATGAATATATCACTCACATTTATTAGAGCCTAAGGGAAATCCAGGCTCAAGGAAAATAGCTTGCGGCCAAATATAGGGTGGCACGTCCTCCTTTCATCTATGGTGGTTACTAGATAAAGCAGAGAAGATCGGGAGACGGCACTCCCATAGCGTAACTCTGTGCAATACAGGTGGAGGATTAAATTACAATTAGTCACACTCACCAGTTATAGAGCCTCTCAATTCCAGGCTCAAGGAGTATCGCCTTGGGTCCTCTTAAGGTGGGGGCCCAAACCTCTTTGGTGTAGCAGCAGTTGATCCAGATGTCCAAAAAAAAGTGGAGAGATAAGGAAAAGTGGCGAATGCAAAAAATATATAGGTAATGAATTTATTAGAATTAATAAGTCTGACTTTGTTTGCACTTTATGGACACTAAATATACCGACTGAGGAAGGCTTTTAGCCGAAACGCGTCTCGGTACAATTTGTCCAGGATTTTATTAATTCTAATAAATTATTACCTATATATTTTTTGCATTCGCCACTTTTCCTTATCTCTCCACTTTTTTTTGGACATCTGGATCAACTGCTGCTACACCAAAGAGGTTTGGGCCCCCACCTTAAGAGGACCCAAGGCGATACTCCTTGAGCCTGGAATTGAGAGGCTCTATAACTGGTGAGTGTGACTAATTGTAATTTAATCCTCCACCTGTATTGCACAGAGTTACGCTATGGGAGTGCCGTCTCCCGATCTTCTCTGCTTTATCTAGTAACCACCATAGATGAAAGGAGGGACGTGCCACCCTATATTTGGCCGCAAGCTATTTTCCTTGAGCCTGGATTTCCCTTAGGCTCTAATAAATGTGAGTGATATATTCATTTTATTAAATTACTTCATCCCAGTATGACCATCTGCACTATTATTGCCTTTATTTCTCTCTGAGGGACACCTTTAAAGAGAAGATTTGATATCTACACCACAGAGAAGATTGTTGCATTTGACTTCAATCAACAACACTCTTTGAGTATTAAACCATTGCACTTTTTTTGCACAAATTGACTTAATAATTTTTTTTTTTTTTTTTTTTAAAAAGATTTTTTTGTACTCTTTTACCTCATCTGTTTGGTATTTTAAAGGACATTTCTTGCATTTTAAAGGACACTTTTTATACCTTAAAGGACACCTTCACATTTTACTTCTATTAACCAGTTGTTCATTTAACCAACTGTTCACTGTTTTATGCGCCGTATGGTTTTGTTTATCCTTTTTGTTCTAATCTATGTCTGGTCACTGCCACCCATCCAGGGGTCTCACTGATTTATAGGAGGTTTCTGAGATTTGTAATCTGTGTCTTCTCACTGTCAGCTATCAGGGGGTCTCACATACTTCTAGCAGATTTCTGTGAATTGTAATCTGTGTCTTGTCACTGTTGCCAGCTATCAGGGGGTCCTATCAGGGGGTCTCACTGACTTGTATCAGATTTCTGTGAATTGTAATTTGTGTCTTGTCACTGCCACCCATCAGGGGTCTCACTGATTTATAGGAGGTTTCTGAGATTTGTAATCTGTGTCTTGTCACTGCCACCCATCAGGGGTCTCACTGATTTATAGGAGGTTTCTGGGAATTGTAATCTGTGTCTTTTCACTGACTGCCAGCTATCAGGGTGACTCACTGACTCACTGAGTTATACAAGAGTTCTGGAAATCTTCAATCTTTATACCAGAGTTGAATCAGAGTTCTGTATATATTTAATCGATATATCACTCACTAAGAGAGGCCAAAAAGGACAGGCAGATGCTCCCAGACACAGATAAGAGGGTAAGCAGCCTCTGTGTCGGGAGGCTGTGCCTCTGGTCGTGCTGGACGTGGTGCATCCTCTGCAGGGGCACACTTGTCCTTTCTAACTGGTGCTGGCCAGTTATAGAGGATTTGGTGGATTGGCTAACCAGGCCATCCTCATCCTCCGAGTCCTCTGCCAGCCAGGCTTGTAGTGCTTTACAGTCCACCTCAGCTGCCAAAGCATCTAATGCAGCCTCCATGTCCACAGCTACTCCTGCCGTAGCCTCGTTATCACACACGGAGGAGTCAGCTGAATTGTTTGACTACAATGACAGTGACAAGCTGCTTGAGGATGCGCAGCAAGTACATTGCTCTGATTCAATCTCTGAGGTTGAGGAAGGGAGTATAATCAACCTAGAGGAAGTGGGTGCCAGTGATGACACACAAATAACTGGCACTCATGTTACCCCAGCAGCTGCAGCATACTGCCAAGTTGGCTCCAGTGACGAGGAGATAGGGGTGATGATGACAATGATGATGAGGTCACTGACTCCACCTGGGTGCCTGATCGAACAGAGGAGTCAAGGGAGGAGGAGGAGGAGGAGGGACAAGAAACACGAGGCACAACATCCTCTATGACCAACCATAGCACTAGCCAGTCCAAGGCATCAGATGTCAGAGCTGCTCAGGTGCAGAGCGCTGTTGTCTCAAAGTACACATCCAGGAACTCTGCTGTCTTGGAGTTCTTTAAGAAATGAGCAGCAGACCCCACCGTTGCTATTTGTAATGTATGTCAGATGAGGCTCAAGCGTGGGAAAGACACCGGACGCTTGGGTACCACGTGCTTGAGGGAACATATGACCACCTGCCACACATCCCGTTGGCGCAAAACTTTGTGTAGGTCCTCCTCCTCCTCATCTGTCTCTACCCCCACTCAGGCCCGTCTTTAATATTGATTGGACCCTGGGCAAACATTTTCTTGGGGCCCCCCGAAAGCCATGCCCACCACATAATTTTGCTCTCCACCCCCACAGTAATGTGCAGTGTGTATGAGCGTAACATGAGCTCTACAGCAATAAAACTCACAGTAACGTGCAGTGTGTATGAGCGTAACAGAGCTCGACAGCAATAAAACTCACGCTCATACACCGCACATTGCTGTGAGTTTTATTGCTGTGCAGCTCTGTCATATGCTCATACACCGCACATTGCTGTGAGTTCTATTGCTGTGGAGCTATGTGATACAGCAATGGACGGTGTATGAGAGTATCACATAGCTCCACAGCAATAAAACTCAGAGCAATGTGCGGTGTATGAGCGTATCAGAGCTGCACAGCCATAAAACTCACAGTAATATGCGGTGTATGAGCGTATGACAGAGCTGCACAGCAATAAATCTCATTGTAATATGCAGAGTGTATTCAATCCCCCCCAGCCCCAGTATATCAATTTATTCACCCCCTCAGCCTCAGCATATCAATTTAATATGTACATAAATACAGTACATAAATTTATTCAACACCCCCCCCCTGGCATATCCCTTTGGCAGGTCGCTCACCACCAGTCACTACACTGAAAAGAAAATCGCGCGGCCTCTCTGTCCTCCTTCACAGGGCACAATGAGAAACGGGTAATGGAACCCGGGTTGGGACCGGCTGCGCCCCTATATGGCACATTACTGTGAGTTTCACTTCTGTGGCGCTCAGTGATACACTCATATATACCCCATATTACTGTAATCTGGGATGAGGAGTCTGCAGTATGCTGAAGACCTGCTCTTCAAAGGTTTAAATTAAATAAATTGTTACAATTGCTAAAATTCTTCTTTTATCAGACTGGATTTATTAAAGTAAAATTTATAAAACCACTCAAGAGACCCTGTAAAAATATGCAGTAAAGTGCAGTCCCTGAACCACTGAGAAAAACTAAAGAATACTTCCACATCTGTCATCTGAGGCTTTACGTGTATAGGCAGTTAGGCACATATGTAGAGCAACACAGGGTAATAATGCAACAATATAGAGAGGCTTAGGTGAGTGGAGGGAGGGATGGCTAGACAAACTAGATCCAGGCTGATAGGGTGCGTTAGTGTGCTCCCACTTGATTATAAACCCCATCTATCAACAATATTAACTCTTACTCTCCTCTGCACCCAGTGAGAAATTTATATTAATGACATCCCTGGCCTGCCCCATGTCAGATTCTCAGTCCAGGCTGTTGACTGTGATTGACCTGATCCTCCTGCTGTCACGCTGACTGCTCCTCGGGTATTTAGCACTTTCATCTCTGGATACTCCCGGGCATTAACCCCCTCTCTCCAGCTCTCATCCTGACTTCTCCACAACTCCTCCATCTCATCACGTATTTGAATTTTCACTCTCCAGAGGCTTCTGCCTTGCTGGAGTGGATGGAGGGGGGGGAGGGTTCACCGAGCAGCCGGCTAGTGAGTATTTCATCTAGCAATGAATGCATTGGAGCAAATAAATTAAGTGGGTTACCGCTCTGGCAGAAGCAGCCATGCAGGAGAGAGAGGTCGAGGGGTGAGTCTGCACTCTTCAGCCAGGAGCAGGGGATCAGTTCATGGGTTGCAGTCTAGCAGCTTCTATTCTTCATCTTCACCTTCTCAGCTGTCCCCGTGCACACAGTGTGAGATGCGCGGGTACAGGGTGATGACGCAAGCATGGGGGAGGAGCCAGATGCGGAAGCCCAGCCGGGACTGCATCAGCGGTTGGCGCGCTGGGAATCTTGTGCCCCCGCTGTGCTGTCTGAACGTGCGGAGCAGCGGGGGTAAATTAGGAAGCCTTGGGACTGCACGTTAGAGAGGCGGCGCTCGTCCAAAGTTTATGCGGGCCCATCAACAATGACTGGGCCCGGGGCATCTGCCCCTTTTGCCCCGCGTTAAAGACAGCCCTGCCCCCACTGTATGTCCTGCCATGTCATTGCCTACAACCTCCACTGACAGAGATGATGCTACAGTAATGGATGTACCAGGTCCTTCCTCACAATGTGACAGCATCCCATCAGCTGAAGATTTACGCAGTCAGATTACGTTGCCCCAGCTGCTGCAGCGTAAGAAAAAATATAGTCCCAACCATCCCCAAGCACTGTGTCTAAATGCCAGCTTAGCAAAATTACTCGCATTGCAGCTGCTGCCTTTCCAGCTGGTGGACTCTGCTCCCTTCCGTGAATTTGCTGAATGTTCTGTACCACAGTGGCATGTTCCAAAATGCCATTACTTTTCACGGAAGGCCATTCCAGCACTATACCAGCACGTGGAAGACAATGTTATCGAGTCATTGGGAAAGGCAGTCAGCAGCAAGGTGCATGTGACTTTAGACACGTGGTCCAGCAAGCATGGACAGGGTTGTTACATTTCCTTCACGGCACACTGGGTAACTCTGATTGCAGCTGGGAGGGATCCAAGATGGGGCTCTGTGCTGGAGCTTGTTCATCCACCACGCCTCCAGAAAGCTGCTTGTATGAGGTCTGTCTGCTCCACCACCATCTCTCCCTCTACTACCTCCTCCTCCTCCTCCTCCTGTGTCTCTGGCGAAGTGGCAGTTAAACCGACGCATGGCATGGGCTACGCAATGGCTCAAGCAAAAAGATGCCATACTGTGCTTGAGCTGGTTTGTTTAAGGGACAGGAGCCACACCGGGCCAGAAATTCGGTGAGCTCTGCAGGGCCAGGTGCAGAGATGGTTAACACCACACCAGCTTCAGCTGGGAATGGCCGTCTGTGATAATGGCAGCAACCTTCTCTCCGCCCTATGCCAGGGTAAGTTGACGCATGTACCATGCCTAGCACACGTCATAAAACTGGTGGTACAGCGTTTCCTAACCAGGTACCCAGGGCTCACAGAGCTTCTCAGCCAGGCCAGAAACGTCTGCAGCCACTTCAGACGGTCATTCCCAGCAAGCGTTCGCCTGGCAGAAATTCAAAGGGAATTCCACCTTCCCACAAACCATCTGATCTGTGACATGCCCACAAGTGGAACTCGACATTAGCAGTGCTGCAGCGTCTGCACAAGCAGCATAAGGCCATCAACGAGTACCTGTGTGAGTATGGCACAAGGACAGGTTCAGGTCAACTTGTTTTTTTTTCCCCCCGCAGTGGCTGATGATCAAGGATGCATGCACTGTACAGTCACCATTTGAGGAGGCAACGAGGATGGTGAGCAGGGACAGTGCATGTATCAGTGACACAATTCCTTTAGTGTTCCTGCTGAAGCACACTCTGCAGGGAATTATAGATGTGGCTCTAGAGGCAGAGCAGAGGGAGGAAGAGGAGGCCTTCCCTAGCTCTGAAGGGTCCAGTCTTTCTGCAGACAGCATTCCTGCGGGTCCTCAGATCAGACAGGAGGAGGATGAGGATGAGGATGAGGAGGAGGAATATTTAAGTAGTGGGGCATTGATGGTGGGGATTCCTCAAGGGAGGGTTTTGTGTGCCCAGAAACACAAGGACTGGTACGTGGCTGGGAGGAGGAAGTGCACAATGGGGTCATCCTCCTCATTGAGCAGAAAGACTCGGAAGCTAATGCCACCTCCAACCTACGCTGCATGGGCTCCCTTATTATGCAAAACCTGCTAAAGGACCCCAGAATTCGTACTATCAAGGAGAGGGATCATTACTGGTTGGCAACCCTTCTTGATCCACGATACAAGGGTAAAGTTGCAGAGCTCATCCTGCCGCACAGAGGGAGCACAGGATGGAAAAACTTGAAGACGCTCTAAAGTGACACTTGTGTAACACCTTTCCAGGCACTGGTAGGTTACCAAGTGATGACACAGGTGCTTCTGAGGCTACGGATGATCAGAGGAATAGTGGTGAAGGCCGGGGCCGCTTGACTGATGCCTTTTTAAAAATTTTTAGTCCACGAAGCCCAGGGACGTCAAATGTAGGCACCCATTGCCAGCGTCTTCACCATATGGTGCAGGACTACCTAGGGGCAAGGGCAGACCTGGATAACTTTCCAGCAGATGATCCACTGGCTTACTGGGTGTTGAGATTGGATCACTGGCCAGAACTTAGCCAATATGCTATGCAGCTACTAGGTTGCCCTTCATCTAGCGTGCTTTCTGAAAGGACGTTCAGTGCCGCTGGAGGTTTTGTCACAGACAAAAGAGTGTGTCTGTCTACCGGCTCTGTAGACCGGCTGACATTTATAAAAATAAATCAGTCCTGGATTAGCAGCTATCAATCCCCTGATGCTGACGGAACGGAATAGATCGGGGATGTCTTCTGCATTCACAAAACCTCCACCACTGAACTCTTCCATAATACCACAAAAGGGTTACGGTGTGAAGGCACTTCCTGCCATGAAAGGCACAATATTTGGCTGCACTGACGCCTGTGCCACATTTATATGATTTAAATTTTTTGAACTGCAGGGTCCAACCCTGCACTCTTCCACAATACCACAAAAGGGTTACGGTGTGAAGGCACTTGCTGCCATGAAAGGCACAATATTTGGCTGCACTGAAACCTGTACCAGATTTATATCATTTAAATATTTTGGAACACAGGGTCCAACCCTGCACTCTTCCACAATAGCACAAAAGGGTTACGGTGTGAAGGCACTTGCTGCCACCAAAGGCACAATATTTGTCTGCACTGCCACTGACGCCTATATTACCAAATTTATATCATTTAAATTTTTTGGAACGCAGGGTCCAATACTGCACTCTTCCACAATACCACAAAAGGTTTACAGTGTGAAGGCACTTCCTGCCATGAAAGGCACAATATTTGGCTGCACTGACGCCTGTGCCACATTTATATCATTTTAATTTTTTGAACCGCAGGGTCCACCCCTGCACTCTTCCACAATACCACAGAGGGGATACTGTATGAATGCACTTGCTGGCCTGGCACCAAAAGCACAATATCTGGGTGCACTGACGCCTTTACCAGATTCATATTTTTTTAATATAGGACCGCATGGTCCACCCCTGCACTCTTCCACAATACTACAGAGGGGTTACTGTATGAATGCACTTGCTGGCCTGGCACCAAAAGCACAATATCTGGGTGCACTGACGCCTTTACCAGATTCATATATTTTTAATATAGGACCGCAGGGTCCACCCCTGCACTCTTCCACAATACCACAGAGGGGATACTGAATGAATGCACTTGCTGGCCTGGCACCAAAAGCACAATATCTGGGTGCACTGACGCCTTTACCAGATTCATATTTTTTTAATATAGGACCGCATGGTCCACCCCTGCACTCTTCCACAATACTACAGAGGGGTTACTGTATGAATGCACTTGCTGGCCTGGCACTAAAAGCACAATATTTGGGTGCACTGCCACTGATGCCTGTACCAGATTCATATCCTTAGAGGGGTTACTGTGTGACGGCACTGTTGCCGACGCTAAAGGCCCAATTTTAAAGCGCCTATTGTTACTTTCATCCAAACCCTGCACCATAATTTAGCCAAAAAAATCACTAAACTTTTTCTGCGCGTCCTAAAATGTCTTTTCATACAGGCTGCCGCCCCAAGCAGTTGTTTATGAATAGAAGGAAAAGCATTTACCATCATTTGAAACGTCATTTTTTTGTTTTTAAATGTTTCTATACATCCTAGAAATCCGCCACTTCACGGGCAGGTTATGGGGACCTCCTAGACACGATATTTGAAGGAATTTTTCGTTTTTATATCATGAAAAACTCACTGTCCCTTTAAAAACTTTTTTGAAAACTTTTTGTCCTTGTTTCCTGTCCCCCAGGGCACTACCCGGACCCCCATACACCTTTTATGGCAAATATCTAGCATATATGCCCTCTTGAAGGGCACTCGAAAAATCGAATTTTGAGTCCCATTGACTCGTATTGAGTTCGAGTTCGAATTCGAACATTTGGAAAGTTCGAGTTCGAATTCGAACATTTGGAAAGTTCGAGTTCGAATGCGAACCGAACTCGGGTGTTCGGCTCATCCCTAATTCTGAGCACCCTTCTTAGTCATGGCCATGATGGAAGACACAACAGAAGAGAACCCTTTGATAAACCTCCTATAATAGTTTGTGAAACCAAGAAATCTTTGTATGGCTTTCAGACCTTGAGGTAATGGCCATGCTCTGATGGCAGATAGCTTTTTAGGATCCATCTCAAACCCATTTGGTGTGATGATGTAACCCAGGAATTGTACTGAAGTTATGTCAAACAGACACTTCTCTGACTTACAGTATAGTTTATTCTCCAGTAACCTTTGCAACACTAGGGATGTGCGTTTCGGGTTTCGGAATTTCGGAATTTTCACGAAATTTCCCGATTCGTGTTTTCGGATGCGGCCGAATTTCCGAAAAATTTTAGATCCGAAAATTTCAGATCCGAAATGTTTTCCGAGCCGAAACGAAATATTTTCGGATTTTTCGAATGGACTTGAAATGTGTCAAACGAGGAGAACAGATGTTCCGAAAAACGAAAATTTTCCGAAAAACGAAAATTTTCCGAAAAACTAAAAATTTTTAAAAACGAAAATTTTCGGAAAAACGAAAATTTTTCGAAAAAACGAAAAGTCGATACAAAAAACGGGCAAAATGACACGAGAAATACGAAAAATGGTTGATATTCCGAAAAATGTGCAATTCCGAAAAACGAAAATTTCCGAAATTACGAAAAGTCGATACAAAAAAACGAGCACAGTGACACGAAAATACGAAAAATGGTCGATATTCCGAAAAAAAAATGTACACGAAAAACGGGCCGAACCGAATCGAATCGAAACCGAAATCGGTCGAAACGAGCCGAATCGAAATGTTTAAAAATCCGAAAAATTGAACCGAATCGAACCGAAAAAAAAATCGGTGCACAAGCCTATGCAACACTGGCCTTACATGGACATGGTGTGTCTCAACATCAGGAGAATATATCAGAAGATCATCTAAATAGACGATTACAAAGACTTGCAAAAAATCCCTCAGGACATCATTTATAAAGTCTTGGAAGACTGCAGGCGCATTGCATAGGCCAAAAGGCATAACTAAATACTCATAATGACCACTGCGAGTATTAAAGGCAGTCTTCCACTCGTGGTCCTACTTGATCCTCACCAAATTGTACGCACCACGAAGATCCAACTACGTGTAAATTTTAGCATCTCTTAAGCGGTCGAACAACTCGGATATTAAAGGGATGGGATAGGCATTACGTATAGTGATTCTGTTTAACCCTCTATAGTCAATGCAAGGTCTTAAATCCCCCTCCTTTTAAGACACAAAGAAGAAGCCCGCTCCCGCAGGAGAGGAAGAACGACGTATGAACCCTTTAGCTAGGTTTTCACGTATATATTCTTCCATAATATAATTTTCTTTCTGAGAAAGTTGATACACATGACCCCTTGGAGGCATGGTGCCTGGTAATAGGTCTATGGCACAATCATACGGCCTGTGAGGTGGCAAGATCTCGGATTTACCCTTATCAAACACCTCCTTTAAGTCTTTGTACCACTCGGGTACTACAGTAGAGAGTGGAGGAGCAGTGGCTACATTCAAGCTACCAACTGTAGCAGTCATGCCCAAACATCTGGACCAGCATTTTGATCCCCACGATTCCAATTCCCCTTTTTCCCAGTCCACCACTGGGTTGTGTTTAGCCATCCATGGATAGCCCAATATGATATGCATGGTAGGAGACTCAATAATTTGTAACTGTATTTTCTCTTTATGCAGAACACCAGTGCTAGAAGAGACAGGAAGAGTTTGATGCGTGACATGAGGTCTTGTCAACCTCCTGCCATCAATACTCTTAATGAGAAGTGGTACCTCTCTCTCAACCAGAGGCACTTGGTGAATGGCAGCAAACCCAGAGTCCAGAAAATTTCCTGCAGACACAGAATCCAGTAATGCCTCAGTGTCAAATTTGACCTTTTCCCAACCAATGGTTACAGGCACTACCACTCGAGATTTTTTCTTTCTTTTCTTATTAGATACAAGAGACACGACAGTGGTACCTAGAACCAGTCTTTCAGGGGATACCATGCTCGCTTGTGACACGTTAGACCTCTTAGGTCTCTTGGTGCATTGTGAACAAAAATGTTGTTTGCCTGCACAGTAAAAACAGAGGCCTTCTCTAAGGCAAAATTGTCTCTCCTCCTCAGATAAGCTAGAACGACCTATTTGCATAGGCTCTGGTTCAGCAGGCATGGGTCTGGGAGGAGATACAGCATGAACAGACCTGGGAATAGAACATGTACTGTGAGGTTGTTTATGTGGCTTGCTACGACCAGACCTTCTGTCTCGTATTTGATCATCAAGAGCAATACAATTGTCAATCAGATTTTCTAGTCCTTCAGGCAAAGACAAAGGTGCTAACTCATTCATAACATTCTCTGAAAGTCCCTCGAGAAACGCTGTAACAAGCACTTCATTTTGCCACTGTAATTCTGCTGCTATTGTTTTGAATTCTATGGCATAGTCAGCAACACGGCAGTTGCCCTGGGAAAGACGCCACAAGGCTCTAGCTGCCCCTGTAGCCCTTCGAGCAGGGTAAAATGTACGTCTCAAGTCATTCATAAATGCAGCATAATTATAAATCACTGGTTTCTTTAATTCCCATAAAGGGGTTGCCTACAGTAGAGCTTTCTCAGTCAGGTGGTTAATCACATACCCCACCTTAGCTCTATCTGTAGGACACATACCTGGATTTAACTCAAACATGATATCAATTTGGGTTATGAACCCTCTGCATAAACCAGAATTTCCACTGAAACATGTAGGTGTCTTTAAACTCACATGAGATACTCCAGAAGCGATCATAGAAAAGACAGATACAGTTTGGGGAGCCTCATTAACTGCAGGAGTGGAGGGTGGTGACGCCTGACCTAACTCCTTAGGTTGATTCAGGAGTAGGCCCAAAGCCTGAGCAAATTGATCCATTCTATGATCCTGCTCCTCTAGTCTACGATCTTGCTCCTCCTGTCTATGGAGTTGTTCCTCCTGTTTATTAATCAAGTCACCTAATTTGGACATGAGTTCAGATAATCCTGCCAGATCCATTGGCCCTGTTGTAATGTAACGGTAGCGGTAACGCTGCCACACGAGTAGCGGAGTTGAGATCCTTGAGGACAGAAGTATCTGCTTGAATAATACAAAAGGTATATAAACTACAGACTGTAACAAGGAGACACAAGGACTAACTGAATTGCTCTAAGCTCTGAAGGTTTTGAGACCAACAGATTACCTAGGACACGCTCAAAAACAGCATACGTGGAATGACAGTCCGGGAAGTATTCAAGGTGCAGGGCAGTCAGAGATGCAGAAATCAATCGTTTTGGTACATACAAGGACTAACTGAATTGTCTCTAAGTCTGAGACTACATAGCCCACTATCCACTTTGCTTAAAGACTTTGGGCCCCATTACACTCCTAACGCTAAAAGGTAGCACTCACCTGCGTGAGCCCTTCCGTTAGCTGCGGTATCTACCGCATATTACAATCGAAACGCAAACGGGTTAAAAAGCCCGTTTGTGTCTGGTACCTTGCGCTTCTCTGCACGAGGTTACTGTACTTTGCGCTCCCTATACTTAACATGGGGAGCGCAAAGTGTTAATCAGCGCTGGAATTACAAAGTCCCAGCGCTAATTAACGCTTGGCTCTGGTTAGCAAAAAGTTAAACAGAGCCAGAACCTGATGTTAACGGATTCCGCTTCTTCAGAATCTGTTAACACCAGGCTAAAAAATAATAAAAAGCAGCACATACTCACCCTCTGTCCCGCGGCGAGGACCGCGGCTTTGTCCGCCTCCTCCGGCCAGCGGGAGCAGGGAAAGACTGGGAGAAAAAGTCCCCCCAGTCTCTCCCTGCGTATCCCTATGCCAACCGGCCGGATCTTGCGAGGCGAGATCCGGCTGGTCATGTGGCCTGCTTCAATGGAGTCCTATGGAGTCCTATGGACTCCATTGAGAAGATGCGCGTGGCTGCGCTTCCCGGGACATAGCGGGCGCAAACAATGCAGGCAGCATTTTGTTTTGCGCCTGCATTGTAATCCGCCATTAAACCAGGGGCGGTAGGTGGAAAACTGCAGGCGCAGTTTTTTCTCCCTACCACCCCCGTTTTAGCTAGGGGATTGTAATAGAGCCCTTTGTGCCTGTGATGCCCAGTATTGGGATCTTTATCTGTGTATCCAGACTGTTTGCTGTGTACCTTCAATACATTTATTATTTGCCTACATAGTTTCCTGTATCTGGTTACCCTGTTCAACCCCAGCGTTTAGGTAATAAACAAAAACCCATGGGTCCCACCATGCCTCCAACCTGGTGTGGTCCTGACAAGTGTGTGTCGGGGATACAGATCCATGAAGTAAGCTGTAAAGGCATCGTGGATAGCATCTGGGGATCAATGGATTGGGCCTTGCTTATCTCTAATTAATAGGAATGAAATAGTATGGCATCTGGGGCGCAGCATCCTGGCCAAAGGCGTGTCTGCCTTATTCGCCCGCTCATAATAACGTTGTTTAGACCACAGCAGCGAGCGACCCACATCGTCCAAAAATAAGTTATTAAGCTCATCATGAGTACAGGTGAGCCACAAGAGAGTATCCTCTGTCGGGGAATGTTTATGTCGGAGTTCTAACCGGCGTAAGGTGGCCTGTAACGTAACAATGGATTGAAGTTTCATGCGTTTATGATGAGATGCTTGGCTTAACAGTATCCCTCTGATCACAGCCTTGTGGGCATTCCATAAAGTGTGGACAGAGGTATCAGGAATATCATTAAGTAGGAAGTAGGAATCTAAGGCCGATTGTATGGCTTCCCTGACCTCTTTTTTCGAAAGGAGCAAAGGGTCCAGCCACCACTGCGACCAGGGACCAGAGACCAGACCTGCAGGAGCAAGTCTGCATGATCTGACCACGTTATTAAACTAATAGAAGATTTGGTAATCAGAGGGACACTATCTGGGGAAATTAGAAAATAGTCCAATCTGGAGAAGGTAGAATGAACGGGAGAGGAAAGGGAATAATCTTTAACGGTAGGATGTTGCTCCTTCCATATATCTACCAAGTCCTGGGAGTGCACAAACACATGTAACTGTCTATCCTGAGATGATGGGGGAGCCAGGGTGGGGAGCATGGAGCGGGAGGAGCGGTCCAACGGCGCACAAAGGGTTGCACTGAAGTCCCCCCTATTACAACACGTCCCTTTGCATGAAGGGCGAGAAAGGAGGAGAGACCTGCCCAAAACCCTGAGTCCGAGGTAATTAGGTGCATAGACTGAGACCAGGGTGTACCAGTGAGAGGAGCATGTTCCTTGTACCAAAATGTATCTCCCAGTGGAGTCAGCATGTACATCCGTAATTTGCAAAGGACAAGAATTATGAAGCAAAATGCAATGCCGTTCCGTTTCTGGACTGCACAAGAGGTGAACACTCTGGAGTAGGATGGATCTGCAAGGCAGAAAGCTGATGTAGAGGAGATCTGAGTCTTCTCTAGAAAGGCAATATTCACTGATTTCTGTTTGAGGTTGCGAAAAAGCAAACACCTCTTTCAGGGAGAATTTAGGCCCTTGGCGTTCAAGGACAATAGTTTAACATCAGATACCATTATGGGAGAATAAAAGGAAGCAGCATGCATCCATCCTCTCCAGGTCTTCATCTTAGGCCCCCTGTTACCACCACCCCATCGCGAAGCGAGGGAGGGGAGGCAACAAGGGGTGCAGTTGCTGGATGGCGGAAGAGAAAAAGAGAGAAGGGATAGAGCATAAAACGAAGGGGAGAAGGAAACAAAAAGGGAGGACTGTCCCAGGCCAGAATAGAACGAGGGGGAGGTGGGGGGGCGGGAAAGAGGGAAGGGGAGAGAGGGAAAATATTGTGTCCCGAACGGATGGATATACCAAAGGAACATAACCTCGAAGGTGGAGAAGGGAACAGGGAAACCAACGTTCAATAGACTACAATCCTAATTGCCGTCTCCCCCAACCATCTGCCATTCTTAATAAAATATATAAAACATAACCACCATACAATGCAAACTCTAGGAAATTAAAAGCATGTAAAACACATATAACCACAGATGTCCTATGTTCTGATGGCGAGCTACCAGTCATGCCTATGCCGAGCTACGAGTCTGCTGTGCCAATGCCGAGCTATGAGTCAGTTGTACCTATGCCGAGCTATGAAACAGCTGCACCTATGCTCTGCTGCGAGGCAGCCGTGCCCACGTTGAGCTGCGAGGCAACCATGCCCACGTTGAGCTGCAAGGCAGCCGTGTCCAAGTTGAGCTGCAAGGCAGCCGTGTCCAGGTTGAGCTGCAAGGCAGCCGTGTCCAAGTCGAGCTGTGAGGCAGCCGTGTCCGAGTTGAGCTGTGAGGCAGCCGTGTCCAAGTCGAGTCATGAGACTGCTGTGCCCATGTCTCACAGTGGGTCCATTGAGGCCAAACCAAGTGGTGGGTTCGAGAAAACAAAGTCTGCTCCCATGTGAGGTAGTCACCAAGTCTAAGTCTCGCTCAAGGAGGAGATGTAAAACGGTGACCAACCCTAACCATTCTGGGTCCAATGATGCTGCGCCCCCCTTCTAAGGTCGAGACTGCCTTACTCCACACTGTTCTCGAGGAAATCCAGCAAGATGGTGGCTTGACTGGTACTATGATCCCCAAATCGTGTCGTGTTCCCAAGGGGTATATACGGACGCCCTCTGGGTCCTTGGTGCGTGAAACGCATTGGGTAGTGCTCCAGAGATACCCTAACGTTCTGCAAGGGTTTTTTTTTTGGAGAACGGATTTTACCAGGAAGGATACATTGAGATTTCTCTCATTTTCAAGTATGTCCTGGGTGGCGAGTATGTACCGTTGGGTGTCTTGCCCAAGGACACTTACTGGAGAGGTGCTCGTCGGGATCGAACCCATAACTCCACAATCTCTCTCCACGCATGTTACCTCTACTCCACCCAGCCGGGTGTTGGAAGTGTCTGACGACTCGGATGGTCCTAATGGCTACCGGTGACTACTGTTCGCTTCTGATTTCATGACGCCGTCTGCCATGATTTTTGTTGTTTGGTGCCCAGAGGTCACCCGTAAGAGGGGGTTATGTCACATTTTCCCTGGTTTTGTCCATGCCCCCTGGTGGTGGAGGGCCTCCATGTCTGTTTTCCCCTGTGGTGGGTTTGACTGTGCTGTCTGGGGCTGATCTGGGGTTCTGTTGTGATCTCCTGGTCTGGGGTCACATGGTCCAATCACAAAGACCCACTCCCTATATATATCCCAGCAGCACAGAGCCTCATTGATGATTTGTGGAGTTTTATAGTGGTTGTGTCCAGTTCATGTTCCCAGCGTTGCTGCAAAGTTTATTCTGGTTTTGACCTTGGCTGTGTTTCCTGACGATCCATTTCTGCCTACTCCTGGTTTTTCCTGTATGCTGATCTGTTGCCAAACTTTTGCCTGTATGACCATTCTTATATGTTTCATGTTTCATGTACCTTGTTTGTCTCAGTTTAGTATATACTCAGAGGCCACATACAAAAGGACCTCTTTAGTGTAGTCTTTCTGTATTTCTGGTTTACCCTTGCTTTTATTGTTCCTCTGGCTCTGTAAATCTTTGTGAGGGTTTCTTAGATAGAAATCATTTTCAGCATAGGGATCCCTTTCGTTTTCTCCCTGGTCCTCCTGTCCCTTGTGTCGCAGTCTGGTTCTGCTTAGCCCTGGAATCTGTATTATTAACCTGTCCTGTATCTAGTCAGCAGCTCACCTGCCTAAAGGGCTACACTCCTTGTTCCAAGCCACCATGATGGCCCAAGCGGGGCCAATCGTTACAGGTATATAATAAAGATCAGATTTTAAATTCTTAGATCATCTCTGTTTTCACAGGATCAGTGGTATCCAGGTGTTTCTTCCAAACTTTATAAGACTCGTAGTAATCTCCACTCGCTTGATCTGCAGCAATTCTCTGTCCATAGATCCGTACCGCTCTGGTCTGTCTTATCTCTCTCCGGTCTTAAAGAAGACATCACCCACTACAACTCTACTCTTTCCTCCACCCTCAACAAGCTTACACATCGAAACCCTGGTCAATGAGGCGACAAAACCTGCAACCCTGGCACAACAAATTGACCCGGCATCTACAAAGATGTTCTAGAACTGCTGAACGCTATTGGAGAAAGACCCGTTTCCACTCAGAATTTCTTCACTGTAAATTTAAACTCTGGTCCTACAACTCTGCCCTCTTTCTACCCAAGCAGTCATATTATACGACCCAGTTATGGACATGAATATCTGTAAATGAACAATGCCAAGATTGGAGAATAAATGAACAATGCCAAGATTGGAGAATAAACCCCTCAAATGGCATGTAACAATTAGAGACCATCACCAATAGATGTCACTAAAGAGCAAAATATTCTTTGTCTATCTGTCATGCCTCAACCCTTGGAGCCTGCTGTGGCCAGTCTGGGAGACTGTCTGCATCGACTCAAGGGTTAACTTCTGTTCTGGATACCTGTGTAATTTGCTTAAAACCTGGTCACGCCCTTTCCCCCACGATCTGGCATTGTTCATCCTGCATTGCTATTGAGAGGGTTCCCCTCCTGAGCTTATGCACATCACTGCAATCCTGATCCTGTTTTGCTGTTTATTTCATGGACTATTTCTCCAAGTTTCCAGTTTCTATGTAAACCACTGTGGTGGTTCCAGGTACCTTATCTGCTAATAGAGACTGTGCTTATTCCATCGCTGCGCACTCCATTCTGCAGCACCTGGAGAGATTTCAAGGATTACCGTGCTGCAACAGTCACCATATCTGCTGTACCAGAGACTGTGTGTTATTCAGCTGTACCTGTTCATCGCTGTGGACTGCATACTACTGTATCTGGATATATATATTGCCAAAGATCACGTAGTACTTATTGGTTATTTACCTGCTGTTATCAAGCTCTGTGTGTTCATTATCTGCCACAGTTTCAATATACATATATACCTGCATCATTGTATCCAGTGCCTTTATTAACCCGTTCAACCCCAGCGCCTGGAATGTATACTGAACTTTGGGTCCCACTTCGGCTCACGCCTGGTGCCACCCTGACACTAACCAAGTTCTGTGGTCCGGATGTGACATAAGCCAGCTAACCCCTCCCTGAAAGGTTAATTTTCATCCAATCACTAGAACAGCCTCCTCTATATTCATCCAGAGAAACACAGGCAGTGACCAACAGATTTCTGCTTACCTGCTGAAGGGAACACATGCACTGAGCAAGTCATAAGGGGTCCCTATCTGGATGGGTAAATGGCTTTTTAAATCCCTTTTGCATTTAAAAAATCACCTATGCATGTCATTATTTTTCTTTGGGTCCAGGATCTATTTTATCATTTTTATCTTAACTAATGTTTAATTTTTTATGTTAATCTCTGGGGAGAGACATTATTATTAATAGTAATATTAATTAATATTGTAAGCAAGTTATTACAATGCGTATTATGTTAATCTTTTTGGGGAGAGTTATTCTCTGGACCAGATGACTGTAAGATTGTTGCTTTATTAATTACCTTTTAACTTTTACTAAAGTAAATTCATTATAGCAATCTATCCGTGTGTCTATTTACTTGCTATATTACGCCCCACGTTATCGGCTGATATACTTTTTAAAATTACAAATGGTGTAGACAGAGTTATTTATAATTAGCAGTTAATAAACAAATATCATCGCTGCAGAGGCTTAGCAACTAAACTGTGTTGTATAGGCTCTGAGTGATCAGATATAAGTATATAACTCTCCCAGAATACCAGAAATTGTTTAGGTTTTGGATGCTATTAAGTGCATTTTGGGTTCTGTACATTTGTGCTTATGATACTTAATCACATGGTCAGCAGCCATCATGGTGCTCACTGTAGCCACATGGCAGTGACCATCTTGATGCTCACTGTAGCCACATGGCAGCAGCCATCTTGGTGCTCACTGAACACATGGAAATACCATAGCTGTAATTGTATAACCTTTTGTGCAAATAATTCATCCAAAGCAACGCATACATAATAAAAGGCTTATCACCTGAAAACGATAATCGAACCAAAACAGGCACCCGTACACACTCACTCCCGGAACCCAAAACGCCTGTTCGGCGTATACAACTCCTTTCTCTGTCCTGCTGTGACTGTTCCTCACACTGACCTCAATGCCGAAGACCTAGCATGCTTGTTCACAGCAAAAATAGAACAGAAAAGAACCGAAATCTCAACAATGCCGTTATGACCCATGCACGAAGATATTCATCATGTCTATCCTCAGCTCGTTTCCTTCTGCGACTGAACAAGAGGTCTTCAAGTTATTACGATTCTCTCGTCCCACTAACTGCCCCCTCAACCAGATTACCAAAACACTTTCTGTTTCTCTTGTACCGTCCTTGACTCAAACCTTTAATCAGTCCTTATCCTCTGGGGTCTTTTCTGCTTCCCTCAAACCTGCTAGTCCTTATTCTAAAAAAGCCATCTCTGGATGGCTGCTCCCTCCAACTACCTTCCTGTGTCTCTGCTCCCTTTTGCCTCCAAAACTCCTTGAAAAGCTTGTGTATGCCCATCTGATTGACTACTTCAACACCCACTCTCTCATTAACCCTCTGCAATCTGGCTTTCGCTCAATGCACTCAGCACGAAACAGCTCTTGTGAAACTGATCTATGACCCTTGAACTGCTATATCAAATGGGTGCTACATTCTGCTGATCCTTCTTGACCTCTCTGCCGCCTTTGATACAGATGAGCATTTGCTCCTCCTCCTCTTAGTGATACAGGTCTTCAAGATACTGCTCTTTCATGGATCTCTTCCTACCTGTCCCAACGATTGTTTAGTGTCTCATTTTCTGGAACTATCTCCTCCCGGCAGCCTGTCTCTGTTGTTGTGGCCCAAGGTTCAGTACAGGGCCCTCTTTTTTTTCAATCTACACTGCATCTCTAGACAAATTGATCAGCTCCTTTGGATTCCAGTACCACCCATAAGCTGATGACACTCAAATATACTTCTCCTCCCCTGATCTAAATCCTGCTCACTTGGATCAAGTCACTGAATGTTGCTCTGCCATCTCCAATTGGATGTCTTCCCGCTTCCTTAAACTCAATCTTGCCAAAACTGCAATTCTTGTTGTTCCTTCCTCCAAGAACAACCCAATGCCACCTATCTCTCTACAAGTAAATGGAACCTTCATTAGCCCGACACTTCATGCTCGCTGCCTTTGTATCAATTTAGATTCTGACCTAAGATTTTCTCCTCACGTCCAGACAGTGACCAAATCCTGATACTATCAACTCAAGAACATTGCCTGCATCCGCCCCTTTCAGACGCAAGATAACGCAAAGGTGCTGGTTCATGCGCTTGTGATTTCATGACTTGATTACTGCTACTTGCACCTTACTGGCCTCCCCAACACCCGTATTGTCCCTTTGCAGTATGTAATGAATGCAGATGCCAGGCTTATTTTTCTCACCAGATGCTCCTTGTGTACCTCCTCCCTCTGCCGGTCCTTCCATTGGCTTCCTGGTTCAGGATACATTTTAAAATACTAACACTCAAATCGCTCAATAACTAAACCCCCTCTTAATTGTCTTTGTTACTCTGCAAGCATGTCCCATCTAGACAACTTCAGTCGGCGGGAGCCCTCTGCCGGTCCTCTATCTACACGCGCGATGCCAACTCTCGCCTCCAAGACTTCTCGAGGGCAGCTCCGTTCCAGAGGAATGATTTACCTCGTCCTATCCAACACTCCCCTAATCTTCAATCCTTTAACATATCCCTCAACCCATCTCTTCAGATCAGCGTACCACATCACTGATGCAACTCATCCCTCTGCTCACCTACTCACACATCAAGATTGAAGCCGTTTCCATGGCCCCACCATTCCTTAACTGCTGACACTAACGATCCTGACATCCAGGAAAACTCCCCTGTCTTCCTTAATCCCAATCCCTCTAGACTGTAAACTCCTATGAGCAGGACCCTCTACACCTCTTGTTTCCATCCTATGCCTGTTTATCTGCATCTCGTTGCTTTGGTTTTTGTAAAGTGCTGCAGAAACTGTTGAAGCTATATAAATGATAATAATAATAATACCATATACAAAAGACTCTCATTCAATCCGACACCCTGTGTCCCTTTGTGGGCTGTGTTTTTATCCCAGACAGTCACAGGTAAAGGATCTCACATCTGAGCATCCCCAGCAGGAAAATACAAACTCGTTGAACCTGTGTGTTTAAGAAAAGGTACTGTTCTTGCCAGTTTTTCTGCTACAGCAAGTAGGTCTCCAATAGACTGGTATGACTTTTGTTAGTATAAAACAGATAACAACCACATAGCAAAATAGTTAGATAATTAATAACAAAAAACATGGATGCTGCAAACTGCCACAATGTCACACAGCATACAAATACAAAGAAATATTTATTTTATGAGGCAAGCTTCTTCAAACCAAATTTACATCAATAATTTGATCTATCTGGTGAAAATGACTATGTTGAGATAAATCAAATCATATTGTACAACATAATGCATTTCATCAATCAATGTAAAAGTGCTGATTTTCAGACACTCATGTAAAAATGAGTAGCTATTGCTAAATTGGTTTCCAGTCCTGTCACCTAAAATCAAAAGTCACTGTGCATCATTACAATCATTGCGCTAAAACGGGGACGCTAGAGAGAAAAACCTGCGCCTGCAAGTTTCTCCTTTGTGCCCCCGTTTTAGCGCGATATTACAATGCAGGCGCAAGAAAAGCTGCCTGCATTGTTATCGGCCGCTAAGCCCCGGGATACGCGCAACAGCGCTAAGTGCCTCTGCACGCATCTCCTCCATGGAGTCCATAGGACTCCATTGAGGCAGACGCACCGGTCACATGACCTGCCAGATCTCGCCTCGCGAGATCCGGCAGGCCGGCTTTGTGTTCCGCAAGGGGAGACTAGGGGACTATTTCCTCTAGTCTCTCCCTGCTTTCCAGCGGACAGAGCAGGCGGTTGGAGCTACGGTCCTCACCGCGGGATGGAAGGTGAGTATACGGTTTATTTTGGGGGGTTACTGCTGGTGCTGACGGATTCTGCAGCAGTGGAATCCGTTAGCACCAAGTCCAGGCTATAGTTAACTTTCTTGTAACCGGGCTGGACGGTAATTAGCGTTAGGACTTTGTAATCCTAACGCTAATGAGCGCAAAGTACAGTAACCTAGCGCAGAACAGCGCAAGATACCAATTGCTAATGGGTTTTTTAGCCCGTTAGCGTTTGGATTGTAATATGGGTGGCCCACGCTAGGGCCACCAGGGCTAACATTAACGCTCACGCAGGTGAGCGTTAAAGTTAGCACCAATAAAGTAAAGTGGCCCACTATGTCAGTACTGAGTAAACACCATGGTATGACAGCAAAAAGGTGTGATATCAACCCATGACATGGCGTGGCACACCAGAGAATAATATATATATTCTCTGCTCTGTCGGGTTCAACATTTCTTCAGGAAGGATTAGCCAAATGGGGGGGCGCATTTAGTTGAGATTGTCCACATGCCACCCCCCCCATGTGCGTATGTGTATATATGGTCTGAGGTATATGTATATATATAGGTCTGCATTTTGATATATAAGTATATGTCTGTGTATGGTATCAATGCATCCCTACTCTATACACAGTGCTCCGTGTCCCTATAATATATATGATCAGAGGTCGTTAGAAAACGAGGAAGAAGAGGAGGGAGAGACCTTCAGAAGAGAAAAGAGAGGAAGAGGAAGAATATAACCTCTGACGGAATCTTCAATCTCAGTGGAAAGGAACACACACGTGGTGAAATCTGCCTTCTCAATAGGGGCTTGAAATTTGTACCAAAAAAGCAAATGAATAGTTTTAATACATACATAGATTTGCAAACATTTTAACGCAATCTCTGTTTAAAAATGTTCTTTGCGAAAACCCCTATAGAACGAGCAATAATAGAGGAAGGCAAATATAAGCAAACCACCCTTAAAAATAAATCAAAATTTTACCGTAAACATTTGATATCAAAAGAGATGGAAACCTTTGATATGATGATTCTATCTGAAATCAGGAAGGAAGAAAAGAAGGGAAAAACAAAAAGAAGGAGTAATATTACACAAGAAGAAACGCAAGCATTGAACTCCCTATGTAAAAATAAACAACTAGTCATTAAATCTGCAGATAAAGGAGGTGGGGTAGTGGTCCTTAGTAAAGATAAATATGAAGTGGAAGCTCTGAGGTTGTTGGGAGATACTAACACCTATAAATGTTTGGGGGGAGATCCAACGACATTGATCATAAAAATTTTTACAGACTATTTAGACAGGGGGAAAGAATTAGATATCTTGAAAGAAGAAGAATACAAATATCTGCTTATGTCACATCCTAAAATTCCTGTCTTCTATTACCTACCTAAGGTTCATAAAAACCGTGATAACCCACCAGGACGACCTATAGTCTCCGGAATAGGGTCAATCTCTTCAAATCTATCAGAATATTTGGATCATTTGTTACAACCTTTGGTCACTTCAACTCCATCATATATTAAAGACACCATGGCTATTATTAATGAGTTAGAGAAAATAACCTGGGAAGGAAATTTCCTTTTGGTCACTTGTGATGTGAATTCATTATATACCATAATCCCACACCATTTGGGATGTGAAGCTGCACAGGATTTCTTGAGAGAAGTGGGTCATTATGAGGAAGATCAAATAGAGTTTGTTGTCGAGGGTATTAAATTAATACTGGATAATAATTATTTTTGGTATGATCATCAGTTTTATTTACAACTGACCGGAAGACCTATGGGGACCAGGTTTGCCCCCAGCTATGCCAATCTATTCATGGCATACTGGGAGCACCAGACGGTATGGATGGGGCTTCGTTGGGGGCAACACCTGGTCCTGTACAAAAGATACATCGATGATGTTTTAATTATCTGGAGAGGAGAAGAATATATATAAAGAGAATTCATAACTTACCTCAATGAGAATCAATGGGGAATTAACCTAGATTTTAAGATCAGTGATATAGGGGTAGAGTACCTCGATTTAAATATTTACATCGAAGATGGGAGTATGAAGACTAGAACACACTTTAAAGATGTTAACGTGAATAGCTATATCGGTTTAGAAAGTGATCATTACCACCCTTGGCTAAAGGCGGTCCCAAAAGGACAGGTGACTCGACTTCGGAGGAACTGTACCGACATTCGGGAATTCAAAAAACAGTCTGATAGATTAATGGATGATTTTGAAGAGAAAGGTTACAAAAGGACAGAATTAGAACAAACACGGAAAGAAGTTTACAATTTAGATAGAAATACGCTACTACAATATAAAGTTAAAGAAAGAACTGATAAAATTGAATTACCTATTGTCATGTACTATAACACTGGAAACAAAAATATCAAAAGATATATACAGAAATATTGGCCAATATTGAAAGAAGATCCTCTACTCAGAGATATTTTACCCACACAACCTCGAGTCATCTATAGAGGTGGAGGCAGTTTAAGACAGAAATTAGTAAAGAATAATTTATGGGAACCGAAGATACAGACTAATTGGTTTGGTTTAACATCTGGATTTTATGGTTGTGGAGACTGCATTAGTTGTCGAAAATCGCATAATAAGAAAAGGCAAATTGCTACATTTTGTGTTAATCAAACCAACTATGAAATTAAAGACAAATTAACTTGCTTCTCAAAATATCTTATTTACACACTATGATGCCCCTGTAATAAATTTTATATAGGAAAAACCACACAAGCACTGCAGGTTCGTATTAACGAACATATTAACAATATTAGTAGAGGCTATGAGAAACATTGTGTCTCTAATCATTTTAGACTTAAACATAGTAACAATCCAATAGGTTTAGAATTCTTTGGTATCGAGAAAGTAACTAAGAATTGGAGGGGAGAAGATCTCGATTTAAAATTAGCAAAAACTGAAATGAAATGGATCTATAAACTGAATACACTCGAACCAAATGGCTTAAATGCAGATTTTGAGATATGCCATTTTTTATAATTTTTATAGATATATGTAATACTTTTATGATATTGTTCATTTTGAAAATATTTGTCTAGTGATTATTTACTATGGGTATAATGGTCTTCATATCTGGCCTATATGCTAAGAAGATACTGTGTTTTAGTGTTTTGATTTCAACTTATTTATGTAGAATTTAGCATATATCCATGATCCTTTAGATGGATAATATTAATCTTTTACTATTGGGATGGCTTGCGGCCCCCCCTTCTTTTTAGCATATGTGATCAGACTGGTGAGTCAATTTCAAACATCGATTGGAAATATCATATAAAGAATCCGGCAGATCGGAATAACATGTCACCGGGGGTTCCCTTAGAAGATGCAGTCCATGGAACATACTTTAAGATTCAGACAGGACTCGGTGCCCGCTCATATGACCGGAAGTCGTGCTGTGGAACGCAGACCAGAAGTCATACCATGGAACGCATGTCGGAATTCAGACGGGACTCGGTGTCCGCTCATGTGACTGGAAGTCGTGTTGTGGATCGCACGCCGGAACCAGAATTTGAACGCAGATACGAGCGTTAACCACAGGTGATGAACGTTATCCATCACAAAATGGCTATTTAAGAATTACAGCTGTATGTGAAGTTGGACAGATCATACAGGACTGAGGAAGCCTACAGTGTTGTTGGGCGAAACGCGTCTCTTTATATTTTTTAATAAATACTGCATACTTACTATAAGTGTTCTGCCCTCACAGTGTGTCTGAGGCACAAAGCTTGGCAGACAGCTAACATAATAAAAATCTGGAAGCAGGATTGAAGAAAAGTCTTTACTGAACTTTATTTGTATCTTTACTTTTCAGATCTTTAAACTTTGTAAAACTGTGGAAAATACGGAATTATGGCAATATATTAGTCTAGGAATGCAAATCTACACAAATAAGTGACATGCATGCTACCTAGATGTAAATTACTGGCTAACAGAAGTTTAACTTAATGTGAAGACAATCAAACACTACTAAACTAATCTAACAGTGCTTTGAGTTGCTAAAAATATATACATAACTAAAAACATGAAGGTTCTACTTACAGACTTATAAGCAGAAGGCCTGTGTAACAGAACTGTGGAGCTTGCTTTCTGCTTGACTCACTGGTAGCTATGCTGGTTGAATCTGGCTCTACCAGGAAGTAACTGTACTGCATGGCATCAGTAATGGCCGCTCAATTAAAGAAACAGTACTCTAATAAACTAAATGCTTAGAAATTTGTGAGTGACAGAACACTCCCCACTTTGGATAATAACATTATGCAACTATGTATCCTTTTTGAGAAGTAAGACAACTTCAGAAACAGGCCTAAAATAAACTTTTGGAGTACCTTCCTTCATGACTTTAATTTCTACCTTTCTAACTTTGTTGTCAACACTAGGTACAACTTTGATAATAAGTCCAACAGGCCATTCATTTCTATGAACTTGAGTGTCTTTCAGTAAGACAACGTCTCCGACTTGTAAGTTAGGCTTGTCAGCTTGCCATTTCCTGCGTGGCTGGAGCGTCACTAAATATTCCTGTCTCCATCGTCTCCAGAATGTGTCTGCAAGACTCTGCACTTGCTTCCACTGCTTGGTATGAAGATCTTTGAGTTCAAAATCTCCAGGAGGTGCCGTTGTTGTTTTGACTTTCAGAGTCAGAAGCATCGCGGTGTCAATACTTCTGGCATTTCAGGATCTGTGGATACTGGAACTAAAGGTCGAGCGTTCATGATGGCCATGACTTCAGCCATGAGTGTGGTCAGGACTTCATGTGTAAGACGTGTAGAGGTAGCTTTTAGAAGCAAGGCATCTAGAATACGACGAGCGACTCCGATCATCCTTTCCCAAGCTCCTCCCATATGTGATGCATGCGGAGGATTAAAGGTCCAAATACATCCTTGTTCTTGAAGGTAAGTATCCATCTCAGAGCCTTCCGTGTTAATCTTCAGTTCCTTGCAAGCTCCTACAAAGTTCGTACCACAGTCAGAGCGAAGTTGCTTTACGGGTCCTCGGATAGAAATAAATCTTCTCAGGGCATTGATGAAGCTTGACGTAGACAAGGACTCAATCACTTCTATGTGTGCTGCTCTAGTGCTCATACAAGAAAACAGAACGGCCCAACGCTTACTCCCTGTGCTGTGTCCTCTGGTCCGACGAAAGGAGACGTTCCAAGGACCAAAGACATCTAATCCAACATGCGTGAATGGTGGTTCCGAAGTAAGTCTATCTATGGGTAAGTCTGACATCTTTTGTTCTTCAAGTTTTCCTCTAATTTTTCTACAAATTACACATTTATGAATTACATTGGAGATTAGTCGTTTACCTCCTATAATCCAGAATCCAGATGACCGGACTGCTCCTTCAGTGAAGTGGCGTCCCTGATGACCAATTTGTTCATGATAATGTCTTATCAATAGCAACGAAAGGTGATGGTTCTTGGGTATGATGTAGGGATGTTTCTCCTCAATAGTTATGTCACTTGCTGACATACGACCTCCAATTTTCATGACTCCGTTTTCATCCAAGATAGGGTTCAGTTTTCTAAGTGAACTATGTTTGGGGAGCTCTTCTCTTTTAGTAAGACACTTGATGTCTTCTTTGAAAACTTCTTGTTGTACACATCTGATAATGTTGATTTTAGCTTGTACGAGATGATTGTCATCACACTTGTCAGTGTTTGTAGCTCTGCAGAAAGATTTGGCTAAAGTAATAAGTTTTGCTACTGCTCGAGTAAGTGACTTCCAACTTGAGAATCTTTCAAACCTGTACGTGCCTAGACTACCTCCGGTAGATTTAGTAATTAACGCTGTGACTTGTGGTCGTATTTCCTTGTCATCATCTGGTTCTATAAGTTCAAAGGTCTCTGACTGAGCACTCTCTCCTTTCTCTCTCCTGTTTAGAAAGGGTGGACCTGAGAACCAGTTAGTGTGTTGTAGGGCAGATGCTGTTATAGGTCTAGTCCCGTGGTCAGCTGGATTTTTATCTGTACTGATGTAATGCCACTGTTCTGGATGGGTGGACTTCCTAATGCGGGTCACTCTGTTCAGAGTGCATTGCATGGAAAGGAGACGCTTCATTGCTTGTCTTCTGTTATTCGGGAGGTGACATCGTGGTAAACGGAAAGGTAAAGGAGCTACCCAGTTGTTTGATTCATCTATGAAGACTTCTTTGCTCATGATCTCAAGGAAGAGGTTATCTTCCACAGATAATGCTTGTTTGTCATCACTTTGTGTTCTTTCGAACACCTTGCACCCTAATCTATCTGTATCTTCTGTTGAAGCTGTAGTCGCCATGTAGACCTGATGCTTCTGGTGTTGCTTCGAGAGGACTAGTCTCTCTTTGATTTGCATGTTGTTTGTACAAGGGCTCAAACATGACGTGCGTCCATTTTGCAACAGGTTCGTTTTGTAGACATTCACTTTTGTTGGCTTGTGAACTCCGTCCAGACACACGTCACCAATGATAACCCATCCAAGGTCGAGACGTTGCGCAAATGGTGCGTTGTGTAGCCCATTGTACTGTTCCCTAACCTTGTGTACTCTCAGTATGTCTCTTCCAAGTAGGAGGAGGATTGCAGAGTCTGGGTCAAGTATTGGTATCTTTTCTGCTATTTGTCTCAGATGAGGATGTCGACGTGCAATTTCGGGCGTGGGGATCTCTGATCTATCATCTGGTATCGTATCGCATTCTATGAGAGTTGGGAGGGACAACTGTGTTTTTCCATCTATTGACTCGATGATATAGTTGGTTGCTCTTCTCCCTGATGTCTCTATAATACCTGAGCAAGTCTTCAAGGTATATGAAACCGGATTTCCACTATCGTTGAAGATGTTGAAAAACTCTGTTCTGGCCAAAGACCTGTTGCTCTGCTCATCTAATACTGCATACATTCTCACAGTTTTCTCTCTGTGACCTTCAGGATATACTTTTACTAAACATATCTTTGAGCATGATCTAGGACTAAATGTCTTTGTGCAGATCTCTGTACACGTTGACGTTATTGCTGGTGCTACGTCCTCTTTTTGCTCCCCACCATGATCTTCTTGGGTGGTTACGTTCTCCTCTGCCCATGGTGCTGGGCCTGGATGCATTGCAGAAAGATGCTTGTCACTGTGGCATTCTCTGCATTGTATTGCTGTCCTACAATCTTTTGCGAGATGTTGAGTTGAAGCACAGCATCTGAAGCAGATGTAATGGTCTTTAAGATAGGACTTACGTTCTTCGATTGTCTTGATCCTGAAACCGCGACATTTTTTCAGAGGATGAGGTTTGTTGTGTATCGGACACTGATCGTCTGGATCTTCAATTTTCTTTTCTGCGATTCTATTGTTGACGTATTCAGACTCAGGTGGTACTCCTGTCTTCCGTACAGACACCGTTGTCCTTGATTCCCTGTTCGGCTGCAGTGATTCTGTTCTGCTATAGTTTGGGTTTCCCAGGTTCAAAAAGGCAAAGCTTGGGTCATTGCGGGTTTTCGCTTGGTTCGTTATGAACTTAGTGAAGAAGGAGAAAGGTGGAAATGCCACTTGATAGCATTCTTTGTATTTTGACGCTGCTGTAACCCATCTTTCTTGCAAGTTGTAAGGAAGCTTCACTATTATAGGGTTGACCCCACGTGCAGTGTCTAGATATGAGAGACCTGGTAGGTGTCCACCATTTTTTGCTGATTCCATCTCCAGGAGTATGTCTCCAAGCTCTCTTAACTTCTGATTGTCTTTGTTTGTTACTTTTGGGAAATTTTCAATTTTCTTCAGGAGTGCATCTTCAATTACTTCTGGTGATCCATAACCTTCCTCCAATCTCTGCCACACCATAGCGAGTCCTGTTGTTGCGTTGTGAGCGTGTACGGACCTAATTCTTTTGGCTTGTTCGGAAGATTCTGGTCCGAGCCATTTAGAGAGTAGATCTAGTTTTTCTCTGTCTGTCATGTTTAAGTCTTGGGTGCTGCTAAGGAAAGATGACTTCCAGGCCCAATAATTTTCAGGACGGTCGTCAAACTTCAGGAGACCGGAACTCACCATTTCACGGCGTATCAGGTACTTCGTTACATCTGAAATTCCAGCTGCCTCAGGTGAACGTACTCTGGGAACAGACCCCGGGCTTGGCTGTGGCTGATAGGACGGTGGGGTTGTTAGGTCAGGCTTGATCTGGTTATATGGTGTGTTTTCCTCATTGTAAATAACTCTCCTATAGCCCACATTGGTGTGTGCCTGGGTAGGAATCGTGTCGTTATTGATTTGATGTCTGGAAGAGCTGGCTAACTGGTCTTTGGGTTCGTAAACATTTGGCTTGTCGTGTTGGAACTCTGTTTTGGCTTTGCAGACTTTAGGTGATTCTAGGTAGCCGTCTGCTAGAGGGGCTTTTGATAGTTTTAATGCATTGTCAGTTTGTTGATCGGTGTACACGGTTGTGTGTAACTGAACATACTCCCTGGTACGATGAATTGCACTGAGAGGTGTCACCTGTTCTTCTATGACAGGGAATGTTTCTTGATACTCTTCTTCTGCCGCATTCATGAGAACTTCAGCTTCTGCTACTGCTTTCATGAGAACTTCAGCTTCTGCTACTGCTGCTGAAGCTGCTTTCTCGTGTTGAAGAATATGTAGAGATGCTTTTACCTCTGCTTTTCTTCTAGTAGTTTCAGCTTCATTCTTATGCTGTTCTTCCTCTATGTAGCCCTGTTCTCTTATCATTTCAGCTTCGCGTATTGCATAGGCAGCCATTGCATATGCTTTTTCTGCTTTTGCACGTGCCTTGATGGCAGCAGCACTCGCCGTCGACAGGTTGGAGCAGATTGAGTGTCTTGAACTAGTGTGTTTGGACCTGGCAGTTTTAGCACTAGCTGATGTCAGATCTGATTTACTAGAGACTGTGGAGCTTGTGCACCGTGACCTGGTCTTTGGTGTGCTGAGTGTGCTTTGCTCTGCATCTGAAAGCTGAGGAATGGCTGGAGTAGCATGCTGTTCTGTGTGCTGCATGGTGAGACAGATTACTACTTTGCAGGATGCTTGAGGAAGTTAGAGATAGATGTGTAGAAAGAATCCACTTTTCTTTTGATTAGGTCTGCTGTGTATAAAGTCTTTTTACTGTTCTGCCCTCACAGTGTGTCTGAGGCACAAAGCTTGGCAGACAGCTAACATAATAAAAATCTGGAAGCAGGATTGAAGAAAAGTCTTTACTGAACTTTATTTGTATCTTTACTTTTCAGATCTTTAAACTTTGTAAAACTGTGGAAAATACGGAATTATGGCAATATATTAGTCTAGGAATGCAAATCTACACAAATAAGTGACAGGCATGCTACCTAGATGTAAATTACTGGCTAACAGAAGTTTAACTTAATGTGAAGACAATCAAACACTACTAAACTAATCTAACAGTGCTTTGAGTTGCTAAAAATATATACATAACTAAAAACATGAAGGTTCTACTTACAGACTTATAAGCAGAAGGCCTGTGTAACAGAACTGTGGAGCTTGCTTTCTGCTTGACTCACTGGTAGCTATGCTGGTTGAATCTGGCTCTACCAGGAAGTAACTGTACTGCATGGCATCAGTAATGGCCGCTCAATTAAAGAAACAGTACTCTAATAAACTAAATGCTTAGAAATTTGTGAGTGACAGAACAATAGTATAGAGGCATTTTTTCTTGTTCATTTTTCCAGTCTGACAACCTACTTGGCTAGAGATCCGTGATATACCTATATACTGAGCCACTTCCTAAAGAGGCTCAAAAGATTGTAAGTATTCAATTCTTAATGTGCCAATATAAGAATACTGATATCTGCGCAATGGAAGTGTCTTTTTGCCTTTAAAGTGCTAAAGAAATCTTTTTATGGATGATCCCACAGCTGATCCAAGTGTGAAAAATCGTGTGCAAGGGGTGTGACCCCCCAGAGTGGTCAAGAAGCGACGATAGTTGAACCCTATTAGGCTCTACACTTGTGAGTTCCTCATACATACAATTTGTATTTTAATTTATTTGAAACGTTATTGCACCATGGAGTCTTTTATCATTTAATATTAGGTCATGATTATGATTTCAAAATCAGGAAACATCAAGATCATTGTTGAAGTTTCCCAATCAAGTTGCTTCTTAACAGTTAAGTGCGCTCACACCGGGGCTAGTACCTATTGTTTTTATATCTGTTTGGTGTATAGGGTGTACACAGGTGTTTTCTTTGAGCTGCAAACTCGTTTATTTAACATATAGCGCCACTCATTCTCTCTACAATATTTTATCTGTGCAATAAAGTAAAGTGGCCCACTATGTCAGTACTGAGTAAACACCATGGTATGACAGCAAAAAGGTATGATATCAACCCATGACATGGCGTGGCACACCAGAAATCATGAACACAGTAGGCCTCGCGAATACCTTTGGACAACATTACATCTAAGGTCTTTCTGTTGAAAACACACCTACAAGAAAGAAATCTAAATAAGATATTTAGCTCAGAGGTAATGTTAGAAACAACAGAAAACCATGTTCAAATACATTCCATTTGCTAATTCCAAGTAAATAGCAAACAGTATGGCCTGTAAAACGAGGGTGCTCACCTGTGAACCTTTGTGGTATGATGGTATCATGTACTTCTAAGCATATGACCATGTACTGCTGTTTCACCTTGCAGACATATGTGGTGACACTTCGGGCACTATCTCCTGGTCTAAGCTAAAGTTAGTGTTTGTATGTTTAAGCGTTAGCGCCAGGTTAATTGAGTCTAGCATATGACCAACAGATCATCTGAATCTCGCTTAAACTGAAAAATCTGTTAGCGCATCGGTGGTAATGTTTTCTACCACAAGCTTACTGTACTTTCCGCATCGTATACTTATCATGGGGAGCACTAGAGATCTTTAGCACTTAGCTAGCGTGCACTAACCGATCATGTCCCCAAACTTATGCAAGCAAGGTGATCTACTAGTAGGTCGGCAGGCGCTAGACTTTAGCGACTCTCGCCAAATTTTTTCATTAGCGATAGCGTTTTCCAGGTATTTATTGTTTAGATTGTACAGAAGTGTTTGTTTATTTACATAAAAAGTGTGAAGGTTGTAGAACATGTACAAATTTAAATGTTATGACGTTACAAAATATTAGAACTGAAGAACTGGAAAGGAAATGGTATACCACTCAAGGTCAGAGCCAGGTCACTGAGTGATGTTGGGTGAAGCGAGGAAGATTCTACTATATTTAGTTGCATCACTCACTACAGAGTTACCAACTGCCACTGGACTCTGGAGGGCTTGAGAAAGGTCTATGCGTTGGACCGAAATGTCGTCCTCTGTTACTTAATGCTGAATAAAACAGAGTGAGTCAAGAGTTCAGGAGTGTGGAACTTTCTTTAGTATTTTTTCTACATTATTTTCTTATAACTGTGGTAGATCCAGGTCGTGCATGCATCCATGACTGAGTGGTCCTTTTCCTCTGATTAAGGTCTGTTTGGTGCTTATATCTTTACTATACTGGAAAGAAAATTGGCACCAGAACAGTGCACTGGGAGCACCATGACGCAGATTACATCAATATGCCCAATGCTGGAGTGGTGTAAAGCCTGCCACCACTGAACTTTGGAGCATTGGATCACACTTTAGTATGTGAAAATTATTCTTTTTATTGTTTGTATGTTTGTTGAATAACTTGCACTTCAAGCTTTTTTAACTCAAGCTTTCTGTTTCTGTAAGCTGCTGTCAATCAAAATCCCTCTGGCTCTTCAATTTAAGCAAACAATTGCATAAATTCTGAGTGAAAAGGAAGATAGTGATCACAATCAAAAAGCTTCTGGAGGCTGATGATGAAATAGTATTAACTCTTTGTAGGCAGAAAAAAAATCAATTGTCTAATTTATTAAAAAACAGATTTTATGTTGATTTTTAAGGCTTCCTTTAAAGCAGTGTTTCCCAGACCTGTCCTCCGGAGCTTCAACCAGGCCAGATTTTGCAGCTCTCCTTGGGGAAATACAGGCTGAATCCTGCTATCACTGAACAGCAAATCATATCACCTGTGCTGTGCTTCAGATATCTGGAAACAAAAAAACAAAGAAGTGTGACAACCCTCCACAGGTCAAATAAACCACTTGGTATACGTATCTTATTGCTCAAAGAACGTCTCCTCCTCTTGACGTTCGAAATAGACAGAAAATATGAAAAAACTTGAGCAAATCTAGATACAGAAAATATTGAAAAACATAGCGTAATTCTGCATACAATGCAATAATCAATTAAGGCCCCCCGAGCGAATTGTACTCACAGGATATTCATAATAGTAAGGCACATCAAATATCTGTAGTTACCCCACTCTGACCATTCATGGAAAACTCTGGATACGCGGGGTAAGTGAACGTGGATCTCCAGAGCAGCTTTCCCGATGCAGTAGAGGGTAAAGCTTTTAACTGGCAGAAGGTGCAATCACCGTAACAGCCACTCGGTACTAGGTCAGTGGAAGGATTCAAACACTGACTGTTTTTTACGAGAATTTATTGCCAAAAAAATATATAAATATAAAATATTTCAAAACATTCAATGATTTGACGAGTTTCGTGGTGTACAACCACTTCCTCAGGAATCTAAATGTCCACTGTTCCTCGTCGATTATATAGCCCCCTCTTCGCAATAATTGGCTTCCTTAATTAGTTGATTAGTTTTCTGTTCTCTTAATCCGCTTGTGGGGAACACGAATCCTTCACAAAAGTCATATCAGCTACCGCTGTTTCACGCATGTGCGTAAGCTCCGAACGCCATCTTTGGAGAGGCACCCTAGAATCTTTACAAGAATTTATTAGTTCATTAAATGAGAATTCTTTTAATTTGAAATTTACCTAGAGTATAAATAAACAGACTATCAATTTTTTAGATTTAACTATTTACATTAAAGATAATATTTTAGAGACTAAAACATTTTTTTAAACAGACTGATACCAACTCTGCTATCGATTACTCAAGCTCACATGCCAGAGGGTGGCTGACTAATATACCTAAGGGACAACTAATGCGACTAAGAAGAAATTGTACAGATTCTCAAATATTTAAAGAACAAGCTAAGGTGATTACAAGGAAATATATTAAAAAAGGATATGACAAAGGTAGAATTAAACAAGACTTTGAAGAAATATTGATTTGGAGAAAGATAGAAATGAATTAATTAAAGAAAAAATTAAATCACATAAAAATACCCGGCGTATCCAGAGTTTTCCATGAATGGTCAGAGTGGGGTAACTACAGATATTTGATGTGCCTTACTATTATGAATATCCTGTGAGTGCAATTCGCTCAGGGGGCCTTAATTGATTATTGCATTGTATGCAGAATTACGCTATGTTTTTCAATATTTTCTGTATCTAGATTTGCTCAAGATATCTGGAAAACCTGGCAAGGCAGAGAGTCCTGAGGACAGTTTTGGGAAACACTGCTTTATAGACTACATTTTTAAAAGAAACAATTAATATACAAGAATGTAACCATTTTCATCTGCTGCTAATGTTTGGGTAGTTATATAGTAGTGCTACAAATGGACTATATTTGATTCTATGGAAAGGTTCATTTTATTGAAGTGGAGTAGTAAATGGGTTCTGTTGTCTGGATGACCAATGACAACATTGAACTTTTGAATATAAGAAGACAATTACATGGGCTAGAAAAACTGCCTGCATTGTTATCACCCGCTAAGCCCCCCCGTGCATGTGGCAGAGACAGGCAGCGCAGGGAGGGAGCCACTGCACCTGAGGCTACGGCAGACCCCCCCCCCACAACCAGGATCCAGGGAGCCCCCACTGACCACCAAGCTAAGGTAGGCCGACACATTTCTAAAAAAAATAAAATCCGAGGACATTTTTAAATGTCCCCGGGAACATAAAATAAACCTTTTTTTTCTTTCTCTACCTGGCTGAATGTATTTAATTATACATATTAGATACATTCAACCAGGTAGAGGGGGGTGGCATGTGGGCTGCGAGGGGTCTCAGGCAGTGGGGGTTTTTTTGTGTATATATTTTTAGCAAATTTATAGGGGAAGGTAAGGGCAGGTATGATATATATAGATAAGATATATATCTATATTCTTATAAACATAGAAACATAGAAAAATGTCGGCAGATAAGAACCTTTCGGCCCATCTAGTCTGCCCAATTACATGGATACTTTACCTGGATTTATCTTTTGTTTAGGATATATATATCCAGTCTGTATTACACACACATTTTGGCAACCAATTGCCCCCCCCCCCCAATTTGGCTGATCCCTCCAGAAGAAATGTTGAACCCGATAGAGTAGAGAATAATATATATATTCTCTGCTCTGTCGGGTTCAACATTTCTTCGGGAAGGATTAGCCAAATGGGGGGGCGCATTTAGTTGAGATTGTCCACATGCCACCCCCCCATGTGCGTATGTGTATATATGGTCTGAGGTCTGTGGGTGGGTGTATATATATATCTGTGTGATGCTATATACGTATATATAGGTCTGCGTGTTGATATATAAGTATATGTCTGTGTGTGGTATCAATGCATCCCTACTCTACACACAGTGCTCTGTGTCCCTATAATATATATGATCAGGGGTTACCTTTTATTATATTTTTATACTATTCCTATTAAATTAACAGTAATTTTTGATGTATTTTATTCAGTAGAAACTTTTTTGCCTATATAACATGTGCTTTGTGAAAATAAAACGGTTTTGTGTGTACATTTTAATTTAGTTAGTGGATTCCTGTCCAGTGCAGTGAGAAGCAAACGTAATGCAATGTAGACATGCTGCGAGGCGGAGCAGAGTGAAGTCAAGCCTGCAAAATGTTTGCTTCTCTTCGTTACGCTGTGTGTCGCTACACGCTCAGTGTGTCTCAGCCTTTATTTCTGCATCGCTAGCTTACCGAATCAGTTTATATACTTGTTACTGACCCTGCTTGTTCTGAGTAGGGATGAGCCGAACAAGTCCGAGTTTGGGTTCGTATTCGAACCCGAACTTTCCAAATGTTCGGATCCGAACCCGAACCCGAACTCGAACTCCATACAAGTCAATGGGGCTGAAAATTCGGTTTTTAGAGTGCCCTCCAAGAGGGTATATATGCTAGATATTTGCCATAAAAGGTGTATGGGGGTCTGGGTAGTGCCCTGGGGTACAGGAAACAAGGACAAAAAGTAAAAAAAAAACGTTTTTAAAGGGACAGTGAGTTTTCCATGAAATAAGGGTTAAAAAAAAAAAAAAAAATCCTTCAAATATCGTGCCTAGGAGGTCCCCATAACCTGCCCGTGAAGTGGCGGATTTCTAGGATGTATAGAAACACTGAAAAACAAAAAAATGACGTTTCAAATGATGGTAAATGCTTTTCCTTTAATCTATCCATAAACAACTGCTTGGGGCGGTAGTCTGAATGAAAAGAGGAGACATTTTCGGACACGTAGAAAAAGTTTAGTGATTTTTTTTGGCTAAATTATTGTGAAACTTATGCAGGCTTTGGATGAAAGTAACAATAGGTAATTTAAAATTGGGCCTTTAGCATCGGCAACAGTGCCGTCACACTGTAACCCCTCTGAGGATATGAATCTGATACAGGCGTCATTGGCAGTGCACCCAAATATTGTGCTTTTGGTGCCAGGCCAGCAAGACTGCCAGGCCAGCATGTACTATCATACAGTAACCCCTCTGTAGTATTGTGGAAGAATGCAGGGGTGGACCATGTGGTCCTATATTAAAAAGATATGCATCTGTTAAAGGCGTCAGTGCAGCAGAGCACCTTGTATCATCATACAGTAACCCCTCTGTAGTATTGTGGAAGAATGCAGGGGTGAACCTCGCGGTCCTGTATTAAAAAGATATGATTCTGGTCAAGGCATCAGTGCACCCAGATATTATGCCTTTGGTGCAAGACTGCCAGGCCAGCAAGTATCATCATACAGTAACCCTCTGTGGTATTGTGGAAGAATGCAGGGGTGGACCATGTGGTCCTATATTGAAAAGATATGAATCTGGTCAAGGCGTCAGTGCACCCAGATATTCTGCCTTTGGTGCCAGACTGCCAGGCCAGCAAGTACAATCATACAGTAACCCCTCTGTAGTATTGTGGAAGAATGCAGGGGTGGACAATGCGGTCCTATATTAAAAAGATATGATTCTGGTCAAGGCGTCAGTGCACCCAGATATTCTGCCTTTGGTGCAAGACTGCCAGGCCAGCAAGTATCATCATACAGTAACCCCTCTGTGGTATTGTGGAAGAATGCAGGGGTGGACCATGTGTTCCTATATTGAAAAGATATGAATCTGGTCAAGGCGTCAGTACACCCAGATATTCTGCCTTTGATGCCAGACTGCCAGGCCAGCAAGTACAATCATACAGTAACCCCTCTGTAGTATTGTGGAAGAATGCAGGGGTGAACCTTGCGGTCCTATATTAAAAAGATATGATTCTGGTCAAGGCGTCAGTGCACCCAGATATTCTGCCTTTGGTGCCAGACTGCCAGGCCAGCAAGTACAATCATACAGTAACCCCTCTGTAGTATTGTGGAAGAATGCAGGGGTGGACCATGTGGTCCTATATTGAAAAGATATGAATCTGGTCAAGGCGTCAGTGCACCCAGATATTCTGCCTTTGGTGCCAGACTGCCAGGCCAGCAAGTACAATCATACAGTACCCCTCTGTAGTATTGTGGAAGAATGCAGGGGTGGACAATGCGGTCCTATATTAAAAAGATATGATTCTGGTCAAGGCGTCAGTGCACCCAGATATTCTGCCTTTGGTGCAAGACTGCCAGGCCAGCAAGTATCATCATACAGTAACCCCTCTGTGGTATTGTGGAAGAATGCAGGGGTGGACCATGTGTTCCTATATTGAAAAGATATGAATCTGGTCAAGGCGTCAGTACACCCAGATATTCTGCCTTTGATGCCAGACTGCCAGGCCAGCAAGTACAATCATACAGTAACCCCTCTGTAGTATTGTGGAAGAATGCAGGGGTGAACCTTGCGGTCCTATATTAAAAAGATATGATTCTGGTCAAGGCGTCAGTGCACCCAGATATTCTGCCTTTGGTGCCAGACTGCCAGGCCAGCAAGTACAATCATACAGTAACCCCTCTGTAGTATTGTGGAAGAATGCAGGGGTGGACCTTGCGGTCCTATATTAAAAAGATATGATTCTGGTCAAGGCGTCAGTGCACCCAGATATTCTGCCTTTGGTGCAAGACTGCAAGGCCAGCAAGTACAATCATACAGTACCCCTCTGTAGTATTGTGGAAGAATGCAGGGGTGGACAATGCGGTCCTATATTAAAAAGATATGATTCTGGTCAAGGCGTCAGTGCACCAGATATTCTGCCTTTGGTGCAAGACTGCCAGGCCAGCAAGTATCATCATACAGTAACCCTCTGTGGTATTGTGGAAGAATGCAGGGGTGGACCATGTGTTCCTATATTGAAAAGATATGAATCTGGTCAAGGCGTCAGTACACCCAGATATTCTGCCTTTGATGCCAGACTGCCAGGCCAGCAAGTACAATCATACAGTAACCCCTCTGTAGTATTGTGGAAGAATGCAGGGGTGAACCTTGCGGTCCTATATTAAAAAGATATGATTCTGGTCAAGGCGTCAGTGCACCCAGATATTCTGCCTTTGGTGCCAGACTGCCAGGCCAGCAAGTACAATCATACAGTAACCCCTCTGTAGTATTGTGGAAGAATGCAGGGGTGGACCTTGCGGTCCTATATTAAAAAGATATGATTCTGGTCAAGGCGTCAGTGCACCCAGATATTCTGCCTTTGGTGCAAGACTGCAAGGCCAGCAAGTATCATCATACAGTAATACCTCTGTAGTATTGTGGAAGAATGCAGGGGTGGACCATGTGGTCCTATATTGAAAAGATATGAATCTGATCAAGGCGTCAGTGCACCCAGATATTGTGCCTTTGGCGCAAGACTGCCAGGCCAGCAAGTATCATCATACAGTAACCCCTCTGTAGTATTGTGGAAAAATGCAGGGGTGAACCTTGCGGTCCTATATTAAAAAGATATGATTCTGGTCAAGGTGTCAGTGCACCCAGATATTCTGCCTTTGGTGCAAGACTGCCAGGCCAGCAAGTATCATCATACAGTAACCCCTCTGTAGTATTGTGGAAGAATGCAGGGGTGGACCATGTGGTCCTATATTAAAAAGATATGCATCTGTTAAAGGCGTCAGTGCACCCAGATATTGTGCTTTTGGTGCCAGGCCAGCAAGTACTATCATACAGTAACACCTCTGTAGTATTGTGGAAGAGTGCAGGGTTGGACCCTGCGGTTCAAAAAATTTAAATGTTATAAATCTGGCGCAGGCGTCATTGCAGCTAAATATTGTGCCTTTCATGGCAGCAAGTGCATTCACACTGTAACCCTTTTGTGGTATTGTGGAAGAGTGCAGTGCTGGAAGTTTTGTGAATGCAGAAGACATTCCCGATCTATTCCGTTACGTCAGCATCAGGGGATTGATAGCTGCTGATCCAGGACTGATTCATTTTTATAAATGTCAGCCGGTCTACAGAGTCGGTGGACAGACGCACTCTTTTGTCTGTGACAAAACCTCCAGCGGCACTGAATGTCCTTACAGAAAGCACGCTAGATGAAGGGCAACCTAGTAGCTGCATAGCATATTGGCTAAGTTCTGGCCAGTAATCCAGTCTCAACACCCAGTAAGCCAGTGGATCATCTGCTGGAAAGGTATCCAGGTCTGCCCTTACCCCTAGGTAGTCCTGCACCATATGGTGAAGACTATGGCAATGGGTGCCTACATTTGACGTCCCTGGGCGTCGTGGACTAAAATTTTTAAAAACTGCATCAGTCAAGCGGCCCCGGCCTTCACCACTATTCCTCTCACCATCCGCAGCCTTAGAAGCATGTGTGTCATCACTTGGTAACCTACCAGTGCCTGGAAAGGTGTTACACAAGTGTCGCTTTAGAGCATCCTCAAGTTTTTTCATCCTGTGCTTCCTCTGTGCGGGCAGGATGAGCTCTGCAACTTTACCCTTGTATCGTGGATCAAGAAGAGTTGTCAACCAGTAATGATCCCTCTCCTTGATAGCACGAATCCTGGGGTCCTTTAGCAGGCTTTGCATTATTAGGGAGCCCATGCAGCGTCGGTTGGAGGTGGCATTAGCTTCCGAGTCTTCCTGGTCAATGAGGATGACCCCATCGTGCACTTCCTCCTCCCAGCCATGCACTAGCCCTTGTGTTTCTGGGCACACGAAACCCGCCCTTGAGGAATCCCCACCTTCAATGCCCCCACTACTTAAATATTCTGCCTCCTCCTCTTCCTCATCCTCCTCCTGTCTGATCGGAGTAGGACCCGCTGGAATGCTGTCTGCGGAAAGACTGGGGCCTTGAGAGCTAGGGAAGGCCTCCTCTTCCTCCCGCTGCTCTGCCTCTAGAGCCACATCTATAATTCCCCGCAGAGTGTGCTCCAGCAGGAACACTAAAGGAATTGTGTCACTGATGCATGCACTGTCCCTGCTCACCATCCTCGTTGCCTCCTCAAATGGTGACAGTACAGTGCAGGCATCCTTGATCATCAGCCACTGCGGGGGGAAAGAAAAACAAGTTGACCTGAATCTGTCCTTGTGCCATACTCACACAGGTACTCGTTGATGGCCCTCTGCTGCTTGTGCAGACGCTGCAGCATTGCTAATGTCGAGTTCCACCTGGTGGGCATGTCACAGATCAGACGGTTTGTGGGAAGGTAGAATTCTCTTTGAATTTCTGCCAGGCGGAAGCTTGCTGGGAATGACCGTCTAGAGTGGCTGCAGACTTTTCTGGCCTGGCTGAGAAGCTCTGGCAGCCCTGGGTACTTGGTTAGGAAACGCTGTACCACTAGATTTAGGACGTGTGCTAGGCATGGTACATGCGTCAATTTACCCTTGCGTAGGGCGGAGAGAAGGTTGCTGCCATTATCACAGACGATCATTCCCAGCTGAAGCTGGCCTGGTGTTAACCATCTCTGCACCTGGCCCTGCAAAGCTGACAGAATTTCTGGCCCGGTGTGGCTCCTGTCCCCTAAACAAACCAGCTCAAGCACAGTATGGCTTCTTTTTGCTTAAGTCATTGCGTAGACCCTGTCAGGCATTGGTTTAACTGCCACTTCGCCAAAGACAGAGAAGGAGGAGGAGGAGGAAGAGGGAGAGGTGGTGGTGGTGGAGCAGACAGACCTCATACAAGCAGCTTTCTGGAGGCATGGTGGATGAACAAGCTCCAGCACAGAGCCCCGTCTTGGATCCCTCCCAGCTGCAATCAGAGTTACCCAGTGTGCCGTGAAGGAAATGTAATGACCCTGTCCATGCTTGCTGGACCACATGTCTAAAGTCACATGCACCTTGTTGCTGATAGGCTTGTGCACCGATTTTTTTTCGGTTCGATTCGGTTCGATTTGTTCGGATGTTTAAAATTTTCGATTCGGCTCGTTTCGACCGATTTCTGTTTCGATTCGGTTTGGCTCGTTTTTCGTGTACATTTTTTTTTTCGGAATATCGACCATTCTTCATGTTTTCGGGTCACTTTGCTCGTTTTTTGTATCGACTTTTCGTGGTTTCGGAAATTTTCATTTTTTTCGGAACGTCTGTTCTCGTTTCAAAGTGTCTAACTCTATTCGTTTTGACGTAAACTACTATGGTTTACTTTTTTTATACTTTATATATTTTTTTATAATAAATTTTTGGTTTGTTTTTCGGATCCGATAATTCATTCTGTCGATACGATAATTCTGGCGATTCTATCGTGTTTTTTTTTATTAAATAAAGATCCTTTTTTTCTTATGAATATACATTTCACAACTTTATTTAATCACATTAAAAAAATGGTATGAAAGCCAAGGAACAAAAAAAAAAACTGACCTGAATGGTCTGACTTTAAAAATAAAAACCAAAACAAAAGGTTTTAAAACGGAAAAATAGTTGATCAAAATGATCTGAAACGAAAAAAAAAACCAACAAATAAAATGATTTAAAACAGACAAAAAAAAACAGAATTATCGGATCATTGGAAACAAGAAACAAGTGATACGCATTTACAAATACAAAATTTACAGAATCAGCGATATAACCGATAATAGTTAAATATACGATGTCCAGAATTACCGAAATGGAACCGAAATCATGAAATCATGAATAGAGCGAAAATAAATTGCGATTTGACACATTTCAAGTCCATTCGAAAACTCCGAAAATTTTTCGTTTCGGCTCCGAAAACTTTTCGGATCTGTCGGTTTTCGGGTCCGATCCGATTCGGAAAATTGGCCGAATCCGAAGACACGAATCGGGAAATTTCGTGAAAATTCCGAAATTCCGATACCCGAAACGCACATCCCTAGTTGCTGACTGCCTTTCCCAAGGACTGGATAACATTGTCTTCCACGTGCTGGTATAGTGCTGGAATGGCCTTGCGTGAAAAGTAATGGCATTTTGGAACCTGCCACTGTGGTACAGGACATTCAGCAAATTCACGGAAGGGAGCAGAGTCCACCAGCTGGAAAGGCAGCAGCTACAATGCAAGTAATTTTGCTAAGCTGGCATTTAGATGCTGTGCTTGGGGATGGTTGGGACTATATTTTTTCTTACGCTGCAGCAGCTGCGGCAACGTAATCTGACTGCGTAAATCTTCAGCTTCTGGGATGATGTCACATTGTGAGGAAGGACCTGGTACATCCATTACTGTAGCATCATCCTTGTCAGTGGAGGTTGTAGGCAATGACATGGCAGTACATATAGTGGGGGTAGAGACAGATGAGGAGGAGGAGGACCTACGCAAAGTTTTGCGCCAACGGGATGTGTGGCAGGAGGTCATATGTCGCCTCAAGCACGTGGTACCTAAGTGTCCGGTGTCTATCCCACGCTTCAGCCTCATCTGACATAGATTACAAATAGCAACGGTGGGGTCTGCTGCACATTTCTTAAAGAAGCAGACAGCAGAGTTCCTGCGTGTGTGCTTTGAGACAACAGCGCTCTGCACCGGAGCAGCTTTGACATGTGATGCCTTGGACTGGCTAGTGGTACGGTTGGTCATAGAGGATGTTGTGCCTCGTGTTTGCTGCTGTGCCTCCCCCTCTTCCTCACTTGATTCTCTTTCGATCAGGCACCCAGGTGGAGTCAGTGACCTCATCATCATTGTCATCATCATCCCTATCTCCTCGTCACTGGAGCCAACTTGGCAGTATGCTGCAGCTGCTGGGGCAACATGAGTGCCAGTTATTTGTGTGTCATCACTGGCACCCCCTCCTTCTAGGTTGATAATACTCCCTTCCTCAACCTCTGAGATTGAATCAGAGCACTGTACTTGCTGCGCATCCTCAGGCAGCATGTCACTGTCATTGTAGTCAAACAATTCAGCTGACTCCTCCGTGTGTGATAGCGAGGCTACGGCAGGAGTAGCTGTGGACATGGAGGCTGCATTAGATGCTTTGGCAGCTGAGGTGGACTGTAAAGCACTACAAGCCTGGCTGGCAGAGGACTCGGAGGATGAGGATGGCCTGGTTAGCCAATCCACCAAATCCTGTATGTTGCTGCTGCTTAAGACGGCCAGCACCAGTTAGAAAGGACAAGCGTGCCCCTGCAGAGGATGCACCACGTCCACCACGACCAGAGGCACAGCCTCCCAACACAGGGGCTGCTTGCCCTCTTATCTGTGTCTGGGAGCGTCTGCCTGTCCTTTTTGTTCTTTCAGACATGGTGAGTGATATATAGATTAAATATATACAGAACTCTGATTCAACTCTGGTATAAAGATTAAAGATTTAAAGAACTCTGGTATAACTCAGTGAGACACCCTGATAGCTGGCAGCCAGTGACAAGACACAGATTACAAATCTCAGACACCTCCTATAAATCAGTGAGACCCCTTGATGGGTGGCTGTGAGAAGCCACGGATTACAAGTCTCGGAAACCTCTTATAAATCAGTGAGACCCCTTGATGGGTGGCAGTGAGAAGCCACAGATTACAAGTCTCAGAAACCTCTTATAAATCAGTGAGACCCCTTGATGGGTGGAAGTGAAAAGCCACAGATTACATATCTCAGAAACCTCTTATAAATCAGTGAGACCCTTAATGGGTGGCAGTGAACCTCCTATAAATCAGTGAGACCCCCTGATGGGTGGCAGTGAGAAGCCACAGATTACAAGTCTCAGAAACCTCTTATAAATCAGTGAGACCCCTTGATGGGTGGCAGTGAAACCTCCTATAAATCAGTGAGACCCCTTGATGGGTGGCAGTGAAACCTCCTATAAATCAGTGAGACCCCTTGATGGGTGGTAGTGAAACCTCCTATAAATCAGTGAGACCCCTTGATGGGTGGCAGTGAAACCTCTTATAAATCAGTGAGACCCCTTGATGGGTGGCAGTGAAAAGCCACAGATTACAAATCTCAGAAACCTCTTATAAATCAGTGAGACCCCTTGATGGGTGGCAGTGAAACCTCTTATAAATCAGTGAGACCCCTTGATGGGTGGCAGAGAGAAGCCACAGATTACAAATCTCAGAAACCTCTTATAAATCAGTGAGACCCTTGATGGGTGGCAGTGAAACCTCTTATCAATCAGTGAGACCCCTTGATGGGTGCAGTGAAACCTCTTATAAATCAGTGAGACCCCTTGATGGGTGGCAGTGAAACCTCTTTTAAATCAGTGAGACCCTTGATGGGTAGCAGTGAAACCTCCTATAAATCAGTGAGACCCCTTGATGGGTGGCAGTGAAACTCTCAATAAATCAGTGAGACCCCTTGATGGGTGGCAGTGAGAAGCCACAGATTACAAGTCTCAGAAACCTCTTATAAATCAGTGAGACCCCTTGATGGGTGGCAGTGAAAAGCCACAGATTACAAATCTCAGAAACCTCTTATAAATCAGTGAGACCCTTAATGGGTGGCAGTGAAACCTCCTATAAATCAGTGAGACCCCCTGATGGGTGGCAGTGAGAAGCCACAGATTACAAGTCTCAGAAACCTCTTATAAATCAGTGAGACCCCTTGATGGGTGGCAGTGAAACCTCCTATAAATCAGTGAGACCCCTTGATGGGTGGCAGTGAAACCTCCTATAAATCAGTGAGACCCCTTGATGGTGGTAGTGAAACTCCTATAAATCAGTGAGACCCCTTGATGGGTGGCAGTGAAACCTCTTATAAATCAGTGAGACCCCTTGATGGGTGGCAGTGAGAAGCCACAGATTACAAATCTCAGAAACCTCTTATAAATCAGTGAGACCCCTTGATGGGTGGCAGTGAAACCTCTTATAAATCAGTGAGACCCCTTGATGGAATGGCAGTGAAACCTCTTATAAGTCAGTGAGACCCCTAGATGGGTGGCAGTGAAACCTCTTTTAAATCAGTGAGACCCCTTGATGGGTAGCAGTGAAACCTCCTATAAATCAGTGAGACCCCTTGATGGGTGGCAGTGAAACCTCCAATAAATCAGTGAGACCCCTTGATGGGTGGCAGTGAGAAGACACAGATTACAAGTCTCAGAAACCTCTTATAAATCAGTGAGACCCCTTGATGGGTGGCTGTGAGAAGCCACGGATTACAAGTCTCGGAAACCTCTTATAAATCAGTGAGACCCCTTGATGGGTGGCAGTGAGAAGCCACAGATTACAAGTCTCAGAAACCTCTTATAAATCAGTGAGACCCCTTGATGGGTGGCAGTGAAAAGCCACAGATTACAAATCTCAGAAACCTCTTATAAATCAGTGAGACCCCTTAATGGGTGGCAGTGAAACCTCCTATAAATCAGTGAGACCCCCTGATGGGTGGCAGTGAGAAGCCACAGATTACAAGTCTCAGAAACCTCTTATAAATCAGTGAGACCCCTTGATGGGTGGCAGTGAAACCTCCTATAAATCAGTGAGACCCCTTGATGGGTGGCAGTGAAACCTCCTATAAATCAGTGAGACCCCTTGATGGGTGGTAGTGAAACCTCATATAAATCAGTGAGACCCCTTGATGGGTGGCAGTGAAACCTCTTATAAATCAGTGAGACCCCTTGATGGGTGGCAGTGAAAAGCCACAGATTACAAGTCTCAGAAACCTCCTATAAATCAGTGAGACCCCCTGATGGGTGGCAGCCAGTGAGAACACACGGATTATAACAATTCCCAAATATTTTGTAGAAATTAGCGACCCCCAAAATACTTGCTGGCAGTGACAAGAGACAGATCACCTCAATTCCCAGATATTTAGTAAAATTAGTGACCCCCAAAATACTGCAAGGCACTGGCTGTGTGACAAGAGACAGATCACCTCAATTCACAAATGTTTTAAAGAAATTTGTAACCCCCAAAATACTTGCTGGCACAGTGACAAGACACAGAAGATCACCTCAATTCACAAATGTTTTAAAGAAATTTGTAACCCCAAAATACTTGCTGGTACAGTGACATGACACACATCATCTAAATTCCCAGATATTTGGTAGAAATGAGACCCCCCCAGACCGCCCCAGTAGCGTGGCAGACCGGCAGTAAGAACACACAACAACAATCTCCTATGAAATCTCATCTCAAATGCGTGCTGAAGCTATGCGTGGAAACCTTACAGTATATAGTGTGCTGCGGGACTTAGCTCTGTGAGCCCGTGATTGGGCAAAATTTGCCCAATCAGGACTCTGAGCCGTGATTGGCATACTGTTGAACCTGTCTTGCACCAGACCTGTGGTCAGGTACAAGGCTGTAGCCAATTACGACCTTCAGGCCAGTGGGAAAGTGCATTGTGGGCCATTGTGATGCATTGTGGTCGAACTTGCTCCGAACACCCGGAAATGTTCGGAGTTCGCGATCTAACCGAACAGGCTAAATTCGGCCCGAACTCTGAACCGTCCGAACCGAACAGCTCATCCCTAGTTCTGAGTAGGGATGAGCTGTTCGGTTCGGAGTTCGATTCGAACATCGCCAGTTAGTATGTTGCGAACTTCGAACATTTCCGCGTGTTCGCAGCATGTTCGCACACAATGCACCACAATGGACCACAATGCATTTTTCCACTGGCCTGAAGCTTGTAATTGGCTACAGCCTTGCACCTGACCACAGTTTAGGTGCAAGACAGATGCAAGACTATGCCAATCACGGCTCAGAGTCCTGATTGAGCAAAATTTGCCCAATCATGGGCTCACAGAGCTAAGTCCCGCAGCACACTATATAAGGCTTCACACAACCTTCAGCACGTGGTTTTTGAGAGGAGATTGTTGTGTTAGTGTGTGTTCTCACTGCCAGTCTGCCACCAGCTATTGGGGTGGTCTCATTTCTACAAAATATCTGGGAATTGTTGTAATCTGTGAGTTCTCACTGCCACCAGCAATTGTGGGGTCTCATTTCTACAAAAAAATTTGGGAATTGTTGTAATCTTTGTGTTCTCACTGCCGCCAGCAATTGTGGGGTCTCATTTCTACATAATATCTGGGAATTGTTGTAATCTTTGAGTTCTCACTGCCACCAGCAATTGTGGGGTCTCATTTCTACAAAAAAATCTGGGAATTGTTCTAATCTTTGTGTTCTCACTGCCGCCAGCAATTGTGGGGGTCTCATTTCTACATAATATCTGGGAATTGTTGTAATCTTTGTGTTCTCACTGCCACCAGCAATTGTGGGGTTCTCATTTCTACAAAATATCTGGGAATTGTTCTAATCTTCATGTTCTCACTGCCACCAGCAATTGTGGGGGTCTCATTTCTACAAAATATCTGGGAATTGTTCTAATCTTTATGTTCTCACTGCCACCAGCAATTGTGGGGGTCTCATTTATACAAAATATCTGGGAATTGTTCTAATCTTTGTGTTCTCACTGCCACCAACTATTTTGGGGGTCTCATTTCTACAAAATATCTGGGATTTAAACATAGAATCATAGAAACATAGAAAATGTCAGTATAATAATAATATTTTCCATATTTTAACTGAAATCTAGAAAAGCGGATTGATATTTCCTGTTTTACTAGGCCTTAGAAACATAGAAAAATGTCGGCAGATAAGAACCTTTCGGCCCATCTAGTCTGCCCAATTACATGGATACTTTACCTGGATTTATCTTTTGTTTAGGATAGCCTTATGCCTATCCCATGCCTGCTTAAATTCAATCACTGTTTTGGCCTCTACCACTTCAACTGGAAGGCTGTTCCATGTATCCACCACCCTCTCAGTAAAATAATGCTTCCTGATGTTACTTTTAAACCTTTGCCCCTCTAATCTAAGACTATGTCCTCTTGTTTTGCTACTTTGTTTCCTTTTAAATATACTCCCTTCCTCTACCTTGTGGATTCCCTTTACATATTTCTATCATATCTCCTCTGTCTCGTCTTTTTTCCAAGCTATACATGTTAAGATTGTTGTAATCTTTGTGCTCTCACTGCCACCAGCAATTGTGGGGGGTCTCATTTCTACAAAATATCTGAGAATTGTTCTAATCTTTGTGTTCTCACTGCCACCAGCAATTGTGGGGTCTCATTTCTACAGAATATCTGGGAATTGTTCTAATCTTTGTGTTCTCACTGCCACCAACTATTTTGGGGTCAGTCATTTATACAAAAAATATTTGGGAATTGTTGTAATCTTTGTGTTCTCACTGCCACCAGCAATTGTGGGGTCTCATTTCTACAAAAAAATCTGGGAATTGTTCTAATCTTTGTGTTCTCACTGCCACCAGCAATTGTGGGGGTCTCATTTCTACAGAATATCTGGGAATTGCTGTAATCGTTGTGTTCTCACTGCCACCAACTATTTTGGGGGTCAGTCATTTATACAAAAAATATCTGGGAATTGTTGTAATCTTTGTGTTCTCACTGCCACCAGCAATTGTGGGGGTCTCATTTCTACAAAAAATCTGGGAATTGTTCTAATCTTTGTGTTCTTACTGCCACCAACTATTTTGGGGGTCTCATTTCTACAAAATATCTGGGAATTGTTGTAATCTTTGTGTTCTCACTGCCACCAGCAATTGTGGGGGTCTCATTTCTACAAAATATCTGGGATTGTTGTAATCTGTGTGTTCTCACTGCCACCCATCAGGGGTTGCACTGATTTATAGGAGGTTTATGGGAATTGTAATCTGTGTCTTCTCACTGCCAGCTATCAGGGGGTCCCACATACTTCTAGCAGATTTCTGCGAATTGTAAGCTGTGTCTTGTCACTGTTGCCAGCTATCAGGGGGCCCTATCAGGGGGTCTCACTGACTTATAGGTGGTTTCTGGGAATTTTAATCTGTGTCTTGTCATTGGCTGCCAGCTATCAGGGTGTCTCACTGAGCTGCACCAGAGTTCTGGAAATCTTTAATCTTTATACCAGAGTTGAATCAGAGTTCTGTATATCTTTAATCTATATATATCACTCACCATGTCAGAAAGACCAACAAGGACAGGCAGACGCTCCCAGACAAAGATAAGAGCGCAAGCAGCCTCTGTGTTGGGAGGCTGTGCCTCTGGTAGTCGTGGACGTGGTGCATCCTTTGCAGGGGCACGCTTGTCCTTTCTAACTGGTGCTGGCCATTTTAAGCAGCAGCAATATACAGAGGATTTGGTGGATTGGCTAACCAGGCCATCCTCATCCTCATCCTCCGAGTCCTCTGCCAGCCAGGCTTGTAGTGCTTTACAGTCCACCTCAGCTGCCAAAGCAGCTAATGCAGCCTCCATGTCCACAGCTACTCCTGCCGTAGCCTCACTATCACACACGGAGGAGTCAGCTGAATTGTTTGACTACAATGACAGTGACATGCTTCTTGTGGATGCGAAGCAACTACAGTGCTCTGATTCAATCTCTGAGGTTAAGGAAGGGAGTATAATCAACCTAGAGGAAGGGGGTGCCAGTGATGACACACAAATAACTGGCACTCATGTTGCCCCAGCAGCTGCAGCATACTGCCAAGTTGGCTCCAGTGACGACGAGATAGGGGGTGATGACAATGATGATGAGGTCACTGACTCCACCTGGGTGCCTGATCGAACAGAGGAGTCAAGTGATGAGGAGGAGGCACAACAAACACGAGGCACAACGTCCTCTATGACCAACCGTAGCACTAGCCAGTCTAGGGCATCAGATGTCAGAGCTGCTCAGGTGCAGAGCGCTGTTGTCTCAAAGCACACATCCAGGAACTCTGTTGTCTGGGAGTTCTTTAGGAAATGTGCAGCAGACCGCACCATTTCTATTTGTAATCTATGTCAGATGAGGATCAAGCGTGGGAAAGACACCGGATGCTTGGGTACCACGTGCTTGAGGCGACATATGACCACCTGCCACGCATCCCGTTTGCACAACACTTTGCGTAGGTCTTCCTCCCCACCTGTCTCTACCCCCACTATATGTCCTGCCATGTCATTGACTCCAACCTCCACTGACAGGGATGATGCTACAGTAATGGATGTACCAGGTCCTTCCTCACAATGTGACAGCATCCCATTAGCTGCAGATTTACGCGGTCAGATTACGTTGCCCCAGCTGCTGCAGCGTAAGAAAAAATATAGTCCCAACCATCCCCAAGCACAGCATCTAAATGCCAGCTTAGCGAAATTACTTGCATTGCAGCTGCTGCCTTTCCAGCTGGTGGTCTCTGCTTCCTTCCGTGAATTTGCTGAATGTGCTGTACCACAGTGGCAGGTTCCAAAATGCCATTTCTTTTCACGGAAGGCCATTCCAGCACTATACCAGCACATGGAAGACAATGTTATGGAGTCATTGGTAAAGGCAGTCAGCAGCAAGGTGCACGTGACTTTAGACACGTGGTCCAGCAAGCATGGACAGGGCCGTTACATTTCCATCACGGCACACTGGGTAACTCTGATTGCAGCTGGGAGGGATCCAAGATGGGGCTCTGTGCTGGAGCTTGTTCATCCACCATGCCTCCAGAAAGCTGCTTGTATGAGGTCTGTCTGCTCCACCACCACCTCTCCCTCTTCCTCCTCTTCCTCCTCTTTCTCTGTCTCTGGTGAAGTGGCAGTTAAACCGAGTTTAAGTGGCAGGGGCTACGCAATGGCTCAAGCAAAAAGATGCCATACTGTGCTTGAGCTGGTTTGTTTAGGGGACAGGAGCCACACCAGGCCAGAAATTTTGTCAGCTCTGCAGGGGCAGGTGCAGAGATGGTTAACACCACGCCAGCTTGAGCTGGGAATGATCGTCTGTGATAATGGCAGCAACCTTCTCTCCGCCCTACGCCTGGGTAAGTTGACGCATGTACCATGCCTAGCACTTGTCCTAAATCTGGTGGTACAGCGTTTTCTAACCAGGTACCCAGGGCTGGCCGAGCTTCTCAGCCAGGCCAGAAAAGTCTGCAGCCACTTCAGACGGTCATTCCCAGCAAGTGTTCGCCTGGCAGAAATTCAAAGAGAATTCCACCTTCCCACAAACCGTCTGATCTGTGACATGCCCACCAGGTGGAACTCGACATTAGCAATGCTACAGCATCTGCACAAGCAGCAGAGGGCCATCAACAAGTAACTGTGTGAGTATGGCACAAGAACAGGTTCAGGTCAACTTGTTTTTTTTCCCCCCCTCAGTGGCTGATGATCAAGGATGCATGCACTGTACTGTCACCATTTGAGGAGGCAATGAGGATGGTGAGCAGGGACAGTGAATGCATCAGTGACACAATTCCTTTATTGTTCCTGCTGGAGCACACTCTGCGGGGAATTATAGATGTGGCTCTAGAGGCGGAGCAGTGGGAGGAAGAGGAGGCCTTCCCTAGCTCTCAAGGCCCCAGTCTTTCCGCAGACAGCATTCCAGCGGGTCCTCCGCAGATCAGACAGGAGGAGGATGAGGAAGAGGAGGAATATTTAAGTAGTGGGGGCATTGAAGGTGGGGATTCCTCAAGGGAGGGTTTTGTGTTCCCAGAAACCCAAGGACTAGTACATGGCTGGGAGGAGGAAGTGCACGATATGGTCATCCTCATTGACCAGGAAGACTCGGAAGCTAATGCCACCTCCAACCTATGCTGCATGGGCTCGTTTATCCTGCAAAGCCTGGTAAAGGACCACAGGATTCGTGCTATCAAGGAGAGGGATCATTACTGGTTGGTAAGCCTTCTTGATCCACGATACAAGGGTAAAGTTGCAGAGCTCATCCTGCCCGCACAGAGGGAACACAGGATTTAAAAACTTGAGGACGCTCTAAAGTGACACTTGTGTAACACCTTTCCAGGCACTGGTAGGTTACCAAGTGATGACACAGGTGCTTCTGAGGCTGCAGATGATCAGAGGAAGAGTGGTGAAGGCCGGGGCCGCTTGACTGATGCCTTTTTAAATTTTTTTAGTCCACTACGCCCAGGGATGTCAAGTGTAGGCGCCCATTGCCAGCATCTTCGCCGTATGGTGCAGGACTACCTAGGGGCAAGGGCAGACCTGGATAACTTTCCAGCAGATGATCCACTGGCTTACTCGGTGTTGAGATTGGATCACTGGCCAGAACTTAGCCAATATGCTATGCAGCTACTAGGTTGCCCTTTATCTAGCGTGCTTTCTGAAAGGACATTCAGTGCCGCTGGAGGTTTTGTGGAATGGAATAGATTGGGGATCTCTTCTGCATTCACAAAACCTCCACCACTGCACTCTTCCACAATACCACAAAAGGGTTACGGTGTGATGCACTTGCTGCCACCAAAGGCACAATATTTGGCTGCACTGACACTGACGCCTATATTACCAGAGTTATATCATTTTAATTTTTTGGACCGTAGGATCCAACCTTGCACTCTTCCACAATCCCACAGAGGGGTTACGGTGTGACGGCACTGTTGCCGATGCTAAAGGCCCAATTTTAAAGCACCTATTGTTACTTTTATTCAAAGCATGCATAAGTTTCACCACAATTTAGCCAAAAAATCACTGAACTTGTTCTGCGTGTCCTAAAATGTCTCCTCTTTTAATACAGACTGCCGCCCCAAGCAGTTGTTTATGAATAGATTAAAGGAAAACCGTTTACCGTCATTTGAAACGTCTTTTTTGTTTTTAAATGTTTCTATACATCCCACAAATCCGCCACTTCACGGGCAGGTTATGGGGACCTCCTTGGCACGATATTTGAAGGAATTTTTCATTTTTATTTTTAACCCTTATTTCATGGAAAACTCACTGTTCCGTTAAAAACGTTTTTTATTTTACTTTTTGTCCTTGTTTCCTGTCCCCCAGGGCACTACCCGGACCCCCATACACTTTGCTGTGAAGGCACTTGCTGCCACCAAAGGCAAAATATTTGGTAGCACTGACGCCTATACCAGATTCATATCATTTTAATATTTTACCACAGGGTCCAACTCTGCACTCTTCCACAATACCACAGAGGGGTTACGGTGTGACGGCACTGTTGCCGACACTAAAAGCACAATTTTAAAGCACCTATTGTTACTTTTATCCAAAGCCTGCATAAGTTTCACCATAATTTCACCAAAAAAATCACTAAACTTGTTCTGCGTGTCCTAAAATGTCTCCTCTTTTCATACAGGCTGCCGCCTCAAGCAGTTGTTTATGAATAGATTAAAGGGAAAGCATTTACCGTCATTTGAAATGTCATTTATTTGTTTTTAAATGTTTCTATACATCCTACAAATCCGCCACTTCACGGGCAGGTTATGGGGACCTCCTAGGCACGATATTTGAAGGAATTTTTCGTTTTTATTCTTAACCTTTATTTCATGGAAAACTCACTGTTCCTTTAAAAACGTTTTTATTTAAACTTTTTGTCCTTGTTTCCTGTCCCCCAGGGCACTACCCGGACCCCCATACACCTTTTATGGCAAATATCTTGCATATATGCCCTCTTGGAGGGCACTCTAAAAATCGAACTTTCGAGTCCGATTGACTTGCATTGACTTCGGTTCGTGTTCGAGTTCGAACTCGAACTTTTGAAATTGTTCGAGTTCAAATGCGAACCGAACACTGGGGTGTTCGGCTCATCCCTATATAACACTACACTAGAGCATTTGTATAATGTATGTTCTGGGTTTAAATAGGATGGGTATGAGGGCTCTGCTCCTACGCGGGAACCAGGCCACTGATTTCATCAGAGTGGGCCCACAGTTCTGGATCCATAAAGACTTGTGGAGCATTGCCAGGAGGGAGGATAGAAATCAAGGAGTCGTTGGGTGCACATGACATTGCAGTCTGGTCGGTGAGACTGTGGCCATACCACTGCATACTGGCGCCATGGAGACACGAGACACCACAGGCAGCAGGACGGCTTCCAGGACCTGACATAGACTGAGGAACATGATTGAAACCATAGAACTAGGGACAGAGGAGACTGTTTTATGTAAACCCTATACCTACAATGTCTCTTTCCTTCTCTTTTCTGTGTAGTAATCATATGTGTAGATGTGTATGACGGAATGGAATGTTGTTCCGCCTGCGGGTGTGCTCTATCTGCGTGCCCCGGCGCTTACCGCTGGCCCGACTACCGAGTAACACGGCACTCGGCATCTCGTGCGGCCTGGCGTGACCCTGGGGAAGGGTTAGCGGGCGGTGGAGGGGACCCCTGCCTAGAACCAGCCCGACCACTGAGCCATATGGTAGACATGTGCATTCGTTTTAGTACTAAAACGATTTAGTCCGAATTTTGGGATAATTTAGTTTTCGTATGACTCAAGAGATACGAAACTGCTCAGTACAAAAAACGAAAGAAACTAAAATAAAATGCACTACATTTTAGTTTGTCCTTTTTGTAATATTACATGGATTGAATGAGACCAGCAATGAAGAGCGCAACATCGCAAAGCTACAGAAAGGTTTGTATGTGTAATCCTTCCCGACCCCTACCTGAAAATCTGACAGTGATAGAGCTCCAGAATACTCACTCGCAGCACAGACAGCCAGCACAGGAGAGGAAACCTTTACTTAACCCTTGCATGTCTATGAGACAGACAAGATGATAAAAGCAGCTGGAGAAGGAAAATATTCAAATAAATCACACTGAAAGCTAATGACAGAGGTGGGCTGGGTAGTAAAAAACCCTTTATAACAAGCAGCACTGGGAGAAGAGAGGGACTTTATAAAACATGCGTTATCTCCCCTCCCGCTCTGCATAATAGGGGCTTAGGTCTGATACATTTTATATTATCCAGGAGCACTATCCCCCTTTCCTCATCTATAATACACATTTTATATAAAGTCCCTCTCCTCTCCCAGTGCTGCTGGTTTATAAAGGTTTTTTTTACGTCTGATACATTTAGTATCCAACTCACAGTTACTCTGTCATTGTGAGTGGTCAGTGTGATTTATTTGAATGTTTTCCCTGGATTTAAAGTGCTTTATTTTATTATAAAAATAAATTTGCACCAGTCATCTCTTCTCTGAGCTTTCAGACCGATTTACGTTAATGCAAAGTATTTACGTTAATATTTACCCTCTCCCCTGCTTTTATATTCCTGTCTCTCTCCCCCACAGAGATGCAAAGTTTAAGTAAAAGTTCCCTCTCCTGTGCTGGATAAGCATTGCATTCCAAAGTTCTGCACCCTCCACATGCCAATGCAGTAGGTCCTACTGAGTAGGATGTTCTATACAGAGAAGGGAATTAAATAATGCAGGAGGATGTTCTATACATTATACAGAGAGGGGTATTAATGCAGGAGGATGTTCTATAAATTATACAGAGAAATGTATAAATTGAGGAGGATGTTCTATACAGAGAGGGACATTAATTCAGGAGGATGTTCTATACATTATACAGAGAGGGGTGTTAATGCAGGTAGATGTTGTATACATTATACAGAGAGGGGTATTAATTAATGTAGGAGGATGTTATCTACATTATACAGAGAGGGGTATTAATTAATGCAGGTAGATGTTCTATACATTATACAGAGAGGGGTATTAATTAATGCAGGCAGATGTTGTATACATTATACAGAGAGGGGTATTAATTAATGCAGGAGGATGTTATCTACATTATACAGAGAGGGGTATTAATTAATGCAGGAGGATTTTCTATACATTATACAGAGAGGAGCCTCTTTTTTAAACCTTTAAATCAGTGACTGTGAGTGCTGAGATTGGCTGCTTGTTATATTATCTCTCAGTACAATGTATCAGGCTCAGCTGTTACAGTAACTGACTGTAACAGCGCTCAGAGTTTCAGTAAACAAGGAAATAATATTGTTATAACCTCATATATAAAAATATTATTTCCTAGTTTTACTGAAACTCTGAGCGCTGTGATGAGCAGCAGTCAGTTACTGTAACAGCTTTGCTTGCCACATTGTGCTGAGAGTGAGAGATACTGTACCAAGCAGCGATCTCAGCCCTCTGAGGAGCCACTACAATAGTAATTGTATCCACTGGTTGTAGGATGAAAGAAATTAGTTTTCATACTAAAGAACTGAAAACGAATTTCTTTAGTACTAAAATGCAATTTATTTAGTTGCTAATCCAATAGTTCAAAACAAAATTGTGTGCTGTGCACATGTCTAAAAATAGTTTTACATCATATCCAGTGTTAACAAGAATATATTAAATAGAATATAATATTTTATTAACCAGGTGGTTAAACTAGTCCCATTACTGTGAATAAAATATAAATAATGTTTTAATACGTTGAATGATAATCTCAATGATAATGAATAAATAGTTTAAATTCTTGATATAAACCAGGTGTAAAGGAAGGAATTGCAGGAAGATTTAATTTGATTTTATTGAGAAATATTTGGTTGCTGGTTATATTTTCAGAATTCTTAGATGGAGTTTTATTTTACTGGAAATGTTTTGCTTTATTGACCACTAAACAAGAACAGGAGTGTATAGCAACAATTTGTTGCTAAACTGGCAGGGAGCGCACGTTGCCTGGTGTCATGGTCCTCGCCATCGGCTGCAGGGCAAAACTGATGTTGCCGCACACTAAACCTCCCTGGGAAGTAGAGGAAAGGTGCTGCCCCAGGATGACTGAATCCTCAGCCAGCTTTGTAAATACCCTCAGGTACTCCTAATCATCCACACTAAAGGAATACTTTAGGAAGCCGCACCCCTCCCTTGGTGCTTCAGAATCAGTTTTCACTCCAGAGTGGGGCTAGCGCAGCCAGGAGCCTGTTCCACTGATAACCTGTATTCAGCCTACCCATGTACCAGACCTTCTTGCTTGTTTACCGGATTGCCGCCTTCTATAATCCCTGGACCTCACTTGACTACTCTCTGGATCATCCTGCTACTGATACCTCGCTTGATTCCTCACGGTTCATCCAAGTCCCTGCATCATCCGAGACCCCACTTCATCAAGACCCCCATCTTTCAAGAAATCCATTGTGTATTACAGACTCTTTTAATGTGCCCATTCGCTATCCAGTTGCCTGACTCCCTGCATATCGGACTTCTACTAAATATCAGTGAACCCCGCTCTCAGCCCAGTTCCTGTGTTGTCCTTATGTAAACTAACCCCTTCCCTTTCCTGTCCGCCCTGTTCCATTCTGTCTTTAGTTTACTTCCTCTCTGCCCTGGAACCTGTATATTATATGGTTAATCCCTTCTTGTCCACTCTCACTAGACATGTGCATTCGTTTTAGTACTAAAACGATTTCGTCCGAATTTTGGGATAATTTAGTTTTAGTATGGCTCAAGAGATACGAAACTGCTCAGTACAAAAAACGAAAGAAACTAAAATAAAATGCACTACATTTTAGTTTCAGTCCTTTTTGTGATATTACATTGATGAGTGAAGGAGACCAGTAATGAAGCGCAACATCACAAAGCTACAGAAAAGGTTTGTATGTGTAATCCTTCCCGACACCTACCCGAAAATCTGACAGTGACAGAGCTCCAGAATACTCACTCGCAGCACAGACAGCCAGCACAGGAGAGGAAACCTTTACTTAACTCTTGCATGTCTATGAGGCAGACAAGATGATAAAAGCAGCTGGAGAAGGAAAACATTCAAATAAATCACACTGAAAGCGAATGACAGAGGAGAGCTGGATAGTAAAAAACCCTTTATAACAAGCAGCGCTGGGAGAAGAGAGGGACTTTATAAAATGTGTGTTATCTCCCCTCCTGCTCTGCATAATAGGGGCTTAGGTCCAATACATTTTATGTTATCCAGGAGCACTATCCCCCTTTCCTCATCTATAATACACATTTTATATAAAGTCCCTCTCCTCTCCCAGTGCTGCTTGTTATAAAGTTTTTTTTTTACATCTGATACATTTAGTATCCAGCTCTCACAGTTACTCTGTCATTATGAGCCTTCAGTGTGATTTATTTGATTGTTTTCCCTAGATTTAAAGTGCTTTATTTTATTATAAAAATCAATTTGCACCAGTCATCTCTTCTCTGAGCTTTCAGACCAATTCACGTTAATATTTTCCCTCTCCCCTGCTTTTATATTCCTGTGTCTCCCCCACAGAGATACAACGTTTAAGCAAAAGTTCCCTCTCCTGTGCTTGATAAGCATTGCATTCCGAAGTTCTGCACCCTCCACATGCCAATGCAGTAGGATGTTCTATACAGAGAGGGGCATTAATGAATGCAAGTGGATGTTGTATACATTATACAGAGCAGGGTATTAATTAATGCAGGAGGATGTTCTATACATTATACAGAGAGGAGCTTTTTTTTTTTTTTAGCCCTTTAAATCCAGTGGCTGTGAGCGCTGAGATCGGCTGCTTGTTATATTATCTCTCAGTACAATGTATCAGGCTCAGCTGTTACAGTAACTGACTGTAACAGCGCTCAAGTTTCAGTATAACAAGGAAATAATATTGTTCTACCTCTTATATATAAAAATATTATTTACTAGTTTTACTGAAACTCTGAGCGCTGTGATGAGCAGCAGTCAGTACTGTAACAGCTTTGCTGGCACATTGTGCGGAGAGTGAGTGATACTGGAACAAGCAACAATCTCAGCCCTCTGAGGAGCCACTACAATAGTTTTGTATCCACCTGGTTTTCGGATGAATGAAATTAGTTTTCATACTAAAGAACTGAAAACGGAATTTCTTTAGCAACTAAATAAATTGCATTTTAGGACTAATCCATTAGTTCAAAACGAAATTTTGTGCTGTGCACATGTCTACCATACGGTACTCAGCGCCTCGAGCAGCTGGTTCACTGACCTTGTGGGAGGTGGAGTACGTCTGCGGGCGGCCGGCCGATTACGGGGATCGGATCTCTTCCGGCAAATATTCGGATCGGATTGCGGAGGACTTTCGGATCTTGGATGGATGTGGCTTCGGATCTTGCGGGATCGGCAGAGTCTTCGGATCTTACCGCAGTCCCTCGCAATACCGAAGCGCAGTACACGGCCGCACCCTTCGGATCGGATCTCGGGCTAATAGTCTGAGAACCGAACACCATACGCTGCGCCTCTGTCCTGATGCGAGATGCAGGCACAGAGCGCTCGGTTCGGTTTGGATCGACTGGGACACCGTACCCTGAGACCGCGGGGGATACTCAGATGATGAAGTACGGCGGAGAATAAAGACATCAGTCGAGGCTGGATGCACTGGTAAATCTGGGTTTTTTTATTCACAGCTCAGGCATTTATCAACTTTACACAAATTATAATACAATGGGAATCCCTGCCCGCCCTCCCAGGACCCATTGGCCATTACAGTTCGGGGAGTCGCCGATTCGGACCGGATGGTCCGAATCGGCCATTTTACGATTCGAACCGGATGGTTCGAATCGGCCATTTTCCGATTCGAAGAATCTGATAACGGCCACGAGGCAATCGGAAAATGGCGGCGGGCAAGGCAGACAAAGGGAATACATTTCACAACACAAACGGGGACACTTTTTACACCACCATAACCACATCTAAATAAACGTACTCCAAAACTCCGGGCGTGCCACCGCGCCTAATTGTCCATGGCCATTCCACTGTCACTGCGCACCGCCCCTGGCTGAGGGTGCTGAGCCATTCCGTGACACTCCTCCCCCTCCCAAGGTCCGACGCACTCGGTTGGACCCCAACGGGTCGTACCGAGGTAGTCGGGGCTCCCCAATCCCCTGGTTCCCGGGCCGACTGCCGCGATAACCCATCTGCGTTACCGTTTTGCGACCCGGGCCGATATTGAATTGTAAAATTGAAGGGTTGGAGAGCCAGGCTCCACCGCAACAGGCGGCCGTTCTCCCCCGCCACCCGGTTGAGCCACACCAAGGGGTTATGGTCGGTCATCACGGTGAAGGACCGACCGTAGACATAGGGTTGGAGCTTCCGTAGGGCCCAGACCAAGGCCAGGCACTCCTTCTCCACCGCAGCATACCCCACCTCCCGGGGTAACAGCTTCCGGCTGATGAACGCCACCGGATGGTCCCCCCCGTCGTCCCCTACTTGACTTAGGACAGCTCCCAGTCCGAACATGGACGCGTCTGTGTGAACAACAAAACGTTTATTATAGTTGGGAGCTGCTAGCAGGGGAGCTTGGGTCAGGGCGGCCTTCAGTTGCCGAAAGGCCTGTTCGCACTCCGGGGACCACAGGACTTGGCGGGGCAGGGATTTCTTTGTCAGATCAGTCAGGGGTTTGGCCAGGTCACTGTAATGGGGTACAAATTTTCTGTAGTACCCCGCGGTACCCAGGAAGGCGAGGACCTGGGTCTTGGTCACAGGGGTGGGCCAATCTAGGATAGCCTCTATCTTAGCGGGCTCTGGCCGTTGTATCCCGCACCCCACCCGGTGGCCCAGATACTGCACTTCGGCCATCCCCACTTTGCATTTCTCCGGCTTCAGGGTCAGGTTGGCGTCCCTAATCCGGCCCAGGACTGTCCCTACATGGTCCAGATGTTCCTCCCAGGTCTGGCTATAGATGGCTATGTCATCCAGGTATGCGCAAGCGAATCCCTGGAGGCCATCGAGGAGGCGATCGATTAACCGCTGGAAGGTAGCAGGGGCGTTCTTCATCCCGAACGGCATGACTCGAAACTGGTACAAGCCGAATGGGTGATGAAGGCCGACTTCGGGGTCGCCTCCTCGGCAAGGGGAATCTGCCAATACCCCTTGCACAGATCCACCGTGGTCAGAAAATGACCCCCGGAGATCTGGTCTAGCAACTCGTCGACTCGGGGCATCGGATAAGCGTCTGTAATGGTACAATCGTTTATCCGCCGATAGTCGACGCAGAACCTGGTGGTACCGTCTTTCTTGGGCACCAGGACCACGGGCGACGCCCATGGACTGGCCGACGGTTCAATGACCCCCAGCTCCAGCATCTCCCGGATCTCGGCCCGCATGGACTCGCGGACCGCTTCCGGGAGCCGGTATGCAGGTTGCCGAAGGGGTCTCTGACCGGGCGTGTCCACCTGATGGATGGCCTGGTCCGTGTATCCCGGGAGAGCCGAGAAAACCCCCGGGTAGGCGAGAAGCAGCTGCCGCGCCTGCGCCTGTTTCTCGGGTCCTAACTCCTCCCCCAGCTGCACCTGATCCACCCCGGAAGGCTGCTTGGCTACCCCCGGAAGTTCTTCCAACGGAAATGGTTCCGTCTCCTCGGCAGCCGGCGCGCATATGGCGTCCACCGTCTCCGGCCGCTCATGGAAGGCCTTCAGCATATTGACGTGGAACGTCCGCTGGATTCTGGTGTCTGCGCAGCTGACAACCACATAGGTGGTATCCCCCAGCTGGGTTACCACCTTGTAGGGACCTTGCCAGGCCGCCTGCAGCTTGTTCTGCCGCTGTGGTTTCAACACCAGAACCTTCTGCCCCACGCAGAACGAGCGACTGCAAGCAGCGCGGCGTACCACGCCTTCTGCTGAGCTTGGGCCGTCTCCATGTTCTCCTGCACGAACCCGCGAGTTCCGCCAAGCGCTCCCGGAGCTTCAAGACGTAATCCAACACAGGAACCCCATCTTCCTCCTGTTCCCCTCCCACTGAGCCCTAACCAGATCCAGCGGTCCTCGCACCTGGCGCCCATACAGCAGCTCAAAGGGGGAGTAACCGGTGGATTCCTGAGGAACCTCCCGGTAGGCGAACAGCAGGTGGGGAAGATACTTCTCCCAATCCCTGCTCTCGTGCACAAAGGCCCGAATGAGCTGCTTCAGGGTCCCATTAAACCGCTCGCACAGCCCATTGGTCTGAGGGTGATACGGGGCGCTGTGCAGCGCCCTCACACCACAGAGACGCCAGAGTTGGGGTGAGCTCCGCGGTGAACTGGGTACCCTGATCGGATAGGATTTCTCGGGGAAACCCCACCCTCGTGAACACCCGGAGGAGCGCGTCCGCTACGGTGTCCGCCTGGATGTTGGCCAAGGCCACAGCCTCGGGGTACCGGGTGGCATAATCCACTACGGTAAGGATGTACCTTTTACCGGTGGCACTGGGCCGTGGCAACGGCCCAATGATGTCGACCGCCACCCGGCTAAAGGGCTCCTGAATGATGGGCATGGGGCGCAAGGGTGCTTTCGGGTGATCCCCGGCCTTCCCAGTTTTTTGGCAAACTGGGCAGGTGCGGCAATAGTCGCGGGTGTCTTCGCTAAGGCGGGGCCAGAAAAACGCGCGCGCCAACCTGTGCCGGGTTTTCGTCTGGCCTAAGTGACCTGCAAGGGGGATGTCATGGGCCAAGCGCAGAAGCTCCTGCCTAGGGCCCTGAGGCACCACCAACTGCTTCTGCGGGACCTGCTTCTTCTTGGCCCCCTCCCTCACGGTGTACCGGTAAAGCAGCCCATCCTCCCACTCTATCTTGTCCTTTCTCTGGTCGTCCAGGCCCTGACCGGCTCGGTCCCGGTAGCCCTGTAGTGTGGGGTCGGTCTGGGTCTGGTGGCGAAGCGTCTCCGGGGTACTCCACGGGGACGGGAGGTCAGGTGGGAAGGGAAGGGTCGGGTCCCGTCGGGATATGGGAGGTGATGGCGGTCTGGGAGGTCCGGGCGGTCGGGGCGGTTTAGGAGGTCGGGGAGGTTTGGGAGGTCGGGGAGGTTTGGGAGGTCGGGATGGTTTTGGTTGAGATCTCACCTGGGTCCCGTTCGGAGTGCCCCTGTCGTGGCGTTGGCTCTGTTGCCTAGTGGTTACCGGGGTAGCTGCATCTGTGGAGTAAGCGGAAACTAGCCGCCCCAGGTCGTTACCCAGGAGCACCTCGGCCGGCAGTTGCCTCAACAACCCCACCCTCACCTCCCTCTCCCCGTTCCCCCAGTCCAGGTGAACCCGGGCCGTCTCGAGCTGGAGCACCTTTCCCCCCGCCACCCGGACTGCAACAGTGCTTCGCAGACGGTCGCTCGGCGGAATCAAGTGAGGCCGGACCAGGGTAATGGCAGCCCCTCAGCGGGCCGCCCGTTTATCCACACCGCCTGACGGTGATGACGACGGTTGTCGTCCGCGGCGGCTTGCACGGGGTCAGCCTCATGTAGCTGCTCCCATTCCTCCAGGGCCTCCGGCCACGGAGCTTCGGCGTCGCAACAATGGACCGTCGGCGATGGCCTGGCGGCCGGTCGGGTCAACTCCGGTCGGTTGGGGCAATACTGCTTGTAGTGCCCCTCCTGGTTGCACCCGTAGCACCGGACATTAGCCATGTTGGTGGGCCGGCTGGTGGGCCGTGCTACCGGCGTCCGGACCGCCGGTGGTGGGGGTGGTGGAGGTGGTGGAGCGGGTAGAGCTGGGCGGACGGGCAGGGATCGCTCCCCCCCGACATCTTCCGAGTGTCCGTGTATTCGTCTGCCCAGGTGGCCGCTTGTTGCACTGTCTGGGGCTTCTTGTCACGCACCCACTCCCGGATAGCGGAGGGGGTGTGCTCGAAAAACTGCTCGAGCAGCAGCAGTTGGGTAATCTCCGTTACCGTCTCCGCTTGGCTACCCGAGAGCCAGGTGCGCAAGTCCCGTTGCAACCGATGGGCCCACTCCACGTGAGTGGCGCCATTGGGCCGGCGAGAATTCCGGAACTTCACCCGGCTGGCTTCAGGGGTCACAGCGAATCTGCTCAGCAGCGCCTGCTTAACGTGCGAGTAACTGGTGGCCTCTTCGTCCGGCACCGTGCGATAAGCCTCGGCGGCCCGACCGGTCAGCTTACACGCCAAGATCCTTACCCAGTCGGCACGGTGCACTTCATGCACTCGGCACAGGCGCTCGAAGTCCTGGAGGTAACTCTCTATCTCCTCCTCTGCTTCTCGGAACTCCTTGAACGCCTGAAAAGGCACTTTGCGCCCGGTGTAACGGTCCGAAGGGGAACGGCTACTCCGTCGGCTTCGCACTTCAGCCAGCCGTAGCTCGTGCGCTCGCTCTCTCTCACGCTCCTCTTCCTGGCCGAGTTCTCGGACCAGACTCCGCATCTCAGCCTCCGATGGGGCCGGACCCATCATGGAGATCCGCTCTCGCATCTTCCGGCAAAAGTCGCTGTCTTCGGGCTCGGCGGGGACGGTTGCCGGCGCTATATCCGCAGGCAACGCTGCGAACGCCGCCTCTTGGTCCATCCTCCTCAACTCCTCCATCATGGTCTCCCGGCTCTTGGAGCCCGGGGCGCCTCCCCGGTTCTCCAGCATGCCACGCAGGACGTCCCGTTTGTAGGCACTGTACCCGGTCATGATGAGGGTCCCCCTAGGGCCTGCAGAGAGCTTATCCCACCGCTGCCACCAGTATGACGGAATGGGATGTTGTTCCGCCTGCGGGTGTGCTCTATCTGCGTGCCCCGGCGCTTACCGCTGGCCCGACTACCGAGTGACACGGCACTCGGCGTCTCGTGCGGCCTGGCGTGACCCTGGGGAAGGGTTAGCGGGCGGTGGAGGGGACCCCTGCCTAGAACCAGCCCGACCACTGAGCCATACGGTACTCAGCGTCTCGAGCAGCTGGTTCACTGACCTTGTGGGGTGGAGTACGTCTGCGGGCGGCCGGCCGATTACGGGGATCGGATCTCTCCCGGCAATATTCGGATCGGATTGCGGAGGACTTTCGGATCTTGGATGGATGTAGCTTCGGATCTTGCGGGATCGGCAGAGTCTTCGGATCTTACCGCAGTCCCTCGCAATACCGAAGCGCGGTACACGGCCGCGCCCTTCGGATCGGATCTCGGGCTAATAGTCTGAGAACCGAACACCATACGCTGCGCCTCTGTCCTGATGCGATGCAGGCACAGAGCGCTCGGTTCGGTTCGGATCGACTGGGACACCGTACCCTGAGACCGCGGGGGATACTCAGATGATGAAGTACGGCGGAGAAATAAAGACATCAGTCGAGGCTGGATGCACTGGTAAATCTGGGTTTTTTTATTCACAGCTCAGGCATTTATCAACTTTACACAAATTATAATACAATGGGAATCCCTGCCCGCCCTCCAGGACCCATTGGCCATTACAGTTCGGGGAGTCGCCGATTCGGACCGGATGGTCCGAATCGGCCATTTTACGATTCGAACCGGATGGTTCGAATCGGCCATTTTCCGATTCGAAGAATCTGATAACGGCCACGAGGCAATCGGAAAATGGCGGCGGGCAAGGCAGACAAGGGAATACATTTCACAACACAAACGGGGACACTTTATTACACCACACATAACCACATCTAAATAAACGTACTCCAAAACTCCGGGCGTGCCACCGCACCTAATTGTCCATGGCCATATCACTGTCACTGCGCACCGCCCCTGGCTGAGGGTGCTGGGCCATTCCGTGACAATTGTGCTAATAAAGATCTTTAAGGAGGCAGCATATATATATTTTAGGCTATAATCTCTCAATATAACGAGGGACACGTGGAATCACATGATATCTACACTCCACACTTATTTATGTGAGATTTATATCCATAAATTTCTACTTAGGTCTTCTCTCTTGCTATTTCTTAATCGTAAACTTCTTGCCTATTCCTCTCTTGCCCTCCCTCCTATTCTCCTTATTCGAAGCCCATGCTGTCTGCCTCTTCCACCCCACGTGGTAATCTACCACCCTCCTGGCTCTCCTGGATCTTTTTTGGAACATTTCTCAGCCTGGCTCCCTCACTTTCTCTCCTCTTACATTCCATCTCTCACCCTTTCAGATTTTAACATTTCCATCAACTCCCTGCCCAACCCCTCACCTACAAATTCCTCTCTATCACACCTTGGGCCTCACGCAACGGTCCAACTCTCCTACCCACCAAGCTGGCAACACCCTAGATCTTATTTTCTCTAGCTTCTGCACCGTTTCCAAATTTTCTAACACCAATCTACCACTTCCCGATCACCACCTCCTTTCCTGGAACCTTCTCTTGCCACCTACCCAGACTCCTGCTTCCATACCCACTCCTCTTCTACCCTGAAGGCACCTTGGTGCCTTGAATCCTAAGATACTTTCCAGCACTATCCATCCTCTTATCCTTCCGATCTCGACATCCGACTGCATTGACAAAGCCACTGATCACTACATCTCTGTCCTTTCCTCATCACTTGAGGAACTCGCTCCTACCTCTCTCTGTGCTAAACACAGGCCTAACGGAAAAACGTGGCACACTAAGTCCAGAAGATGCGTTGCTTCACGGCGGCTGAGCGTGGCTGGAGGAAGTCGCGCACTTCTGCTGACTTCCTGCATTACAAGTTCATGCTCCCTTCCTACAGTCTTGCTTTATCTCTTGCTAAAACGTCTTATTTCTCTTCCCTTAATCTCTACCTTGTTTCATGATTCCAGACGTCTGTTTCATATTTTCAATCTGTTAATGTGCCCCAGTTCCATTCACCTTTCCACGGACCTCACTGCTGTTAGTGAACAGCTGTTAGCTGTTTGCTAACTACTTCACTGATAAGATTGCTAAACTAAGACTAGCAGGGTTATTCAGAGAGAGGTGAAAAGCAGGAGAATGACTGGAGAATGGAAAATTCTAGGTCAAAATAGCCAAAACAGAAATATTCTCCTATTTATCTCACTTTCCAAATCGGCTATTTTGACCTAGAATTTTCCATTCTCCAGCCATTCTCCTACTTTTCACCTCTCTCTGAATAACCCTGTAGAAATCTCTTCTTTGCCCTCCTCCATTAACCATTCAACCTCATTCACTCCTTCACTCCCTGCCTCCTCTTCTACTTTGCCCCCTCGTTTACTTTTTTCTGGTCTCAGAGGAGGATGTCTCGCAACTTCTCAATTCCTCCTGCCCAACCACTTGTCTGCTTGACCCAATCCTCTCTCACCTTATTCAGTCTGTCTTACCAGTTATTGTCCCTGCTTTGACTCATATTTTTAACCTCTCTCTCCTCTGGTGTCTTCCCCTCGGCATTTAAACGTGCTATGATCACCCCCAATCTAAAGAAGCCATCTCTTGATCCCACCTCCCTCTTGAACTACTGTCCCATCTCTCTGCTCCCCTTTTGCCTCCAAAATCTTAGAATGCCTGGTCTATAACCAGCTCAGCGGTTTTCTTGCTGTTATCTTTCTACTTGAACCACACCAGTCCGGCTTTCTCTCCCAGAACTCCACAGAGACTGCTCTGACCAAGGTGACTAATGATTTAGTTGCTGCTAAAACCAATGGTCACTTCTCCCTCCTTATTCTTCTTGATCTTTCTGCTGCATTTGACACTGTTGACTGCCCTCTTCTCCTCACGCTGCGTCAACTTGGCCTCGGTGACACCACTCTCCTGGTTCTCTTCATATCCCTTTCTTTGCTCTTTCAGTGTCTCCTTCACTGGTAACTCTTCACCCCCAGTTCCGCTCTCAGTTGCGGTACCTCAAGGCTCTATTCTGGGTCCACTACTCTTCTCAATCTATACTGCCTCTCTTGGCAACTTCCTCTCTTCCTATTGATTCCAAGATCATCTCTATGCTGACGACGCCCACCTCTACCTTTCCTCTCTCGATCTCTCCCCTCCTGTGTTGGAACGTGTTGCTGCCTGCCTGTTGGCTGTCTCCGACTGGATGTCTTCCCGTTTCCTAAAGCTCAACCTCTCTAAAACTGAACATCTCGTCTTCCCTCCCACTAAAAACCAACATTCCTGCACTCATTTCTCTTTAGGTGAATGGTGCCACTTTTACTTCTACCTCACAGGCTCGTTGCCTTGAAGACTGAATTCTCTTTCACTCCTCACTTTCAGTCACTAACCAAATCCTGCTACTTTCACCTAAAAAACATTGCATGCGCCCATCCCTGTCTTAATCAGGACTCTGCTAAAATGCTCATCCAAGCTCTTATTATCTCCTGCCTTGACTATTGTAACCTCCTTCTCTCTGGCCTTAAGAGATCCCAGATTCTCCCTCTGCAGCCTGTTATGAACCTGTGCCAGGGTCATCCATCTCACCTCCCGCACCTCTCCCCTTTGTCAATCTCTACACTGGCTCCCTAGAATCCAATTCAATTGGTGCTCACATACAAAGCTCTCCATAACAGCACCCATGCCTACACCTTTTTCCTTGTAAACAGGTACATCCCGTCCCAACCACTTCGCTCTGCCAATGATCTGACTCTATCCTCTCCTCGTACCCGCACCCTCAACTCTCAGCTTCAGGACCTCTCCCGATCTGCCCCCTTTCTATGGAACTCTCTTCCCCGTAACATTAGACTCTTCCCATCTCTCGAGTCCTTCAAGAAGTTTCTAAAAACACATTACTTTAGAGAAGCTTATCGGCTCAGTCTATAGTCCCCTCACTGGTCATTTCTTATACCACCTTCCTATTCAGCCTACATGCACCCCGCTACTTCATGTTCTCTATTTACCCTCACCTAGTGTGTCATCCCTCTCCTCTTAGATAGTAAGCTCTCGAGCAGCGTCCTCTCATCTACTATTCTGTACGTTTAACGTATGTATATTTGTTATTCTGCCTCTCCCATTGTACAGCGCTACAGAACTTAGACTTTTTTACACCCTCCTTAGGGCAGCGCTGTCAAACTTCGCCCCCAAGATGTTTCTGCACTACAGCTCCTATGATTCCCTGGCCATCTACTACATTGGAAGGTTTCTGGAATTGTAGACCTCAACGTCTGGGGAGGCCGTGAGTTTGACAGCCCTTCCCTAGGTCGTATTGCTACAATCACCCTTTTTCTTTTTCTTCTTTGAGTTTTTAAAGGATTTTAAATGGTGGGCTAATGTTTAACCCCTTCACATCCACCTTCTTCCATTTTCACTACAGTATTCCTTTAATACGTAAGGCAAGTTGTTTCAGAGTTGTCTGTGTGTCTGCAAGTATGCAGGAGCAATCTGAAAATGTATCCGGGTAATTCAAAGAGAATCGAAAAGTCACTGCACGTTCGGTGACTTTTCGTTCTCTTCAATTCGGTTCGTTTTGCAGATCCCATTTCAGCGACCCTGCGGCAGTGGCGTAGCGTGGGGGGGGCAGGGGGGGCCGTGGCCCCGGCGCAGTTTTGTTAGGGGCGCATTTGCGCCCCTAAAACTGGCCCGGGGGTTGAGGGACCCAGATGCCGGGCAGCGCGGGAGTGCCTGCCCGGTCCTGAACAGTCCGTCCGGTTAAAGGGGAGGCGGCTACGTGCAGGCGCAGCCGGTCACGTGGTCCGGCTAATCAGGTGGTACTGAGACTCTGTACCACCTGACTGGCCGGACCGCGTGACCTGCGCACGCACGCAGCCGCTTCCCTTCAACAGGACGGACTGTTCAGGACCGGGCAGGCACTCCCGCGCTGCCCGGCATCTGGGTCCCCTCAACCCCTGCCGGAGCTGGGCAAATCCATGTGTAAGCTGGGGGCAAATCCATGTGTAAGCTGGGGGCAAATCCATGTGTAAACTGGGGGCAAATCCATGTGTAAACTGGGGGCAAATCCATGTGTAAACTGGGGGCAAATCCATGTGTAAACTGGGGGCAAATCCATGTGTAAGCTGGGGGCAAATCCATGTGTAAACTGGGGGCAAATCTATGTGTAAACTGGGGGCAAATCCATGTGTAAACTGGGGGCAAATCCATGTGTAAACTGGGGGCAAATCCATGTGTAAGCTGGGGGCAAATCCATGTGTAAGCTGGGGGCAAATCCATGTGTAAGCTGGGGGCAAATCCATGTGTAAACTGGGGGCAAATCCATGTGTAAACTGGGGGCAAATCCATGTGTAAACTGGGGGCAAATCCATGAGCTGGGGGCAAATCCATGAGCTGGGGCAAATCCATGTGTGAGCTGGGGCAAATCCATGAGTTTGGGCAAATCCATGAGCTGGGGCAAATCCATGAGCTGGGGCAATATCCATGTGTGAGCTGGTGCAATATCCATGTGTGAGCTGGTGCAAATCCATGTGTGAGCTGGGGCAAATCCATGTGTGAGCTGGGGCAAATCCATGTGTGAGCTGGGGCAAATCCATGTGTGAGCTGGGGCATATCCATGAGCTGGGGCAAATCCATGAGCTGGGGCAAATCCATGAGCTGGGGCAATATCCATGTGAGAGCTGGGGCAATATCGATAACGTGTCCACAGGTGGGGGGGGGCGCACAATTCTTGGCTGGCCCCGGGCGCTGACAACCCACGCTACGCCACTGCCCTGCGGTGTATTCAGCAAGCACCACAGGGTCCCCAAATTGCAGGGAAAGGTCACCGCAAACCCGCCGAAAACGAACCGCAAAACCTGGCGAATGCACGCCGAAAACCCGCAAAAACATCTGGATTAACCCGCCGAAAACCACGGAAAAACCCGAGCAGGAGCCGATCACACACAGCCCAGCCGCCGGAAAAAGGCGACACCGCAGACGAATGGAGTGAATAAATTAAAAAAACAGCTTGTTTGAATGTTTGAAAAGTGAAACGCTGTTTGCAAAGAAACTACTGAGCGAAAATGTCTGAAATTTTCATATGAGGTCCAAGGATTGATAATAAAAAGGGCTGTTACAGAAAAAATAAGTAAAGTTAAAAAAATTTTTTAAAAAAAGGACTTTTTAAAAAAAATAAGAAATCCAGAAAAATGCTTAAAATATCCTAAAAAAAATCTATAAATAAAGAGACTCTTTACTGCAGAATATTATAATGAACAGTTTATAAGATATTGAATTAAAACGGGAATATTTTTAACATTGAAGCCTATGGCTGAATAAACCTGCCGAATTAAACCACCGAATGGCAGAGCATTCCGGGAACCTTTCACTGCTGGTTTTTGTTCTCTGAATAGCCGAAGCATTACTTTATTATGGGGATTTCACTGCCCTCGTACAGGCACCGTATATGCAGGCAATTCGCCAGGATTTGGCGAATTGCCTGCTCTCTGGATAGACGCATGGCCAGGAAAGGTAACGATCGCTGATTTTCAGCGTTCGGTTACCTTTCTCCAGCCATTCGGAGCTCTTTGGATAACCCTGTATGGTTTTTTTAAGAATATAAAATAAAGCGAGGACATGAAATATAAGCAGGTTTGGACACAGGTTTAAGTGATTTGTAGAAACTAAAGGGCATGATTTATACACATACGAAAGGCATCAGTGAGCTTCTCATAGCAACACTTTTCCATGAACTTCGTTAATAAAAGTTATGTGAACATTAATCACTGTTACTGAAGCTGTGCTGCATCTCTATCGAATTTGCAATAACTTTCGGGCTCTACTTTGAAGCAGCTTTAAGATTAGCAGCAGAGCAGGAAATTACATTAATATATGACTTCCATTGAATACTTGGAAGTCTTTTTTATTATCTGCATTTAAATCTGCATAATGCTAATAGTTTTTTTTTTATATGTTTAGAGGTAGTTTTATGTCTTTACATCAATCTTCAAAAATAAGAGTTGATATAAAATTGATAATGTCAATTAAATTGAATTAGCCATTGTGACAGAAGTAGAAACATCCATTTTACACTATCCATTGATTTATACATTGTTCTTATTGCTAGATAAAATTGTTTAGAATTCTAAATAATTATTTGACTAGTTTTGTTTTCTCTGGGCAACCTCATAGTTTGCATTATATACTTTGCATCAATAGGAAAACAATTGAAACAGATATGGTTTATAAAAAATAAGGTAGAGTACCCAACTTAAGGGTGTAAAGAATAAAGGCTCTATTCCATTCTTCACGCTAAAATGGGGATGCTAACGGGGGAAACCTGCACCTGCAGGTTTCCCAGTAGTGTCCCCCAGTGGCATCACAAGGGTAAGTGTCACCTGGTGCAGTAATTAATGGTGTCACTCCCCCTCACCCCGAGTTTTACAGGTTTCTTTTTTTTAACTATTCTTACTCATATAGCAGAATTCCCATATAACACTAAATGCTCATACACACCGCACATTACTGTGAGGTTTATTGATATGGAGCTCTGTGATATGTTTACTCACAAGGCAAATTACAATGAGTTTTGTTGCAGTGCAGCTCTGTGATACACTCATATACATGGCACATTACTATATCACAGAGCTGCAATGCAACAAAACTCACAGTAATGTCCGCTGTGTATGAGCATTCCTATCACTCTCAGACAGCCTTTACATGCTGAGATCAGTGAGCTCTCAGCATGTACAGTCTGCCTCAGAGTGTCTGGCCTTCCATCCACGCAGTGGCACAGTGGTTGAGATGTAGCAGGGTGACAGTGCCTGGTAGTGGCACAATGACTGGGTGGTGCAGTAGTAGTGGTGTAGAAGAGACATTAACTTTGTGGTGTAGTAAAGGCAGTGACTCACACACACACACATACCTGGCAGCCAGGTCATCCGAGAGAGTCCAGGCGGGGTGATGCGAGGGGGTCCCCTGCGGCGGCATGGCTCACCTCGCTCTGCTCCTTCCCGAATCATCGTCACCGACTGACGTTGGCGTCAACCACGTGAAGCATACAGGGTTATCCAAAGAGATCCGAATTGCTTGAGAAAGGTAACCGAACGCTGAAAATCAGCGTTCGGTTACCTTTCCTGACCATTCGGCTATCCAGAGAGCATGCAATTCTCCAAATCCTGGCGAATTGCCTGCACATACGGTGCCTGTTCGGTCCCTGTTCGAGGGCAGTGAAATCCCCATGAAAAAGCACAGCTTCGGCTATTCAGAGAACACAAACCAGCAGTGAAAGGTTCCCCTAATGCCCTGCCATTCGGTGGTTTCATTCGGCAAATTTATTCAGGAGAATCCCATAGACTTCAATGTTAAAAATATTCCCGTTTTAATTCAATATCTAATAAACCGTTCATTCTAAAATTCTGCAGCAAAAAGTCTCTTTATTTATAGATTTTTTAGGATACTTTAAGCATTTTTCTGATTTTTTTTTTTTTTTATTAAAAGTCCGATTTTTTTTTATTTTTTTTTTTCAGTTTACTTTTTTTTTGTAACAGCCCTCTTTATTATCATTCCCTGGACCTCCTGTGAAAATTTCAGACATTTTCGCTCAGTAGTTTCTTTGCAAACAGCGTTTCTTTTTCCCAGATTCATACAAATGTTTTTTCTAATTTATTCACTGCCTCCTCTACGTCACAGCTGCTTCGGCTCTGTGTGATTCGGCTCCTGTTCGGCTCCTGTTCGTCTTTTTCAAAGGTTAATCCAGATGTTTTTGCTTGTTTTCAGCGTGCATTCGGTTAGTTTTCGTCAGGTTTGCGGTAGCTTTTCCCTGCAATTCGGGGACCCTGTGGTGCTTGCTGAATACACCGCAGGGTCACCGAAATGCAATCGGCAAAAGGGACCGAATTGAAGAGAACGAAAAGTCACCGAACGTGCGGTGACTTTTCGAATCTCTTTGGATAACCCTGATAGTGTCAGCGTGAAGGAGGAGCCGGGAACACTGCTGACTGGCCGAGCCGATAGGAACATCTGCATGAGTGCATGTACACACACGACCTGAATATAGATTAGTTTGCCGACCATCTAAGGATCGGAAGGGTAGATAGAATATTGTGTATAGGGACGAACACCATAGACCCAAGGGGGAATCATGACAGTATCCTTCCTGGTAAAAATACTTTGCAAACAAATTAATTTTTTAGCACTGGGTGTCACCCTAGGGGCAGAGTCACCCAAGTGTGGGCCGCACCCCCCCTCGTGAGGCCATTGGTGTCCCCATTTCTTTTTTTTTTGTAATAAAAGATTTTTATTATGGTCATGGCAAAAACAATCAAGTACACAAATGTCATACAATTTTAAAGCAAATATCAAACCTGAAAATGCTTGAAACCACCGAAGTGGATAAGTCAGAGCTGAGAAAAGCATTTGAATGAGCACCGAGCTTAACAGCGATGTGAATTTGTGCAGTACCAGTTACAACCAAGGCTCACCGTGGCACGCAAAAATAGGCAACTAGAAATATTTAAGGGCCTCTAAGGTCCTCGTCAGTGAGGATCGGAAGAGGAACCAAACAGATAGGGAAAAAACTTCAGAAGATAAAAAAAATCCATCTCCACCCGCCCCCCCCCCATGATTAAATATACTGAAAAGTGTACGTGTTGGGGCAAGGAGAGAGAGGGCGGGGGCGAGAGAAAAAAGAGGGAGTAAGTGGAGAAGAAGAAAAAAAAAAGAGAGAGAAGAAAAGGAGAAGAAAGGGAGAGATTACAGCAGCACAGGAGGACAGAACAGGAAGAAGGGCTCGGGGAGAGGCAAACCCACAGAGAACCAACCCAGATCCATAGAAGTTGAGGAGGGACCGACGTTCACCCCGAGAAAGCCAAGGCGGTAGCCGCCGGAGGTGCGAATAGCGCCAACCAAGGAGACCAAACCCGTGTGAAGTGGGGCATCCGATCATGCAGGATCGGTGTCCCCATTTTAGTGTGATATTCCGGGGCAGGAGCTAGCTGAGCACCTCGCCTTGGAACGCAGTGCTAACTGCAGGGATACTGTGACGTCTTCAGCCCCCGCGGCGCTTCCTGGGGGGTCAGGCTTGCTGGTTGTCTGTACTTGGAGCTGGCAGATCAGCATCTGAGGGGGCGGGGTTTGGCATAATTATAAGGAGTAAAAAAGTTGTCATCTGCGCACGTTTCTATGTATTCCATGTACAACAAAACACTATGAGGTTTTTGTTTGTTTCAATGGCCATTGCAACGTAAGCTCACTCGCCACTTCAAGGCACCTCTTTGTAGAGTGAGTACCTAACCAATGTAAACAAAAGCTGCTCTACTGAGCAGCTCCAAGCCCCTCCTGCTGCTTTTCAGCTAAGGAGAGGCAGAATTATGGTGGGTTTTATTTATACACGCACCAAACACTTCCCATTTGGGGTTAAAAACAAAAACATGGAAAGAGGAATAGCAGCAAAACGACGAACTGGTGTTACAAGCATAATATACGTACATACAGAAAAAATGACGTCGCGCCCATACTCACCGGAGCGGCTGCAACAGTCAGGAGTAACAGCCCAGTTAATGTATAAAACATTTTCTATGTATTCCATGTACAACAAGTGGTGAGTGAGCTTACGTTGCAATGGCCATTGAAACAAACAAAAACCTCATAGTGTTTTGTTGTACATGGAATACATAGAAACGAGCGCAGATGACAACTTTTTTTCTCTTGTTATGTTTTATACATTAACTGGGCTGTTACTCCTGACTGTTGCAGCCGCTCCGGTGAGTATGGGCGCAACGTCATTTTTTCTGTATGTATATATAATTATAAGGAGCCAACAGCCTTTAAAGCAGAGTGAGAGGATCTGCTCCTTGGCCTAACGTGGAGTAAAGTGGAGTAGAGTTCCTGCATTGCCTGCTATCTTGCTATTCATTGTTGATATTCTGTTTCTGATCTGGTTTTCATGTTCATGTTTTGCCGTGTGGTTCATGTCTATTCGTTTAGCTGGTGTTAGCCCTAATCACAAGGCATCCAGTTGTATGTTGTTTGTCCCTTGCTGGTTGCAGCATATTCCTAGTTTCATGATTGAAGTCCTGTCCTGCTTATTGATGAATATATTTCTAGTTCAAATATCTGTGTATTCCTAGTTCTAGTATCTGTAGTTCTTGTTTCAAGATCAGTGTCCTGCCGGTTCCTAGTTTCAAGATTGAAGTCCTGTCCTGCTTCTTTTTTTTTTTAAATACTTTATTCAGATAGATTCAGGCAACAAAACAGCAATACAAGTGACATAGAATGGTAGCAGCCACAGCAGCTGCCACCGCAAATACATAAAGGCAATACGACATGAACAGAAAAACTATGTGTAGCGCTCACTCCCGGAGGAGCCGCTGAATTTAAACCTCGGTCAGTCTCCCGGCCCGCACTAGGGAATAAATTTACACCAGCACTGTTGTGGATTTTATACGTTATATAGTTTACTGATCTCAAATAAACTGGCATATATAGAGCAGCACGGTATACATATATACAGTGGCAAGAAAAAGTATGTGAACCCTTTGGGATTACATGGAGTTTTGCATGAATTGGTCATAAAATGTGCTCTGATCTTCATCTAAGTCACAACAATTTGAAAAACACAGTCTGCTTAAAATAATACAACACAAACATTATATGTTTTCATGTTTTTATTGAACAGAACATGTAAACATTCACAGTGCAGGGTGGAAAAGTATGTGAACCTTTGGACTTAATAACTGGTTGACCCTCCTTTGGCAGCAATAACCTCAACCAAACGTTTCCTGTAGTTGCAGATCAGACCTGCACAATGATCTGGAGTAATTTTGGACCACTCCTCTTCACAAAACTGTTTCAGTGTAGCAATATTCTTGGGATGTCTGGTGTGAATTGCTCTCTTAAGGTCATGCCACAGCATTTCAATCGGGCTGAGGTCAGGACTCTGACTGGGCCACTCCAGAAGGCGTATTTTGTTTTGTTGAAGCCATTCTTTTGTTGAATTACTTGTATGCTTTGGGTCATTGTCCTGTTGCATCACCCATCCTCTGCGGAGCTTCAGTTGGCGGACAGATGGTCTTACATTTTCCTGCAAAATGTCTTGATAAGCTCTGGAATTCATTTTTCCATCAATGACAACAATCCGTCCAGGCCCTGAGGCAGCAAAGCTGCCCCAAACCATGATGCTCCCTCTGCCATGTTTTACAATGGGGATGAGGTTTTGATGTTGGTGCGCTTTGCCTTTTTTTCTCCACACAGTGTTGTGTGTTTTTTCCAAACAACTCAATTTTGGTTTCATCTGTCCACAGAATATTTTGCCAGTAGTGCTGTGGAACATCCAGGTGCTCTTTTGCAAACTTCAAATGTGCTGCAATATTCTTTTTGGACAGCAATGGCTTCCTCCGTGGTGTCCTTCCATGTACTCCATTCTTGTTTAATCTTTCCTTATTGTAGATGTGTCCAAAAAATGTTAGCATGTGCCAGAGATTTCTGTAAGTCTTTAGCTGACACTCTAGGATTCTTCTTTACCTCATTAAGCATTCTGCGCTGTGCTCTTGCAGTCATCTTTACAGGACGACCACGCTTAGGGAGAGTAGCAACAGTGCTGAACTTTCTCCATTTGTAGACAGTCTGTCTTACCGTGGACACATGAACATCAAGGCTTTTGGAGATACTTTTGTAACCCTTTCCAGCTACATGCAAGTCAACAATTCTTGATCGTAGGTCTTCTGAGAGCTCTTTTCTGCGAGGCATGGTTCACATCAGGCAGTGCTTCTTGAAACCAGTAAACCCAAAACTGGTGTGTGTTTTTAAAGGGCAGGACAGCATTCAGCAACACATCCAATAATATCACACTGATTGGAATCAAGGTTGGCTCACTCCTGGCTCCAATTAGCTCTTGGAGAAGTCATTAGGCTAGAGGTTCACATACTTTTTCCACCCTACACTGTGAATGTTTACATGTTATGTTCAATAAACACATGAAAACATATAATGTTTGTGTTGTATTATTTTAAGCAGACTGTGTTTTTCAAATTGTTGTGACTTAGATGAAGATCAGAGCACATTTTATGACCAATTCATGCAAAACTCCACGTAATCCCAAAGGGTTCACATACTTTTTCTTTCCACTGTATTTACAGAAGTTCGTAATGCGAGAAACGCGCAGCGGAAAAGAAAAATGAATATTAACCCCTTCGTTGTTGGAGTGTGAGTCCCGTACAGGTTGTGTCCCAAAAAGGTGTACGTGTATGCGTGTGTTGGTACCCGGGTACAAGATTCAACTGGCCAGTGAATAATTTAAATGTGTCTTCGACTAGTCACATAAACCTGTAGGTTTAGATAAACTTGCAGCATCCTTTATTATTTTACTGTGGCCGGGAAGGCCTCTCACCCACCCGCCAGATACTCTGCGCTCTGCTCAACCCAGGACATCTCTCCGCTTTACTTGACTGGGACTCTGTGCCACCGGATCCGCTTGTCTTGCTTGTCCGTTTCTGCCACAAGATGCTCAGCTCACCGCCTGCACTCCCATTAGGTCATCTGCGATCTCCTAACTCGGGGTCCTTCAGCTACTCTGTATCTGTATAAACTTATCAGCGGTGGATCGCTAGGTGTCTAGCAAGTAATGTGAACCGATCTCCAGCTCCACAAGGCCGCACCTGCGCTCCGGCCTGGTCACGATTGTTGTCTGTCTCACGTGCGTCTTGCTCTCTTCACTCCTCGGCGCGCTCTGGTCTTCCTCTGCACGAGGCTGCGGATGTAAGTCTCTTCTTCCCACCCACTTCCTGTTCCCGGCGCAAAGCATGCTGGAAAACGTAGTCACATTGTACAGTGTCTCTTACATTGCGCTTGTCTCCCTCTGGTGGCCAAAAATAAGTACTACAGCAACAGTGTTTTAAACCAGCGCTACATATGCATTACTCAATAGCAGTATTCAGATATTCTTGCAAAACATTAGGACGAGATGGGGTTAGCAGTGGGGGAGTCAGCAAAGAACAAGTTAAAAACCAGGTAGTAAGCCCAAAGTCAGTGCGTAGTTTAAGGAGAGTAGTGTCTGGTAGACAAAGCATAAAGTCGTGCCAAGTATCAAAAAATGTCTTAACCCTGGCCTCCCTGTCTAAACTAGCCTGCACCCAGTCATGCTGAAATATGGCATAGAGGCGGGAGTAGAACATAACAAAAGTTGGGGTGGTAGGGTATATCCAGTGTCCCAAAATAGCCTTCTTTGTTACGGCTGACAGAAGGCCCAAAAGTATTCTTTGGGCACTGGGCATAGCACGTGCTTCAGTGCAAGTAAGAATATTAAATAGAGCCCAGTCTGGAGAAGAGGGCACCCTGAGTTTTAGGACACGAGTCCCAAATCTTCGGATATTATCCCAATAGAGAGCAATTACCGGGCAGGACCAGAGACAGTGGAACAAATTTGCGTTGGCTTGAAGACATTTTAAACAGTGGCCAGAACACTGCTGGGTAATACGGGACAACCGATCCGGGGCTATGTATGCACCATGTAGTAACTTGTATAGCATTTCCCAGTATTGAGCTGACGGGATTTGTTTGCGTGATTTGGTTGTGGCATTTATGAGGGAGAAGGGTGACTGGGATGGGAGGAGAACACACCAATCGGCCAGGCCTGTGGTAGCCGAGGACTAATCAAATTGCGGTCTAATAAGCGCTCGAAAGGCTGCTACTGATGGGGATATCAGCATTACGTTATCTAATGGGTTAATAAAATCTACCGCCCGCAATTCCAACATTTGAAATGAGACGAAAGCCGATAATTGGAGATAAAAAACCTGGTGCAAAAACACTGGGGTTAACAGCTCACAGAGATTGTCATAAGAGGGAAACTCATGGGAGGATCGGAGCAAAAGATGCCTAAATTGCGTGAAGCCCCTATTTGCCATTATCCGAAAAACCGGAGCCACCGCACCGTTTTGAAAAGCAGGGTTATTAATAGGGATGAGCTGGAGGTTCGATCCGAACATGAGTTCAAATCAAACATTGCCTGTTCGGCGAACATCGAACATTTCCGCGTGTTCGCCCACAATGCACCACAATGCACTTTTCCACTGGCTTGAAGCTCGTAATTGGCTACAGCCTTGCACCTGTCCACAGGTCAGGTGCAAGACAGGTGCAAGACTATGCCAATCAGGGCTCAGAGTCCTGATTGGGCAAATTTTGCCCAATCATGGGCTCACAGAGCAAGTCCCGCAGCACAATATATAAGGCTTCCCTGCAGCCTCAGCACGTATTTTTTTTGCAGGAGTGAGAGGAGATTGTTCTTTCAGTGTGTCTCACAGAAGTCTATCAGATTTCTGTGAATTGTAATCTGTGTCTTCTCACTGCCAGCTATTGGGGTCTCACTTTCTTCTAGCAGATAATTATCTGGGAATTGTAATCTGTGTCTTCTCCCTGCCAGCTATTGGGGTCTCACTTTCTTCTAGCAGATAATTATCTAGGAATTGTAATCTGTGTCTTCTCACTGCCAGCCATTGGGGTCTCACAGACGTCTAGCAGATATCTGGGAATTGTAATCTGTGTCTTCTCACTGCCAGCTATCAGGGGGTCCCACATACTTCTATCAGATATCTGGGAATTGTAATCTGTGTTATGGCACTGCCAGCTGCTGCGAGGCTATCAGGCTGTATCACTGACGTATAGCATTGTTCTGCAAAATCAGTATGTCTTTAATCTAATTCTAGATACCATACAATAACACAGTTTAATCAGAGTTCATCTGTTTATCTATTCAGAGTAGAATCTGGTTGTTGCCAGCTATCAGCCAGGCTGTATCACTGACGTATAGCATTTTTCTGCAAAATCTGTATATCTTTAATCGATATATCACTCACCATGTCAGAAAGACCAAACAGGACAGGGCAGACGCTCCCAGACACAGATAAGAGGGCAAGCATTGGCTAACCAGGCCATCCTCATCCTCCTCATCCTCTGCCAGCCAGGCTTGTAGTGGATTACAGTCCACCTCAGCTGCCAAAACATCTAATTCAGCCTCCATGTCCACAGCTACTCCTGCCGTAGCCTCACTATCATACTCAGAGGAGTCAGCTGAATTGTTTGACTACAGTGACAGTGACGTGCTGCTTGAGGATGCGCAGCAACTCCAGTGCTCTGATTCAAACTCTGAGGTTGAGGAAGGCAGTATAATCAGCCTAGAGGGAGGGGGTGCCAGTGACACACAAAGAACTGGCACTCATGTTCTCCCAGCAGCTGCAGCATATTGCAAGGTTGGCTCCAGTGATGAAGAGATAGGGGGTGATGACAATGATGATGAGGTCACTGACTCCACCTGGGTGCCTGATCGAACAGAGGAGTCAAGGGAGGAGGAGGAGGCACAACAAAAACGAGGCAGAACGTCCTCTATGAGCAACCGTAGCCAGTCCAAGGCATCAGATGTCAGAGCTGCTCAGGTGCAGAGCGCTGTTGTCTCAAAGCACACATCCAGGAACTCTGTTGTCTGGGAGTTCTTTAAGAAATGTGCAGCAGACCGCACCATTGCTATTTGTAATCTATGTCGGAAGAGGATCAAGCGTGGGAAAGACATCAGACACTTGGGTACCACGTGCTTGAGGCGACATATGACCACCTGCCATGCATCCCGTTGGCACAACACTTTGCATAGGTCCTCCTCCTCTTCTGTCTCTACCCCCACTATATGTCCTGCCATGTCATTGCCTACAACCTCCACTGACAGAGATGATGCTACAGTAATGGGTGTACCACGTCCTTCCTCTGAATCTGCCAGCATCCCATCAGCTGCAGATTTATGCAGTCAGATTTCATTGCCCCAGCTGTTGCAGCGGAAGAAAAAATATTGTCCCAACCATCCACATGCACAACGTCTAAATGTCAGCTTGGCAAAATTACTCGCATTACAGCTGCTGCCTTTCCAGCTGGTGGACTCTGCTTCCTTCCGTGAATTTGCCAAATGTGCTGTACCACAGTGGTAGGTTCCAAAATGCCATTTCTTTTCATGCAAGGCCATTCCAGCACTATACCAGCACATGGAAGACAATGTTATGGAGTCACTGGGAAAGGCAGTCAGCAGCAAGGTGCACATTACTTTAGACACGTGGTCCAGCAAGCATGGACAGGGCCGTTACATTTCCTTCACAGCACACTGGGTAACTGATTGCAGTTACTGAAGCTGGGAGGGATCCAGGACGGGGTTCTGTGCTGGAGCTTGCTCATCCACCACACCTCCAGAAAGCTGCTTATATGAGGTCTGTCTGCTCCACCACCTCTTCCTCCTTCAATGTCTCTGGCGAAGTGGCAATTAAACTGACGCGTGGCAGGGGCTATGCAATGGCTCAAGCAAAAAGATGCCATACTGTGCTTGAGCTGGTTTGTTTAGGGGACAGGAGTCACACCAGGCCAGAAATTCTGTCAGCTCTGCAGGGGCAGGCGCAGAGATGGTTAACACCACGCCAGCTTGAGCTGGGAATGATCGTCTGTGATAATGGCAGCAACCTTCTCTCCGCCCTACGCCTGGGTAAATTGACACATGTAGAATAAAACAAATAGTTGTCCTGCACACTAAAGAGCAAGGGTGCTTCATCTATAGGAGGCTTCCCATAAACCTCTAAAGTATTTGAAAAAAAACAGAATAGAATGCACTCCAGTAGAAAAAAATACAATTTATTGGTATCCAGTAAAATAAAATATGACATATAATGTATAACCAAATACTACAAGATCACAAAGAATAAGTCAATAATCCAAGCATAGAACCAACATGTAGCAAATATAGAAAAGTTACCAGGCACTTTAGGAAAAAAATAGCCAATAGAGAGCAGAGCCAGGGATCCCAACGTTTCGACCTCAGTCTTTGTCAAGGGATAAAGGTCAGTATAAAAGTCACACATATATATATCATAAGTTCCCCATGTAAACCAATCGCCAAGGAAATGAAATGCCCACACACCTGTGTCAGATAACGGCGGCCGCCATGTCAGACACCTGGACTCACACAGAAAGCCATCACGAGAGTCCGGTGTCGACAAGGGTGCTATGCGCATGCGCCTAAGCGGCGCATGCGCAATAGACATCCAAAGAGAAAGCAAGTATACAAAGCGCCTGGGTGAAAAAATAATGGATAATGGCCATAAATAGGTTCAGAGAGTACCGAATCACACAAAAACAAAAACAAAACAAATCAGACATACCCAGCAAAAAAAGGAAATGCTAATTATATGTAATCATACCATAAACTCAATAATATATACCACTATCGGACAAAAAATCGCAGACAGAGCCTAAGACATATTAAGTCATGAAAAGAAAAGGTTATTTAAACCATAAATCCTAACTATTTCATAATAGGAAAAGAACATTTATACAGAGCATTTCCTTTAATCCATCACAATTCATACGAATAGATTTTTAAGAGAATAGCTATCTTAATCTCTATATCAATTAGAGGACAAAATGTATCATAACTTATACAAAAAAACATTCTGTATCAACTTTCCATAATGCTAGTAGATATTACTTGATACATAATAATTACAATTGTACAAACAAATATTCTACAAAAAAGTAGATTTACGCAAAAATGACTAACCCTGTTTTTATATTAATCATGACATAACATGTACAATAACATATACAGGGCAATACTCTGTATCAATATTCCACACCATTAATTCAATACATAACCAGTAATGACTACAAGAAAAAGGAAACGTTTTTGATGATTCGTTTCGTTGTGGTTTATTTCGGTAAGATCAAAAATCCAATCTTCCCACCGGGCATCCCTCAATATTCCTTGGTACGAAAAAGATCCTAAATAGGAAAAAAAGGGGGAAAGAATAAAAACAACTACAATAAAAGAAAAGCAAGCCAAGATTAATACTATCCATCTACAAGAATGGACTCATTTACTATAATCGAGAGGGTTCTTACTCCAGAGAGAGGAGGGAATAAATTGACTTTATTGAAACAACGCGAACTCCACTGGATTTATGAGTTACAAACTATGGCTCCACTTGGATTAAATGAGGATAGAGGATACCCTAAACCGCAGGGGCACTTCAATAAATAGATCACATAATCCGATTGACAATCTGTTCGGGACTTGATCAAATATTCCTTGCCCGAATGGGGATGTGAAAATTTTTGACCCGTCAGGACACCATTGCAATGGGTGCATCGTCCACACCGATACATACCGGGTTTAGGTGTCCAGATCTGATTCTCCCGTTTTTTAGTAATCCCAGTAGCCTTAAAATTTCTGATCAGATGATTTCCCAAGTTGTTTGAACGTTTATACGCCAAAAGCGGCTTTTCCTGAAACAATGAGGACAATCGGCGGTCAGCACCCAAAATGTGCCAATGTTTGTTGATAATATTCCTAACTCTAGATGAATTGGCATTAAATGTGGTTACTAAAGGAATTCTATTCTGTATTGTCCGTGCTTTAGGATACAACAAATCCTTCTGTTCTTGTTTACGGACTTTCTCTTTAAATTGGACTAATTCATGCCTCGAATATCCTCGATGGACAAAATTCTGTATTAACCTGTCCGCCTGTTGCTCATAATCATCCATCAGTGTAGTATTCCGCCTAATGCGAAGAAATTGTCCATATGGTAAATTATTAAGTAAATGGGGAGGATGAAAAGATTTTGCATGTAAGTATGTTGATTTATCCGTTGGTTTGGTATAAAGATCAAAAACGAAATGACTATCTCTTACCCCAAGAGAAACATCCAAAAAGTGAGTCTTATGATTATCATACTCCAGAGTAAAGTCAATTGTAGGTAAACATTTGTTCAAAGAACGGTGAAAATCCGTTAGTGCAGTAAGATCCCCTGTCCAAACAAAAAATACATCATCAATATAACGATACCAACATTTCACTGATTGCAAAAACATGGGATGACTATAAACAAAACTCTCTTCAAAAGAATTCATGAAAAGGTTGGCATACGATGGGGCCAAATTAGACCCCATCGCCATGCCCTGTATTTGTAAAAAATAATCTCCCTCGAAGAAAAAATAATTCCTGCTTAGGACAATTCTCAAAAGATCTATTAAGAACAACTTATATTCCTCCGATGCTGATAAAGTCTGAATAGCTCCAAAGGTAGCCTCAATACCCTCAAAATGAGGGATAGAGGTGTATAAACTGTTGATATCCATAGTACAAAGAACAACATCTTGTGGTACTTCTATCATTTGCAGTTTCTGAATAAAATCTGCAGTATCCCGTAGATATGATTTAGTTTTCCAAACAAGAGGTTGCAAATGAGCATCAACAAACATTGATAACGGCTGTAGCACAGAACCACAGCCTGACACAATAGGTCTACCCGGCGGATTATACAGGTCCTTATGGATTTTAGGCAACAAATATAAATGTGGCAATCTTGGAAATTCAACATTCAAAAAATCTAAATCCTTTTTAGAAATTAAGTTACCATTTAAAGCAGCTTCGGTCAGTTCTTTGATTTCTCGCTGTATAGTACAGCACGGATCAATATCCAGTTTACAATAATGTGCAGTATTATTAAGCTGCCTATAGGCTTCTTGCACATACGTAGTTGTATCCATCACAACAATAGCGCCCCCCTTATCCGCACTTCGAATAGACAGGGTAAGGTCTTCTTTCAATTCTCTTAATGCCAAACGTTCTGCCAAAGATAAATTCAAATGCGTATTGTTATTAGACGTCCATTTTAATTTCTCAATATCCAACTACAGTTTTAATAAAAGTCTCCACATAAGTATTAAATCCTATGGGTGTAAACTTGCTAGATGGTCGACACTTAGATAATTCAAATAAAGCAGATTCAGCTAGTTCACCAATATCAGACTGTGGAGTCACTTCCTGTAGATGAAAAAAGCTCTTAAGTCTATGAGTCCGAAAGAAACGCATTAATTCCACATCAAGTTCCAATTTTTTCCCTTTATAATAAGGGACAAAACCCAGACCCTTCTCAAGTAAAGAGATCTGGGTCTCAGTAAGATACTTACTGGAAATATTGACTACCACTGTTTGGGCTTCTGTCTGTATCTCCCCGGGTACCGTGGAGTCGACCCCCCTTGGGATATCTGACCAGAGGGTTTCGTTTGAAAATCTATGTTTTCTGTTTTTGGCCTGGCCCCGCCGTGTACGTCTCCTTGGCGTTGATCTAAAAAATCTTTATTAGATGTGGATGCCTCAGAGGATGAATCAGTATCGATAAATTCACGTGAACCTCTATACGTAGTCCTCTGCCTAAATCCTCCTCTTCTCTGGTCTCTCCAATCATATACATGATCTTCTAAATAGTCCAAAGTATCGCTACGAAATTTACTCAATTTACTCTCAACAGTATCATTCTTATAAAACATAACAAGGAAAAAAGGTGTCATCTGCGCTCGTTTCTATGTGTTCCATGTACAACAAAACTGAGGTTTTTGTTTGTTTCAATGGCCATTGCAACGTAAGCTCACTCGCCACTTCACAGCACCTCTTTACAGAGTGAGTACCTAACAATTGTAACCAAAAGGCCGCTCTACTGAGCAGCTCCAAGCCCCTCCTGCTGCTTTTCAGCCAAGGAGAGGCAGAGATGGTGGGTTTTATTTATACACGCACCAAACACTTCCCATTTGGGATTAAAAACAAAAACATGGAAAGAGGAACAGCTGCAGAACGACGGACTGGTGTTACAAGCATGATATACATAAATACAGAAAAAATGGCGCCGCGCCCATACTCACCAGAGCGGCAGCAACTGCCAGGAGTAACAGCCCAGTTAATGTATAAAACATAACAAGGAAAAAAGGTGTCATCTGCGCTCGTTTCTATGTGTTCCATGTACAACAAAACTGAGGTTTTTGTTTGTGTCAATGGCCATTGCAACGTAAGCTCACTCGCCACTTCACGGCACCTCTTTACAGAGTGAGTACCTAACAATTGTAACCAAAAGGCCGCTCTACTGAGCAGCTCCAAGCCCCTCCTGCTGCTTTTCATCTCTGCCTCTCCTTGGCTGAAAAGCAGCAGGAGGGGCTTGGAGCTGCTCAGTAGAGCGGCCTTTTGGTTACAATTGTTAGGTACTCACTCTGTAAAGAGGTGCCGTGAAGTGGCGAGTGAGCTTACGTTGCAATGGCCATTGAAACAAACAAAAACCTCAGTTTTGTTGTACATGGAACACATAGAAACGAGCGCAGATGACACCTTTTTTCCTTGTTAAGTATCATTCTTATGTTGTATCAATGACTGTTTAATTACTACAATTTTGTCATCCACCACGGTCTGACCATCAATAGAAAACAATTTATCCTTAGTCTCATGAATTAAAGTACCAATTTGGCCAAGTTCTTGTTGTAATGCCTCCACAGACAGAGCAATCAAATCAAGGCTGCATTTATTCAATATTTTAAACCAATTTATACAAAATTCTTTATTGTCCTTACAGAATGTCGGGCGTAAATTAACCCTTAAGCCCCTGGGAATACGCTTAACTTTAAGATACTCCACCAGTGTATCAGAATGTAATTGATAATTAATAATTTTTTTCTCCAAGTATTCAATCCTCTTGTATAATAAGGTGTTATCATTAGATAAACTATTAGCAGTAGTGCTATAACGTGCAATTGTAGCATCAACCTCGGCTTGCGTATAAACCCTGGTCTCTGCTCTCTTATCGCTAAGTGCCCCAATGTCCTGAAATGACATATCAGGTGCAAGAAACAACTGTTAAGGGAAATAATAACTAGTAGAATAAAACAAATAGTTGTCCTGCACACTAAAGAGCAAGGGTGCATCATATATAGGAGGCTTCCCATAAACCTCTAAAGTATTTGAAAAAAACCAGAATAGAATGCACTCCAGTAGAAAAAATTACAATTTATTGGTATCCAGTAAAATAAAATATGACATATAATGTATAACCAAATACTACAAGATCACAAAGAATAAGTCAATAATCCAAGCATAGAACCAACATGTAGCAAATATAGAAAAGTTACCAGGCACTTTAGGAAAAAAATAGCCAAAATTTCCTTGGCGATTGGTTTACATGGGGAACTTATGATATATATATGTGTGACTTTTATACTGACCTTTATCCCTTGACAAAGACTGAGGTCGAAATGTTGGGATCCCTGGCTCTGCTCTCTATTGGCTATTTTTTTCCTAAAGTGCCTGGTAACTTTTCTATATTTGCTACATGTTGGTTCTATGCTTGGATTATTGACTTATTCTTTGTGATCTTGTAGTATTTGGTTATACATTATATGTCATATTTTATTTTACTGGATACCAATAAATTGTATTTTTTTCTACTGGAGTGCATTCTATTCTGTTTTTTTTCAAATAAGTTGACACATGTACCATGCCTAGCACACGTCCTAAATCTGGTGGTACAGCGTTTCCTAACCAGGTACCTAGGGCTGGCAGAGCTTCTTAGCCAGACCAGAAAAGTCTGCAGCCACTTCAGACGGTCATTCCCAGCAAGTGTTCGCCTTGCAGAAATTCTAAGAGAATTCCACCTTCCCACAAACCGCATGATCTGTGACATGCCCACCAGGTGGAACTTGACATTGGCAATGCTGCAGCGCCTGCACAAGCAGCAGAGGGCCATCAATTAGTACCTGTGTGAGTATGGCACAAGGACAGGTTCAGGTCAACTTGGTTTTTCCCCCCCCTCAGTGGCTGATGATCAAGGATGCATGCACTGTACTGTCACCATTTGAGGAGGCCACGGGGATGGTGAGCAGGGACAGTGCATGCGTCAGTGACACAATTCCTTTAGTGTTCCTGCTGGAGCGCACTCTGCGGGGAATTTAACGGTTGGCCCTCTCTTGGCCATCGTGATGGCTTGGAACATGGAGTGTAGCCCTTAAGGCAGGTGAACTACTGACTGGACAGATCAATAAAACAGACTTGTTTCTCCAAAAGCAAGGAGCACAAAAGTAGGACTGAATTGCCACTAAACTCCGAAGGTTTCAAGACCGACAGATAACCCAGGACATGCTCCGAAACACAAACAATGAATGACAGTAGATGAATTATGCAGGCTGCAGGGCAGTCAACAAACTGACAGACTTGGCGAAACAGGACCTGAACTGAAAACCACATCAGGTTGATACAGGAACCAGACAGTGACACATGGAACAGGAGGACGAGGAGAAAACTACAGGAATCCCTATGCTGGGAATGCTTCTAAGAAAAACCCTCACAAAGAATTAACAGATAAATATAAATATAAATAAGAAGGGCAAGGGATAAACAAGACAGACAAAACAACCTGCACTGAGGAGGTCCTTTTAATGGCCTCGGAGACTATACTAAACTAGGACAAACAAAATACATGAAACATGAAACATATAAGAATGGTCATTCAGGCAAGGTTGGCAACAGATCAGCATACAGAGTACCAGGAGTCAGCAGAAAAGTATCGTCAGGAAACACAGCCGAGGTCAAAACCAGAATGCACTAGAACAAGAATGCTTTGCAGCAACACAGGGAACTAACAGGACACAACCACCATCAAACTCCACAAACCGTCAATGAGGCTCTGTGCTGCTGGGATATTTTTAGGGAGTGGGTCTGTGTGATTGGGCCATGTGACCCCAGACCAGGAGATCACAGCAGAACTCCAGAACAGCCCCAAACAGCACGGCCAAACAGACCACAGGGCATAAACAGACATGAGACCCTTCACCACTAGGGGGTAGGGTCGAGACGTAACAGGGAATTATAGATGTGGCACTAGAGGCAGAGCAGCGGGAGGAAGAGGAGGACTTCCCTAGCTCTCAAGGCCCCAGTCTTTACGCAGACAGCATTCCTGCGGGTCCTCAGATCAGACAGGAGGAGGATGAGGAGGAGGAGGAATATTTAAGTTGTGGGGGCATTGAAGGTGGGGATTCCTCAAGGGAGGGTTTTGTGTCCCCAGAAACCCAAAGACTAGTGCGTGGCAGGGAGGAGGTAGTGCACGATACGGTCATCCTCAGCGACCAGGAACACTCTGAAGCTAATGCCACCTCCAACCTATGCTGCATAGGCTCCCTTATCCTGCAAAGCCTACTAATGTACCCCAGGTTTCGTGCTATCAAGGAAAGGGATCATTACTGGTTGGCAACCCTTCTTGATCCACGATACAAGGGTAAGGTTGCAGAGCTCATCCTGCCCTCACAGAGGGAGCACAGGATGAAACAACTTGAGGATGCTCTAAATCGACACTTGTGTAACACCTTTCCAGACACTGGTAGGTTACCAACTGATGACACAGGTGCTTCTGAGGCTGCTGAGGAAGAGCGGTGAAGGGGGCCGCTTGACTGATGCTTTTTCCAATTTTTTTTAGTCCACAACGCCCAGGGACGTCAAATGTAGGCACCCATTGCCAGCGTCTTCACCATATGGTGCAGGATTATCTAGGGGCAAGGGCAGACCTGGATACCTTTCCAGCAGATGATCCACGGGCTTACTGGGTGTTGAGATTGGTTCACTGGCCAGAACTTAGCCAATATGCTATGGAGCTACTAGGTTGCTCTTCATCCAGAGTGCTTTCTGAAAGGACGTTCAGTGACGCTGGAGGTTTTGTCACAGACAAAAGAGTGCGTCTGTCCTCCGACTCTGTAGACCGGCTGACATTTATAAAAATAAATCAGTCCTGGATCAGCAGCTATCACTCCCCTGATGCTGATGTAACTGAATAGGTCGGGGATCTCTTCTGCATTCCCAAAACCTCTACCACTGCACTCTTCCACAATACCTCAGAGGGGTTACGGTGTGAAGGCACTAGCTGGCACCAAAGGCCCAATATTTGGGTGCACTGACGCGTGTACCAGATTCATATCATTGTAATATTTGACTGCAGGGTCCACCCCTGCACTCTTCCACAATACCTCAGAGGGGTTACGGTGTGAAGGCACTAGCTGGCTCCAAAGGTCCAATTTTAATGCACCTGTTGTTACTTTCATCGAAAGCCTGCATAGGTTTCACCATAATTTAGCCAAAAAAATCACTAAACTTGTTCTGCATGTCCTAAAAGTCTCCTCTTTTCATACAGCCTGCCGCCCCAAGCAGTTGTTTATGAATAGATTAAAGGAAAAACATTTACCGTCATTTGAAATGTCATTTTTTTCTTTTTAAATGTATCTATACATCCGACAAATCCACCACTTCATGGACAGGTTATGGGGACCTCCTAGGCACGATATTTGAAGGAATTTTTCGTTTTTATTCTTAACCTTTATTTCATGGAAAAATCACTTTCCTTTAAAAACTTATTTTTTAAAACTTTTTTTCCTTGTTTCCTGTCCCAAAGGGCACTACCCGGACCCCCATACACCTTTTATGGCAAATATCTTGCAAATATGCCCTCTTGCAGGGCACTCTAAAAATCGAATGTTCGAGTCCCATTGATTTGCATTCAGTTCGGATCGTGTTCGCGTCCGAACGCGAACTTTTGAAATTGTTTGAGTTCGAATGTGAACCGAACACGGGGGTATTCAGCTCATCCCTAGTTATTAAGCCAGAATTGGCCTACAACAGAGGACTTGTAAAAACAAGCCCAGCGCCTTGCGGGCCTTGCACCAGGCAGACCTCCCTACCTTTAGCAATGGATTAGATTTCAAGGAAAGGGGTAGCGCAGAGGGGGGAGGTGAAGAAAAGCTGACAGCGATAGCGGGCTGGCCATAGCGTGATCAAGGGCGCAGTCGGTGAATCTGTAGGAGTCAGTGAGCCAATCCAAGGCTAGGCGATATAACGCCGCCACATTAGAAGAGTGGACATCGGGCAAATTTAGAACCCCCTGATTATATGGAAGTTGGAGCATGTGGAGTGCCACCCTTGGTCTCCCACTGCCCCAAATAAAGCTTGAAAACAGTGATTGTATTAGCAAATTATCTCGACTTTTGGACATTTGGAGGGGATACAATATACGTGGGAAAGCGACCATTTTAATTATGTTACATCTACCCACAAAGGAGAGAGGCAGTTTATCCCAGGAAGCCAGCAAGTCCCTCAAGCTATTTAGGAGGGGGGGACGTTAATCTTATAGAGATTTGCAGTGTCAATGGTAAGGGATACCCCCAAATATGTGAACGATTCGTCCCGACTCCATCGGAAGGGAAAGGAGTCCGGTGGAAAATCCACCACTCCAGAACCCAAACGAAAAGGCACAGTTTTCTCATAGTTAATCATAAAGCCAGATGCCTCACGAAAAGCCTCCAAGTATTCCAACAAAGTCGGGATGGCCTGGTCTGGTTGAGAAAGGAAGATGAGTAAATCATCCTCAAAAAACACCACTCTAACCTCCCGGGAGCCCACGCCTATGCCTTGAAAGTTTGGATGCGTTAACAACACTCGAAGTAGAGGTTCCATGGCCAGGTTAAACAACAGGGGGGATAGGGAAAACCCTGACGTGTGCCACTCTCTAGGGTAAAAGGTCTGGAATTAAGGCCGTTGGTCATCACCATCGCTGAAGGGGAGTCATAGAGCGCTTTGAAGAGGTTTTGAAAAGCTAGGCCAAAAAAATGATATTTAAGGAAGCGTAGCAGATTGATCGGATCTCCTGGTCCTAAGGCCTTATCGGCGTCGCAGCTAAGTGCAATGGCGGGCGAGTCCGGACAGTTGCCCACTGACCACAAGGCTGTCAGAGCCCGTCGGACATTCAAGGTAGAGTGTTGGCCAGTGAGAAACGCCTGTTTGGGCCGGGGAGATAAAGGTTGCTAAAAGGCACCTGAAGGCGCCGTGCCATAATACCCGATAAGAGTTTTAGGTCAACATTTAATAGTGAAATCAGATGATAAGAAGTTACGAGGAGGGGGTCCTTATTTGGTTTGGGGAGGACTATTAACCTGGAGGCAGTAAAAGAAGGCGGCAGGGTCTCCCCCCGCAAAACATTGTTGTAAAGGGTATGGAGATGGGGGACGAGGTGACCACTCAATGACTTGTAAAAATCTGCCAAAAAAACATCAGGGCCTGGGTTTTGTGGGAATGAAGGCTGGATATGGCATTTCGAATCTCCTCTAGGCGTATCGGGGCATTTAGCGGTTCTCTAGCTTCTGGGCTAAGTTCCGGCAAGCCCGCCATCGTAAAGAATTTAGCCTGCGACTTCCAATCATCCTTTTCTGAACTATAAAAGTCCTCAAAATAGGATCTGAAATAGTCATTAATGCTAGAGGGATCGCTCAGTAGACTACCCAACACCGTTCTTATCTGCGCAATGGGAGGAACCGAAGGTCGGTACGATTTAAGCAAGTTGGCCAGGAGTTTACCCTGTCTGTTACCCCATCTGAAAAGGCGATTTCGTTGAAGGGACCAAAAGTATTTGGCTTTCTCCTCCACTATTGTGGAGTAACATTGCTTACAGGTTTTATGTTTCTGCAGATTGGGGTGAGGGGTGGGAGAGAGGAGACCTGTAGGTCTGCACTAGGGAGGAATGGACCGCTTGCAATTTCTGGCTAATTTCCTTGCGTTTATGCGATACATATTCAATAATACAGCCTCTCATGACAGGTTTAGCCGCTTCCCAAAACAAGTTTACATCTTCCACGTGTTCAATGTTGTCATCTAAATAATTATTCCAACACATTTCCAAGTGAGCCCGAAACTCGCACGATTGCGTAAGTGTTCAGGGAAACGCCAATTAAACGACTTAAGGAGTGGGGTACCCAACCGTAAATCCACAGATATTGTCGCATGGTCCAATATATGAATCATGCCTATCAAAGCGTCAGTCAAGGAACGTTGTAGGGAACTTGATAAGAAAATGAGATTAATCCGGGAGAAAGAGTCGTGAGGGTGCGAATAAAATGAAAAGTCCCGCCCTTCTGGATTTAAGAAGTGCCAAGCGTCCACCAAGGCCAGGTGGGTTTTTAAAAAGGTAGGCCTTCCGTCGCCAGTCTCGGGGAGGGGACTCGACGAGAGCCTGAGCGATCAAGGATCGGGTCTAAGACTGCATTATAGTCGTCCTCCAAGATACAGTGGTCATAGTCATAGTCCAGTAGTTTAACATAAAGGGCTGAGTAAAATTGGAGGTGTGGCCATTGTGGAGCATATATATTAACCACTAGATATTTCACCCCCTGCAAGGACAACAGTAATATAGAGTACCTACCCTCCAAGTCATTGACTTCCCCAGGACCACCCAGGGGAGAGATTTACTGAGCAAAATAGCAGTGCCTCTGTTCTTGTTAGTGTAAGGGGCAGAAGTTTGAAAATGAAGCCATGGTGCAGTCAAACGATTGGTAGCAGAGGCCCAATGGGTTTCTTGTAAAAGAATTATGTCGGGTTTAAGTTTATGTAAATGAGATAGCACCTTCTTTCATTTAATAGGTGAATTCAGGCCCTCTACATTCCATGAAACGATCCGGAACTCAGTCTTGCGAAAAGGCATATTCTCCGTCATTACGTACAACAGAAAAGGGGAGTAGACGTCGTGCGTCACTACAGGGAGAGTGAGGCATTGCCCCCAGTATAAGATGGAGTGGGACCGTCCCAGCTGCGGACCTCACCCGGACAATTGTAATTCAATATCACATTGCCTACCCAAATCTATATTTTCTAAACATTTTTTAAGGAACCAAATAACAGAAAAACACTTAAACCGTGAAACAACAAATTGCAACAATAAGAACAATAACAGAGCATAAGTTTGCATACAAGTGCTCCTCAGCGAAAGAAGAATGGGAATATGAGAAAGCACCATAACCGAGGGTAGAGAATTACTACCCGGATTGAGGGCCCAGAGTTCAAGATGCGACCGATGGGGCACATCGGGTCGAGCTTCTTTGAGGCAATGGTCGAGGCTCATGGAGTAAATCAGAGTCCGGCAGGAGGGCTGCACCCGCCTCCTGTGGCGAATCAAAAAAATGCGTAGTTCCATTATAGAGCACTCGAAGACGAGCTGGATACAGAAGAGAAAACTTAACATTTTGCGCGACTAGTTTTGTGCATAGAGGCGAAAGGGCCCGGCGTTTCACCGAGACTGCGGCAGAAAAGTCCTGGAAAAGACGTAGCTGAGAGCCCTGATATTCCAGTGTCCGGAGATAGTGGAAAGCTTGAAGTAATCTAGTCTTGTCCGTATAGTTTAGAAGGCGCATGATAACCAGTCTCAAGAGTCCAGCCCGGGGTTCAAGTCAGGCCCTACCCTGTGAACTCTTTCCACAGCAACAGGGCGTCATGAATCGGCGTATCCCAATTGAGATGGCAGCCAGTCCGCAGCCCAGTCTCTCAACGCCTGGCCCTTCACAGATTCTGGGAGACCGATTATCCTCAGGTTATTGCGATGACTACAGTTTTCCAGATCGTCCAGCTTTTCGGTCAGCCCCTGAATTATCAGGTCCGGTTTCTCAAGTTGTGCCTAAAGCGGTTGGAGCCCATCCTCCTAGTGTTGTGACACGATCTTCAACCTCTGTGAGCCTGTGAGCCTGCGAGGTCAACGGAGACAAAACAGATTCGACGGTGGCCATCAATTTGCCAAATTTTTCATCCAGGAGAGGTGAGATAGCTGCTGAAATATCAGCTACACTCGGTGGTAGATCCAATCGAGCCTCCAGCATAGGAGTGTCCGATGGGGGTAATACTCCTGTGGAATCACGGGAGCGCAGGGAAGAGTGGTCGGTTAATGGGGTATTTTTGAGAGCGGGTTTCGCTGATTCTTTGGCCGTAGATTTCTTAGAGGACTTCCCGGCTGTGACAAATTTCTCCATAACGAAACAAGAAAAGGAGACGGGAATGAAACGGCTAATAGGAGAGTCACTCTACAATGATGACTGGTGCCCCAGAAGAACCCTGGGACTTATAAAAATTGAGAGGCAATCCGGCAGCAGAAAAATGCCTCCCAACCAAGGGGAACAGAAAAATTAGCTCGGGTGCGAAAATATGGCACACAGGTGAAAAATTATAGGTTGTAGTGTTCAGAAAAATTGTGCCACGTCACGGTCAGTTGGTGTGTGACCAGGCTATAACTGTGCACGGTCTTCAGCTTTATAATGCAGAGCAGTAATGAGGAGGAAAGTCGCCCCAGAAAATTCCTGGGACTTGAAAAAAAGACTATGAAAAGGACGCCCCCTAATTAAAGGGGACAGAAAAATTTTGTTCAGAAAGGTAGTACACAGGCGCAAGATAATAAACAATTCCGCAGGATCCGAGGATGCCCCAGGGGAAATCCAGGGCAGAAAAACTGAGGGACAGTCACCTGACTCCTCTGTGCTGTGCTTGGTATTCGCCGGAGGTTGCAATCCCACACAGTGGCCCCGATAAGATGGTGGCCTGCTGCCACGAGTCTCTACCCCAAATGGATGAAGGACGCTGTGAGAGCTGTTCAGGCAGGTGAGTAGCAGCCGATAGGGACAGGTCCCAACGTCCGGGCCGAGGAACACTCCTCTGTTAGGCCGGATTACACTCAGTGGTTGTTGGGGGACACGACTGTGCCACGCATCCTCGGCAAAATGGCAGCCGGGCAGCCGCAAGACGCCTCTCCAGATGAAAGGAGGACGTTGTACCCTCAGTGCAGGCGAAGGGGGTGGTAGCCGACAGGGACAAGTGGCGACAACCGGGCCAGCCAAACAGTTCGCTAAAAAAAGCCACTCAGACGGCACCCGGAAAATCGGACCACCACTGCGCAGCTCCTGCAAGATGGCGGCCCTTCGCGGTTATCACAGGCCGGCAAGGCACAACTGTACCTCCGTCGGTGTTAGCTCCAGCGATTGTTTGCTTGTTGGTCCACAGTTACTGCCAGGACCAGGGGTCTCAGGGATAAAGTTGGGGTTCCAGAGGTCCCGCCTGGAGTAGGCCGAGACGGGCGGCCTATTTACGGCCTGGTGACTCCGGGGCTGTAGGTGCTGCGAATCCGGATCCAGACGGAAAATATTAAAAGCAGGTGCAGCAAAGATTAAAAAGCTCCTGCTAGTTGCGATGTTGCCAATAATTGCAGAAATCCGCTCAGAAGAGGGTTAAGTGCTAGCTCAGCACGGAGCTCGATGTAAAAGCGGCCCACCTCCCGGAAGTCCTCTGTCCTGCTTCTTGCTAAATATATTATCTGTCAAGTATCTGGGTATTCCTAGTCACTAATCGCTATACAGAATCCAATCTCTGATTGTAGGCCTGCCCTCCAGGCTATTGAACTATGTATGTTCCCACTCTGTATAGCTGAGATAATAGAGAACCCAGTCATTGACTGAAGGCCTGCCCTGCAGGCTTCTGAACTAAGTAAAATTCCTAATCTGTATGTTTCAAAACTAAGAATAAAGTCTTGCCTCTGTTTTATGTCCTTCATGTATCACGACCATTGATATTCAGCAATCTGAAAACCTATCTTGTCCATGCTGTTCTTGAATCACATTATGTTTATGTCTTGTATTACGTCTTTGTATCAGTTCACTTAGAGTATTTGTGTTTTGCACTAAACAGTCAATTGGTCTCGAAGCCAATTGAGCTTAGCTGCTATTCAGGTCTGTCCATGTACTCCCTGGCTTGGGAGATCAGATTACAGCCTTTATTGCTCTCTGTGTTTTAGAAATTTGTCCTAAAGAATCCAAAATACACTGTTCTAGGTGAGTGCCTTAGCGCACCGTTACAGATACTTGCGGTAGCGCTTCTGCTACTCCATGGAGGGTTGTACTTCTGAGTCACAAGATCGCACAGCGCTGTGGAGTGATCGTGGAGGGAGACTGGGAGCTATTGAGAGGTAGTATGGGATTTTTTTGGGGGGTATAGTGGGTGCAAAATAATAATTAAATGCGCTAAAATACTTCATAGAAGCAAATGGTAATCTCGGTTGTGCAGGGAAAGACTAACAGTAGCTTTTATTTTTACAAGCTGATTATGCAATTAGAGAAGGCGCAGCAAACAGACTGTTTTGTACCAGGGCTCGAGTCCTGCGGGAACGACATTCCCGCACTTCTCCTGCAGCGGGAATGCACGTTCCCGCTGTGGGCCGACAGTTTATCGCTGGGGCTGCTCCCGAAATGCCCCCTAACTAGCCGGGTGTTCTCCCGAGTGCCTGCTCCCTCGTGCGGCTGCCATCCTCAGCCCTGTGAAGGCTGTGACACGGCCTACAGCTGAGATCTTGCGTAATCTCACGAGAACGCGTAACATCTTTCAGATCAGAAGAAGCCGGCGGCCACATGGAGGAGCACGCTGGAGCTCAGAGGAGCACGCGGGACACCTGATCCTGAGGTCTGTGGGTAAATGTAATTCTGGTGTCTGCTGTATATATATATATAATTCTGGGGTCTGCTGGATATATAAAATTCTGAGGTCTGCTGGATATATATAGTTCTGGGGTCTGCTGGATATATATATATATAATTCTGGGGTCTGCTGGATACAGATAATTCTGTGGTCTGCTGTATATATATAATACTGGGTCTGCTGGATATATATAATTCTGGAGTCTGCTGGATATATATATATATAATTCTGGGGTCTGCTGGTTATGTATATTTCTGGGGTCTGCTATATATATATATATATATATATGGTCTACACTTGAGCCATACCCCCAGACCGGGTGAGAGAAATGGTGGTGGGGTCGGACTCCTGCTCTCTCCCACCTGCACCTACCAGCATCTCCCTCCACCCCATCCCTCTCCTTCTCCTCCTTCGAGACACACTGCATCCGCCTGTTCTCTCCTCTGGCTCTCAGGGTGGCAGTCATCTACCGCCCACCGGGACCAACCTCCCAGTTCTTTGACCACTTTGCTACCTGGCTTTCTCACTTCCTGTCTTCTAATCTTCCATGCCTAATTCTCGGGGACTTCAACATTCCCATTGACGATCCTTCCGCTCCTGCTGCCTCCAAACTTCTTTCACTCACGTCCTCCCTTGGACTCACACAATCCTCCCTCCTCCCTACCCACCGCGATGGTCACGTTATTGACCTGGTCTTTTCCAACCTCTGCTCCATTTCTGAGTTCAAATGTCACCCTTTCCCCATCTCTGACCACCACCTTCTCTCTTTCAACCTATCTGGACTTCCTAAACACCCTGCTCCCCCACCCCGCACACACACTCGCAGAAATCTACATGCTGTGGACCCCCATCAATTCTCCAACCTACTTCACCACCTCCCTCATACCTCATCCTTCACCTGCCCTGATGCTGCCACTAATCACTACAACACTACGCTTATCTCTGCTCTAGACACTCTTGCTCCTCTTCGACTCTGTAAGGCCCCACGCCGCCAGCTTCAGCCCGGGCACACCCTCCAGACTCGCTACCTGCAAAGATGCTCCCGCACCGCAGAGCGTGCCTGGAGGAAATCCCGCTCTGAAGCTGATTTTGTTCACTTCAAGTTTATTCTCCGGTCATACACCTCTGCCCTCCACTTGGCCAAACAATCCTTCTTCTCATCTCTTATATCTACGCTGTCCTCCAACCCTAAACGGCTCTGGTCCACCTTCAACACCCTCCTCTACCCACCTGCACCTCCCCCCTCAGCTGCCTTCAGCGCTCAAGACCTGGCAGACTACTTCCTCAGTAAAACTCTAACTATCAGAAGCAACATCCCAACACAAGATAGTTATCTGCCACCTCCACTCCCACAGGTCCCCTCTGCCACCCTCTGCCGCTTCCTCCCAGTCACTGAGGAGGAAGTCAATTCCTTATTGTCCTCCTCACATCTCACCACGTGCCCGCTCGACCCCATTCCCTCACATCTAATTACTCCCCTCTCCTCCTCCCTCACCCCTGCTCTCACACACATCTTCAACCTATCTCTCTCCACTGGCTCCTTTCCATCCGCCTTCAAACACGCGCTAGTTACCCCTTTACTAAAGAAACCATCCCTAGACCCCAACTCTCCATCCAACTACCGCCCTGTATCCCTGCTTCCCTTCACATCAAAGCTCTTAGAAAAACTAGTCTTCAACCGCCTCTCCCTCTTCCTGTCCTCCAATTCCCTACTTGACCCCCTGCAATCTGGCTTCCGTCCCCTACACTCAACTGAAACTGCCCTCACCAAAGTCACCAACGACCTCCTAACTGCTAAAAAACACGGCCACTATTCTATTCTCATCCTGCTTGACCTCTCGGCTGCTTTTGACACTGTTGACCACCCCCTCCTTCTACAGACCCTCAACTCTCTGGGTCTCGGTGACACTGCACTTGCTTGGGTTGACTCCTATTTATCCAACAGGTCCTTCTGTGTGTCCTTTGCTGGTAACTCCTCCTCTTCATTGCCTCTATCTGTTGGTGTACCTCAAGGCTCTGTCCTTGGTCCTCTGCTCTTTTCCATCTACACCTCCTCCCTGGGCAAAATCATCAACAGCTTTGGCTTTAATTACCACCTCTACACTGATGACACTCAGATCTACCTCTCTACCCCTGATCTCTCTCCCCCTGTCCTTTCAAAAGTCAGTGACTGTTTATCTGGCATCTCCTCCTGGATGGCCTCCCACCACCTAAAGATCAACATGTCAAAGACTGAGCTCCTACTTATTCCTCCCTCCAATGCCTCCCCACCTCCTGACTTCTCTATCACGGTGGAGGGTATCACCATCTCCCCATCAAACCAAGTTCGCTGTCTTGGAGTTACACTTGACTCTGCTCTTTCCTTCATCCCCCACATCCAGTCTCTTTCCTCCTCCTGCCGATACCAACTGCGTAATATTTCCAAAATTCGGCCATTTCTTACCGCTGTCACCACAAAACAACTCATACACGCCCTGGTAATCTCCCGACTCGACTATTGCAATAATCTCTTATCTGGCCTCCCTCTGTCCCACCTCTCCCCTTTACAATCCATCCTGAACGCCTCCGCCAGGCTAATTCACCTCACCCGCCGCTCTGTCTCTGCTGCTCCCCTCTGCGAGTCCCTTCACTGGCTCCCCATCCACTGCAGAATTAAGTTCAAAATCCTTATCCTTACCTACAAAACCCTCACTAACTCAGCGCCCCACAACCTGTCCTCACTAATCACCAAATACACCCCAGCCCGCTCCCTAAGGTCAAACAGTGACCTGCGCCTAGCTTTTCCCCGCATCACCTCTTCCCATGATAGACTGCAGGATTTCTCACGCGCAGCCCCCACTCTCTGGAACGCTCTCCCTCGTACTGTCAGACTTACCACTAACTTCTCTTCCTTCAAACGCTCCCTTAAAACATTCCTATTTAGGGAAGCCTACTACCCAACTCACTGACACAACCATCAATCACTCTCACCTTACAGTCCTCTCCTCCTGTTTCCAACCCCAACCCTCCTAGATTGTGAGTTCCTACGGGAATAGGGCCCTCATCTCCTCCTGTACTGTTTGTCAAATGTTGTTCAATGTATTGTAACCCTGTCTATACTGTGCTTATTGTACAGCGCTGCGGAATAAGCTGGCGCTTTATAAATAAAGAATAATAATAATAATAATATATACGATTCTGGGGTCTGCTGGGTATATCAAATTCTAGGGACTGCCGGATATATATATATAATTCTGGGGTCTGTTGGGTATGTATAATTCTGGGGTCTGCTGGGTATATATAATTCTGGGGTCTGTGCTGGATTATACATGATTCTCTGGGTGTGTGTGTATATGTATATATATATATATATATATTACAAACCACAGGGGGGTTGCACTCAAACTAAACTAGCAACAACAGTGGTGCATCTAAGACATATAATACAAAACACCAAGAAAGAGCACTCTATATCAATGACCACCTTCTTTAACCACTTGGCTGCTATGGACGTGCTCAGCGCGTCCAGCCAAGTGGTTCTCCTGTGCTATGGACGCGCTGAGCGGATTCCGGCAGATTGCTGTGCCCCCCGGGTGCAGGCTGACATCTTGGATGTCAGCCCAGCACTCGGGACCCCGGCAAAGCAATTAGATGTCATTGCGGCGGCGCGATGACATCTAATTCAGGCGCCCCCCGCATGTGCGGAGGAAGCGCCTGAAAGGGAGGGGGGGGGAGGTCCTTGGGTGATTAACCCCTGGGAGCCGGATCACGAATCGGCGCTGAAAAGCGCCGGATCGTGATCCTCTCCTGGAGCTGGCCGACATCTTGGATGTTGGCCAAGCCTCCAGGAACTCTCCCTGAGGACTGGCGTCATCGTGCATAGCACGATGACGCCAGTCCTGGAGTTAACCCCTAGCTGCCACCAATGGTGGAGATAGGGGGTTCCAATGAACCCCCTATCTCCCGATCCGTGGCAGCTAGGGGTTAATGTTTAATATCGTTGGATCGGCCAGACCATGGCCTTTCCAACGATACCAAACATGAGCATGAAAATGTTTTTTAAAAAAATAAAAATATATTTTAAAAAAATTCTAAAAAAAAAAATAAACAAGTTTTTTTTTGTTTTTGTAATGCAGCAATATTGTTCCCATTTCAATTATAATGTGAACAATAATGCTGCACTAACGATTTTTGTATGCGGTGCGTTTGTTAAAAAAAGCGAAGTTTTCCCCAAAAAAAATGTAACGAGTCCCCATTTCTAATTTTTTTAACAAGCGCACCACATACAAAATATAACCACAAACGATCGCATGTTAAAATGTGAAAAAAAACACTTTACACATAATAAATTATTGAAAATTCAAATTTTATTGCATTTTTTGTTATAATATACAGACATGACATAACGTATACATATAATAATGACATATTATGAATCTGCCAAGTCTGCCGGAAAGAACGATATATAATATGTCTAGGTCATATATCAAAATATGGTTACAAAACGCGGTTAAACATGATGAGCGAAAGCGGTAAAAATTACCTCAGCACAGAGGTGTGAAAAGCCTCAGCAGCGAAAGGGTTAATCATTTTCTGCAGCAAAAAAACACCGTTTCAAAAAATTAAAAAAACCTGACTGAGGTAATAAATGATGGGGATTCAGTTCCCAAAGTATGATCATAATTTGATTAAGCCTGTCACAGTCGCCAATGAACCCCTTCATTGACAGATATATATATATATATATTATATATATATATATATATATAGATTAGGTCGGCCGTGTTAGTCCAGATGCCAAAATCACGAGTATAGCAGTCTGTAGTGATACCTTTTTTATTGGACTAACGTTACTTTTAAAGTACAAGCTTTCGAGAAGATTCCTCCCTTCCTCAGGTATAGAAGCTAACTGATCAGAATAATAGAATAAAACATAGGGACAGTCATAGGGCTCACAGTTGGGGGTGTTAGATGTAGTACATTGCCAAATGGCATGGTCAGAGGGGGAATATAAAAAAAAAAAAGAAAAAAAAAGGGAAACCTTAATTGTCTCAGGCAAGATGCAATCATGTCCACTTCAAAGGGAATGTGAAAGGACAGAACGAAAGAAATATGAAAAAACACAAAAAAAAAAAAACACAACACAGTGAGTATGGGGAAGACACAAAAATAGGAATGATGAATATTACGTGACGTTATTATAGTGGGTTAAAAAACCCGAATCTATATTAAGTCCTTGTTTTATATTGTTGAATTTAATGAAAATGATCACATATTTCAACAATATAAAACAAGGACTTAATATAGATTCGGGTTTTTTAACCCACTATAATAACGTCACGTAATATTCATCATTCCTATTTTTGTGTCTTCCCCATACTCACTGTGTTGTGTTTTTTTTTTTTGTGTTTTTTCATATTTCTTTCGTTCTGTCCTTTCACATTCCCTTTGAAGTGGACATGATTGCATCTTGCCTGAGACAATTAAGGTTTCCCTTTTTTTTTCTTTTTTTTTTTTTATATTCCCCCTCTGACAATGCCATTTGGCAATGTACTACATCTAACACCCCCAACTGTGAGCCCTATGACTGTCCCTATGTTTTATTCTATTATTCTGATCAGTTAGCTTCTATACCTGAGGAAGGGAGGAATCCTCTCGAAAGCTTGTACTTTAAAAGTAACGTTAGTCCAATAAAAAAGGTATCTCTACAGACTGCTATACTCGTGATTTTTATATATATATACATATATATATATCTGAGGTCTGTGTGTGTGGTCAGGGTGTGCAGGGGGTAAATGGGATGTCTGGTCATACATTTCAATACTAACATGAACTGGTCAGGCTTTCAGCAAAATCCAAAATTATTTATTGGAAAGCGGTCACATGACTTTAAATAACAACTTTCCAGCTCAGCTGCTAATAGAGTCACAAGAGAGCAATCGTTGTGTGAGCTATTAACCCGCTCCCTATTACCAGTGTTCCATTATTTGATTAAGCTGTAACTGGGCAAGACCTTTTCGCTGCCAGTGCATATGCATCCCTTCTGCTGGTGTGAAATTGGCTGTTCTCTGCCAAAACAACACAATACAGATGCGCACGACACCACAAAATGCACAAGCAACATCACGCTGACATGTCAGTGGTATTTGTCAGTGTGCCGTCGCCAAGGCGTGGCGCACATGCACATTGATTTTTTTATGTCTTTGAGAAAGGAGCATATATGTACATGTATCTCTTTTTTTCTTTAGGTAATTGGGGTAGTGGAATTCTTTTGTGAGTTCCCTCACTTTTATTCCGAGGACTTGACCCCTGTTTTCTACTCTAAAGCCTGTTTTCTACTCTAAAGTATGTAAATGTCTTTAAATATGTATACACTTGCTATCATTGTTGCAACAATGGAAAGTAGCATATTCTGCTATGTATATACAATTAGAATGCAATATATTTCACTTTGTGATTTCACTGACTGATGAAGTCACACAAGTGGCAAAACGCGTCTCAGGACTTACTTTATTGGTTTTATTGATTTTAGTTTGGCCGCAAATTTCCTGATTTATTTAATAAATTTATGTTTTTTATTGTACCCGTTTCGAGGCGATTTCATTTTCCCAGGGGCAGATTAAGGCTCACTGGTGCCCTAAGCACTGACAAATCTTGGTGCCCCCCTCCTTTCCATGCTGACCCAGTCCATTTTAGTTGTAAGGCCCCGTTCACACTGTGCGATTTATCGCGCGGATTTTGCCGCGACGTGCAGCAAAATCCGCACGACGTCGCACTATGTAGCTTCTCCAAATCACTCAACTACAACCGCCCTTTTAAAAGTCTGCAATGATATCCAGGCTGGGATGGAACAAGGAAACCTAACTGGAGCCATCTTCCTTGATTTTGCAAAGGCCTTTGACACGGTAGACCATGGCATCTTGTTAGAAAAACTTAAAAACTCTGGCATTGGTGATCGCACACTAACCTGGTTTCAATCATATGTGTCCGACCGATCACAATATGTGTAAATTTCTGGCAGCTCCTCCCTCCCGCTCCCAGTCACTTGCGGTGTACCCCAAGGCTCAATACTAGGCCCCCTGCTATTCACAATATTCATAAATGATCTGCCCAACGTCTGCAAAGCCTCAACTGTACATATGTACGCAGACGACACTGTGATCTATACCAGCAAACCAAATCTCCCGCAGCTGGAGGCCGTGCTGCAAGAACAATTCACAGAGGTAGAAAAGTGGATCAAAAACAACAAACTTTTTTTAAATACTGACAAAACTGTAACGATGCTCTTTGGAACAGCACCTAAACTACACAAATTGCAAAATCCCCATCTATGTGTTGGGACAAAATCAAATGGCACGCTGACCACAGTCACTTCTCTCAAATATCTAGGTATGTGGTTGGACCCTAATCTATCCTTTGGCCCCCACATTGAAAAACTCTCATCTAAACTTTACCCCAAACTAGGTGCCCTGTACAGAAACAAATCCTGCCTGAGTCCTGCGGTAAGAAAGCAGATTGTACAGCAAATGCTTATGCCGGCTATTGATTACGGAGATGTAGTGTATGCAGCCGCCCCGCAAACACACCTTCATAAACTTACTACATTGTATAACTCATTCTGCCGCTTTGCGCTACAATGTAACTACATGACCCACCATTGTGACATGTTAAAAGAGCTAAACTGGCCATCGCTGGAATCCAGACGCACCCTTCACCTTTCCAGCTTGGTGTTTAAGAGCATCTCTGGGAAGCTGCCACCCTACCTGAATAGACTGCTTCCCCCAGCAGCTCCCTCATCCTATAACCTCCGATCCAGGACCAGCACCTTACTTGCTATACCACAATACAAAAAGACAGTGGCTCGGTCCTCATTTTCCTACAGAGCACCACAATTATGGAATAACCTCCCAGACACCATCAAATCTTCCCCCAGTCTTAAGTCACTCAAAAGCTCCTTACTAACATACCTCAATACAGAATGCACCTATAAACATGTAACCTAGTGACTATATTTCCTACATATTTATTTTCTGTTAATCTGTATATTTGTGTTGTTTTTATAATATCTTGCATTGTATTACTTTGTATTTCTGTAACTGTAACACTTCAATGTTCTTGAACCCAGGACATACTTGAAAACGAGAGAAATCTCAATGTATCCTTCCTGGTAAAATCCTTTATAAATAAATAAATAAATAAATAAATTTCAATGGAGCTGTTCACATCTTGCCGCGCGTCGCATGTTGTGCGTCGCAGAAGCATGTTGCTGGTACATGACCCTTTTTTTGCGATTTGCTGTCTGCGATTTTGCAATTTGTATTGGTGGTGCTTTGCAAAAATCGCACAAAACAGCGATGTCGCGCGACATTATCGCACCATGTCGCGAGTATGAAAATCGCGTGACTTTCAAATCGCACAGTGTGAACGGGGCCTTAGTAATTAAATAAAGGATCATTGAAGCTGTATGACATTCTTACCTGTGAAGTGGTCTTAGGCTGGGCGTCCACTGGCACCGTATTTCTGCGATGGTGCGATCATCAGATATCGTCTGTCGTCGTCCGTCTGATCCAACAACATGCAGGTGAATGGACCATCATCCATTGCGTCCGACGTCTGACGTCCGTCTTCCAGCGACGGGTAAAGACGGCATCAGATGGGCGATCAGTACTATTTCACTCGTTTGCATCGCATGTATTTCAGCAGATCAGAGAAGATGGATGTGGAGAAACTGATCAGGGGAGTTATAAAAGCATTTAAAATAAAACTATTTATATCAGGGATCTCAAACTCTGGCCTCCCAGATGTTTCTGAACTACACCTCCCATTATTCTCCGGCCATTTATTGCATTTAAAAATAATTCTGGGATTTGTAGGCAATATACATCTGTGGGGCCAGAGTTTGAGGTCCCTGATTTATATGTATGTGAGATGTGTGGGACTAGCCCTGTTTGTGTAGGGATGAGGGGTAGGTCAGGGAAGGCTCCTTGGTTGATTGTAAGCTCTTGGGTCCTCTCTGCTACTGTTCTGTGTGTACTTGTATGTATATTTGTATTCTGTCTCACCCATTATCCCAAAAAGGACTGCAGTGTTTAAAAAAGAAGAATGAACTGTGTTTTATATGTAAAACCAGTTCATTCTGGTTTTGGCAGTCTCTGCACTCCACCTCTGAAATCTATCTGATTGTCCGTAGTTGTTCCGACGGATCGCTTGCAATGGAAGTCGGACGTCCGTCGTCCATGGTCTGACGAACGCATCGGTTGTCCGACTACGGTGCCAGTGGACGCTCAGCCTTAAATTTACAAGGATATCGCACACAACATGTCTGAGGCACAGAGGTCAGTCAAGATTCAGAATATTCCACAACAGGAAACATGTGACAGTGTCAATGATCTTACTGGCCGGCAGAGTTCAGAGTGCACTGGGACAGCAGTGCCAAATGTGGCAGGGCGTAACTACCAGGGGTGCAGAGAGTGCCACTGCCACCGGGCCACTGAGGTTGAGGGGCTCACACACAGCCATTACCTGGGCAGCTTGGCAAGGGCCAGGGCCTTACACATGATTCGCTCATGCACAGCACACATTACTGTGAGTTTTATTGCTGTGGAGTTATACATGGTGCACATTACATTAAAAATGGGAATGGACTGAAGTGGTCATAGTGAACCTGGAAAAAAAGGGGACACTGATTGTCTGGAGTCAACATTGTAGACCTGGAGGGGTCCAGTGCATGGGGGGTATTTTTTTGCCAAGGGTGGGGGGGCTTCATGGATTCCTGCACCTGGGCCCTGAGGTTTCTACTTATGCCTCTGCCTTGTGGTACACCTGGTAAGATAACCCTAGGGTGCACCATGATCGGAAACAGAACATTATGATCAATTTGCACTTTTTTTATCAAATTTTTTTTACAAAGCTTCATTCGTTTTTTTTCTTTTCACCCTTTTCTCAACTTTGTGGTGCCCCCTTTGAGCCTGGCACCCTAAGCACATGCTTAGTCTGCTTAACCCTTTCGTTCTGCTGAGCCATTTCACCCCTGTGTGCTGAGCTCATTTTTACCGGTTTCGCTCATCCTGTTTAAACGCGATTTGAAGTCACATTTATTATACGACCCAGACAAATTATATATCGTTCTTTCCGGGACACTTGGCAGATTCATAATATGTCATTATTATATGTATACGTCATGCCTTGCCTGAATATTATAACAAAAAATGCAATAAAATATGAATTTTCAATAATCTACAGCGTGTAAAGTGTTTTTTTTTCACTTTCTACATTTTATCATCCGAGCCTTTGTGTTTATATTTTCTATGGGGTGCGTTTGTTAAAAAAAATGAGAAATGGGAACCGGTTACATTTTTTTGTGGAGAAATTACATGATTTTTATCAAACCTCCCATAGAAAAAAATCGCTAGTGCAGCATCATTGTTCACATTGTAATTGAAATGAGAACAATATTGCTGCATTAATAAAACAAGAAAAACACCTTTTTTTATTTTTCTTTATTTTTAATTTTTTTATTTATATTTTTATTTTTACACTTTTTTCTTTACATGTAACATGGTCATGTTTGTTATCATGCTCTGGCCGTTCCAACGATACCAAACATTAACCCTTAGCTGCCACAGATCTGGAGAACTGGGGGTTCATTGGAACTCGCACTATGCGCGATGACGCGTCGGCAGGGGGAGATCCCAGAAGCTTGGCCGACATCCTGTTGGTGCCGAATCGCGATCCAGCCCCCAAGGGGTTAAAGAAACTGCCATCGGAAGGACAGTTTGTGCCCTTCCAAGCGGTGCCTGCCTTTTTGCTGTGCCACGTACAGATGGGGAGGGAGAGAGGTCCAAAGGACCTCACCCCCTCCCCTTCAGGCACCTTCCCCGCACTGGCGTGCCCGGTGCGATGACTCTATTCCTGCCCACCGTGGCCCCAAAGATGTCAGCCCGCAACGGGGGGCTGCAGCGATCGGCCGAAATACCGGCCGATCGCTGCCTCCTGTGCTAGGACGCGCTCAGTGCGTCCACAGCACAGGAGAACAACTTGGCGCGTCCTTAGCAGCCAAATGGTTAATGGTTAATACGCCCCTGCATTTCCCCATTGACACCGCAAGAACCTGATCCGGAGACAAAATAACAGCCAAAGGAAGTCAGGGTCCACCTACAAGGACCCCAAAAGTGCTACAGCCTCAGAGCCAGGCACAAGGGCTCTGAATCCTGTACAGTTAGTTACAAGCTTTAATAAAGTGCTAACAAGTTCCATAGCGCTGTACAATGGGAGGCAGAACAACAAATATACATACAGACTCAACACACAGTACAGTAGGCGAAAGGACCCTGCTCAAGAGCTTACAATCTAAAAGGATAGGGGTGACACAGTAGGTGAGTGTTAATAGAGAATGTGAAATAACGGGTGCATGTGGGCTGTGTGGGAAGATGTAGTGGGAAATGAACAGAGGGGGATTAGGCAGAGAGATGATATGCTTTGTTGAAGTAATGTGTTTTCAGAGACTTCTTGAAGGACTGGAGACAGGGATAGTCTGATGTTGCGGGGGAGAGAATTCCAAAGAAAGGGGGCAGCTCAGAAGAAGTCTTGAAGGCGGGAGTTGGGGGTGCAGGTACGTGAAGCTGATAGCATCAGATCATTGGCAGAGCGAAGTGGTCGGGATGGGATATACCTGTTAATATGGGAGGAGATGTAGGCGGGGGCGCGGTTATTGAGAGCTTTGTATGTGAGCACCAGTAATTTGAGTTGGATTCTAAAGGAGGCAGGAAGCCAGTGTAGAGATTGCCAAAGGGGCGAGGTGCGGGAGGTGAGGTGGATGAGCCTGGCACAGGCATTCATAACAGACTGCAGAGGGAGAATCTGGGATCTCTTAAGGTCAGAGAGGAGGAGCTTACAGTTGTCAAGGCAGGAGATAATAAGTGCTTGGATGAGCATTTTAGCAGAGTCCTGATTAAGACAGGGGCGGATGTGTGCAAGGTTTTCTAGGTAGAAGTAGCAGGATTTGGTTAGTTACGGAATGTGAGGAGTAGGGATGAGCCGAACACTCCCCGAGTTCGGTTCGGAGCCGAACCCGAACTTTCCAAATGTTCGGATCCGAACCCGAACCCGAACTCAAACTCAATACAAGTCAATGGGGCTGAAAATTCGGTTTTTAGGCTGGGGTCAGACGAGCGTAGTGTTCACGTCCGTGATTGCGCCTAAAAGTACGTCCGTGATAGCATGACAGAAAGCCCATCGGAGCCCGACACACGAAATACGACCGCACTGAACTGCGGACGCACAACGGCCGCGGCCCACGGACGCAAGGCAGGCAAGAACGTACATCCCCTAGAACGGCCGCACAAAGTGCGCTGCGTCCGCAACGTCTGCATAGCTTTGTGTGTGAGTGATGGAATGTGGTCAGACGGACTGCATTTATACGTCCAGCATTTTTCACGGACAAAATGGTTTTGCTTTTTAATTTATTTTTCCTCCTACATACGTCAAAAAATAAACGTCAGTGAAAAAAACGGACTGTGTGACCACTACTGTGTCTTCCGTACTGACGTACGTCCGTGTGCAAGGACGTACAGTCCGTAGAAATCACGCTCGTCTGACCCTAGGATCAAAAGGGAAAGCTGATACAGTAACTGACTGCTGCTCTGCTCATCACAGCGCTCAGAGTTTCAGTAAAACTAGTAAATAATATTTTTATATATAAGAGTTTATAACAATATTATTTCCTTGTTTTACTGAAACTCTGAGCGCTGTGATGAGCAGCAGTCAGTTACTGTAACAGCTGAGCCTGATACATTGTACTGAGAGATAATATAACAAGCAGCCGACCTCAGCGCTCACAGCCACTGGATTTAAAGGGCTCAAAAAAAATGCTCCTCCCTGTATAATGTATAGAACATCCTCCTGCATTAATTAATACCCCTCTCTGTATAATGTAGATAATATCCTCCTGCATTAACTAATACCCCTCAGTCTCTGTATAATGTATAGAACATCCTCCTGAATTAATTAATGTCCCTCTCTGTATAGAACATCCTCCTCAATTTATACCTTTCTCTGTATAATATATATAACATCCTCCTGCATTAATACTCCTCTAATGTAGATAATATCCTCCTGCATTAATTAATACCCCTCAGTCTCTGTATAATGTATAGAACATCCTCCTGCATTAATTAATGCCCCTCTCTGTATAGAACATCCTACTGCATTGGCATGTGGAGGGTGCAGAACTTCAGAATGCAATGCTTATCCAGCACAGGAGAGGGAACATTTACTTAAACTTTGTATCTCTGTGGGGGAGACAGATAGGATTATAAAAGCAGGGGAGAGGGAAAATATTAACGTAAATCGGTCTGAAAGCTCAGAGAAAACATTACAGGCACAATTTTTTTTTATAATAAAATAAAGCACTTTAAATCCAGGGAAAACATTCAAATAAATCCCACTGAAGGCTCATAATGACAGAGTATTTGTGAGAGCTGGATACTATATGTATCAGACGTAAAAAAACCTCTATAACAAGCAGCACTGGGAGAGGGACTTTATATAAAACGTGTATTATAGATGAGGAAAGGGGGATAGTGCTCCTGGATAACATAAAATGTATCAGACCTAAGCCCCTATTATGCAGAGCGGGAGGGGAGATAACACACGTTTTATAAAGTCCCTCTCTTCTCCCAGCGCTGCTTGTTATAAAGGGGTTTTTACTATTAGGGATGAGCCGAACACTCCCTGAGTTCGGTTCGGAGCCAAACCCGAACTTCCCAAATGTTCGTATCTGAACCCGAACCCGAACTCGAACTCAATACAAGTCAATGGGGCTGAAAATTCGGTTTTTAGAGTGCCCTCCAAGAGGGCATATATGCTAGATATTTGCCATAAAAGGTGTATGGGGGTCCGGGTAGTGCCCTGGGGGACAGGAAACAAGGACAAAAAGTAAAAACAAAACAGTTTTTAAAGGGACAGTGAGTTTTCCATGAAATAAGGGTTAAAAATAAAAACGAAAAATTCCTTCAAATATCGTGCCTAGGAGGTCCCCATAACCTGCCCGCGAAGTGGCGGATTTCTAGGATATATAGAAATATGTAAAAACCAAAAAATGACATTTCAAATGACGGTAAATGCTTTTCCTTTAATCTATCCATAAACAACTGCTTGGGGCGGCAGTCTGTATGGAAAGAGGAGACATTTTCGGACACGCAGAAAAAGTTTACTGATTTTTTGGCAGTGAAAAGCAGGAGAATGACTGGAGAATGGAAAATTCTAGACCAAATAGCCGATTTGGAAAGTGAGATAAATGGGAGAATTTTTCTGGTTTGGCTATTTTGACCTAGAATTTTCTCTTCAGTCATTCTCCTGAGTTTCACCTTTCTCTGAATAACCCTGTCAGGGTTATTCAGAGAGCGGTGAAGAGCAGGAGAATGACTGGAGAATGGAAAATTCTAGGTCAAAATAGCCAAACCATAAAAATTCTTCCATTTAGGATAGGGTCAGACTAGCGAATTTTTAACGTGCGTTTACGCTGGGGTCAGACCGGCGCACTTTTAACGTGCATTCTGGCGCACATAATTACGGCCGCACTAGCAGCAGATGACGGGCAATGACGGCCAATATACGATGTACGGCGCACACAAATCCGGCCGTGCAACGCAAGTGGAATTTGAACGCATTTTTCTGAGAACGCTGAACCGCTAGTACTGACGTACTGAGTGCGCAGCTGCGGCATAGCGGCGTGTTTGCGTGATTAGGAGATGTCAGACGCTGCTAATGTCCAGCCTACATAACGTCCAGACGCAAAAAGAGTTTTATTGACGATCCGTACAAAATCACGCCCGAAAATGCGCGTCGTCTGACCGTTTTTGCGCATTCCGTGAAAAAATACGTCAATGCGTTCGGACACACTTTTTCACGTGCGCGGGGAAAAATGCATTTCGTCTGACCCTAGCCTTAGGCGCACTTAATCACGGCCGCACTAGCAGCAAATGACGGGGCAATGACGACCAATATACGAAGTACGGTCGCACGAAAGTCCGGCTGCGCAACGCAAGTGGAAAATTAACGCATTTTTTCGAGAACACAGAACCGCTAATACGGACGTACAGAGTGCGCTGCGTCCACTAGCGGCGTATGTGCGTGATTTGGAGACGTCAGACCCTGCTCATGTCCGGCCAACATAACGTCCAGACACCCAAAGTTTCCTGGTTTGGATCCGTAAAAAATCACGCACAAAAATGCGCATCGTATGACCGTTTTCGCGCATTCCGTGAAAAAATACGGCAATGCGTTCGGACGCACTTTTTGACGGTCGCTGCGAAAATTGCGTTAGTCTGATCCTAGCCTTATCTCACTTTCCAAATCGGCTATTTGGTACAGATTGTTCTCTTTTCCTGCCATTCTCCTGGTTTTCACCTTTCTCTGAACAACCCTGAGAGAGAGGTGAAAGCCAGGAGAACTGGCAAGAGAACAATCTAGACCAAATAGCCGATTTGGAAAGTGAGATAAATGGGAGAATTTTTCTGGTTTGGCTATTTTGACCTAGAATTTTCACTTCTCCAGTTATTCTCCTGTTTTTCACCGCTCTCTGAATAACCCTGTGAATGTTTAATCCCGAGGTGAAAAATAACATTGCTTTAGTGTTATTTTGAATTTTTTTCAAACACCAGTTAAATGCAGCATATTAGGATGTTTTAGGAGGGAAATTAATTCTCAAATCTCAATCAGAAGCAGACACCACCCCACCCCCTCAATATAGTGTACAATGTATCAAATTGATTACCAGACTAAAAACACCTGCAGGGTTATCCAAAGAGATCCGAATTGCTTGAGAAAGGTAACCGAACGCTGAAAATCAGCGTTCGGTTACCTTTCCTGGCCATTCGGCTATCCAGAGAGCAGGCAATTCGCCAAATCCTGGCGAATTGCCTGAACATTCGGTGCCTGTTCGGTTCCTGTTCGAGGGCAGTGAAATCCCCATGAAAAAGCACTGCTTCGGCTATTCAGAGAACACAAACCAGCAGTGAAAGGTTCCCCTAATGCCCTGCCATTCGGTGGTTAATTCGGCAAATTTATTCAGGAGAATCCCATAGACTTCAATGTTAAAAATATTCCTGTTTTAATTCAATATCTAATAAACCGTTCATTATAAAATTCTGCAGCAAAAAGTCTCTTTATTCATTGATTTTTTAGGATACTTTAAGCATTTTTCAGATTTTTTTTTTTTTTAAAAAGTCCGATTTTTTTTTTTTTTTTTTAACAGCCCTCTTTATTATCATTCCCTGGACCTCCTGTGAAAATTTCAGACATTTTCGCTCAGTAGTTTCTTTGCAAACAGCGTTTCATTTTCCCAGATTCATACAAATAGTTTTTCTAATTTATTCACTGCCTCCTCTACGTCACAGCTGCTTCGGCTCTGTGTGATTCGGCTCCTTTTCGGCTCCTGTTCGGCTCCTGTTCGGCTTTTTCGAAGGTTAATCCAGATGTTTTTGCTTGTTTTCAGCGTGCATTCGGTTAGTTTTCGTCAGGTTTACGGCAGCTTTTCCCTGCAATTCGGGGGCCCTGTGGTGCTTGCTGAATACACCGCAGGGTCACCGAAATGCAATCGGCAAAAGGAACAGAATTGAAGAGAACGAAAAGTCACCGAACGTGCGGTGACTTTTCGAATCTCTTTGGATAACCCTGCTGGTGTTATGCCCGTTTGTGAACAGAGGTCATTTAGAGTTGATAATCTTTCCACGTACACATTAGTTTTTAATTCAATGTTGCTTATAATATTCTGCAGTAAAGAGTCTCTTTATTTCTAGATATTTTAGTTTTTTGTAAGCATTTTCTATACTTTTTTCAAAATTTCTTTTTTTTTTTTAACTCGAACCGAACACACCCAAAAAGTTTAAAGTTCGCGAACTTTCGAACTGCCAAAGTTCGGGCCGAACTCCGAACCGTCCGAACCCGAACAGCTCATCCCTAGTGAGGAGTAAAGGAGAGATCAGAGTCAAGGAGGACACCGAGGCATCGGGCCTGAGAGGTAGAGGTAATAGTGGCACCGTTCACCTGAAGGGAAATGGGTGCAGGTATGTTAGTTTTAGAGGGAGGGAAGACGAGAAGTTCAACTTTAGAGAGGTTAAGCTTTAGGAAACGGGAAATCATCCAGTTAGAGACAGCTGACAGGCAGGCAGTAACACGGTCCAGCACGGGAGAGGGAGATCGGGAGCAGAAAGGTAGATTTGGGTGTCATCAGCAAAGAAATGATACTGAAGTCCATAGGAAGAGATGAGGTTGCCAAGAGAGGCGGTATAGATCGAGAAGGGGACCCAGAACAGAGTCTTGAGGTACCCCAACTGCGAGAGGAGTAGGGGGTGAAGAGGAACCAGCGAAGGAGACACTGAAGGAGCAAAGAAAGGTAAGAAGAGAACTAGGAGAGAGTAGAGTCACTGAAGTCAAGTTGACGCAGCATGAGGAGCAGGAGAGGGTGGTTTACAGTGTCAAAAGCAGCAGGAAGATCGAGAAGAATAAGGAGGGAGAAGTGACCTTTTTGGCAGCAACTAGATCATTGGTCACTTTGGTTAAAGCAGTTTCAGTGGAGTGCTGGGAGCGGATACCAGACTGGTCAGTGGTGTATTTTGGCCTAGGCCGACAAGGCCTAGGCCTAGGGTAGCACTTTCCAGGGGGCGGCAGCCCGTACCGGGTGGCCCACCCCTGAAATGAAAAAAAAATCCTTTTTTTTTTTCACTTTTGCAAAGTATTTTACCAGGAAGGATACATTGAGATTTCACTAATTTTCAAGTATGTCCTGGGTAGGCGAGGCCTAGGCTTTCACTTTCCAGGGGGCAGCAAAAAATCTCACCACTAAATGGGTTACTCACAGAGCACCGAAATGACGCCAACATTTTGGTGTTCTGTAGTTCCCTGCACATCGGGGAATAAAATTTCCCCACCCTGCAGTGAATTCACCATTCACTGCAGGGTCCCCAAAGTGCATAGAGTCGGCCGCTGAATGCTGCCACTGCAAACCCTTGGCCTTCTGTTTTCAAAAGAACTACTCAACGAAAATGTCTGGAATTTACATATAAGATCCTATGATTGATAATAAAAAGTTTTGTTACAGAAAAAAGAAAAACTACTATTAAAAAAAAGGGGGGGAATTTTGCCCAAAAAAATTTGAAAAATGACTAAAAGGTACTAAAAAAAATGACTAAAAAAAATAAAAATCAATAAAGACTTTTTACTGCAGATTAAAATAATAAATGGTTTATTAGATATTGCATAAAATCGGGAATATTTTTATCATTGAAACCTATGGGGTTCGCCTGAATAAACCTGCTGATTGAAACCACCGAACATCAGGGCATTTCACTGCCATTTCTCTGCTGTTTGGTGTTCTCTGAATTGATTAACCATTACTTCTCTATGGGGATTTGCACTGCCTTCAAACAGCACCGTACTTGCTGGCAGTTCACCAAACTTGTGTGTGAGCATATTACAGAGCAGTGGTGTACTTAGGGGAGTGGCAGAGGGCGGGCCACCCCAGGTACCAGTGATTATTGGGGTGTCATTAGGGGGTACTAGGAGGTGCCACAGTCACTGTGTGTCATTCTTTGAGCTGTGTTCTCAAACAACGAGCAGCGGAGCAGGACATTTGCATACGGAATAAAATCGAATAGAATAAAAATCCCCCTCTCCTCCCTCCATAGCTCCTCCCCTGCCCCACAGCAGCTCTAGGAGAGGGGAGGAGGATGTGATTTGTGTGCAGAGAGAGAAGATGACAGTAAACGGCAGGTAAAGGGGGGGGTCTCAGCAGAATATGAAGCCCTGTCTGCTTACTGCTGTTTAAAGTGGACCTTTCCTTAACCAGCACTGCAGTGATAAAAATTTGTCATTGAGCAGCCTGGCTCCTGGTGCAGGTCACGCGGTCCGGCCAGTCAGGTGGTACTGAGTCTCAGTACCACCTGACTGGCTGAACCACGTGACACGCACGCACGTAGCTGCCCGCCCTTTCGTTAACACGGACTCTCACTCTATTCTGGACTGAACACCCACTGGGAAGGGAATCAAAGCCACAGTGCACCCTCTGGCAGTGGCACGCCACTGCTGAAAAGATGGCTCCACGCACGGGCACAGCCGAGATCTTAACGTGGCCTGGAGGGACCTCCTGCTGAGTCCATACACAGTCTCTGCTGACTCTGCAAACAGCCATACCGCGGACGGAGGCCGGTAAATATAGAATAAATAATTGCTGTATGCTCATTAGGGATGAGCTGTTCAGGTTCGGACGGTTCGGGGGTTCGACCCGAACTTAGCCTGTTCGAGCAGATCGCGAACCCCGAACATTTCCGGGTGTTCGCCGCATGTTCGACCACAATGGACCACAATGCATTTTCCCACTGCCTGAAGCTCGTAATTGGCTACAGCCTTGCACCTGACCACAGGTCTGGTGCAAGACTGGTTGAACACTATGCCAATCACCGCTCAGAGTCCTGATTGGGCAAATTTTGCCCAATCATGGGCTCACAGAGCTAAGTCCCGCAGCACACTATATAAGGTTTCCACACAGCGCTTCTGCACGCATTTCAGAGGAGATTGCAAAGGAGATAGTTGTGTGTGTTGTTACTGCCGGTCTGCCACACTACTGGGGGGGGTCTGGGGGGGTCTCATTTCGACCAAATATATGGGAATTTAGGTGATGTGTGTCTTGTCACTGTGCCAGCAATTTTTTTGGGGGTTTACAACTTTATTTAAAACATTTGTATATTGAGGTGATTTTCTGGGTCTTGTCACACTGTGCCAGCAAGTCTTTTTGGGTCTCATTTATACCAAATATCAGGGAATTTAGGTGATGTGTGTCTTGTCACTGTGCCAGCAAGTTTTTTTGGGGTTTACAACTTTATTTAAAATATTTGTGAATTGAGGTGATTTTCTGGGTCTTGTCACTGTGCCAGCAAATCTTTTTGGGGCTCACTAATTTCTTTAAAACACTTGTGAATTAAGGTGATCAGTGTCTCGTCATACAAACAGTACCACGCTGTATTTTGGGGCTCACTAATTTCTTTAAAACACTTGGGAATTAAGGTGATCTGTGTCTCGTCATACAAAAAGTACCACGCTGTATTTTGGGGCTCACTAATTTCTTTAAAACACTTGGGAATTAAGGTGATCTGTGTCTCGTCATACAAAAAGTACCACGCTGTATTTTGGGGCTCACTAATTTCTTTAAAACACTTGGGAATTAAGGTGATCTGTGTCTCGTCATACAAAAAGTGCCACGCTGTATTTTGGAGCTCACAAATTTCTTTAAAACACTTGGGAATTAAGGTGATCTGTGTCTCGTCATACAAACAGTACCACGCTGTATTTTCGGGCTCATTAATTTCTTTAAAACACTTGGGAATTAAGGTGATCTGTGTCTCGTCATACAAAAAGTACCACACTGTATTTTGGGGCTCACTAATTTCTTTAAAACACTTGGGAATTAAGGTGATCTGTGTCTCGTCATACAAAAAGTACCACGCTGTATTTTGGGGCTCACTAATTTCTTTAAAACACTTGGGAATTAAGGTGATCTGTGTCTCGTCATACAAAAAGTACCACGCTGTATTTTGGGGCTCACTAATTTATTTAAAACATTTGTGAATTAAGGTGCTCTGTCTCTTGTCACTGCCTAACAGCTATCAGTGTGTCTCACTGAGTTATACCAGAGTTATTTAAATCTTTATACCAGAGTTGAATCAGAGTTCTGTATATATTAATCTATATATCACTCACCATGTCTGAAAGAACAAAAAGGACAGGCAGACGCTCCCAGCCACAGATAAGAGGGCAAGCAGCCCCTGTGTCTGGAGGCTGTGTCTCTGGTCATGGTGGACGTGGTGCATCCTCTGCAGGGGCACGCTTGTCCTTTCTAACTGGTGCTGGCCGTCTTAAGCAGCAGCAACATACAGAGGACTTGGTGGATTGGCTACCCAGGCCATCCTCATCCTCCGAGTCCTCTGCCAGCCAGGCTTCTAGTGCTTTACAGTCCACCTCAGCTGCCAAAGCATCTAATGCAGCCTCCATGTCCACAGCTACTCCTGCCGTAGCCTCGCTATCACACACGGAGGAGTCAGCTGAATTGTTTGACTACAATGAGAGTGACATGCTGCTTGAGGATGCGCAGCAAGTACAGTGCTCTGATTCAATCTCTGAGGTTGAGCAAGGGAGTATAATCAACCTAACGGAAGGGGGTGCCAGTGATGACACACAAATAACTGGCACTCATGTTGCCCCAGCAACTGCAGCATACTGCCAAGTTGGCTCCAGTGACGAGGAGATAGGGGGTGAAGATGACATTGATGATGATGAGGTCACTGACTCCACCTGGGTGCCAGATCGAACTGAGGAATCAAGTGAGGAGGAGGGAGGAGGAGGAGGAGGAGGCACAGCAAACACAAGGCACAACATCCTCTGTGACCAACCGTAGCACTAGCCAGTCCAAGGCATCACATGTCAGAGCTGCTCCGGTGCAGAGCGCTGTTGTCTCAAAGAACACATGCAGGAACTCTGCTGTCTGGGAGTTCTTTAAGAAATGTGCAGCAGACCCCACCATTGCTATTTGTAATCTATGTCAGAGGAGGCTGAAGCGTGGGATAAACACCGGACACTTGGGTACCACGTGCTTGAGGCGACATATGAACAAGTGCCACACATCCCGTTGGGGAAAAACTTTGCGTAGGTCCTCCTCCTCCTCATCTGTCTCTACCCACACTGTATGTCCTGCCATGCAATTGCCTACAACCTCCACCGACAGGGAAGATGCTACAGTAATGGAGGTACCAGCAGGTCCTTCCTCACAATGTGACATCATCCCAGTAGCTGAAGATTTACGCAGTCAGATTACGTTGCCGAAGCTGCTGCAGCAAAAGAAAAAATATAGTCCCAACCATCCCCAAGCACAGCGTCTAAATGCCAGTTTAGCAAAATTACTCGCATTGCAGCTGCTGCCTTTCCAGCTGGTGGACTCTGCTCCCTTCCGCGAATTTGCTGAATGCGCTGTACCACAGTGGCAGGTTCCAAAACGCCATTACTTTTCACGCAAGGCCATTCCAGCACTATACCAGCACGTGGAAGACAATGTTATCCAGTCATTGGGAAAGGCAGTCAGCAGCAAGGTGCATGTCACTTTAGACACGTGGTCCAGCAAGCATGGACAGGGTCGTTACATTTCCTTCACGGCACACTGGGTAACTCTGATTGCAGCTGGGAGGGATCCAAGACGGGGCTCTGTGCTGGAGCTTGTTCATCCACCACGCCTCCAGAAAGCTGCTTGTATGAGGTCTGTCTGCTCCACCACCACCACCTCTTCCTCCTCCTCCTCCTCCTCCTTCTCTGTCTCTGGCGAAGTGGCAGTTAAACCCACGCCTGACAGGGTCTACGCAATGGCTCAAGCAAAAAGATGCCATACTGTGCTTTAGCTGGTTTGTTTAGGGGACAGGAGCCACACCGGGTCAGAAATTTTCTCAGCTCTGCAGGGGCAGGTGCAGAGATGGTTAACACCACGCCAGCTTGAGCTGGGAATGATCGTCTGCGATAAGGGCAGCAACCTTCTCTCCGCCCTACACAAGGGTAAATTGATGCATGTACCATGCCTAGCACATGTCCTAAATCTAGTAGTACAGCGTTTCCTAACCAAGTACCCAGGGCTGCCAGAGCTTCTCATCCAGGCCAGAAAAGTCTGCAGCCACTTCAGACGGTCATTCCCAGCAAGCGTTCGCCTGGCAGAAATTCAAAGAGAATTCCACCTTCCCACAAACGTCTGATCTGTGACATGCCCACCAGGTGGAATTCGACATTAGCAATGCTGCAGCGTCTGCACAAGCAGCAGAGGGCCATCAACGAGTACCTGTGTGAGTATGGCACAAGGACAGGTTCAGGTCAACTTGTTCCCCCCCCCGCAGTGGCTGATGATCAAGGATGCATGCACTGTACTGTCACCATTTGAGGAGGCAACGAGGATGGTGAGCAGGGACAGTGCATGCATCAGTGACACAATTCCTTTAGTGTTCCTGCTGGAGCACACTCTGCCGGGAATTATAGATGTGGCTCTAGAGGCAGAGCAGCGGGAGGAAGAGGAGGCCTTCCCTAGCTCTCAAGGCCCCAGTCTTTCCGCAGACAGCATTCCAGCGGGTCCTACTCAGATCAGACAGGAGGAGGATGAGGAGGAGGACTATTTAAGTAGTGGGGGCATTAAGGTGGGGATTCCTCAAGGCAGGGTTTTGTGTGCCCAGAAACAGAAGGGCTTGTGCGTGGCTGGGAGGAGGAAGTGCACGATACGGTCATCCTCATTGACCAGGAAGACTCGGCAGCTAATGCCACCTCCAACCTACGCTGCATGGCCTCCCTAATGATGCAAAGCCTGCTAAAGGACCTCAGGATTCGTGTTATCAAGGAGAGTGATCATTACTGGTTGGCAACCCTTCTTGATCCACGAAACAAGGGGAAAGTTGCAGAGCTCATCCTGCCCGCACAGAGGGAGCACAGGATGACAAAACTTGAGGACGCTCTAAAGCGAAACTTGTGTAACACCTTTCCAGGCACTGTTAGATTACCAAGTGCTGACACACGTGCTTCTGAGGCTGCAGGTGATCAGAGGAATAGCGGTGAAGGCCAGGGCCGCTTGACTGATGCATTTTTAAATTTTTTTAGTCCTCGACTCCCAGGGACGTCAAATGTAGGCACCCATTGCCAGCGTCTTCACCATATGGTGCAGGACTACCTAGGGGCAAGGGCAGACCTGGATACCTTTCCAGCAGATGATCCACTGGCTTACTGGGTGTTGAGATTGGATCACTGGCCAGAACTTAGCCAATATGCTATGCAGCTACTAGGTTGCCCTTCATCTAGCGTGCTTTCCGAAAGGACGTTCAGTGCCGCTGGAGGTTTTGTCACAGACAAAAGAGTGCGTCTGTCCACCGACTCTGTAGACCGGCTGACATTTATAAAAATGAATCAGTCCTGGATCAGCAGCTATCAATCCCCTGAGGCTGAAGTAATGGAATAGATAGGGGATGTCCTCTTCTGCATTCACAAAACTTCCAGCACTGAACTCTTCCACAATACCACAAAAGGGTTACGGTGTGAAGGCACTTGCTGCCATGAAAGGCACAATATTTGGCTGCACTGACGCCTGTGCCAGATTTATATCATTTTAATTTTTTGAACCACAGGGTCCAACCCTGCACTCTTCCACAATACCACAGAGGGGTTCCTGTATGATGATACTTGCTGGCCTGGCAGTCTTGCACCAAAGGCAGAATATCTGGTTGCACTGACGCCTTAATCAGATGCATATCTTTTTAATATAGGACCGCAAGGTCCACCCCTGCACTCTTCCATCATAACACATAGGGGTTACTGTATGATGATACTTGATGGCCTGGCATTAAAGGCACAATATCTGGGTGCACTGACGCCCATTACCACCAGATCAAAAACTTTTCAATATAGGACCACATGGTCCACCCCTGCACTCTTCCACAATACCACAGAGGGGTTACTGTATGATGATACTTGATGGCCTGGCACTGACGCCCATTCCCAGATTCTTATCTTTTTAATATAGGACTGCATGGTCCACCCCTGCACTCTTCCACAATACCACAGTGGGGTTACTGTATGATAGTACTTGCATGCCTGGCACTAAAGGCACAATATCTGGGTGCACTGCCATTGACGCCTGTATCAGATTCATATCCTCAGAGGGGTTACGGTGTGACGGCACTGTTGCCGACGCTAAAAGCCCAATTTTAAAGCACCTATTGTTACTTTCATCCAAAGCCTGCATAAGTTTCACAATAATTTAGCCATAAAAAACACTAAACTTTTTCTGCGCGTCCTAAAATGTCTTTTCATACAGGCTGCCGCCCCAAGCAGTTGTTTATGGATAGATTAAAGGAAAAGCATTTACCGTCATGTGAAACGTCATTTTTTTGTTTTTAAGTGTTTCTATACATCCTAGAAATCCGCCACTTCACGGACAGGTTATGGGGACCTCCTAGGCACGATATTTGAAGGAATTTTTCATTTTTATTTTTAACCCTTATTTCATGGAAAACTCACTGTCCCTTTAAAAATGTTTTTATTAAAACTTTTTGTCCTTGTTTCCTGTCCCCCAGGGCACTACCCGGACCCCCATACACCTTTTATGGCAAATATGTAGCATATATGCCCTCTTGGAGGGCACTCTAAAAAACCGAATTTTCAGCCCCATTGACTTGCATGGGGGTTCGGGTTCGGGTTCGGTCCCGAACAAATGGGAAGTTTGGGTTCGGGCTCGAACCGAACTCGGGGAGTGTTCGGCTCATCCCTAATGCTCATATACACTCGGTTTGCTGGGAGTTTTATTGCAGTGGATTATGATGCACTCATACACACCGCACATTGCATTGCTGGGAGTTTTATTGCTGTGGATTCTGATACGCTGACACACACCACACATTGCATTGCTGTGAGTTTTATTGCTGTGAATTCTGATACGATGACACACACCACACATTGCATTGCTGGGAGTTTTATTGCAGTGGATTCTGATGCACTCATACACACCACACATTGCATTGCTGGGAGTTTTATTGCTGTGGATTCTGATACACTCATACACACTGCACATTGCATTTCTGGAATTTTTTATTGCTGTGGATTCTGTGATACACACTGCATATTACTGTGAGTTTTATTGCCCTGGAGCTCTGGGATACGCTCATACACACTGCACATTACTGTGAGTTTTATTGCTGTGCAGTTCTGTGATATGCTCATACACAGTGCACATTTCTGTGGGTTTTATTGCTGTGCAGCTCTGATATGCTCATACACAGTGCCCATTTCTGTGGGTTTTATTGCTGTGCCACTCTGTGATACGCTCATATGCAGTGCACGTTTCTGTGGATTTTATTGTTCAACCAATTAGAGCGGCTGTGATCCAGTATACTTGACATGCGTGGCTGTTCTTTGTAAAAATGCTTGAATTTAAACATTTCATAATTTTATTTATCTCAATAGATACATTTGAAATGGTATACAAGTAGGCACTTGGTATCCACTTTTAATATAAAGAGAGGAAAAGGCGCAGCTCTAAGAGGAAAAGGTGGAGCTTAAAGAGGAAGAGTGGGGATTAACCAGGAAGAGGTGTGCCCTTGACAGGAAGGGGTGCCTCAAATTTAAATTAGGGGGTGCACGAGTTTAGTCAGGCCTAGGGCAGGACAAAACCAAAATACACCACTGGTACGGATCATGTAGAGTAGTGTTTCCCAAACCTGTCCTCCGGAACCTCCGCCTCGCCAGGTTTGCAGGATATCTGAAGCTCAGCACAGGTGCTATGATTTGCTGCTCAGTGATTGCAGGATTCAGCCTGCTTTTCCCCAAGGTGATCTGCAAAATCTGGCCTGGTTGAGGGTCCTGAGGACAGGTTTGGGAAACACTGAAGTAGAGAGTTAGAAGCGAGATAGCTGGTGAGCTGGTTATAGACCAGGCATTCTAGGATTCTGGAGGTTAAAGGGAGCAGAGAGATGGGATGGTAGTTTGAGAGGGAGGTGGGGTCAAGAGATGGCTTCTTTAGGATGAGGGTGATCCGAGCACGTTTGAACGCAGAAGGGAAGACACCTGTAAGTACCCCATAGGGGGAAGATACCGCTTACCGCTTACTGCGCAATTAGAGTTCTCACCCATCCAGTTTTTAACCGGACTGTCCGGTTTTGGAGTCATGTGTACGGGTTTGACACCCTCTGCCACCTGAACACATGACTCCAAGGTGCCAGCACAAAATCTCCGCCCCATTCTTACATATCATGCTTGCCCCTGGCGCCGCGGTCCTCTCCTTCGTCAAGTTTTTCTTCTCCAGGAGACGCAGGTCTGCACCTCCCTCTCTGCCAATCACTGGCAGTGTGGGAGTGGTGTGGTGGCTCCGCCGGTGACGTATCTTCCTCCCCGTCTCCTCCCATAAGCCGCTGTCATCACAAGGCGTAGGTGCAATAGCTCACATGATGGAGTTCACGTGTTTGCGCGTGGCCTGCGTGCGGCGTTCCCGGCTCTGTCCCGAGTCCTCCTGATGTATCAAGTGGTCTCCATTCCGACTCTGTGAGCGCAACATCAGCCTATCAGCCCAGCTGCATCATCCTTCCATTCCTCAGGCGCCACTCATCAGCAAGTATTAAAGGTGAAAACCAATTGATAGTAAGATCCCCCCTCTCTCCTATATAAATACCATTGTTTTGTGCCATAAAATACTAGTCTGCCATGCATAATACCAATCTTCCTCTGCCATGCATAATACCAGTGTGCCATACCAGTGTGCCAGCTATAATACCAGTGTGCCAGCCATTATACCAGTGTGCCATACCAGTGTGCCAGCCATAATATCAGTGTGCCATACCAGTGTGCCAGCCATAGTACCAGTGTGCCAGCCATAATACCAGTGTGCCAGCCATGAGTGTGCCAGCCATAATACCAGTGTGCCAACCATGAGTGTGCCAGCCATAATCAGTGTGCCAGCCATATCAGTGTGCCATACTAGTGTGCCAGCCATAATATCAGTGTGCCATACCAGTGTGCCAGCCATAATCCCAGTGTGCCATACCAGTGTGCCATGCATAATACCAGTCTGCCATAATACCAGTGTGCCATGCATAATACCAGTGTGCCATACCAGTGTGCCGGCCATAATATCAGTGTGTCATACCAGTGTGCCAGCCATAATCAGTGTGCCAGCCATAATATCAGTGTGCCATAATCAGTGTGCCAGCCATAATATCAGTGTGCCATACCAGAGTTCCAGTCATAATACCAGTGTGTCATACCAGTGTGCCATGCATAATACCAGTCTGCCATAATACCAGTGTGCCATGCATAATATCAGTCTGCCATAATACCAGTGTGCCAGCCATAATACCAGTATGCCATGCATACCAGTATACCATAATACCAGCTTGACATGCCATGCATACCACGTGCCATAATTTATACCAAATAGAATGGCCACCCGAACACAACACGAGAGTGTCCGGGTTTGACGTGATGAAAAGGTGGCAACCCTATGCCCAATGTTCCTCTCTGTCTTTTATTCATCCGTCAGTGCCATCCAGTCGCTACAATAGACTTTAGCTTCTGCATTCTCATGCTCCTACTGAAGTACTCAGTCCTAACAAACCTGTATGCGCTGCACAACCCTTCCAGACCCAATTTTTGAACCTGCTACCTACCCACACCCCTCTATTGGATTCCCTTTGGTTTTGGACTACCAGATACCCCTCTTGCTTGCTGCCTGCCTTGATCTATGCCTGGACTTTTACCCTGATATTGGAAGACCCCTTTGGATACCACTCTTGATTCAAGAACCCTGCCTTTTGCTCCCACAGGCTTGTCTTTTGTTTCTGGAACCCTGCCTTGGATTACAAACCACTAATCTCCTGGACTCTCATCAGCTACACACATACCAGCATCTTTGATCTAAACCCTGTTTCTGTTCTCTTCTGTCTGCTATGAGTGTTCTCTTAACCCCTTGTTTGCCCCCATAGTCAGTTCTGTTTCTGTAGTGTCCTGCCACCACACCTGGGCTCGACGCTGGTATACATAGTTAAAGACATTTACATACTTTTGAGTAGAAAACAGTCCGTTTGCTGTGCCTAAGGGGACCCCCTTCTCTATAGTCCTTCTCTTGTGTTTTGGGTGTCTGGCACATCCCCGGCCTAGGGGCTTGCAGTCACCATATATTGAGTACGATATTAATCTTTACGGTCCCAATCCTAATAAAATATTGCAATAAATCATATACAGTATATAATATCTTGGTGCCCACAGACCCATGCCACCTACTTCTTTGTTTATGCAATTACTTCAACTTGCAACATCGTGTTTAAAAACAATTGTATCAAAGTGTTCAGCAGTTGCTGTAGTTTAAAACGCTTGTTTCTTCCATAGAGGATTAAAGACGCTAAAATAATAATATAAATGAGAGCTCAATTAAAACCAACAGATAAACAGCTGTATAATAAAGAAAAAAACACACAGTATCAGCTGTATAATGATTGCACTAAGTCAGGCAAATGTATTTCAGCACTGTAGAAAACACTCAAAAATGCAAAACTGATTTACTATTAGCTCTTGAACCTGTCATAAGAATCAGCATGAAGTAAAACACGTAAACAAAGAATCATATGCTTTCCATACTGTAAACTGTTCGTCTGTTCGTTTTAAATAAAGCTTTATGAAAAAAACAGAGCACTGTGCTTCTGCAGCCACGTTGACAAGTGGTGAGTCAGACTACAGTGGGCGAGGAGGGAGGGAGAGAGAGGCAGGCAGTGATCAGCTTGTGCTGAGGAAGGAGGAGGTGACAAAAGAAATAAAGAGGAAATAAGGCGGAGATTAAAGCTATTGCTGATGTGTGAGCTGCTTCAGAGCAAGTTGCTGTTTATTACTGTACTTCAGGTTACCTTGCAGTGAAGCAGAAAACCTAACATTAAAAGAAGACATGTCTTCACCTCCCAAAGAGAAAACGGACACCAAAGCTGGTCACCTTCCTGCTGGTACTGACCACCTTTAGATTTCATTTTGGTTCCTTTTTGCTCTTTAATCTTTTTAATAAGGTTTGGGAGGAGGGAGAATATTCCACAGGCCTGGAGGTGTCATGGACAGAGCCATATGGTTGGAAAAGCTGAACAGATTAGAAAGGAAGTGGATTTGCAAAGCAATTAGAATTGAGTTTATTACATTGACATACATAACCAAAGACCTTCCTGTTGCTGTGCATACGCTTTATATTTTTCCCTTTTTTTTTTTTATTCGTTTACTGTGAGCTGGATTTGGAAGGGATTATGCTGCTTTGCAGATCTTCGATTTATTGCCTTAAGGACATGTTGTTGATATACACATATGGAGGGACATCAACATGACTCAGTGTATACATAGATAAAACTGTATTGCTATTTATCAATATTTTGTGCAAACATACCATTGTCTGTAAATACTGGAGTAACCCAGAATTGTAAAGTTTGTTGCAGACTTGTGCTTTCCCAGGGGCAGCATGGTGCAGGTCAGGGCTGCATGGTATCTTTCTGGGATGAACTCCGTGCAAGTATCCAATTTTTTCCCCCCTAAATGTCCACAGAAATGACCGGATCGGTGTGTATTTTTACACCATATAGTACAAATATAGTTATTTTAGTGTAATATTTATGTGGCAGGAGCGTCTTGAATGCACTGCTACGTATATAAATTTATGGTATACAGGATATAAAGGAACTATCGCTAGATACGACCGGTGTTCGTGTGTGTGTATATGTCCATTTTAATTCTTTATATTCTGTACATAACATGGAGGATGTACCATGCAACAACTTCCTAAGGGATGTTCTAGTGGGATGTAATTGTCCCCTAAAATATTCTGTCTGCAGAATGGCATTGCGATTATTGTTTCATCTTTTTTTAACAGAAATGTTAAATATTTTCCATATTTTAACTGAAATCTAGAAAAGCGGATTGATATTTCCTGTTTTACTAGGCCTTAGAAACATAGGTTCTTATCTGCCGACATTTTTCTTTCGGCCCATCTAGTCTGCCCAATTACATGGATACTTTACCTGGATTTATCTTTTGTTTAGGATAGCCTTATGCCTATCCCATGCTTGCTTAAATTCAATTACTATTTTGGCCTCTACTACTTCTACTGGAAGGCTGTTCTATGTATCCACCACACTCTCAGTAAAATAATGCTTCCTGATGTTACTTTTAAACCTTTGCCCCTCTAATCTAAGACTATGTCCTCTTGTTTTGCTACTTTGTTTCCTTTTTAAATATACTCCCTTCCTCTACCTTGTGGATTCCCTTTACGTATTTAAATGTTTCTATCAGATCTCCTGTCTCGTCTTTTTTCCAAGCTGTACATGTTAAGATCATTAAGCCTTTCCTGGTAACTTTTCTCCTTCAAGCCGTACACCATTTTAGTAGCCCTTCTCTGAACTCTCTCTAAGATGTCTATATCCTTCTGGAGATACGGTCTCCAGTACTGCACACAGTACTCCAAGTGAGGTCACACCAGTGCTCTGTACAGTGGCATGAGCACTTCCCTTTTCCTACTGCTAATACCTCTCCCTACACAACCAAGCATTCTGCTAGCATTTCCTGCTGCTCTATTACATTGACTACTTACCCTTAGATCCTCTGAAATAATAACCCCTAAATCCCTTTCCTCAGATGTTGAGGTTAGGACTGTATCAAATATTCTATATTCAGCCCTTGGGTTTTTACGTCCCAGGTGCATTATCTTGCACTTATCCACATTAAAACTCAATTGCCACAGCTCCGACCATTTTTTTAGTTTACCTAAATCATTTGTCATTTGGCTGATCCCTCCAGGAACGTCAACCCTGTTGCAAATCTTTGTGTCATCAGCAAAAAGACATACTTTTCCATTAATACCTTCTGCAATATCACTAATAAAAATATTAAATAGAATGGGTCCAAGTACTGACCCCTGAGGTACCCCACTGGTAACAAGACCTTGCGCCGAATAAACTCCATTTACCACAACCCTCTGTTGCCTGTCACTCAGCCACTGCCTAATCCATTCAACAATATTGGAATCCAAGCTCAAAGATTGCAATTTATTGATAAGCCTTCTATGGGGAACAGTATCAAAAGCCTTACTGAAATCTAAATAAGCAATGTCTACTGCACCACCTGTGTCTATTATTTTTGTTACCCAATCAAAAAAATCAATAAGATTAGTTTGGCATGATCTCCCTGAGGTAAACCCAAGCCTTCTGTTTGATAACTCTGTAACCTGATATCAATGCACACTGAGTAGCTGAAACTCTCACCACCTATTGTAAACAAGGAGGATAAAGTTCTTAAATGGAGTCGCTAAGTCAGGTGTTGGCAACATTGGCCATCTGGATATTTCGAAACTGCCTTTTACATGAGGCTTGGCCAACCAAATGAGTGGTGGAGCATCACGGGAAACATACAGGGTTATTCAGAGAGCGTGAAAAGCAGGAGAATGACTGGAGAATGAAAAATTCTAGGTCAAAATAGCCGATTTGGAAAGTGAGATGAAAAGGGAGAATTTTTCTGGTTTGGCTATTTTGACCTAGAATTTTCCATTCTCCAGTCATTCTCCTGCTTTTCACGCTCTCTGAATAACCCTGATAGTTTGAAAACCTCTGCAGAGCCAAGGTTGCTGACCCCCTGCTCTAAGCAACTAAATAAAATTAGACATTTTAAAAATGTTGCTTTTCCCGACTGGATTAATATGGATTACTTTTGAAATACTTTAGAATGAGCGTTGCGTTTACCATATATATCATATAGTGCATGTCAGTCTGATTTAAGCTTTTGATGGTGCAATTGATTTCATATTTTGGGCTTGAATTAGAAATAGCTTAAGGTTGATCCTTAACCTAAATGTTATTTATTATTGGGGCTGCACTTCTATACCCTGTGTGACTCTAACTGAATTATAATGGCGACTGTTGGCAAACACTATCAAATAGGGGCAGAGTTCCAAAAAAACTACTAAATGTAAACGTACATGGTGTTCTAGTGCACCAAGGCTGAAGAAGGGAAAGGTTATTGATTGACAGGCTTGGGATGACGTTTCATGGCAGGTAAGTCATGTAGTGGGTTTGATGGGAGTTACATTAGTGTTACAAACCTGGTATAATAGCAGCAGTACAGACGTCTATCAGGGTTATTCAAAGAGATCCGAATGGCTGCCGAAAGGGAACCGAACGCTGAAAATCAGCGTTCGGTTACCTTTCTTGGATATTCAGCTATTCAGAGAGCAGGCAATTCGGCAAATCCTGGCGAATTGCCTGCACATTCGGTGCCTGTTCGAGGGCAGTGAATCCCCAAAAAAAAAGCAATGCTTCGGCTATTTAGAGAGCACAAACCAGCAGTGAAAGGTTCCCGAAATGCCCTGCCATTCGGTGGTTTAATTCGGCAGGTTTATTCAGGCGAATCCCATAGTCTTCAATGTTAAAAATATTCCAGTTTTAATTCAATATCTAATAAACTGTTGATTTATAATATTCTGCAGTAAAGAGTCTCTTTATTTATAGATTTATTTGGATATTTTAAGCATTTTTCGGGATTTTTTTTTTAAAAAGATTTTTTTTATTATATTTTTTTACTTATATTTTTCTGTAACAGCCCTTTTATATTATCATTCCTTGGATCTCATATGTAAATTTCAGACATTTTCGCTCAGTAGTTTCTTTGCAAACAGCGTTTCACTTTTCACACATTCAAGCAAACTGTTTTTCTAATTTATTCACTGCATTCGTCTGCGGTGTCAGCTTTTTCCGGTGGCTGCGCTGTGTGTGATCGGCTCCTGCTTGGGTGTTTTCGGCGGGTTAATCCAGATGTTTTTGCGGGTTTCGGTGTGCGTTCGCCCTCGTTTTGCGGTGAGTTTGCGGTGACTTTTCCCTGCAATTCTGGGACCCCGTGGTGCTTGCGGAATACACCGCAGGGTCGCCGAAATCGGATCGCCGAGTTGAAGAGAACGAAAAGTCACCGAACGTGCGGTGGCTTTTCGATTCCCTTTAAATAACCTTGTTTGTCCAAGCAATGAGATACTATATATCACTTTTTTTTATGATCCGAGATGTTTATGGCAGAGGTCAGAAACCTTCATGGGAGTTGTAGCCCCAGACATCTTTAGGGTCGAGGTTGCTGACCCATAGATTGTAAGCTCATGGGATGTCTGGCTGAGCACTTGTAAAAAGTGCTGTTTTACCGGAAAATTATCTTCTAGTTTGGGCATTGGTCTCAATGTATCATTATTTATTATCTCTCACGTTTGTGCTTCCCCACTGTAAGGCACTGCGGAATCTGTTGGCGCTGCCTATGTAACTGTGACAGATTCCTAGTTTATAGGTTAATGAAATGGCACAACTCAATATGATGAACTGTCATATTAGGCTCAATTTACAGCTGCAGTGTTTGAACACCCAACCATTTAAAACCTCTTCTCAGCAAGGTTATATGGCAACGCCACAACCATAGCCCTTCAGATGTTTCTGAAATACTTTTCCTTTTGAGACTCAGCTAACCTAACGAGTGGCTGTTCATTATGAGAGTTTTACTTCTAGACCTCTGGAGGGCCAAGATTTCTGACCTCTGGTATATGGTCCACGTTGTTAATCCCTAAGTAGCATTATGAATGAAATTATCGAGAGCAGCTGTTACTTACCAGTCTAATTTACAGTCGCAACAGCTGGTTTGTTCTCAGGACTTTGCTGTGTGAGAACCTAAATTGTTTGTGTACCACCTGGTGACATTGACTCTTGGCTTAAAATAGGAGGTAGGTGATGAATGACCTTCCTTGTTAGGACCCTTCTTTCACATAAGAAAGGTTTGCAGTGATACATGGGACCTATTTGTGTCCTAATTTACTTATGACAAATGGTTATGGTGCGCAGATTGCCAATTTTTTTTCAAAAATTACCCTTTACGGGCGTTATTTATAGCAAATGGTGGTGTATTAAGAACTAAATTGTAAAACCTTGGGCTGAACTGTCCAAATGTAAAGGTAGCCAAATTGAATAATTTTGTCATCTCATTTAGTTTTTTCCTGTTTTATGTATGGTTGCTGTTAACAGATTAGCCGTTTTTGTGATCTGTGATAAAATAGCCTTCTTCTGTTTGCCATCGTCTGTCAACCTGTGTGATTTTAAGGCATTAAACCTTCTTCTAACTGTCTATTTTAATTTCAGGCCACTTTTAAAGAGGCATTTTGTGGAGAACCAAAGCCTACTCTAATGTTAAGAGGGCTTCCACCACTGCTTAACAATACAGCTCTTTTGTGGCTCTGGCAGTAACATAGTGCACATATGGACTATATGATATTGTTTGCAATATTTGCTGTAATTGAGTTGCGTTGCTTGTTGCTTGCACAGCCTGAGTTGCAAGACTCACAAATACAATTTAAAACAGAAATAGTCACACCATGGCGGTCTGTTATAATATGTTTAGAAGTGCCTGCACATATGCCACATTTTGCTCAACTTAAAGGGACGTGAATGCTTTTGCTAGTGTGCTTCTTTTAAATCTGTGCAATGCCTTTTTAAATGAGACAGTATTGTCATTCGGCAGGAATAAAAAGAAAATGTTTTTTTTTTTCATATTTACCTACTGTTTTTCTTGGCGTTTTCCATGCCCACCTGAAGGCACTTTGAGCTAACCAATCAGTGTGTATGCCTAGGTATAGATAAACTGAGCATGTGCGACTGCGTTGCTCCTCCTGCACTGTGAGGGGAGGGTGGGGCTGAGTGCCAGGGAAGGAGAGAAATACGTACATATAGGGGGAGAGAGAGGGACAGCAAAAAACCCAGCAGGTAAAGGAAAACTGCATAGGAAAGAGTGCGAGAGTGAGTAACTATGTGAGGGAGTTTGAGTGAGACAGTGAGTATGTAAACTGTGAAAGGGCACGAGTGAGACAGTGAGTAAGTCCAGTGGGTGAGCGAGTCTTTCTCTCAGTGGCAGTGATAGCTAGTATTCAGTTTCCCCACTCTGAGGTCCTGAGCAGTCACAGGGTTTCACGTGCATTGCTTGTGTTCATGTGAAGTGCTAATGGGTGGAGTAGTGAGCAGGGAATATTCAGGAACTGGGAGCTGAAGAAACACCCCTAGCTTAGTAGCGTGGCCAGAGAAGATGAAATGACAAAAATGTGAAGGATGTGCAGGGAACGTCCGCTCGTTTCACTCCCATCACGGAAGACGTTCCCTGCACGTTGTCGCATATCAAGCCCCCCTCCCTCCAATACTCAGCTCTCCGTCCAGGGTCCCTTGCACTTCCTTGAAGTCAGAACTGCATGTTTATGCCCCTCCTGTCATCAGTTGATGACGTCAGTTTCAGGCATCTCAAAGGAAGGGGGTCCTTCGGACCCCTCTACCTCCCGATCGGGAGGAGATGAAGTTAAGAGAGGCACTGCTGGAATGGGTAGAGTCTGCCCTTTCCAGCGGTGCCTCTTTAACCCCTGAGGTACCGGTCCGTGATTCGGTGCCATATCGTGGACCTGCCCCGAAAGTGGCTGACATCTTGGATGTCAGCCAAGCCTCTGGAGACCCCCCCCCCCCCATTGTTATCGCGCTGACTTCAGTATGAGAATTAACCCCTAGCTGCCAAGGGGTTTCCCTATGGTGGAGACAGGGGCGTATTTGGATGACCATATCGCGATCCGTGGCAGCTGGAGGTTAGTGTTTGATATCATTGGAAAGGCCAGTCCAATGATATCAAACACGACCATGTTAAAAATAATTCAACCGCTGTGGTTTTTTTATTTTAATTTTTAAATTAATGCAGCACTATTCATATTTCAATTATAATTTGAACAATGATGCTGCACTGACGTGTTTTTTTTTTTTTTTTTGGGGGGGGGGGTTCCTAGTTTTCATTTTCTTAACAAGTTTACCTCCTAGAATATATAACCACAAAGGCTCAGATGATAAAATGTGAGAAAATTACTTTACACGCTGTAGATGATTGAAGTTTTATTAAAAATTCACCTTTTTTTTGCGTCTTTTTTGTTACAGCATTCTGGCAGGGCATGATGCCATACCGTGGACCTGCCCCGAAAGTGGCTGACATCTTGGATGTCAGCCAAGCCTCTGGAGCCCCCCCCCCCCGTTGTTATCGCGCTGACTTCAGTATGAGAATTAACCACTAGCTGCCATATAATAATGATATATTATGAATCTGCAGAGTCTGCCAAAAAAGGATATATAATTCGTCTGGGTTGCAAAAAAATAAAACGTGATTTCAAATTGCGTTAACATAAGCAGAAAACGGTAAAAATTAGCTCACCACACAAAGGTGAAATGGCTCAACAGTGAAGGGGTTAAAGCAAGAAAATAAACCTTTTTTTTAATATACATTTTTAAAACTTTTTTTAAATTCTAGTATGTCCACAGATATAAAAATGTTTAAGTGTCAATTTAATAAAAAATTTTTTAGACATGCATATCCTTTTAAGCATTTTTCAAAAGAAAGGCTGTGTAGTTGTAAGCTGATTGACATTGCACCAGACACAGGGAAGCTCATGGCTTTGAGTGGTTTCAAAGACCATTTCAAGAGATTCCACCCCCCCCCTCCTTGACCTAAAGAGAATCGTCATCCCGGTAGTAGAATATGTTTAGACTAGGATGCCTGAACATTCCAACGATATCCCTTTTAATTCAAACAAAGACACTCTTAATGGTATTTGTGTGTTTATGTGATAGGGCAGTGGTTCCCAACCGCGGTCCTCAAGTACCCCCAACAGGCCAGGTTTTAACGATTGCCTTGGAGAAATGCAGACTGAATCCTGCAATTACTGAGCAGCAAATCATATCACCTGTGCTGTGTTTCGGATATCTGGAAAACCTGACCTGTTGGGGGTACTTGAGGACCGCGGTTGGGAACCACTGCGATAGGGTGACAGATATTTCCTTTCTCCTGTTTGACGTCCTGATCTTGCCCTGCCTTGCTGACCGCATATTGTGTCTAGAAGTGGACTGTGAAGAGTGGAAATCTGTACAAGACTAAGATTTGAACAGATGTATGAAAATATTTCTATAGGTTTAAATAAGTGTTAAAGCCCTTTGCTGCTAAGCTCATTTTAACTGTTTTCTGCTTATCAGTTTTAAACGTGGTTTGAAGTCATGTTTTATTATAAGACCCAGACAAATTTATATATATATTTTTTTTTTTTCTCCTTCAAACTCCGGAGATTCAAAGTTTATGGGTATATGTCATGTTCCATCAGAATGCTATAACAAAGAGTCAAACGAAATTTAAATTTCCGATTTCAATTATTTACTACATGTAAAATTTATTTACACAATTAAACCATTGTTCTATGTACTATGGGTTACTTTTATTAAAAAGAATTAGAAATGGGAACCTGTTACTGAATTATTCGAAGAAACTGCATAGTTTTAACTAACCAAAACTGAAAAAAACTATATTTTTTCACTTGTACTCTGTTGCTTTGCGTTTTTGTGAATGATATGACTATGTATAATCGAATGAACTTGATCCCAGCGCAGGAAATGAGAAGGTGAGTAATGGCAGTGATTTTGCTTATTCTATACATGACAATTGTCCGTTTCCATTTCATTATTTTTTATTTTACACATTGTACATGGTCTTGTTTGGTATCATTTAGAAAGGCCAGACTCTGACCTGTAAAATTACACCTAACTTGACATTGTGCAATGTAAAAATAAGAGCTACAGGGTTCCAAAGGAACACACTACACACTGCACACTACATGGTCTTATTTGGTATTGTTGCAAAGGCCAGACTCTGACCATTCCAATGACCTCTCTGCTGACCTTGTGCAGTGTAAAAATACCTGCAGGGTTCAAATGAATCCCAGGAGATCCTCGCTGCATTGCATACAGTATAGGTTTTCTTTGAAACGCTGCGTAATAATGCATTGTGCCATCGTCACCACAGTTGCTGGTGGCGTAGGACATGAGAAAGTGAATTGGAGCGGCATTGCTTGCTTTATAAATGAAAACTGAACAACTGTACTGTTAAGGGGAAAACAATTGAAACATTTTATTTATTCTTATTTTTATGCAGAACCTGGCCGGTCATGTTTGGTATCATTGGAAATGCCAAGGCTCTGGCCTTTTCAATGATGCCTCCTATGACCCTCTATCTCCTATGGTTCCAGAGATGCAGGACCCATGTATCCATAGGGAATTCCCTGCCAGGGATGGGAAAGTCTAGTTTCTGATGTCATCGCATCCATGCACAATGACATCAGTGGATGAAGGGAAGTCCAGCTGGCAAGGCTGACATCCAGGATGTCGGCCCACTAAGGGATAAGTCGGTGATCGGCGCCAATCTGTGGAACTTTGATACGCCAAGCGCCAGCCTCTATGATGTGGAGGGTGCGCGGAGCACGTCCTCTGCAGCAAAAAAGGAGGTCCCTGACTTCTAGAATTTTAACTGGCACCCACATTTTTTAATTCTGCACAAATTCGGGCAAACCTGCCTTTCCCCCCCCCCCTCTCCAAACAAAACACAGAAAACTTTACTTGGCCACCAACCCCTTTCATGACCAAGTGGTTTTCCATAAAACAAATGTCAGGAACCAGTGGTTGCATGGAAAACCATGTTACAATATGAATTTCTGGACTACATGCACTCTTTCGTCACATTTACGGACTATATACACTATTTGCCAAGGCAGGTGGCTCCATCAGCTGGCCAAAAAAGTCCTACTGCTACATTGTATCTCCATCGTGTGACAAAGTAGTAAATCTAACATCAGGCACGGCAGCTTAGATGGAGAATCCGCTTTTGTCAAACCTGGCTTGACAAGTTGAAGAGTTTGCTGAAATGTTGCCATACAAGTTGCCACAATAAAGTTCCTGTTGATTCAGACAAAGGTGTGCCTAATGTTCCATTTATTACTTTGTATTTATTACTGTGAATAGGCCAACTGGATCTCAATGAGCATTCTGCAATTTTTGGTATATACTAACACTTTGTGTGAGCTGGTTGAGTGCATAACCCCTTTTTGCTGAACCTTTTATAATAGACAAAAGTGTCCCATTTCTAGCACATTGGCAGGTATAAAGTGAATCACTGTTAATAGGCCCAGCTTTTATTCACCTCCCAGTCTTCTGCAAGATCCTTGCCTCGATCTGTCTACTGGCAAGGGAATTAAAAGGAGACTGAGGGAAAATGTAGTTCTGTCTCCTTCCACTGGATCTTGTGCAGCATGAGATTTCAGTTACACTCGAGTCCATAGGACTTCATTTTGTGTATCGTGTAAACGGTGACTGTCACAGCTTGGAGTAGTACACACTCACCCGCTGACACACTCACCCGTGCTCTTTCATGGTTTACATACTCACTGTCTCACTCAAAGTCCCTCACACAGTCACTCCCTCTCACTGTGTCTTGTGCGTGTACCTTTTCTTGTGCTTTCTCTGATTTATCTTGCTGTCTATCTCTCTTTACCATTTCTTGCTGTGTCTCTGTGCTTTTCTTTGTTGTCCCTCTATCTGCTGTCTTTTTTTTTTTTTCCTTGTGTATGGATTTCTTGCCTTCCCTGTCATTGCAGTAGCTGGGGGTGAAAGTTCAGCCCCGCCCTCCTCTCAGCTCACAGTTGAGGAGGAGCAACTCAGACGCACATGCTCAGCGCGTTTTTTAGCTCTACCTAGGTATAGGCACTGATTGGTTAGCTCAAAATGCCTCCTGAGGTGCAGTGGCGTAACGAGTTATGGGCGCCCGGGGCAGAAATTCCCCCCCCTCATTATATAAACGTCCATTCTGGTTATAAGCAGGCCCGGACCGGGACAAAATATTGGACCCCCAGAAATATATGCACAGGCACTGGACCCCCAGAATTATATATATTACAGGCACTGGACCCCTCCCCCCTCCCAGCACATACCCCTTGCAGCTATGCAGTGTAGGGTAACCCAGGTGTGGGCTGCCCAGTGCACCCTTTCCATGCTGCCAGAACACATGTGGCACCTCATCTGCCCAGCCCTGCAAACCCTTTCCATACCATTGGGCCCAGGGTAGGTACCCCCCAGCTCACACGTGGAAATATTGCTCCCCCCCCCCCAGCTCGCACATGGATATCTATTGCCCCAGCTCGCACATGGATATCTATTGCCCCAGCTCGCACATGGATATCTATTGCCCCAGCTCGCACATGGATATCTATTGCCTCCAGCTCGCACATGGATATATATTGCCTCCAGCTCGCACATGGATATATATTGCCTCCAGCTCACATGGATGTATATTGTCCCCAGCTCTCACACATGGATATATTTGCCCTCGGCTCTCACCCATGGATATATTTGCCCCCGGCTCACCTCTCCTCCTCTCCGGGCTGCTCTGCCTGCACCCCGCTCTGTCGTCATTGCTGGCGGCCGCGTGGTTTTCCTCCTACGAGCGGCCGCCAGCATAAAGCTCTGCCGCTCAGCTGGGGATCTAACCACCAGCCAGATCTCGCGAGATCGCGGCTGGCTGGTGGATAGATCCCCAGCCGAGCGGCAGAGCTTTATACTGGCGGCCGCTCGTAGGAGGATAGCAATTGCCCCCCCCCGGCGCTCACTTTGTCAGGCTCAGGCCACAGCGGGAACCTGCGTGCCCGCAGGACTCGAGCCCTGCCCCCCAGGTCTCCGAGCGATACTCAGTGGCGTAACAACCGGGGGCACCTGCAATACGTACATAATAGTGGTGGAACGCGTACGTTGGCTCTGTATGTGTGCTATAATTCATCTATAATCTAATTTTTTTTTAAAAATCGAAAACAAAAATTTTAATAGTTACCAGCCCTAATTTATAGAAAATATGGGATTTGGAGGGGAAACCAGCTATATATGTTTTTTTATGAGCAAGGATATTTTGAATATGTACAGAAGTATGACACTTGCAGTAAAATCGTAAGCGCCAGTCATCTGCTGGCTCCATGATTTGTGAATCGGTGGGCTTGGCTGACTGGGGTGTTGGGATGTGTGTCACCTAAATTATTCAGTTTGTCATGCATTTCATTTCTCCTAACCCAAATTAAGAGATGTTCATTCGCAGAGCTTCTACTTTCTTTCAACCTCTTGGAAATTACAATCTAACCATTGGAGGCACCTTGCCCATTTCAATCAGTTATCGTCTTAGTACAACAAATGTTGAGCTTTTTGGGAGGTTTATGTCCGTGAAGCAGATTGTCATTAAGGAATGCCAAAATTCTAGCTTTTTGTATGCCTTCCAATTTGAGTTTTTATACCCTGCAATTTGTTAGGGTGTGCTGGCATGGCTTTAAGCAGTCTTTAGATGTGATGCCTCCTGTCTGTGCTATTCTGGCTGCAACTGTCCTAATAAGCAGTCAGTTATTGTAGGACAACATTGTCAGAATAAATTCGACCTTAGCCTTCTATTTCAGGCATGCTGAATTGAATAGAATAGCAGATCAAAATATGTATACACTCATCACCAGGGTACTTGATAGGTGCTGTTTGTTTTCTTCAAACTTAATGCAAAAACAAATTTGGATAATCAAAGTTTTGATGAGACCTCCCCAAAGTCAGCACTGGGAATGACAGCTGTTAAGTAAATTCTCTTTTTAGGTCAGGAGTGAGAACTCCAGACTCTTCTTTTAAACTCTGCAAGTCTGCCCCTGGGATGTCTATAGCCTACAATTTCCTAGAATTCCCTGATGGCAATAAATGAAAAGGGAATCATGGGAGGTGTAGTTCAGAAACATTGGAGGGGGGGCAGGCAGTGGTTGAGATTCCTCCTTTAATGAAAAGGGTGTTTAACTTTAGCTATCCAAATGTTCTGGAAGTACATTTCCCAAAAGGCTCTGTCGATAATGGGTGGCTGAACATGAGAGCTGTAGTTCCAAAACATCTGGAGGACCAAGGTCGAGCACCCTCTGTTGATTTTGATTTATTCAAAGTTAAAATAACCTGAATGTCCTTTTCATATGATTGAAATAAATTTAAGTAGTCAATATGATTTACCAATTATTATCACATATCTTCCTGCCTCACAACATATTAACAATGTGAATATGCATCTTGCCTTCCCCAGTAGAAGCTGCTGATAAGCTATTCCTTTTTGGACACCTACGGCAAACACACCTTTGGCCCAACTCCAAGATTTGTTGCAATCCGTGCGTGGTCTGAGGAAACCACCTAATTTGCTCTCCCAGTTTAAAGACAAACTCGACAGAAAACCCATGTCCTCTTTTGCCCTTAAATAATTGCACAGAGGCTATTGACAGTCTCTGTCCAATTAATTTTAGTGAATTTACTCACCTTTTGTCCCTCGCCATGCACTGCGCCTCTTCTTCTACTCAGGGACTCCCGAACCTGGAAGTCCTTGAGTCTTTTGCGCAATTTGCGTTTCTGTGCTGCTTACATTAGTGTAGGGAACGCAAATTGCTCACCACAATAAGATTTGCGACCTTACGCAAGTCCTGTAACGTCTGCGCAGAAAGATAGATCAGAGTTCCGCACCGCCAGCCGGGAAATGCAAATTTCCTGGCTGCTGGTGACCCTGGGTGTGACAGATTAACTCCTTCACCCAGCATTTTGGCAAAAATGGGGGACAGGAGGGGGGGGGGGAGAGAAAGGAAGGCATTACTCACATCCTGACCATTTTTATAAAAGTGTTCCTTTTAAGTGTTAACACGCACTCTCTTGACTTCGCTGCACTTTGTATGATGAAGAAAAGTGGTTCTGGGGTGAGCATAGCAAGTTATTGCAAGTTTCTCATTATTCTTTATGTTAATGAAATGTAGTATTTTTGCAAGCTATCCTTTCTCAGCTGTGCACTTGAATATACCTGTTCGTTCTTGGTGTGAGAGGTCGAGTCAAGATTATGTCAGCACAACAGGAAGGATATTCAAATGCTGGACTGCCAGGTGAAACTGTTGTGGGCGGAGGAAACCTCTCCGCTTCACACAATGATTTCTTCAAAACTGGGGGGAGAAGGGGGGGGGACACGCCACACATACTGGCAACTTTAGAAAGCTAAAGTGGTTTGGTTGTGTAGAGTGACCCTTTTAAACCTTGAAGTGAAACTGTCTTGACATAATTTTGCCTCTTTTTGATGGCTAAACACGCTCAGGCGTTGACCATCATTCTTGCACGTCGATGGAGTGATTGACAGCCAAGAGCGTAAGAGTCATTGGAATAGAAACCCTTCTCGTACACGTACTCTTGGCATGTGATTGACTGCTGAAGTTACATGTGTGTGATGAACCCCGATTCAGTGACACCCTTTTTGAAGTATGACGGTGGTGTCTGGCAATGGAACTGGGTAAATAGCACGATGAGCTATCACATTGATCTTTATAGCTAAATGTTCACTTTTTTAGAAACCCTAGAATGCCCCTTTAATAGTCTTTTTTGTTATGTCTTTTAAGCTAGAAGTGTATTGTAAAAAGCGGTTTCCTTTTATCACTGGGGCACATAATAAACTTGCATCACTCTCTACAGATGAGTACCTTAAAATAAGTCCTGACTTCCAAGCTTCCATGTTGTGTCTTTGTTTATTGACTTTTTTTTAGAATGTGTTTTCTAGCTAGATACAAACCTTTTGTCAAACATGTCATGTGGCAGTTTTCATATTCTCAGGGCATCCCATTCTAACCTCCCCAGTGCACATTTTTGATCAAAACAAAAGCACCTGAGATACTGGACATTGCATGTGGAGCTGCTGTTCCATACTACGGAAAGATAAAAAAAATATGACACTTCCTGAAGCGGAGTATTCAGTTAAACTTGTCTGTTCGGCTGATACCTTTTTTCCATTGGAATTGTTTTGTTCCTAGTTGTCCTTTTTTAAGGTACACATTTAATTAATTTTTGTTTTAGTAACTATGTGCATTTACTTACATAATGTCGTAGATTACAGTGTAATGTTATCTAGTGTCTAATTGAGAAAGGGAAGGAATCAGATTATGCAGTATCGGATGATTATTGTATTTGATAACCACTATTTTTACCTTTTTCCCCATTGTAAATATCTGATGGTTTTTGTGAAAAGTACCTCCAGTTTTGTTAGTTGCATGCTTTAAAAATATGTTTACACCAGTTTAAGAAATGACATATCCGTTTACCAGAATTAGACTGCTTCGGCAGTTACGGATTCCCAAAATTTATCATTATTGGTTTTATGTTTCTACTGTGACCCCTGTCATGTAATGCAAGCATTTTGTAAAATGACTGAGCAGCATTTTGTTTTCAAAGATCAATGTTGAGAGCATGCCGCTCTCCGTCTGTTATTTGGGCTGTGAGATTGAGTACAAGATAATCGACTGTGTAGCTGTACTGAGTATATCAGCAGGAGAGTATGGAAGAACACTTTCTCTTTATGAAGTTAAAGCTAAATGTACATCTAATGGGGAAACCTATTCCAAAATATTTAACATAAATTATACTAGGCTCACATGTGTAAATTATTATATGCAATGCTTGAAATCTCGATTTTGTTACAGATCATGCACTTCATATATTTTTTTTTTTTTTTAAAAAATTATGATTTAGTAATATCGCATTTTGCTGTTGTAAAGGAACTTTTTGGTGCCATGATGGTTCTTTGTTACAAAGACACCTATGCCCCACGACTGCTTTAGAAGCTCACCCGTTGATCTATTGAAGGTGCTGATTTACTGCTCTGGATTTCTAGGATGGTAGCTAGTTGCTGTGTCAGCATTTAGCCCTGGAAGGAATGTTCACCTCCTACAGCATGTTATTTAGTGAGCTTATAGAAATGCAAATCTGTATCTGATACATCTGGGGAGCCTAGACATCAGGTGAGCGGGCCAAAAAAAGCAAAGGGTTCACGAGCGAATCGGGCCCACGGACAGTAGGGGAGGGTGAAGCTAGGAAAATTTTAAATTGGAAGCTAAAATAGAAAGTCAGGACTGATGGAATGGAAAAAGGAAATTTACAATATATTTTATACGGTACCACTCTCAACTTTTCTCCGGTGGGTACTTGAGCCAAGTCCTGATAGATCCCCAGTTCATTCCAGACTTTGGCGCAGCGATGTGCTCAAAGGCCTGAAGGACCATGTACACACAAAGAATTTCACCAGCGTGCACATCTTCCTGCTTGCTGGCCACATCGAACATCTCCAGCAACTTCAGACAAAACAAGCTGTGCACTCCACTTTCCTTATACAGATTTTATTGGATCAGGTAAGCGAAAATTAGCAACTTTTTGACTCCGACTTTTCTCACCGAAAGGTGTTTTGCTTTTTTTTCTGAATTGATCCAATAAATCTGGTTACATCGGGAAAGTGGACTGCCCGGTTCATTTCTGTATATTAGGGAAGATGGACATCTTGGCAACTGTTGATCTTAACACAGTTAACACCATACAAGTTACATCACAAGCAAATATGTGCATGAGCAGCTTTCCGTTTGCGTCTCACTTTTAACATCCATGTTCTGACCAAGCAGCTTTGTCGGTAGCGTGAGCTGCAGAAGGATAACGGCAGCAGTGTAGGTGTCTAAGACCCCATGGAGGCAGACGCAATCTCACTCTCGTAACATCCCAGTGCAGGGTCAGGCCGGGACTGCGGAAGGATTCGTAGAACACATGAAACTATTATACAATTGTGCTTACCATTTCAAACTACTACAAACTTCAACTACTTCATTTCTGTGCGAAAGACTGTTTTTCTGTAGTTTTTGAGAAAGGATTTTACCAGGAAGGATACATTGAGATTGCTCTAGTTTTTAAGTATGACCTGGGTGGTGAGTATGTACCGTTAGGTGTCTTGCCCAATTACGCTTACTGGAGAGGTTCTTTTGCCGGGATCGAACCTGTGTCTCCACAGTTTCTTTCCGCAGTTATAGAGCAGTGATGTTACTTCTACTACACCCGGCCGGTAGTTTTTATGCAAATTTTCTTGGTGGCAAATAAGGCTAGTACCCCAAACTCTCCAATAAAATAGTTTAGTCCTTATCACTTTGATACTTTTAACTGTAATAAAATATATCTGCAAAATCGTTATTTAGTAGGAGGCTGGAAATGTCAGTCCAGTAAGATCCAATGACAGAACAATCCTATCTATCCTATATGAAAAGACCATGACCCAATCATTTAAAGGAAAGCTCTATAAGAAAAGGAGTTGGCAGCGGTAGTTATTGTTTAGTCCTTGTATCTTTCTTGATAGTTTTTTATTTTTTATGTTTACCTCCTAACTACCCTGCCATCTTCTCCTGTTGGGACAGGCACCTAGCATACAGCTATAGCAAGTCCAACAAGATGCTTCTTTATTGAGAATTATTTAAAATAATCAGATGATCGATCCATTAGGATCAGTGGGTGCTCTGCCTGCCGACTCTTCCTCAAATGTAGACAGCATGTCACATAGATTGACACAGAGGTAATGCAAACAGTGGCTGCTGTTTGACAGCTTTGTAGCAGCCAGGTACCAGGAGGGGGCAGTAGGCTACAGTCATCACAACCACCTAAAGTTAAACGGTCACTTTTAGCACATTGTCCCTTTAACGATACCCAAGCTTTCTACAGATGTTAATGGTAAATAATTCCAGGTGAGCACAGGATCAGCACGGACCCCATTGTGAATAAGTATAATTTAACTTTTAAGTGTTTAAGATAAGAAAATCTAGGCAGATGGTAATGAAGCTAGGTGGGTCACAAATTGCACTGTTGTCTTTGCCTTACTTTTTATGAAACATCTGTGCACTGCATTGTAATTCCAGCTACATTTTTCATCTGTTCTTTTTGTGTCCTCTCTCTACAGTTAAAGCTGGAGGGATGAGAATTGTGCAAAAGCATCCACATACTCCCCATGTAGAACAAAAGGAAGAAAAAGTCAAAGAAGAGGAGAACTGGGAGAGTGGTATTGTGTAAGTATTCAGGAGGACCCGTAACTGTCCTCCCTAGCAAAGAGAAAAGAAAAAGCGATTTAGGTTTTATTTTAGCTTATGCTGGTCTTTGCTACTGTGGTCTTTTCAAGCTTTGACAAAAAAGGTGAAACCAGTAAATCACAATCTATTGCCCAATGGACTAAAGTGGTAGCCCAATCTAAAAATATGACTTGCCCTGATGCCCCAAAGACTTTCAACAATAGCTGTGCTGACCGTTTGCTGTTTATTACAACCGCTCACAAATGGGAATGTCTGACTGTTGCAGGAGAGATTCATTTATTAATTAATGTAATAACAATGAACTGTCAATACTATAGGACTACTAACTATTAATACACACAGATATGCTAATTCCTGGCAGAGCATTGAAGCAATCCTTTAGCCAAGTGCAGGCTGCTTGTGGCCACCCACCCCTCAACCCCCAACCCCAAAATCAACCAAGCCAACAAAAGAGCAGGGATAATTCATGTTAAACATATAGTGCTATGAAACCGAGCAGGGATCTCAGCAATTCTAGTAGACTCCGGTTACACAGCAAACCGCTATGTATGTCACACATAGGATCAGTCAAAAATAAACTGTGCTTTTAGAATTATAGTGCAATAAAGACCCTCTGTCCTCTTATTTACTGGTATGTCTGATGGCCTCATTTCTATTTTGGAAATTGTCGGGTTGCCCAGGCAATTGGAGCACACACATTCTCGAAGTTTCTGGCCCCAATTTTTATTCACTAGGTGCACTGTACCTCTCTTCTTTTTGTTGTATACCAAGAAATATATATTCTGCCATATCCAGCTAATAACATTATTATTCTAAAGATATTTCTGACCCTCCGTTATACTGACAATTTTTTTCCCCCCCACTTTACAATACTACAATGTATTAGCTTGGGATAAATAACTTCTTTCAGGCTTGGCACTATGTCCATGATTTGCCTTGTGAAACAATGATTAATCACATATTCCTGAGCTCCTACTAATTCCTCCCTCTAATGCCTCCCCACCTCCTGACTTCTCTATCATGGTTGATGGTATCCTTATTATCTCTCCATCACACCAGGTTCGCTGTCTCGGCGTTACACTTGACTTTGTTCTTTCCTTCTTCATCCCCCACATTCAGTCTCTTTCCTCTTCCTGCCGCTACCAATTACGTTGTCAGGGTTATATTAATTATGATGTGTATTTTCTTTTACTATAGATAGATGGATAGATAGATATCTTTAATGGCAGTGCCTCCAATACCAATGGTATAATTTGGTTATTTACCCTTAAAAATAAGGATTAATAACCAATCAATGAATATACGTCTTAACAAATCTATATAGCGCGTTATCCAAAGTTCTTTTGAGGCTACAGTCATGGCCGAAATTGTTGGCACCCCAGATATTTTCCAGAAAATCAAGTATTTCTCACAGAAAAGTTTTGCAGTAACACATGTTTTGCTATACACATGTTTATTCCCTTTGTGTGTATTGGAACAAAACACAAAAAAGGAGGAAAAAAAGCAAATTGGACATAATGTCACACAAAACTCCAAAAATGGGCTGGACAAAATTCTTGGCACCCTTTCAAAATTGTGGATAAATAAGATTGTTTCAAGCATGTGATGCTCCTGTAAACTCACCTGTGGCAAGTAACAGGTGTGGGCAATATAAAAATCACACCTGAAAGCCGATTAAAAAGGAGAGAAGTTCACTTAGTCTTTGCATTGTGTGTCTGTGTGCCACACTAAGCATGGACAACAGAAAGAGAACTGTCTGAGGACTTGAGAACCAAAATTGTGGAAAAATATCAACAATCTCAAGGTTACAAGTCCATCTCCAGATATCTAGATTTGCCTTTGTTCACAGTGCGCAACATTATCAAGAAGTGTGCAACCCATGGCACTGTAGCTAATCTCTCTGGGCGAGGACGGAAGAGAAAAAATGATGAAAGGTTGCAATGCAGGATAGTCTAGATGGTGGATAAGCAGCCCCAAACAAGTTCCAAAGAAATTCAAGCTGTTCTGCAGGCTCAGGGAGCATCAGTGTCAGCGCAAACTATCCGTCGACATTTAAATGAAATGAAACGCTATGGCAGGAGACCCAGGAGGACCCCACTGCTGACACAGAGACATAAAAAAGCAAGACTACAGTTTGCTAAAATGTACTTGAGTGAGACAAAATCCTTCTGGGAAAATGTCTTGTGGACAGATGAGCCCAAGATAGAGCTTTTTGGTAAAGCACATCATTCAACTGTTTACCGAAAACGGAATGAGGCCTACAAAGAAAAGAACACCGTACCTACAGTGAAATATGGTAGAGGTTCAATGATGTTTTGGGGTTGTTTTGCTGCCTCTGGCACTGGGTGCCTTTGATTGTGTGCAAGGCATCATGAAATCTGAGGATTACCAATGGATTTTGGGTCGCACTGTAGAGCCCAGTGTCAGAAAGCTGGGTTTGCGTCTGAGATCTTGGGTCTTCCAGCAGGACAATGACCCCAAACATATGTCAAAAAGCACCCAGAAATGGATGGCAACAAAGCACTGGAGAGTTCTGAAGTGGCCAGCAATGAGTCCAGATCTAAATCCCATTGAACACCTGTGGAGAGATCTTAAAATTGTGTTGGGAAAAGGCACCCTTCCAATAAGAGACCTGGAGCAGTTTGCAAAGGAAGAGCGGTCCAAAATTCGGGGTGAGAGGTGTAAGAAGCTTATTGATGGTTATAGGAAGCGACTGATTTCAGTTATTTTTTCCAAAGGGTGTGCAACCAAATATTAAATTAAGGGTGCCAAGAATTTTGTCCAGCCCATTATTGGAGTTTTGTGTGACATTATGTCCAATTTGCTATTTTTCCTCCTTTTTTTTTTTGTTTTGTTCCAATACACACAAAGGCAATAAACATGTGTATAGCAAAACATGTGTTACTGCAATACTTTTCTGTGAGAAATACTTGATTTTCTGGAAAAATGTCTGGGGTGCCAACAATTTTGGCCATTACTGTATCTAGATATTTTTAGACACCATAAAACCAATAAAGATATGAGACTGCGTAACAGTAAAACCATTCAAATCAAAATTTATTCACACCGCCAAGTTCCATTCAATCATATGTTATCAACTGATCAGCAAGATACAATTTTAAAAGTAATTACAGATAGTGATTAGTAGCAATACTGCGACCCACACTAATCCAATGGACAAACAGCTTAGGTTTATAGACCGCATCACACATATGAACGAATCAATTCTTAAACCCCAAGTTCCATTCTACCCACTTAAACCTCCCCCATTATAAAACAATCCTCAACCTGGCTAAAAACACTAAGTTAGTGGGGCATCACCTGCAGCACAATTTAGTATTGTGGGGACCGATTCACTAAATGCAACTTCCTTCAGGGAGATACATAACACACCCGATAGGTAGACTATCTCTTCCACAGATCAATCACAGCATCAATACTCAGCAATTCATTCAGTATGAGTTAACAAAAACTTCCTATTGGCCTAGCATACATTCAATAGCGCGGTTGCAATGTGTGGGATCGGGTTATGTTCGTTATTCTAATGGAGCTGATGGCACTTGATATATGAAAACAATTTCTCTGTTCCAGCGTATCACACTATGGGAACAAAATTGATCTTTTAGATGTCCACATCCAGTATGTTTGGAATATAAATAATTTCACTAAATTAGGGGGAGCAACACGGCCGTCCGTTATTGTTCTTCCTTTAGCACTCCTCTGCAGTAGAGCGGAAAGGCTAACTATTCTACTGTTTAGGCTTCAACAGCAAAATAATTAATTTATATTCCTTTTAATAGGTGATGGACATATAAAGCAGTGACAATGCAGTTAAGAAATAGATATCAAGTTGGAATTAGTCAATTATGCTTTATCATCTGGTAGTGATAGAGTGGTGTAAGAGGATTCGGGTGTGGTCGGGTTTTAGTGGAGTGCCTCTGATGGTATCTGGCCCTTTCTCCCCTTCAAGAGTCCGCAAGGTCACTCTCCAAGTCTCCTTCTCTCTGGAGTATCCCCTCTTTATAGCTGTCTCCCACCCAGTTTAGCTCTAGCCCATCAATATGTGGCCTCATTTGATTGGCGGCTATATACAGGTATATTGATTAACTTCAGGTTTCTGTCCAGGTGTTATACTACCTGGCCAGTACATGGCACTCTCAGATCAAACATCCAACCTTCTACAGGAATTAATGAATGTATGTGACCAAGCAATAACCTATCTTTTAATGGTTTGGGGTCATTTTATACTATATCCAGGGATTCCATGGGGTTACTTACCAATATTAATATTATACTATTCATGAAACGCCAGCATAGAAACATAGAAAAATGTCGGCAGATAAGAACCTTTCGGCCCATCTAGTCTGCCCAATTACATGGATACTTGACCTGGATTGATCTTTTGTTTAGGATAGCCTTATGCCTATCCCATGCTTGCTTAAATTCAATTACTGTTTTGGCCTCTACCACTTCTACTGGAAGACTGTTCCATGTATCCACCACCCGCTCAGTAAAATATTGCTTTCTTATGTTACTTTTAAACCTTTGCCCCTCTAATCTAAGACTATGTCCTCTTGTTTTGCTACTTTATTTCCGTTTAAATATACTCCCTTCCTCTACCTTGTGGATTCCCTTTACGTATTTAAATGTTTCTATCATATCTCCTCTGTCTCGTCTTTTTTCCAAGCTGTACATGTTAAGATCATTAAGCCTTTCTTGGTAACTTTTCTCCTTCAAGCCGTACACCATTTTAGTAGCCCTTCTCTGAACTCTCTCTAAGATGTCTATATCCTTCTGGAGATACGGTCTCCAGTACTGCACACAGTACTCCAAGTGAGGTCTCACCAGTGCTCTGTACAGTGGCATGAGCACTTCCCTTTTCCTACTGCTAATACCTCTCCCTACACAACCAAGCATTCTGCTAGCATTTCCTGCTGCTCTATTACATTGACTACTTACCCTTAGATCCTCTGAAATAATGACCCCTAAATCCCTTTCCTCAGATGTTGAGGTTAGGACTGTATCAAATATTCTATATTCAGCCCTTGGGTTTTTACGTCCCAGGTGCATTATCTTGCATTTATCCACATTAAAACTCAATTGCCATAACTCCGACCATTTTTTTAGTTTACCTAAATCATTTGTCATTTGGCTGATCCCTCCAGGAACGTCAACCCTGTTGCAAATTTTTGTGTCATCAGCAAAAAGACATACTTTTCCATTAATACCTTCTGCAATATCACTAATAAAAATATTAAAGAGAATGGGTCCAAGTATATTTCGCATATATCTAGAGATATGTGTGTGTGAGAATTCTGCAGACGGGCATACATGTTTTGTGATATATTCCTTTAAAATTCATTCATAAATGAACAGATTTAATCTGTTTTATAAATGTTAATAAAGGAGACACTCGTTATTTAATCAATTAAATGTGGTATGGGTTCTATCTCTTATCAAATATCAGTCCCATAGTTATCTATTATAACCCACCACATAAATTAAATATTCAAATACCACCTATGCACGTTGTATAATATATTACAGATCTTATTGCCTATAGCATTTTATGCCTTTTTATTAACTGAATTTGTAGGTAATCACTGTTACATAAATAAAAATCATTAACCTTTTTTTTTTCTCTACAGTTTATGCAAGTCACCATTGTCCAAGGTTTTGCATGGCTAGAGAGAGATTAGATGTGACCATTGTATTCATTTAGTTTCAGGACCATGTGATTTAACTTCTGGGTTTTTATAACCAGAATTGCCTCAGAAAGTTTATCTCTTCCAGTCTGTGAACAATGGATGTTGCTTCCCTTGTCATTATAATCTGATAGAGGGGAGCCCTTGTTTGCTACATGTCAACAAATTTAACAGGTCCATTGTCTAGAAAGCTCAGCCTGGTTACATTTTAACCCCAGGTAGACAGATTGCCTGTTTGAAAGAAATTGGTCTGACAACGTAATATATTTCCAGAATTCGGCCATTTCTTACCGCGGACGCCACAAAGCAACTCCTACACACCCTTGTAATCTCCCGCCTTGACAACTCTAGTAATCTTCTTTCTGGCCCCCCTCTCTCCCGCCTCACCCCTTCCCCCCTACAATCCATTCTGAATGCTTCTGCCAGGTTCATCCACCTCACCCGCTACTCTGTCTCTGCCACTCCTCTCTGCAAATCTTTTCACTGGCTCCCCAGCCACTGCAGAATTCTATTTAAAATCCTTATCCTGACCTACAAAGCTCTCACTAACTTAGCTCCCCACTATCTGTCCTCACTAATCACAAAATACATCCCAGCCCACTCCCGAAGATGAAACCGTGACCTGCGCCTAGCTTCTCCCCGCATCACCTCTTTCCATGATAGACTGTAGGATTTCTCAAAAGCAGCCCCCATCCTCTGGAGAGTTCGTACTGTCAGACTTCCCCTAAAGACATTCCTATTTAGGGAAGGCTACCACCCGACTCACTGATGCAACCAGTCCATCAGTCTCACCAGTCCATCACTCTCACCTTGCAGTTCTCTCCTCCTGTTTCCACCCCCAACCCCTCTAGATTGTATATTCTCACAGGAATAGGGCCTTCGTTTCCTCCTGTACTGGTTTGTCAAAATATTTCAATGTATTGTAACCCTGTCTATATTGTGTCCATTATACGGCGCTGTGGAATATGCTGGCGCTTCATAAATAAATAATAATAACATGAAAAAGTGATTGCATAGAATTACTAGAAATATTTACAAATGAATAAAAAAATGTCCTAACCAACAATGAAATATACAGAGATAAAGTGGATTTTAGTGTTATTTTTCTTAACAATGATATGCAACATGCAACAAGATTTAGGTAGGTAAATGGTGAACACTCAAGGCAAATTTGCCCATTATACAGGTGTGATTATACCTTAAGCCAGGGTTTCATAAATCTGTATCAAACAATAGGTGCCAGTCCTAAACCTGTAAACGAACTACAGATTTTTTGTAGCCATGCAATGTTTTGTTTAAACCTTTCAGTGCTGAGCCCTTTCACCTCTGTGTGCTAAGCTAATTTTTACAGTTTTGTGCTCATCATGTTTAAACGCGATTTGAAGTCCTGTTTTGTTGTAGGACCCAGACAAATTATATATCCTTATTTTAATCAGAATCAGACGCAGCAGATTCATATCATTTATTATATGTATACGTCATGTCCTGCCGGAATGCTAGCAAAAATTTGAAAAAGAAACCTGAATTTCCATTCATCTACAGTGTGTAGAAAAAAAACTTTTTCTTCACACTTTATCATCCAAGCCTTTGCGGTTATATATTCTATGGGGTATGCTAGTTAAAAAAAAATTAGAAATGGGAACCAGTTACTGTACTTTTCTGAGAAAATCTGCTATTTTACCTTAAACTGAAAAAAAATATTTTTCATTAGTGCAGCATCCTTGTTCACGTTATAATTGAAAAGTGAACAATAGTGCTGCATTAATACATTTTAAAAAAGGGGACCATTTGTTATTTATGAATACTTTTTTACTTTTTTTACACTTAAACTGGACATGTTTGGTATCTTTGGAAAGGCTATGCTCTGGTCTTTCCAATGATACCAAGCATGACCCTCTAGTTGCCAGGTTTGGACCCCCTTATTTCCCTAATTGACATCATCACACCCATGTGCAAAGATGTCAGTAGGCAGGGGGAGGCCCCGACGGCTTGGCTGACATCCAAGATGTCGGCCACCTCCAGGAGAAGTCTGCAATCCAGTGGGATCTAGGGGGTTAACTAGTAGCATTGCTGGAAAGGTCTAACTGTGACCTTCACAGTGCGGTCTCTCTTCTGTGACTCTTACCGATGGGGAGAGAGGAGGGTCCAAAGAACCCCACTTCACCTTCAGGCACTCTCCTGGCTCTGCCTGGTGGGGGGTGGGCCGGTCTGAAACTGACGTCCTCACCCCAGGATGAGTCCTATGGGGCAGTCAGACTGCCCTGGGGCCCGATCCCAAGTAGATGGGGTCTCCCCTTTTGATGGATGCAGAGATTCCACAATGTGTAGGGGACATCCTCCACACACAGTGTGTGCACCCGAGGACGTCCCCCATAGTGAAAGGGTTAAAGTGACATGCATGTATAGAATTTATTTTTTCAATTGACCGTTAAACACATACCAAAAGACCAAACTAAAATAAATCAATAACCGTTCTAAAGAGTGTGTGTTTTAAAAAAAAAAAAAATTCTTTCTTGCTTTAAACTCTGTCATGTCGTATCTTCTCTGGCAAGGCCCCTCAGCTAAGGGTGTTTCTTCAGCTCCCACTTCCTGTTTTCCCCTGCCTCCTCCCTGCCCAGTACTCCACCCATCAAAGCTTCGCAAGCTGTGCACGTTCAGGACCTTCGACTAGGGAGGCTGAGGAACTGAATATTAGCTTGCACTGCAACTGTGAAAGCAAGACTCCCTCACCCACTAACTCGCTCACATTCACTGACTTGCACTCTTTCATATTTACATACTCACTGTCTCTCTCAAACTTCCTCACAGGTCACTCTTTCTAGTGCCATCGGTCTCTTGTATGTGTGCTCTTGCTGTTTTGTTGCTGTCCCTCTCTCCTCTCTTTCTCCCTGTGTGTACTGATTTCTTTCCTTCTCTGTCTCTGCAGTAGCTGGGAGTGAAAGAGTTACAGATTGGAATGGCACTCAGCCCCACCCTCCCCTCAGCTCACAGTGCAGGAGGGAGGTGGAGCAACTCAGTTGCACATGCTCAGTGCGTTTTATGTATTTCCCGGTAAAAAAAAATAAATCTATTCAACATTCACAGAATAAACACTGGTTAGATCTCAAAGGGCTTCCTGATGTGGGTGTGGAAAACGCCAAGAAAGAAAAGCAGATAAATTTGAAAAAATATAATTTACTTTCTTTTTATGCCTGCTGAATGAGACTACTGGCTTATTCAAATGGCATTACACGTCTTTAAAGACGTACTGGCAAAGCATGAATGTTCCTATAATGGTTGGTGTGGAATAATTGGGGCGAGGGCAAGAAGAGAAAGTATGCATCTTTCCTCTGTCTCTTGGACTGTTTTGTGACGTTGTTGAAGTTAGAAAGCGGATGTGACTGCTTCTTTGACCTTTTTCAACAAGTAAATGCTATGATTTCTTCTTCCTCAAAATCTCTGCTGCAGTGTGTAAGTGGCACAAATACAGTACATTCGCCAATCATATGGCGATTCACATTCTACACACAAAAGCACTGATATAGATCCATGGGTTTGATTGTTGTAAGGATCAAGCATCAGAATGGAAAATAAATTTGATCTACATGGGTAACTGTGAAATGATTGACTGTTGTGGTGGTTTCATTATCGGATACATTTGGTCTCTTTTTTTTTTTTTTTTTTTTTCATTCACATCGCATTCTCTGAAGTTTGCAAAGAACAAAAAAAAGTGTTAGTTATGTGGGTGTAATCACCTTGATAACGAGAGCGTGAATGACCAGACTGGTACACCACCTTTCTGTCCAGCTGTAACAGAATTAACTACATTGCAACAGTATTTTCTACCAAATGTTTCGAACTTCATTCATGGAATAACTGCCAGAGCATGGCCTTTCCAATAATATCAAGCATGACCAGAGTTTATGTAACAGAAATTAAATAAAATTAAAAAAAAATTCTGGTGCTCTGTGATACACATACACACGGCACATAACTGAGTTTTATTGCTGTGCAGCTCAGTGATACCATCTTACACGCCGCACATTACTGTATCACAAAGCTGCACAACAATAAAACTCCGTTATGTGCAGTGTATGAGCACAGCAAAAAGCAAAATTACTGTGAGTTTTAATGCTGTGCAACTTTGATACACACCGCACATTACTGTATCAGAGTTGCACAGCAATAAAACTCACAGGTGTGTGTCTGTGTCTCTCTGGGATATGCTCATACACACCACGTATTGCTCTGAGTTACCCGTCACTCTGAGCGCTGAGATTCTTTGACATAAATTGTTTCACTTTCTAGTAGTGATGCTTAGTGTGTTCTATTTATAGGTTTGTTGTTTATTGCCATATTTCTGTGTTCTGGAAAGCTATTTATTTTGCAAGCACTTTTATTTTTCTCAGTTGTTGTAATGTTTACACCAGATTTGTGTAGAAATTGTGATTTTTATTTTCTTTAAAAAAATTTCAATGTACAGATTATCGGCACCTGAAATCTGTTATTGGCCTGAAAGGTGGCCGAATCGGTATCGTTACTGGAAAAATTATATTGGTCTATCACTAGTATGTACCATTTAGACATCTTGCCCAAGGACACTTGCTGGAGAGGTGCTCTGGCCTGGATTCGAACCTGCATCTCCATGGTTCTAGAGCAGTGATGTTACCTATCCTTTACTTTGAGCAGCCCATTATGTGGAATAATTAAATTAAAAAAACTTGTACACCAGCATTGAAATACTTTCATAGTTTGTGCTAATGTCACATATCCTTACATATATTAACAAAATGTATTTGTGTCTTCAAAATTTAAATTTATAGGGAGGTGTGTTGTTCTATTAATTTATGAATATAGGTAACAAGAGAACAGATGAATTTCTATATTCAGATAACCTGCGCAATGCCGTACAGCCAATACAGGGCATAATTCTGCAGTTAACGCAAAAAGGAATATGGCAAGTTAAAAAAGTAAAATCTTTTGTCTCCGTCTCTTAACCCTTTCTCGCCGCAAGACGTACCATGCTGTTCCTGCGGCGGCTGGGCATTGAAGACGCGGGGCCTACTAGTATGCCCCATTGACTTCTATGGGCCGCCTAGGCCCCGCCCAGCAGCTGGCACACACGTTTGGCTGCTGCAGGACGGCCTGAACTGCAGCCAATGACGGGCTCGAGGGGGCGCTCGCCGAATAGGCCAACAAGCGGAGTGTATTAGTCCATCCTGCTGGTTTTAACCCTCTCCGGGTACAACCCACCCAGCGTTAAGGGGTTTACCTACATATTCCGGGATAAGTGTTTATTAGTGCCTGCCACTGAAAGGAAGCAGAGCCACAGACTGAAACTTGCAGGGGCGCTGCATGCTGACACAGGTTTCTGCTCCTGGAGTCAAGCACTTCCCAACTGCAATCTCCAAGCAAGCTTGCACTCGCAGGATTGTGCAGGAGCCGCAGATGAATCGCTGAAGGATCTGAGAACTTTCTTTCCAGTCTCTTGCTGCTCCCAAAAAGAGGAAATGGCAGATCCCACCATGCGATGAGAGGTCAGAATGGGATTTATTGAGGTTGTTTTTGGAATGTGTCAAGTAATTTTGCAAATGCAGGTTTTAGTTGCTATTTCTTTGGAAAATACCAGCTCCATGATTAGAAGAATAAGCTACCTTGGACTAGCTTCTTCTAATGCCTGGCACAAATTAGCACCACCTATACAAAGTATAGAGATGTTAACTTACACTAGGGGTGTCCTATGCTTGAGCCAAAAAGCGTGGAATAGCTTTTCCCACTGGTTAAGATAACTGTCCACTAGTCTTAGATTGTAAGCTCTCGGGCAGGGTCCTCTCTCCTGCTGTTCTGTGTGTTTAATTTGTATGTATATTTGTTATTCTGCTCCCATTTGTATAGTGCTATGGAATTTGTTAGCGCTGTATAAAAACTTGTAAGGCTCTTGTCAGATGAGCGCACTGATCACGTCCGTGTTGCCGCACATTTGTACGTCCGTTGTAGAATATAATTCTGACCAATGGAGCCCCACAAACTAAGTACGTCCGCACCAACCTGCGGACGCATAACGGACGCGGCAAACGGACGCAGGTTAGGCAAGAACGTAAAGTCGCTAGAACAGACGCACAGAGTGTGCTGCGTCCGTAACGTCCGCATAGCTTTGTGTGTGAGTGATGGAACGAAGTCTGACGGACTGCATTTATACGTCCAGCATTTTGACGGACAAATGTTTTTCATATTAATTTGTTTTCCCATCTACATCGGTCAAAAAGTCAGTCACGAAAATGGACTGTATGGCCACTACCTTGTCATCAGTCAGAAACTACGTCCGTTGTGCACGGACGCACAGTCCACACAGAATGCGCTCGTCTGACCCTAGCCTAACTGTCCTCTTAACATCAGCTGTGGAATAAGGCCTGCAGTTTTTTAATATTTTAGAGTTGCACTATTGCTTGAAAGCCTAAAGAATGTCACATGTAAGGCTAATGTCAGACGAACGCAGTCTGAGTGCACTCTGCGTGCATGCATAACGGTCGGACGTACTGACGGAAGATACTGTAGACACCACGGTCCGTTTTTTTTTAACGGATGTAGAAAAAAAGGGAAATCTGGGAATCAAAATTAATATTAAATGACAGGTACAGTCAGCCAGACGAAAAACTTCTGAACGTGATGGACGTCGCAAATGCGCTGCGTCGGACGTCACCTCATCACGCAAGCAGGCCACTACGAGGACGTGGCACACTCGGGGCGTCCATCGTAGCGTTTTTATGTCGAGGCCTAAATGGCGTCCATTGCTACCTGCGTGGTGCATGCGCACTTCGGTGCGCACGTACTCCGTGTGTTGGTCTCCATTGATCACAAATCAATGCTACCACGGACGTTAAACTTTGCGGCAACACGGACGTGATGACTGCGTTGGTCTGACGCTAGCCTAAGTCGTTATAATAATTAATGCATAGCTAATTACTGGACCTTTTGTGAAAAGCAAGGTCATATTCTTGTTTCTCTGTGAGACTTTGGTTTTATTTCTTTTTATGATCTAGACCTCTTATAAAGCACAAGTTAAATCTGACCATCCTGCCCTTCTCTGCACCATTTTACCATTTCAACCCTGTAATGAGCAAAGTACACACCTTAATTCCATTCCCAGGCTACCTTGACCCTACTCCAGATATTAGAAGATGCAACTCCACTGAAGCTGTGGGTGCCAGGAGATGGGGTGGGGGGTTGACATCAATGTAAGGACATTGAGAGCCATTGACTATAGATGGCAATAAATTGTCGCTCATTCCTGACCTTTAGCCCATAAACCTGATTCGTCAGAGCTGATGTCTGCTTTCGATTTATATGGTTGTTGTCTGGCACAGCAAATTGCATGTCTTATTGTCCTGAAGGTATTTTAGCAGTTTAGCTACTACCATTATTTATACCAGTGCCACAAAAGATCATTGAGCACAAGCTCCAGAGCTATGGAAAGTGTCCCGCTACAGTTCATGAATGGCACATATCTAACCTCTTTCTATTTTGGCTCTTAAATCTGGCACCTGTTGACTAGCTTGCCATCCGATTAGAATCTAACTGAGCTTTCTTTTTTATTTTCTATTCTCTTTTCGTAAGCTGAAAAAATATTTTGAGGCAAGCCTGCAACAGGGCATAATATACATCTATGCTTAAACTTTCCCTGCAAAATTTGTCAATACCTTTAAAATCAGGAGCCCTAGTCGCCCTAGGACAAAACACTCCCTTGACTAAACATATAATTCTAATATGGCAAGGTGCGCTAACCTGTGGAGCCAGATTCCAAAAAACGGTTATCTGTGCTAGTGTTTACCTAGGATGTGCCCTACAATTCTTTCACTTTCTGGCCTCCCTCCAGGTTTTGTTCATGGCAGGAGTAGATGGTGATGTGTAAGTGAATCATGCTACTTACTGGGCTGTGGTGTCAGTGTTTTGATTCTGAAATGCACTCTAAATCATTAATTCTACTGGGATTTCCTTTTCTATAATTTTAGTTTAAATCTAGTATTTGCGTCATTGTTTAATAGTCCACACTCTGACATGTGTCACGGGTATGAGTGGATTATTAAGCATGCATCGCTTATTAAGGCCGGGGGCACACTAGGTGTTTTTTTTTTCTGCGCATTAGCGTGCGTTAAAATGCACTTCCGGCGTCCACTCGACACCTATGGAGGATCGCGCTTTGCAGCCCCATCGACGCGCATCCTAACACATCGACTGGGAGGATCTCTAGACGCACGCATGCTACGCACACGCGTAGTGGGCGCGCACAAGCATGTGACCAGCCCCATCGCAGCATCACAACGCTGCAGCGGACGCCGGTAAGTGCGTTTCAACACGCGTTAGTGCGCAGAAGAATACGCCTAGTGTGCACCCGGCCTAATCTTTTTTTTTTTTTTTTTTACTGCAATATTAAAGCCTGGCTGTATGATATTAAAGATCGAATTAAGTAAAATATTTCAATAATTTATTGAATAACATTATACCACAGAGATTTTTCCTCTATATCTTTATTTTGTAGTTACATTTCTTTTGCACGGCTATGAATAAATGTGCTTTTTAGTTCTTCCCATTTAATATTAACACAATGTTCAAAGTACTATAAAAATAAATAAAATAAGTGTGCTCATACTCCTAAGAGACGCATACGCAGTCTGTCAGGCAGACACTGAATGAAATTAAAGCAAAGCATATGGGACAGCATATGTGAGGAATGCCTAACTGGTTTCCTTTCATTCAAAGGGAAGAGGGAATTGCTTGAAGCCCTCTGGTTTTCATAAGTCTTTACTCCGCTTGGCGTGACATTTTTGCAGAATATCTGTGTGCGTTATCTCATTTTTCAGAACATTACATTTCTTTTGTGGTAATTTTTTTACAATTTTTACTACCCTAGCATAAACCCTGTGAAAAATTTCTGTTTCCTTGATCTTTGGTCACAATAGTGCAAAAAATGCTTTGCATGCTATTCCTGCCCCAAAAAATGTGACAATTACAAACCTCCAGTAAACCCAAACAACATAATCTAAGTATAAGGAAAGGGTTGGATTTTTTTATAAAAAAATGATAAATAACACTTTAGTAAGTCCCAGAACAACAATGTTGTACCTATCAAGTATATTGGTTGAGGAATCTAAAAAGGGTAGGGGCAGGGGTGAACAAACTTGCCCCCCCCCCCAGATGTTTTGGACCTACATTTCCCTTGGGCTCCACTAACCTAATGACTGGGCATTCTGAGAAGTGTAGTTCCAAAAGATCTGGAGAGCAAGATCGTCTACCATTGCTTTAAAGTATTAGCAACCCTGCTCCATTGAGAGCTATATGATTGAGATGGGAGGAATCTTGCCCAATGAAGATGGGAGTCATGTTTCTTCCTGATCATCAGCGATGCAATGAGGCTGTGGCTCTTCATACAAAGGGTCATGTCACCCTGACCTGCAATCTTCCTCCCAGGCTGATTGACTATGGTGTTGGCCTTCTCAGAGCTGCACATAAAGAGTATGCTGTACATAAAGAGAAAGTGCCCTGAATTCATTAAAATCAAGTGCATTTATTTAATACAACAAGCAAAAACTGTAAAAACCCAGATGGGTGGTAATGGGATCTCAATCAGAAGATGTGAGATATGAAATATTACTATAGTATCTAGAAGCAAACCATATTATCTACTAAGGCTGAAACAATGAATTGATAATGAAAATAGTTAACTATTCTCATTGATTTTAATCTGTGTATAGCACACACTAGAGTCCGAGTTGAACATTAATAGCCTCAGAGTCTATGTTGGAGGTGATTGAAGTAGACGTGCTGGCTACTTTACTTGGTATGGTTTTACTTTTTAGGCAGTGGCGTCACTAGGGTTGGTGTCACCCGGTGCGGTAACTCATGGTGTCACCCCCCCTACTCTTACTCATAAATCAGTACTCCCATATAATACTGAATGCTCATAATACACAGCGCACATTACTGTGAGGTTTATTGCTGTGCAGCTGTCTCATATACTCACACACAAATTTTGGTGAACTGCCAGCAAGTACGGTGCCTGTTCGGCAGTGAAAGTCCCCATAGAGAAGTAATGGTAAATCTGTTCAGAGACATCGAACAGCGGAGAAATGTCCTGATGTTCAGTGGTTTCATTAGACAGGTTTATTCAGGCGAACACCATCAGGGCTATTCAGAGGGAGGTGAAAACCTTGAGAATTGCCAGGAAAATAGCCAATTTGGAAAGTGGGATAAATGGGAGAATTTTTCTGGTTTGACTATTTTTGCCCTAGAATTTTCAATTCTACAGTCATTCTCAAGGTTTTCACCCTTCTCTGAGTAACCCTGCATAGGTTTCAATGTTAAAAATATTCCCATTTTTACCCAATATCTAATAAAACGTTTATTCCATTAATCTGTAGTAAAATGTCTCTTAGGGATGTGCGTTTTGTTTCGGACCGATTCGGATTTGGACGATTTTTTTCCCCAATCGGATCCGAAAACGTCCGAAACAATTTCCGATCCGAAACGAAAAATTTTCGGAATCAGAAATCATTTTCGTTCAATTCGGAATTTCGGTTCCACTTCGGTAATTTTCAAAAAAATGCTTAAAAGATCCTAAAAATAAAGAGACTCTTTACTACAGAATATAATAAACGGTTTATTAGATATTGAATTAAAACGGGAATATTTTTAACATTGAAGTCTATGGGGCAAAACATTTCCCACATGAAAATGTACGAAATCACGAAAAAAAAGTCGATACGAAATCCGATCCGAACACACTAAAAAATTTCCGATTTCACGGGAAAAAAAAAGTTGATCCGAAAAACGATCCTAAATGAAAATTGTCGCATTACGAACGAAAAGAGCCGAAACGAAAAAAAATTGATGCACATACCTAGTCTCTTTATTTGATTTTTTTTTTTTTCTGTAACAGCCCTTTTTATTATCATTCATAGGATCTTCTATGTTAATTCCAGACATTTTCGTTCAGTAGTTTTTTTTTAAAACAGCGATGGACGGGTTCGTGGTGGCATTCGGTGGCTGATTCCCTGCACTTCAGGGACCCTGCGGTGAATTCACCACGGAAATTTGATTCCCCGAAGTGCGGGGAACAGAAGAACACTGAAATGTCTGCGTCATTTCGGTGCTCTGTGAATATCCCCTTTTAGTGGTGTGGTTTTTTTTTTCCTGCCCCCTGGAAAGTGCCAGCCTAGGCCTTGCCTACCCAGGACATACTTGAAAATGAGAGAATTCTCAATGTATTCTTCCTGGTAAAATAATTTTGTGTATAAAAAAAGTTGTACCACCTGGTGTTTTAACCGTACTGGGAGCTGGAGTCCTGTACCACCACCCCACCCTCCCTGCTTCCCTCTCTCCGATCAGGAGCTGCCATCTCTCCCTTTGTTCCAGTTCCTTCCCCAAAACCCCCTTCCACACTTGGGTCCAGTCTTTTGCCCAAATTCCCTCCATCTCACACTTGGGTCCAGTCCCTTGCCCAGACTCCCTTCTTCCTACCTCCAGTCCTCCCCCCACTTAGGGCTATATTACATACCGAACGCTGACTATAGTGTTCAGATATATAAGCGTTAACGTCAGGATAAGTGACTTTAACGCCCTCCATATTACACCCCTAACGCCAAACCCTGTAAAAATGAGTTTGCACGTCGGTGATTGCACTAGCTTGCATGAGCTTACTGTACTTTGCGCGCCTTATACTTTGCGCTCGCCATGTTAAGTCCTAGCGCTAATTACCAAACCGATGGGCTAAACGGATTTTTACCGTCACCCAAAAGCTAGGGTCAGACAACGCATTTTTCAGTTGTCCGTGAAAAAGTGCGTTCGACCGAATGGAGGCATTTTTTTCACAGAATACGCAATAGCGGTCATATGATGCGCATTTTCGTCCGTGATTTTGTACGGATTATCAATAAAATACTTTTTGCGTCTGGACATTATGTTGGCCGGACATTAGCAGCGTCTGACGTCTCCTAATCATGCACACATGCCGCTAGCAGACGCAGCGCACTCTGTACGTCAGTACTAGCGGTTTGACGTTCTCAAAAAAATGCGTTCGTTTGCCACTTGCGTTGCGCGGCTGCACTTTTGTGCGGCCGTTCTCCGTATGCTGCCCGGCATTGGACGTAATTTGGTGCTCGCGCAGCCGTGATTTAGTGCGGCTAAACGCACGTTAATACTGCATTAGTCTGACCTTAGCCTTAATGATTCCACTTTTGCAGAATAATTTAGCACCAGCTAACCCCCTCCCCCCAAATAAATCTGATACTTCTCACCACGTGGCGAGAACGGTGGCCCGATCTGCTTCTTGTTGCTAGGAGCAGAGTGAGACTGGGTATATATATATATATCTCCAATATCGACCAACTAGTATAATCATTAGTTGCAGCCCTAATATCTACCAACTTGATGTTTGCACATAGTGGATTGGATTTGCTTGTATACATTTTTATATGTGCGTGTTGCACACAAATCCATACCTAAAAGACAATGACCAGAAGCAAAGTGGTAAAATGCTCACTTTCCCTGACTCGTAATGTGGTCAAAGGTTTCTCAACTTACATTTTTTAATTTTACACCCATCAGGAGAAAGCAATAGGTTCCCATTGAAACAATTTCTAAAATCTGGTATGTAGGAACAGCATAATAATTTAGCGCCTTTCAATTTAACTTTTTTTCCCCCTCCTGAGACACACACACTATGGGCCCGATTTTGACTCTGCCATTATGTGTAATGGCTCCAGCCATCATTTTAACAGCTTGAGCCATGTGGCTAGGAATTGGCAGCTTTTTACTGTTCGCTAAGGCCCCGTTCATACTGTGCGATTTATCGCGTGGATTTTGCCGCGATATCGCGCTATGTAGCTTCTCCAATGGAGCTGTTCACATATTGCCACCCGATGTCGCAGGACTCTGTAGCATGTCGCTGGCACGTGACCCTTTTTTTGCAATTTGCTACTTTGTGGTTTGCGTTGGTGGTGTTTTGCAAAAGTGCGACATTATCGCACAATGTCACGAATATAAAAATTGCACAGGAAAACATGCGATTTTTCAAATCGCACAGTGTGAACGGGGCCTAACCATTCCTATGCTCTATAGGAGCCATTGATATCATCAGCTCGAGGCAAGAACATCAACCTGTTCCGTTGAAGGTCATGGTTTTCAGCTTAAGCCAATAATTTGCAAACAATACCTCCCTCAAGTCATCTGGTAAACTTCTGTTTCCACTGGCAATCGGAGGCTTCTCCCACCCCTGGATAGTCGACTGAATGTCCTGCCAATCGGGGGGAACCCACAGGGGGCAGATTAATTATGACGTATATTAAATTCATTAACTCCGCATAGCTGGACAACATTTGGCATTGGATGCAGGAACCCTGTACCTCCACTTTTGTACACCCCAGAAGGTCCATTGAGGTGTCCTAGAAAAGGCCTTTCCAATGATGCCAAACAGAACCATGTGGAATGTAAATATAAAAAATGAGTGTGTGGTATTACATTGTTTTTGGCTTAAAGCAGTGGCATTGTCCGCTTTTCACTTCCAAAGTGAACAATACTACTGAAAAAATTTACCTTCTCATTTCCCACATATCTGTTACTATCCAGTGATCATGTATTCTTCTACACAGTAAATGGTAGGGTTTATTCATGGCACCATGAGGACAAGTTCATTTACTTTGCATGCTTTGCCTGTGCGAAGCCTGTAAAATCTAAATGGGAAGTGTTCCTTCCATACACCTAAAGACTGCAAAAAAGTAATCTTTCAATTTATTGAAGTCAAATATGATTGCATTATTTCTAAAGAACGAAGGATTATCTGATTGAAATAATATAGTTGGTGACTGTATTTAAGCTAATTAAGGATAAATGCCTCCTCTCCTCTTTTTACCGATATTGTTGAAGCAAGATTGAATATTTATTATGTATGTTCTGCACCACTTTGACATCCTTGGATACAAACAGAATTATTAGGCTACTACTGTAGAGATTTCACTTATAGGCCCAACTTCTGCTTCTGGCAGTCCTCTATAATGTAACAAGTTTTGCATCTGCGCAGTAATCGGAGTTCATGACATTATGCAAGCCTGTCTGAACGTTATGGGAAACGTAATTTAAAAACATCTTGTGCCAAGGTTGCTGACCCCCTGCTCTAGATTGTCCCCTTGGTGAAGGTTGAGTATAAAGGACAAACACTTACTTGATTTTCCAGCCAATGCAATGGCCTTGATTGCGAGCATATGCATCACAACCCAGATCCTGGAAGGCTGATAAGTGCAAGATGATTGCCTACTTTCTCTGGTGAATGGGACACACTCAGCCATTCACAACCATATAAAAATCAAATGGTTATGGTGGCTAGGGTGCACCTAGTATACGGTTGACTTTTTTTTCCCCTTTTTTTTAACCAATTTTTTTTCTTCTTCATATTTAAAGTTTATTCAAATTATGGCATTTTACAAGATGCAGTAAAAACAGTGTATAAATTAAAGCATTAGTAAGCCGCTCAACAAATATAGAATAAAAACAGAGCAATGATAAAAGTAAAACAACACATAGCAGAGTTAACGACATAAGCGAAACCAGTGATAAGAGGAAGGGGGGGGGGGCGGAATGAAGGGTAGGGTGACAGGGAAACCCTTTCAGAGGGCATAAAGGGGTCATGGGGTCTGACGTGCTTCCGACAGCCAATAGTACCATTTATTGGAGTAGTCTGTATAGCGGTCACGGAATGTTAATTTGTCTATTCCACGTATAAATTCCACCTCATCTAACCAGACAGAGATTGGAGGAGAAATGTACTGCTTCCAGAACCTGGGGATCGTGAGACGCGCAGCATGGAGTAAGCTTGGGATGATAGATTTTTTTTTTAAAGTCGAAAATGCTAAAATGTGTGTGATGTAACAAATAAAATTCAGGCGTGTATGGTGGTGGGGGTTCTACCAATTTGCAAACATATTCATGAATGCATTCCCAGAATGATTGCACCCACCCGAGGACATGACCACCAAATGTGTAAATGATCTGCATGAGACGCATTACATCTCCAGCACAGGCCCTGCGAAATGACGCAGTCTATCTGGAGTGCGGTACCACCTGTACAATATTTTGTAATTAACCTCTTGAATCCTAGTGGACGGGGTGCAGCAGTGAGCAAGAGTGTTACCTTTAGACCATTCCTCATCTGACATAGTTATACAAAGGGAGGTTTCCCATTTTGTCCGGAACTGGGAGAGGGGGAGTAAACGACTGCAATATGCCATTAAAAAAGGGGAAATGCTGTGGGAGTGGGACGACCCACGTTGAGCAATGGATTCAAATGTTGAGAGGTCTACAATACTTAGCTAGGGGAGCCAAAGCACCTAAGTTGGTAATAAGGCGGTGAAGGTGAAATGTCCCCAGAAATCCTAGGGGGCGAGTGTATAGCAGTCTATCATCTTCCACCTTGGCCCCTCCTGCTAAAAAATGACATGGGAGCGGAGGAGGGGGGTTATCCACAGGTGCCGTGGGTGTAAGGAGCCTGGAGAACACCGGAAGATGTTGTAGCGGCTTCAACGGGGATGGGTATGGAGCTATCTGTGACTTAGTCTGCAAGGAGCGCCATATGGAAAGCATGGCCAGGGTTGTGGGAAGAGCAGTATGAAGAGGACGTGCTAGAGTTCGAGGTAACCAAGGTAGCGCAGCTAACATTTCCAGCAAACCGTTTTTCAATTCCCACCCACAATTTGGGAGAAGCGATTGTGCCCCAATCCACCAGTCTTTGCAGATGCGTTGCACAATAATAATGCCAAATGTGTGGCATGGACATCCCGCCCATAGAACGAGGTGAAGTCAAAAGGTTAAGCTTAACTCGAGGCGCTTTACCATTCCACACAAACGTGTGAAACATGGAGGTTAGCCGTTTGAAAAAAGTACGTGGCAGAGTAATAAGGAGCATTTGAAACAAGTACAATATCCTGGGAGGACAGACATTTTTATATTGTTAATACGTCCAAACCATGATATATGTGGCAGAGCCCACCTACGCAAATCAATTTCTAGGGAGGTTGAAAATTTGCTCGATATAAGTCTTTAGTATTCGGGGTTAAATAAATGCCAAGGTATTTAAGTTGGCCCTGACACCACTTAAAGGGGAATGAGGATTGCAAGGCGAGTGCCATACCGGAGGGAATGAGGACAGGCAGTATTTCAGACTTATCCATATTCAGTTTTAAATTGCTCAAAGCTCCAAACTCAGCAAACCTACGTAACAAATTTGGCAATGTGACAGTAGGTGAGCGAATGAAGAATAATAATAAATTGTCTGCATATGCAGCTAAACAGTGTTCCATGTTGCCCACCTGCAACCCAGCTATATTCAGTGCATCCCTAACTGCTTGCAAAAATGGTTCAAGGGATAGCGTGAACAGGAGTGGGGAGAGGGGACAGCCCTGCATGGTGCCGTTAGAAATAGAAAATGAGTCCGGCAAGACTCCTTTAACATTGAAGGGTGCGAATAAAGTGCCCTGATCCAAAGGATCATATTTTCCCCCAACCCCATGTGTGATGGGGTCAGATGGGATTTTTTATTCTGCACTCTTATACCCCACCCCGTATGCTAATCGGGCCGATGACGTCACTTCCGGGTGCCCACAGGTGACAGGGGGTAAAAGGAAGCCATGGCAGGCGTGTGCACCTCTAGGGAGACGGGAAAGCCGGCGACCAGGATGAACAGAGCAACGCACGGCTCTGTGAGGCAGCCCGCGATGGCGCCGCGATGCCTTTCCATTCCACTGTTTCTGGTCATGTCCTTTAGTTCAGTAATTTTGTCACTCAGTATAAACTTTTGCCCTCCACTTCCCTTGCCTCCCCCCTTCCCCTTGATGTCCACATTCGTCATTTTCTGCATACTCCCCTCTCTGCCATCTAGTAATTATTGTCTCTTTTGTCACTATTGGCTAGGAAAGCTATATTGCATCAATTCAAACTGAACCAATCTTTTCCCCTTTCCCTATTTAAGGACAGAGAAATGGAAGAGGGAGAAATGAGCTTCTCTCAGCAAAGGGGCATAAATAAAGCTCATCACTCTGTAAGGGAAGTGAGGGGTGGAATGAGGCTACTCACGGGATGGGGGTTCGGCCACTTACTGGTGAAAGGGAGGCTACTTAGGAAGGGAGGTGGGAAATGGGGCAACCATTAGGAAAGGGAGAAGAGGGGCATGGAGCCACTCACAGGGGAAGGGGTTAAATATGGCTAATCATTGTGTAAGGAAGGAGGAGAATCAGGGCCACTCACTGAGAAGGTAGGAAAGGTAGAATGGGACCAACAGTGGGAAAGAGAAGAGGGAAGAATGGAACTACACTCTGAGAAAAGAAAGTAGAAGCTGGGGCAACTCACAGGGGAAGGAAGGGGAGAAATTGAACCACTTTGAAGTAAGCACAGCAGGAAAGAAAACAACCCCTGGGGAAGCTATGGGGATGTGGCTACTTATTGGTAAAAAGAGACCGAAATGAGGCCACTCCCTGGCAAAAAAAAATGGGGGATGGATCCTCTCAGGGAAATGTGGTAAGACACTCGAAGGATAGGAATGGGGATGTTTATTACAGTCTGTGGACAGGAGTAAGAATGGTGCAGTGGTTAAACGCGGGGAGCCATGTATCCGATTCACTGTCCTGACGGTGCTGTCTTTTGCTTCCCTCCCTGGAATGAAACCCGTTTGATCCATATGCACCAAACCAGGAATGAAGGGTTCGAGTCTGGTGGCCAGCACCTTAGCGAACAGCTTAACATCTAGGTTGAGTAAAGATCTAGGCCTGTAGTTATTACAATGATCTAAGTCCCTACCAGGTTTGGGAAGTAAAGTAACAGTGGCCGAAAGTGTGGCAGGATGCAAGCACTGGCCTTGGGTGATGGAATTGAAGGCGGACAACTAGTGTGGAACTAGGGAGTCGAGGAGTTTTTTGTAATACAAAAGTGATAGACCATCAGGGCCTGGTGCTTTACCCGAGGGGATTTCTTTAATAGCCAGTCTAAGCTCCTCTTCGGTGATGGGAGTTTCAAGAAGTTGTCTGTTCGTGTGCAATAAAGAGCGTTTAACATGCGTCTGTAAATATGCTTCAATCTTATGGGACAGGGTGGAAGCCGGTGGATTCGACGACTCTAGATTATATAACGACTGAAAGTGGGCGCAAAACAAATCAAGCATATTCGACAGCAGGGAGTAACTTACTCCTGATCTGTCCGCAATTCTAGAGATGTAAACAGAACTAAGCTTTTTGCGAAGGACTCTGGCCAGCAGCCTGCCACACTTATTGCGGTGTTCATAAAACAGGTGTTTGTAATGTAAAAAAGATTTCTGAGCTTTAATATTTAAAAGTGAGTTTAAGTCAAGTCTGAGGGCCGAGAGCCGCACATAATCGTCCTCAGATCCCAAAGCTTTATGAGAAGCTTCCAGTGTGCGAATCTGGGCCAGTAATTCCTCCTGCCGTGCCAAACGTTCTCTCTTAAGACGGGCTCCTTGTTTAATAAGATATCCCCGCACTGTAGCCTTGTGTGCCTCCCACAGTAGTGGTGGGGCTACATCAGGGACTGAATATAGGCCGGTATAAACAGGAGTCAATTTCCACAACCACCGGGCAATGGTCAGACCACGTCTGTGAGCCGATCGTGGTTGATCGAAGAAGATGTGATTGTGCGAATGGGAGAAGGATAAGATCAATACAGGATAGTGATTTATGTAGAGAACTATAGTGCGTGTAATCCTTATTGGAGGGGTGCAGCGCCCTCCAGCAATCCATCAGATTTGCGTCCAATAACGTCATCGGGGTAGAGCGAATGACCGACAGTGGAGCACAAGAGGGACGCGCGTGACGTATCTACTTTAGGATCTAATGGGAGGTTAAAATCACCCCCCACCACCAAAGTACCCTCCTGAAAAGTAGCAACTACTGTCATGATGGCCTTAAGTGCAATATGCTGTCTACAGTTGGGAAGATAAAGGGATACGAAGGTGTAAAGCTGTTCCCCCAATAGTGCCTTTAACCATAATGTATTTGCCTTCATCCTCTGCCACCTGATCCAGTAATTGAAATGGTGCATGCTTAGCAAAAAAATAGCTACTCCCCTAGATTTACTCTCTTTGTAGTTGCTATAAAATTCCAGTGGAAATGAAGCGCTCCTAAAGAATCGGAGCCTTATAATGCAAAAAATGCGTCTCTTGAATACGCGCCACAGAGATTTGGGCCTTAGCAAAATCACGTAACGCGACCTGCCTCTTAGCAGGTATGATTAGTCCCCCAGCGTTAATGGAGCGAATGAGCAGCGGTCTGTGTTTGTATGCCATGACGTCAAACCCTCAGTATAGAACTGTGTGCAAAAGGAGAATCGGGAAAGGAGAGGGCAGGTAAGGGCAGAAAAGGTGGGGTACTATAAGTGATATACGAACTATGTACACAGGTAGAGGTAGGGCTGAGGGAGGAACGGAGAGAAGGCTCAGGACCAAACCAGCAGTCCCGGGCTCCCGCCCTCCAAACTATCAGTCGACCTCGTTAGGGAGTATGTGGCCTGGCTGCCCCAGCAACGGCCGATACCAAAAAGCAAGAAAGTAAACAATTATTAAATACAATAAGTAACAGTTGAATACAGTGAAATGAGGGTCTCGAGGCCCACGCAAGCCCTCTTTCTGTATTAACAAGTAACAGAAGCTTCGAGCATTGTGCAAAAATAAGGATACTTCTCAATAGCAGGTCCAGAGGAATCGTCCAGCAAGCGACAGGGACCGACCATCCAGATGAGAAAAAAAGCCTCAAAATCTTATATAATAGGCAATGGTAGAAGAAATGATAATATAAAACAGATTTAGGTAACCAGTGGGTCTGTAAGCAGTAGCAAAAAATCTAAGTTACACAACAAGTTCCGAGATAGGTGGATAATCCAGTCTCAGGGTGGAAAGTACCGCACAGAGCATGAGCAAGGGCCGGACGGGTGTCAGCCAGAACAGCAAAAATAGGAACAACAGTAGAAAAGCAGATTATGTCCCGCAAAGTGGTGTGGCTAATTCGGTGGGCCCGGGCCTCGAGCAGACTGGCTGGATACGGGAGCGTTGTGGGAGTGAAGCAGAGCGTGGTCCCCAGATCTCCGAGTCATATAGCAACAAAGGGTCAGGCCACACAAGGGACACTGGTGGCAGCTGTAACTCCTGGGTTAGAATGTCAAGGTCATCATCGTTGCGAACAAGAAATTGTCCATTCGGCATCATCACCATCAACCCCGTGGGCATCTGCCAACGGTATCGCAGCTGTTGCAACTGGAGCACACTCGTTAGTGGTTTGAGTGCCCTACGGTAAGCTAGCGTGGCTGGAGCTAAGTCCGGGAAAAGCTGTAAACTCGTGCCCTCATACCAAAAATCTGTCGCCTCTCGGGCCTGGCGTAGGATATCTTCTTTCAAATCAAATCTAGTGAGGCAGCAGATCACATCACGCGGTGGGCTATTAGGTGGGCCTCTCTGTCTCAATGCCCGGTGTGCTCTGACAAAATCAATATCTGCAAGCGGTGGGTGCTCAAGTAGGGTATTAAAAATAGCAGTCCGTGTAAATTTCAAGGTTATCGGGGTGTCCTCCGTCTCCAGCAGATCCCTGAGATGCAGATTTTCTCCTGCCTCTGTTATCTAGATCAGTAAGATGTAGCACCATGCTCCTCATTTGCGCCATATGTAAAGTGATTGTGGTGTCCGCGGACTGCAAACGAAGTGTATCACATTCCCCTTCGAGAAAAGCAACTTTAGAAGCAAGGCCGTGGATATCCGAGTGAATATTGCGCATTTCAGACATAAGTGTGGATCTTAAATCTTCATTTGCCTCCCTTAGATCTGATTTTGTTGGTAGATTGCACATAATAGCATACCAGTCAAGCTGAGATAATTCACCTGAGGGTCCCAGAGCAGCGGGTGCAATCTGTGTCATAGGCCTCGATGAAGCCGGGGCCTCTAGTACAGTCTCCTGCCCAACTTGAGTGCAGGCCTCCGGTCCTTAAGCAATGCCCGTCAGTGGGGAAAAAATATGGTTGCCCAGGTATGAGTGGCAGGCCGTGCGTCATCTCTCCCACACTGTGAACTCCGCTGGCCCCATGCAGCCTCACCTCAGCATTTGTAGTAGTCTCCAGGTCCGCAGGAGCCGACGGCGATGTAGGCTGCGATAAAGCCGGGGCCTTGATTAGTACATCCTGCCTGGCGCGAGTGCAGGCTTCCGGGCCTTCGACGGAACCCACGGGCGGCAGCAAGTAATTGCAGAGGGGGTAACCGAGGAGCCCCTGGTCCGCTCCCCGTGCTTCTGGGATCCACTGGGTTTATTTGTTTTCCCCATAACGGACTTTCCGTCTGCCAGGAAAGCTCAAGTAGAGGGTGATGCAGTGGAGCTCCAGAGTCGAGCAGCCATTCACTTCAGATGCCAGACCACACCCCTTTAACCAATTTCTTTGTTCAAGGAATTAAAAAAAAATTATATTATATTTTGTACCGATTGGTTTAGCTCATTGTAAATCACGTTCAGCAGTAAGTACATTACATTTTTTGCACATTTATACCTGCTTAACTATAGTTTCTTTTTTTCTCTTTCGTTTTGTATTCTTAAAATAAATTGAGTTTCCATCATGCATCGCTCATATCGTTTGCATTATTTCTTTCTGCAGCTTCTAGTTTCCTTTCTTCCCTGTCACTTGTGAGATCCAGTAGATATTTGTCAGACAATATTCTTCATGACCAGTGCTTTGAGTTTTTCATTTTATTTTTTTAGTCCCCTCAAGGGATGCTTATAGGTTATATTAATAGAGCAGATGTCATGTCTGAAGAACAAAGTTATTTTACATGATGGGCTGTATGAGCAGATTAGATTGAAAAACATTGTGGTGCTTTGTCCACTGTGAATCTGATACCTTGTACCTTTTTTTTTTTTAGTAAAAAAAAGCCACATTCACACTTTATACTGTACTTGAAATAAAATATCGGTTCTTTTAGTACTACTTTTCCAACAGTTTACTCGCTGTTCCAGTAGGAAACCCTAGACCGCCATAATAATGACTTACCTGTTACACCTTTTTGCTTTCAATATATACAATAGAGTACCGGCTGGGTGGAGTAGAGGAAACATCACTGCTCTGCATGGAGAGAGCTTGTGGAGTCATGGGTTCGATCCCAGCGAGCAACCTCTCCAGTAAGTGTCCTCGGGCAAGACACCTCACGGTACATACTTGCCACCCAGGACATACTCGAAAACGAGAGAAATCTCAATGTATCCTTCCTGGTAAAAAATCCTTGCTCTCAATAGGTATTAAAGCATGGAAAAACACCACTCCCCTACCCTTTTGATAATGGATTGATCTGCTCACACTATGGGGCATTACATCTTATCTTATCTTATTCAGGCCATACTGCTGTTGCTCTACTAATGCAGTGAAAAAGTAACACAACTGTTATGCCCACATAAATATATTCACATTCTATCATGTTTAGTTTTTTTTGGGCTGATTTGAAGGCGAATAATGCAGTACTGTAGCAATAACGGGAGGAGGTAAAGGTTAAACATTAACCTCTCTTGACCCGTTCCACGCCCAACTTCCCAGTTCCATTTGTAACCCCATAGTGAGTAGAATACTCACCCTGATTCCAGCATCAGACTCCTTTGGCACTGCTCCGGACGTAGCAATCTGTAGCTCCACGTAAGTTGCAGCTGTCACATGACTGTGGGGAGGCAGATGCTTGAATGACTAGACTTGGCTTGAGGCTGGAATGAGCAGTTGTTGATTTCTGACCATTCCAGGAAGGCGGATCGGCAATATTTGCAGATGTGAGCTTTCTAGGCAGAGATAATCCTCCCTCAATGAATCCGTGAGGACAGGAGGAGACACTAGTCACGGTGTCCATTCAGTTTGTATTAAATGGTCTGTGGAAAATACAACCAGTATTTTACGGGAATGTTGCGAATCAATGCTTGTGGCTTTGCTGTGCTAGGGGATCACATCAGGCACACAAGATCTACATATGCTGCAACTTGTTTGTGGAAAAATGCAGGAGAAAATACATTTGGCAGAAACTGGTGGTTAGAATCTCCTGTATGAGATAACATTGGTCCTATTTAAAATATATTTAAAGAATACATCTCCCATTGTGAGATGGGATCACACCACCCCTGTATCTTAGCATTAGTCCACTCACCTTTTTTATGTCCACCGTTCCTTTTGGAAGTGTGGACAGAAGCAATGGAGCTGCCACTAGGAACTGCATGTTTTCCTGTCCGTAGGTGTACTGGAAAGAGGAAGGAATACAATGTATGTTTCTACTTCTTACTGCATCTGCCAATTATAAATCCTGCCAGGGCTAATTGATGTTGCTATTAGGCTTGGCAACTTACACTCTGATTTCAAGCTCCATGATTTTGATACTTGAGACAGTGATACATCTGTGACTAATGTAGCCTCAGGAATCATTGTGAAATGACTGTGAAACCAAATCAGGTTCCTGGACCCTCTGGTGCGTGGTTGGCCACGCAATTCCATCATAATAGAAATGACCCTCCACTTTTCTGGCATTGTGATTAATCCGATGTGGTCTATGTGTACGTTTTAATTTCTTTTCGCTACTCTTTAAATTGGATACTTGAAACCTGTCCCCTACTTACTGGAAGACATGGAGTTAACACAAACTGAATAGCTGAAGGCTGCTGCACATTTTTTTCCAATCCTATTAAGAAATTCTGTTAACAAATTAGATGGTTTAAAGGTTATCAGGTTATAATCGGCTTATTACGTCCATAAGGTGAGCAGAGCATCCCTGCAAGCTGTTTAAGAACGGCCTTCAAATCGTAATCAGCTGTCATTGTTCTCATAGTGTTCCATTTTAAGCTAAGAACTTTTGAAAATTTCTTGTACTAAGCACGGCATAATACGTCATTCAATAGAATCCCATGTGTTTTTCTCAGCTGTGCATGCACATTTCTATTACTCATTCACATGAATAATTTGGAAATTCAAAAACCGTTTAAGGCTCAGGTCAGACGAGCGCAGTGATCACGTCCATGTTGCCGCACATTTTAATGCCCGTGGTAGCATACAATTATGATCAATAGAGACCCACGCACGAGTGATGGAACGTAGTCAGACGGACTGCATTTTTGACATCCAGCATTTTTGACAGACAAAATGTTTTTTCATATTTTATTTCCCATCTACATCAGTCAAAAAAAACATCAGTCACAAAAACGGACTGTGTGACCACTACCTTGTCAGTCAGAAAGTACGTCCGTTGTGCACGGACGTACAGTCCGCACAGAATGCGTTCGTCTGACCCTAGCCTAAACATCCAGGGCATGAATCCACCCTTTCTAAACACATTCTGGTGTTTTCCAACATTTAAAATGCATCTGTAGTGTTCAGGTGCACGTTACCTGTGAAATCCTACCAGGACTAGATATCATATTGGTTATAAAGATCAATGTGATGTCTCATCCCCCGATGAGAGATTGCAGCTGGTACTTGGCCCGATGCATTGCAGTCTGTTGCCAGGTTTGAGCTTCATCGGCGCTGCTCCAAGAGTGCAGTCACGCAGTGCCGTGCATTTGGCCTTCTGAGTGGACGTCGGCCTGCACTCACAGGTGTCACTCACCCTGGTGGTATGCCAACGGTTGTAAGAGACAGCAAAACTATGATCGGAAATTACTCAATTTTCTATTGTGTGTGTTAGCGGTTTTTGAGAATTTGATTATTCCTACCTATTCAGCTCAACATCATTGGGCTCGACCGGTGGACTTTAAATGCTTTTAGTTGCCAAATCAAGTAAAATGAACGATGGCGGCTGAAAAAGACTGAAGTAGGTTTTAATATTTTTCACTAATCTCATCTTGGGCCAGCAAGTTAAGGGGGGGGGGGGTTTGGTATATTTTGATCTAGTTATTTTAAAGCGATTATGGTAACACTTTTTGATCCAATGTTCATTCTTGATACCAACACAAGTTGAGAATGATGAGCTTCCAGGGAATAGCTTTCTATTCTCCCGCTGACCCGTTGTTAATGGAGTCTTTAACATACCGTAAGGAGCCCTAAAGCTCTTCAGAAGTTGTAATGACTAACCAGTGGAGCTGTTAATGCATGGGCATACTTAAGTGTTTATACTTGGCAATCAATGTAGTGTAATTCCCATAACTATTGTCTCATGTACTGTAACTAACTTTATGAAAACATTCTATAGCTCCTATACAAAGGTGCTTTTGAAAATAAAGTTAAATCCGTCATGGCGGTTAAAGAAGCAGCCTTATTAATATGCAGTCAATGTTTCCAATGTGCTGCCATTTTAGTCACAAGTATTGTTGACTGTAAACGATATTTTCAGGGTTTTACAAATCAACTCAAATTATCAACCGTATTACATTTTATGCAGCGCTTGAAAGAATCAAGGGCAAAATAAGTTTTTATTTTGACTTAATTGATCACATGTTTACATTTCATCAGGGGTTACATCAAATGACCACAGTTTGTTTCTCTGAAGAGGTTCATTGTCATAAATGCTAGATGCCAGGATTTCCCTTTACTGTTGTGTATGTTACCAGCCTCAGACCAGTGAAGCCAGTTGGGCAGGTTAAATTGAAATTACTGTAGAAAACCAGACACAGGTTTTGATACAGGCTGTTGGTTCCATCTTCAATTTACTGTGGCTAGAACAGCCTAGCTGCTCCCTCCCACAGCACCAAAGGACCACAACTGATTCTCCGTAAACCCGTTAATGTTTAAATGTATTCCTGATTTCGGCATAATTTTTTTTGTCTACTCATTTCCAGTTCATTACACATTTGTTTTTGACCGCACAGGTCCCTCCACATTGGGAACACTGTTCTTCTCATTTCCTTATTTAGATTGCCGAAGTTTATCATGGTTTCAGCAATGTTAAATCAAATCAGTTGGTGTAAAACACCATACTAGTTCGTGCCAACTTACATACTGGGTATGTTTTGGTGAAACCATACCTTTACTACTTTGTCCAGGCATTACTCAACTACTATATTCCTATACATTTTTTCACTTTTCCTTTTATGACAACACTTTGGCCATATATTATTGCTTGCTGTCATATTCAAGATGTTGGCTTTCAGCTTGCAAAAGTCTGCTGTCTGGTAAGTTTATCTGATCCCTGGCCTTTTTGTGTAGCAGGTTGTACATGGGTATAATTATTTAAAATATACGAGGTGTCTCTGTCTCTTGGTTTTCAGACTTAAGGGGACGCCCTACTCATCCTGACCACTTTTTTAATGTGGTCAGGATGTGAGAAGTGTCTTCTCCCCGCTCCCCCTGCTGTCCCAATATGGTGTAATTGCTTGAAGAGGAGTTTCCTCCAGCCCACTACCAGATTGGTCACTAGTGACCTCACCCTGAGACCAATCACTATAGCGAGCTACATCATCCTGTGCAGGTGCTTCTGAACTTACGAACATGAAGTGCGCAAGTTCTCTAGTGGTGCGCAAATTGCGGTTCCTACACTATGCAAGTTGTGTAAGATCACCAATTGCGTTAGCGCTAGCTTCAGGGAGTTCTGGTTTCAGGAGTCACTGATTAGAAGAGGAGGAGCTGCGAGGGGCATAATGTGAGTAAAATAAAATCAAAGGAAAAAACTTAGAAAATAATTGGGCACAGGCTGTCAGCAGCATCTGTTCCTGTTCTTTATGGGTTAAAAACAATCTCTTTATAGTAGAGTATCCATTTAACAACCTACAAAGCCAAACCATACATAAAGCAATTTCTCCAGACCTCCTTTTTTTTCTTCTATCACATGGCATATATAATTCATGGCTGCCTTTCCATTTCGTAGAGCAATATTGCAGTGTACCTGTGCTGCAGCTGCATGCCACTGCCTGCCAATTCCAGTCTAGTTCAAGGCATTGTATGGTGTCATTTGTCAACCTGCGGAGAGCTCAGCAGGTCACATCGTGTTCAGGAGTTTGAACAGCTGAGAGCACCAAGCAGGATTGGTTTTCCCACAGTGTAATTCTTGCATTAATATCTTACTATCCGTTTATCCCACAGTTTCTGTATATATAGTCCAAATTAAAAAAGAGCTATCAATTTCCTTGCTTGGTTATCCCTAGCATGCTTCTGCCCTGCTTATAAACAGCCAATACCATAAAAAATGAAATGTCCTTATGGTGTTTATTTTATATTGCTGATATCTTACATGTGCTTTGTTTTTCTCTTATTTTTAGTTACGATAATAATAACCTCCTATGTTTGTCACTGGTTGCACCCATTTTTTTGATCTTTTTCTGTTGTAAATTGCACAGTGTCTTTCCATCACTTGCTTCTCACTGTGTGTCTTTGGCCATAGAATGGAGTCTGTGGGTCGATCACTGACTCAATCATTATATTGTGTGGGATGTATTCAAAGGACCTCACTGGTGGGGGGAATAGATTAGAACTTCTTTTAAGCTTCCATCTCTTATCTGGGGAACACAATACACCTTCTGCTGACTTCAGACATTTCCTCCTCCTTCTCAAAATATTATGTAGGATAAAGCACAGCCACGAAGTAAAATTCTTGCACAGATTTTGGTAAATGTTGCATCATGAGAAAAATCCACAAAACGGAAAACAGCGATAGGAAAACTAAATTTACTTTTCTTTTTTTACATGCATTTACTTCAGCAGCATGTGGTTTTGTTTGTAAAGCACAAGTTATTTAGTTTCAGTTTATGTAAATGATAGCATTATATCATTGTTTGCTCTAGCATTGGGCCTTCATAGACAGAAGCTCACATTGCTTCATATAATTTTTAGTTTACATTTTCTGTGCCGCTGAAATATACTCGTCTATTTCCTATACAAGGCTCCAAAGCCCAAAGTACCTAAAATCAAAACCAAATTCACTAGCCACCACAAAGTCAAATGCCGTTCACAAGATACATATGATGGCTACAGACATTGGACATGTGTCATTCTTAAGCTTATGAGTACAGGGGCGGAGCCGACAGCCATCGTGAGCAGCCGCATGTGAGAGGAGCTCCGAGCGTATCCACCACAATCCCCAGTCCTACGGCCTGCAGCTGCCCCGAATCAGCTCTCCCTCACCTCCTCCGGCTCCCTGCAGACCCCGAACGCCAACATGCTGCCTCCCAAACCACAATGAGCGGCAGATCCGGTCTGCTCTGTTAAAAAAGATAAAGGCCTCAAGATGGCAGAGCCCGGGATCCCCTGCTTCTATAGAGGAGACACTTGATGAGACCCTGCAGACCCAGCCTGATGACACCCCGCCGACTAGCAAGTTAATCTACTCCATGCTCCAAAACCTCTGCTGTACTCTTCAATCGGATTTTAGGAACATCACAGCAGGTATACATAAGGAACTCAGTGAATTGGGGGAACACACTGTTTATTTGGAATCAAAGTCAGATGAACTCTGCCTTGCGCACAATGAACTAGTAGATGCATTTCAGTCTTTAAAATCATCCCATGACTCTCTGATCACCAAAATGGCGGATCAGGAAGACCATTCTCGGCGCAATAACCTCAGGATCCGGGGTATTCCTGAATCTGTGAAATCTACTGATCTTTCCAACTATTTGATGTCCCTCTTTCAACATCTCCCCCTGAAACTGATTTCCTCTTTGACCGTGCACATAGGATCACTAAACTGAAAACCCTTCCATCCACGATTCCACGTAATGTTGTTCTCCATGTCCATTATTTTACAGTGAAGGAAGCCATCATGAAGGCGGTTCGACACAACTCCAAGACCCTTATTCTGATATCTTGCTGTTCCCCGATCTATCTTCCCTCACGATGGAGCGTAGACGGGAAAATCAAAATGTGACTAAACTTCTCCGCAACCATAGCATTCAATATCGCTGGGGCTACCCTACCAAATTGATGGTCTGGAAAGATAGTCGGACCCACGAGATCCAATCGGCATTGGAGGGGATGCGACTACTCGTCTCGTGGAACCTTTTGGGGGAATACACTCCACCACGGAAACAAGACGTTTCGCCTGCAAAAGTATCCCCTGAGTGGCATAGGGTTAATACTCTCAAGTGAACTCGTACTCTCCAGTTCCGTAATTGATTTTCTTCTTGGAGCCTTTCAATTTGTACACGAGGCAGAGTTAATTGGTCTGTGACCTGGAAACCACCTGAGTTTACATTCGGGACCATTTCTCGAGTCGCCACTTGCCTATCTGGGCAGCCTTTGGAAATATTTTTCTCAGTTTTGTATTTTTCTGGTGTGACAATTCCTGCTCGGTTTCTCGCTTAGCCATGGTCTCCGGGCGCCTACCCCCTCTTGACCTTCCTCCACTCATTGGAGCCCACCCTGCTCGGTTTTATGGCAGAGGTGACGAAGGTGACCTAGCCCTGACTGTATTTAGTTCTCTCCCCGTTTTGGAGATTTTTATTTTTATTTTTTTTTCTCTTCCACTCCCCTCTTGTGTCTTTGTACATCCCCCCCAAGCTTCGATGCGAACCAGCATGGAAGTACCTCTCGAAGTTGCTCTGTGGTCCCCCCCCTTATGTGGGATGTACGGTTTGGACATACTAATCCCTGTATTCCCCGCTCAAGTACAGTCACCTCTCATTTCACTCCCTGGGTATTCATTACCTACAAGTGCACCACTGCCCCTATTTGATTTCCTGACCTGAAGCTCTATTCCCATAATGTTAAAGGCTTGTATATGCCTTACAAAAGACACGCCCTATATGCTGAACTGAGGCGACAGAACCCCCGTAGTGGTATGCCTTCAAGAGATTCATTTCCGACACCTCACTCATCCGACTTTGTATCTACCCCAATACTCTACTCAGTTCCTCGCCCTCTAATTCACATGGTGTTTCACTGCTAGTTCATGAACAAGTGGCATTTGAGTTACACAAAGTGATACGTGATGTGAATGGTCGATATTTGATTTTGCTATCGCCAACGTTTATTACCCCAACTCTGGTCAAAAATCCTTTCTGCGTCGGATGCTTTTGAAAATCTCTCAGATCCAACTGGGAAAGGTTATTGTATGTGGGGATTTTAATGTATCTTTTGATGATGCTAATAATGCTTCCGCAACTAGACGGCCCAGAGGTCTCGCCGGGGATCTTTTCTCGGAGTTTCATATGTATGACGCTTGGAGGATATTTCACCCGGGTGAAGTTGATTTCACCTATTCTTCCTTCACGCACCATACATACTCTAGAATCGACTATGCTTTTGTACATAACTCAGTTTTGCCTCTTGTGACCTCATGTTCTATTGGATCTATCTCGTGGTCAGACCATGCCCCTTTTATTCTTATGTTGTCTGATTCTTAAGCCATCTCTAGTAGATCACCTTGGAGACTGAATGAGTCTTTATTGGCTCATCCCGAAGCTTATCAGGAGTTACAGGACGCCTTGTTAAATTACTTCCGGGAAAATGACGCATCAGATGTTTCCCCCGTAACATTATGGCACGCACACAAAACTGTACTCCAAGGTATTTTGATTAAATGGGGTTCCAGATTAAAAAGGGCTAACCTTAAATTGCACCTTGACTTATTAAAAGACATTGATACAACCTCCTCTCTCCAGAAGACCACCCTGAACCCCCCCCCCCAACTGGCGCAACGTCTCTCCTCCCTTATGGCGCAGCGTAGGGAAAAGAATACTTATGGAAAGCGCATAGACTAAAAGCTAAATTTTATTTTTACGGTAATAAGACGGGCAAACTCTTGGCTAACAAATTGAGAGCACGTAACCGCCGCGCTCTGATTAATAAGCTCCAGACTGCACCTTCGAAATTTGTCTCACAACCTCGACAGATTGCTGACCAGTTCACCCAATACTATTCCCGACTTTACAATCTCAACCTAGACCCCCGATGTCCCACAGCCGTCCATACCTGACGTCTTTGATTATCCACTCTCTCCCTGCCCCAATTGTCCCCAGACTGTCATAACTCCCTTAGTTCCCGATCACTGCTTTTGGAGCTTTCAACAGCACTGACTTCTATGCCTCTTACAAATCACCTGGACCTGATGGGTTTACGTCGAAGTATTATAAAACTTTTTCTGAGCAGTTGACCCCACATATGCTGAAAATGTTTTAATAATCTATTTGAAGTGGGACGAGCCCCTCCTGATCTCCTCATGGTCCCAATAGTTACTCTCCCAAAACCGTAAAGAACCTTCCCTCTGCTCTAACTACCGCCCAATTTCGTTCTTAAACATTGACGTTAAGATTTACGCCAAAATCTTAGCCAACAGATTACTCCCCGAAATCGTTGCCGATGACCAAGTGGGCTTCGTGATGGGTAGGCAAGGCACTGACAATACAGTCAAACTACTCAACTTACTAGATGTGGTGCGACGAGATTCGTCTCCCTGTCTCCTCCTCTCGCTAGATGCGAAGAAGGCATTTGGCAGGTTGAATTGGCTGTTTTTACGTCATGTTTTACTTAAATTTAACTTCCCCCTTCCCTTTTTAGAACAGCAATCTTTTCCTTATACTCTTCTCCCGTCGCTAAAGTACTCCACGTCGGCTTTATGTCCCCGCACTTTGAGATCTCAAACGGGACCCATCAAGGCTGCCCACTTTCGCCTCTGTTATACACCTTAGCGTTGGAACCACTAGCACAGAGCATCAGAGCTATGTCAGTGCGTCCCTTGGAGAGCAAAATGAATTTGTTTGCGGACGACATCCTTCTCACGCTCTCTGACCCTGTATCCTCTTTGCCCCATCTCTGATGCCTTGACGTCCTACAGTAAAGTCTCATACCACAAACTTGACACACCCAAGCCCTTAGTGCCGATCTCCCCCCTCCTGACCTCCTATCCCTAAAATCCTCTTATCGGTATGACTGGCGAGACAATTATTTAGTATACTTGGGCGTTAAAATATCCTTTTCTATACCTATGCTTTATAAATTAAATTACCAGTCCCTGCTAACTTTGATACAGGAGAAATGTTCCCAGTGGACTCACTTTGAGTTCTCCTGGCTGGGTAGCATTGCGATTACTAAAATGATGCTCCTGCCCAAGATCCTTTATCTTTTCGTGCTCTCCCCTTTTCCCCACAGCCATCCCTTTTTAAGAAGTTACAGTCCATTCTCACCCAATGTATTTGGAAAGGCAAGAGGCCACGTGTTAAATTTTCTGTCCTGTCCAACTCTATCACTTCGGGAGGCATGGGGCTCCCCAACATCACACTATACCATAAGGTGACTGTGTTGGCATTGCTGGGATCCACTCTATCCTCTTGAATGCCACCTCAATGGTCCTTTCTGATTATTATTTTTTCTTCCTTCTCTCCCCACAACTATATAACGCGGTTTGGCTCCCTAAAACTAAACACCCTCCTCCCCAACCTATTACCCTTGGGCAAGCTACTACTGACTATTTGGGATTTGACGAGATGCAATCTTTGCCAATACCACCCACTACACTTAGCGACCCCACTAGCATCCTTAACTTACAATATCCCTAACTTTAATTACCGTCCCTGGGTGGCACATGGAGTAGTCCATATAGTGGACTTTTACTCACCGACGGGTTTCCTACCCTACGATCACTTAGCAGGGAAATACAACATCTCAAATAATCTCCAGTTTCCAGTTTTCATACCTCCAACTTCGGACGCTAATGTCAACATACGGATTGGCTAGCCCTTCCGCATTATCTCGTCCAGCATTGTTGCCTTTTGAATCGCATTGTATTCAGCCCTCCTCCTCTACTAAACTTCTCTCCCTCCGTTATAAACTCCTGGCGACGTTGACCCCCTCCCGTAAATGTAAATTTCAACTATCTTGGGAGAGAGATTTAAGTAGGCAGCTCCCCTGTGACCAATGGAAGTCCTGATTTGAGGGAGATCGGGGAAAGTTTAAATGCGCATCATTACATGAATCCAGGAAAAAGTTACTTTACTGATGGTACTTAACTCCTGACAGGTTGAGTCACTATGGCCCTTCCCCCTCTTCCACATGTTGGAGATGCTTGGTATCACGGGGCTCCTTTATACATATCTGGTGGCATTGCCCTCCCTTATTACTGTTCTGGGGTGAGGTGGCAACTTTTGTGAATCAGGTATTGGGAACAGACCTTGCTCTCGACCAGAGTACGTTTTTGTTGTAGCTTTTCCCAACTGACTTGTCCCCAAATCAACGCAAGCTCCTGGCCCATATACTTGCCATCTCCTACCTCCTTATTGCGTCGTAATGGCGTACCAAGACTTTGCCCTCACTTACCGATGTGAGGACTAAATTGAGAGACCTTCGTTCACTGGATGCCGCTGCCTCCTCTATTGCGGGGAGCCCCCCCATCACAAAGGGACTTCTGGAATCTATGGGATTTGTTCCTTGTGAAAAGATGATTTTGACGTATTTCTTTCTCTACTCTCCCACAGAGCCCTTCGCCACCCAATCGGAGAATTCTCTATCCATACCACCTCTTTCACTGCAAGCGTCCTCTTCGAAGCTTTTTCTCCCTCCCCTCTTTCCTTTTTTTTGAATTTTATTTTTATTTCTTTTCTTTTCCTTTTGTGTTATGCTTTATGTATAATTTGTTAGCCATGGTCAGATAAATCTTGTTTTCTATGACCCTGATATAACTGTTGTACCAAGCTATTCCTCTGCGATATATGAAACAGTTTTCTGTCTTTTTGTAGATACTTGTTTGAAAACTTCATTAAAACTCTTAAGAGTACAGCTTTCATTTGATCTAAAATTTGACACAATTGTAGAATTTCAAAAATTCATAAATGTAAAAAAGTTTTTGGACAAACAGAATTGTTTTAAAAATTCACACTTAAAGTTATATGTCTTGTAGTCAGTCCAAAGTTCAAGGTGTCATTATATATTTCTCTGACATGGCACAGGTCCACCTAATAACCGGATACTCACCCCTTTCTCTGGTGTCCCACGGAGGTCTGACTAAAGTATGTCAGACCTCTGGTTTTAAACCCCTCCTGCCGGGCGCGATGATGTCAGTTTCAGGCACCCCCCCGCTGCCAATGCAGGGGAAATGCCTGAAGGGGGAGGGTCCTTTTGGACCTCTCTATCTCCACATCGCCATGGGTTAGCAGGTCAAGAGAGGCATCGCTGGAAAGGCCACAGGTCATAATCCATGTGTGGTATTCTAATGTATCAACTCCTTGTACATTGATCTTGTAAAACACCATGGAATTTGTAGCGCTATATAAATGATAGTAATAATTTGTCTAATAAAATGTTACTTCAAATCGGGTTTAAACATGCTGAGGACAACTGGCTCAGCAGTGAGGGGGTTAAAAAGTTTCATACAATGAGAAAATATGAAGACTAACAAGGTTTCAGAATAGGATTTGTAACTGTTATATAAAATTTAAAAGTGTGTTTTTTTTGGGGGGTTAAATAAGACCGCATATACTGAAAAAGTATTGGACTGCAAAAGGTTAATGGGTGTTTTAAACCAATAAAAATGCATTTTATTGCATCTAAATAAGGTATTTTTACAAAAATAATAAAAAGGTCTGTTACAGAATAAAAGCTCATTTAAAAAAAATTGGGAACCCAAAATTTCGTTTCAAAAATAGTCTCTTTGATGAAAAATGAAGAGTAAATGTTTTTTTTTTAAATGTTTTATTTTTTTAGATTGAAACCAATGGAATTCGCCTGTTTAAACCTGTCGAACTGAATCACTGAAAAATCAGGGCATTTCGCCGACGTTCGGTGCAGTTTGGCTTTCTGTGAATAGACTGTCAATTACTTCTCTATAGGATAATTTGGCTGCTGCTGAATAGCGCTATATTTTGCCATGAATTCAACTGTATTTTGCGAGTTAACCGCTTAGTGAATAAAATAACTCCCCTGAAAATGCACCGTACGTTGCAAATTGCCCATCCGTGGCAAGTTCGGTGCCTAGTGCATAACCTCTTTTGATTTATCCTTTTCTATTTGATAAATGGTAAACTTATTTTATTCAATGCCTTTTTTATTCTTGTCTCTTTTAATTTGGTTTTATGATGCTAGAGAATGTTCAACGTCTGACATAAGGTATTTTTATCACTTTGTTTTTTTTTTACTTTCTTGCCAATGTGTGGCTACCAGTCCAGATAGGCTGGTCTGTCTGCCAGCTGATCTTGCGCCATGGAACAAATTGCTGAAAAGCTGCATATTAATGTCTTTTATTCATATTGCAGTTGGCATATGTATTGTCTAATGAGCTATCACGGTAACTGTTTCACCTACACATAGGTTTTACAATTTTACTTCTACCAGAAAGACATTCTAGAAGTTTCATTGTGTGAATTCGGGATACAACACCCATCTAATGTCACTGGAATATTATCTGGTTCGAGTCATATTTCCTTGAAATATAATTCAGCTATTTTCTCTTAAGAGCAATAAAAATAATCTTTTCTTGAGATTATTATGGTACTTGCCAAGTGATACTAAAATATATATATCATTTGTAATTTCTGAGTTCTGATCCCCATTGTGCTGTTTGAAGACACAGAAACTGCAAATCGTTCATTACTCTACTAAGGCGTTGTATTGTGTTAAGGAAAGCCGTACACTGTCCTGATCTTTCTCTCTCCTCACTTGTAATTGTGAATAGTCCTCTTTCTTCGAGAACATCTGTTACATTGTGCTTTGTGCCTTTTATATAGATTAAAGTACTATACAACTAATATGAGCATAGAAGCATGGAAAGCGATATGAAGACTTTACAGCTTACAGTTAAAAATAAGGGAATTCGCTTTTACTTCTCAAATTTATGCTCTGTATTTTTGCATTTACAGTAATTGATAGAAAGCTGTTCTTGACAAGCTGTGTTGACTCAATGCCATTACAGTTCAGATAACTATAAACCTGTGCCAATTTGGACCAGTCTGATATAGATTTAGAGGCACATATACATTTGTATACCCTATACTGATCCCTGTTTTACTTCCTCTGTACCTTCTCTCTATACCCCCATACCAAAAGTTAGCTAGGGTTACTTTTCGGGTTAGGGTTATTGATTTTTGCATCACACATTGGGGAAAAAAATTGCATTCAATCCTCTGAATCCAAATTGCTGTGTTTATAACAGAATTGATTCCATAAATTTGAATGCTTCCAAATCACTCATGGTCAGTTGAATTCTATATTTGCTTCAAATCGTTTAACAGGAGAAGGGTTCCGGCTGGTGGCCATTTTGGCAGCTAGGTATAGAGACTCGCACACATCACATGTGTGATTTCCTTTATAATGGGCGACTTCTCATGGAATCACTAGGTGGGCGCTTATTCTTTAGTGAATTTTGGCAGTATTTTGTAAAATTTACAGCAGAATGTAGTAAAATTTGAATTCTGCAAAAATTACCACCTGGTGAATGCCGGCCATAAAAGTCTTCATGTCGTACAGTTGTGATAAATATAGGTGCATATGGACGGTAGCGTTAAATGTTTAATCCCCCCCCCGCATACTCCTGTTCTCATTTCTAGTGACAAATACTTCCAAATAAGTCATTATAAAGACCAATGATTCTGACAAGGTGACAATTTGAAGGGTGGGGATGGCTAAAGTCTTGCACAGCTTCTTCATCGTCAAATTGTACTGTCCCTAACTGGACTCCTCCATCCACTTCATGGACTGAGTAGCATAATTTTTAATTTCTTCAGTTAATTGTTCCTGTATTCCAATGTTTCAAGGTAGTAGAATAAACTTCCACTTCCAGGCTATTAATAAGTTTTACAAAGCCCAGGGGGACCTACACCTAGCTGCCTAGAATCATTGATTGTTGAATGGATTAAATGTTTAGTTTGATATAGCTAACTCCATATAGTTTAAGGCAATAATATTCTGTTAAATGATAGATTTCTTAATATATAAGAACAATATACTTTAAATTCCTTTTAATTACCTGATCAAACGCCTTAGGGATCATATATGTATAAAGAAGTAGAAAGCTAGCGATTGTTTTTGACCATAATCGTATTAAAACTAAAATCATATTGGAGTATCTTGTCCTGTTGACAGAGACTTCTGTAGGTGCTAATTGAAATTCTACCACTATATCCTCATAAATTGGAAAAGGAACTTCACATGTAACAGAGCTCTCTCGGATAACTATGCATGGAGTATTCCTTTTATTATAGTGCACCTGTCCTGCCCAACGTATTTTGAGCTCATTTGATACTCGCTATATATGTTGGCTCTTTTGCTATCCTATAAATTGGAGAATGTTGAGTAACTTCACATCAAAATCTTGATGTCGCTCATTTCTGTTGGCATGGTGCTGAGGCGAATGATGACTGAGCAAAAGAGTCATCTGACATGAAGGTCCTCCGTCCACTTTGTGCAAGTCATCATCCTCTCATAAGGCCAACTGTGTAGCTTCTTTTGAAAAACTCTGCCCATGGCGGTTGAAAATTGCAACGTCTGGCTCTGCAACTGGTCAACTACCACCTGTGAAAGCTAATCAAAGAATGGGAGATTGTATTTCTTCAAGATTTGTGTAATCTCCATTCACTGATTGGCCAGGTATAATTTGTGTGCAATATCCGAAGTATAAGTTTATGCTCAGCAATGCTTTGATTTAGCAGAATTACACCTGTTTGGACACCTCATTTAATGGGGAATGTCCGCTAATTTGTCATTTTGTTGTCCATTCCAGCCAACCTGTGTTTAACCAGATTTGGTTCAGCAGATTCATGCACTGATTACTTTGCAATTAAACTATGGAAAAGCTTTTGAAAGCATTTCTGACCTTCTAGATGTAGACACATATGTGTCAATGGGGGACAGAGTGATTACAGTACTTATTTTTCTTATGTGGTGGGAAAGCATCAGTCATTTCCTTAATTTTAAAATGTGCACTCTCAACAACGAAAAATGTTTTGCTTCCTTATGAAATATCTGTTTATTGATTTGTATGATATTTCCCATGATGACAGTCCTGTGACAATTGACATATGTCGGCTCTGATGGAAAACTCATTACACAGACTTCTGTAGGAGTGACCAGACTGTGTCAGTATGCATTTGCTTGTAGCCATTCTTCTATATTTCCATTTAACACATTGACACCTGACAGAGACCTAAGAAGTATTAAAGCAACGAAGACACATTTTTATTTAATTTTTTCTATACATTTTAAGAGTTATTTTTGTGGATTTTATTGCAAGGAACTGAGATTTTGTCAAAGGCCTATCAACTTCTCTGTTATTGGAGGCCCTTTAAATGTGTACCCTTGTTTTGTTAACCTATTACGTTCTAATTTGCATACAAATGTGCATTTGGACAATCTACATAGCTTCTTGAGTTTTGCAATTTTGCTGTCACTTATTAAAGATGCTGTAAAGCACTGTTTGCTCTTAAAATGGTATTGGAGTTGCAAAAGCTTTAAAAAGCCATTTCAATGCAGAACAATTCAACACCAAGCAATATCCTTTTAATATGAACAGAATTCTCAGTACATGAATCCATAATCCTTAGTTTCATAGCCAGCTCACTGTTCTTCTTTTGCAATATGACTTTTTTTTGTTATATGGTTTGTCAAAGAAAATGATGTTTCTTCAGTTTTTGTTATTTTGTCATACTGTCGAGGGAGCTGATAGACTTGACAGGATAAATCTAGGCACATGACTTTTACTTACCTCAAATCAAATTGTAAGCTCTCATATATTTGACAAATCGGTCTGAGAATATCTTTTTAAGCATATACTGCATGAGATGTTCCTTTCCTTTGAAATCTCTCTGGGTGGATGTTGGGCCCAAATGATAATTTAAAGAAGTCTTTTCTTTCTTCTTTTTTCTTTAACCCCTTCGCTGCAGATCCATTTCTCCTCTGTGTGCAAAGCTTTGACAGTTTTGTGTTCATGTTCAAACGTGTTTTTAAAGTCCTGTTTTCCTATAGTACCCAGACAAATTATATAACTTTTTTTTGTTTTTTTGTTTGGACAAAGCTGTAAAGAATATATTGTTATCTTCGTTACCTGTGATAAGAGATGACAGCTGAATGAGATCTTCTAGTGGGCCTGCCCACATTTAGGCCCCGTTCACACTGTGCGATTTGAAAGTCGCGCGACTTTCCGCGCGATTTTCATATTCCCGACATGGTGCGATAATGTCGCGCGACATCGCTGTTTTGTGCGATTTTTTTTTTTTTTTTTTTTTTTTTTTTTTTTTTTTTTTGCAAAGCACCGCCAATACAAATTGCAAAATCGCAGATAGCAAATCGCAAAGAAAGGGTCATGTACCAGCGACATGCTTCTGCGACATGCGACATCGCGTGGCAAGATGTGAACAGCTCCATTGAAATGCATTTGGAGAAGCTACATAGTGCGACGTCGCGGCAAAATCCGCGCGATAAATCGCACAGTGTGAACAGGGCTTTAAGCTACCCCCTGTTGATATAATTTGCATACATCCCAACACATGCGCACAGATTTTATAAACTATGGGAGTGTTGATTTTTTTAAAAAATTTAAATAAAAAAATAAAAAATAGAACTTTTCCTTATACCACTTGGAAAATCCACTGATTCTGCTTCTTCTTGGTTTCTGCCAACATTACTGTAGGAGTGACCACCACTGGCAATGGAATCACTCCTTTAGACACTTGTCAAATTAATGCTGAATTTTAATTGAGCTAGATCCCTAAATATTTAAACTAAAATTAGACTTTTTGGGGGGGGAGGGGTCAGCATATTTGTTGAGCATTTATTTGGATTTTGTTTCCCGTTAAAGTATCATCTCCATTATCAGCTCTTGCTCCTATTTTCCATCATGGAAATATTGGCTTTGTAATCCAATTCAGTTTTTCTTCCACTGTCGGTATAACATTATTCCAAGGAAGTAAAGTGTAGAAAGGGGTTGATAAATGGCTATTGTCACGTTCCCACGTTCCAACCCTGTCTCCCTGCCCTCTGTATTCCTTATGTCTGTGTTTCCATGTGTTTCCCTGTGCTGCTTTCCCTGACATGCAGCTCAGGGGTTAAGTTCATTGCTCGTTGAGCTTCTGCTGGTGATATGGGCTGATTACTCCCCTATATATAGCCATGGGCCTATATCACCATGCTCTTGCATCCTGGTTCACTTCAGCTACAGATTTGTTCCTGAGAGCTCCCTGTTATTCTATCCTAGTGCTTTCTCAGTGTTTCCCCCTTGTCTGAGTTCTAGGTTTTTGATTGACTTCCTGGTATTGACCCTCTAGCCTGGCTGACAGATTTTCTCTGGTGGTATATCCCCGCTTTGGCTCAAGGTATACGTTTTGGTTTTGACCCCTGGCTTATTCATTGACCACTCTTCTGGACATCCCTAGCGGTTCTGTGCTTATCGTATTATATGTTGTGTATCCCTGTAGACCACGGCTTTAGTTTATTGAAGTCCTTCCCTGCAAGTTATTGAGTTTATCTCCTTTAGGTGTCTGTGTTTTTCCCAGGACTCTGCACGGCTACAAGGTATCCTTTTTCCATTAGTGCAGATTCGGCCAGTCTAAGGACCGATCTATCCGTATAGGGCTCCTTCGGTATTAGCCGTGCAGAGGTCCCCAGTGTCTCCTGTGGTTTATTCACATATCCCAGATCATTGTGTCTCGCATCTCTGCATATAGCGGCTTTTCCTCATACCTGGGCCCTACTTGGCGCATGCCGGGTACCGCCATAGTGACTGAACGTGACCGCTATTTGGTCAGGGAAACCTTAATTACTGAAAATCTTCAAACGGGCACACTCAGTTGCCATAATAAATACGATGCAGACTATATTAGATTGAATGTATGTTCATTATGCCATCAAATCTTGCCCCAGTCTAAAGTCACTTAAGAGCTCCCTATTAACATACCTCAATACAGAATGCACCTGTAAACGTGTAAAATAGTGAATATATTTATTTTCTGTTAATCTGTATATTTGTGCAATTTTTTTTATATTTAGTATTTCTGTAACACTAAGAATTTAATGTTGCTGAACCCAGAACATACTTAAACGAGAGAAATCTCAATGTATCCTTCCTGGTAAAATACTTTTATAAATAATTAAATAAATAAATTATGACCAATATCATTGCAGAAATTAATGCATAATTAACCAGCTGAGCACAAAAGAGGTGCGTGGAATGTCAACACTTTTCACTCCCATGTGCAGAGAACTGTTCACGCATGTTTTTGCGTGGCCTCAGCTTGGCACCGATTTCTTGCTTCAGTCCCAGTATGCTGACATCCTGCATCTCAGCTCTCACTGTGGGACTGCCCCTCCTGCTGCTATAGTCAGCGCACAAGCGTGCAAAGTCTTCATAAAGAGGGAGTCGCCCTGCCTGGCAGTGGAATCCCAATTCAGGAGATGCCTGGGTTCTTTGGACCCCTTTATCTGGAACCGTGCAATGTAGGCGGTCAAATGAGGTGTCATTGGAAATGCCAGGAAATTTGTAAACATTTTAAATTTCTTCAAAAGTGGCCGTATGGTTCACTTTTCAGAAATGAAGTGAATAATATTGCTGCACTACCTCACCATCTCATTTTCCACAGCAGCAACAAGTGTGGAGGTGATGGAGCAATGCAATACATAAACAGTGTTACATATCCTGCGTCCATCGAGGTCATCCATTTACAGATCACCTACTGTGGGTGATCTGAAAGCGGGCAAAAGAGCCAGTCTGGTGCTCTCGCAAATAAGCAACAAACAGGGAAAATATTCCTTCTTGACCCCAGAATGGCAGTCAGATTTCTCCTTGGATCAAGCTGCTTTTACCCACATATTAAATATTCTAATCCTTAATATTATGTTTTTGCAGGAAGTCATCCAGTCATTTTTTAAAAGTCTGTAAAGTCTCTGACCCAACCACCTCAACAGGCAGAGAATTCCACAGCTTTATTGATCTCCTTGTAAAACAACCCTTCCTATGTTTTAGGCTGTATTTCCTTTCGTCCATGTATAGTCCTATTAATGTGTTCCCAGACAATGGTTTATAATGGCCCTGTATATATTTATATAAAGTTATCAGATCCCCTCTAAGGTGCCATTTTTCTAAACTAAATGGGTTTAAGCTTCTTAGCCTTTCTTCAGGGGCGTCGTAACGTGGGGGCGGGGGTGCGGCCCGCACCAGGTGACACCCGCCCTTAGGGTGACACCGTCACCCTAAGGGCGGGTGTCTCACCCTGCGCCGCGTGTTCGCTCCCTGCGAGCGTCCGAAGCTGTGCAGCTTCGGCGCTCGCCTGGGGGAAACACGTCACCAGCCAATCGCTGTTGGTCACGTGGCTCCCCCAGGCGAGCGCCCAAGCTGCACGCCGCCAGACGCTCAGAGGGAGCTAACACGCGGCGCAGGAGGTGAGCTGGGCCAATATCCATAAGCTGCTGGGGCATATCCATGAGCTGCTGGGGCATATCCAGGGCCGTAGGGAGGGCGAGGCGAGTGAGGCACTCGCCTCGGGCACAGCCACAAGGGGGCGCAGGCAGGGGTGATCACTCGCTCTTAGTAATAATGTAAATCGAAATCGCGATGATCACCTCTCTCTCTCTGACTGCAGGAGCGGAGGTCCCCTTCTAGCTGCACTGAACAGCTCAAAGTGCGGAGGTGCAGCCACACGTGACTGCAACCAGTGGGGAGCGCCGCCTGCACGTGTCACAGCCTGCGTTAATCACTAGAGTAGACTTTAGGGGCGGAGCCGAGGGGACAGACTGAGTAGCGCCAGAAAGCCCAGCACACTCAGCCACTGCCTGGCCTGAAGCCAGCCTGGCCTTTCTTAATTTTTGGGTTGCTGGGCTGCCTGTGGGCTGTGGCTTCTTCAATGCTCACTTGCACGCAGGCAAGTGATTGAGAGACTCTCCGCTGACAGTGTGGAAGTGGATCCCTGGTGACCTCTCTTCCTTCCACTTGTCTCCGCCTCCTCCTCCAATCAGCCACCTGCTCCTGCTTACAGGAAGTTTGTGGCCACAAACACTCATTGGGAGAGGCAGCAGCAGGGCAGACTTCTAGGTGAGGTGTGAGAGCAGCTGCTCTCAATCCATTCCTCCCTGTTACACACACACCTACCTTGAAAACGTTGTTAATCAGCCCCAGGTGAGAGACTGTCACTCTGATTTGTAGAGATATCAGCAGGGCACTATCTTCCCTCTCTGTCCCCTTTTCTCCCTCTCCCCCTGTTTCCTTTGCCCTCTCTCTCTCCCTTTTCCCCTCTGTCCCCTTTTCTCTCCCCTTTTCTCTCCCCTTTTCCGTCCCCTTTGCACTTGCTCCCTCTGTCCCCTTTGCCCCCTCTCTCTCCCTTTTCCCCCTCTGTCCCCTTTCCTCTCTCTCCCCCTTTTCCTTTGTCCCCTCTCTCCCCCTTTTCCCCTCTGCCCCTCTCTCCCCCTTTTCCCCTGTCCCTTTTTCTCCCTCCCCTTTGCCCCCTCTGTCCCCTTTTCTCCCCCTCCCCTATCTCCCTCTCCCCTTTTTCCCCCTCTCTCCCTCTCCCCTTTGCCCCCTCCTCCCTTTTCCCCTCTCTCCCATTCCGCTCTCTCCCCTTTGCGCTTGCTCCCTGTCCCCTTTTTCCCCTCTCCCCTTTTTCCCTCTCTCCCATTCCGCTCTCTCCCCTTTGCGCTTGCTCCCTGTCCCCTTTTTTCCCCTCTCCCCTTTTTCCCTCTCTCCCTTTTCCCCTGTCACCCTTTTCTCTCCTGTCTCCTTTGCGCTTGCTCCCTGTCCCCTTTTTTCCCTCTCTCCCTTTTCCCCTCTGTCACCCTTTTCTGTCTCCTTTGCGCTTGCTCCCTCTGTCCCCTTTTCTCCCTCTCCCCTTTGCCTCCTCTTTCTCTCTCTCTCTACCCCCTCTCTCTTCCCCGCTCTTTCTACCTCCTCTCTCTCTTTCTACTCCTCTTTCTACTCCTCTTTCTACTCCTCTCTCTTTCTACTCCTCTCTCTTTCTACTCCTCTCTCTTTCTACTCCTCTCTCTTTCTACTCCTCTCTCTTTCTACCCCTCTCGCTTTCTACCCCTCTCGCTTTCTACCCCTCTCGCTTTCTACCCCTCTCGCTTTCTACCCCTCTCGCTTTCTACCCCTCTCGCTTTCTACCCCTCTCGCTTTCTACCCCTCTCGCTTTCTACCCCTCTCGCTTTCTACCCCTCTCGCTTTCTACCCCTCTCGCTTTCTACCCCTCTCGCTTTCTACCCCTCTCGCTTTCTACATCTCTCTTTCTACCCCCCTCTTCTTTCTACCCCCTCTCTTTCTACCCCCTCTCTTTCTACCCCTCTCTTTCTACCCCCTCTCTTTCTACCCCTCTCTTTCTACTCCTCTCTTTCTACCCCTCTCTTTCTACCCCTCTCTTTCTACCCCTCTCTTTCTACCCCTCTCTTTCTACCCCTCTCTCTTTCTACCCCTCTCTCTTTATACCCCTCTCTCTTTCTACCTCTCTCTCTACCCCTCTCGCTTTCTACCTCTTTCTACCCCCTCTTTCTACTCGCTCTTTCTACCCCTCTCTTTCTACCCCTCTCTTTCTACCCCTCTCTCTCTCTCTCTCTTTCTACTCCCCTCTCTTTCTACTCCCCTCTCTTTCTACTCCCCTCTCTTTCTACTCCCCTCTCTTTCTACTCCCCTCTCTTTCTACTCCCCTCTCTTTCTACTCCCCTCTCTTTCTACTCCCCTCTCTTTCTCTCTTTCTACTCCCCTCTTTCTTTCTCTCTCTCTCTCTCCCCCTCACTCTCTTTCTACCCCTCTACTCTCTCACCTGTGCAGGATCCATTTATACAGGATGCATGTTCACCCTAGCAATACACAGGGCCATGCAACCTGCATGACTGATAATTTTCTAAACCTTGATGGCCCCCCATGATGTTAAAATAACTGTTAAATTAATGTTCATACACACCGCACATTGCTGTGAGATTTATAGCTGTGCAGCTCTGTGACACACTCATACACCCTACACATTACTGTGAGTTTTATTGCTGTGGAGCTCTGTGATACGCTGATACACACCGCACGTTACTGTGAGTTTTATTGCTGTGGAGCTCTGATACATATTCTTTTCGTTTGAACTTATCACAATATAGGGCTGGTCTAAGTCTCAGGGCTGCTTTTTAAACCCAGTCCGGCCCTGCCTGAAGCCCCACCACAGACATCAGCCACACTTTCCTGGAGCCCAGCACACTCAGCCACACTGCCCTGGAGCCCACCACCACCAAATGCCTACAATACAAATGCTAGCAAGAGACGCCAGCAAGAGTAGCAGGCACGGTGAGCCACACCAGTGTCTAGCCAGAGCAGGGGGGGGCACAATTTTCTATTCTTGCCTCGGGTGCAAAAGGAGCGAGCTACGGCTCTGGGCATATCCATGAGCTGCTGGGGCAGTAGCCATGTGCTGGGGGCATTATCCATGTGCTGGGGGCATTATCCATGTGCTGGGGGCAGTATCCATGTGCTGCTGGGGCAGTATCCATGTGCTGCTGGGGCAGTATCCATGTGCTGCTGGGGCAGTATCCATGTGCTGCTGGGGCAGTATCCATGTGCTGCTGGGGCAGTATCCATGAGCTGCTGGGGCAATATCCATGAGCTGCTGGGGCAGTATATCCATGAACTGCTGGGGCAGTATATCCATGAACTGCTGGGGCAGTATATCCATGAACTGCTGGGGCAGTATATCCATGAGCTGCTGGGGCATTATCCATGAGCTGCTGGGGCATTATCCATGAGCTGGGGCAATATCCATGAGCTGCTGGGGCAGTATATCCATGAGCTGCTGGGGCAGTATATCCATGAGCTGGGGGCATTATCCATGAGCTGGGGGCATTATCCATGAGCTGGGGCCAGTATCCATGAGCTGGGGCCAGTATCCATGAGCTGGGGCCAGTATCCATGAGCTGGGGCCATATACATGAGCTGGGGTCATTATCCATGAGCTGCTGGGGCATTATCCATGAGCTGCTGGGGCAATATCCATGAGCTGCGAGCTGCTGGGGCAATATCCATGAGCTGCTGGGGCAGTATATCCATGAGCTGGGGGCATTATCCATGAGCTGGGGGGCATTATCCATGAGCTGGGGGGCATTATCCATGAGCTGGGGCAATATCCATGAGCTGCTGGGGCAATATCCATGAGCTGCTGGGGCAATATCCATGAGCTGCTGGGGCAATATCCATGAGAGGAGCTGGGTCAGTATATCCATGAGAGGAGCTGGGTCAGTATATCCATGAGAGGAGCTGGGTCAGTATATCCATGAGAGGAGCTGGGGCCGTATATCCATGAGAGGAGCTGGGGCCGTATATCCATGAGAGGAGCTGGGGCCGTATATCCATGAGAGGAGCTGGGGCAGTATATCCATGAGAGGAGCTGGGGCAATATCCATGAGAGCTTCTGGGGCAATATCCATGAGAGCTTCTGGGGCAATATCCATGTGTGCTGGGGGAAGTATCCATGTGTGCTGGGGCATATCCATGAGAGCTGGGGCAATATCCATGTGTGAGCTGGTCTGGGGCAATATATCCATGTGTGAGCTGAGGCGCAATATATACATGTGTGAGCTGAGGCGCAATATATAATTGTGAACTGGGGCGATATATCCATATGTGAGCTGGGGGCAATATATATCCATGTGTGCTTTCACTGCCTTCGAACAGGCACCGTACTTGCTGGCAGTTGGCAAAAATTTGTGTGAGCATATGAGAGCGCTCCACAGCAATAAACCTCACAGTAATGTGCGCTGTGTGTATGAGCATTCAGTGTTATATGGGAGTACTGATTTAGGAGTAAGAGTAGTTAAAAAAAAATCCGTAAAACTCGGGGGGGGGGGGGTGACACCATAAATTACCGCACCGGGTGACACCAACGCCTTTCTTCATAATGTAAATCTTCCATCCCCGTTGTTAATTTAGTCTTTCGTCTCTGCAGTTTTCTAGCGCCATAACATCCTTTTTTAAAAACGGGTGCCCATAATTGCAAGGCATATTCAAGGTGCGGTCTTACCATTGATTTTATAAAGAGGCAAAATTAATCATTACTATGCATTGTTTCATCGAACCTTAAGCCGCGGTGAGGAGGGCAGGGGGTTCAGCTGTGATGCGTTGTTGTGTGCAGGTGCTATGGAACTTGCGCACGTAAAGTGGGCAAGTTCCTTTGAGCTACACAATTTTGCCGCTACAACGCTTTGTAAATTGCTTTTAGAAAGTTTCAGGGAATTCCAGTTTCAGGAGTCCCCAAGCCGAAAAGGAGGAGTTGCGTGCGGCAAAGGACAAAAGATAAGTAAAATGACCAAAAAAAATAAAATTGGACAGAGATTGTCAGCAGCATCTGCCTAATTCTTTTAGGGCAAAAAAGGGGAACTCTGTTTTTTTTTATCTCTCTCGTGTCGCTTTAAATCCAAACCTAAATGTAAACCAGCTTTACATGTGTTTTTATTTCGCTGTTCATAAAGAGATTTATGAAAACAATTGATTGAAAGTCATGAGTATTTTTTTTTTTTTTTATGTATATAGCTATACATTTCATAGCTGTCCGTTTTGCAAGTTGTTGTTTTCTGTGTTTTTGACTTTTAATTCTCTATGGCTGTTTATTCAGAAGAAAGGTGACCACAAATGTTTTATCCATCCTTTTTCCTTCTCTTCCAGGCAACCTAAACCCCCGTTGATTATTTCTGGAGCTGTTACAAGGGTGAGAATCATTTTGGTTCTGTAATCTGACTTTTAGGCTAGTGTCAGACGAGCGCACTCATCACGACCGTGTCGCCGCACAGTTTAACGTCCATTGTAGGTTTGATTTGTGATCAATAGAGTCCAACACACGAAGTACGTGCGCACACACCATGCAGGTGGCAACTGATGCCATTTAGGCCTCGACATAAAAGCGCTACGACAGACGCCCAGAGTGCGCCGTGTCCGTGTAGCGACCTGTGTGTGTGACGACGCAACGTCAGACGCAGCACATTTGCGACGTCCATCACGTTGACGCTCAGAAGTTGTTTTTTTTGTGTGGCTGACTGTACCTGTCTTTTAATTTTAATTAATTTTGTTTCCCATATTTCCCTTTATTTTCTACCTCCGTTAAAAAAAAAACAGACCGTGTGGTGTTTACAATATCTTCCATCTGTACGTACGTACGTCCGTTATGCACGCACGCAGAGTGCGCTCAGACTGCGTGTGTCTGACATTAGCCTTAAAGGGACTCTGTAATCTGCTCATATCATATGGATGACAACGTTTCTTTTAGCCTTTCAATTAAGCTCTGAATTCTGCTGGGATAAAAATGATTTAGGGGTAGTATATTATATTGGAATTTATATGATTTTTCTTGTCAATCTCCTTCTAATGGATAGATGGGTATAATACAGCAGTCACAACTACATCCCCGCAAGGTTGGCATAACTTGGAACTGTGAATGCTGGATTTTGTACATTATAAACATTGTGTGCCGCAAACAAATCAATAAAATGCATATACAGGTAGAGTGATATTGAGACAAATGGGATAGAACAAATTGCAGAGTAAATAACAGGAATACCATCATGGACCTGCTCTTCTGAATGTGAAATGGAATAGCAATAACAAAAAACACTTTTCAATGAGTATTTTTCTTTAGAAAGTTACTAGTTGACGTGGTAATTTGATCTCCATGGTAATAAAAGTTAATGTAACACAGGATTGCTGTTTAAAAGAACAAGTTTGGCTTTGTCTGCATACCTTTATCTGTGTATTTTGAGTTTGTATTCTCTTTTTTTAATTTTAGGGTGACAAGGACTTCCCTCCTGCAGCTGCCCAAGTTGCCCATCAGAAACCGCAACCTTGTGTAGAAAAGCTGCCCGCGCAGCATGCCAATCATCATATCCATCAGCCCCGCAAGTGAAGGGACACTTCAAAAAGACGTCACCGTTTGCCTGAACCTATGGATTTGATATCTTCTGTGGCATACTCTAGAAGTTTGATAAACCTACATGCAAAAATGTTTTCTTTTACCCAGACCCTCTGCTCTGACTGTTGTAGGGAGTCTTTTGGTGGCCCCCTAGTCTGTCTCTCAAAATTGAAGCTCCCTTCTTTTAGAGAGATGGGTTTCTCCATCTGCTATCAACCTTTTTACTCTATCACATCCATTTTTATGGTTATGACCACCCCCTTCCCCACCTCACGCATCCCTATCCCGTTTCTGTTCCCATAATTAAGGGAACTGACACATTTTCTGCTATATAATAATTAATAAAGATTTTTTTAATGAACTCTGAATTCATACCATCAAAATGTCTCAATCTACATTGTAAACATTCATGTTGTATAGTTTATGTATTGAGCATTTTTTTTTAAACTTTTTATTTTGGGCTGGGGGGGGGTGAGTGGTACAGATTGTGTATGTCAGATGAACTCATTTGCACCCCCTCTGAATTATGTCTGAGTTACTGGGGGTCTGTCACAATTTAAATATATATGAAGAATTTGCTGCAAGAGAAAGGATTCCGTTTATGACTGGTTATCCTTGACCTATGTTTTTGCACTAAATTAGCCAATGTAAATAAGGAATGTTGAAGTAGACCTGTAATTCAGAAAAGCTGTGTATGACAAGATCTATTTCAGATAAATATTAGGAAGTGTTATGTGTATGTACTAGCCAAATCAAATCATACATATATTTTAACTCCTCATAGAGTTAAAATATTCTTACTTGATTTTTGCATCCACATCCTCCAAGATGACTTTGAATGTGGGTAGTTTTGTTGCTGCTTTAAAACCATTGAGCACATTAATATGCATGCATGTTCTAATGTCCCCTTTACAATATTTCTTTTTCCATCTGTCTGAAATTAATATAAAAAAAAAATACCTTTCTCAGGAATTTGGCTAGTGCAATGTATAGATCTTCATGGTCTTTTAGTCATGGGATGTATATGTAAAAACATATTGAAGCAGATGCTGTTTACTTGATACACAATCCTATTTTGTAATTTGATTGGGGGGTTCACTTCTTTTAAGAAAAATATTGTGCTGACTTTTTGGATTTGCTCAGGGAATTGTTAAAATTAATTGGCCAATGCAAATACAGTCAGCAGAACGACCAGTATTAGTTGGAAAATTAATGCTCCCTAAATATCTGTAATTTTAAAAATGCACATTAAAATACATAATTATTTCCCTGTTATTTAAGCTGAAAATTTGAATTAATTTGTACTGTGTGAATAATTGCCAAGAGTGTTGTTTTTTTTGTTTTGGTTTTCCCTGCAAAGATTAATTTTGAAAATTATGGTGATTAATTTTTCTCTTAGTCTGCGGCTAATATCCTGAGTTTTGAACTCTTGAATTTGTTATTTTTTATTAATTTTTTGTTGTTTCTTTTATCATATTGCCTTTTACTTATAGGGATGCAAACAAATTCTAGCTCTCTGATGTTCATCATGTAGAAGTAATGTCTTCATTGTAAAATGGGTTCTGCATAGCTGTGCCCATATGATATAAATTGCAATACTCATTCATGATAGTTCTTCTATCCTATGTAAATGTTTTAAAGTGCATTAGATGTAACATATCTGTTTTTAGATGTACGCTTTTGATTTTAAAATCATTTAAAGCCCGTTGAAAGGGTCTCTTTACATAAGATCTCAATCTCCTTTTAATGGCTATAGCATTGTTTAAGGATCAACATGATATCTTCTCTTGTCATGAGATCATTAACCTAGAATTCATTTGGGACCAGGGCTGAGTGCCATCATCATACCTGCATTTTGGCTGGTTCTCAGCAGTAGTGGTGATGCAATGGCTTCTTTGTCAGAGCAATAGCAACAAGGAACTTCTTGTAGAGCGCAGTAGATTGCCCACAAAGTGACTTTCCTTTCACTTTTAGCAGTCCGCTCAAATCTCTGACAATGATTTGATTGACAGGTGTGGCTGGCGTCCAAAGGTTGAAGGGGATTAAATAATCAAAACCTAAATTAAATTCAAATGATACATTTGCCAAACCAGGTCAGATTCCTTTCAGAAACCACTTAAAAAATAAATGTGTGTGTGTGTGAAATTGATTATTTAAGAATCTGAAATACTTTTGCGCCAAGGATATAACCTGCTATGTCATAGTAAGGAAGTACACAAGGCGATTGGTGGAAGAGTCCATGGTGTAGCACATCTTTCGTGGACTTGAGTTTTTGCTCAAGCATGAAGGTGCAAACCAGAAGAGCTATGTTGGTTTTGGAAGCATATTTGCAAGGGGGGGGGGGGTCATGAATAAAAATGGGTCACAATTGTGTTAAAGCAGCCCAGAGTGGTAAATTAAAGAAGGAGTGTTCCATTTTAAATATAACAATTTGACTTTGTACAGTCAAATACAATTAATACAATGGTGTCGAATACAATTAACTATAGTGTATTAAGCAACATCAACTGAAATATTTAATGGCATTGCAGTTCTGGATACAGCATGATGCATTGACTCAATATTGACATGGCTTGGATAAAATCTAATTCAGAGTCTGAATTTTGGGTGCTCTTTGGCCATTTTTATTTACCAGAACAGAAAAATCATATTTCACTTATTTTCTGATTTTATTATGTAATCCCATAAAGCGAAAAAAGTAACAAAGATGTGCTGCTTTGTGAAATATATATATATATATATATATATATATATATATTATATATTCCCAGCAAGAGCACCTCTCCAGTAAGCGTCCTTGGGCAAGACTCCGAACGGTACATACTCGCCACCCAGGACATACTTAAAAACGAGAAAAATCTCAATGTATCCTTGCTGGTAAAAATACTTTCTCAAAAGAAAATAAATGAAAATATCTCCAGTTGTAACTGCAGTTATATCTTTTTTTGGCACAACCTGTTGGATCATCTTTTGTACACTGTTGAGAACCTCAAATTCTGTTACATTCAATAATTATTTTTTTTCTTTTACCTTGATTTTTATCATGTAGTTGACTTTTTTCAGGTCATGGACATGGTCTTGCTGTCATGCTAAGGTGGCATTCATCTTTCAGCACTATGTTTTGAAATTCTTTATTACTTTTTTTGTGTTTTGTAACTTGATACTTTGAAGCAACTGCCTGTGGTTTAACAAATTTGAGCCTGCTTGCGAATATTACGTGATCGTTCGACACGAGAACAAACATTAGGGGGGGGGTTCTTGGGATGGAAGTTTGTTCTATTTGGTGATGTTGCTGCTAGGGATGTGCGTTTCGGGTTTCGGAATTTCGGAATTTTCACGAAATTTCCCGATTCGTGTTTTCGGATGCGGCCGAATTTCCGAAAAATTTTAGATCCGAAAAGTTCAGATCCGAAATGTTTTCCGAGCCGAAACGAAATATTTTCGGATTTTTCGAATGGGCTTGAAATGTGGCAAACGAGGAGAACAGATGTTCCGAAAAACGAAAATTTTCCGAAAAACGAAAATTTTGAAAAAACGAAAATTTAGATTGAAAAACGAAAATTTTTCGAAAAAACGAAAAGTCGATACAAAAAACGGGCAAAATGACACGAAAAATACGAAAAATGGTCGATATGCCGAAAAATGTGCAATTCCGAAAAACGAAAATTTTGTAAAAACGAAAATTTTGTAAAAACGAAAATTTTCTGAAAAACGAAAATTTTTCGAAAAAACGAAAAGTCGATACAAAAACCGAGCACAGTGACACGAAAATACGAAAAATGGTCGAAATTCCGAAAAAAAATGTACCCGAAAAACAGGTCGAACCGAATCGAAACCGAAATCGGTCGAAACGAGCCGAATCGAAAAGTTTAAAAATCCGAAAAATCGAACCGAAAAAAAAATCGGTGCACAAGCCTAGTTGCTGCTTACTGTATCCAGTAAAATGTAGAAATATCCCTACAATTAATGTACTCCTTTTAGAATTCAATTGTTCAAGAAATTTACCAAAATAAGTAATTTTCCGGCTTACTGCTTCAAGATGTCCTGTCTTTTTAGAAAGACTACCAATAATATAAACTAACCTCTACTGTGTTTGGCTACAATCACATTAAAAAAAATTACATTTATGATTAATCCATCAACTGGACTAAAACTGTCAACTTATGCCATTTTAGAAATTCACATTTTTATGAGGCAATTAGAAGGATAGCGGCATTTTTCTTCTTCTTAAGGCTCGTGTCAGACGAGCGCACTCATCACGTCAGCGTTGCTGCACATTTGTACATCCGTTTAGGCTAGGGTCAGACGAACGCATTTTTATGTTGTCTGTGAAAAAGTACGTTCGAACGAATGGACGCATTTTTTCACAGAATACGCGATAGCGGTCATACTATGCGCATTTTCGTCCGTGATTTTGTACGGATCATCAATAAAACACTTTTTGTGTCTGGACGTTATGTTGGCCGGACATTAGCAGCGTCTGACGTCTCCTAATCACGCACACACGCCGCTAGCGGACGCAGCGCACTCTGTACGTCAGTACCTGCGGTTTCACGTTCTCGAAAAAATGTGTTCATTTTCCACTTGCGTTGCGCAGCCGGACTTTTGTGCGACCGTACTTCGTATATTGGCCGTCATTGCCCGGCATCTGCTGCTAGTGCGGCCGTGATTAAGTGCGGCTGCACGCGCGTTCGCACTGCCTCAGTCTGACCCTAGCCTTATAGCTTATAATTATGACCAGTGGAGCCCACACGCGAAGTATGTCCTCACCGAATTGCGGACGAATAACGGACGTGGCAAACAGACGCAAGAATGTGAATCCGCTAGAACGGACGCAGAAAGTGTGCTGCGTCCGCAACGTCTGCATAGCTTTGTGTGTGCGTGATGGAACGAAGTCAGACGGACTGCATTTTTGACGTCCTGTTCTTGTATCCAGTCTGAATGAAAAATATACATACCGGACATAAAAAAATATCTTTACCATTCCTCTCTAATTCCATGCAATAAGCAGCATTTCTAATTCCTTCACTTCGAACTTTCAATGGCCTTCATTTTATGTAAAAAAATCTTACACATCAAATAACATTTAAAGATATTCATCAAACTAAGGCAAATTTTATTACTTAATTATTGTAGATACTCGAGTATACCGCTAGATTTTGGTGACAAAATTTTACGTTAAAATTGGAGGGGTAGCGTTCTAGTAGAGACATCTGCATTGCGTGTAAAAAAAACTTGCCTTGCTCTGGAAGTTACGGTAGTCTCGCTGAAGTGATTGCGGGCTCCCTGATGATTGCAAACACTTTAGGAACTCCCAGATTCGGGAGAGGTGGGATCCATCATGGCCAGAGGGCACACTTTGTTTAAGCCAATCATTCACCTCGCTTGCCTCCGCCGGCCATCTAATCGCTAGTAAAGAAGACGGGTGGCCGGCGCCTTCATACTTGGTAACAACTGCAATCATTCTAGAGCAGAGCACCCTGGCCTGAGGGGCAGCCTGACTGTGTTAAGAGAACCTGGAAGGATTTTAATTGTTTACCGGTACAGTATAATTTTGTTCCTCGCGTTATATTCGAGTCTTGAGTATTCTCTCATTTCCATAATCTCTATCCGTCACGTTATATTCGGGTCGCGCAATACTTGAGTATCTACGGTACCTTTTTTGCCTAATTTCATCTGATTTACACCTTTTTTTTTCTTTCTGTAGGACTCATTATTACACTACTATGGCAAAACTATGCTTATTTCAGGGAAATTAATTAAATTCAAAGCATCACAGTATCCGTATGTTTTAGTAGCAGTGATGGTATTCTCAGAAATTGAATCTTGTTTAAAATCTACAATTTATTGTAACATTTTATTATTAAACCTATATGAATTGGTTGTACTTGCCAGAATAATTTTTTTTTGTAACTATTTTATTGGATGTCTAGGCGTGAAATTCACATCATGAAATAGATTCCAAAAGGCATACAAGATCCATGATATTCCGTATAGTACGTTATTTCCAGAAAATATTTCTATGCATTGGAATGAATGTTCCTTGCTATACTTATTGCCTAAAAATGAATTACAATGGGAAATGATTTGCATACATTTAAGTGTCATTCTAGTAAAAAAAAGTTACTTCTTTCGATATGGCTTGTAATTTAATCTGAATGGCCTAAGGAAGTGCATTGTTTATCCTCCAGAAAATTGTTAAAGAGCACTTTGACCTGTACTCAGATCGGAACAAATTCGGTGAGCACACAAGGCCGATCAGGCCAGCAATGTGATAATCAGTCATGTGTTGTTTTTTTTTTTTTTTTTTAACCCTTTTTCAATGGCTCCTTCTTGAGCTTCTGACACTCCTGGGCCAAACCTCTCAAACCTCTATCTGTGCTTTCTTTATTAAGCAAAAGAGCAGCTATAGGGAAAATATTGTCAAAAGGTTTCATCAACAATAACCTTTCACAATTCAGTTCAATTTGTGAAAAGTATTTGTGAACTGAACTATGGTTTAATTAAAAAAGTAGGTTTATTTACAGGTCTATTTCTATTCAGTTCAGAGCTCTTGAACAAGTACACTACTGAGACTCATCAGAGAGCCTTATAGCCTGCGGCTTGTTGGAGTTGCAGAATCTGGGCCACCAGCAATGAGCTTGAACATTTCTAATACAGCCAAATCCATGGTATAATTTTTCCTTTACACCAAATTATAAAAGAAAGTATAATGCTGCAAAAACGTTTTCTTAATATGTTATTTAACTGGTTTCACTGATGTCCATTTTCTTTATTTTTTTCACGACAGCCTGTTCTCTACATCTAGCAATCCCACATCCATTTCTAAATAATATTACTCCGCAGATATATCTGGCGTAACCTGCCGGGCAGTCTTAAGCTCTTCCATCTTCCAAGGTTGGCAGGCAATAAGGTCCTGTATAGATGTATTTCCTCTTCAAAATATTAAATCTAGCCTGTAGGACACGATTAAGAACGTTTATATAACACATCGAGGAAAAGTTGGTTAGTTACATAAAAAAAATGTATACTTGGCCGGTCAACTAACACTTACTCAACGGTGCAAGAAAAAATAAATAACTAAAGCACTTTAAAAAGCTTACGAAGCACTACATCACTAAATACATTTTTAGATTTGTTTTTAAAAGGTGTTTGCACACTTTGATCTAATCGCACTTTGAAGGAAGGCATATGGCATAGTTTGAAATAAAAACTATTGGCACAGTGATTATTTAGGTAAACATAGCCCTGGGGGGCGATATGTCTGATAGGTATGCTTTGCTAACCCCTGTATCAAGCACACATGCAGAGAAAAGAACAACCCATCCGAAAACGAAAGTAAATTAACACAGCCGTCAGCCGCTGAATGGAACGAGTGGCCATCTTGGGCAAGTGGAACGCAAGGAAAAATGGAAACAGAAGTGACGTAGTGCGCATGTACGTAACAGACATCAGCGGCCATCTTGGATCACTGGGACACGAGGGCTGCCAGAATCCTTTTGTATCACCAGGAGACTGACTGTTTAATAATGGGAGAAGAAATGGCCTCATCTGCACCAACTGAGAAAGTTTTTTTATAGCGAAACTCGTTTTGGTGTGTTTTATTCTATTTTAAATTGTTTTCCTGTACCTGGAGTACCCTGAAGAGGTGACGGAGGCAGCAGAGATTGATCGGAGGGCCGGTACTCCTATTAATTCACTGGTGGCTAAAATGGTGTTGTCTTGTTCTAAGACACGGTCACCAACATGATTGCTGAATAACCATGCCAAAGAAGGGAGGATCGCCTTTACCGGTCCAAATATGCAATATACTGAGCTAAACATTACAATTCAATTCTTTCCACGCTATATATTGTCTGCTTTCTTGGAGGTGCCCCAGCTTATATATATTGAAAGTAGCACTAATTCCACATTTTATTCTGGGCGGGAAAAAAAACGAAGCCAGTTTATGTAACAAAATTTAAAGAAATACATTCCTCAATGATTTATTTTAAATTAAAGGGACACTCTACTAATCCAGACCAGGTGCCAGCTGTGGCACCCTTGCCATAGGTTCAGCATTGCTAGCCTATTTCTTCCTCTGTACAGATGCTGCTGGAGGTTTGCCTTTCCTGGAATTTGTTGGCAGCAATCTATTTCTGCTCTTTATTATTAATTCATGTTTGTGAGAGTGCAATTCAATTTTTTTGGTTTAGTACACACTTGCAACCATTCTGACTCCAGTAGTTATAACGTAAATGTCAGATTTTTTTTATTTCCAATCTATAGTGTGATTTTACATTAAAACTTAAAATCTAGAAACAAACTGATCATTGTTAGGAACATGTTAAATATAGAATGAACACCAGTCCTTGATTGTAAAAGCCTGCGCATCCTGCCCAACTAATACTTCTTGGAAGCACCTGTTACTTTTATTACAGCGGTGTATCTTTATTATCTTGGCACATTCAGGACCCTATTCCAACCTTTTGTGTAAATTTAATTAGACCTGTTGTATACTTCAAGACTCTGGGCCTTAATTCATAGTTGACGGTAAATGGAGATGGTAAGCAGGAAAATCTGCACCTTGCCATTGTCTCCATTTTCCCGCCCGTATTACAGGGTAGGCTTTTTATTTGTACCTAGCCCCAGAATGAAATGCAAGGCTGCCAGATACCGCAGTGGCACAGCGTGCCGCCGTATCAACTTGTGGAGTCCATAGGGGTCCATGGAGCCTTGGGCATCCTGGACGCGAGTTCCCTCACGTGAGATTGCCCAGCACCTAGGAGGAAGACTAAAAACTATTTGTACATAGGCTCACTCTGCTCGTGACGAGAGGAAGGGACCGTTTGTGCAACTCTCTTCACCATGGGATTTAAAGGGGGTGTTATTACTTAATACCAGCTTTGAGGAGGCCGTATTTCAGTGACATACCATTCCCGGCTGGAAGCACAAGCCACATTGGAATACCCTGCGCTTCCACGCTGAGTTGATATTTAATGTCTCCTGTGCTATGTATAGGAGACGTTAATTTACAGTAACCTTGCGCAGGGTATCAATACATTCGAGCCACAAGCCCAGTTTGCGACAGGAATGGAATAACGATTCCCCTAAATAAGCTAAATACAGGAGACGCTATGTGTAACATCTCCAGTAGTTAACTCATCGACAACTATGGAAGAGGGCCCTTTAATGGATCTGGGAAGTTTAGCAGCACTGGTTAAGTTTACAACAGGGTTGGAATAGACTAGACTTTGGAATTTTATCCCACTACATAAGGGTGCATAGACATTTATATTCCGTATGCCTACCTATCATCCGTCCACTTCTAGTTTTCTCACAGCTTCATCTCAGATATATATATATATATATATATATCAGGATATTAAACGAGGGAATTTTTTTGTTTTGAATATTCAAATATACTATTCAGTGCTGTCAATATATGTAAGAAAAACCTACTGTACTGGGTGTACAGTCTTTCAACTGCAGTCAGTATGTCTTTTTTCCACATTTTTTGTTGCAGTGTTAGTAAACTGAATATCTTTATTAAAACAATGATTATTACCCATCACAACTAGCTGATCCAAGTGTTATTGTAACAACCTGCTGATCCAATTAGAAATGTATGTGTCATTACAGTGATGTATTGTCCCTTTTTTTTATAAAACTGCTGCACATCTTTTTTCTTCTTTTTTTTGCATCTTCTTTTGGTTATTGAACAGTAACAGGGATGGGGAGGTTGAATAAAATTGACTTTTTTCACTTTATATTTCCTTGTAATGATGTGTTAGCAAACCTCTAATATCATGAACTGCAAGGCTATATTTCCAATTTTTTTTTTTTTACATATACCATTGTTCAATTCTAGCTAAGCCCTTCAACACTTCTCACAGTTACCATTTAAATAGTCTAAAACTTTGATCCTTGGTATTTACGCGTGATTTGCCACTTCATGTAAAAATAACGTTAAACAATTCTTTTTTAGATTCGAATATTCAGGTCACGTTTCTTGCTCTAAAAAATAAAACCGTGACATTTCGTTATGTTAAAATTCATGTGTTTAATGGGAAGCAAGCACAAATTTAGTAATTGACTGTCACCGTCTTGAAACATTGAAAGAAACGCTTATAGAACTGTAAGAATTTAATTAGAGTTCGCCCTGATGTTCTGGAGTGAATTGGTAACTACATTTCTGCATTTTCCATTTTTCATGTTCAAAGTAAGAACAAGTCAGCAGAGGGATGTAAATTTCCAATGTAGTTTAACGTAAATACATTTTTTACCAATTAGTGTGTAGATACAAATCTCAGGAAAATGAGAAGGGGGGATAAGTTTAATTTCATTTTACGTTCACACTTCTACAAAGCTTCATTTCCTTTTATTTCTGTGGTTTTCTCGAAAACAAATCAAAACGCATATAAAACTAAAGATTTTATTTGCAAAAGCTGTGTAAAAAAAATATTTAAATGCTGCTTTCTTATTTTGAATACGTGTACAATTCAATATACTGCTGAATTCAGGCAGTTCTTCAAGAGACAATCAATATTTCTTAACTGCGGTAGGTAAGGATAATGGTTCCGTGAGAACTCTGCATCCTGTATAATGGAATAAAGTTACACTTGTCATTAAACAATGATTTGTGTTAAGTATTCATTTTAGATAACATTGGTTTTAAGCAGAAAACACTTTAAATCAATATACTTTGTACTGAGCTAGAGCAGCTTCTTAATTTTAAGTAAGAGACTTGGAAACTAAGAGCTGAAGAGAATACTATGAATTTGGTATGGTATAAACCTGCAGTAACCAATCGTATCCTGCCTATTTACAGTAACCGTATTTATATAGCGCCAACAGGTTCCACAGCACTTTACAATGGAGAAGCACAAAAATGAGCCAAAATAATGTTACGTAAGTAAAAAGGCGACCCTACCCGTAGGATAACTGTTTTGCTAATTCAGCTTTTCATACAAGTGCTCAACCATACATACAGGTTTCCGAAACACTGGACTAAGGTACGTGAAACAAAAGGGAGCAGGGCGAGTATGGAGTTGATGACCAGAAAGAGTATAGCAGACTGCATGAGGACAGACAGAGAAGTGAAGCAGCTGGAAGGAAGAGCTTATAAAATTAGAATATGGACTGGTTGGGGAGTGTGGACTGGACAGCAGAGGGAAGATTGAGGTGAGTGTGGTTGTGAGGAAGAAACAAAGAGTTTAGGGAGATGGAGATGAATACAACAAATTTACAACAGGGAGGAGCAGAACAGGCTGAGAGTTAGTGTAGAATTTAGTAAACAAAAAAAGGGAAAAGAAAAAAAACTAGCAGTCACAATATAATAGATGCAAAGGTAAAAAAAACAGCAATATCATTATTAGAGCAGAAACAATGTGGCAAAAGTTGTATTAACTGAAGAATACCTTGCTGTCTTGTTTCAGAGGGAAGATGGAGGTGAGTGTGGCTCTTGGCTGGTTTCATAGTATTCTAGAAGACATTCAATATGTCTCCACATCAAAACAAATAGGTCCCATCTTTAGAAGTAGATGATGTGCATATGTGACCTACATTTTTAACCTCTTCACTACCGTGATCATGTTTAAACGATCAGCAGTAGGGGCATTGCAGCCTGAGATTGAATTAACATGATCTTGGGCTATGCTGTATGCTGTTGCAAAGAAATTTCATTTGCATTCAGGCTCCAGAAGGTGCACCAAAGTTGTTGCAACATGGGCATGATGCCTGAAGTGCTAATAGTTTTTAAAACCAACTGGGACATGTCGCTAATGGATTTTTCTCCAGATGATCCTGCACAGAGCTCTGAAGTGCAGTAACTCCATTTGGCCAGCAGATTGCGCCATCTGTCTTCCAAATAGTTTATTACAGTAAGGAATTAATTGGGAATATGCCCAAATAGTTCTTGCTGTATAATAATTAATAATGGTCTCCCCCCCCCCCAAAAAAAAATTGGTTCCTGAGTGGTGGAGGGGTAAATGCTTTAAATTGTTACCCAATTTATATATAAATAATCTTATGAAGTACAGTCATGGCCGAAATTGTTGGCACCCCAGACATTTTTCCAGAAAATCAAGTATTACTCACAGAAAAGTATTGCAGTAACACATGTTTTGCTATACACATGTTTATTCCCTTTGTGTGTATTGGAACAAAACAAAATAAGGGAGGAAAAAAAGCAAATTGGACATAATGTCACACAAAACTCCAAAAATGAACTGGACAAAATTCTTGGCACCCTTAGCTTAATATTTGATTGCACACCCTTTTAAAAAAATAACTGAAATCGGTCGCTTCCTATAACCATCAATAAGCTTCTTACACCGCTCACCCGGAATTTTGGACCACTCTTCCTTTGCAAACTGCTCCAGGTCTCTCTTATTGGAAGGGTGCCTTTTCCCAACCGCAATTTTAAGATCTCTCCACAGGTGTTCAATGGGATTTAGATCTGGACTCATTGCTGGCCACTTCAGAACTCTCTAGCGCTTTGTTGCCATCCATTTCTGGGTGCTTTTTGACGTATGTTTGGGGTCATTGTGCTGCTGGAAGACCCAAGATCTGACGCAAACCCAGCTTTCTGACACTGGGCTCTACAGTGCGACCCAAAATCCTTTGGTAATCCTCAGATTTCATGATGCCTTGCACACATTCAAGGCACCCAGTGCCAGAGGCAGCAAAACAACCCCAAAACATCATTGAACCTCCACCATATTTCCCTGTAGGTACTGTGTTCTTTTCTCTGTAGGCCTCATTCCGTTTTCGGTAAACAGAATGATGTGCTTTACCAAAAAGCTCTATCTTGGTCTCATCTGTCCACAAGACGTTTTCCCAGAAGGATTTTGGCTTACTCAAGTACATTTTGGCAAACTGTAGTCTTGCTTTTTTATGTCTCTGTGTCAGCAGTGGGGTCCTCCTGGGTCTCCTGCCATAGCGTTTCATTTCATTTAAATGTTGACAGATAGTTCGCTCTGACACTGATGCTCCCTGAGCCTGCAGAACAGCTTGAATTTCTTTGGAACTTGTTTGGGGCTGCTTATCCACCATCCGGACTATCCTGCGTTACAACCATTCATCAATTTTTCTCTTCCGTCCACCCACAGAGAGATTAGCTACAGTGCCATGGGTTGCAAACATCTTGATAATGTTGCGCACTGTGGACAAAGGCAAATCTAGATCTCTGGAGATGGACTTGTAACCTGGAGATTGTTGATATTTTTCCACAATTTTGGTTCTCAAGTCCTCAGACAGTTCTCTTCTCCTCTTTCTGTTGTCCATGCTTAGTGTGGCACACACAGACACACAATTCAAAGACTAAGTGACCTTCTCTCCATTTTTATCTGCTTTCAGGTGTGATTTTTTTACACCTGTTACTTGCTCCAGGTGAGTTTACAGGAGCATCACATGCTTGAAACAATTTTGAAAGGGTGCCAAGATTTTTGTCAGACCATTTTTGGAGTTTTGTATGACATTATGTCCAATTTGCTTTTTTTCCTCCCTTTTTTTGTTTTGTTTCAATACACACAAAGGGAATAAACATGTGTATAGCAAAACATGTGTTACTGCAATACTTTTCTGTGAGAAATACTTGATTTTCTGGAACAATTTCTGGGGTGCCAACAATTTCGGCAATGACTGTATATGGTGGGTGTAGGTTGGCCTCTATCTAAATACTTACTGGTCTATTCACTTAAGGTGAAACTCAGGAGAACTGGCAGAAGTCAAAATTCTAGGTCAAAATAGCCAAAACACAAAAAATCTCCCATTTATCTGACTTTCCAAATCGGCTATTTGGTCTAGATTGTTCTCCTCTCCTGCCAATTCTCCATAATTTCCACAGTTTCACCTTTAGTGAATAGGCCTGTTAGTAAATATGCTTATATTGTGTTAAATTTATAGCTTTTGTGTTTGATTCTAGTATTTATGCAAGAGAAAAGTGTACTTGCATTGGCTAAAATCCAGCGATTAGGCCATCTTTTCATGAGACAGATGCTCTCCTAAATTTCCAAATTTTGCTGCAAAGTTTCAGAATTGAAATATTCTGCTGCGAAGTCTGCAAAGACTTTTTTTTACTGTTTTGCAGGTCTTTGAACAATTTCCGAACAACATCTTCCAGAGGGTTTTGCCGTTACAATTTAGTGTAGATCAGCACATAATGCTGCAAAAAAGTGTTTTAGTTTGTTCACTTTCATAATTTAATACAAATAGAAGGACAAACGACACCTTGACCAATTAATATTTTTTTATCTACAACTTGGATAGAAATAAAATCTAAATTTTTCACAACATAATACATCACACAATTTATTTAATTTTTTTTAAAGACTCATGGAGGCCTTAATTAACTGGAATACATACGCTCACATAGAACCCCAATTATATATATATATATATATTTAGAGTGAAGCAGTAAATGAGTTGTCACTTATTCGTTTGCTTCGAATAGTAATAGGGTAGATTTTTGTATGAAGATTAGAGCAATGTGGGAGTGCCATTTGTGTTACCAAAAAGATAGGCTTATGTACACAAAATTAATTATGCAGGGGCCAGCAACCTCCGCCCTCCAGATGTTTTTCAACTACATTTCCCTTAAGGCTCAGCTACTCGTTAGCATAGATGAGCCTCATGGCAAATGTAGTTCTAAACTATCTGGGTGACCATTGTTGCTGACATAGTGTTTAATGCTTTTGCTGCACACAAACACACACATGCACACAAACCAACACACTTTATGATAAGCTTAGTAAGCCCAGTGTTGCATGCACACAATTTCTGGAGTAAATTCGCAAGGCACATGGTATTCATGAATATAATACAATTCATATTTTAATATTTAGTTTAACAGATATTCTGTGAAATATTTAATATTTTTTTCAAGCCAAAAAGAAAATCGTGGAAACCTTGAAATACCACTTTATCCAAATAATTTTCACTAAGACTTCTTCAGGTGTCAACTACTCTCCTCCCAGCTTATTAAGTAATAGCCAGTCTAATACACTGAGCAAATACATTAAACAATAATTAAACATCCATAAATAATAAAATTTCGTTTGTGTATTAAAATGTCATGAGAAGAAATATGATTTTTACATTGGCTGCTATTCACCCATCAATGATGGAGGTGTAAATGTAAAAGCTAGATTATTTTTTTATTTCCTAAAGTTGAAACAGCAGCAGCAAAAAGGCAATTAAGTGTTTATATAAATGACGGAACATTCCACTATAAGAAAAGGTAATCTATATGAGTTAGAAACTCTTTTTTTTATATTTTGAGCCCTTGTTTTGAAACCAATAAGTTTGCTCTTCATTAAAAAGTGAGTTAAATTCTTGTATAATTTGCAATGAAACTGTTTTACTTTTATTAAATTTATGTTGATTTTAGCGGTTTGAAATACAAAAGGGTAAAAAATATGGATGCACCGATACTAATACTAGTATCAGTATCGGTGCCAACACCGGACATTTGTACGAGTACTTGTACATGTGCAAATTCCCCCAATACTTCTACCAATAGCAGAAGCCAGCACTGGGCTGGCTTGTTGGCCAGTATTCAAGGGGTTGGGGCGGCTGGCAGAATGCTTGACAGCGAGTGGCCTCTAGTATGTGAAGCTCTATAATTAGGCCAAATAAGCAGCTGCCGAAGGCCTTGCTGAAACAGGGGCCTTTTAGAAGATATGTGTGTGACACTTCAGTAGCAGTACTGATGTACCAGACAAATGCGCTCCTACATTAACATTCACAAATCTGCCAGGACAGTTGTCTGAGCATTCTTTATTTTTTTTATCTAATTTCAGCATTTTTGCATAATAATAGGGCCTCGCAGTTGTGCTTTACCTAAGGCCTCACTATCTCTAGAGCACCTTTTGATCAGATGTGTAGCTATGTAGCCTTCGCGCCAATTGTTTCTTTAGAAACTGCATCACAGTTCAATATGTTTATATGAACTTTTCTAAAACCTGATATTTGTGTATGGTTGATACCACTATTAGGTATTACATGACACCAACTACTGCACATTGTTCTTCAGCTGACATCAACTTGAAGCACAGCACTTTTTTGGTAATAAATTGAATATTTAGGCTATTGGAATTTTAGTTAAGAGTTGTGTTTGACATTTTGGGCCAAATTTGGCCCAAAATCACAATGGAACTAACACTTCTGAAGCTCCATGACCATTTCCTTGTGATCTCACATAATGAAGCAAGGAGACCTTTCAATTTCGCCCTATGGTCCTCACCCAGGCAGTACAGAGTTTATTAACTATATTGATACCAAACACTTTTATACCCAATTTTGCATTGAAATACAACGAAAAACAAAAATTTGCATATGAAGCCCAAATTGTAGACCTTAATAAAGCAAGTTTAGTATTTCATTCTGGAAGAAATTAAAAGCTTTGTACGACCTTACACCTTTCATCCTGAATTACTATAAAAGAAGCTATATGGAGCAGCCCTCTCAATCACTGTAAGAAAATGTTCACATTTACTGGTACATTAGAACAGCCAGGAGGAGATCTTTATACAGGGACAGCTGTAGAGTCATCACTTCTGTACTGGGAAAAGATTCAGGGTGTTCTAATGACTGAAACTGCCTCTACAGTACAGATGCAAGGTGTTATTGTAATTTTCCATATACAAGCATTCTGCCACATACAGATACTTGTCTATTCTGTTGCTACTTTTTGGAAGCTGCATTGCTAATAATCAAATTACAATGACGGCAGATATCTATAAGGAGGATATCTGCCTATGTGTATTATCTATTTTTATCACATTTACTGTATTTAACACAAGGGCCATTTCTGACTGGATGCCAATAATTCTATTTGAAATTGTGAAATACAGAGGACAGCATCTAAAGTTCAGAACCTTTCATCCTACCAATTCCTTTGTAAAAGGTTAAGCAAATGTGCATTATTTTAATTTTACAATGATCTCAAAATTACAATCTTTATGCAAAACCACAATTTTACCCTATATCCAAGTGTTAACTATGCATTATATGTTTCAATCAAAATGTAATACAAATCATTTTTCAACAAAAAGCCATTGGTAGTTGAAGGGTTAATGTACAAGAACTGTTTTAGAGTGGACGCAATCGCAAATTATCTTTTCTTATAGCAATAGCACTTTAGTTAAACATAGTGATACTTGCTATTTGAAGTACATCTCACCAGAGTGATACTTTAAACCTAGAAAATTTATTGTATCCAATTAGATTTATATTTCCTCCCCTTCCAAGAGGATCTATATAATGAGAATGATGTAGATGATGATATAACACTTTATAAATAGGTTTTAATTAAACAAACATTTCTTTGTTGCAAAGATTCATCTTTGTGAATGGAAAAAGTAAATGTACTTTATAAAATGTTGATTCTAGCAAGTTTATGCTTAAATAAAATTAAAAAGGTGAATGTGTAATACGGCCACATTAGGTATAACTCCTTTTTCATTTGTATATTGCTAATAGCACTCTGGCAGGCTATTGAAGTTTGTTAAAAGAATTATCAAGTAAAAGTCCTTTTCTTGATTTTGGATCTTTGTAATTGGCTCTTCTTTTCGGCTTCTTCTGCTTTACGCAACTCCTCTTCCTCAGCTTTTCTCCTCTGTTCTTTTAGTTCTTTGTATCTCCATCTTGGGATTTGTAATGTTTTAGTTTCTTTAGAATTTCGTCGTTTTAATTTTTCAGGATAGTACGTAGGTGTTGGTGCTTTAACGATACGAACTTTAGGAATAACATATCCTGGCCTCACACTACTTCTTCTTAGCAGGTTTAGTGGTAAAAGACTTGTTCTTCTAGTGCCTAATGTATTATGTCTTTGAGAAACAGTTGCTTGTAGACTAGCTCTTCTCTCTTTGTTTTTTGGTACTGTGGTGATTCGAGAGTTCTTAAAAAGTTTTTCATAGCTCTCTGTGTGATTTTGGCCAGTAGCTTTCATTTCTTGAGCCCTCTGTTTCCAAAGAATCTCTTGCACAGAATATCTACGCTTCCCTACACATGGTGGACTCCCTGGACATACGGTTTGACAAGCAATGGCAACAAATGGGCTACTCATGCTCGTAGTTATTCTGACCAAGTGATCTAGGACTCCATCTTCCAAAGGATCATTGAAGTAGTTAAGATTAAATGTTGACTTTACACAATCTGATATCCGTTGTGCGCATGATTTGGGCTCGGCTGCTTTAGCAAGAAGCTCTTTCAATTTAGGCCATTCCATCTTAAATTCATCACTAAACTGTTCTGGGGAGGGTTTTACAAGTAATTTATGCATAAGGTATGTTGTTTCATATCTCCCTGTAAACCGTGCCCATTGCAAGGGTGTATATCCCCTGTTTGGGTCAACTGCATTAATATCTGCTCCTGTAAAAACAAAAACATAATGGTTAAAATAATCTAGGTTCTTCAACTGCTTGAAGAAAATCTTCATTTTTTTTTTACAAATGCATTGAAATGTAAAAAGTATTAGTTGCATAGAACATATTTTTCTACTGCGTAAGCACCAAAAGGTAAAACAATTACCCGGCACGTCACGTGTAGAACATATGTGTAATTAAAGATATTAAAATGAATAATAATATATCAACCATGCTCAGCAGGGACTTCATTACATGGGGGAGATAAATCCAACATTTACGAAGAGAGCCTACATGATAAATACTGTCACCTGCAATTGCTATTACAGTAGAAAGTCAGCAATCAGGAGAGAGAGGTAAAAGAACAATAAATGTTTAAAGCACACTGTATTAGAAGGAAGTCTCTACAGTATTTAATTTACAAACCAATGTGATGGTATTAGATGCAAGGAAATCATACAAGCTACATATGAGGACATGCTGGTATGTTAGCAGTAGGATGTTGGATATATATGAAAACATGAAATAGAGAGATCAGGGCTCGAGTCCTGCGGGAACGGCGTTCCCACACTTCTCCCCACAGCGGGAAGGCTGTTGAATCCCAGGCGAGCGGCACACTTCCTGCCAATGAGCGCTAATCATAGGAGGAAAACACGCAGCCGCGGCGCCGGAAATGTGCGGCAAGCTTGTTTCGGGCCTGGCAGAGGTGAGCTGGAGGCCGGGGCAATATACCCATGTGAGAGCTGGGGAACTATATACGTACATGTGAGAGCTGGGCACTATATACATGTGAGAGCTGGGCACTATATACATGTGTGCGCTGGGGCACTATATACATGTGAGAGCTGGGGCACCATATACATGTGAGAGCTGGGTACTATATACATGTGAGAGCTGGGCACTATATACATGTGTGCGCTGGGGCACCATATACATGTGAGAGCTGGGTACTATATACATGTGAGAGCTGGGTACTATATACATGTGAGAGCTGGGGCACTATATACATTGTGAGCTTGGCACTATATACATGTGTGCGCTGGGCTGGGCACTATATCCATGTGAGAGCTGGGCTGGGCACTATATCCATGTGAGAGCTGGGGCACTATATACATGTGTGAGCTGGGGCACTATATACATGTGAGAGCTGGGGCACTATATACATGTGTGAACTGGACACTAAATACATGTGTGAACTGGGGCACTATATACATGCGCTGGCCCTTCCAATGACACCTCACATGACCCTCTCAGGTCTATGGGTCCAGAGATACTTCCATAGGGTGTTCTTCCCTATGGAATAGGAAATTCCTGGCAGGTGGGCGTTCCCACATCTGAAGTCATCATGCCCATGCGCGATGACATCAGTAGGCTGGGATAGGTCCCGCAGGTGGAACTGATATCCACGTTGTCAGCCCACTGCGGGAGAAGTCCGTGATCGGTGCCAGGCTGGCGCTGATCAGTGGAACTTCCACCACGGGCTGCAGAGCTCCTCCGCATCCTAGCAGAGGAACGTCTACCCTGCTGGTAGGTGCCAGTACTGAGTACCAGCACAGACTGGCAGAAGAAATCCCTGATTAAGAATGATAAAAATATAACAATATCTATCATGGAGGTGGGAAAAGATAGTCCCTAGGTGTACCCCTACATATTTCTGAAAATAGCAATTTGCTACTATACTCCCACTATACAACAATATAACAAATATTTGTTTAAAATTATTATGTTAATGTGAATAAATTAAATGTAATTAATACATTGCACTAGCCAATTGAATAGTTCCCTATCTATTGTCCCTTTTTGTTAAACAGCTAATTTTTACAATCACTACCACAGATGGCATTGTAGATCGGTACTATTAAGAGTGAAATTATGAAGCAATTAATATAATGTCCAACTGTACGTGCAAATAAAAAAAAGGCGTGGAATATACAATTTCATAAAATTTTACAGACAAGAGACAGTCTATTTCACTGATAAAGAATGCCGTAAACCTGAAACCCCCTAACAGTCAGGGCCAGATATATAAACAGTCAGAGTAGGCATGTGCCTACCATTAGGGCCTGCTATAAGGGCTCGCCTTGCTCTATGAAAATAAAAATAAAAAAAGTTACTTTTTTTTTTTTTTACAATCTTTTAGGCATGAACCCTGCATCTCTGATGTTTCTACCGCACAGAATCAAGTGCCCAGAATTTTGGATGCTCTGGGCCGTTTCATTTTTCCACAGCAAGGGTTAGAAATTAGGGATAGGCTTACAAATTAAGGTTAGGTGCTTCCTTTAAGGTTAGGGTTGACCCTAGCTCTTTTTTGCTTCATTTTAAGGCAACAGATTCTGCCCCTTCTTTTGATGTGAGCAGACAAAGAGACGGTTTTTAATTTTTATTTTGTTTCCCCTAAAACAAATATTTGACCCTTTTTTGGGGGGATAGGGTTGCCCCATATTTCTGTGCCTACAAGCTCCCGAGATCTAAATCCAGCCCTGATAACAATCTCTAAAATGGGAAGACCTGATAAATTGTGTACGTACAGTTAGCTGTCACCCCTTGCCCACCACCCATGGTCTATTTTAAATAAAAAGTGGGAAACAATGACATTTCAAGAGCTCTGAGGTTGCTGTAAAGAGATTAGTTGGCCAACCTCCATCCATGTCATTAAATTGGCTGGCTTATTAATTATTATTAATCTTTTTGAGCTGGACATTAGACTTGTGTATGGCCATTTTTTTAGTTACAGATTTTTTCGTTCTGGTTTTTTTTTCATTTCGATTAATTTCGGATCATTTTGTTCTGTTTTTTTTTTTCCGTTTCAGGTCGTTCTATATGTTACTGCGATTCGTATTTTTGGACCTATCCGAAAATTCAAAAGAACAGTTTTCATATATCGGGTCCCTTCATTTCTCAATTTTTATTGTTAATTCGTATTTCGCTTTTATTAGTTATCAGAATGTGAAACGGATTAATTAATTACTTAGAATAGGGTAAAAAAAAAAAAAGATATGTAATCCCGGGGCTCTGGAGCTAGGTTATTCAGAGAGAGGTGGAAACCAGGAGAATGACTGGAGAAGGGAAAATTCTAGGTCAAAATAGCCGATTTGGAAAGTGAGATAAATGGGAGAATTTTTATGGTTTGACCTAGAATTTTCCCTTCTCCAGTCATACTCCTGGTTTTCACCTCTCTCTGAATAACCCTGATAGTATTCATTGCCGAAAGCAGCCAGACTGAAAGGAAATAAGACAGCTGCATTCAGCAAAGAAAAAAAAGCCTTGTTTTAAAATAGATTAGAAAACATAAAATTTCCCCTGAAAAATGCCTAAAATAATCCTAAATAAATAAATAAACAGAGACTTTTTGCTACAAGTGAAAAAAATAAATGGTTGAATAAATATTTGATAAAAACGGGGATTTTTTTTTACATTGAAACCTATGGGATTAATTTGTACGACTGGTATTTTATAGTAATTTATTGTATGTATTTTATTTTGTACGGCTGGTATTTTTATCCTGAAAAATGCCTAATAAATCCTAAAAAATAAAGAAATAAAGAGACTTTTTGCTGCAAATGAAACGAATAGATGTAAAAGGTTGAATAAATATTTAATAAAAACAGGGATTTTTTTCCTATTGAAACCTATAGGATTCGCCTGATTAAACCTGTCGAACGAACCACCGAAAATCAGGGTTAGAAATTAGGTTTAGAAGCTAGGGTTCGAAATTAGGGTTACAATTTATAACTCTAATTTCTAACCTTACTGTCTACCCCTAATTTCTAACCCTGATTTTCGGTGGTTTGTTAAACAGGTTTAATCAGATGAATATGAATCCTATTGGTTTCAATGGAAAAAAATACACGTTGGGTATTTTTTTTTTTTTTCGTTTCGGGTCATTTTCGTTTGTTTTTCTCGTTTCAAATCATTTCGCTATGTTTTGGTTTTTTCGTTGGAGATCATTTTCAGATAATTTTTCACTCCGATATTTCGTTTAGTTTTTTTCGTTATGCTACCGCAATTCGCATTTCTGACTGATTCGTGAATTTGGACGGCTGATTTTCTTGTATTTCGGAAATGCTTGCGAAATACGAAAATGGTGATTTTTGTCCAAATTTGGATTCAGAACAAAACGAAATGCACCTGTCTATTAGCCATTAAGTACAGTATAATGGCCCCATTGTTAATGTTATTTATTTATTTATAAAGGATTTTACCCGGAAGGATACATTGAGATTTCTCTCGTTTTCAAGTATGTTCTGGGTTCAAGAACATTGAATTGTTACAGAAATACAAAGTAATTAAATGCGAGATATTAAAAAAAACAGCAAAATATACAGATTAACAGAAAATAAACAAATTCACTGTTACATGTTTACAGGTGCATTCTGTATTGAGGTCTGTTAATAGGGAGCTCTTAAGTGACTTTAGACTGGGGGAAGATTTGAAGGCCTTATTTTTTTAGAACTAGACTATTTGTCTAGCATTAGTAGATCACTTTATTCTTTATGACCCTGACATAACAAATGCACATACAGTTGTGTGAAAAAGTGTCGGACCCCTTCCTGATTTTTTTATTTTTTTGCACGTTTGTCTCACTTTATCGTTTCAGATCATCAAACAAATTTAAATATTAGTCAAAGCTAACACAAGTAAACACAACATGCAGTTTTTAAATGAAGGTTTTTATTATTAAGGGAAAACAAAATCCAAACCCACATGGCCCTGTGTGAAAAAGTGCTTGCCCCCTTAACCTAATTACTGATTGGGCCACCCTTAGCAGCAAGAACTGCAATCAAGCGTTTCCGATAACTTGCAATGAGTCTGTTACAAGCGCCGTGGAGGAATTTTGCTCCACTCACCTTTGCAGAATTGTTGTAATTCAGCCACATTGGAAGGTTTTTGAGCATGAACTGCTTAAGGTCATGCCACAGCATTTCAAAAGGATTCAGGTCAGGACTTTGACTAGGCCACTCCAAAAGTCTTCAGTTTGTTTTTCTTCAGCCTTTCAGAGGTGGACTTGCTGGTGTGTTTTGGATCATTGTCCTGCTGCAGAACCCAAATTAACTTCAGCTTGAGGTCACGAACAGATGGCCGCTGTAACGGTAGCTATATTGCTTACCCAAGAGTAGCGGAGTTGGGATCTTTGAGGACAGAAGTATCTGCTTGAATAATACAAAAGGTTTATAAACTACAGACTGTAACAAGGAGACACAAGGACTAACTGAATTGTCTCTAAGCTCTGAAGGTTTCGAGACAACAGATTACCTAGGACACACTCAGAAACAGCAGACGTGGAATGACAGTCCGTGAAGTATTCAAGGTGCAGGGCAGTCAGATGCAGAAACCAATCGTTTTGGTACATACAAGGACTAACTGAATTGTCTCTAAGCTCTGAAGGTTTTGAGACCAACAGATTACCTAGGACACACTCAGAAACAGCAGACGTGGAATGACAGTCCGTGAAGTACTCAAGGTGCAGGGCAGTCAGAGATGCAGAAATAACATAAAACAGGAATAAACAATAGTTTGTTATCGTGGTCTTAGCAAAACCATAAACATAAGTAGTAACCTGGGTAAAGGGAACCCCAGAGGGTTGCAAACGATACCCCTAAACGTGAAGGGATAGAACCCAAAACAGCAAGTGATCAACCCAGCAACCAGCAGGGGGTTAAATCACTAAAACAAGTGATACAGCGTAATAAACACGATAGAGAGAGAGAGAGAGTAGTCTAAGCCAAGCCGGGTCAAATAACAGGAGAAGGGATCTCATACAAGCAGGGTCGTCAACAGTAAAGTCAAATAGATATTAGAAGTAGCGGTGCGTGAAATAACTCCACAACAGGGCGATGAGGCCATTCCTAGAGCCCTGTTTTAAAGCCTGTGGCTCCTGGTAACCACACCTGACCCCGCCCCCTCAGATGCCGATCTGCCAGCAGCAAGTGCTGGCACCAGACCAGCCAGCGGTCCCCCTTCTTGCCCAGACCCCCCCAGGGGGCACAGCGGGGGCTGAGGATGTAACAGCCGCACATTATCCTTCAGGATTTTTTGGTAGACCGCAGAATTCATGGTTCCATTTATCACAGCAAGTCTTCCAGGTCCTGAAGCAGCAAAAAAGCCCCAGACCATCACACTACCACCACCATATTTTACTGTTGGTATGATGTTCTTTTTCTGAAATGCGGTGTTACTTTTACGCTAGATGTAATGGGACATACACCTTCCAAAAAGTTCAACTTTTGTCTCGTCAGTCCACAGAGTATTTTTCCAAAAGTCTTGGGGATCATCAAGATGTTTTCTGGCAAAACTGAGATGAGCCTTTATGTTCTTTTTTCCTCAGCAGCGGTTTTTGCCTTGGAAATTTGTCATGCAGGTCATTTTTGCCCAGTCTCTTTCTTATGGTGGAGTCATGAACACGGACCTTAACTGAGACAAGTGAGGCCTGCAGTTCTTTGGATGTTGTTGTGGGGTCTTTTATGACCTCTTGGATGAGTCGTTGCTGCGCTCTTTTTGTTTTCACCATTTGTGGATAATGGCTCTCACGAGTCCCAAAGCTTTAGAAATGGCTTTATAACCTTTTCCAGACTGATAGATAAACTTTCTTTCTCATTTGTTCCTGAATTTCTTTGGATCTCGCCATGATGTATAGCTTTTGAGGATCTTTTGGTCTACTTCATTGTGTCAGTCAGGTCTTATTTAAGTGATTTCTTGATTGCGAACAGGTGTTGCAGTAATCAGGCCTGGGTGTGGCTAGAAACGTGAACTCAGGCGTGATAAACCATAGTTATGTTTTAAAGGGGGGGGTGGCAAACACCTTTTCACACAGGGCCATGTGGGTTTGGATTTTGTTTTCTTTAATAAAAAGCTTCATTTAAAAACTGCATGTTGTGTTTACTTGTTGTATCTTTGACTAATATTTAAATTTGTTTGATTAAAGTGTGACAAACGTGCAAAAAAATTAAAAATCAGGAAGGGGCCAACACTTTTTTGAACAACTGTAGTTACAATATCTTGATGATCAAATTTATTGCCACTTGTATATTTTTAATCAACCTTAAAGTTATAATGCAGTCTCAACTGATAATTATACACTTCATATTCTTCCATTGTGAACTCACCAGCCAGCATTAATGCTCTAACACAATCGGTCCTTCCTTGAATTGCTGCCTTCATCAATGCTGTGAATCCATGTATGTTTCTCTTCTCAACATCCAGAGCAGGATAGTAGTTCAGCAAGTAGTTCGTAATTGTAATATGTCCTACCAGAATAATAGTGAAAATGACACATTCTTTAGAATTTTTTAAAAGAAGTAATGAGTACTTTACTATTGATGGCAGACCTTGGCACCCAGATTTTTAGCCACTAGTATGGTCAGCTGAGCATCATGGAGCATGTAGTTTAGAAACACTGGGGGGTCAAGGTTCACCATCATTCTATTATACTGTGTCACTTATACTAGATATTTCCTTCAGAGAAAAGCATTAAATTACAAACATATGTTTGAGAAACCACATTCTACACTGGCCTGGAGCTTCACCCAGTCCCATCTCACTCACAACCCCTTCTGTATGAAAATCCTTGTTTGTGTACATATAGAATAGTTCCAGTGGGTGAGACTGTAGGAATACTGCTTGCAGGAAGGCTATTTTTCGCTCTCCTCTTTCCAGCATAGCAAATTTTTCAGCATGAACCTTTTTGATAAAATATTTAAAAGAGAAATATCTTTCACTCTGGTGTCATGAAAAATATATTACCGCTCAGGTGAAGGGTTCAAATGCTGATCTCTGGTAGGCCGATACCATAGACATACAGAGAAGAGAGGAATCTGGCACGCCTAAGGCAGTTCAAACAAGCATGTGTATAGGGATGCAAGTTGTGGCAACATTTTGGCCATGTTATTGGCCTTTCTTGAGCTCCATAGGATTGCTGGATTCAGTATAAATTTCTGAATCTGCTCTGAGTTACTCCTTTCATTTACGTTATATGTGTACAAAATATAAGCTAAAGTTATGAGCACGTTTTTTTAATATTTTTCCATCTTTATTTTTTCTTGTGAAATGATTAGATATAAATATATATTTAAATATAATATAAGCTTTAGCTGTCCGTTACAGAACAGTATAAAATATTTAAGAGGTTATTCACTAACCTCTGAATTGGCCCTGAGTGGCACCGAACTGTGAACTTCGGACCGATTCGTCTACTGACTAAGCTGTCAATTTACCAAATACTGGCGAATTGCCAGCAAAATACAGTGCAATTCCCCACATTTTGGCTGTGCCGAAATTGCCCTGTAAAAGACCATCATATTTTCTATTTACAGAGCGCCAAATTGCACCAAAATTCCAAAGAAATGTCCTGATTTACGATGTTTCAATTTGACATGTTTTAACAGGTGAATCCCATAGGTTTCAATGTAAAAAATTAATAGCTTTCTTATTATTTTCTGTAGACCGTTTATTTTAATTTTTTGCAAAAACCCTTTTTAATTTTTTTTATTTTTTAGAACACCTTTTTGTATTTTTTTAGACAACATTTTTGGTTTGCTTTGCTTATTTTTTTAAACCTTTTTTTTATTTTGTAACAGACCATTTTATTCTTTCTTAATGAACCTTTTTCATTATTTGATCACATTTTATTAAATTATACTCCTATTAGGAGAATAGGCATTTTCCTTTTGTTTTTTGTTTTTTTGCAGTTCTGCGCAATTTGGCAGTTTTCGCTGACATCCGTTAACTGCTTTGACGATTTCAATGTCGACAGAATACTGTGACCATTCGCTAAATAGTGAATTTGCATATTTTCCGTGAAATGGGATTATCGAAATGCAGCGACTTGCAGTTTACATGCAATTTTGGTACTTTGTGAATAGACCCTTTAGTGGTAGATAAAAGGGGGAGAGTGAATGGGTTTAATTGAGATCAGTACAAAACTTGACTTTTATTAAATATGTATAAAACAGAACGACATAAAGTAAATCGTGCAGCAGTGCAATTGGAGAAGGGGTGCACTAAGGCTAGCGTCAGACGAGCACAGTCATCAGGTCCGTGTCGCCGCACAGTTTAACGTCCGTCGTAGCATTGATTTGTGATCAATAGAGACCAACACACGAAGTACGTACGCACCAAAGTGCGCACGCACCACGCAAGTGGCAACGGACGCCATTTAGGCCTCGCTGTAAAGGCGCTACGACGGATGCCCAGAGTGCTCCGCATCCGTGTAGCGGCCTGTGTGCATGATGACGCAACGTCAGAGGCAGCGCATTTGCGACGTCCATCACGTTGACGCTCAGAAGTTTTTTTGGTCTGGCTGACTGTACCTGTCTTTTAATTTTAATTAATTTTGATTCCCATAATTCCCTTTTTATTCTACATCTGTCAAAAAAAACGGACCGTGTGGTGTCTACAGTGTCTTCCGTCAGTACGTCCGTCCATTATGCACGCACTCAGAGTGCGCTCAGACTGTGTTCGTCCCCCATTAGCCTTAATCAGAAAGCAAAGACTCACTTTTGAACACGTTACATGTACATTTAAAAAAATGGGAAAATGCTGCATGAAGGACAAGAGCTAAAGTTAAAAAGCTGTGGTCCTTAAAATGTTAAACTTACAGGGTTATTCAGAGAAAGGTGAAACTGTGGAGAAATTTTGCAGAAGTGAAAATTCTAGGTCGAAATAGCCAAACCAGAAAAATTCTCCCATTTATCTCACTTTCCAAATCGGCTATTTTGATCTAGAATCTTCACTTCTCCAAAAGTTCTCCAGATTTTCACCTTTTTCTAAATAACCCTGTTAGGTTGCGCAAGTCAATAGCACAGTTTATGTGGACAAATCGCTTTGTTTGAGATACCAAAAATCTGTTTTTCTTTTTACTTGACAAATCAAAGTTTATAGATGTAGCATCATATCTGTCTACATATCACATTTTCTTTGTGCGTTGCCTTTTGACAAAGCACCCGAGATAGTGTACACGACACAATATCAGGTCTACAGGTGAAGGGAGTTGAACAAAGGGACTTGAAGGTGAACCATATTTACCTGCCTGTGCTGCTGTTATTAGAGCTGTGTTTCCATCATTATCTTGCCAATTCACATCAATGTGAGGGCACTGAGATAAAGCTATCACGATATCCACATAACCTTGGTAGCAGGCAACAAGAAGACCAGTCTGTGAATAACAAAACAATCACATTTAGTGTTGGATCCGGACAAAAAAAATGTTATGTTAGCCTCATGTTATGAAGGTTAAACACCAAAGAGGCTCCTACAGGAAGAACAAAAACCTTCTAGAAATAAGTATAAACTATTCCACTCTTTTGTTTTCAGAACTTGTGCTCCAATTTATTTCAGTTATTAAATAAATAAGCAAAAAGTTACAATGTCGTTTCCACAATGTACTTGCTTATAAATATATGATTGCAGGCAGCACTTTATTTAAAGTTGTATTTATTGAATAATGTATGCTTTGCTAGTTACACAACACACAGACATAAAGCTTATTACCGATAAAAGCAGTAGCCTCACTTAATAATTAATTAAATATTAGAATTCTAAGGATGTAGAATGAAGATGATAAATCTTAATTACTTACAATTTTCTGCGTATACTAGACTTATGCTAGATTTTAAAACCAAAATGTGCAAATGCAAACCATCCATTTTTCCATTATATTTAGGAGCATATTCATTTTTCACAATTAGAACGATTAAATAAGCATTAGAAAGTGATCTCCTTTGAGAAGCTATGTTTTTGCCATTAACAGGCCCTATATTGGTCATAACCATTGTTTCATGCGATTGTTACTGCTCAATGTGCCTTTCCAATTTTCATTTACGGTGAACTATTTTATTATGCCAAATATCAAATTAAACCATTCCAAGCCTGTTAATAAAAAAATCACTGAAAAATACATTCATTCATTTTCAAAGTTTATGTTAATAAGCATACATTTGTATATGTTATCCAGGGCTAGACTGGGCCAAAAAAAGCGGGCCTGGGCTTCATCCAGACTGGCCCACTCCAATATGCAAACAGGGCCAGATTAAGATCTCTATGGGCGGAGCTAAAGATTTTCTTTGTATTTTTGGGCATTTAATGTAATGAAAACATTTTAAATTGTGTGCAATTTCAGTGCTTTGTGTTTCGCTGCTTTTTCGGCGCTCTTCAGTGATTCCATTTCACAAAAAAATATAGTGAGTTCACTACTTAGTGAATGTTTACCGTGTTTTGCTGAAAATGGAGTCACCAAAAGCGTTATCGGACGTCAGTGAAAACTATAGAATTGCGCCGAATTGGCATCGGAAGATTCCTCTGAACTGAAAAAACGTTTCCCATTCTCCTAAGAGAAGCTTAAATCAATAAAAATGTGTCTAAATAATAAAAAAGCTACATTAGAATATAATAAAGAAATCTGTTACAAAATTAAAAAAGTCTTTAAAAAAGTCTTTAAAAAATTCGAAAAGATCTTTAAAAAATTTACAAAATAAAAAGTGTTTTTGCAAAATCTAAAAAGAATGGTGTGTTTAAAAAAAAAAGGTGTTTTAATAAAAAAAAGGTGTTTAAAAAAAAAAGGTAATGCTGTCAGATGGAGCTTCCAGTCAGGGACATGCCTCCACATACAGATCAAATCAATGAGAATGTGCTGCAATCACATCGAAATCCCCAGTAACTAAGTGCAAGCTCTTGTAGCGAGTATGTAGGGCCAGACTGTCCATGTTTGTCAGGTCCTGAAGCACTAACACTACATGCAGCGTGCGGGAAGGAACCCCTAATCACCCCCAAGGCCCCTCAACTCTATGGAACTATGGAACAATATGTACATTGTTGAGTTAAAGAATTTATTCATTCACACAATTTTCAAAATAATGATTTTCCTACAATAAGAAAATCCACTCAGGCCCACCAGTGAATTGGGAAATCCATTGTGCCTCCTCCAGACTTACAGATGGCCACTGCTCTCCTGCAGTAGCCATCACCACTCATTGCAGCTACGTCGGCGTCGCAACACAGAAGGTCTCTGCGAAACATGGGAAGCTGCCGATCACTTTTGAGGTTTATAAGATACTGTACATTATTGATACACTTGTACACACCGCACAATACAGAGCTTCACAGCAATAAAACTCACAGTATTGTGCGCTGTTTCTGTGTCAAGAGGATGGTGTAATTGAGACACAGGCGGATGCTTGGGTAGAGTCAAAAACAGGGTTTATTGAGTTATCCAGATAAGGCAGCAGATTGGTATTGCTATAGGTGGGGAAAAAAGAGAGGAACCTGGCAGGAAAAATGATAGTCAGAGGATACACAGAACATAGGACAGAAACACAGGAAGAATACAGGAAGAGAGCTGGACACAGGTGGGATATAGTACAGTGGAGAGAGGGGGGTACAGTGGAGGCACTGTTGCTGTGTGTGTGATTATGTTGTGCAGCCAACGAGGATTATAACACAAAACCTCGACAGAAATGTGCAAAAAACAATGGAACAAACGGAGGGAGATCCTAGTGGCGCAGTCCCTTATGAGGGCAATCTATATGAAGTGGATGAGGTAGTCCTATTGGTCCAATGCAGACACGGTCAAAAAGACCACTAAGGTGCTATTGTAAATAAAATTATGTGCAATAATAGCACTAAACAAGGGGAGTTAATAGGTGTCCCGTATATGCAATAATAGAAAAGTGCAAAAGTGCAAAAAGACAATAAGTGTCTTCATGAAATCACAAAAAACATATAAAGTGCATGTAAAGTGCAATTGCAAAAAATGAGAAAAGTATATATAAGTTCATAGGTAAGTTCATAGGTAAAGGTAAAAAAGGGCTCTAAATGAGTCTCGTTGTCCAGTTCGTGAAAGTAAAATGAGAGAAAAAAGTTAAAAAGTTAATCGGACCGTATAATACGGGAAAGGGTTGTCCGGTAGCGTCTCTGTTGAGGTAGTCCAGAGGTTTTGAATGAAGTCCTGGAATGTTGTTCTTTCTTAGGGCCTATATAGACTCCCAGTTCCCAAATAGGGAAGGAAGGGGTAAGGTACTTACCCCCTTACTTGCTTTTATTAGGATGGCAGTCCACTATTTTATTTTATTTATTTTATATCTTATATTTATTATCTGCACATAATTTTATTTACAATAGCACCTTAGTGGTCTTTTTCACCGTGTCTGCATTGGACTAATAGTACTACCTCATCCACTTCATATAGATTGCCCTCATAAGGGACTGCGCCACTAGGATCTCCCTCCGTTTGTTCCATTGTTTTTTGCACATTTCTGTCGAGGTTTTGTGTTATAATCCTCGTTGGCTGCACAACATAATCACACACACAGCAACAGCGCCTCCACTGTACCCCCCTCTCTCCATTCCACAACCAAACACTCGACCAGTGTTGAGGCAGCTCACATCAGAATGGATTTTAGATCCAAATTTGGAAAATGTAGTAATGATGATGTATTTGGAGATCTATGTATCCAGAATGAAGATCACAAACCGAATAACATCTATACCATTAAAAGACAACTTGAGAAAGATCTTAAGAAAGAGATTAGAACCAAATGGGATATAATCACCCTTGAAAAATACATCAAGGACAATATGGTCCCTAGAGGCTTCTCCTTGCATAGCATGAAAGTAATTATAGAAAGAAGGAATGAAATTCTGAAGGAACTTAATACGAGCATTGAAAAGAACCACGAGGAACTCATCTTGTTATCATCCGAACAAGATATGAACAACTATCTGAGTAAATTTGAGCGAGACCTTGATAAACTAAACGAAGAGGTCAAGGAAAGGAAAAGGAAAAAATATCAACGCGACATTCAGGACTCTAAGAAAGGTAATGTGTGGAAACAGATTGTGATAGATTCAACAGAGAATCACTACCCAACAGCAAATCAAACACCCATGTGGAATATACCACCAAGACCACCACAACATTTCCCAACACCTACACAGGAACAACAACTATACAAAAAGACCTTAAGGACACCATTACCACAAAGGCCACCTAGGCGCTATAATCAGCATCAAGGACTTCACAGCGACCTATTTACCTATGAACCACATCAATACACCAGGACAAGATATGGCAATAACAGACCCCCGAACATATATCACCCACCCAACCGAACATACCAAGGCCCCTTCAGGGGACCTTGGAACAGGAACCAAAGCAGGAGAGAAGACAATTATGTCAACATTCAACATATACAATCCCAACTGGGAATCGATACGAACCATTAAGACAAGAGGGAGATTCCCATAGGAACTCCCAACAACAAGGGGATTTTCACAGAAACCCCCAACAAACAGACAGGGACCTGACCACTCTAAGGAGAGGCTGGTCACCTGGGAAAAGACTCCGAGACGAGGATGCAGAGGAAGGCGAAATAGAGGAAGGAAAGAGGAGGGAAAAACACAGCAGGATGGAGGGATCTTTAATTTAACGGACACTCCACTCACAGATATGGAATTAAAAGTTTTGAAGAAGGGCATGAAATATGCCCCCACCACACATATGAATTTATTTGATATGTATATTGATCTACAAAAGTTTAAGAAGAATCTATGCTTAAAGAAGTATTTTTTAAAAAACCCCATTAACAGACCAAATACCTTTCAATTTTACCATCACACCAACCTCAAAGAAAAATCTACCTTTTTTCCTAAATCACTTATCTCACAAGAGATTAACACCTTTGAGCAGATGATCATGACAGATCTAGGTAAACTTAGGACACACACAAAATCGAACAACCTAACAAAAAAAGAAAGGGACACATTAAAAGAGCTGACATCCAATGAAAAAATTTAAATCAAACCGGCCGACAAGGGAGGTGGCACGGTCATTATGTCAGCTGAATACTACAAAAGTGAATCTAACAGAATAAATAAGAATAAATAAGAATAAATTAACAGAATGTCCCATTCCATTTTACTCTGATTGCTTTCTGTATATGTTTCCAAGTGACTTTGGAGTTACCCCTCTAACAACAGAATAATCTGTTTCCAACAAACCCTCCAACAACGGAGCACCTCCACTATATCCGCATTAAAACTGTGTGGAACGCACAGCATTTGGTATTGAAACGCACGTTCAAGATGGCGGCGACGCAATGACGCGGCACGCACCACGTGACCCCCGCGAACCCGGAAGTAATTGCACTACCAAATTCCAGCGTCTACTATATAAACACGGACACGTGGAGTGTCCTGCATTCCCCTTTTTTTTATTCATTCTGCACACAGACTGAGGAAGGCTTTATTTGACAGCCGAAACGCGTCTCTGTGACATCCCCCTGCTTTTTTAATTAATAAATTTTTTACTTTCCCATCCACATCCATCTGAGAGTCTTCATTTATTTATTTATTTTAACCTCAGACCTTTTTCACAGTGTATATTCTTAATACTCTGTCCACTACCCCCCTCTGCTGCTAGAAGAGGTACAGACTCTCTCCCGTTGCAAGGTGTGCAGGAGACAATCTGCTGCCAGAAGAGGTGAAAACTTTTCTCCCGCTGAAAGAGGTGCAGGTACCCACCGAAAAAGCAGTACCATATGCCCACAAGTTGAGCCTGTAATCTAAGGCTCCAACATCGGTGAGTTTGCCTTTGACTATTTTTTACCCCTGTTAACATCACTAGCTACTTATTGCGCTATGAGGATGTCTTCCATTTTGTATTCGAGAGAATCCAGTCAATACTAGAAGAAAGGTGAAGACCACTCTAGAACCCCTAAAGAAGGGCAGAGGCCACCCTACATTAGGCCCAAGGCACTTCACACTAGAGCCGGTACAAGAGGCTCTATACTCTGTAAGTGTTCCCTTGTCATTGGGCACTTTACCATATACCAATCAATATTGCACTATCTCTCCTTTTCTGTTCTCTCCTTACCCCTTCCTTCCCTATTTGGGAACTGGGAGTCTATATAGGCCCTAAGAAAGAACAACATTCCAGGACTTCATTCAAAACCTCTGGACTACCTCAACAGAGACGCTACCGGACAACCCTTTCCCGTATTATACGGTCCGATTAACTTTTTAACTTTTTTCTCTCATTTTACTTTCACGAACTGGACAACGAGACTCATTTAGAGCCCTTTTTTACCTTTACCTATGAACTTACCTATGAACTTATATATACTTTTCTCATTTTTTGCAATTGCACTTTACATGCACTTTATATGTTTTTTGTGATTTCATGAAGACACTTATTGTCTTTTTGCACTTTTGCACTTTTCTATTATTGCATATACGGGACACCTATTAACTCCCCTTGTTTAGTGCTATTATTGCACATAATTTTATTTACAATAGCACCTTAGTGGTCTTTTTGACCGTGTCTGCATTGGACCAATAGGACTACCTCATTCACTTCATATAGATTGCCCTCATAAGGGACTGCGCCACTAGGATCTCCCTCCATTTGGGATATAGTACAGTACCAGGAGACACAAGAAGACAAGAGTAATGAAGGAACCCACAGGAGAGACAAAGGTGACCATGGAGGCAGAGGGCACAGGAGAGGAAGCTCTGGATGGCAGAGGCCACACGGTTTGAAGGGTCATGGTGGGCAGTAGGGCGGGAACACAGTGGGCAGCAGGGCAGGAGCACAGTGGGAAACAGTAGAGAAAGCTCAGGAATCACAGGCATAGCTTCTTGGTGGACACATTAAAAGCAAATGAGAGGATCAGGACATACTTGAAGATGAGAGAAATCTCAATGTATCCTTCCAGGTAAAATCCTTTCACAAAAAAAAATAAAAAAATGAGAGGATCAATTCAAGCGGCATGGATCATGGATGGGATGGGTTGCACCTGAGCAGGTGTGTCCGTTCGCAACTAGATTCCTGACATCCAGTTATTTAATATTTATATCTAGAACAATATAATTAAAATAGAGTTGACCTGTAGAATATAAAGGAGGTGAAGCACATTTTTAAAGTTCTATATTTGAGGAGAAAAAGAGTAAAAACAGAATAGTCAGTATGATGATAAGTCAGTCTGAAGATTTTCAGGGTTATTCAAAGAGCTCAGAATTGTGGCCGAAAGGTTAATCGAACGGTGAAATTCAGCGTATGCTTACCTTTCCTGGCCATTCGGCTATCCAGAGAGCAGGCAGTTCGCCAAATGTTGGCGAATTGCGTGCACATACGGTGCCTGTTCGAGGGCAGTGAAATCCCCATAGAGAAGCAATGCTTTGGCTATTCAGAAAACAAAAACCAGCAGTGAAAAGTTGCCGAATTTCTCTGCTGTTCGGTGGTTTCATTCGACAGGTTTATTCAGGCGAATCCCATAGGCTTCAATGTTAAAAATATTCCCGTTTTTATTCAATATCTAATAAACCGTTGATTATAATATTCTGCAGTAAAGAGTCTCTTTATTTATAGATTTTTTAGGATCTTTTTTCCTTACTTTTTTTAAATCGTTTTTTTCTTTTTCCTGTAACTGCCCTTTTTATTATCATTCATTGGATCTTATATGTAAATTCCAGACATTTTCATTCTGTAGTTTTTTTGCAAACAGCGTTTCACTTTTCAAACATTCAAGCGTGCTGTTTTTTCTTTTTCACTCCATTCGTCTGCGGTGTCGGCTTTTTCCAGCGGCTGCTCTGCGCTGTGATCGGCTCCTGCTCGGGTTTCTCCGGCATGTTCGGCGGGGTTAATCCAGATGTTTTTGCGGGTTTTGGTGTGCGTTCGCCGGGTTTTGCGGTGAGTGTTCGTCGGGTTTGCGGCGGCTTTTCCCTGCACTACGACGGCCCTGTGGTGCTTGCTGAATACACCGCAGGGTCGCCAAAATGGGATCACCAAATCGCACCGAATTGAAGAGAATGAAAAGTCACCGAACGTGCGGTGACTTTTCGATTCTCTTTGAATAACCCTGTTTGTGTTTTAGAAGAGAGTTTGGTGTTTTGAGTTTTGCGAGCTAAAAGAGCTGAAGGTAGGAGAGCCTGATAGGATGAGATAACAAATTCCACAGGAATAATGATGCCCTGAGACGTTTTATAATTGTGAGTTGTGAGTAGACTTCTAAACTAGTAGCATGCTAGCACCACTTCCTAAGATTAGACCACTCACACATTTGTATAACAATCCCTTTAACAGATTATATCCACCACCCACTTAAATTTATGTACCCTAAAAGAGTATGTAGCAAGGAGAGTGAGATTAGGTTTCGTGAGATGTCTGTATGAGAATCCCAATATCACATCATCAGCTCTGTATCCTTTTCAGTCAATCCAGATATCTCACTGTACATAACGGCCCCTATTACAATCTTCATGCAAATGCGCTCGCGCAGTGCAATTTTTTTTGCGCACGCAAAAAAACAGCGTGCGCAAATTAACGTGGTATTACGATCCGAGCGGAGTTTTTCAGCCTTCATGTTTTTTCGAGCGCAAATCCAACGCGCAAAGCCGGGCGCAAATGACCGTTGCGTGCAGGAATCGGTGGGGACTGTTTTTTCTTGGGATTCAGCCAATCAGAATTAAGAACCACCATTTGCTAGGTTTCGGTTGTTGCGCCTGTCAAAGTCAATCTGCGTATATGTGCTGCAACAAAAATAAAAAATTTAACAATTTAAAGTCGGCAGAAGCGGGAATTCTGAATCCCGCTCTGCTGACTGACAGCTGGGAGGGCGGAGTAAACTCCTCCGCCTCTCTCAGCTGTTTTCAGCTTTTTTCAGCTGAACTGCTGAGCGGAGGGAGGGGAGACAGAGGGCGGCATACTCCGGGCATCATGACCACCTAAAAAAGCTTAGGTGGTCATGTTGCCTAGAGTATCCCTTTAAACTCACTGGCGTTGTTGCAGTTGTGGACCAAGTCTCATTCACAAAAACATAAATTAATGTAGTAAATAAACACTATACGTCATTTCATTTGGGCACTTGCACTATGCGGAACAGTATGAAAAGCCTTACTGAAATCTAAATAAGCAATATTTACTGCACCACCTTTATCTTTTATTTTTGTTACGCAGTCAAAAAAAATCAATAAGATTAGTTTGACATGATCTCCCTGAGGTAAACCCATGTTGTTTCTGATCTTGTAATCTATGTATTTTTAGATGTTCAACAATCATTTCCTTTAACATCGTTGCTATTAATTTCCCCACTACTGAAGTAAGACTAACTGGCCTATAGTTCCCCCGACTTCTCCCTACTACCCTTCTTAACTTCCAGTCATCTGGGACTACTCCCGATAACAAAGATTGGTTAAATAAATCTCTTAACGGTTTTGCTATTACAAAAACTGATCTCTTTTCAGAGGCGTAACTAGAAACATCAGGGCCCGATGCAAGAATCCATGAAGGCCCCCCCCCCGCGCGAGAGAGAATTTTGCATTTTTACTAAAAACATTTTGCAAAAATACCTGTATACATGTCTCCTGCACTATCGCCTAGTATCCCTGTTATATATCCATTAGCTATGGAATTTAATGCTATGGTAATATTACTATAATAGGGATACTAGACGATAGGTTATAGTATTATTAGGTTTTGAAACCAGCAACGTTTGGATAGTGCAGGAGACGTGTATACAGGTATTTTTGCAGTCTTAAAATGGTCATACAATTTGGAAGTATTTTTTAAGAATGGGTTATGGGTCCTCATAGATTTCTCTTGTGTTATATGTTACCTCACCTAGTGTGTCACCCCTCTCCTCTTAAATTGTATGCTCTTGAGCAGGGTCCTTCTTCCTTCTGTTTTGTGTGTGCAACATGTATGTATATTTGTTATTCTGTCTCTCCCATTGTACGACCCTAAGGAATTTGTTGGCACTGTATAAATGCTTGTAACTGTAACTGTGATAAGATGGAGTTTTATTTAAGATCTAGTTTAATAGCCCTCTCCCCCTTCTTTTATAGCCCTTTTTAATGAAGCTTTTTCTTTTAGGGGGTTTTTACAAAATGTTTTTACTAAAGATGCAAAACTCTTTCTCCTTTTTTTTTGGGGGTTTTGAGAAAGGATTTTACCAGGAAGGATACATTGAGATGTCTCTCGTTTTCAAGTATGTCCTGGGTGGCGAGTCTGTACTATTAGGTGTCTTGCCCAGGGACACTTATTGGAGAGGCGCTCATCGGGATCGAACAGAGGATGCTCCTTGACCCCCCAGCCTCTGTAGATACACAACTGAGTGGTAGAGGTTTGCCAACATATGATTCGGAGGAGTGTTAGTATATAATTTGTAAGAGTGAGAACACATTCTATTTGGGTTCTGTTTAAGCTTTGCCTTTGTTTTTGTTTATTGATACATTAGGAGGATGGCAGAGAAAGAAACTGACACATCACAGATGCTGCAATGAGACACCAGGAAGTGTCAGACTCATGATGGATAGCCAGACAAAAAATAACAAAGCCTCTGCTGCCTAAATACCCCCTTAATGACCAATGACAGAACTGCTCTGTCATAAATGCATTGACTTTAAAGACCCTAGGTCCTTAAAGGGGTTAACGATCCACCACTGCCTGGGCCCCCCCTCCAGTTTGGAATGCCAGTGCCAGGTCACAGTGTGACCTGCTGCGACCCTGGTAATTACGCCACTGGCTCTTTTAATAACTTTGGGTGAATCCCATCAGGCCCCATTGTATTATTTGTCTTTACTTTAGACAGGTGCAGTAGAACCTCCTCTTTAAACTCATATGTAAATGTCTCTGGTGTTTTCTCCTAACTGAGGTTGTAAGGGACTCAGGCCAGGAGGTGGCCGACCATCTTGAGCCAGGCGGCCATCTTTTTCAGAACTTTGGTTTGCATGAACGTAGATAGCAAATATTAGCTCAAAATTAGGATTTAGCTTGCATAGATTCTTTGGACTGTTTTAAACTAACAGGCAGAGCAATTAAGTTAACAAGATCCGGGCAGATGCTGGCACGGATTGACAGGATGAGAAAGTAGTTACATCAAGGTCAGAGAGCTAGGGCAAATAAACCTAGAGCTATGAACAAATAAAGATGTGAAACCAGACGGGGCCTTATCTAGAGTATACAATAAACAAGTCCTAGGGAGGTAGGCATAAGCAGGATCCAGAAGAGTGTTAAATTCTCAATTATCAAAATACCGTGAAAGCTGCCAATTTATGACCAATGTGTGGAATGTCTTTGTATTCAGTTAAGGGAGGTACGGACCCACGTGGGGTGGGAGAGTGTCACCGTGGGGTGGGCTAATTGGGATGTACCTAATTATCTATTCCTTGTATAAAACACTATGTCTCAATGTAAGAGGCACTCAGTCTTAGCGATTCAATCCTGGCTGAGTGGTGACGTCACAATAAAGTTTGCCTTTCCTGAAGGGACTCGTGTCCAGTCAGTCTTTGTCCGTGCCGGCCCGGTCTTCTCCCGAAAGAGCCAGGTGGATTCTGGTAACAAGGTCCCTTTCCTTCCTTTTCTTCTATAAAGACAGTCAGGTAGACTTTTATCTTCTTCTACATACTGTTTGTTTTTAATCTTACTAATCCTTGTTTTACTTTTTTTTTTCTCGTTTATGTATCTAAAAAATGTTTTGTCCTCTTTTTTTTTTACTGACTGGGCTATTTTGCCTTCTGCGTGTGCTTTGGAAGCTCTTATAAGTTGCTTTGCCTCTTTCTGCCCAATCTTATAAGTTTGCCTATCTCCTTCACTATGTTTTTTTTTTAAATATAATTATTGAATGCTATCTTTTTGTTCTTCACTATTTTGGCCACTTCTGTAGCGTACCACAGTGGTTTCTTCCCAGCACCAAACAGCATCAAAATGTCAGTGAAATGCCCTGATTTTTGGTGGTTCGTTCAACAGGTTTAAACAGGCAAATCTCTTAAGTTTCGATGTAAAAAAAAATCATTGTTTTTATTAAATATTTATTCAACCATGTATTCTTTTCATTTGCACCAAAAAACCCTTTTTATCTATTGAATTTTTAGACTTTTTTCCACTGAATGTTATATAAAATCCACTAACTACTCCCTACCACCTACTATCTACCTTATTAAAACCACCATCTACTTTAAGGCCGGGGGTCAGATGAACGCACTGCGTGCGCACAAACTGACGTGCCACCCATCCGTCTCAGTGTTGTGACACTTCAACGGGGCCAACCACACGCCGTAGCGTGCACACGAATTGCACATGCTACAGAGGACAGTCTGCGTGCGTGCTGAAAGTCTCCTTGTCAAAACACTACAATGCACGTTTGACTGGGCTGCAAGGCACGATTCTCCATAGGAGGATCGAGCCTTGCAGCACTGAGGGCACTAACTGCGCTCAGCGAGGTAGCCAGACTGGTGTCAGAGTGGAAGGAACGCCCACTCTCACGGACATTCCTTCTGTTCTGAAAAACGCTCATGTCCTAAAGGGATAGTCTATACACCCTGATCACTTCTCCTCCCTCCTGTACCACTTGGTAGAAAGTGTTGTGTGAAGCAGGGAAGTTTCCTCTGCTCACACACATGTCACCAAACAGCCATTATTTTGAATTTCCTGGCTGCCTGTCACTAAATATGTCACTGATGATGTCAACATTCTATGGTTGCTTGCATTATCTTCTTTCAGACTGCTCAAATTGCATAATAAAGCTGCAGAGACTTCTACATATCAGAAGCCCTGCACTGAAGTGGAGGAGCAGTGAGCGCCGAGGGGGAAAGTGAGTATCTTCACCTTTATTCTTCCTAACAATGTGAAAAAAAATGTAGAGCGATTTAAACTGTAAAAATAGTAAATAATGTGAATTGGGAAGTAAATTTACCAAACAAGATGGCACAAGTACAAACTGATCTCTTCATCTAGATGCTAGAATCAGCAGTATCAAGCTGGCGTCAACGTGTGCTAGGCTAATGAAGTGGAAATAGGCTGGAAGATGGCCGCCATTATAAGCCAGGCGGCCATATTGTTCAGAATATTGGTTCATTTGAAAATAACTAGGCAAGTTTTTAGCTGAAACTAGAATGACATATACGTAGAAATTTAGGAATGTGTTAGATTAGCAGAAAAAGTCATTAGAATTTGAGAAAGGTCTAGGCTGTTCCTGGCACGGAAGGACAGAAAGAGGAGTAGACACGCCAAGGTCGTTGAGGCCTGCAGAGAGACAAAGAGAGCGTAGAAACCAGACCATGTCTTATCTGGAACAAATAAACATAGCCACAAGGGAGGTGGGCATGGCCCGGATTGAGTGCGGCAGCAAATCACGAACTGTCAGACTAACATGAAGTTTGCCAATTTAATGGAATGTCTTTGTATTAGGTTAAGGGAGGTATTAACCCACGTGGGGTGGGAGAGTGTCATCGGGAGGTGGGCTAATTGGGATGTACCTAATTATGTATTGGAGGTATAAGATTTCATGTCACTATGTAATCGAGGCTCATTCTTTGCGATTGAATCCTGTTTGAGCATCTGTTGTGATATCACAATAAAGTTTGCCTTTCCTGAAGAGACTTGTGTTCAGACAATCCTTGCTCGTGTCCGGTCCGGCCTCATCCCGAGTGAACCTAGCAGATTCCGGTTACATTTCTTGGGGGCTCGATAGCCGGGATACGGGCCCTTGCCGGCATGGAAACGACTGCTGAACACTGTAGCGGTTGACTGCAGGTGCGAGTGATCCCGCTGGTTGGGCGTCCGTTGAAGGTGAGCTGACATCTGCAGGCACCAAGCAGGATTTCCTGTTCAGTGGACCTCATCTCGTCTCAAATGGACCCCCAGCCCGGGAATACTGGGACACCCCTGAGTCCGAGGAAACAGCGAACAGCGCGGCGATAGGTAAAGTGTCTTCTATGTTTGTATGTCTAATGGAAATACCGGTATAAAGGGAAACGTCCGACCGAAGTTGGATAAGGAAACCCGCGGCCACGGTTTCGTTGGCATACCGAACCCGCCGCCAAAAGCACGGGAGCCAGAAAGTGGCTAGCGCGTGTCTGGACCCGGGGGATCGGATGTTAACTAAAGGGTAGAGTCTGTATGTGAGGGAGAAGGGAGCCACGTGGAGTTGCATAGTCGTAGTCAGTGTTTGTAAATAAAGCTTCTCCACGTGGACAAAAGGAAAGGAGGAGAGATTTCTGTGACTGGGCTTAGAGCCCTGAGTCAGTGCTAGCGTGTACGTCGTGTAGTGAAGAGGGCTCATTGGGGCCAGTGGTAGCTGCAGAGATAGTGGTGCCGGGTGGGTAGATTACTCATAGGCAAATTGGAATTGCAGACGGGAGTGTAGTTATAGAACGGGGTGCACATAGTCACAAGCAGTCAAGAGTTAGAGTTCAATTAACGGGGTATAAGGAGTCAAAAGGAGGGACGGTGTGCCCTCGGCTAGTAGAAAGAGTTGAATTGTTTATGTATTGTTTTGTGCTGAAAGTATCTGGTACAGTATGGGTTGTGACTGATTGCTGAGAGTGCTGTGAGTGAACGGGCGCCTACTCGCCTAGCGAGAAAGCAAACTTGAAAGTGGACTCCCAAGGTACGTTTCCGGCTCAGGCGACTGCAGTCCGGCTACTGACGGAGGAAGCGGGTCAGACACATGTGAATTGTTGACTGAAGTACCAGACAGTAAATTCTAAGTGTTCTTGCTAAAAAGTTATATCTGTATTGTAAAAAGGTTACTGCTCTTAAGAGTAACAATGGGTAACGGGTCATCCAAGCCCAAAAAGGTAAAGAAGGGTGAGACGCCCTTAGGGTATATGGTGCGGAATTGTGAAGCACTATATACAACATGTGATTATGGTGTAAAATTAACTAGAGAGAAATTAACAGGAATGTGTACAATTGTGTGGCCACTGCTAGTTCCAGACTGGCCAGAGCAGGGGTCAATGGACCCGGCGCTAATACAGAAAGTGTATTCCCAAGTAACCGGGAAATGCGGACATCCTGAGCAGTACCCATATATAGATATATGGAAGTATTGTGTAAAAGATAAAAGTTATTTTATAATGATGGCGGGACATAACAAGAAGCAGGTACCCCCCCCAATAAAAAAAATAATAAAAAGAGGAAACCGGTGTTGGTAGAACAACCGGAGGAGATTGATTCCCTGCCCCCGCCCTATCCATTATATTATGGGGCAGCTAGAGAAGCTTTGTGTGCCGCGGTTGTGCAGGCGGAGGGGGGGGCGGGCGGCTGCTACTGCTCCGCCGGCTTTCTCCGCGCCGGCGAGCGGAATTGCGGAGGAAGATGAGAGGGCAGTGGGTGGAAGAGACTGAGAGGTCCCACCAGGAAAGATCGAAATGCCCGATGGGAGCATATATAAATTGGTAGGCCAAGAGGACAGTGATGATAATGATGAGTGTGAAAATAAGTCTATATATATATATTTAGTGTTTTAATATACCAGTAAAATAAATAAAGATAATTTACAAGTTTTGTGTGTGGATTATGTAATGATCTTCAGGAGTTTCTGATCCCCCACTTCCCCCTGGGCCAGAAGAAAATGAGATGATCAATAGATCAGATGGTAATCTAGAAGGTTTTAAAAAAAAATAATAATAATTACTGTGCTGTATAATTTGTGTATGTAATTCGGACTGATTATTCGGATGTGATATCTGTACTGTTCTGCGTGAGTATGAAGTCAGAGAATGTTATTAATAAATGCTGTATGATCGAATGCTATATGGTAGGATGTTTTTGTCTGATTGTGTTTATAATTGATCTATCGAACTGTTCAATTAAGAGTAAAGTGTGATAAGTAATTAATTTAGAGTGTGTAATGGCTGAGAGGTAGTGAGATTCTCCGTACTCGCCTCCTCCCCCTCCTTTCTGTTTGCACGGAGAGGGGGAAGGGGGGGGAGTCAACTTTTGCTCTCTGATGAACAAGGGAAGTAACCCTTTGTGTGTCTGTGCAGCGAATTTCTAAGTTTAGCTAATTTTTAAAGTATGCTGCAATAGAATGTATGAAGTCTGTTAAGTGCAAGATGTATGTTTATATTTTATGTTTATATATCTGGTTAAGTCTGTCTTGACAGACTATTTTAAATAGTTTTATAAATCTAGGCTATATACAGTTGTGTTCAAAATTATTCAACCCCCCACTGAAATTGAGTGTTTTGGCCAGTTTGACATTGATTTTGATCATTCAGTCATCTTGCTTACAATTAAATCAAAGAGGCACGTGTACGTCAGACAAATATAACATAACATTTATAATGAAATAACCACAAATGTCTTTTCTGTGCTCACATCATTATCAGTTTTATTCAACCCCCAAGTGACATTCAATCTTAGTACTTAGTACAACATCCTTTTACAGTTATAACAGCTTTTAAACGTGAAGCATAGCATGACACATGTGTCTTGCATCGATCTACGGCTATCTTCGCCCATTCGTCATGGGCAAAAGCCTCCAGTTCAGTCACATTCTTAGGCTTGCGCACTGCAACTGCTTTCTTTAAGTCCCACCAGAGGCTCTCAATCGGATTTAAGTCAGGTGACTGCGATGGCCACTCCAAAATTTTCCAGCCTTTAATCTGCAACCATGCTCTAGTGGACTTGGAGGTATGCTTGGGATCATTGTCCTGTTGAAAGGTCCAACGTCTCCCAAGCCTCAGGTTTGTGACGGACTGCATCACATTGTCATCCAATATCTCCTGGTATTGAAGAGAATTCATGGTACCTTGCACACGCTGAAGCTTCCCTGTACCTGCAGAAGCAAAACAGCCTCAAAGCATGATTGACCCCCCGCCATGCTTCACAGTAGGCAAGGTGTTCTTTTCTTCATAGGCCTTGTTCTTCCTCCTCCAAACATAGCGTTGATCCATGGGCCCAAACAGTTCTAATTTTGTTTCATCAGTCCACAGAACACTATCCCAAAACTTCTGTGGTTTGCCCACATGACTTTTGGCATACTGCAGTCGACTCTTCTTATTCTTTGGAGACAGCAAGGGGGTGCGCCTGGGAGTTCTGGCATGGAGGCCTTCATTACGCAGTGTGCGCCGTATTGTCTGAGCTGAAACTTCAGTACCCACATCTGACAAATCTTTTCTCAGTTCCTCAGCAGTCACACAGGGACTTTTCTCCACTCTACGCTTCAGGTAGCGCACAGCAGTCAAAGTCAGCATCTTCTTTCGGCCACGACCAGGTATCGTTTCAACAGTGCCCTTTGCCTTGAATTTGCGAATGATGCTTCCTATGGTCTCTCTTGGTATGTTTAACATCTTTGCAATCTTCTTATAGCCATTGCCCTTCCTGTGAAAAGTAATCACCTCTTCTCTTGTCTTCCTGGACCATTCTCTTGACTTCACCATGTTTGTAACCACACCAGTAAATGTCTAGAAGGAGCTGAGTATCACAGTAATTTTAAAGGCTTATTATGCTTTATTGCTGCTCCGTGACATCCACAGGTGTTTTCAATACCTGATTGAAAACACTTGAATGAACCTCTGTTCTTCAGAGTGGTAGTCTTTAAGGGGTTGAATAATTGTGTCAATGAAGAATTCACAAAAGAAACATTTACTACTGTATTACAAAACCAATTGATGTCATTTTAGTTGCATATGGTTCTTTAAAAAGTCCTTGTAGGATTTCATTCTGAATACAATTACAAATGTACACTAAATTCCCTAAAACCCTTTACAGCATTGGGGGTTGAATAATTTTGAACACAACTGTATAAGAAAGTTTTATATTGTTTAGTATTGTCCGGTTGTTTCAAGCAATATTGTGTAATGTGTTGATATTATTCCAAAAACTCTAGTTTTGTTCACGGAGCTAGAATTAAATAAAAGTGGGTGTTTTGGTTTTTATATTGTTAAAGGGTGTAACAATAATAAGTATTTATAATACAATATGTATTTTATGAAGTAAATTTAAAGTATATAATAATATAGAATATTGTCTACCAAAATATAATACAATTTATTAACAAATTAAATGGAAATATAAGAAACGGTTAGAAAATTAATATTAAAAGAGCAGTTTGAGAAATAATTAAAGTAGTTTTATACTGGTTTTATGTTCTATATAGTTAAAATATAGCAAAATTATGATTAATAATTCAATTAAAAATATATTTCTATTTGATTTCTGATGAGATAGTTATTCTATTGTTATAAGAGTATTTTAAAATCAATGACTGATTTTATTTTTTTTTTATTTTATTTTTTTATGATGTGGTATTAAGAGTTTGTTTTGGCTACGGGAGAGAGACTTCTGTGAATATTGTTTATACAATGTGTATATGTATATGCCCGAATGTCCTATCCAGCTCCTGGGGCGGGATATCCTTTGCAAATTGCAAGCCCAAATTATATTTTTCCCCGGGGGTTATGCTCGATTAGATCTGTCTGAGAGTGGCAGCTTTCCACGGCAGTACAGTACAGCCAGCCAGCACACCCAACCTGTAAAAAATTGCAGTAATTATGCCAAGAGAAGTAGAATGGCATGGCACCAACCCCGCCAGCCGACCTGGACCCGCACACACTACTCTTCGAAATTCCTGGAGTCTGGACGGAGGAAAACCCGCCCGGATTAGTTGTAATCTGAAACCTGGTGCAACGCCTGTGGCTTTAAGACAATATCACATCCCACAAAAAGCCAAGCAGAATATCCAGACACATTTGCAGAGATTTAAAGACCACGGCATATTGAAATTCTGCATGTCACCGTGGAACACACCATTGTTGCCAGTACAGAAAGAGGGCACACAAGAGTACCACCCAGTCCAAGATTTACGAGCCGTCAACGAAACCACCGTAACTCTACACCCTGTGGTTTCTAATCCATACAATTTGTTGGCATTAATTCCCGAAGATACAAAATATTACACGGTGTTTGATTTAAAAGACTTTTTTTTTTGTTTGTATCCGTCTGGTTCCGGCAAGCCAGACCCTTTTTATTTTTCAGTAGGAGGAATCTACAATGGATGCGCGCTCAGCCAGGACCTCTTGTCCTTCAACGCTCAGCCACACAAAGTTGTTCTATTACAGTATGTTGATGATTTATTACTGGCTTTTCCCACAGAAAAAGACTGTTTCTCTGCCACAAAAGCTCTGCTACATCTGCTGTGCCATGCAAGTTACAGAGTGTCCAAAAAGAAAGCACACATATGTATACAGACTGTGAAATATCTAGGTTTTCAATTAACAGGTACCAAGTGTGCACTGGTGGCATAAAGAAAAGAAGCAGTATGCCGAATACCCCAACCAAAGACAAGCTGACCCTTGGACAGGTTCTTCATGTCAAGGTGCCCCATGCTGTCAAAGCCCTGCTTGATGTAAAAAGAAGTTACTGGTTCAGCAACAGCCAGATGATGAAGTACCAAGCTATGATGCGTGAGAATCCACAGGTTCATTTGGACCTCATCGCTACCTTGAACCCTGCTATTTTACTGCCTGACTACGAAGAGGATCCAGATCATGAATGCCTCCAAGTCATGGAAGTGTTCAGTAGCAGGCCAGATTTGAAAAACGTACCCCTAGACAAATACGATCTACAGTTGTTCACTGATGATAGCAGCTACATGGATGATGGGAAGAAAGTCTCCGGCTATGCAGTAGTCTCAGCAGAAGGAATTATCAAAGCAAATCCACTACCAGGCCATACATCTGCACAACTGGCTGAGATAACAGCTCTAACAAGGGCTCTGCAAATCTCCGAAGGCAAAAGAGTAAATATCTACACTGACTCCAAGTACGCTTTCATGACTGTCCATGCACATGGTGCACTCTACAAAGAAAGAGGTCTACTAATTTCCTCAGGACAGCAAATCAAGTATGCAGCTGAAATAATTGCCCTCCTAGAAGCTGTATGGAAACCAAGTGCTGTCAGTATTATGCACTGTCGTGGCCACCAGAAAGGTTATGATGAAATCCCGAAAGGCAACAGGCGCGCTGACCAGGCCGCAAAAGCGGCTGCAACACCATTGCTAACAACTGATCAAGCCAAAGTCCTGCTCTGCAAGCAAGAGGACCAACCTGCCATGCCAAACTACGAATTTTATATGAATTGGAGAAAATTTGAACCTGGAGGCGAATTTATTGAAATTGTTTTGCATAAATGGCGCAATGAGTATAAACTATTAGAACTCAATCATGATTATATCCAATGGTTTTTCCCAACCCGGTCCCAAGGCCGAAATTTCTACTCCACTCCTCTGAACCCTCAAGAGACATGTTTTATGATTAACACCTCAGAAGTTCAGCAAAGACTCCGCAGAGTATACAAAATGATGCTGAAATTCTTCGGCGTAAAATTAATGGGGGAGTATGGAGAAGATAGAAGATACAAAAGAAACCGAAGTTGAACGAGCAGAAAATTCGAGAGAATGAACCGCAAAGACTTTGATGTCCAAACTGTGCCAAGAGATGCCATTAGGCTGGTTGGATGTGCTGCCGATAGTCCTATTGCACATTAGGTGCAGGCCAACCCCCCAATTGAAGCTAAGTCCGTACGAACTCATGTTTGGACGGCCTACCCCTTTGATTAATGGACTAAGGGGGGACCTTCGGGCATTGGGGAAAACTAAACTAAATGATCAGGTTGTACTGTTAGGTAAATCAATGCAGAAATTGCCGGAAATGTTTTTTTGTTTTTGAAATCCCGGTGGGGAGGGATTGGGTTTATGTGACTGTGAAAAGAATTGCCCAAGGTATTTTGATATTTGGGGCATTTGTGGTACTGATTTTATATCTCGCACATTTGATTTATGGACTGTCATGTGGAGTATGCCCCAAGTGCCCAAGCACCACATCTGGAATGGTTCGCACCCGGTGATGGAGAACCGTACCATGTGGAGACAAAAACGATAGGCGCTATCTGGAACCCAGCTAAAAGGATATTTACTTGTGCAATTTAAATATGACTATGCTAAAAAGTCTGGGCAAACCATATGTTGGGTGTGTAGTAGACTGCATCCAGAGACAATTTATATACCATTCGCATCTGTCCCAATGAACTTGAGTATGTTTGCATCAGAAAATGTTATAGTACAGGCAGTTGATATGTCAAGGGAGAAACCAGAACTATTCAGTCCCGGGCATCCCATAATAGGACCAGTGTACCCACCAGAATGGTGTTTTCAATTAGGACCAGATAGGGAGACGAATAACGAGGGTGGGTTATGTAACTCAAGTCAGTTCAACTGGACATCATACATTTACACATTTAATACAAAGGAGCAGTCAAATTTTCTATACATACGATGTAGAAAGCTCACAAGCGAACAGGAGGAGGTGATTGCGAATGTGACGAATGGGAGGCAGTGTGCACTGGATATGATGAAACGACTGAGACAACTGATGATAGAAATATCAAGGGGAACACTACATTTGTCACCATTTATAGTGAAAGAAGGGTACCATGTGTGCTGTGAAAGGGTGTGTTACACATGGGTACCACCTACAGTAACGGGAATGTTATTTGGCTAAATTGATCCCAATCCAGAGGGTGAGGGGAGAAGACACTAATTCAGACACAACACTTCACCCTAGGTATCCACTGGTGTTTGAAAGACAGAAGAGAGAGCTATTCAAGAAAGCGGATCGAATATGGGCATGGCTGCCGGAATGGACTGGATGAGGAAGAGAGTTGATGGCAAGAATGAACAGTTATGCCAGTCTGATGGACGAGATTTTGAATAAGACTAGTATGGATATTCAGTTACTGAATCTGGAAGTACGGGAGATACGAAAGGTACAAATGATACATGATATGGCACTGGAACAGATCAGTGCGGCCCTGAATGGATTGTGTGAGATGACGATGTATTATGAATGTTGCTACTATGCAAGAGAGCACTGACACCCACACAGACACAAAATATACCACTGATTATCCCACAAGGTATGTTCCCGATGAAAATAGGCCCCCCCAAAGTATGAGGAACTCGAGAATAAAACTAGTGAGGTATAATGGCTACAAGTCTCAGGAGAAGAGCCTGAGGCTTGAGCCAAGGGGGGAATGAAGTGGAAATAGGCTGGAAGATGGCCGCCATTATAAGCCAGGCGGCCATCTTGTTCAGAATATTGGTTCATTTGAAAATAACTAGGCAAGTTTTTAGCTGAAACTAGAATGACATATACGTAGAAACTTAGGAATGTGTTAGATTAGCAGAAAAAGTAATTAGAATTTGAGAAAGGTCTAGGCTGTTCCTGGCATGGAAGGACAGAAAGAGGAGTAGACATGCCAAGGTCGTTGAGGCCTGCAGAGAGACAAAGAGAGCGTAGAAACCAGACCATGTCTTATCTGGAACAAATAAACATAGCCACAAGGGAGGGTCGCACGGCCCGGATTGAGTGCGGCAGCAAATCACGAACTGTCAGACTAACATGAAGCTTGCCAATTTAATGGAATGTCTTTGTATTAGGTTAAGGGAGGTATTAACCCACGTGGGGTGGGAGAGTGTCATCGGGAGGTGGGCTAATTGGGATGTACCTAATTATGTATTGGAGGTATAAGATTTCATGTCACTGTGTAATCGAGGCTCATTCTTTGCGATTGAATCCTGTTTGAGCATCTGTTGTGATATCACAATAAAGTTTGCCTTTCCTGAAGAGACTCGTGTTCAGACAATCCTTGCTCGTGTCCGGTCCGGCCTCGTCCCGAGTGAACCTAGCAGATTCCGGTTACACTTCTTCTTTACGTATTTGACAATTTTTTCCAACACCTGCAGCTTTCGCTCAAAATGGCAACATTTAGCCATTCTTCATTAACGTCTCATTAACAATATGTTAGACTGAGGGGCTTTTCTCAGTTTCTGTTTGATAAGGAGGCAATTTAAGTATTTTTGCTCTTGATTGGTTTCAGCATTTCACCATTAATCACTTTCAAGTTAAGTGTACTTTACAGTATAAGCCGTTTTCTAGCACAAACCAGCATTTTTTGCGACACTTTTTGCATGCACATGACACAATAAGAATGTTTTATAATGTCTCTAAATGGAAGTAAGAATGTTTTTAAAGGGATATGCATGTCTAGAAATATATTTTTTAAATTGACATTTAAACACTTTTATACCTATAGACCAACTAGAATAAACCAATAAAAGTTTTAAAAATGTGTAAAAAATGTTTATTTTCTTGCTTTAAACTGTCATTTCATTTTCTCCGGTGACGCCCCTCAGCTAGAGTTGTTTCTTCAGCTCACACTTCCTGAATATTCCCCTTCTCCTCCCCACCCACTACTCCACCCATCAAAGCTTCACATGGACTACATTTCTTTGCCATCTTGCACCCCACTACTTCACATTCTCAGCTATTACCCTCACCTAGTGTGTCATCCCTCTCCTCTTAGATTATAAACTCTTGAGTAAGGTCTTCTCTCCTACTGTTCTGTGTGTTAAACTTGTATGGACATTTGTTATTCTGTCTCTCCCATTGTACAGCACTATGGAACATTGGTGAACATTGGTAAACTAAAAAAATGGTCGGAGCTGTGGCAATTGAGTTTTAACATGGATAAGTGCAAGATAATGCACCTGGGACGTAAAAACCCAAGTGCTGAATATAGAATATTGGATACAGTCCTAACCTCAACATCTGAGGAAAGAGATTTAGGGGTTATTATTTCAGAGGATCTAAGGGTAAGTAGTCAATGTAATAGAGCAGCAGGAAATGCTAGCAGAATGCTTGGTTGTGTAGGGAGAGGTATTAGCAGTAGGAAAAGGGAAGTGCTCATGCCACTGTACAGAGCACTGGTGAGACCTCACTTGGAGTACTGTGTGCAGTACTGGAGACCGTATCTCCAGAAGGATATAGACATCTTAGAGAGAGTTCAGAGAAGGGCTACTAAAATGGTGTACAGCTTGAAAGAGAAAAGTTACCAGGAAAGGCTTAATGATCTTAACATGTACAGCTTGGAAAAAAGACGAGACAGAGGAGATATGATAGAAACATTTAAATACGTAAAGGGAATCCACAAGGTAGAGGAAGGGAGTATATTTAAAAGGAAACAAAGTAGCAAAACAAGAGGACATAGTCTTAGATTAGAGGGGCAAAGGTTTAAAAGTAACATCAGAAAGCATTATTTTACTGAGAGGGTGGTGGATACATGGAACAGTCTTCCAGTTGAAGTGGTAGAGGCCAAAATAGTAATTGAATTTAAGCAAGCATGGGATAGGCATAAGGCTATCCTAAACAAAAGATAAATCCAGGTAAAGTATCCATGTAATTGGGCAGACTAGATGGGCCGAAAGGTTCTTATCTGCCGACATTTTTCTATGTTTCTAACATGCTGGCACTTTATAAATACCTGTGACTGTATGAACTACACAAGCTGTGCAGCTCAGGACCTCAGACTGGGGAAACCAAGCAACTGAATATTGGCATCTCTGCAACTGAGAAAGCAAAACACACTCACCGTCTGACTTGCTCACACACTCACTTGCGTTTTCTGACATACAGACTCACTCACTCACCCACTGACATGCTCACTTGTGCTCTTTCATGCTTTAGATACTCCCTGTCTCACTCAAACTCCCTGACATAGTCACTCACTATCACACTCTTTCTTGTGCTGTCTGTCTCTTGTGCGCACTCTCTCTCATTGCACCTTTTCTTGGTGGCCCCCTGCTCTATCTTGCTGTCATTCTTTCATTAGTGTCTCTTGCCGTCTCTCTGTGCTGTTCTTTGTTGTCCCTGTCTCTGCTGTCTCTTTTTCTCCCTGTGTGTATGGATTTCTTTCCTTCCCTGTCTCTGCAGTAGCTGGGGTGAAAGTTCAGCCCTGCCCTCCCCTCAGCTCACAGTGCAGGAGGGAGGAGGAGCAACTCAGACGCACATGCTCAGTCAGTTTTTTTATGTATAACTAGGTATACACACAGATTGGTTAGATTAAAGTGTGACCACAGATGGGCGTGGAAAACGCCAAGAAAGAAAAGCAGGTAAATATCTAAAAATATCATATTTACTTTTTATGCCTGCTGAATGACACTACTGACTCATTCAAAAGGCATAGCATGTTTTTAAAAACACACTAGCAAAGCATTCATGTCCCTTTAAGTATAGTTAAAAAATTACTATAAAACAGACTTTTTTTCATCTTACTGGTTTAAACTTAAAATTTTGCAAAATTTTAAATGTATTAACTGTTGTAATAGCCGGCAACCATTCCAAACTGTTGCATAAAAGTATTTATCTGCTAAAACAACACTTCCCTGATGATTTTGATGTTTTATGTTAAACCTCTTCATTACCAGGGAATTTTACAAAAAACACTGTCAGTGTCCAGTGGTTTTCTGGAAAATCATTTTTAATTACTTATACAGTAATAAATATTTGGAAATATTCCCACTGTTTTCTGTACTGCAATAACCTATTTGGAAGGCAGATGTCACCATCTGCTGGCCAAAAGTATTTACTGCAATTCAGGTCTCCATGCAGGATCAGCTGGGGAGATGCCATTGAGACACATTCCCAGCTGTTTTTTTTTAAATTGTTAGTACCTCAGATATGATGCCCATGGTGTTAAAACTTTAGGGGCATGTTCTGGAGTCCAAATGCAAATGAATTTTGTTTTCAATAAACTGAAGGGCCTATTCACAAAGCACTGAAATTACGTGCAATGTAAGTGCTTTGCTTTTCGTTGCATTTTGCTGCAGTTTGGCAATTCCATTTGGCTGAAAATACGTTGAATTCACTATTTAGCAAATGGTCACTGTATTTTGCTAAAATGTAGTAACAACCAGGGTTATTCAGAGAGCGTGAAAAGCAGGAGAATGACTGGAGAATGAAAAATTCTAGGTCAAAATAGCCGATTTGGAAAGTGAGATGAAAGGGAGAATTCTTCTGGTTTGGCTATTTTGACCTAGAATTTTTCATTCTCCAGTCATTCTCCTGCTTTTCACGCTCTCTGAATAACCCTGAACGTGTCTAAATAATAAAGAAGGTCCTTTTAAAAATAATAAAAACATCTGTTACAAAATAAAAAAAGTATTTAAAAAAATAAACAAAACAAAAAGGTCTTACAAAAAAACGTAATAAAATAATAAGTAATAAGATAAAAAGGGTTTGTGCAAAAAATAAGAATAAACATTCTTTAAAAAATGTAAAGATATTGCATTTACTACATTGAATCCTATGGGATTCATCCGTTTAACCCTATCGAATTGAAATACCGAAAATCAAGGCATTTTGCCGCAATTTCGGGGCAATTTGGCATTCTTTAAATAGAAGACACAATAGTCTTCTAAGCCTCCGAACCCACCAAATTGCCTATATTTTGTTGTCAATTTGTCTGTGTGTGACGAATTGACAGCTTTGTGAATAGACTAATTGTTCCGGAATTGCACTGTGAAGGTGAAATTCACTGTTTGGCGCAATTCGGGACCAATTTGGATGTTAACCCCTTCAATTTCTTTTCTCCTGTGGAATACCATATTGATTATATGCGTTATTGGGGGCCCCTGATTGCAGATTGAGTATAGTAAATGTTGGTAGTTAAGGGTTCAACCACTACAGGGTCTATTAAACCATGTTATTATGTTATGGCTTTCTTTTTGTAGTTTTCAAAAACACAAAAATAGAATATCAATATAATTATTACTACCCTTATTTGACCTATAACAGGTTAACAAACAAATAAGGTCCCTTTCATCCGCAGAGAAAATCAATCCCCCTCTATAAATTTTATATTATCAAATGTTAAATTTGCCCACACTAGAATCCAGAGATGCTGTCTAAACAGATTGATTCACTTGTTCCATATCACTATTAGACCAAAATAAAGTGCCCCAAGTGCAAATTCACATTAACCACATTATGGCATAGCATTCATTTTTACTAGGAAGCTCTGTCTGTTAACCCCTTTCCCGCTGCAGGACGTTCTATGCCGTCCTGGCGGCGGGAGGGCTTTAAAGAAGCAGGGCATACATGTACGCCCGCTGTCTTCAATGGGGCCTTCTCGGCCCCTCCCTGCAGCCTGCACACACTGACTTGCAGCGAGCGTCATTGGCTGCACGGGGACGGCCTGAACTTAAGCCACCCCCCTGCAGCCAATGACACGCACTGCAGGTCGCTGCTGGGTGGGCTGCAATCAGTGCTGCGCAACGGCAGCTGTTGGTGAGGCGTCACTGTATGCCACTGTACTGTACTACCATCCCTTAACCACTTCGCTGCTACGGACGCGCTGAGCGTGTCCAGGAAGTTCCTGCTGCTGTGCGGAGGATGCGCTCAGCGCGTCCTGTCCTCCCGGCAGCGAAGCGGTGGTGTGGCGGAGATCCCCGGCGGCAAACAGTGAGGAACCGACATCCGGGATGTCGGCCCTCACTGTGGGATCATGGGAGTCGCGGTGATGTCATCACGCCTGGCGTGATGACGTCACTTTCAGCGGCCGCATACACAGCCCTTAGGAGGAGGGGGAGAGGTCCTTAGCACCGCTCTATCTCCTCATCGGTAAGGGCTGCAGAGACAAATGAGGCACTGATGGAAAGCCCAGAGCCTGAGCTTTCTAACGCTGTGCCTCATTATAGTATAAAATGTAAAAAAAATATTTAAAAAAAAACAGAAAGTAAAAAACACCACACACGGGGTCTCTAAGGGTAGTAAAAAAAATCAAAACTGCCCAGAGGCCCCCAAACCCCACATTTAATAAAATTACAATCCCCTTTTTATTATTTTATTTCACATTTTATTGTTACAGCTATGTGATCACTGTAGTAACAATGATCACTTAGCTGTCACAATTGTCACTGCCACCTCCGACATGGCCGCTGAGGATACAAATATAACCCTAAAATGACCCCGTAACCTAGCGATTGACCCTCCAGCCAATCACGAGGGATGAATTTTTCAAATCTTGATGATTTTACATTTGTATCCTCAGTCTGCATGTGGATTGCGAGGTGTTACAGTGTCGCAGAGGCTGTCTCCATAAAATAGGTGATAAATTGCTAATACACACATATATATACATATATACGCACACACACATATATACATATTTACGCGTACGCGCACGCACGCACGCACGCACACGCGTACACGCACATACACGTGCACGCTTATATATATATATATATATTATATACGCACACACACGTGCATATATATATATATATATATATACGCACATATATATATAGATACTATCAAACGGCGTAATTCTCTTTTGAAAATACATTTTCAGAAAGAAAATTATGGCTAAAAGGTTTCTAAGCGCTGAGGAAGCAGCTGATATCCTTATGATGTCAGACTCTGATCTCAGCGCTGATGAATCTTTTGAAGATTCAGGCAGTGACTTTGTCCCTGTAGCATCATCAGATAGTGACGGTTCCAGCGACGAAGAACTACATGATGAGCCACGGCGTGGCCGCACGGAGTTACCAGGGTGCTCCCGTGGTAGTGCAGGGACCGCACGGTCTGTAGTTGCACTACCTGATCCTGCACCGGCCCAACGGCCTATTGCAGGGGTATCTGCAACACAGGCTGTGGCGATGCCTGAACCAGGATCTGACTGGACCTCCCCTAATATGGTCCAGTCAGAATTGCCACAATTTTCTGGCAATCCTGGTATACTAGTGGCCACCACTAATTTTGAACCCATCAACTTTTTCAACTATATATATATGATGAGGGTTCTTGGAATTTATTGTTCAGCAGAGCAATCTGTATGCTGAACAATATTTTCAAGTCTAAGGGGCAGAATTGTTGCCAAGTGCGAGGGCGCGTAAATGGACCCCGACCAGTTTGCCACAGATGAGGAAGTTCTGGGGCCTCACTCTGCAGAAGGGAATTTTGCAAAAACCCAGCATAGCCTCATACTGGTCAAAAAAGAGTACCCAAACCACCCCTATCTTCCCTGCTACTATGAGCAGGGACAGATATTTATTGCTCCTGCGGTATTTGCATTATAATGATAATGCAAAGGCTTTGCCCCGTGACCACCCCAATCACGACCGACTGTACAAGTTGCGGCCACTTCTTGACCATCTGATGGCAAGATTTGAAGAGTTATACACTCCAGGCCAAAAATTGTCAGTCGACGAGTCTTGCTGCTTTACAAGGGACGTCTTGTTTTTCAAGCAGTACCTCCCTTCGAAGCGAGCTCGCTATGGGATAAAACTTTATAAGCTGCGCAAAAGCTCCAGTGGATACATGTATCGCTTTCGTGTATACACTGGCAAGGACTCGCAGCTGGCCCCTCCTGACTGCCCCCGCCCTCTCTCACCACTGAAAAAATAGTGTGGGACCTCGCTTATCCACTATTCGGTAAAGGTTACTGTGTTTATACAGATAACTTTTACACGGTGTGCCGCTGTACAAATTTTTGTACAGCAATGGTACTGGAGCCTGTGGCACGATCCGTTCGAATAGGAAAGGCTTTCCAACAAAACAGTTTGGGAAGCAAAAGAGAGGAGAAACATCTGCCTTGCGCTGTGGTGAACTGCTGGCTGTG